>JALXJV020000021.1:26300284-27751940 GCA_024633595.2 Lepomis macrochirus
CTGGGAATACGATTCCTGTGTAAGAATTTAAGGATCTTAGAGGCATGTGCCCCTAACCGGTCTTTGGTCTTGGAGAATATGTCAACAAAACCTGTCAACAAAATATAACAAAAAGGGCGGAAAGTCATTCACGATTAACTCCTCTGCAACCAGCTGATAAGACCTATTCAAATATTGTTGACCTTGTTGTTCATACTGGTAAACAAATCACATCTCATACCTGGGGTTAGAGAACACGCCTGTAGCTGTCTTATCACATGACTCAGCTCTCCCTTTAGATTAGCTCCATTGGAGTTCTTTAGAGCAATCAGCATGCTCTCTACATCCACCACGCCATCCCCCTCTGCATCAAACTGTCCAAAAGCCTGAGACAGGGACAAAGACAGTACACACTGGGCCACTTTATATTTTGACAGAGTCACTCCTATTCCCATACATCCATATGTATAGAACTTACACCAAAAATTTGTATCCCTCATTTATGGGGTAGACAATTTGCTCTCCCTCTATTGCTTATTATTAAAGTTATGTATATGTTATGTCTGTTTAACACGGCATCTGTTGACATGAAAAAGGCAGAAAGCAGTTCGACCGCTCATAGATGTTGAGTTTTTAAATGACCAAATCCACCATGTGGTATTTAAAGTATAACAGTGACATTCCATGTCTACCCACACAAAGTACAACGCAGACTAAAGTACACATTCATTAGTGAACCCATTCATCTGCAACCTTTGGTTATGTCAGACAACAAAGCAGCGTGTTGTGCTACAAGAGGCCAAAGCTGAAAACAAAGTGACAATAAACCTGCCATGCGAAGGGGGACATCATGACAGCCCATTTGTCAGATTCACACCCTCAAGATAACTGCTCATGACCTCACAAGGCAATCATATGGACTTATCACTCATCATAAAACAGGTGCTATAACCCGTTCAATCCTCATACCTGGGATAAGAGCAAGAACATGACACACATAATAAGATCACTTGTGAGATGCAAGTTTGTTTTTCTATGGCTATATACCTCTTCACACTCATCTCTCGGGGCATCTCGGCTCTCCAACATCTCACAAAATTGTTCCACATTGACGGACTCTTCTCCTCGGTTTAACCGGTCCTCCAGCCACCGCACCAGTACACCCTCATTCCCGGCCAGGACAGACTCCTGAATGCTGACCCCTGAGTCGCTAATGCGAGCGGCCGCTTCTCTTAGTTTCACTTGCTCTAAAAGGACCCCGGGGTTAGGTGGTCCACCGGTAGCCACGGGCAAGTTATTTGCCCCCCTTCCGCTTCTCCCAGAACCGGAGCCTCCACCGCCTCCGACGCCGCCGCCAGTGGCCGCAGAGGCCGGGCTGTCTTCCGCGAAGCCGGGGCTCTCCGTTTCTATGTCTTCCTCGTCGCCGCTGCCTCCACCGCAGCCGCTCTCGGCGTTCCCCATCTTTGTTTCACGGCACTAGAGCTCCCCCGAAAATCTCTGCGGCCTACTGGGTTTCAGTTTTAAACGGGGCAACCGGTCTGTACACAGACCTCTCTAACCTACAGTTAGAGCTCTGCCGTTCACTACTACCGCATTGACGTACTGGACGTAAGTTTGACTGGAACGTCCTTTGCGTCTATAGTTTGCGCACGCGCTGTGGGGTTCCCAGTCACGGAAGCACCTGCGTTGTTGTCAACATTTGTCAATGTAAAATATGATGTAAGTGTGTCAGATGAATGAATGGACAGCATGCTCGGTTATGTCGTTGTCGCGTTTTTATCACTGGCGGTGTTGTTCCTTCCTCGCGATTGGTCTGTTAAGTTTGGAAATGAATCAACCCAGGGGTCCTCTGTACGGCTCCTGAGCAGGCATGAATTATCATTGTACGACGGGGAGGAAGGCAGCAAGGGCCTTTACCTGGCTATACTGGGGCAAGTATTTGACGTACAGAAGGGACACAAGCACTATGGACGCGGTGGTGCTTATCATTTTATGGCAGGTGATTCCCTCTTCTTCTCCTATAGTGCCCATATTTTGTTAATTCTAACACCGGAGCCTTTAATATTAAACCAGAGACATATTTTAATGTTTAATTATAGGGCACTGGTTAAACACCGTCAGATGCCACTCCAGACCCCCAACAAGCCTAAATCAGGAACACGTATTCCAGTCTAATAATAGCACATAAACTGCCATTGTAGGCTACACTGGTATCCTATATACTGCACTGTTTATGTGTGTCCTTTCTCAGGTAAAGATGCCTCACTGGCCTTCATCAGTGGGGACTTCACAGAAAATGGTCTGACAGATGACGTGTCCAGTCTGTCCCCACAGCAGGTGGTGGCCCTTTATGACTGGCTGTCCTTCTATCAGAGAGAATACCAAAATGTAGGTAGGTGATATTTGCCCGCCCAGTTCTTTTAATTAGAATCTTTGGTACCTCAAAATAATTTCTTCCTAAACAAAAGCAGTCAGCAGTTACCTTCCAAGCATTTTGTAAGTAAAGTACATTTAAGCTTTATTAAAATAAATGTGTTCACATGTAGTACATTATTGCATTACCAACATTAGGATGTAGTATAAAATATCTCACCATGTGCTAAGATAATGTTTTGATTCCTCCACAGTACTAAACTTGGAGCCTTAATAACAGACATAGCTATGAATAGGTCCTTCCAACAAGTCACTATAATTATTAATTAAGCCAAAATACCAGTGACTGGACATCTCCAAAATATGCAGTATGAGCTAGTGAAGACCCTCTTTCTTCATCTGTCACAAGCTGGGTCCACATATGGAAAAATACTACAGAACTTAAATTTGGAGAGCTACAGCTTATGCAGTATTTGTGCAATGTCTTAACACTGATGTGCAATGTTGCTGACATTTGTCTTTATCATGGACATATATCACCTTCATCTTAAGTAAAATACCAGCCTCTCCTCTGTTGAATTTCAGGTCTGGTAATAGGCCGGTTCTATAGCAGGACCGGGAGCCCACAGAGGCCCTGTTGCACGTTCAAGCATCGCTAGCAGAGGGACAGCGACTCAAGGCCCAGTCTGAGGCTGAGATGGTACGCTACCCAGCCTGCAACACACAGTGGAGCGCTGCTATGGGAGGAAGAGTCTGGTGCTCCACCAAGAGGTATGGAAATGGTTTTGGCTTAATGAAGTATGTATAAGCTTACACGGAATATGATGCAATGTTGCAATGTGCTGCTTATCTGTAATAAAGACCATGTCACACTGGTGGGTGTCACTGCTAAGGATTTACAGGACTGGTTTGATTTTCTTCTCTCCAGTGGTGGAGTGGAAAGAGACTGGACGGGTGTCCCACGCAAGCTCTTCTCTCCAGGCTCCAGTGGTGTTCGTTGTGTCTGTGTTAAAGACCCAGCTGCAGCAGAGGAAAACCAAAACCTGCAGAAATATGAAAGCTGCCCTCCACATGCTGACTCATGCTCTGTTGAAGAGTTCTAGTCTCTGGGCCAGCCCAGAAAATGGCCGTACTCATGGCCTGCTTTTTACCAGCACAAGACTCAGGAAAACACAGAAATGAACTTACGCACAATAAAAAGTTAAAATGATGAAAACAAAGTGCATTGGATTTTGATGACCTTTATGTAAAGTTGTCCTCCCTTTCTCTAAAAGGATACACCAGGAAGAGACAGGCTAGATATCTGAGCATACAGATACAATATAATGTGCATAAAAGATTAAACAATGTGCATAAAAGATTAACAGAGGCAAGATTTAGGTTTGTCACAATGACAAGCACAAACTGCATTAAAGTACAAAACAGTTGTAGTGGTCAAAAATATCACACATTTATCTGTACAATTTAACAATAC
Organism: Lepomis macrochirus; assembly: GCA_024633595.2. Classification (NCBI taxonomy): domain Eukaryota; kingdom Metazoa; phylum Chordata; class Actinopteri; order Centrarchiformes; family Centrarchidae; genus Lepomis; species Lepomis macrochirus. The sequence continues at coordinate 26,304,111 of JALXJV020000021.1, forward strand.
TTAGAGGCCCCACTACTTGGCCATTCCCTCTACTCCACATTCTCCCCAATGATCAGAAATGCCATGTGACCTTGATAAAGTGCACCTGTTAGGCTTAGAAATCAAGAAGCGTTAAATGTGATGGGTCAAGACAACTTGACTCGAGGCAACATTGTGGGGACTATGATCATCCAATGAGGACATCATGGCAGATCAAAATGGAATGTAATCATTTGGTGACGGATTTTGAATCGCTGATGACACTGACGTGTAAAGGCTACAAATTAAATGACATGCATAGGCATAATAGACATTTCTGTAACAGGATGAGGATTGTTGAGAGAATATTTGTTGTGTTTTCCTCTTGTGTTAAAACAGGCTTTCTCAGGCCACATTTCCAAACTGCCATGTTTAAAAGTAAGCATTCAATTTAATTTGGCTGCTGACGCCTACATGATAGATTATCAGTCGAGAAGAAAAACAATCCCATTTCATGAGGAATTCCATTATGGTCACTTGTGCCATCTTTCACGCCTAACAGTAAAGTTATGAAATGTAGATGTTATAGTTCTGAATCTAACTACATTAGATCTCATTTGGAATTAATGCTCATTTAAATATAGGTGTGATTGCTTTCCCTTTAAATCATTGTATGTCCTATGGTATCCAGACAATGCAGAACTGGGGTGATCATGTGATAGTTTAGTTTTTGTAGATCTAATGATCTAGGGGCATTTTATAGTTTTACTCTGCTGTTGGTTGACAGCAGCCTCAAATTTTACATAAATTCAGTATTCATTTTGTAGCACTGACTTTTTGTCTTTGGGCAGGTCACATAGCATGAAGGCTGCTGATGGTGAAATATCCCAACACAAAACAGGAAATCCCCTCCAAAGGTGATTTGATCATTTAAATGTTCATCATTGAATTGAAGTGTAGATAATCATTGCAAACATTATTGAGCTTGGCAAACTGATTAACAAATTCCGTCCAGCTATCACTGAGCTGGAGCGCTGCTTATTTCCACTTTAAGATACTTTGATCAAAACAGGAACAAAATGACAATGTTTCACTTTCTATTTGAAATGTCCCTCTAGAACATTAATAGTTTTTCATAGACTGGAATAGTATAAAGGTGATGGTCCATAAATCTCCGGGAATCTCTTGTTAGTATGTCCTGCGACTGATGTCCCTTCTCCTGGTGTGCCAGAATAACTGTGCCACGTTGAGCCTGGCATGGCCAGTGTCAGAGGGGGAGGATATCCAGGCCACTGCATTACGATACCCCACCCAGAGTTAATACATCAAAGCAGATGTCACACACCCTCACAGGCTTGTTCAAGTCAAACTTGATGATGGGTATCTCCTTTATAGAGCACTTGTGGCACAACAGGCGCCCACAGTGGCGGCTAGAGTTAACAGTCAAGGAGGAGACAGAGAATTAATCATACATCAGTTTGACACAGAATATAATATAAATTTTAATATAGTTTTAAAAGGCATACTACTAACCAGTGATGTTTTCGTGTTGTAACACCAAACTTGGCAGCACATTCATAGCAATTGGATCCGTCACACCAAGGGGGTTCTTTGGACAGCATATCTAAACAAAGGACAAAAAATACATCGTTATAAACCCGAAGATCACCTTGGGGGTGACATTGTATCAGAGCATAATCACTTGTGAAGCTGTCAATTTATGATAAATACCTGATGGATCAATGAAGTGTGAAAACGTACCTAGAAGGCGGAAGAGCAACTGTTTGGTTGCAACTTGGTAGTTGAAAATGTTGATGCCCTGATTGTTATTGATGCCGAGTCGAGCCCCAGCCCTCACAATGGCACGGCACAGGTTTGCGTTTCCTTTCATGTAGGCCAGGAGCAGAACTGCAATAAAATACAGGTCACAGTCATTCTATTACAGGTGTACCACTGGTGTTAGTATTCTATTTTTATCCTGTTAACAACAACAATAATAATGGAGCAAGCTACAGTACCTGTGTTCCCTTCATTATCTGGTTTGTCCAGAGGGTATTCAGGCATACACTCCAGGAACAATTCAAAAATGGCAGCAGCGTTCTCTTTCCCATAATGGCCTAGTACATGCATTGGTGACTGACCCCTGAGCAGACATAATACGATGAAAAGGTGACAGGCAAAATAGTCTACAGAAGGTTATCTGTTAGGTTTTAATAAAATGTACACTTTCTATATTGTTAGTATCCTGTTTTCTGTATCCTCCCTAATTTTGCACTATATCATGTTAGTATTGCTGCTGCGATCACCTAAAAGTTTGAACTTATTGAGCTTAAGGAAACTTTAAAAGAAACGGAGTGTACCTGAGATTGAAGGCCTCAGCATCAATGTTGGACTCTGTGAGAAGGGTTCGGACATTGTTAAGGCGGCCATGCATCACAGCCAGATGCAGAGCTGGGGAGAAGGAGGACAGACAAAGAAATAAAATGTTACTGACGAGGATCATGGTATGTTGGGGTGGTGGGATAATAATAAATAATCAACTAGACACCAGAGAATGGACTAACTCCAAATGGAATTTTTAAAGCTCCTTTACTCATTTGAACAAAGCAATATCTACAGACAAAACCAAAACCAGTCCTGTTGGGTCAGCTCTATACTGTAACTATGTCTATCTATGAGTAAGTTGTAGTCAAAACAAAACAAACCCAAAAAAAACCTTGAACTTACAATTTATCTTGAGGAACATTCTAGTGAAATAATCTCAATATAAAATAAACACCTTTGGTTAGGGCTGGGCGATATGAACCAAAAAGTCATATCCCGGTACTGTTAGGCAGAACTCAGATATAAAATGTACATTGGTATTTTCTGCTAAGTTAGCTGTGGGGGAGGTTCGGTCTTAGGGGCATGTTTTTACTATTTGTAGGAACTTATTTAAGTGTCACTCACTTATTGAATCTGCCTCCTTCAGTTCTTTTCAGACTCAGACCTAACGTCCCTCTGCTGCAAACACGTCAGTGTGCCCAGTTTCTTTCCATCTCTCCCTGGTAACTTTTCCCCATCAGTAGTTACTGCGTTGTATAAAGTTGCCGAAAAAAAAAACAAAAAACAGAACTTTTCTGCTGGACTTTTCCGTTCACAGCAGCAGCTGCGCTGCTTGCTAGCCTTTCAAAACAAAACCAACGTTGTAGCTAACAAATTACATTTGCAGTATTGTGTTCACTGTTGCTTTACCTGGTCTGTGCTTATTAAAAGATACACCGTGTTGCGACGTGTAACGTGATGACTGTGTTTCTCTGAAAAATGCTGCAACGTGTTGCCAAATATACCTGGGCAGCCCGCCGAAGTAAAGTGTATGTGTGGGACGGACTGAACCGTTCTTTTTTTTTTTTTTTGTAGACGGCTGCGTGCAGAAGCACAGGGAAGGGTGGGGTTGCGCGGTGAGGGAGAGAGAGCAGCAAACGCTGGCAGGACTTTACGAAACATATTAATTAACTCAACATAAAACTATATCGGTATAAACAGTATTGTGGAATGATAATTCAAAGGAGATGAATCAGAGACTGAAACATAGACAGGCCTCTGAGTTGACTGGTAATCTGATCATGGTTTGGAATGGAAATTTGTCACATCGCGTGCCATTTGTTTAACAGAAGCTTCCCAGATTACAAAGAAACAAAAGCATGATAGTAAAGAATATAAGGTACCATTATTTCCATTCTCATCCTCAGCAGCAAAGTCTACACCATTCTCCAGCAACACAGAACAAACAGTGGCCAGGTCCTGCTGTGCAGCCAAATGTAGTGCTGTCTGCCTATGTTTGGTCACCTCATTTACTTTGGCTCCGGCAAGCAGCTGGAAGCAGAAAAATGCAGAATAAAAACAATATCAACCTCAGCACTCTGTCAATAACACTTACAGTGGGCATTAATAGTAAATGCAGCCCAAGAAAATCTGAGGTATCTACCAGGTTGCGGACAATGATCTCAGATCCAGCCTGGACGGCCAGGTGGAGAGGGGTGAGTTTGGCTGCATCCTGAACCCTGGAGTTGACGTTAGCTTGGACACTGATGAGGAACAGGACACTTTCAATGTCAGAATTTTGCACCGCCACATGGAGAAAATTACGCCCTTTGTTGTCCACCTGGACAGAAACAGACATTTGAGGTCAGGAGAGATTAACACTGTTTATCATTATTCTAAGTGCGGTGTTAAGACAAACTGGTGCATTTATGTCAGCGCTACCTGTTCTGCAGCACCTGGCTCCCTCTTTAGGATAGCCTCTGCTGCCTTATTGTTCTTGTGTGTCATGGCACAGGCGAAGGGGGTCATTCCTTGACGGTCACGAATGTTGAGACGTATTTCAGGGTGGGAAATGAGGAGCTGTATAATGACGTTGTGTTGGCTGCTAATAGCAGTATGGATGGGAGCTCTGCCCTCTGCATCCTGAAAGAAATGAACAGACCCAGACTCTAACACTTGGAAAAAGAGCAAGTTTAAAATCCACTTGGTAACCTCTTATTAGCTGTATGCTGCAGTAGCAGGAAAAAAGCAGAATCAGGCAAAACTGGACCCACTGATGTGACCGGACTAACCTGTGCATTAACATTAGCAGCAAACTCTAGAAGGCACTGCACCACCTCCTCCAATCCCCAGCTGCTTGCCAGGTGGAGAGGCGTTTGTCCATCTCTGGCTTCTTCGTCTCCTTCTCCGTTAGGACCTGGCTTTCTTGGGCTGTTTACATCACAACCACTATACACAAACATAAGGCAGACATTAAGTTAAGACAGCTAGCTACATCCATCTCAGCAACACCAAGCTTAACAACAAACAGGCTGCTAGTTTGAGATTGATTGTATGTTCACTTGTACTATAATTTGAATTAGTAAACTTTGTTAAAAACTGATGTTTTCTAAGCATAATGATTTGCCCTTATGCAAACGAGTATTTCTCATATTTCTCAAACCCTAATGGTAAGGAGACTGGCAGACCTGCGGATGAGGAAGCAAGCAGAGACCTCGTTGTTCTCATCAACAGCTCTGTGCAGGAGGGTCTGCTGGCAGCCAGAGGGCCCTGTGCTCCAACAAGTTGCATCACAGCCATGGCGGACCTAGAAAGGACAAACAGGACTCAAATAGTCAAATGCAAGAAAGTTGTTTTTGTTTTCAGACAGAACTCTATAAGACATATATGCAGTCTATAACAAGGCTTTAATGCAGATGTGTGGTGAATACAGGTCTCAAAGGCTACGTTCAGACTGCAGGCCAAAGAGACCCAAATCTGATTTTTTTTTGCCCACATGTGACTCAGATCTGATCTTTTTATGACAGTGTGAACAGGCCAAGTCACATGGAATCTGATCTTTTCCAGTTCGGGAATTGGGCCACTTCCATATGTGGTCCAAATCGGATACAGATCGGATCTTTTTAAGTACGACCTCAGTCTGGACACTCAGGTGGCATTTGAAGCAACTTTGACGTCACTGTAGAGCAGCAGTTCTGTTGTAGACGGAGCCGCGCTGAACGAAAAAAGCTCCACAAAAGCCATTGTTAAACATTTGGCTCTCTTCCTTCTGTGGGATTATACATTTATAAAGGGGTTGCTTTTGCTCTTTAGTATACTTAGAACTGTGACTTGCTTAAGATTGACGTAGAGACAAGAAAGGAACAAAATATCTAGCATCATGCTAATCAGCATATAATTAATCATAGAGCTTGTGTAAAACAGGAACCGCACCTTTCACCCAGTGAACCCTGCAGCATACAGAGCATACACTCACACTTATACATCACTCAACAGAACCACACACACACACACACACGATACACTGTCCTTCCCCAATACTTACACACACACACACCCACCATACACGTCACACTGTCCAGAATCTTCTGTCTGGTACATGCACGACTACACGCGGTCATAGGTCATCCATGATATTTGCATCTTTACCAGACATCGCTAAATAAGGCAAAAGAAGATGTGCATCTGGGTGCGGTTCCCACTATATAGTTATTGCTTACCAGGAAGAATCTCAGACTCTTGTGGGGAACCTCAGACAGACCTTAGGTTAAGAGAGCAGAGTCTCCAGATATATATCTGCTTTGTGAGCTCAATATCTGATAACTCGTCTCCTTCTGATCCTTTCTCATCAACGGACTCGGGGAAGTCGGTGTACTTCAACACTTCTCTACCTCGCTATTATCTGCTCACAAATTCCCTTTCTTATACCTAAAATCCACCGGACGGCGAGCTCTCTTCTGAGTTAGGTGCATTCTACTTGTCCGAGCGGACACAGTGGGGGGAGAGAGAGAGAGGGAAAGAGAGATAGACGGAGTGAGTTGTAGGGCAGATGCCAGAAACCGTAATGAAAAGAACAGAAAGTTGTGAACACTTGTCATAACTCAGGAAAATCTCCCGCGAGCTAACCAGAGCTATGCTGCTCCTTGTTTACTTCTGTAGCCTGCAACAGCATGCTGCTACGTGTGACAATGTGTTATTCTTCTGCGCATGTGGGTCACTTTCAGGCCGCAGACAGTTCACACTGGAGTCTGATATGGGCCACATTAAAACTTTAATGTGAACTGTCAAACAAAACAAACAAAAAAAATCAGATCTGGGGAAAAAAATCGGAATTGAGCATTAAGGCCTGCAGTCTGAACGTAGCCTAAAAGGTTTTGTACAGCTGTTTGGCTTCACAACATCAGTGATTTACAGAAATTCTTTTGTTTTTTGGTAACCAATCCTTCTTCACTTCAGTTAAGTTTATTCTTGTTCTCCGGATCCCTAAAATAATGTTCATACAACATGTACAAACCAAAGAGTAAACCTGACAAACAAGACTGGGGATGTTTGTTGCCAACAAGACAACTGCATGCATCTATCCCTAAGGCAACACCTCATTAATATAAAATGTTCCATCCTGAATAGCTTTTCATAACAGTTGCCAACTGGCAGTACACCTATGAGTAACTAAGAAGGTGCTAATTACTATAAATTGGTTGACTATGCATTTGTCTCACCAGCGTTGATGCAATATCTTCCAGGCCATTCTCCAGAGCCAGCCACAATGGAGGGTCCCCTTTGTCATTCACCACAGACATATCAGCTCCTCTTGTGCAAATGGCATCCACCACCAGTGGCAGCTGGTTACTGATGGCCAACTGTAGTGCTGTTTGTCCCTCCTGGGTCCTTAAAATACAGACATAAGAAACAGAAGATTGTAGACCAATTCAAAAACTATCCCCTCAAAATGCTATACTGGATACTGAGAGATTTCTTAAATAATAAATAAATAATGCTCAAATCAGTAAAAAAAATGCTTTACAACTGCAGTATTATCCAGGCAATACCTAACATTGATGTCTGCCTGATGCTCAAGAAGGAAGAGGGCACTCTTGCTGTCCTGTCTTTGGATAGCCATGTGAAGCAGGGTTTGTCCATTGGACATAGTGTCATTGATAGAAGCTCCTGAGCCTAGCAGCTGAGCTGCTATGGTGTGCATACCTGACATGGACAGATTGTGTATGTTATACATCGCATACACAGATCACCATGAAGTCTTGTAACAAGGCTGTGCACATCGTTTGATAATGCAGAATCAACTGTATGACAGCTTCCCTGTGTTCCCCATAGTGCTGTTTACCTGTCCAGAGAGCCAAGCCCAGCACTGTCTGGTCCATGGAGTCTTTGAGACTGAAGTCTGGAATGATCTGGAAGTTGTTGGTAGCATGAAGTGCATTTGCTGCAATACGGCCATCAAGGGAGAAATAAGTGGATCAATTTCAGGACGTTTCAAGGACATTAGTGGTAGCATGTGTAGTGAGGTAAATCCGAAATCGCTTAACTCATCTGCCATGTTTGCAGTTCAGTTACAGGCATTCAAATATATGAAAACTCCCAAAACATTTGCTGACCTTTTTGCTCGAGGATGACAGAGACCACATCTGGGTGGTTGTGAGCAATGGCCATGTGGAGGGGCGTCTGCATAGCCACACCAAGAGTGTCATCAGGTAGAGCCTTCTGCGTCTGCATGTTTGGGTTGGCTCCTTGCTGAAGCAACTCTGCTGTCAGGCTCGCCAGACCACAGCGACATGCTGTATGAAGCGGGCTATCACCCTGAAATAAGGTAAAGGGATTAATAGCATATTAGTAACAAATATGAATCTTACATGACTTAAGGATACATTCTGTGTCTTTTCTACAGCACTTGAGCCCAACAAACAGAAAAAGTATTCTGCAATGTTTTGGTGTCATTTACGAGCAGAATGCGTCTCTCCTCTGCTTTCTGTCACACACACACACACACACACACACACACACACACACACACACACAGTCATATTGAAGTCAGCGTGCTAGCGAGAGCCCATCACTTCAACTAACTCTCCTAAGTGCAACCACATCGGTAGATACAGTCTATGTGCAAGAAGCAAGCTCGTTGAAGACTTTGTGGCTGTGTGGGCAAAGTCAGATACACCATTACAATTTTTTTTTTAAAAAGCTATGGCAAACCGCATACGGAGGCTGTTCTGCAAAAGATCTGTGGGAAGAATAGAGCAGTAATCAAGTAATAACCTGTTTATTAGTGGACTTACAATTGTCTAATTAACACACATACATTTGAACATCTCTATGTGCCCATTTGGTTTGACACATCAAATTCACTGATATTGATTACATCTGGAATATGTTTTTATTGAGTTGTTGAAATTGTATTCATCCACCACAAGATTACATTGTGTGATGATAAAATTTGTTTAAATTTAATTTACACAGACTTCAATTTTAAAAATTTAAACAGAAAACATGGAATTTGGGAAAAAATAAAAACGGACTTCATAGGACCCTACGCACACAAGGTCTGATTACCAAAAGTGTATCATTGTTTGGCTGTAAAGTTGCCTAATGTTCATACGCACCCATTTGTTGACATGATTGACCTTTGCTCCATGAGTGGCTAGGAAAAGAGCAGCTGCCTCATTGCCTGCCTGAGCAGCTCTCTGCATGAGACAGTTTCCTACAAGGAATAAAACAAAGGGAGATGGAAATGTGTTTAAAGGCAGAAGCATCATTCCATTTAGGTATTACCTTAAAGTGAGGTTATAAAACAGCACCTGTGGTAGTGTCAGGTGCATCCGGATTGCTTCCTCTCTGGATAAGCTGAGCTGCAAAGCTATTCTCATCAAACGAGGTGCCGTTCTCTACTGGTGCATCATCCTCGAACGGGTTTACTGATGGGTCTGAAGACACTGTGATATACTGCAGGGCCAGCCACAGAGCTGTGCTGCCCTCGTGGTCTTTGAGTTCCAGATCAAGCCTAACACATTGGACAAACAAAAACAATTCCAAAGGAGATTAAAAGGAATTGTACCGTTTTTTAGTAAATAAGAGAGCTAAGCTGATCTATTGAGGTTCAGCTGACTTTTTATATCAGAAACAACCTTGCTAATTCCATTTGAACACAGAATGTAACTCACTGTTTGCACTGCAGCAGCTGGTTGAATACCGGCTCATTCCCTGACGCCACAGCTTCATGCAACGGAGTTCTACAACGACAAAAGACAAAGCTGAAGCACCATTTTACTCTGCATGGCAGTTTGCCAACTTTGCAGTGCAATCAAGTTCATAAACCGAAAGCCCAGTGACCCCACCTGCCCTTGCTGTTCTGCATGTTGGGGTTGGCCCCTGTCTTGAGCAGAGCCTCTGCAATTCGTGCCATGCCGCTCATCACTTCGGCAGAGTGTTTCTTGGGGCTGAAAGAACACACTAGGTGAAGTGGGGTTTCCACAGCCCCCACTGTGGCTGCATTCACCTGAGCAGAGTGGCGAATCAGAAATATGGAGGCAAATTCATCACCTGGAAGAAGAGGAAGAAAGATTAACAGTCATGAAGCATACAATTTTGCTTTCCTGTATCAGTGTACAAAAAAGCCTTGAAATTGGTAGAGTGATATTTCACATAAAGTGTTTATTGATCAGGTGGGGATCATGGTAAGTATATTTTTATGTGCACACCTTGACAGCTAAGCCAAAAGAAACACATATGGATGGACAAATTGTGTAATAAAAATGACTCCCCCACACCTCTTTGGATGGCTTTATGCAGAAGGCTCCAGCCACTCTGGTCTACCTTGTCCACATCAGCTTTGTTGTTAACCAAAGTGGTGGCAATACTTTCCAATTTACGAGAGAGTGCCAGGTCTAGTGCCAGGTCACCGTTGTTGTCCAGTTCATTCAGCTTGCCAGGTAGCTGAAAACAAGAGATAACCTTGTTTAAAAGGAAAGCCTATACATTAACACACTAGTTAGTAAGCAATAGGGCTGAACGATTTTGGAAAATAGTCTAATTGCGATTGTTTTCTTTACCAATATTGTAATTGCGGAATTTTGGTATATAAAAATGTTGTACATTTTTCCTGTCTGTCGGATGGCCTGACGATTTCACCCACAGCCACCACCAAGTTACCCGCGGGTTGCAGGTGCTACTTTCATTACCTGTGTGACACTTAAGTTTCTGTTGTGTCAGCTTCTGTCAAGCGTAAGGCCATTGTACAACGTGACGTGCGAAGTTGAAGCTTTGATGCTTCGTCTGCAGATTGCTTTACTCTTGGGTGTCATGTGACCAGAGTTTCATCGCAGCCTTTGCGATTAGAAAATCTCGTTTGATCACATCGTAATAATATCGCAAATGCAATTAATCCTTCAGCCCTAGTAAGCAGTGATAAAGTATATCTGCGGGGAACTCACCTGCGAGTCCATCTCGATGAGATAGAGAAACACCACATCTTCACGCTCAACTTTGATGGCTTTGTGTAGAGGATACTCTGTTTTAGACTTGATCATCTTGTACAGAAGTTGGGCACTCATGGTGCTGAAATCTTCTTTCCTCAGATCATCCTAATAAAAGATAATCAATGAAAATCAGAACTGGAACATGCTGGAAAAAACACATGAATAGAAACCGCTGTCTGAAGGTACTCACCCAGTGACTGGCTATGATCTCCCCGCAGTAGTTCATCAGGGTGTTGGCATTTAGTTCCTCAGCTGTTTGGTAGAAGCGAATGCAGTTCCTGACATTCACTGAGGACATTACACCTTTTTCACACCTATCCAGCAGAGAAACAAATGTATTGTCAAGCCGTTAAGCCCAATTGTTGCTCTCACTATAAATGTTTTACAACAGTAATGCTGCCACAAGCAACAATTAAAGTTTAAATGTAGTCTGCAAAACAAATGTCAGTACATATGATTTGTTCTGACCTCTCTCTGAGAAGGTGAAGCTGGAAGCGGTTGGCTAGCTTCATTAATTCAATAAGAAAGGCATCATCCTCACTGAGTTCCAACTCATCGGTGTATGCCCAGCGCAACATTGCCATGGCGACCTCGGGTTTGCAATCTAGAAAAAAAAAAAAACACATTAATTTAGGTGTACTATGAATTCAAACCTTACTGGAAAATTATCACAAGGACCAAACCCTACCCAGAGAAAAACTGTGTTCAATACTGGACTTTGAAAGACTGCACAATCCATTCCAAAATAAATATTCAGTCCATGTCTATTAACCCAAAAGCATAATGACTGACAGAGAGTGAGTAGGTCACAACTAGGGCTGGGTATCGAGTTCAATACTTTTTAGGCACCGACCGAATTGCTTCAATACCACCGAGTATCAAAAAATGCCTTGTCTTTCGGTACCATAGTTCGATACCTAAAGGTTCTTGTTAAGGCCAATGAACCAATAAGCATGCAGCATTCTTAATGTGCCCACTTCTAAAAGTGATTGTAATTGGCTGTGGTAAACACTAGCTCACGCCGGTTACGCACAGAGACGTGGCTCGTGGATGTAAAAGACGTGCAGAAAATCAAAAGTGGGACTTGATGCAACAGCACGCGATGCAATATTTGCGACAGAAGATAATTGCTGCCAAGAGCAGCGACACGACAAACCTGGCGAAGCGGTTGACTGTGCGTGAAATAAACTTAAGTGCAGAAAGTTGCTCCGTCTTTGCTGCAACAACACAGAGCCGGTGCATCATCGTCTCAGAACCCTGCTGCCACCGAGCCTGCTTCAACACGCCCACCGTACGAGCAGCGTTGGGCAGCAGCGTCGCTACAAGCAGCACCGTTACTAGTTTAACTACATTTCTCAGTAGCTTGGTGGCAGCGTCGCTGTTTTCTGAATCAAATCAAAGCTCTTTTATTGACAGAGTAGCGCGGTAGGTTCCACACACGCTACATTTTTCCAAGTGTTTCTGAAGGATCAGTTAAGTGACGCCACCGCCGCACATGGACCTATATGTGCAGCCGGCAGAAGCGCTTCCTGTGACGGTGACATCACGTAGCGATCCTTGGGCTGATGTCTGTGACTTTGCTGCAGGGGATTAAAGAGTTTCCTTTCTATTGTGATAGTTGTTGCCTGGACACCTCTTCCTCTAGTGAGGAGGAAACTTGTTTCCATCAGATGAGAGATTTCTCTCTCTCTCTCTCTCTCTCTGTCCTGTTGCCATGAATGTTTAGGTTGCCATGGTGCCAGAGTACAAATTCACATTTAAACTATAAAAAATATATAATTAATAAACAATGGAATTACATTATAAAAACTACAGAAAGAGGAATGAAAACAACAAAAACACAATATAGGACTGATGTTACATTGAAAATATGTATTGGTTTTGCATTTTTCAAAGGAACAATTATTAAAATAAACTATTAATGATAATAATGTGATAATTAAGTTACTTTATACAAACAACAATGGTTCTCCGTTTGATGAGAAAATATACAAATTTTATACCAATAAAATTGGTATCGAAAAAAAGTATCGTTCAGGAACCGGTATCGAAGTTGAGGTATCGATATCGGTACCGATATCGAAAATCTTTGAACGATACCCAGCCCTAGTCACAACTAGATTTTCTTTTTGATTTAAACTACTCCTTTAACACAGTGACAATACACGATGGGTTGCTCACCAGATAGGTCCAGTTCCGAGGTGGAGGCCAGGTTGGCCAGGCTCCAGACATCACTGCGAGCAGCCAACACAAACTTATGGGCACTGAGCTTCTCGCCTGCAACTTTCACTTTCAGGTCACTGCAAAAACAAACACATTTATCTCTGAGGAACAAGCACATATCACAAATATTCTAACAAACACTGAATATCTGAAATTGAACGTTAAGAAAATTCTCTCAATATGTTACCCAGAACACTCAACAGCACTCAGAACATCACAGGCTTTCACTGTTTTCTGAGCCCATCAATTGCAACAGTGTAGCAGTATAAGCGTGCTGTATCCCACAACACATACCAGAGCAGACACATAACTATATAATAACAATTGCAAGAGTGCTAGATTAGAAAAAGCTCAAAAAAAGCTCATACCCATCGTTCCAACAGTGATCCTCACCTGTACTGTTCTTGCTGATAGAGTTCGGCCACGATGTCAAGCAGACGGCTAATGAAGGTGTCTGCAGCTGCAGGACTGGAGGATCCCTGGCCAGAGGCCTGAGCAGCGAGAACAGCACAGCGCCTCTCTGTGTCGGCCAGTTTCTGTTGCATCTTCACATACTCCTGCCTGAGCAGGGCCAGGTGTTTCTGCAGCTTGGCCACCTCCTCTGTCCCACGTCAGGATAAAGGAGACAGGCAGAGGACAAAACAACATACAGGGGGAACAAAAAGGAGGTTAGAAAGGCCCATTTCTGAACACAGGTTAAAACTGGACTCTTTGAAGGATCTTTCCGATTCAAAGTACAGTGGTTCCTATTTACAGTAGCTAGTGTTTGGGATTTATTCCATAATGATTGTGAACTGGATAAAGAATTAGAGAAATGTGACATTATTACTTTTCATAATCCTGGCCTATTTGTTGTTAAAAGCACTTTTCTGTGTCACAAGAGAAAAAGATATTAAGCATTGCCTGTGTAAGGCATACAAAACGCAAATGGCAGAATCTAAAGAGAGATAGTATTGTCCAAACAATACTAAGTGAAATATGCTTTCAACAAATCTTCATGTTACAACACTTATTCATGTGTCAGCCTAGAATCTGCAGACATTCACTGAGGCCCATTTCCTTCCTTTAAACCAGTAAAGTTTTAGTGAGGAAAGAATGCTGAGGAGGCACGTTACATTGCATTTCCTTGTAAACCGTTACTGGCACAGCTACTGGTCATGTGAGGAACAGAAGCGGGTTGTTTCTAAAAACCACCTGATCCGCTCACCACAGGAAGGGCGGTATAGTGGACCAGCAGCTTAGGACTAACTATATGCATAAAAGTCAAGACTATATGTAGTGGGAATGGCACCACAGTGCTTCATTAATAATGGTATTGTTGTAACACATTTTATCTTTATCAAAAGCTTCCAGCTCTTGCAATCTGGGATTTGCACTTGGTCATTTTGCGATTTCAATAATATTTCAATTAATTGTTCAGCTCAATAATATACCAAACTCCATCTTTGTTCTGCAGGATTTGGCAGACATCATTAATGCATTTGCAAAGCAAAAAGCTCATGCTAAGACAACTGTACATGCAATTAACCTGCGATTTTGTCAGGACTTGACAATGAAACTTCAAACTGTGACACTCACAACACAGTACAGAAAAAAAGTACTCAAAAAAAGATGGATCCTCGCTTTTCCGTGCAACTTTTTCATTGAAGGCCAGACTCAGACAATAATTTTACATCATGTGCAAAAAAATGCTCTCTGATTAGAAGCAAAAGATGAACTGCATACACAACCCTACCGCCAAAGACTGGAGTGTTTGTTCTCTCGATTCAAGTAGTAAGTAGATTTCCCTTAAGGATGAACAAACGGCAGACATTATCTTGTGCCAAATATAGGCGGTGCCCTTGGCCATGGCACTTGTGCCAGGTGGTGCAGATGATACCTTACAGGTAGAGACATACCCTATCCTATGAAGTCTCCTGTCACGTATTTACACTCAGTTTCATAGAACTGATATCCAATCGTGTTTTGAAGAAAGTAACTAATGTATTCAAGACGTAAACATCTACAAATAACGGAGCGTTAAATGTTAACGTTACTGAAAGTATAGAGCTAAGGCTACATATTGTAACGTTAGTCAGTTTTATGCGATCCTTGACGTAGACATTTAGCTAAACATTAATACCAACATTACTGCAAACTCTATAAGTTAACATCAGGGCTTTTTTTACGTAGGAACCCAGCAACCTTCCCAAAAATGTTCCCCGCAGTCCAACCCACCAACATCTCTTGTCCAGTTCGGCTAACGTTCACTCGTAGCTATTAAATTCAGCTAGCAACATCTACGACAGCTAACGACAAGGCTTGCCCAGTGGCAAGCTGAGTGTCGCACTGACTTGGATTTTCAAACAAATACAGTGCACAGTTTATTAAACTGCCAGTTGGTTACTTGTTTCCGTCCAACAATTCAACAAGCACACAAGGATAACGGGGAGTGTACCAAATATTCAAAAAGCCAATCTCATACCTTCCGCCATGTTGCTCAGCGTTAGCTCCGTGGCCTGATGTCGCGATATGACGAAGAGGCAGATAGTAGGCTGTGGTGCTGCGTTCAAGTGATTCTCAAAATACGTTTGAAACTTTATCACATGACCATTACTATTAGTCTTACAGTGAATTAATATTATTAAGGTGCTCACTGTCACTGTACACGTAGTACAACAGGCTAATATAGGTCGATGCTTTCCTATTACTAAAGGGTGAGAGATGGTAACTCGATGAATTTTCTGTGACTTATAAAAACAGAAATGCTCATTCATCAAACACGTTTTATAGTCTGATTTCATTTGGAGCGTAATATGGAGGACTATGGTTTCCACTGACGAAGTTGAAAGTCGTTTCTGGTTGTGTTGCCTTCAGGTGACTCTGTTGAACTCCCACCCCTAGTAGTCGTACTATGCCAGGGATATTTACAGAAGGTAGTGCTCCACAGACACCATAGTACAAAGTGGATTGAATTCCCTGTATTCTTAATAACAATAAATGCAAAGGCTGGCTCATATATGGCAAGAGGTGCATCTCATTTATCTGATAGTGAATTTTTAAAAAGATAATTTAAACCATATTGAATTCTGTTTGTGTCACAATTAAAAATATTACATCTTCCTAGTTGACTGATGTTTGAGAGGCAAGACAGGACAAGAGAAACCATTTACTCCTACAGGTGTCTGTGAACTGCAAATAAAATATATTTTGTACACAGTTAACCTGCCTTAATGTTACAGTAGCTCTGAGAACTCAAGTATTTGATTGTGTAGTTTGTCAGCAGCAACACTGGATTACTGTAATGACTGATCCAAAAGGACAAAAAAAAATCTGTAAATGATAACTTTTGAATAGCAGAGTGCCTAAAAATGACATGCTCTTAACACAATCCCCTAAATCCATGATGTATTCATGTAAAGATTATACCAAAATATATGATTTGAAGAATGACCTTGCTGTCAAAACAGTTAAATGTTAAGGTTTAAACTTGTGAAACATTTTCATACCAACTGTCCCAATATTTGCACTATTTAGTGGACATTTTGTTGGAAATATTGTAAATTAGACCAGGTTAAAAAGACAGTATTAAAAAAGTGTGTCTTTTGTGTAATGAAAACACTGCGTACATTAAAGGTTTCTGTTGTCTTTGCCATGAGCAATATGTAATCCATGTTGTATCTAAAGCACACCTTAATTAAATAGACAAGTAAATATTGAAAAAAAGTCATATTTTAGAAGAACTCACTACAGGTGACAGGTTTCATAACATGAAAAATATACATCAGTATTTTGTCTTTGTACATTAGGCAAAACTGCAATAGTTCAGTGAACAGAATAATCATGAGATTGTGGACCAGGGGAAAGAGTGACAAAACTAAATGGGCACACATACTGTAATACACACACAAACACTCCAACATTCGCAAAGAAAATCCCAGAAACATTCAGCAAAAAACAAACCAAAAAAAAAAGTACAATAAAGCATGCATTACAATTCCTACCGAGGACAACACAGACAAGGAAAAGAGGGGCTGCTAAAATGTTGAAGAGGACCTCAAATTGTATCAGAATATCAAAAATGAACGTGTACACTTCATACTAGGGGAGTTATTGCTACACCAAAAAGTTACCAATACCCTAATTATACAGATTCCCTGTGTACTGGCTATTAAATAAAAACATACATAGGTGGTACACAATTTCTCCATCTTTTTTCAACATTTTTAACAATTGTTCAATGCAGGGTGAAGTGGCCAAGCATTTTATTAGGAGGCACTTTTGAAAAAAATGTAGCATGCACAAAAACGTTAAGAGGTGTGTTGCCTTTCTTAAGTCAACTGAGCAGAATGGTTAAGACGTCTAACTTAATAAAGAAAAACAAAATCATTCAGGTACACATGAGTTCTGAGAAGAAGAGCTGTGTATTCTAATATGGCGGAATTCCTCGAAAAACCCTTGAGTCACGTCATTCATGTCTCGCTTGAATCACTCAAGCTCTTCACAGGTGACATTCCTCCAACGGCAGCACATTTCTCTTTCTATTTAAGACCTCTTGTTAAAACAATTTGAAGAAAACGAATGCATGCTGTAGTCGAGAAAGGGAAAATGGACAAAAAAAAAAAAATCTATCTGAACCAGAGCTATTCATTTGGTCTAAGTGTCTTGATGGATGGAAAGGGAGTTTATATATTATCCGGTTTAGTCTGTGCTATATACATGTCTTTACAATATCTTCCTGAATGTTGAAGCAGTTCATAGTCTTGAAAAATGTTTTATTATCTTCTGGGGGGGGAGCTTGAGTTGGCACTTGCTTGGCGGTTTTCTGTCAGCCTTTGTTGTCACTGTTCTATTGCAGCCTACAGCAGCCAGTCTGTTCCTGCCAAAATGAAGGAGGACGAGCCTGACGACAAGGTGGAAGAGTGCAGGAAACAGTGCCATGTTGATTTTCAATTGGAGACCTGTGGGAAAGTGCACACAATAAATAACAGAAAACTTGTTAGAAGGCAGTAAGCCCAATCACACAATTCACAACGACAGGCACACATTCATTGAGCAAAAAAGGGCAGCCAAAGATCTGCATTCTGTTAGACCTGCTGTGTGTGCAATTCAAAGTCAAGGGATTAGGTGTATACTCATTACTTTTAATCTAGAAAGTGTGACGCTTGTTGAGTTGCTCCACGACAGCGTAAGATGATTACCTAAACTGATAGAAACCTTTTCATCTGAGTAGCCAGTAACACTGTGAAAAAATTTAATTTCTTATGCTTCAGTCAAGTGAATATCCTCTAACTTACTTAAACAAAACAGAGGACTACAGCTGCAGCTATCGATTATTTTAGTAATCAAGTATTCTACCGATTATTGAATCAAGTAATCAGATAAAATACTTTACTTTACAAAGAGCAATAGTAAAAATATGCAACAGAGAAAATAAGACAGGTCTCTTAAAATGAACTAATTGGTTTCCTTTTTAGAAAATCTTTATTTTTATTGTTTTATTTGCATACAATATTATCTGTTAAAACGAAACCCATTTAGAGCATTTAGTTCCATATTATATGATTCTGATTTTACATTACTGAAATGCAAAACAAAACAACCTTTTGCATGTTTTTAAAAAAAGCCACAACTGTCTTCTTTGTGGACAGAAACTATCATAATTATAAATAACATGAATGAAACTCTTGCTTTCACACATTGACTGTAGCATTTTATTTTCTGTGGTTAATATCTTGAACAAAACCTAGTTAACTTAGGGGCATCATAACTAGTCATCACATTATTTTACATTGTTAACTAACCAGTATATGTAGCAATAATTAACATAGCCTACATTCTTTACTAGTCTTCATATACTTTGGGTCAGGTCCACTCTGTGGACAGGGTGCATAGACTGTAACGTTATGCTTTCTGGTGATGCTGAAGCATAGACGTCGTGCTATTGTGGTAGACTAGTTTAGTTTAACAACAGACATTACAGAGTCTTTGTGGACACTTTCTGTCGCTCTGGCCTGTATCTTCTCTGCGAACCTCATATTTTCTCTCTTTCTCCTCTTTGTAATCTGTGCTGTCAAATCACACCAAAGGCACTCTGAACTATCTCTGATCACACATAGCATAAGCACATTGTGCAACGGTAATAATCATCCATGAGAAACAGTGTGCTGTATGTAGTTTTATGGGTTAACTAAGCTTTGACGAAAATAATTTGAAACGGTGAATTAGTAATCTAAATACATGCATATAACTCCTGTGCTGGCCTCACTGCATTGGCTCCCTGTTCAGGTTAGAGCAGATTTCAAGGTTTTGTTATTAACGTACAAAATAGTGAATGGTCTTGCACCATTATATCTGTCTGATCTTTTAAATTCTTATGTGCCCACCACGATTGCTTGCGCTCCACGGGACAGGACTTCTGACTGTACCAAAGGTTAGGAAGAAAGCGGTTGGTGAGCTGAGCCTTTTCGTTTCGTGCTCCAACATTATGGAACAGGCTTCCAGCAGAAATTAGGCTGGCATGTTCAATTGAGGTTTTTAAATCTAAGCTTAAGACCTACTTATTCACTGCTGCTTATGAGTCCTAAATGTTTCAGTTATTTTGATGTTTTTGTATAGTGGTATTTACTTTTTACTGTCTCGATTTACTGCGAGGGACTGGCAACCTATCTGGAGAGTACCCCGCCTTTTTCGCCACTGTGCGCTGGGTGGGATGGATGGATGGATGTCTCGATTTTAAATTTTTACTGTACCGTTTGTATTTTAACTATATTCTTTTTGTAAAGCACTTTGATTGAAAGCGCTCTATAAATAAAGTTATTATTATTATTATTATTATAGTAAGCGAGTTACTCGAGGAATCATTTCTTATACTTACCTAAGGTGTACCTAATAAACTGACTACTGAGTGTAGTTTTCGTTTGGACTACAAACAAACAACCGGACATCACATCCTGCTCTTGTTGCACATGTCCAAAAAAATGCTCTATAAATATAGACTGTATAATGACTTTCTGAACCATCTCTGAGCCGGCTTTCCACCTTGATTTGAATAATCTCCATGGATTATTCACTAGGGACACACCAATCTAATACTAATATCAGCCCAATACTTGCTCAAAAAGCTGGATTGGGTATGGGGCTGATCTGTTTAATTCAATTATGTGGGTATTACGTGATGCTTCGGCAGTGCACTGATAGACCCCAACATTTTGTTAGGAGAGCGAAGGTGGAGGGAGCTGAAAACATGGGTTCAGCAGTTTGGAAGAATTTCATGCTTGCTATGCCAAGAAGTTCTACAGCTACGGCAGTGTTCTGAGGGGTGGCAGTGGCACTGCAAAATAAAACACAACCAACTTAATCAAGCACCTCCAGAAGCCTTATGGCAAAGAATGTGATTTCCAGTGTCTTCACCACAATGAGGAATACAGCTTATTCAATTTATACTGGTATTGGATCGGTACTCCACATCTGCCACTACCTAGTGCCCAGGTATTGGGATGAAAAAGTCAGAAAGGTGTATCCCTATTACCCACCCAAGGAAATATTACATTTTATATCTTTAAAGTGAAGAATACTTGCCCTGAAAACATGAAGCTAGATCCTTGCTAAACATCACTCAAACGCAGTCTCTTGGCTTTTTCGTACACAGCGGGCAACTTTCCTTTTGAATGCACCATGTCTGTCCTCCCTCCACTCTTTCTGCAGAGAAAAATAAACCACAATTCAGTCATTGTAATATCTTTCTAGTGTATTGCATTATCACCTTTTTTTAACTTAATCACTTTATTAGCAATAATTAAGATATTTAGAGTATCATTCAAAGTCATTTATAGTGTAAATACAAAATCAAAATTAATTATATATTTATTTTTTTATACATTTACTGCTTAATGCCACCCAAAACACGAACCAACCAATTCATGGATTTACTGATATTTGTGGGTTAAATTAAGACAAACATTTAGGCATGACTATTAAAAGTTATTTGAATATGAAAGCACATCCATTTTACTCAAATACAATTTCTAATCAACTTTTTTAAACACGTAAACTTACTGCAGCGTCCACATTGGCCGGTGAGTCACCATTTGGGTCTGCCAGCATAGAGATTACACTAATCATGATAGTTTCCACTGTGTGGATAGGGAGCCAGCGCTCCTCTGGTTTCTCGTAGCCATATTTGTCCTCCCCAGGTTCGTGCAAAATTGAAATACATACATCTCCATTCTTGTCGACTGCAAAAGAAACATGTAGAACACAATTTATGAAGAAAAAATGCTTTTAATATGGTATAGTGGAATTTAATGTTTAGCCTGCCATCTATCAAACTGATTAGTGATATTGTTTATAAACAGTGCTTATGAAAAATATCTGCCTCAACAAGTCAATATTTAGCAGAGGCACTTTTGCTAGCAGTTACAGCCTTAAGTCTAGAGTCTGTATATAGGTCAACAGCTTTGCACATAAGCAAAAGTCCAATTCCTCCCCATATGTCCTCACAAAGCTACTTAAGTTCTATTAAACAGCATGGTAACAGTAATTTGCAAGTCCTACCACATACCACTTGCTTGATGTCTAGGTTTTGACTTGGCTACTGCAGGACTTTTGTTTTTAAACCATTCCTGCATAAGCTATGCAGGAATGGATTTAAACCAAAAGTGTTAATGTTCAAATAGAGTTATTTGAATTTTCTTGACAAAAAAATGCAAACATTTTGTATTTACTTTTGTTACTACTAATTTTAAAGAAAATATATACAAGTATGACACACATTCACATAATTGTATTTTTAATTAGACATGTGCAAAAACTGTAAAATAAATCCCACACTGACTCCTACTACCATTATTCCTTATAAAACAAGTTATAAGGTTATGTTATAATAATGACTAAAATATAATTTACATCCAACCTAAAGATACTGAATGTTAAAAGAAAAGTGAAAAATGTTCTTCTGAATGTTTCTTTAATTAAAAAAAGCTGAAGATTATGAACTAATGCAATGAATGGATATGGAATGAGCCTTAGGTTTACTTCTATTTAAAAAACTGCATGTTAATATTCCTTGGTATTAACACATCTCATTTAACACATATGGTTAAAATAGAACACTAGAATATATTCATATCTTTGAGAAAGCTGTAGCATCAACTTCCTCAAACTGGGTCTTGCTACAAGCAGAGGCAAAATTCATTCACAATGTGCTACACCTGTACCTACCATTAGGGTGCCAAATATCTGTGATAAATTTCATTTTAGGTGGTCTGAGAGGGTAGTCTTTGGGAAATGTCAGATGAGCTTTAAACACACCACCTTCACTGTGAACAAAAAAAAAAGATCAAAAAAGAAAACTCAATATATGTAAATAGTATACAAGTTTGAAAGCATCCAGAGCAACAAAAGCAATTAAGAGTTGTTCAGAGCACAACACTACAATACCGCATCTCTTCTACTATATCCCATGTATAAGGCAGTAATTAGACTTACTACAGTGTGTCTGGAGGCCCGATGATGAGGACTTCCCATCTGTAGAGATCATTATCCTCGATCAGGCCTGCTGAGAATCCTTCCACTGGGTTTTTGTTCAGCTCTATACGTAAAAACAAATCCCAACGCCTCAAGTCATTGTACTTACAGTATGTTAACTAGACTAATGGTGTGCTTTTCTGAAGAGTGCTGGGGAGACAACGCTACCCTTTACTTAAGAGGCCTAACCCTCATATTCCGGGGCCAACTCTAACTCTCTCATTGCAAGACTCATCAAATTTGGTGTGCAGCGTGTTTTAATGATCCCTCAAAGTTATTCATTGTGTGATATTCCCTGAAAATTCGTTAGGCATAGCAAATTTGCCATAACATGCCATCATTGTTTAAGTTAAGAGTAAGCGCCTGTAACCAAGTGTAAATCATGTGCACATAACAAACCCAAAGATCTTGCTACATTGGAGGGGTTTAACAAACTGCTGGCACTACAGCACCAATTTGACATGTTGCATATGTTAGACATTTACAATCTTAACCAAAATCTGAAATGTAACATTAGTGTAACAAACCCAAAACCTTAAATGATGTGTGTTCGACTCAGCTGTTTTTGGAAAGTGGCTAATATTAGTATAGCTAAAGGTAATTGCTCACTGTTTAAATAGCAGGTGGAGATAATGCGAGATTAACATTAGTTAGCTCGGCATGTTTAAGCTAACAGGGACAGCAGCTAACTTTAGCATAACATATATAGCGAGTTGGCTAAATATGTTAACGAATTAATATGGTTAGCAAAGAGAAAAGGGGATCAAATAGAGCAACGTTATGCATAAATATAGTAACTTACATAGCGTCAATCACATAACTAAAAAAATGTAAAGCACCACTTGTTCTGTCGGTTAAAATATATGTAAACACATCGACTCAGTCGATCCAGCTAGAGGCTAACGTTAGGCTAACTGCTTTTAGCTACCCCGATACCAAAAAGTCGTTGGGACTTTTGACAGCGGCTTTCAACTGAATTCAGTTTGCAGCGTCGAATCTAAATGAGTTGGTCTCCCAACACACTGAATGCGTTTATTTGTCCAGGGAGGAATGTGCCTGTCGACTTCCACTGCTGTTACATCCACGCAGTTTATATGTCATGGGACGTTAATGTTTTTTGGTGTGGAAGGTTCAAGAAAACAGTTTGCGCCAGCACCGTCGTTTGAATCACAGCTAACAGCAGAGTGCCATCGTTAGCTAACGTAAGGCAGCCAGCATCGGTTAACACCATGGTTTAATTACCTGCGAGCTGTCTCCGGAGTAACAGCGCTGACTGAGGCTCTGTCATAGTTTAGCGAATGTAATGCAGCTATGCTCAATAGTAATATTTTGAGGTAACCGCGTTAATTTAACGTTTATCAAACAGTACTCTGTCCCCTCTATTTTCCGTTTAGCATTCTCGTCATTCTTCTTCTTCGTTGCCTTCTCCTACTCTTGCTTCTTCTTCTTCTTTGGGTTAGGCAGGAGCTACCAGTGACATGTTACTGCCCTCTGCCTTCTTCTGCTGTTGATGTTACTGCTGCTTCTTCTTCGTTGAGATTATCCAGTAGCACGTGTAACACCAACATCTGTGACCCACCAGATTCTGTGACTAAACCCAAACCACGATCTTTTCCTAAACCTACCCAAGTACTTTTAGTGCTTAAACCTAACCAAGTATATTGGTGTCTAAACCTAACCAAAGTGCTACTGCTTCACAACGTCAACTACGTGTTAGAAAGCCCTGACCTCTTAACTTCCAATTTGGGTCACAGAATCTGATGGGTCACAGATTTTGGTGTCACACCTATATCTTTGTTGATGCAATACTGCCACCTTCTGGATATTCCTTATATTCCTGCTCTTTAGATTTGTTGTAATAATCCTGTCCTCCACTAGGACTAAAACTTATCCCTTGACCTCTTCAGTCCAGTTTGCCTTGAGTCCTGTCAATCACTCTTGAACAATGTGTTCACCATCTAGTTTTCCTGTACCATTTCCTGTCCTTAATCTGTTCATTAGTACTTCAAATTTTCAATTTGTCCTCATATATCTAACTGAATTGTACAGTGTCACTCCACACTTTATTTTCTCCCACCTTACTCCTTTAGGTTGCATCGTTCTCTTATTACCCTGCCTTGGGGATAACTTGACCAACAATTAAGGCAACAGAAGGAAGAGGTTACATCATGGGTTGTCAAATAGATATATTAATGTCAAATAAAATAGGCCTATGTAGGAAAGTTAGATCTGATTACAGCCCATGCAAGATTATTCAAAGCCTGGATGAAATTTTGTGCTAGAGGTTCCCTCTCTACTGTATGTGAAAGATTTGTCATAGTCAATATAGCTCAGAATTAAAAGCTGCTTGTCAGTATGGCTGTACCTTTCTCAAACAGGAATAGATTATGTAATCTTCAAACAATTAAATACAATTGATCAATCTGACTGCATTTTCTTGTGGCAAATTATGGTAAGTTCCTTCATGTACGTGTATGTGTAAATCAACACACAGGGCAGTAATATAAATAAGGCGTAAGTATATTTGCTTGCTTTATTTGCTGGGCTGCACCAATAATTGCCCCATCAAATAATTTACTCACTCTGAAAGGCAGTCACACACTGAAGCCCTCTGTGGTAAAGACTTCTATTTCATCTTCATTTTATTGACTTCCTTCCTCCATCTACCTCACATCCTTTGCCTCACTTCCTTTGGAGCCCTTTCCTCATCACTGATTGGTCTCATTACGGCAATTCAGTTCACCTGATCACACTTTATTTAAAGACTGCATACCCTTTTGCCTTGTTTTTTTTAACCTTTGCTTAAGGGAAGCAGGTTTGGTAAGAGGAGTTTAGTTGGTTTTTTTTTATCATATGTCCATGTTAGTTTATCTGAGACATGTGAAATGTCTCAAATGTACATAAGTTCTAATCTTGTTTGTTTTCCCTTTCAGATTCAACACCTTATATGTATTTTTTCTCATCCTCTGTTATGTTCAAGTTGATCTTGAGTTTTGGGAGAAAATAAACTAAGAGGACTAAAGTTTCCTGGCTTATTCCATGCGTTCTGATCAGGTGCCCACAACTGTAAACTTTTCATTTTGAACCTCCTACTTTACACCCTCCTATAAACATTTTCAGTTTAGCATTGAATCATTGCATTGAATTATAGAATTGAAAGTGTTGACTGTAATGCTCAGACACTAGATGGCAGCAACCAATTTTACTTGTACTTTTACCAGTACAACTACTTATAATACCAATACTGTGGGAAATGCGGTTTTGAAAAACAGTCAGACAAATGCAAGTGTATTTATAATACAAATTGTGTGTAGGTGATTTGTTAGGCACACGCACTTCTCTATCTCGCATGAGATACAGCATATTAACTGCTAAATTCTCACTTAACACTCATCACTGGTGGCTACTTTATCTAAAGGTGAAAAATTATCTCACATCCTGATCATTATCAGTCTCTTCCGCCTTGTGTTGAATGAATGATTACGTTTGTTTAGTCAATTTTAACCACGAATACCTATCTAGTGGTGATCACACATGCAGCTGTGTAGGTGGCTTATGAGCCTGTACATGTATGTCTGTTTTTTGGTCAGTAAGTCACTAGTAAGTCTAGAAAGCCACTGAAAGAGCTGATTCTGTTGGAGAGCCAGTTCTCGGAGACCACTTTGTAGACATGTAGGCCTACTATAAAGATTTCATGTCCAACATAATTGCGGAAGTTAAGCGAAATGAGATGGTCATAGGTATGGTTTTATGGTAGTTGGCTATGGTCTGATTCTCCAAACTTGCTGAAAAAGACGTCAATTTTCTGGGGTCAGTCTTGAGACAAAGGCATTTATTTCACAATGTGCTGTTAAAGAGCTGAAGCTAGCTCACAGATAACCGACCATTCTAAAGTTTTGAGCTGAAAATTGTGAAAGACATGTTGACAAGAGTGCTGTTAAGATTAAAAAGTTGTGGAGAGGACTTTTTTTGTCTAAGGTTTGTGTACTTAAAAACATGTTGGCGGAAATCTTTCATATAGCAGATAATATAATTGATAACTTTGAATACATTATTTTCCATGAATGAGAGGGTACCAAGCATCTTTTACAGTTGCAACCTCACTTGACTGCTACAAAGTGAAGGTTATTAAGCATTTTAACGCTTGCATTCTTTTAGCCATGGGATTGTGTCAAACATAGCACAATTTGCCAGAGCAGTTGTAGTATGCCACCAATTAAGCAGTTGTATGGGTTTCAGAGCGCAGTTTTGCTGAGACATAAGGATAAACAAAGTAGCAGTTTTCTTGTGTCTCTGAGGGGATTTCCCATCCTCCACGCTACGAGAATATTCAAATATATTTTATTCACATGTTAGATTTATGAAGTCACAAGTTATTTTGGGCGATGGCCAGTACAACCTTTGATCTGTTCCCCAATTTGACAAAAAAAAAAAAAATGGACAGACATGTCTCAGAGGCAATATGTGCTGCAAAGCTCTTAAATGTTATTAATGAATCAGGCCGTCAGCGTAGAACCTTGTTCAACATTATTGTTTATTCATTGATATTTGGCTTGTTTACAGCATTACATCACAGTGGAGATCTGTGTGAAAGCATATGACCAACCCAGAGTGGGCTGGTCCCTTCGCTAACTTAATATCTCTTGCTGAAGCTGTGCTGAGGCCTCTTCAAGCCTCAGAGGCACAGGGAGCCACACCATCCTCTGACAACTGCAAACATGGAATGAACTAAGAAGATTACATGAAGAAGACATCAACAAGTTTGTGGGTCCAGTTTTCATCTAGATTTTAATTTATAAAGAATACATTTAACTTCAGAATAACTTCTGAAGGATTTAACCTTTCTGATATGAATACACCAACAACTGTATCAGTGTCAGTGTCAGTGTGTTTGATCTCGTAGGCCTCAGGCTCTCTCAGCTAACAATTTGTTGTTTAGAAGAAATGTTTTATACACATTGCACATTTTATGCAACATTCTCATTGTTGGCACCGCTCTGATTCTCCGGCTGGAGGGAATGCATTCATACTTTAAACACAATGTTGCAGCCAATATGCAGAAAACGAGACCACATTTGATCTTATCAGTTAAAATGTTTCGATTTGCAATAGTGTCTTTTACATTTCTTATCTTATTACTTGATGATCCTAACAAAACATGCTTTTGATACAGTAGTTTTTAACTTGACAGTATTTGTCAGAATTGTAATATTGTACGTACATACCATAGCCTAGAGATATGAGCTCTGAACTCCTTCCATAATCACTCAAAACCTGTTGAGGGTTTGGTTAGAAACCTGTTCTGTAAGAAAATGTTTCTTCTCCTTTCTCTGCCATTTGAAATTTTGTTCTGACACAGTTATGTAATTGCCTTTTGTGTCGAAAGGGCTATTTCTAAAGTATTGATTGTCTAATGCTAAGACTTCTTTCCAAACTACACGCTGCAACATAATCTTTGGTGAGAGTACAAAGGGTTGATTTCTCGAAAACAAGGTCATACATTCTCCATTTCCAGGTGAAGAAAGAGTTCGTCACTATGGAGCCAAAGGCATCAGTGACATCCCCCCAGGACAGACCGATGCCTCGGTGGAGTCTGAGCTCCAGCTCTGGTCTACATTATGGCTCTTTTGTGAACAGCCTTTCATCACTTACACCGAACACAGAGGACAACAAACCAGCGACATCGTCTAGAGGCGCCTACATAGCTGTAGCTGTGCTTTGCTACCTCAACTTGCTCAACTACATGGAACGGTACACAATAGCAGGTTAGGTAAACTCTTGTGTAGACATGACAACATTGCCTGTTAGCAAACAACATTTACTGCTTCTCTTAGGTGGGCGTACACATGAATTGTTTTTTTTCCCCCATATAGGTGTCCTTACTGACATTCAGAAATTCTTTGACATAAGTGACAGTACAGCTGCACTTCTACAAACAGGTATGATGATGCAGCTCCTTGACAGACACACTAACACACCATCTCTTTGAGAGATCAATGTTTTAAACATGTTTTGAAGGGCCCCACACAGCGTTACTTAAGATGACTACTTATGATGCAATATATGCTGCAAGTGAATTGCAGAACACAGTCGGTTATTTCAAGACTGATGTAAATAAAATGTGTGTGGTGTTCTAAATTAGTCAGAGATGCTTTGATAGAAATGTTCTTGCAGGGGCTTTATTTTGAAAGGTTTCATGAGTCAACTCGTCACATTAATTCCAAAGAAGGAATTAATCCTATTTAATTTACTTACAGTCTTCATCTGCAGTTTCTTACTGTTGGCCCCTCTCTTCGGTTATCTTGGGGACCGCTACAACCGGAAATACATCATGATTGGTGGTTTGTGTATGTGGCTTGTGACTGCAGCTGCCAGTTCTCTTGTCACTAAGCGGGTAAGTGCTAAATAGATGTGCTCACATACACATCACATATTACAGGAAACGAGAAGCAACAAAATGCCACTTCCTGTTGCTGGTAGTTAGTGTTTCTTCCTCTATCATTCGATGGACATTACATGAATCAACAAAAAATGCCAAAATAAATGTCAAATGTTTTTGTACATTTGTTCAGTGTAGCCTAGCCTGTGACATGGATCGCAACATGAATTACAATGTAGAAATCCTATTGTGTTCTGCAGTTTCTTTGGGAAATAAATGCAGAGAGTTTAGTACTTGTACTGTTCTTGGCTGTGAGAATGCCGTTCTTAAAGTTTGAGAAGATCCTTGTGGCGGGTCTAAATTTTGTTGAACTGCTTCTGTGCCATTGTCTTGATCTCTTTAGTTCTTCTGGCTTCTGATGTTGTTGCGAGGCATGGTCGGTATTGGAGAGGCCAGCTACTCCACCATTGCTCCCACCATCATTGCTGACCTCTTTACAGGGACCAAAAGGAGCCTTATGATCTGTATCTTCTACATCTTTATCCCTGTTGGAAGGTTTGAGACAAATTCAATCTAGAGTCCACAACTGTGTGTTTTTATTATTTTTTGTGCATATTTTAATCCATCAACTCAAAAACATGTGCTGTTGTGTGGGAATGCAATTGAAAGTGTAGATTGTTCTGACAGTTCTTGTGAATAGTGCCACTTGAGGGAAACTTTAGCATTTAAGATTCTAGAGTCAATTGAACAGCATTTCATTTAAAAACAGTGCTGCTGGAAATGCAAATGAGAAAGATAAACAACCATATGCGTTGTGAAAAATATGATGTGAATTTTGTGGCTCTGTCCTCAAAGCATTTATCGCAAATGCCTCTGATTAGGAGGCATTTGCCTGGAGCCATTTAGGAGGCTCCAGGTTCAATGCAGCTTAAAGTCAGAAGACAATATGGACATTCAACTGCTTTACCTTTACTGAAATAGTTTTACTATTCTGTTATTTTCAGTGGTCTTGGATACATAGCAGGGGCAAGTATTGCTTCTCTCACAGGGGACTGGCGCTGGGCTCTCAGGGTGAGAACATCTTCATTATCAGTAAATGTAGATTGTAGCCGAGCACTATCAGAAATATATATATGTATATATATATATATATGTACAGTATTTATGTGTGGATCTGTAGATGTCTAAACATTATTCTGTGTTATTAGATGACTCCCATCTTGGGTGTAGTGGGACTTTTCTTGCTGGCCTTCTTATGCCCTAACCCACCGAGGGGTGCTGCTGAAACCCACGGAGAGGGGGTTGGAGGGCACAGCTCTTACCTGGAGGACATTAAGTATCTTCTGAAAAAGTACGACATGTAAACTGAAACCGGCTTAATACTATGGCCTTGCCAATACTGGAGTCTTCAGGCCAATACAGATAATGATTGAGAGTATGAAAAATCGGTTAATGATATATTAGCTGCTATCCATGTTTTACATGAACATATAACATTTTCACATCCCTCACATTTGGTTATTAACAACAAATTGTGACCAGGAGATACACAGAGCAAGACACACACAGTAAAAAATAAACATGTCAGTGCTCTCTGGTGTACATTTTATGTTATGATGTCACTGTTTCTAAATGACCTCAAACATATTCATATTCTGCATTTTTGAATTGCAATAAGCAAATTTAAGTCAATAAAATGGTCCGGCTTTTTTGGTCAGCCTCTAGTTACTAGTTAATACTTTGCATTGGTCCCTAAAATTTACTAATCTTCTTGTTTTGTCACTCCCGAATCTAGTAAAAGTTACATATGGTCTTCACTGGGAGTGACGGCTACAGCCTTCCTCACTGGAGCCCTGGCTTTCTGGACGCCTACTTTTCTGTCCAGAGCTCAGGTCACTCAGGGAACCCGGCTGCCGTGCACCGAAGAGCCTTGCGACGCCACAGACAGGTTCAGTATGACCTTTGACCTGCATCACCTTTCGTATACTTCGTATCCTACAAAAGAGCAACAAAGTTTTAACAATGTTTTCTGTCCGTGCAGCTACATCTTCGGAGCTGTGACAGTGGTAACGGGCATTCTGGGAGGATGCATTGGCACTCTTTTATCTAGACGGTTCAGGGACAAGGTGCCAAATGCGGACCCAATCATCTGCGCAGTAGGCTTGCTTGGATCAGGCCCCTGCCTCTTTATTGCCGTTTTTGTGGCATCAGCAAGCATTCCCACCACTTACGTATGTAAATCTTTGCTGTGGTCCTCCAGATCAGGTGTTTTCAATGTCTGAGACTGTGGGCCTTCCCTCAGACAAAGCTTGGGAAATGGGGCCACCAAACCTCTGAAAAACAGTTCCCCAAAAGTACTGTGTCTCTGTACACCCTCTTTATTTGATGTGGTGCCCTGTTGATAACTAATGTAATAACCAACGTAATATTGTTTAACTTCCATTCACTGAGCCTCCCCTGAAACTGTTTGGAGCCCCCCTGGGGAGGCTGCCTCACATTTTGAAAACAGAAAGATTTTTCTCAAATCCACAAAACTTGTTTTTAAAAAAAAATATATTTTTATTTGGTTTTAACTTGATTTTAAATTCTAGTCAAGATGTCAGAGTTTCACCTAATATGTCTAAATGAGCTACAGATAAGCTTGTAAAAAATATGTGATGATTTCAAACTCAAATATGTGATTATTAGGTAATGGATTTATCATTTCCCATGTCCCCTAAATGTTTATACCTCATTTCAGGTATTCATTTTCTTAGGTGAAGTATTGATATCACTGAACTGGGCTGTCCTGGCTGATATACTGCTGGTGAGTTTTAATGGTGCATGTGGAACTAAAAATATGAAACAGTCTGCTGAAGAAGAAGATAGAAGAGACTTTTATTGTCACATACATATACATGTTGCGAAATTCGTTCTCTGCACTTTAACCCATCCCTCAAGGGAGCAGCAACTTGAAGCCAACAGTTTGTTTTGTGTTACCTTTTAGTATGTTGTTATACCAACCAGACGGGCCACAGCTGAGGCCCTGCAGATTACTTTTGGCCATCTCCTGGGTGACGCTGGGAGTCCGTACCTAGTAGGAGCGGTGAGAAGTCAACCTCATTCTAAGTGTACTGTTTCATTAGTGGTACCTCTGCAAGCTTGAAACCCCCTTTTTCTGTGTATCAATGAGGATTCACGCTGTCTTCTCACTTGTTCCAGTAGATCTCTGATGCCATACACAAAACTCAACCTGAAACTCGTGATTGGAGCTTCCACAGTCTGAAGTACAGCCTCATGGTCTGCCCAGTTGTTGGGATAGTGGGTGGACTGTTTTTCTTCATGGCTGCGCTCTACGTTACTGAAGACCGGAAGTTAGCTATGCGATTGGTTGAAGGTATTGTAAATAATTAGTTACTGTCCTTTTATTCTCTTGTGTACTTTTGAGCTTTGGTTACATGCTAAAATCAGCATATGCTGAGGACTGTAAAAGTCTGTCTTTCCGTTCAGGATTTTTGTGCGGATTGCACGCTGGCACATTCTTAAGTCCTCAGCATCGTGTTCGTTGATGTCAGTATCACAGACACACTGCAGTGTCCTAACCCTAACCCTCTGAACAACAGCCCTCTATGTAACATGTTCACTTACTACAAGATAGCACCCTTCCTAATCCAGTGAAGAATACATTCTCCTTATCTGCTCACATGCCCCAATAACACACTGGCACTCTGGAGGTTCTGACAACTCAGAGGCAGAGATGGGTTCAACTTGATAAAGACTACATTGTCTTTCTAGTTTCTGTCTTAGTTGACCTAATTCTGTTCATTCTGTTGGACTGCAACAGAGTGACTTAGTTGGATCATGGTCTGACATGCACTTCTCTCAACCTTTCCATGTTTCCTTTTCCATGTCATTCTAATGAGTGCTCCCTACTTGCTCCCTGAAACATGTACATATGTGTGTGTGTGTGTGTGTTACCAGAAGATCTCCCGCCACAGCAGGGTCCTGCGTCTGAGCCATCCGTGGAAATGAGCAGTGGGAGAAATAATGAGTAAAGCTGGACAAAAGCAACCATGCAATTAATTTATCTCTAAATATTTGAAGTCAAGTTACTGGTGTGAACAACAGGATGTTGGTGCTACCTTATAAAAGTCATTCACTGCCACTCAGTGATGACAGATGCAGATAAAACTTCTTAATGCACACTGTCAGACCATCAAATATCCCTTTTTAAAACATGTTTCTATGTTCACTCAGGCTAAAATTGTATTTTCTATAATTGAAGTCAAGTCAATTATAATTTCAAATCACAAATTTGCCTCACATGGCTTAATGATCAGGACTGCATACAAAAAAACAGGAGAACAAAGGAAACAGAAAAGTGAAAACAGACATTTTTACAGTATTATTAAAGTAAAATCTGAACATCTTTGCCTGCCTGTCACAGTAATTTTAAAATGTTACCTCACATTCAGGGGCTCTGTACAGTATTCTTAAATAATGAAAATAAATGCTTTTATTTTCTGAAGGTTGTATTTGACTTTTTAATAAATTTGCAAGCAAAAAATTTACCGAGTATTCCCTTCCTTTCAACATCCCTTTCTCTCTCTCTCTCTCTCTCTCTCTCTCTCTCTCTCTCTCTCTCTCTCGTGCTTTATTGCTGTGAACGTTTCATTTAAACAATGTTACTGAAGAAGTTTGCAATAAAATCAATAATGTTACTTGTAACAAGATGAAACCTGCCATGCAGCGAACGTTGTGTGAGTGCAACTGTTTGCTGAGTCACTTGCTGTCCCTCAGGTTGTGACACATACTTAGCCACATACTTGGCTGCAAAGGTTGCCGCATATCTTCTCCCTAGGATTTGTCTTAATTTATTGTTGTCAAGTTATTTGAAATCAGGTGTTATCCGTAATTTCTAAAAAAAAAAAATTGCTCTCTTATGCTTTTGTATTTTTCACATTTCAGGAGAAAATGTGTCTCTGTCTCCACCTCACCGGGTGTACAGCGCTCACAGACTATATTCTTTTGGTAACCAAGACTTTTTGTGTCTCCTTTTTCAATTGCAAGG
The DNA here is from genome assembly GCA_024633595.2 of Lepomis macrochirus. Lineage (NCBI taxonomy): Eukaryota > Metazoa > Chordata > Actinopteri > Centrarchiformes > Centrarchidae > Lepomis > Lepomis macrochirus. Next base: position 26,338,021 of record JALXJV020000021.1, read on the forward strand.
GTGTGGTCACTAAGTCTGCACTTGATAAGAAGCTTCCTCTATGTGATATCTCTGACAGTAGACAGACATCCAGCCATCTCGCTCTCTCGCTCTATCTACCTCTTTATCTCATTTTAACACTTTGATGATCTCTAATGTAATCAATCCCTCAACAATCATGTAAGTTTTCATTTTGCTTCATTTGACGGAAACAAGCAATAAGAGAAGTTCTTCCAAAAGAAACAGCGAATGAGCTGTTAACTGGATTATAGGTATGTTTGCCCATTATATTCTAAATTATACGAATGATAGGTTGTGTTTGGATTCAACACAAATAGATAAAAAATATAAATAAATAAATAGTGTATTCAGTGTATTTTCTTTCATGAGCTAATGTGTCCACTAGATGGTGCAGCTGCATTACTGTAAAAAAAAAAAATGCTGTCATCAGGTTCCTGGTTGTCTTCCATTAGTGAAGTACAATGGATTTGCCAGATGTTCATTGGGACTTTCAGTAGAACAGCCCAAAAAATTATCATGTTTGTAGCTGCCAAGGCAGCATGTATATAACCTACAGCTTTACTGTGATTGACTTTAATAACCCTCTGTGTCTTGGGCAGCACTATTACATTTAATGATCTTAGTGTAATAATATAATTTAAGCAATTAGCATTCATTAGCAAAGTTTTACCCAGCCTGGCTAACAGTTATTAGTACTTAGACTATTACTACAAATATTTTATGTTTTAATATTTTAATATTTGCCTTTTCTAAGCGACAGACTATGGGGAAAAAAACATTCATAGACGCAAAAGGAGAAGAAAAAGAAAATCACACAATGCAGTCACACATACATATATACTGTACATACCCACACACATACTTGAAATCATAACATGCACATCTCACAATCATATAACAATTCATTCACATTCGAGTGTTTTTTTTCCCCATAGATAATATTTCCATTATTTATATTGTTGATGTGAGGGGGTTGCCCTCTAATCTGAAGATCTTTGGCTCCTCCACTCTGTATATCGAAGTGTCCTTGGGCAAGATACAGAAGTTGCTCCAGACAGCTGTTCCATCGGTGTGTGAATGTGTGAATGTGACATAGGCTAAAAACGCTTTGAGTGGCGATGTACAGACCATTTACCATTTACCATGTGTAGCAGTGCAATATAATCTCACATACAGTAGAAATAACTAAGTAGGGTGGCTGAAACCAACCCCACTATACCAATGAGAGGGTATGGCTGTGGTCACAATATATACTCTGGCATACTCTTGCACAATGAAAACATGTACAGTTGCAGAAAAAAAAGGAACCCTTTGGAATTACTTGGATTTCAGCATAGATTGGTCATAAAATGTGATCTGAACTTCAAGTCACAATAGACAGAGCCTACTTGAACTAATACCACACAAACAATTATCAATTATGTTTTTTTATCAACAACATATAATCAAAAGTATCATCAGTCCTGTTCATCAGTGCACAGTGAGACAAACTGTCTATAAATGGAGAAAGTTCAGCACTGTTTATACTCTCCCTAGGAGTGGCCATCCTGCAAAGATGACTGCATGAGCACAGCGCAGGATGCTCAATGAGGTTAAGAAGAATCCTAGAGTTTCAGCTGAAGACTTACAGAAATCTCTGGGACACGCTTACATCTCTGTTGATGACTCTACGATACATCAAACAGTACCACAGCACTACTGGGAAAATATTGTATACAAATGAAATATACAAATGAAACCAAAGCTTAGTTTTTTTGAGGGAGCACACAACCCTATGTTTGGAGAAAAAAAGGCACAGCACACCAACATCAGAACCTCATCCCAACTGTGAATTATGGTGGAGGGGGAATCATGGTTTGGGACTGCTTCTCAACCTCGCCTGGAAGGGTTGTTATCATCAATGGAAAAATGTATGGCCATCATTGACCCTTCACCAAGCCTCACCCCTCTTTGTTACTGCTGCTAAGTCCAACAAACTGTTGCTCCTGTGGGATTTGTCACGGCGCTGCACTGTCCACAACTGCAATCACTGGAGAAATGTTGTCAAATTTTTGGAAAAAATGAAAAAAGTGATCTCAGAAAAGAGAGCATTATACATTTGAAGGTTTTATTCAGGCTGTCAGACTAATGTGATGCAAATAGTGACAGAAGCAAAAGCCTACCAATCACAAAGTAAAAGTGAACCATCGCATCATCTGACGACTGAGACAAAGGACAAGGATTAACACTGTTCCTGTAAAGCTGGGTATTTCTCTGTTCACTATTAATATCATTAAAAAGCAAAAGCAGAAGGGCTTTATAACGTTACATTCAGTAGTAAGTTAAGTTAGGTACCGTCAGCTAACTAACATTACATTACGAACAGTCCACAGCCTACATTTTTCTGGATTTTTTTTAGGTTTTGAAAGGTGAAAAAATAGTACTTCTTCTTTCACCCTCTCTGGGTAGCGATTGTTATTATTACAATTGCCCAGGAACAGAATTTGACCATGCCTTGGAAAAATACAGCAAAAGAAAGCTGGAAAATGATACTTTTTTGCATATGAGTCAATGGAGCGCAGCCATGAAAGTGTCAGACCTCAATTAGAGCAAGTCCGACACTGCACCATGATTGGCCAGCTACGGGGCGTGGCTTCACGAAGGCTCAATTGAAGCTCAACAGAAGACGGGTGATGTAACAGGACTACGATCCAAAGCACAGAAGTAAATCAATAATAGAATGGCTTCACCAGAAGAAAACGCGCCATCTGGAGTGGCCCAGATGTGGCATGACCTCAAGAGAGCAATTCACACCAGACATCCCAACGATATTGCCGAACTGAAACAGTTTTTTGAAGAGGAATGGTCCAAAATCCTCCTGAACATTGTACAAGTTTGATCTGCAATTACAGGAAACGCTAGGTTGAGTTTATAACTGCCAAAGGAAGGCCAACCGGTGTTTAAATCCAAGGTTCACATTTTTTTCCACCCTGCATGGTGACTGTTTACACAGAGTATTCAATAAAAACATGAAAACATATCACTGTTTGTGTGGTGTTAGTTGAAGCAGATGGTGTTTGTCTATTGTTGTGACTTAGATGAAGATCAGATTACATTTGATGACCAATTTGTGCAGAAATTCAGGTAATTCGAAAGGGTTTAAATACTTTTTCACCAAACTTTCTCAAATTAATTTTCAGTATTCAAAAAGATATAATATAAATTCACCAGTTCCAAACCACAGTCTTTTCCTACTACCTCGAGCAACAAAATTCTTCAAAGCAAAATACAGTCAACAACCTCAAAATCAATATGTTTCCCAATCCTATACATTTATTTATTCAGTATGGAGTTGAATTTCACCGGTGTTAGTCCTTATATTATTTTCTAAGCCTTCTATTTTCCTTTCAAGTATTATCAGTTTTCATGTTGCATGGTGAAGGTGCGCAGGTGTGATATTAAAGGGTGAAGGTGACAGGACTGTAACATAAGCACAGCACAGACTGAAAAAATCAGTTTTGGACTTTTGCACTAGCATGAACTCTGCATCACTTAGAGTTGTTAGAGGATCTCCTCATAAATAAAACTGACACAGATGCCGCCTGCAGTTTCCTGTGTGATGTGGAACCATATTAAACCAACCATGAATGAGTGTCTACCTCTGATACTTGCGCTCCATTTGAGTGTTTACTTTTGATATTCGCTGAACCCTAAACTGTGAGTGTAAATCTGTCACCTCTGCTGAGTTCATGAAACTTGATAGGTGTTAACTTAAGCCTGGCTGCTCTTGTCAAATACAAGCACAGACCAGACAAACAAGACATATTTACATGCCGTAGTATGACCACCGCTTGTCAGTCAATTTTGTTCACACTGCTGCTGCAGAGGGGTCTAACAACCCCTGGCCAATACTGCATGTCATTGTGTGTCCCCATTGTTTTGCACCAGAGTAAAGCACACAGGGAAGTCAAAGGTCATTGCCCTCGTCACTCTCAGTACAAGCTCATGCAATAATCGGGCTGTGTTGTCATCATTTTATTGCTTTCTCTCACTACAGAAGGACAACTTGGCTTTATTAAAAATGTGTACCAAAATTTATTTGCTGACTTATAGCGTTTCTGACCAAATATGTTCTATTAAAATGTTGTTTTCAATGTTTTAACTGAAGTTGACAATAACAGATGGACGAAAGCTGTAATTCGTGGATGCCAAGCCATTGTTAAAGCTTCCATTACTTTATTAGGGACTTCATTTGTACTACCTTTTTGTTTTTGAACATTTCAGCCTTAAACTTCCCAGACGGGTTGTGATTAGTCAGCAAGCTGAGGGAATAGACTGGGCAGCAGAACATATATGTAGAATAACAAGCCAGCACACACGCACACTAAAAGGTATGTGGAAAACATTCTAGAGGTAACAGTTCAACCTGCAATTAAAACACAATAGGTATTGTGCACCATGCTTCAGAGGACTTTATCTGCATACCTCTCAGTTTCCCCTGTCGACCCTGGCTGTACAGGAAACTGTCACAATGGCTAATAAATTGTCCAAGCCGATCAATGAGGGAGCCAGGAGCCAGGGGGGGAGCGGATACAGTCAGTGTTTACGCAGGGATGGGGAGTATTTTAGCCGTGAAAACAGCCGTGCTTCTGACGCAGTCACACAAAATAACATGCTGAAACATGCAATGTGGGAGCAGTCGTCCATCAGAATGATGTCATAATATCAATAATAATCAAAAAGGGTCATGTGCATCACACATATTTACTGCAACAGAATAGACAGCGTATCTACCCTGTGTATGTTATTGCACATCAGCCACAAGACGATGATAAGAGCAGTCAAACCACATTTGTGGATGTGAAGTTGCACTCTTTTCCTTATCGCCTGCAAACTGCTGCAGGGACATGACATCATATATAGCAAGAGCCCTCTCCACCCTTTGTACTGGCCCTTATTTGGTAAATTACATCATATGGGCCTTCCTGTCTTCACACCTCAGCTAGTAGGGAGAAATATATATTTCCTATTGCACTGTAAAGTTCAGGGGCAAAAGAAGAGCAATGTTGGTTACTTAAAATAGAAAAGAAAAAAACAAGACAGAATCCCTGAAAAATTGTTACATTTTACCAAAAAATTCATTCCAGTATTATTTTATTTTGCCACTGAGTGTTACCTCTATAAAAATGGACTGTTCTGTGTCTGATGAGTGATACAAGAACAAATGAAATGTGTTGATTGGATTGTTGGGGTGAAGATTCACACATGTAGAAACTGCTTTTAATCAACAGAGGAGTTTAGTGATGTAAATGCAAAGAAGCTAGTTGCAGTAAAGACTGAAGCAATACAGGAAGAAAAACAACATAGTGAAAATAATTGTTATTTCAGCCTCTTCTGAAAAATGGGTATGATATTTTTAGGTAACTAATCAACAATGTGAATGATTATCTCTGTTTGTGTATGATTATGTTTTTTGATACAAGGCTGCGCAGCAGATCAATCAGGCCTTGTCTCACTATCATGCACATAACCGTCCAGATCAGGGAGTACAAACATAGACTACAACGGAAATGCAGCAAAATCTGAGGTTTGCCCAGTAATGGTATATGCACATTCTGGTACTATGTATTTAGCATTCCTGTTTCAGAGCCCTGCTGGCCACTGTGCTGGAGAGAGCTGATTCACAGACACAGACATGGCAGTGGGGTAATTACAAAGACCCACTCTATAAATATGAGCTACAGGAACACACAGATCTAGTCAAGTCAACCTTAACCACATAGCAGCTCAGATTTCTCCAATTAGGCAGAGCTTGGTGTAAGTTTTCCAGTAGAAGAAAGAATGCAGTTGGAGGAAAATGATTCAAACAATGGAGATCGACATGATGATATGGAGGCAGACAGTGGAGTCGGGGCTGGTTTTACTTGCCAGACAGATCAAATGAGACAGATGACCCCACGACCAAGGAGTCCAACTTGGATGGAGCTGTCGAATAAATAATTAAATGAGCAGATAAAAGACGGTCTCTGTGCCCCTGAACACTATATATAGTCGTTGCTGCCTCTCTGCCTCCTGCTGCTGCACTGTACAGTATAGCCCCCAGACCAGACTTCCAAGGAGTTGAGACTTCAGCCCAGATCTATTCAAATCCTCAGCTGCTCTGCCGCCAGACACTCTTGTTGCTTGAGTTTGGGAGTGCATGGCAGGAGCTGTGTGGAGGGGGGAGGAGGGGGGTTGTGCAGTAGCTACAGCAAGCTACTGTCAGACGCAGACAGAGGTCAGGAGGTCAGGAGGTCACAACGGATGAGAAAAGGTCAGAGTGGCAGAGCCCACACCTCAAGACTGACCAAAACCTAGACAGCTCCGGCTCCAAAAACAAATGCATGTGAGGAAAACGGAAGTGTGGTGGTGGTCCAATGCGGCCAGACATCAGTAAGGGTTGTGTAGTCTCACTGCGGAAAAGTCACAGTTTCTAACATGTGTTGCTAACTAGCTTGTTATTAAAGAGAATTGTAATTTGTTCCATTTTCCCCCTCTGGTCCCCTGTTGGGCACATGAAAGTATTCGGGCAATATTAAAGCAGCTATAGAAGTTGGCCTATGTTAATGCTATCAGTTTGACCTCCTATGAACGAGTGGAGTAAGATCTTCCCCAGTTCCTGTGAAATGAGTCTAGTTATTAAATGAGTCTAGTTTTCATTGTCCGAAAACTGAGAAAATCATTCATTTTTGTTTGAACTGACAACATGTGTCAAATAAAAATGGAAGTTCATGTCTCTTCACGGGATAGAACAATTCCACAAGAGTTTGAAACAATCAATTAGTTGGCAGAAAACAGTATGGTCATACAGTATACAGATATATCATGATAGATTACAAACAATAAAGTATGAGAGAGATGCTTCAAAATACTAAAACTTAACTGTTAGAGCTGACTGGCTGATAAGACATCTGAAGGCATTAGCGACGGTGTATATGCTCTTTGGCCTTGTTAAAAACTTCACACAGCTCATCAGAAGTGACAGTTGGTTGCTACCTTACGAATGTGACCAATACTGTGAGCAAGGCACCACCAGATCCTGTTTTACTGAGGATTCAAACCACACCAACCCGCGATTTCCAGTTACCATTTGTTGAAATACAAAGGAGACAGATGTTAGATGTAAAAATGCACTCCACTGAACATCTCATCTGAAAAGTGAATTTCCACAACACAAATGTACCACTCGTTGTTTTTGCCTTAGCTGAAACAAACATCAGGAAGGCCTGTTCATCCTCTCCTTCCAGATATTTAACGTACAGTACATAGTGTCCTCAGGGAAACTGGGATCCTTGGTACAGGAAAGGGAAATGTGCATTTTTAACTGGACGTAAACATGGCTGAGACAACAATGGGAGCATGGCAAACTGTTGTTGTGATGATTGCATTTTTTTTTAAAAACCCTTGATTGTTTAAATTGCTGAACATTTTGTTTATTTATTTCTGTTTAACTTCACTTTATTTTCATTCCCCGCAGAAGCTTAAAGATGGAGAATAAACTAGATAAAAACAGCAACAATCACATGGAAAAATCATCACTATCAATTTGCACATTTTGAAAATGTACAGATAGACTCAGTGTGCTGCCCAAAACACAACTATTCTTACACTGTGATGGCAATTCAAGTTTTCAAAAAACAGCTCAGGCAAACACTTGTCTTTCCGTGAGTTTTATTCAAGTCTTCTGCAGAAGGACTCACAGCAACACACATACCGTACTGTACATGTATGCTCGAATGAGTGAGGAGATTCAGTGAGCCTGTTATTTATCCAGTTTTAGGTTCAATCATATCATCCCACAGAGACACGTTGTCCCTGAAGTCTGGATAACACAGAGAACAGAGATATTTTGACTGTTACGTTTACATAGCACAGATGAGTCTCCCTGAGTCCAGGGTTACATGCAATATGTTTGGAATTCCCATTACAACACACATTTTACTGCCTGGAGAGGTCATGCATATACAAGTTAAACAAGAACAGAGATAATACCCCACCTTTTTTAATCCCATTAATGACCTGAAAAGAGTCAGAAATACACTACACCACACTGCTTCATCAAACTCGCAAATTTATTAGTTTTAAAACTATAGGAATATAATTGTTGGGTACATTGTATGTTCTTGTGAACGTCATGAGCTCAAAGAGGTGGAGACGTGTTCACCAGAAGCACAGCTGATAGACACACGTGTCAGTGGGACATTTAAACTTCACTGGCAACCACATGAAGCCACAGAATGCAGAAAACGCCGGCCTTATCGCCCTGCAGGCGCTGGGCCCAGTGATTAGCAAGTTATCTCCCATCCTGCACTGGAGGCTCGGCCCTGAGCTGAGACAGGAAGGAAGGCCGGGTTAGTGACTCGGTGGCTCCGGGCCACTGAGCAGAATAATGCCAGAGATAGGTCCAGGTCCACCAAGCCATTCTGCACGATGGAAAAACACACAGGATCCCACAGACATGACTAGCATATCAAACACATCCCAAAGAAAGAGGAGGGGAGGTAGGGGCTCCAGAGAGGGAGACAGGAACAACTGTTTACTGGGGCTCCCTCCTAAGCCCTCTGTGTGAGACCACTGGCTGGTTTGGCCCCCTTCTCTTTTCCTGCATCCTCTTATCCTAGATGTCAGTCTGTAGTGTTGCAAAAGCAATTCTTGTCAGTATCGCTTGATCATTTTATGCTGAGCCTGCCGGGCTGCACTGTTTGCATCATACTTTCCAGATTCAAACAGAGGGGATTTTCAGACATCAAAGATACTGGGAAGTAAGTGGATGATTGCTTTGAAAATAGTTCTGCAAAACAAATGACGGGCTTTAGGTTTTGCTGGCAGAACTTTTTTATTTCAATCTAACTAAAACAATACAGGTCAACTTGGTGCATGCGAGAGCATTCAGCCCTCAACTCTTATATCCTTGCAATGCCAAATGCCTGCAGAGCCAGGCAAGCGCCCAGCCTTCTCCCAAACTGATGCCAGGATTCAGCCTCCCTAATCTTCTATGTATCTACCTCCCTCCCAGGTTTAGTTTAGTTTCACAAGGATAAACACTGACACAAAGCCTGATCTTATTTCACTTCCAGGTTATTAGCATTTTGTTTCTACAGTGAAGTATATGATAGAGTAAAACTTTTCACTCATTTGTCGCCTACCCAGTTCATCTGGAATAAAAGACTATTGGCCACTGTCCCCCCTAGCTTTCAGCAAAATCAAACTGCACTTGTCAGGAATACCCCCGCAGCACACCCACCTTTCATTCATACACTGAACTCTGTATTTGCGCAGAATCAACAACATCTCAGCTTTTCTTGCTCTGCCTCACACCTTTCCTGCAGCTTGTCTTGGTTCAGAATGACACAATCCTCTATACTCCACTTTCTGTGATATATATAGTTGATCATGCTGGGGACAATCCTTGTGTTGGCAAAGTCAATACGGCTCCGTGTACACAATGGAATAGTCTAACAATTAGCTGGAGATGTTTTGGCTCCTTTCTGACAGAACGCAGATGGCACAGAAACATTGATCTGCATGCAGGATTGGACCTCTCCCAGCCATTCAATAGACAGCTAATTTTCCTTTTCAGGCACACAGTCATCTTGCAACTCTGGCGCCGCTATCACCACAGCTCTGTTACAGAAGCTCATCTCATAAAAAAGTTATCCCATTGAAAATCCATTTAGGTGTGAATGGTTGGAAATATATTTTAGACTTATAAGACAGCAACACAATTTGCAGTGTTACAGGACACTGTCACCTACTTCAGTGGTGTTTAAGTCACCATTTTACTGTAAATAAAACTGTCACCCAGTAGCAACAAAAAAGAGGGTTTTATTCAAACGTCGTATGGGACGGGTGAGGAGCAAAGTCCCTGCAGTCTTTAAAGGCTTTCTGTATCTTGTCCCCGATATATTTTGTATGCAGATGGTGACAGTGGTGGCTGTCAGGTGAGCACAGAAACCACTGAAACTGTCAGGACTGTTCATCTTTTCTTGACCAAACCACATGATTTTTCCCTCCTAGGTTTATTCTGTAACTAAGAATATTAGGATTCATCCATCATTACTGCTTCATTACTGTGCCTTAAATATGACTTTCAGACAAAAAATATGCTTGGTTAAGTTATGTCTTTTGTACTTTTCAGCCAATTTTTGAATAATAATAATTTGGCCAAAAACTCAATTAGAAATTCCTAAGGTGACATTTAGGGTAAAAAAAATAGTGCTCTAATGTGTCTGCTGTAAAGGTGAGTGACACATAACTTGTAAATTTCACTCCTGAAAAGACATAAATCATAAATCTTGACTAGTGGTTCTCAAAGTGGGGTCCCCAACAAAAAGTGAAATATTTTCTTTTCTTTCAGTTTAATTCTGTCCATAAGTAACACAATGACAGAATGCATGACCACTTGAGTCACAGAATGGGGACTCAGATTGGGACAATGGGAGTCTGTGGTCTAATTTGTGTCAATATAGGGGTCCTTGATGTGAAAAAGTTTAAGAACCACCGATTGGGACTGCTTAAACCTCTGCCATTGTCTTTTGTGTGAACATCTCTCAAATGTGTGCAGTGCATTAAAACCCAGCAGACAACCAGGAGACTGAGATTGATAAGCAGCTCGGGGTCAGACAGATGGTGTGACAGCAAACTGAGATGTAATAATAGGTACAATGCTGTTAGATAATGTTTTCCCCAAAGTGGAGTCAGTGTTTGCTGTGGTCTCAAAGTCACAGTAGAAATACCCCAGCAGCTATTGGCCTACTTACTCAGCACATCTCCCTGAATATTGTGAACCACAGAAGATTGAATATGGTGCCTCCTAGTTATTGTCTTTTGAAATCACTAAAATGTGAGGCATTCCTTAAGTTTTACCACAGAAATATGATGAAATAAAAAAATATACATATAGGATGCTTTTGTTTGTTCAAGATAACATATAATCATAAAAGGTTTGTGCCTCCGTGAATTCTTTTGGACTGAGTGTGTCACTCAGATTTTTTTGGCTGTAATTGTTGGGTTTATAAATTGTTATTCTAAATTTTGAGACAATATGTCTGATGAGCAATATCTGCCCCCAAATGACAAGCTCCAAGACTTTACACTGTACTCTCATTTCTTCTTTGTGTTTGATTGAACAACGGAGTGACAAGAGTAGGAATTCTACTTTCCATGCAGATAGTGTGCATGTTTATAGCTGATCGTGAATTCACATAGTTGCCTTGGACCTACTTTTCATGGGGTATACATTCAAAAAAACACATTTTTTTCCTACACTACATGCAGTAAAACAATATAGTTACAACATTAAAACTGCATCCAACAAAAAAAAAAAATTAATTTCAAACCTTTAAACTCAAAGAACCAGTAAAGTATTACATACAAGTTAAAATAAATTGGACAAACGCAGATGAGAAAAATCAGTTAAAACATGTTGAAGCATGGAGGTGTGTAATAATAGTTTTAAATTTGGTAGAATATTGATTTTGAGCATTAAAATAAAAAGCTGACATTCCAAATTCAGTCAAATTCATTTGGAGAGACCTTAAACTGAAGCCAGTCAACATGACAATTAGAAATATACAAAACATTAAAGAAGATTCAGCTGCTTGGGGTCAGTAACTGCTGAATGTCACTGCACCTCTGTGTCGGAGTGGACTCTGTTGAAGTGAAATATTAGGTTTTATCCCCACACACCTTGACAGCAGTTCCTGGTCACCTACACCCCTTTTATACAATCCATTTAGAAGAATTAATCAGAACTGAAGGACAAAAGTGATCATGATTTAATGTACAATAAAACACGTAATTACTTCCCCTTCAGTCTCATGTAAACCACGTGATGAGGTCTTTCCTCTTGAGGGAGACTAGTAAAGCTACCTGTTTCTACAGTTAATATACTGTACCTGAACTGATCTGTGCACATGGAAATGTTTGACCTTTGTTTCATTCTGTTTCACACAAGGCTCCACACTGTAGTTGTTTTTTACAGTATGTTCAGAAGCTACACTTAATCTTTAATTAACCTTTACTCCAACACCACAATCAACACTCCTCGGCCTCTGTCATTGAATGTAAATTCCTGAGGGAGAAATCTCTGTGTTATCTTTACTTCTGTTTCAAATTTGATAAATACATCAACTATGTTGTCATTAGGAGCTTCTGCCACCTTAGATTACTTTTAGCACTATTTAAATAATTCCTGTCTCTTAAGGATTTGAAGAGCTTAGTTAATGCTCTTATTTCTTCTCATCTCTGCTATTGCAGTTGTCTCTAAGTAGGAGTCAGTCAGGCAGCCTTGTCTCATCTGCAGCTGGTTCAAAATGCAGCAGCGAGATACCTCACCTGTACCAAGATGAGAGACCATAAAAAAGCATTGCATGGACTAACAGGTTCTATCTCTGATCTTCTCATCCCCTAATCCCCCTCCAGACGTCGACAATGCTGTTGCATTTATATGATTTTATCCCAAATTATACACTTTCATTAATTTACTTATATCCTCTTTATTATTTCTATGTTTTTAATTGATTTTCATCATTTATCAAATAATCTATAATAAGCTTTCTGTAGAGCGCTTCAATGTTGGTTGATTTCAAACTATTTCATCAGAGACAGTATGACACTGAAACTAAGTCAATCACATTTTTACATTTCATATTTGTGGGGGAAAAGAATATATAGAAACATATACACATACAAAAATATGAGCACCACACAGGCGACCCAGCTTCCTCTGATCTCTAAATGTGTACTTTCTGACCTATTTCTATCAGCGTACAGTCATTTAGTAGTAATAACAGTAATGTTTTCTCAGTCAGCAGTCATTGCCCACTAATAAATCGATGAGGATTATTTGATATAGGCTATAAATAAATTAAGTCACACCCACCCACCCAATTCCCACCACTGCTAGCTTCCTTAAATAACAGAAAGTGTTTTCCAACCGCACTCCACTCCCGTTGCAATTCCCCGGCATCTGCACCACAGTATCAGGTGCGGCTCCATCATTCGCTGCAGGGTTTCAGGGGAGGAGTTTTTACAGCCAGGTCACACCCCCTGCACTATAACACTTGGTCCTTAGAAAAAAATACTAAGGAGCGCACAGCCCGTCCGTCACTGCTCACTGGTAGAAAAATATGATCCCGAGAAGAGCTCGTGCGCTTCAACACTCAAGACAACAATTGAACTGCGACTAATTTCAAGTAAAATCACAGACCATCTCTGAGTCTGGTCCTTGTTGAACTGTTTTCCTCTCCATTCTCTACCTCTTCTTTTCTGCGCTGGATCTTCCGTGCCAGAAAATGTGTGTGGATAGAGATGGATGCGAGATTGAAGGCTGCAGCAGTTCGGATGAGGTGCGCACGCTTTCGGGCAGCATGAGTCCCGGACTGAAATCCAACCCGGACCTTCACCCGTGCAAGCCGGGGCAGAAATTCCGCGCCGCGCTGCTCAGATGCCGCTCACCGGCTGCCGCCGCCGGGATCCTCAGTTTTGGGAACGTCCTCAATTACATGGATAGATACACTGTAGCCGGTAAGAGATCCGACCTCTCTCTGTCTATATCAGAATATTGTTATTTATCTGACGGGCTCCTGCAAACAAAGTAGAGCGGTGTTGTTCATTTGTTGGAGTGATTGTACATGCACTAATTGGCGAGCTGTGTCTTTTGGAGCTGCCTGCTCACCTCAACTGCAGGCAGGCGGAACAATGGGCTTGCCGTAGCGCAGTGGACAGTCTGCTATAACCACAAGCCTGTTAGGTGTTCGTGGTTGTTGATTATGTGCGCTGTGGTTAAATCATACAGATAAGCTACATGTCTTCGCTATCACTCAAGAAATTGTTTGACACTAATGATTTTCCCCGGGGCTGTTAGATAATTACAGATAAATCAATTAAGGCGATCGACTCTCCATCCACGGATCTGCCTGCATGCTTTCGCACTGTGTGTGTGTGTGTGTGTTGTGTGTGTGTGTGTGTGTGGGATGTCGCTTTGGGCTCATCTGTCAGACCAGCTTCAGCGAAGATGAGAGAGAGAGAGAGCTATCAAGAATCAGTCATTAGTTCCTCGCCCTTTTCTGGGAGCGATTTAGTCCAACATCTAACAGCCTGCGTTTTGTGCGGCAGCTCGCTGTGCGATGCTGTGATGAGGCCATGTGGCTTTAATCCTCCTCGAGCGTCCGCATTTCCTCACTATATAGCGTTATTAATACTGAACACTGTGTACAGATGGGAATTAAGCTTGTAGTGTTGGAGTGTGTGAAAATGTGAAAAGTGATTTTGTTAGAGCCTCAATTGTGGAAGTGATAAATTCACTGATGGTGACTAAAATGACTAAATCTAGATTTTAAAACAAAAATCAAGAGTAGATTTCAGTGGCCTTTTTTTGTTGATGTGTTGTAAGAAGGCAGTTATTAAAATAGGTCAGCTTAGTCTCACACCATGTCTGTCTGGGTATCAAGAAGGTGCTTTTACAGATTTTTATTAATTGTAGTTAATTGTTAAGGATTCCTTGTCAAGCAACAATCCTGTAATATGTTGATTTGAATCACTTAAAATATGTTACATTAGGTCATAGGGTTACTCAAACTTGGTAACTGGATTTTGTATTTAGGCTACTTGCATGGACATTCGACTGTGGCACTGAATGGGTTAAAGATATTGCTGCAGCATGGAGAATGGAAGGAAGTGTGTTCATGGGGAGAGTATGCTCTTCTGTACAATGAAATGCCATCCTGGTTAAAGTGCAAGTTTCTGCTTTCTTATGTGATAGAAATCTACTTGAAATTTTTCCTTGTGGCTGCATCCTTTACTTCTTCAGATGTTATTTGCTACACAGCCTATAATTATCTGAGATTAAGATTTCTAAAGTTGATAAATCAGGATAAAATGGTAACGATTTCACTCTGTAGCCCCTGGCAGAAATAAGGAGTGGCCGAACAATGTGTACACTTAAGTAGCCACATGCCTACGGCTCACCATGCCGAAGGCTTCAGGTCCAGTCTGTCAACTGTAACGAGTCAAGCCACGAAGCCTTGGGCGGCTGAGTGATCGTTACAGCAGGAAGGCTTTAGCTGCTCAACCTACAGCCGCACCAAGAACGTGTTGATGTGCTGTATCTAATCTTAGCATCTTCAAGCCAAGTCACTGCAGATAGAGTGAAAAGCAACGTACATCCTCATCCTTAGTCATGGAAGAGTCAGTCTCCCTCCACAGTAGCGATCTATGCTCCTGTATCCTAACACCTCCTCGTGCTTTGATCAGAGGAAACCCCTCATTAAGCTGCTTTAAGGGGCTTAAAAACAACAGTATTCGCCTCTGTCCTCTCCATCATGATCCTGCCGCTGCCGTCCCTACTCTTTATATCTGATGAATTGCAAGGCAGAAAATCCATCGCTGGACCCTCCGAGCGCTTGCTGTGCTGTGAGAGGACGAGTGACTGAAGAGAGATGAGGAGAAAGTGGGAAAAGGGAGGAGGGAGGGAGAGCAGGATAATGGGGGTAGTGGGGGGTGTTGCAGCAGCCTGGGCTAACCCTTGTAGGGAGAGGCTGTGTTCGGTGCATATGGTGCAGAGGGGTCCCTTCCCATCCCTGCCACCTGACCGCTGCTGGACTGTTTTGCATTATGCATGGGTAGCATGTGCGTTGGACCCTCAAACGCCGAATGAGGACCAGCAGCCATGTACATCCAGCACAGCTAACACATACGGCATAAGCTGAGCTACCATTCTCTCCCTCTCTGTCCTCTCCTGCTGTGTGAGCTACATTGCAGTAGTAATTAGGTGATGGAAGCAGCACATCTGTGTTGGTAGCACAGTGTTTTCTGGGAGGGGGGTGGGTCGGGGGGGCTTTCTTGTTGTCAGTCAAACCTTTTCAGAAGCAGGTACCCAAAGCACATCACAACTCATAGATCTTAATGTCAATGTAGCAAGCATGGTTGCACACACACACACACACACACACACACACACACACACACACACAACAAACACTAGAAAAGACTCTTCCTACCATTTCAAGAGTAGCTGAATGAGAGAGGGGAGTTGCGAGGGGAGGGGCCAGCTGCTGCAGTGGCAGGCAGTCAGAGGGAAGCGGACGCAGAATGGCAGAATGCAGGCAGCGTTGAGCACGAGCGACGCCGTTCCCTCCAACGTCAAAAGGTCTTTGTACCAACAGCCATTACTGTAGTGTGTGTGGATCACTAAAGCATTGTCACTGAGACAGAGGGACCATTCCAGACACCGGGGCTATTCTGCTCCACAACAATGATGGGAAAAGTGCATCCAGCAATGCACAGCGGCAGGGTCTAGGACTTAGGTCTTTCTGTTAATCCCCCAGTGTCAAAGGTGAATGCAGACACACATCAAAAGACACCACAATCAAACTGCCGTTTAGGATTCCAAGATCCTTTCAAAATGATGGCGAGAACCACAAAAGAAGGAATAATGTTTTCTTTTTTTCTTTTTTTTTTTTTACGGGAGGTCGTTTTGTTCTGGATTCAGTAGATGTTCTGCCAGTATATTTTATACAAGACTTGAATAGTTAATGCCACCGGTTTGTGAGGAGGGACGGCTTCAAAAGAAAGTAATTGTATGAGACTTAAGCTGCTGCATATTTGAAGGTGTGTTTTAGCTCTCAGTATGGCACTAGAATGAGCAAAAAAATGTCTCAATATTGATTTAATCGTTCAGATTTCCAACGGTGAGTTACTTTCAGTCTAGGAATGAAATTTACTGTAATGTAAGCAAATGAATACATGAACCTTTCAACTTTTCCATCCCTTAAACTGCCCCTTTCAAAGTACATTTAAAATATCTGTTTCACTCGTGTAATGCTGTGTGTTAAGCTAGGGCTCATCAGAGGGCTACAAGCGGTTCAAATTTCTGCAATTTCCATAGCTCTATGTTGTGGTATTGGCAAAGAGACAGTGATCTGGTTTTTGTCTGACACGCCTATGAGCCAAATCCAAGTGTGAACAAGCACAGAGGCGGTCGTTATTAAGTTTCAGGGGTGCTGAAGCGCAATGTGAAAGACAGCAGTCAGCTACAAACTCTAGTGAGTTGGACTTCAGGCTCAGCTGTTCAGCTGGGGGGTCAGACCTGACCTGGAGTACTCCTTCAGAGGCCTGTGCTTGTTTTTACGACTGTCTGTGATGCATGTGAGGCAGAAACGGGGAGCATTTGGGATATTTGAGGTTGTCCCGATGAGGTCGACCACACACCTACTTCTCACACGCTTTCAGAATAGCAGTACGCAGGGAAATTAGATTGAGATCCAACCATACAAGATTGGAGTGGAGGCCCGAGCAGAGCTGGGTGAGTTACGATGCTCCGGTTGGGTCACTGGTGTCTGGCCTTTGGAAGCACACACAGCCACTTATATTCCATTTGCTTTTTAGAGTGCATAAGAGCTCTGAGATTTAGAGGACCACTATGTTTAATTTAATTTGAGTTGGCTTTGAAACCTTAAATCCCTGTAGTTGGTCTCTCTGTAGTCTCACGGCAGACAGTCCAAGCTCCTCGACAGCTTATCATAAAGAGGGGATTAAGTGTTTTTTAAGAGAATATGAGGATATGTGAGGCAGACGCTCGGCACTTAGTGTTATTTGCTTGATAAGTAAGTAAACTCTGATGGGTGTTAACTCTAGCCACCCCCCCCTCTGTGTGCACCCCTAGTCACGCCCTTCTCAGCCATGAAAAGGGGGCAATTTGGGGCTACTGACTGCGGCATAATCAGTCGTGAACAGAAATGTTGGGGAGCTGCAGATTAGTGCTTCTTCCAGTCACCGTAAGCCGAGTTTCCTAAGTCAAGCTGTCATTCCAGGAATACCCCAAAACAGGGTCACATCCCATTGGACAAGTGTGGGACCCTTGCATGTGAGCGTTCAGCATCTTTGCCTATAGACACAGATGACCATGTGGTTAATAATCCTCTTAAGGCAAGCTCTTTGTCAAACTGTTAGAAAGATGTAGCAATATGTCCAGTCTGACAGGCTATGCAGATTCATTCCTGATAGCTTTGTCCAGTTCCTTTGCAGCTACTCATTATCACTGTCCACATAATCCTATGGCATTCCTCTGCATTAGCATTTCCACATAAAGCAATCACAGGGGTAAAATGGTAAAATGTCGTCCACATGTTTTCCTGTCTGTTGACACAGCTCTGGGGTGGAAGTACTCAAAACCACTTTCAGTTCCACACAGACTGGAAAAGTGCAGTGTGAAGATGTAGGTTTCTGTCGGGGAGATTCAGGAAGACAAATTCTACGCAAATACAAAAGTAGATAACGGTGCCACTGCACAGCAACCCCAAAATGTAGAATGTCTCTGTGACATTTTTTAGCTGCTGGTAGAATCACGTCACTGCAGATCTTCTCAGTAACATGAAGTGTTGCAGCGGAATATGTCAGGATTAGACCTACAACAAGTGTCTTCTCTCTACTGAACTGTGTGAGAGGCTGTGTGAGAGGCTGTGTGGGCCATGCTCGAGTTGCTTTGGGTTTTGCCTGTTGGTCGTCTCACCCTCCACTCCTCTCCCTATTTCACCCTCTCTTGTTTTATAGTGTTCACATTAAAGGTCCCCAAACAACGGCACAGGCATTAAAAGGATGGAGGGGCCTCTAGTAATTTTCTTTATAGGTTTTGCTGCCTCTTTTTTTGCCATACTTTTCCATCTGATGTTGAGCTGTTTCAAATTAGACAAACTGCGCTGTACAGTATGAAATGTCTCTTTGAAAGACAACATCCTCATTTCAGCACTACAGTATATTTGAAGTTCTTTCAAGAGCCTGACATCTTTTATTTTGCTGTTGACAGCAAAATATTGACAGTGTTCAACAGATGTTAAATGCGGTGATTAATAATTATATGATATCCCACCAAGTGGACTTTTCCAGACTGCTTTCCCACAGATATCACAGTAATCTCTTTATGTCTGTCTCCCGGCGTACCATTCCCACTCCTGTGAGAAAACAGTCTGTGTGTTCTTTAGGCTCAGATTTAGCCGATGTCTGTAATAGTAACGGATGGAATTAGACAGAGCTTCTTCCTCAGCCAATGCTGGCCCTTTCATGTGGCTACTCCAGATTTTACCATCCAGCAAACACACTTCCCTCGCCACAGCTTTCACCCTATGACCCCTCGGCTATGAGCGCACTTCATGGCTTTGCTGATGGTTACTTTGTTGTGACTCTTTGACTCTTCCCCTCCGTACAGCTGGTATTTTGGCATCGCCCCAACCTTGCATCTTACATCACTCATCACAGCTATGAGGCCATTACATGTGTTGCATTCTGTAGAGGGTATTTTTACACTGTGCTGTGCTATAGGCTGGAGGGACAGATGCAAAGATACTGCATGAGATACTGCATTTACCAGTAAGGTGATTTAAAACGCCTGATTTGGAGGGGGAGGGGGGAAGGGGGTTACACTGTCAGACTTTTAAAAACCCCCGCCAAGTCCTTTAAGGGCAAATCCTCATTTTTTATTTACAAAATCCAGTATCAGGCAAGAATCTTGAGTGGCTGTTTCAAAATACAGTGCCTTTTCTTATCATTTAAACTCTTAACTGGCTCTTATCTTTTAACTTCCAGTAGCTTGACGAGTCAACTTGTAAAAGACAACAGTGCTTGCTCAAGCTGCCTGTTGATCTTTGACATGAAAAGGTGAGTGGAAGCCTGTTAATCACTGACCTCCCCTCTGTCATCAACAGAGCGTGTGTGGACACAAGGACAGGGCGGCGGTGTTTTCTTTGGTGTTTGTGTCCTCCACCTACAGAGTTTGTTTTAGGATTACAACCCTGAGATAAACACGGTATCTGCTAAGTTCCGTCCAGTTAGACATTTTTAAGACATGTAGGAGTGACAGCGAGACGAGTCATGAGCTGAAGGGCATGGATCCTCCTGGTCCCCATCCAGGCCTTTCTCAACACCCGCAATTTGCCCGCCATGTTAAAAAAGCCCTCCCTTCCTGTCTCGTTATCTAAGAAGACTGCAGTGTTTACCTGAAGAAAGAGCTGGAATTTCTTTCTTCAGGCAGATGGCATGATCGCAGGAAGGAAGGAGGAGATATGGGACGTGTTGAGCACTTTGCCGTGTTTGACAAACTGTCAAAAAACAGCCCATCCCTGCTTTAGAACTGTGATAGGAAAACATTTGGTTACCTTACTCCCTGAATTCCATCTCTTCTGATTATCACTGTATCACTGTAACAGGGAAATTTACATGGAAAACTGAGAATGCAAAAATAGCACTGCGCGTTATTCTCTAGTTACTGTTAAAAACATGTAGACTTGGTTTATGTTTTCTGCCCAAACTGACTTTTTCTCTGCTCACTCAACACTGTACAGTTCCCCCTTTTCCAGCCACCCCAAACACTCTGTGACATTCACAAACATTTCAACACTCAAAAGTGACATTTCTATGTTGTGAAGGCTATATTCAAATGTTCCCCTTAGTCCAGGACTTTGGCTGAAACCACTGACACATGCGATGAAGAACTGGAAATAGAACACAATGCAATCCATGTTTTATTCTTGCGAAACACACACACACACACACACACACACACACACACACACACAACACACAAACACACACAGACACTGAATATTTATCAAAAGAACAGCAGCTTGGAATTTGTTACAAGTGATGAAACTGTAATGTCCTGAGACACGCTGAAATTGGATATTTCTCTGACACATTAACAAGTTGTTCTTGAGAGGATTAGAATCTAATATTGACCCGCTGCACAAGTTACAGCCAGCTGTTGTAAAAGCAGACCTGCAGTAATATTAGTTCTCAGCTCCTGGAAGCTCCCACAGCCGCTAAAATAACATTTAGAGTGCAGCCCTATATTTGCAAAGCCTTCCTTCTTGAGAAAATGCTTTTATTTTTCCCCATTTACATGTGATAGAGTAAATAAAGGAGACTGGCAGAGGGATTATGTAATCTAATATATCCACCAATCAGGCCCAGGATAAGGTTGTGTGCGTGTGCGTTCCCTCACATGTTTTGTCAGCAATTTTTTTGATTTCATTTGTGGATATCTGTCATGTTGTCAGAGCTAGATGAGACTGCAGGATTTTCATTACAGTGTTTGTGTTACTGTTTTTGTGGGAAGAACCAGGTTTGAATGAGGGCGCTGACCTCTGTCAAAGACTTTCTGTTAATGCCCTGGGTCAGAGGTGGACACACACGCATACGCACACTCATAGCCCTTAGTGTGTTTTTCTGCTGTAAAACGTTCACACTCAGGATTGAATTCCTATGAGAGTGTGTCTTTGGCTTTGTGTTTCTGTTTATGTATATTCTGCAGGTATTAAACTTAATGTTGGGCTAATGTCTGGCAGCATCACGTTATCTTTTCCAATCAGTCCAGCCTGTCATTTAAATTCTGGCTAAGCAGCAGTGCACAGCTTGATTAGCAGACAAGTAGACTTTTGCATCTGTGTTGTGGTTTTTTTTTGTTCTGGCTGCACTGTGGTAGAGTTTGCTTCTGAGACAATGACAGGCTGAGTTTAGGTGTTTGTTTCTGCAGTGCAGTTGTACACCAGAATGGTTGGTTACACCTCACTGCCCATGGTAGGTTATTACAGCGTTCTTTTGATTCTTCAGCACAATAAATGTTTACTGGTTTAAATACATAAATCTGCAGGCAGCCTGTCACCACACCACATCAGAAATTATTGTATTTGGACTGCATATATTTTTAACACTGAACACACAACATTATACATGAGGCTGAATTTGTGGCGGTGGTTGTGGCATAAATGGTATTTTTTGTACGAGACGAGATATTCAGTGATGTTTCGGAGGCAAGACCGCAGCCTGCTGCAGCAACCAGTTGTCATTCAGGTTGTTGAAATAGTCAGTATATTTTAATGACATGCGTTCAAAGCCTGAGGCTGTTTATTGTGCTGCAGGTATGTGGTTTCTTTAATGAAACATATTTGGCATATAAAGGAAGTCAGAAGAAGAAAGAAGATTCCTCGGTGTGTTTTCCCATGCAGAGAAGAACTCAAACTTTTTATATTTTATATTACACTCACACCTCACAATTGAGAAATCTGACCGAAAAGTTATAGAGTTCAATTTGCATACCTTCTCTGATGTAAAATGAGTTCAAACACATTGTCAAAGAAATCAAATTGTGTTAATAATAATTTCCCTTTGAGAGCCACAAAAGATTAAAACAGGTCTCTGAGGTCATTTTTTATGAGTTTGTGCAAAAAGACATATTTGGGTTTCTCAGAGTGTTTGATGAAATAGCAGAGGAAGTAATGAGATGCATATCTAATTCATGAGACAATGAAAGATGAACCCCGTGGCCTCAACTAAACTGTCCCTGCCATAACCAGGATGAAATTGAGGTGGAAATTAGTGGCTTCACCCTTAAATGAAGACACTGTGACAGTGGCGTTGGTAGGATTGCTTTTGAGTTATGTGTGTACAGCCGTAAACAGAGGTCACCTTGACGGCACGCACAAGGAAAAGGCTTTTATATGTCTCATCGGTCTTTCTGCTGGCTGTAATTGTGATGGGAATAAAAGAGGAAGCCTGAAGATGGAAAAAACATGTTTGGCATTCATATTTATACATTTATAAACTCCCAGGAGTTGTTATAGCATTAAAGTAGCTGTTAGATTATAGACATGGCAATACACACACAGTATGTAGCCAATTGTACTAGATAGGAGTGACAGATATGTCCAATTAGTTACGGCCCAAATGGAGTAGTCCTGCCTGCCGTGGAGAAACGGGATTCATGTGTGGGAGTAGAAACGAACTAATTTTTGACAGATGTTGTCATTGTGCACATAAGGCAGAGAGCGCTTCCTTGTTTCATCAGTCATACTTAGCCTCCACACAATCCAAACAGCCTTGTAACAAAATGGACGCTAAATGGCATGGCAGAGATGCACTGACATCCCAGTGCCAGAGTCAAGAAACCTGAGCTGCATTGAGCTCCTAATGGCTGACTGTTGATTGGAGCTTAGCGGCCCATGCCATTGAATGGAAGATATGTCGTAGGTTTTGTTTTTTTGTGTATTAATTATTTTTTTCTTCCCATTTTCACCCAATTTCACCTTATTGTTGAATGGATAAAAAAGAAATTCACAATAAACTATAAATATTTGGATTTTTTTGTGCCATATAGCCATATGGAACCAGCTGGGCCCCTATTGCCCCCAATTTCTCCATTTTATGGAGCCTGAGCACTGTGATTATCTAGAGAAAATAGCTGGGCTGTAGATGTTTGAGGCTAAATTGAGCTGAAAATACAAATCTTCACCAATTTTCTTCTTTTTTTTATCATTGCTTTGGGGTCACTTTGCACCCTCTCTTTTTTAAGAAACAGTACTTAGACAGTCAGTTTGACAGTCTGAGGACATCTTATTGCCATGCTTTCCACCTCACAATGTGTGTGAATCAAGGGGATGTCAGATGAAGTAGATGAGTCAGTTGTCAAGCCACAAGCACTGAAGTATATTCTTTTAGAAGTACAAGACAGGTAAAATATATAAAAAATTTAAAAAAAGTATTTGGATGAATATATCAGCAGCATTTTAGAGCATACTCTTTTATCTTTGGAAAATTCAAGATGCCTTGTCTAAATGAGTGTCAGTAAGTACAATAATTCAGGAAAGCTTGTCTGACTGTACAGTTTATGATAATTATGCATCAAGATGTTTCAGTACCCCCATCGTGGATTTCCCATATCCTCATAAAACCACAGAGAGACCAGAAAAGAAAATGAGAAATGAAATCTCATTAAAAAAACTCTACATAATGTCTTTAATCCTCTACACCCTTATGTAAAACAGCTCTGGGATTACTGACAGGATTTTTCAAACTTGCACGATTGAACCTGACACACACACACACTACAATACACACTACACACAAAGTGAAAAAGTGAACTATTTTAACAGGCAGATTGTCCCTGCACTGATATAACCTACAATTCCATAATTAAACATGCTCAGGCCGCCATTGTAAATAAGAACTTGTTCTTAATGACTTGCCTGTAAAAAGAAAAGTGTCCTTTGTGTTTGTGTTAATGATAATTAGCAAATGTTAGCATTAGGGCTGCAGCTAACAATGAGTTTAGTACTCAAAGCTTCTACAGATTATTTAATCAATGCATCGTTTAAGAAGTACTTTTGTTTGTTTTCTTTTAGCTTGACATAATCCCATACTTTGGACACTTTGTCCCTTGCTATTTTCTGTCTCCTGCATAATCACGTCGTGTTCACACAGTGTAAGCATGATGTGTGACAGTAATAAATATCAGTGTGAAACAGTGTGCTATATAGTTAAATAACTGTATGCTTTTTAGTAATCGAATTAATCGATTTAATTGAATCGTTTCAACCCTAGTTAGCATGCTAACATACTAACCAGTGGTGACCATGGTAAACGTTATTAGCTTAGAATCAGGATGTTGTTATTGTGAGCATGTTAACATGCCGATGTTATCATCTACCTCAAAGCAGTGCTATAGAGCACCACAGAGTCCACTGTATGAAAACTTGAGAGCTCATTATTTCTACTACTTTCTAATAGATATTTCAGACAATATATGTAAGTGTACTTTTGTATAAAAGGCACAATGCCATTGTAGATACAATTTTTTTCTCATAGATTGAGGATGTTTTCTGCGATCATATTTAAAATGCACAAGACTCTTTATTGACCACTCAAACGGAAACTAAACCTCAGGGTATTTTTTTGTTTATGTCCATCTCTTCTCTAAAACACATAATCGGACGAGCCTCTCTCAGTGATTTTCTCCGGTTAACATGGCCCCTTTTCAAAATTCCACATAAACAACACTCCTCCAGGTCCACATTCAAGGTTGAGTTCAACTGCTGTTCAGTATTCCTGAGAGATGCTGGTGTGAACGAGTGCAGCCCACAGAGATCCCCTGGCAGTCAGACAGGCTCATCTCTTCTCAAATACCTTTACTTCGCTTCACCGCATCTCTGTCCAATACATCTAATGCATTATCTCATACGAACAAGTGGTCTAGCCCTGTATGTATTATTGATGAGCTATAGGTTTAGTCTCCTCCCTTGACGCTTCACTATGCATCCTCTCCACTACCATCAAATATTTAGCACGTACTGGCTGGGACTAATGCACCGAGGCCCTTGAGCTGAATTCAAGCTTTTGATTAGTGAAAGAAAAATTAGGAATAAAAAAACGCCATATTAATCAAAGTGGCAAGGCTGGCAAACCTAAAGGCCTCTAATTTGATTTTGCCCCAGTTTGGCTGTCTCAAATTTAGAAGATTAGAGTGAAAGCAGTCTCAAATATCATAGTGGTTTTATCACTGAAATAACAGCATATTCATTCTCACACACTGGCAGGAGTTCTGCTCTAATTAAGAATCAATACACATACAAACACTATGACACAACTAAACTGAATTAATGTGCAAAGATAAAACTATAATCAGGTGTGCAGCATCCTGAATGTGACCTAACTTTAGTGTATACTCTCCATATCATGCAGGATTAGGTGGGGAGTTTTATTGTAAACGAACAAAAGTTATGTTAACAATTAGTGTTTCGCACTGAAACACAAAAAAACATAAAAACATTGCTCTATAGCACTGCTAGTGGTAAAGAACTCCCCAGGGTACCTGTCATCAACATGACTCTACAGTCTGATGGATAATATTTTATTGTATCTCTCACAGTACAGTTTGTTTTGGGTGAAGCTGTGTGTTCGACTCACTACCAACAAGAAAGCAAGAGTTGAACTTTCTAGCACACTCACACCCTCTCTTGCTGGTTTTATTCTCTTGTACAAGCTCTGAAACCTCTTGTGCAGGCAGCTCTACACGGTTTCCCAGACATCTGCGGCACGTTTCCTTTCTGTGTGGCAGGGAAAGGAAGTGGAATGGAAAAAGCGCTCCCCGCCCACTGCGGCCACATGGCAAGGGAGGAGAGCAGTCGGTCAGGAGCCCGCCGGCCACAGTCGGGCATATTTGTGGTCAGCTTTCTCCTCGATGCAGTCTGAGACGCTCTGCAGAGTGGCCTGCCTCTGCGCTCTGTTGCTCTCTCTCCTCGCTGTTTCTTACCGTCTCTCACGCGCTCAAATCCAAAAAATTGGTCACAAGAACAACCAGAAAAAATGCACATTTTGCCCCCACCCCTCGTCCTTTCCCAGACTATATATACTGATGGGGTTGACACATGAAAAGGGATCACTCCTTTGCAGGAATGAAGGGGAAGGATCTGGCCACATCAGCAGAGTGGTTCACCGCTGTCCGGCTCACTCTGGCCAGAATGAATGACTTCCATCCACTGGCTCCCTCTCGCTTAGACACACACGCAGTGAAACCAGGGGAAAGGGGAACACACACACACACACACACACACACACACACATAAACAGACACACATATACATACTATTTATATTAACTATGGAAACATATACTTTAAACAATGAATCCAACCCCGTCTGACCCAGCAATAGTAGCTATTCCTTTGGTCGTCATGACTCCTCTCCTCTCTCTCTCTCTCCAACACTCATCACTGTTAAATTGGACTGCTATTCTCTCCTTCCTCTTAGCCTAGTTTCTATGTGCAGAAATAGAACCAAGGGGGGGTCGGAGATCCTCGAGTCTCTGTTGGGGATTCGATATGAAATCTGTCCTCTCCAAGCTGATGGAGTTCTGTGTGTGCATATTTGTGTATGGCTGTTTGGGGTGTGGTGTTTGTGTGTGTGTGTGTGTGTGTGTGTGTGTGTGTGTGTGTGTGTGTTCACTTATGGTGTATTTGTGAGTGTATAGTGGTCCTAGAGGAGTAATGCTGGCGGTGTGCGTCACTGCACGAAAGCTGGTCTCGCAAAAACATCATGCCGAATCCTCACTGAAATGTTTCCTCTGGGTAATTCTATCATTGTTTGTTTAACTGAAGATTTGGGGTAAATTAAAATTCAATTTCTGTTATTTGGAGTCATAGTTCAAATGTGTTGTTTTTTTTGGGTTTTTTTTGCAAAAATGATGCCAAAGAAAAAAGATGTTTGTCTCAGTTTTCTGGAGCTGCAGTGATATACGTTGACTCACAAATCTTAGCCTGTACAGTGAGTGAACAGTCTGGTAGCCTTATAATGGAAACAGAAAAAACTGAAAGAAAGTACTATTCATATCGAAGAATGATCATTCACCGTTCACTGCTCTAAATGCAGCATTTGTGGCAACGAAACGTTCACCAATTTGAGTCATTTCTTCATAAGCTGCACTGAAAAAAAAGTGGTCATAAAGGCAGACTTTATGAGAGGGTGGAATAAGTGTCAGCTCCACACTGGCCCCCGACTCTGTGTCAACTCTGTGTTTTGACTGCACGGAGCAACTGTCTGCATCCACACAGTACGTACAGTTCCAAATTCCAATAAACTAATGAAAGGTGTCCTTAAGTGTCAAAGAATACATAAATGTGGCTCAGTATTGTGCTGTTAAATAAACAAGTCAGTGGACAAATCTGAATGAACCCGAAGCAACGGGCAGCTGTGTATTCAGAGTCAGAATGTTAAATAAATGACAAAACTTTGTGAACTGATTATTTACTTCTGCAAAAACTCTTCTACTTCTACTCCCACCACTTCTTTAAGCTTGTTCACTGGTATAAAGGTAAAATGAGGGAGTGTAGGATATAAGTGTGTGTGTGTGTGCGTGTGTCTCAAAAGGAGTGGCCTACAAAGTAGGTGCGTGAGTGCTGTTACCTTGAATGAGGATGCAAGTTGTTATTGTTGTGTGCTGTCAGGAAGATCCACATTCCTGCCATGTTTCTTGCTTGGCGTTATGCTCAGATGAACACAGACCCCTGGAGGCCTGAGACTTGAGAAACTCATTAACTTTGTTCCGTTAAATGGATCCGTTGGGTTATATTTGCAATGCTTTCACAATCACAGTTGTGACCTATTATGTGCCTATAATGTAAAATGTCCCTCTTTTTACTGTTGCGATGTGTCATACTTGAGATTTCCATATTATAACCGGTGTAATTTAGGAACATGTTAGCAAATGCTGCGTTGTGAGCTACAACTTTAATGACCAGCGTAGCATTAGAAAAAGGCCGTTTTGAGATTTTGGAAAGCTTAGTTCCTTTGTGGTCTCTTGACCTTTATCTCTTTGAGTGCCCGTACAGCATTGCCATGGCAACTAGGCTGGCCGCTGCCAGCTCGGGCGAGGGTTGTGGCACCTCATCATCAGATACATTACTGAATCTCTCTGTTTTAGTAAGACGTGGCTGCCACATTTCCTCAAAAGTCTGTTGCTTGAGACGAACAAGAGGAAGAAAAGGGGAAATGTAGGGGAGAGCGAGAAAACAGAATGAAAGAGAAATCAAAAGGACAGAGTTTGATTGCCGGGCATTAAAAGGCCTCATTGAGAGCAGAGATGATAGTTGTGATAGGCTACTACACAAACACAGAGCTGCTGGCTCTCTGTAATCCCTTACAGATTAACACTGTTCATTACACAGCTCATTGCATTTGAATCTCGTACAATAAAAACTGTTCCTTTGATCCGACTTCCACCATTTACCGGTCCTCATTTAGCTGCAGGAACAAAGAATGTTTTGTATATCGTATTAACTTTTCAAACATTACATTCATTCATAATAGATCTTATCTTGTTGGAGATGTCAAACAAGACCTTATCACTCAGTTGCTATAGCTCTTGTTTATCCAACATCCACAGCTCTGTTTTCCTAATCTTACAGTAAATAACATTTGCCAACTCTACCTTTATTAATTGTCTGGTAATTGTCTGGTAAGTGGTAAGGGTAGACGGGTGTGGCTCTGACATATGCAGACTCTGTCCAGGAGGGACGCTCCACCATCTGGCATAGGAATCCCCTTCCCAGCAGGCTGTGTGTATGTGTTAGTATATGTGTGTATATGTGTGTGTGTGTGTGTGTGTGTCTGTGTGTGCACTTCTTCCAGGCTAATTAGAGTGCAGCTGCAATCGGACAGTACACTGTTAAACACTGTTGTTGCTGTTTGACATGCTTGACAGGGGGGACAGAGTTGCTGTCACAGCCGACCTGTCTGCCTAGGCCTTGTGGGGATGACAACCTCATGTGTTTTATGGTTATAAGTGGTTTCAAGTGTTTGTGTGTGAGTGGAGGATCAGATTCAGATTCAAGTGGCGGGTCAGATTTGCAAACCCCTACCTGCTTTCTTATTTGCATCCCTTGGGCAAGATAATTAAAGGCATCCCAGAGCAGAGGTTCATAAAATGTTTTTTATAATCATTCGCCTTAACTTAAATGGGATATGTACTGAGATTTACCTGCCTGGGAATGTAAATAGAGTCTACCTTGAGGCAGTTGCTGCATAATTGCCACATTGTGTGCTCTGACTGCTGTGAGAACTACTAACAAGAAACGCAGTTACCTCCTGTTGAAGCAGAGGTGATTTAGCATAGTGGTTTTCAGTCTGACACTGTGGGCCTCCCCTCAGACAAATCTTAGTTTACTTGTTTAGTTTCGCTCAATTCTTGGATGCCGGTGGAATCATGATTATGTTACTTGTTAGTTACTTCAGACTCCTCCAAATACACCAAGGTCTGACGTTTATTAGTTTCTGATTCTGATAAAGTGGGAAAAACAGTTCCCTAAAAATGTATCTCTGCGTTCTTTCTTTAACCAAATCATACATGTAGGCTTTTCTGTGTGATCTCCTTTTCATAACTAATGTCATAAATAATCTAATATTGTTTCACTTCCATTCACTGAGCCTCCCCTGAAACAGTTTGGAGCCCCGCCTGGGAAGGCCCACATCACACTTTGATTACCTCTGTTGAAGCAAATCAAAGTATGTGTTTTTGGGGAATGCTATTATAAGACATTCAGATTTTCCTAGTTATTGATAGTGTAGGTGAATGAACTGCGGGTTTCACTGAAACCGGGTGATACCTTACAGCCACATCATTATGAAAGAGAAACAAGGCAAAGAGTTGTGAGTATAGCGCTTGAACAAGAATGCTGCCTCTGTAGTGTGAGAATGTGAGCAGGTGGTTTGACTCAGATGACAGGAATCTGACGTATGTCTCTGCTCCCAGTCACGGTTCAACCTGCACCTGCCTCTGCAACCGCTCCACCTTTGAAATGTGTTGTGTCTCTCTGTCGTGCAGTAATTTGCCTACTTAGCTGTGATCTTTCTCATCATCCTCCAAGGCAAAAATCCCTGAGATGACAAGGACGCTCTGCGTGAGTTGTTTCTGAAAGTTAAGACTTAGGTGCTCGAGTCTAGAGGTCAGGCTGTGCTAGGTTATACTGGTCTGCTGGGCTCAGAGGAGAGGAGGAGAGGAGCAGACAGATCAGAGGCAGACAGCTTTTTAAAATGTTAGTCATGCTGCTGTTCCATTTTCATGAGCTGTTCTGCAATCCCCAGGACCAGCCTGCCAGTTTCACAGAGAGTCAGCTAGCACTACCAAGTACATCACATTGCATCTGGACTGCAAGGGTTTCTAGGCTAGAGATGCATTATTCCTTTTCTCCTTTCTTTTCAGTTAGAAAACAAGACTTTGAACCTTTCCAAGCTGGTGGTCTCAAGAGGAGCAGAATTCATTTGATGAGACTTGTTGCTTCTTGTTTACTGGTGCTTTAAATTGTATGGTAGCAATAAAGGGGTTTTCTTTAACCCTAATTTATCACCCTCTGATCTTCTTCTTCATCTTCATCCTCTGATGTTTATGATGTGTTAAAAAGTTTATGAGATTTTTTTGTGCATGCTTTGCACGCTATGAAAACACAAGTGTGTTGTGATGAGGAAATATTCAGCTGTTCACATATCTCCTGGCCAGTCAGAAGGTGCCATTCACTTCATTAAGGCATTACAGCCATGCACAGTATGTGAGTTTCTTCCATTCCAGCATAACTGCTCTTGGTTTACAGTAACAGGATTAAGACGACTTCAAAGACATGTGGTTTCTCCCAGTGGAGCGATGTTACAGTGCTGCTGTATGTCTGTGCGACTGATGAGAGCCACCTGAAATAATGAACTCAGTAATTTTAAAAGTGTCATCTAGTAAAGTCAAAAGGAACTCCAGTCACTGCACTGTGGCTGCTCCCCAGAGCTGTTTGCAGGAAGCTAATGGTGTAGAAAGTGTGTGTCTGTGTTATGGAAGTGTTTTTAAGTATTTAGCGGAAGGTGTGTTTAGCAATTTTACACCATAAATTGTTTGTATATAACAC
The DNA here is from genome assembly GCA_024633595.2 of Lepomis macrochirus. Taxonomy (NCBI): domain Eukaryota; kingdom Metazoa; phylum Chordata; class Actinopteri; order Centrarchiformes; family Centrarchidae; genus Lepomis; species Lepomis macrochirus. The sequence continues at coordinate 26,369,243 of JALXJV020000021.1, forward strand.
GCAGTGAAATCTTTTTAGCCATGTACTTAAGTTTAGCACAGAATGGCAGCCAAGAGAGCATTTATCAGGGATATTATATGGCTGTTAAGTGAATGAGAACTTTCTATCCGTCATATCCAGCATTAATCACAAGCCACAAAAGATTGCATGAAAGCCGGAATATTTTAGCTATAAATCATGTGATTATGACTGTTATTGTGTCTTGAAACCACATTCATGTTTTCTCACTCCTCCGGTTTGCAGGGGTTCTGCTTGACATCCAGCGGCATTACGACAAATCAGACAGTGCAATCGGCTTGTTGCAAACAGGTAAGTCTCCTTTCATTCCATAATTACATGTGTGAAAAATCTTAGCTCAACACCGAAACACATCATCTGCGTGACGAGGGTAATTATTGTGTAACTCGGATATTTTGGTTTTTTGTTCAATTAGATGGAACAATGAAAAGCAGAGGTTCGGAGCCCAATCAGCCCTCTGTGGCAAAAATGGCCATACTGAAATACAAGCATAATGTTAGTCATAATGTTTTTCTTTTTTTTTTTTTGATTTCACGCTCAAGCAGTAAAAGGGTGTTTCTTTGGTAAAGATATTGATGATCAATTTATAGGTATTAATACAACACATTATGGAGTTAATTATATAATCAAGTCATTTACGCTTTACTTAGACTTCTCTTGATATGTAATAAGGTCCTCTAAATCTATGATTTAAACAGAAACCAATTAAATTTTCTTTAGAAAAACAAAACAAAAATGGCCCAATCTTCCTACCTCTCATTTATATAAGTCTGCAAACACTCTTTAAAACAAAACAAAAAAAAGAGTAATCACTCTCTCAATGTTTGCAAGAATTATTTGTATCTCCATGCAAAATGCTGCAGTAATTGGAAGCACCACCACTTTTTTTAGAACTTTTAAAATATATTCCAATGGAAGCTGCTTATATTTACTTAGCACCACTGTATCATATGGTTAAGTGGGGGAGTGAGATCCCCTCACAGCAGCAGCAGCAGCAGCAGGAGGGCAGGTCAATAGAAAGGAAAACACAGACATGCAAACAGTTCTCCCGAGAGCCTGCATGAATGTACCCGGAGCGTCTGAGGACTCTGGCTGAGGGCAGGGCTTCCTGTTCCACTCTAGAGCCCAACGAATTCACATTTTGGGGAGATACCTTGCACAGCCCTCCCATCGGAGGACAGGACCCAGTCTTGTCTCCGTGTGCCTTCAAACTCATTCAAACACCAACACACTTGCACACAAAGTGCCATTGAGGGCAAGCAGGCAAGTTTGAGTTTGAGAGGGAAAGAATACGGCCCAGTGTTTGACCCCTTCACTTGATGTTCTAACTTTAGGTGAGCTGAATGTTGTGTTGAGGACAAAAATATCTACCAGGAAAAAGAAATCTGTGTTTTAATTTCTGTTGGCTTTTCAGTGAATAAGCCATTTCATCATTTCCAAATCTTCTTCCCCCCTGGTTTCACTGTAGTATGAAAAATCTATATTTCGCTCAATTTTCTATCAGTGACTTATACTCCTTTATGAACTTTTCTCCATCTCCTTTTCCCCCCAATTTTGCAGAAGTCAAACAAATTAAATAGTCAGCCTGGTGTTTCAAAGCAATCAGTTTCATATCAGACACTTTCATGCGATGCCTGCACAGACTGGCAATGGCCCTGATGTGTAGAATCTAACACATTTTATTAGTTTTTACAATCAGCAGGGTGCCTGAATTTGTGAAAGCACGCTGAACTTTCCAGTTGATGTCTGCTCTGACCGGCGCGTTCTGCTCCGGGAGATTTGTAAGAAATCTTAACAAGAAACAGGAAACTGTGAAGGGTGTTTGACTCTTAACTGTGTTTGCATTGGCTCATTATTTGGTTTATGCACACAGCCACGCTGGCACAGATTCTCAAACGGTAAAACACATACAGTATGTGCAGCTGACTTGCCCTCTGTACCGTCAGCATTTGCAGGTCCCTGAAAGGCACCCAGCTGGCCAGGCTGAATGCAGGGCTGCTGTGTGTTTGGTTTGCTTGACCTGTCCAGGCCTTGTCATGGTTCAGACTCCGCTTGGCCCTTGATCCCCAGGCGACCTCTTTCTCGCACTGGCCTGAGGAATGCTGGGTGTCCGGGCCTTGAGCTGTGAGAGCAGGTAGACCCAGACAGGGAGCCTAAGTGTGAAGAAGAAGTTTGGAGGTTGATGTAATCAGGGGGCTGGAAGTGAGAGTCTCAGTTTGTGCGTGTATATGTTTACAATATGCACATGTCCCTTCTGGTTTCCCCCAGCCCCCTCTTCCATCTCCAGAGGGAACAATCCCTGCCTCTGTGAGCACCTGCAGGCCAGGCCGGCTCTGCCTTCTCTCCTTCCTCGCTCCCTCTGTCCTGGCAGCTTTCGTCCACCTGGGAACGCAAACTGCCAACGTAGGTGTTTTACAGGCCGCGGGCGTTGTTCTCTCTTTCTCCGTTGCCAGGTCACCCTCCCACTGACCACACAGTGCAGGATCCAAGTTGTAGAACAAACACAAGTCTGAGTCAGAATCACTTTATGAACTCTGTTCTGGTTCAGTTCGACCAAAGGAAAACTCTGACCCTTTGCTTTGGCTCTTGGTCAGAGCTACTGGAATGAAAGATTTCTTGTATCTAGAAGTTTCTGACAAGTTGTTTGCTTTTGGGAAATACTGCCCTGACTGAGGATGAGAGGAGCCCTTTAGACATTCTGTTTGCATTTTGATTGTTGCACTGCTGCACTGATTGTTGAACAAGCCAACCATTTAGTATTTTAGTATCCTGTATAGGGATGTGCTTCTCCCCAGCTTGTTTTTAGTTTTGTTTTCCAGTAAAGAAAAGAAAAGTAAAAATAAAGTAGAATTATCACACTCCCATTGGCAGAAAAATAGACTGCGTGGATAGATGAAAAATCTTTGGTGTAAACTGGTGTTTTCATGTTAAAGGACAACACATGGAAAATACCCTGTGGTGAGCTCAGCCTCCGCAGCACCAGTTATTTCTGTCATTTGGCAACACCAACACTTTCAAAAGCAGCTTACACAACACAAATTGACTTGAGGTATGTGCTCATTTCTATTGTGCATGTGTGTGTGCACGTGAGTCATTATTGCCTGAAGAGCTGAGGTCTTAGCTCTCCTTGTAAGAGGATGGGGTGTTCATTGCTGTCAGTCAGGTTTGGGTTAATGCATGCTGTTTGAGCCTGGAGCTCTCTGGCCCGTCCATCAGCATGTGGAGATGGTCTCATCTAAGCTCAGCAGACCTGTCAGAGCACCAGGACAGCCTGAGCTCTGCTCTCCCACTGGAAATGACAGGCCTCTGTGCTAATGGCCTTCGGGCAGTGGCTATCTGAAAAGTGAGTGACAGTCACACACAGCTGTGAACAAGACCGGTCCCGAGGGTAGGGAGGGCACGAAAGGTTAATGGAAGAGAGGGAGAAGAGAGAGGGTTCACCTGGATGGTATTACCTTTGGTGGGGGGGGGTAGAACTCTTTTGTTAACCAGTAAGAGAAATCTGTGAGAAGGTATTCTTCTCCTGTTAACATGCTGCGGTTATTGTATGTAAGTGCTTTGAGGCTTATCAGAAAAAAAGTCTTAATGGGTTGAATTATCCCTAACAATGGAAGCCGGCGTAGTAATTATCCACCACTGGTTTTGCATGGAAGCAGAGTTATTGGGGTCAGCCAGGCTGGATGTACATTGGGGTGGCGGCTTAATAAGGAGCCGGTGCTCAAAACAGCTCGCAGACTGTCTGTGCCCAGTTCTGTGTGTGGCTGCCCACCTTGTCTGAAACATGACACCAGCACATGCACTCAGACACACACACACACCAACTGACATTGCCCCAGTCTTCACATGGTGTCAGTCTGCCATTCAGCCAGTATGTGAGCTGTAAAGAATGAGGCCACAGGTGCTGTAAGACTTATGGTTTGAGCATATCAGACTTATACAGCACACAAAAAGCTTAGAGCCTAGACCGCAAGAAGTCAGCATTGCACTAGATAGCAGGTTTTGGCCACTGAGGGTTTATCCCATGCTGTAGCTGTGGCTGTCTTTGGACGTGCTGTTTACTGGGTCTGAGGTGCGGCCAATTGTGTAGGTTTAAGTTATGGTCAGTGTCAATGAAAAATGTCTCTCTGATTTCCTTCGACACAGCGGGAAGTTGAGCTTTCAGTGCTTGATCAGCTGTTTTGGCCACTCACAGCTGCTGCTATTTTGTCTCTTGCCCTTGTTGGTATCCCTTGGTACCTTCTCTCTCTCTCTCTCTCTCTCTCTCTCTCTTTCTCTGTCTGTCACTCTCTCGCTCTCCATCAGCAGTTTGGCAGCTGTTGTTGCCTTGTTGTCACTCCCACTGGCACCTTACAGGAGTTAGAGGGGACTTAGGGATAAAGTGAAGTGGAGGGAGAAGAAAGAGCCACCTGTGACTTCCTCCCTCTGGTCATGCATGGCAGCGAGGTTTAATCTTCTCCACTATTGATTCCCAAAGCCAAATAATTGCATTGCGATGGTGTTCAGCAGCTTCTCTCCTGCTGAGACAAGAATAGAACGATGACCTGATGATGCATCGACATCACAGCGTGTGTGTGTGTGTGTGTGTGTATGCGTGTGGATGTGTGTCTCCATCTCAGGCTGTTTTTATAGGCCATGTCTCGGAGGAGGGCAGCTGTTGGCCGATGATTGGCACCCTGCTCCCCATCTCCTTCCCCCTCACTTCCTGTCGACTAACCAATAGCACTGCCGAAGGGTGCCAATCCTATCAGGATTTTAAGGTCAATTAAATGTCCTATCAGATCATTTGTTTGATCTTGTGTTTAGAAACACAGAAACAGTGGGAAGCTGGGAATATTGTGTTGGAGTCACATATTTGAAAATATAGGTCTGTTATTTCATCATCTTTTTTAGTGAGAGAGAGCAAGCATTTATGGTAACACAAATTTATGGTGATATTTTCTTCTTCTTCTCCGAAAAAGAGGCTAAACACCAATCGATTGGCTGACGCCACAGGAGGCAGCTCTACACTTTCTGCTCCGAGCCACATCAACAGATCAATTAGAAACGCACCAACACATGCACCAGCACACACACTCCACGCCCATCCTAGTCAAACACCTCAGCAAATCAAGGTCAAAGCTAGGGCTGCGGTTCGCTCATTTGGTCAGTTTTCATTCATTATTAAAAGAGTGTGTATGTGGGAGCAAATTGCGTCTGTATGTGTGTGTCAGACTTAGTTTTCACATCCCATTAGTCCCAGTTACAGGGGTAGCATACAAGAACACAAACACAGACAAGCAGGGTCCTCTGTCATTTCAGCCGGGACTTGTGATCACGTTGCCTGCCCCTGTAGTTACTGCAAGAAAATTGCAGGAAAGAAAAACTCCTCGCCCTGTGCTCCAGTGCTCTGCTGGATCTCCCCTCTGTGCCATGTCACCAGCCACAGCAAAGTATCCCTGGGAAAAAAATAACAACATGTTTTTATTAATGCTGCAGCTTGGATCACACTCTGGAACTTAACTGAATTCATAGCTCACTACTGTTTCATGCTTTCAAAACCCAAGCAAGCACCTTTCTTTATTCTTACCATATGTGTTTGCTTATGATATGTGCTGGTAATGTGCAAAACATGATGTTCCAGTGCACTCTTTCCAGCCCTGCTTGGTATTTGTAGCAGCGTGTAATTCTCCCCAGCTGCAGCGCTCACACTGAGCAGGTAGCTAAAGATCTGCTACAGCTGCAGCGACGAGCTATCAGCTCTCATAGTAGCTGAAAGATTTAATAAAATAAAAAAGGGTTTAAGTTGGTATTAGGTAGCGCTTGATGGCAGCTTCTGCAGGAATTAGCTGCAGAGTTTGACAGAAACAGGCACGACAGTGCTGCACGGGTATTTCCCAGGCTGCAGGCAGTGGTCATCAAACAGAAGCCAACGCATTGGTAATCCAACACGGGTGAAGTCGGAAGGGAAGGGTTTCAGAGAGAATTAGTGGTGATCAGAAATTTGAGGAATGCAGAGGTGTTTGGGGCGTCACATGAAGGGGAATCCAGGAGGCAGAGAAGTATGAGAATGTCTGAGTTAAGACGCATTGGTCGGCTCCGGTGTCCGACTCAAACCAAAGTTATGTGTCACACCCAACACAGGCAGTCCCATTAATCATTAAAGAAAGAAAAACAACACTGCCACCCCCACAGGTACTGCACACCTGATAGAAAAAAACAACACACTGTTGCCACAGGGCACTGGCCACCATTGATTGGTGATTGATTGATTGATTGACTGAAAGGAACATCTGCTATCAATTTCCTTATTGCACTCTTTGTTGTAGTGTTTTTTTCCCCTTTGCAATCTATTTTCAGTCAGCAGCATCAAGATCAAGATAATGTAACATCTTATTCTAACCTTTGTAGTAATGCGTATTGATTTTTTCTTATTCCTATTTCATCTGAGTGTCATAGCGAGCTGGCAGAGAGCAGAGCAAATTACTCTGCTCCATATGGACACACAACAGTCTTTTATGAGACCCAGAACTCTAGTAAACAGCATTAGATTTAGCGTTGTGTTAAAAATAAGATACCAGAGATAGTGCAAACCTCCATGCTGCGTTCAGTTAAATAAATACATGCTGGTAAGTCTCCATGCCCACAATGCAGCAGTAAAAATACCATGCCACCTCAACCCCTGTATGACTATAATTGCACATTTGCTTTATACTGATTAATTGTTGTCTGTAATACCATAATGTAACATGAGTAATTAGAGGATCTGCTAACCATACATTAAAAATCTATATATAAACTACACACATAATAATTGCGTTTCCAGCCAGCGTTCACAGTGTTATTTTTACTGTTACACTGTCTGTCTTCCATCCTGGAAACATTCAGGATTCTTCTACCTGTAAATTCACTCAGCTGCTTCACACGTCCCTGTGGAAAGCTTCAGGTACTTTTCCATACGTGGCTTTTGTAGAGACAGCAGGCTCTAATAACACAAGTACTAAGTTTCTCATTTAGAAGTAGAACTGAAATGCTTTTATTATGAAAGATTCATGAACTTACTAAAAAAAAGCTAAAACAGAATCTTGTTTTGCCACAGATTTAGTGGGTGTTGTCAAAGATGTGTCAGCCAGCAGCTCATGCCAAATGCACAGTACAGATAGTCCAATAGATTCATTTATTTGGCGTCTTTTGATCAGTTGTTTTTAACTGATTCTGTTCATCTCTGTTGTCTGTTGCAAAGCGGCACTTTTGTGTGTAATAAACTATATGTTATTATCTTCCTTTACTGGGAAGGGTTACATAGGGTTGGAGTGGCAGACATATTCTGTGTGACGAGATCCTCAGTGGTATGTAGGGTTGGGTTACCTGTTGCATTAGGTTATAAGGTTTGAACTGGTAACCTTAAGGGGAATTATAAGTGTGGTTCTCACATTATATTTAAATGACAATTGTATCATCATTAAGGTGAGTCACAGAAGATGTCGCTCAAAAATAGCAGCAGCGAAACCTCACAGTAACTAAATAGTTCGGCCCAACTGGGCTTTGAAGCAGTAATATGTACAATTGACAATTATATGTGAGCAACAGAGTTACAAAGCTGTGTTAACTGACTGACTTTACTCCTCCATAGCTTACTCTTCATAAAATCGCTTCAGGTTGCTGCAAGAAGATAGCCTTGTAATGGCGGAAAGTGCAGATGCACAAAGGTGGAGTGGCGTGTTTGTGATGTGATGAACGCTAACACCTAGGAGCATACCTCGCCCACAGAGAACAGGTCAAAGTGACACTTGGCTGTAAATGGCACTGAATGACAACGCCCAGAGACATGTTCAGACCTGCAGATAGGATGTGCTTCTCCTATTCCTCTAATTCTGTCTCTGACAGCTGGCGGACATTCAAATTCCTTGAACTGGTGTCCCTTGGTTAGACTGACTGTCCTGACTGTCAGGTTTCACAGTTACAAGGATGACAGAGCCTCCAGCTACAGTGGGAAACACAAAAATCTCAAACCTAAAAAAACAAACATAAAATAGATGGCAGGAAAACAGGAATTGTCAGAGATCCAAATTGATGAGATCTGGCTTTAAAGATGATGTAATTTATACATATAGGTACTGCTGAATGTCACAATTTTTATTCTGTTAAGCTTATTTTTATTCAAAAATAATTTTCATTTTCAATAAGCATCCAGTGTGTCCCTGAAAATGTTTTTCTTCCATTTTGCATTCTGCCTCTGCAGCTCTGGGCCACTGAATGTCTTTATTAAATAAAAAAACTGATTTTATTTTCAAGCAGGAGCGCTTGAATCTGTGACAAATCATGTTTACTTCAAAAGTCTGAGGTAGGTGCTTTTAGGGAGCACAGGAGAATACTTTCTGTGGATATCTGCATCGGTTGGGGATTACGGTGCCTTTTTAACTAAGTCACTGTCAGTCACCTTCAAGAAAAATGTGAGATATTCCACATACAACCAGAGAAGTTTCCTCTGCCCTGCCTTTATGTTAAAAAAGATAAATTGATCAAATGGGCTGCTGAGCATTTGGTATCCCACAGCCGGATGCAGAGCCTCACAGGTGCTCTCTTCAGGGGAAACTAGTGTTTCATAGGGAAATGTATCTGTTCAGGCTCAGTGAATATCAATCACACACACACACACACACACATACAACATACGTGTGTCTGCATCGCCTCCTGATGCTCTATTCACAGTGGCATTGAATCATAGGGGGTGAGTCATCCCAGGTGGTTTTGTTCAGCTGCCCAATCAAAGCGATGGCTGGATGTCCTTGTGTTTCTAGTCTCCCTCTGTATGTTGCAGGAGAACATGTGTGTGTGTGTGTGTGTGTGTGTGTGTGTGTGTGTGTGTGTGTGTGTGTGTGTGTGTGTGTGTGTGTGTTACAGGGGGTCTGCCAGTGGGGGTGCAGCTTGCTCAAATGTATTCCGTTTATGAGTTGAGTTACATTCAGTTTTATAACTTTCTATCTAAACAGCAAGAGCCTGAGAGGCTCCACTGTACCATATGCGGGGTAATTAATCTGTCACTGCGTCTTTAAAATACTTATATGTAGAGTTTATTTTACTGTAAAATGTTTCACAAAAAGAATATAAAAAACAACACCTGCAGACTACCTAACTGAACCACAAGGAAGAGACATAATTAGCCCAACCACTTTAAATTCATTCTTAGAGCTTTAGCAATAAAGGGCTTTGGTACCAATTTAACAGGAGACATACTTCATTAGGTCCCCCCTAATGATAAAAGATATGATGACTGTGTCTCAGGCCAGGCACCTTACTTTTCTACTTGTCTTTTGCTTTTCCAGGGCCTTATCCACATGAGAAAGTGGCAACCAGCGGACACATACCGCGTGATTCACCTGTGTCTCACATCACATTAACAACGCAACAATGTTAACCTTTAAATACCTGACTCCAGTGTCTCTGGTATACCTGTTATTGTGTCTGCTTTTAGACTTCTCGCAAAGCCACTGTCCTTTCATGGAATGTGGCTTAAATGTAATGGTAATTTGCTCGCTGAGACACTGTGAGAAATATGCACAGCATCTTATTTGCACTTTGAAGAACACCAGAACAGGTTTGGCACGCCTACCTGAACCACATATAAGACTGAAATTAGAATTCATTGTATTATTTGTGGAGAATATTGGGGTTATTCACTGGGCTGCTGTTACCTATTCTGTCAGAAGTGCACAGAGAGTTCAAGAGACTTTCATTTTCTGTCCAGACTTCAAAGACCATGAAATAGATTAGGAGGAATAATGATTTATTCATCTACTCTATAGAGGCTGTAAAATACAAGACCAATTTTCCGAGAATGGCCTCAAAGGGGTCCCTGCATTCAGATAAGGCGACATTAATGAATTACTTTAACTATTCAAACAATTCAGTAAGGTCACAGTGATTCATCTCCATATTTACCGTGTGGTTTTGTGCAGTATCGTTATGAGTATACATAGTAATTTAGTCACAAATGTCCTTGCCATTAATTAACCGCTCAGCTTGTTTTCTTAACTTCTGCTGGTGTGGAATTGACAATTATTCACTGCGCAAGAGGAGGGAGTTATGATATAAGAGATAAAACAAAGAATCCTGTTTTTGTTGAGCTAATAACGGGAAATATGTTACATAAGCCTAATGATAAATTTAAATCCATAAAGGTCTATCAACTAGCCCATCAATGTTAAATTCCTAGATCAAACAAAGGTGTTTCACATCAATTGGAGCTTCATAATAAGAGGAAATTCTTCTACTATACTGAAAATGCAGCATGGGGTCAGCCAGTGCCCGAAAAAGTAGTCAAAGCTGACCATTGTTCTCTAAATGAGGTTATGAAAACTTTTCCTCCCCTTTGGCCTGCAGCGTAAACATCCACAGAGTATGTCTGCTCCAGACATCAACTGCCCACTGAGAGGGCTTTCCTGCTCAATATTTGTTACATTATGCGCTTTATTTATGAGAGATTGCCATGTTTGGTGATTAGCCAAGTTCTTATCTCTGATGCCACTGTGGAGATCACGCAAACATGTGGACTTGTGGTGTTCCACTGCACAAACAAAGAGACAATGGCGGTCAGCGGAGGAATGTGACTTGTGGGGCAACATTTTATTCATGTTTCATATTCAAGAGCTGTTTACTGTATGTCAGACAAACCTTTCTATTCATTACACTTCTGGCCATTTACCTGTTCAACAGAGCCATTTTGTTTCATACCGCAAAATTAGAAATATCCTTTGCAAATTGAGTCATGAATAATTAAGCTTTTCCTATCGAGGCTTGCAAATCTCATAGCCTGCACTTAGAGTTTTGGGTGTGACCTGGCATCTGTGAAGACGTATTGTTAGCAATGGTTTGTTTGTCCGTCCTAAAACACCAAAAATATTTACTTTCTGGTCAATTCTTGCTAATGAAGCCTAACATATCTTACACTACGTCTTTACTGTCCATTGTGCTACATGCATAACATTTAGTAAACACATGATGCCTTTTCAAACCTTTAACTTTCAAATAAATCCCATTAAAAACATGTGACGCAGTCTCATGGACAGGTTTTTGAGCATTCTGTCACTTTTAACGAAAACAAACTGGATCCCTCAAAATGAGTTGCACTCAGAGGAAGAAATCATTGTTTCCAAACATGACAGATATCTTTATTTGGTCTCTTGTAGCCTTTAAAGAAGACTGACAGGAGAACAGTGAAATTGTTTTCTAGACAGTCTTTGTAGTGACAGGGCATTTCCTGGGAGTTGAGGTTACATGAGATATCAGTGTGCATCCGGTCTCCGAGACAGCACATGTCTTATACAATGCAGCTTTTTCCTACACAGTACTGTGTATGCACAATTGGCTAATCTATACAGTGTAACATTGTTACAATGACACCATAAAAGATTCCTGTTCACTTTTGTGGAAAGAAAAAGAAGAAGTGTCTCTTGTGTGAATCCATATTGTCTTGGGCGGGTGTGCCTGTCCGTGCTTAAAATAAAACAAACCTGACATATTCCCCTATGCCTCTTGTCAAGTAAAGAAAGTATTTTATTTGTATTTCAAGTGTGATGGTAATTCATCACTTTATCTTATTCTGTCAGTTCAAAGCAGCTTTTTGAGAACATTTTTGTCTTTCCTTTTGCTCAGTTGACATGTTGACATGAATGTTGATCCAAATGCTAAAATTAAAAATGCTATTACAGACGACTGTTTTGTTTTTGCTAAGTTCTTTACCATGGAGCTGGTATTATGTCTTTCTCTTAAGTGCAGGGTCTTACACTTAAACTCACCGCAAACATGCAGGGTATTGAACCAATATAAATGCGAGACTTCTTTCCCTTCCTAAGATAGCGGCACAGTTACTGTAATAAACCGCAAGGTTAACTCTAAATACATGCGACCACACTGTCAAGACTTAACTTCGTTCCCATGTGCTCGCACTGCTAAGAGGTGATAATGAGCCTTAAGAATGAGCCTGGTATCTTATCAACAAATCACAAAATAACATGATACAAGACACACAAAGATATAGTGATGTGAGGTCCTGCTAATGGCTTAGTAAAACAGGCCAGTTGATGATGTGAGGATATGTATTTTGCTGAACAGTGAGAGTAATGATCTCTTGGCCCCTGGCTTTTAAAACCCACGTGGAACCCAGCTGGTGGTGGGTGATTGTGGACCTCTCCCTCATGTTATCTCAAGTAGGCAGAACACCCTGCTTCTGTGTGTGTGTGTGTGTGTGTGTGTGTGTGTGTGTGTGTGTGTGTGTGTGTGTGTGTGTGTGTGTGTGTGTGTGTGTGTGTGTGTGTGTGTGTGTGTGTGTGTGTGTGTGTGTGCGCATGCGGTTTCTCCAGCAGTGCTGTGGTTGCAGGGTGAGCTGATAAAGCCCTTTAGAGAGCTGGACGTGCGCTGAACAGTCAGCGGAGTCATATAGCATTACACAATAGACCGGGAGCACTTAGCCCCATACATGCTCATGATGAAGGCTGCAGAAAGAGAGAGAAGGTGGGGGGGGCATACTTCAGACATGAGGTGGGAGAGGCTCATTATCTGTAATGAGCAGATGAAGTAATCCTAACACTCAAGCGGAAACTGATTCAATGATAATACTTCAAATTAGATATAAATAAGATCTTAGATTACAATTTGCTTTCTGAAATGGGATTTTTTTTTTTCATCTCAAAATGACACAGTGAGGTCACTCTGGAAGATACACATCTTTTAGCAGAATATTAGTTAAACTTCTATTAAGAAGTCCTGGCAATTAAGTATAGCCAATATTAGTTTATTAAAATTAGCTTACATCCTTAGACATAATCATTTTCCAAAGAGGTGAATCTATCTGCCTTAAACAATGAATTCAAAGTTCATGTCAGTACAAATGTTTTCTGTGAAATAATACAAATATGGAAGAAATAATTATTTTACCTTTGTGGTGATGTCAGAATCTAGTTTATATTTGTCAGATTTGATAATAGGCCAGTGGTGTTGACACCTTATTTCAGAATTTATTGAATAACAAAATGTGGGAATCAATGGCGCTGCATTTATTTAAGCAATGTGCAAAATATCTATTGTTGTTTCGTTTTGTTTTTCCAAATGTGAGAGAGTAAGACAACAAAAACATTACAGCATCAGTATAACGAAATAAACAATTAAATACAAATAGTACTACAGTCTATAATGGACTTGGTGGATTTTACTCTAATACTTTCCCCAGAATTGAGATACAAAAGGACATCTTTTTCTTTTTGCTATTATACCATAATATCACATGTTCAAAACTACAGTTATGCTATAATCTGATTATTGTCCCTTATCCTGTTGGTTGGCCTCAGCAGCTGTGGGACTGTGATGCCCGTTTCTTATATAACATCCCCCTCCTCTCTTTTCTCGCTCATCTCCTCTCCTCCCTTCCTCTTCTGTATGTTTATGCTGATGATGTGTCAAAACACTTCAGCCTGCCTCCCAAGCTCCCCTCACCGGTGTCAAGAGTAACATCGCTGCCCTTTCTCCTCTGCAAAGACACAAAACTCGCTTTGAGGGCATTAAAAATTCAGGTCTGTTTGGGTTGGTCCTCCTCATAAATATTGACTAAAATAGAGAATGCAGCTTAGTTGTCCAGTCAGCAGTGGGGCAATTAGGGTAACACACTTTAAACACTTGCGCTCCTTTCACTGGGACATATGTTTGGTTGTAAGAAATTTAGATGGAGGAATTATTTATGGCTGCACAGCCACCACGGTCATCTCCCTGGAAGAAAGTGGGAAAGAATCAGTGCTGGTATGTGATATCTTGCTATTAATCGCCCTGCTTGTGGTCAGTTTTATTGTAATTCCAGCAGTGATACATAAAGCCCTGACGTTTTATTTCCTCCACCACCTTTTTGAGTCTTTTGATCTCAACAAACAAACAACATATAATCCAGTCTCTGTCTTTTCTCTCCCTCTGTCTCTTTCAGCAGCTACTGTATTTGGCCACATTCCAACTGCAGCTTTTCCTGCAATCCTTCCTGCTGTAGGGCACCGCATTAGTACAACTCATTTCCCTCCTCTCTCTTAGAACAAATTGAATGCTTTAAAACCCACATCACCTTTCCCAGTGACATTTCCCAGTGCTGTATCATCTGGATTTAACATTCTTTTGCCAGGTTTCTTGTAGTAAATTTAGACAAAGTGTAATGGAATCCTAATTGGTTGGAGTTGAATGGAGGTGTCCTCTGGCAGTCCTTCACTGTGTCTCTGGCTGAAAGGTATCACACAGTCAATCTGGGCAGGTCTGGGCTTAATAAGTGGGCCTGAAAGCTAAAATACTTGTCTCATTCTAGTTGGAATTTGAGGATTTTAACAGCAAAATGCAATGAAGTAACACATGATATTGAAAATAGTAAAATCCACACAATACCAAGACTGAAAAACAAAAGTCTACATCAGTAACATCACTATATGCAAAGTAACATTTTCTCTTTTCCTTTTTTTCTATCCTCAGTCTTCATCTGCAGCTTCATGGTGGCAGCTCCCATCTTTGGTTACCTGGGCGACCGCTTCAACAGAAAGGTCATCCTGAGCTGTGGCATTTTCTTCTGGTCTATTGTTACTCTGTCGAGCTCCTTCATCAGTAAAGAGGTACGACATAGCATGTGGGAAACCATAGAACAATTGCAGCTCTAGAGAGCCAGTATTATTCTGTTAGGCTGCCGTCCCTGTGCTGCGGTCTACACTGACGAGCTAATTATTCTGTTAGGGTCTGGATATGCTTGATGTTAAGGCTAGTGAAATGAAATGACACGCTTGTTAAGTCACCCGCCTTTGTAGACATTCTTTATGTCTCCCTCCCACTCTCTTTCTCTGTCTCACTGGCTACCAGCCAATCAACTAATGAAGGCCCATGCCTCAGACTTGTCTCAATTACAAAGCTTGAGAAGATAAGACTGTCGTTTCTCTGCCCCTTGACAAGTGGATTTAGATTTGATATCTCCAAAAGCTTCTGTGTGCTGGGCGGTGTTGAACGCATGAAACAATAACATTATTCTTGAGGTCCATGATGTGAGGGAGGGGTATCCCACTGAGAGTAGCCATCACATTACAGTAAAAGGCTTTATACATGCGCATGTGTGTGTGTGCTTGTGTGTGTGCGTGGAGAGGGCAGGCGTATTATACATATATATATAGATATATACAGACTGACAATCTGAAGTCAATCAACTGGCGAGGATATGGGGATTAAAAGCTATGTTAGTCAAATTTATGCAGCACATGGCACGTCTACAGAGCAGCTTCATGCTGTCCTGCAGTGTCGTCTCTCCAGTGAGTAAGCCTGTTCACTGCCGAAGCTCTTCAGCCCAGAGCTGTGCAACAGAATGACAGCTCAGAGATGTTGATTGTCTCAGGAGGGCGTCCTTTGACTTAAATCCCTTATAGACATGTCAGCTGAGAGACAAGATGGCAGCCATTCGCCTAAGCAGGAAATACATTCAAGCTGCTTATAGCTAAGACGAAATTAAGGGCCTCTTTCCCTCTGACAAATGCTACAAAGGCCGCTGACTACTGATGAGGAAATGGGGAGTGATTCTCAGCACCTGCAGTCCTTTGCCCCAAACTTTACCTTCATCCTCAAGACATGTTCCTGAGTGTGCCAGTCAAATGAGACAAGAGGAGAAGGCTCTTATGTAATAGCTCAACGGCACTGTCACCGTGAGAGATGAAAGACGTGACATGTGATGAAATGTTAACGAGTACTTACAACTGAGTCCTATCATTACGCATTTAACACACTCTAGGGCATTTTGGAAGGATTTGCAGCAGATAGGAATTCAGATCTTATGTAATAGAAATTTGCCGTTGCCATAAAGTGAAATTGAATCCTTTTTTCTGCGTGACCACAACAGATTATCGTCATGAAACGATCACTTGTAGGTCGTATGAAATTTTAAACACATTAGTGGCAGTCTATTTATAATGTTATGCAATGGAAAGCATGTCTCATTTCATTCACTTTCATCTCATGAAAGAGGGTGAGACAGGAATAATGACCGGTGAACGACTATTGTTGTAATAAAGCCTGGCTGCGTCGATTGATTGTCCTTTATTCTTTTTAGGACAATTTATAATTGTTTTGGATTGGAATCTTTATAGCTGTAATATTTTTTTGTGCGACACCATTGTAAATGTCGAAAACATACTGCAACTTAGATTGTCTCTCTGCTGAAAGCCAGTTTCAAATGTGAAGTTTGAGCTCATGGTGTGACCTATCAGAGTAAATATAGTAGGGCATGTTTCTCTATAATTAGTATAATTTTAAGTAATTAGGTATAGAAAATATCAAAGATAATATAACCAGAGACGCTCACAAGCCTTTGAGCTAGAGTCCAAGTCAAGTCTCAAGTCTCTTGTGGTTATTACGAATGTTGTATCACCTGTTGTGTTCAATCCAGGTTGCTAATAAAACTGCATAGTTATAAGGAATTCTGTAACTGTAACCTGTTTTTCATTTACAGAGCACAACCATGTAATATACCATGCAATTATTGATAGCTTATTAAATACTGTAAGTCAAAACACTCCCCAGACTCTTAAACCCAGTGTAACGTTAACTAAATACTGCTGTGACATTTCATAAACAACAATAAACCTTTCTGTTTTACTTACAGAGCACAACCATGTAATGTGCAATCCAGTTAATGACAACTTATAAACGACTGTAAGTCAGCAATGTCAGTGAACAATAAACCTGTAACCTCGTTCCAGCCAACGGCAATAATAAAGGTGATGGCAGCCAGCGGGGCATAAATAATTATGTTAATCGACCACCACAAGTTTGGAAAGTAAACAAACGCTCATTCATCTTTTCATAACAAACAACAGTCGGAGTTAACCTCCCGTAGGTCGTAGCTCAAGCAAGAAGCAAGCTAACGTTAGATGGCCAATGCTGAACTAAACATGTTTACTCACCACAGATTACTAACCTATTTGCGTTCAACGCTTCTCTGTTTGGGTCTTGTTGTATGAAAGCCAAAGTTTATGATGAATGGCTCAGCAGCTGCCGGTGTTTATTGTTCTCTCTCACGTGCGGCCATGCGCAGCTGATGCTACGTGATACGTAGGCAGGTTATCGGTAACGGAGGGCGGGAAAAATGGCAAGTTCATCAGACGTTTCCTAAAACTTAAACATTGTTCACGAGTCCCGCTCCTCGAGTCCGAGTCGAGTCTGAAGTCTTTTGAGGACGAGTCTCAAGTTGAGGCTGAAGTCACTGTGTTTGCGACTTAAATCGCACTCTGAGTCCGAGTCGAGTCCCCATCTCTGATATATACTGAGGTGATGATATCCATTTAGCATGCTGGCATTAGCATTTAGCTCAAAGCACTGTTATGTCTAGGTATGGCCTTCTCAGAGTAGTAGAATGGTTATCTCTTTGTAGTCTTCACTTTCCAAACCTCATTTTTGTGGCGCTTCCCTGGCATGGCTGCTTTTTGTTATTGTCGCTGCTCCTAGCATTTCTGTTCCAAGCGGTGATGATAGTCTGGTGACCACACAAACAAAAAGAACCGCCATCACGATCCCACTAAACGATGGGTCATTAAAAGAGGAAAATAGACTGACTGTAAATCATTCAAAACAATGTGACAAACACAAAGATATACAGCAGTGAACGCTCGGTGGTGGGTGAGCAATCATAAACACAGCAGTTCACATATAACACAAAAGAAGAAGCAGCGAAAAACAGTTGATGGCAACAGTTAACATATCATTGAAAATAATAAGGGTAAATACCACGGCATGACTTGAGTGTCATCTTACAGTGAGGTGGGTGCGGTGGAGTCTCCAGAGGATGTTTGATAGCTACGTGTATGACCCCGTGACATGACATCCCATACACTAGCATGAAGACTGGAGTGATGGTGGTCTTCGCTCTGCTACTGCTACCTACAGCGCCTTCATTAATCTCTTTCTACTGCTGACAAACCCTACAGAGTGTAACCTTATCACACTCACACACACACACACCACATCACATCACATCATCAGGGTCCACAATGTGCTGGCATATAAAGGAATATATCGCACATAATGTAAAGAAATGTGAACATAAGAAAAAACAATAAGGGATAAAATACCCATAGTTTTTATTACCATGAAACAACGGTTGCAACCTTAACAAGTTGCTCAAGTTCTACATGCAACACACTTTTCTCGTGATACTCACAGACAATACGGCAATTAGTGGCCAATATTTGCATTTTGCGTCATTCCAGTGTGTGGGGGGGAACCAGATTTCTTTGCAGCTTCACAAGCAGCCATGAGAGTCGTATCCAGTGAGTAGTGGTTGCCATGGAAACAATCCAGCTGCCTACACAGGTGCCCCCGGTAGCGTGCATGCTCCTATTAAAGCCTTTTAAGTACTCATCTTTCCATTTAGCAATTTATTACATCTGATGGAAGATAATATGCCATGCTAATTTATACAGCTAAAAATGATTAAACACATTCAAATGCTTGTGTGACGCAATTTCACAATTTCATTAAGTAAAATTCATTTGGTTGATCACGAAAACCTCCAACTTTTTGGACAATGTGCAACAAAATCCCAACATTTCAGCGTGACAGCCTGGATGTCCATGTGCTGGGCAGCAATGCAACGTTATCATGGGATTTGCGAGAGTCATCACTTACTTGTGATGTCATGTACATCACATGTGTGTTTATTCATAGTCCAATCCTGTACGTCAGTTTCAGGAGTTTCTACCTCTGATTTTCTGGTAGAGAGATGTGTCAATAAAAACATGGGACTTTTCAACCTGCGTTAGAACACTGAAGTGGTGAATCACTACTGAATCAGTCAAGTTTAGAGGCTGAAAGCTAGTAATTGTATCTTGTACAGTATGCACATTGTGAGACTGATTGTAAATACATTTACATTTATTCATTTAGCTGACGCTTTTATCCAAAGCGACTTACAATTGCTATATATGTCAGAGGTCGCATGCCTCTGGAGCAAGTAGGGGTTAAGTGTCTTGCTCAGGGACACAGTGGGGATTGAACCCGGGTCTCTCACACCATAGGCAGGCGTCTTAGCCATTGCGCCATCCCACCCCAGACATATTATAAATACAGACATTTTTGTGACCTGTTAATGAATAAATAGTCCAAGGGATTAAGGTAGTGTTAGACTGATTTCTGCTCTAATGAAAAGTTGGTGATGATTATTACTTCTGACCAAGAAAATGGCTGTTGGGTTGACATTGTGCTCTGACAGAAAGTTTCCTTCTTGAGTTTGATAACACAAGTCCTATATCTTTTTTCTCTGTCTCTCTCTCTTGTCCTCTTTCTGCAGTACTACTGGCTGTTTGTGCTCTCCAGGGGACTGGTGGGTATCGGAGAGTCCAGCTACTCCTCCATCTCTCCCACCATCATAGGAGACCTGTTCACTAACAACAGCCGCACCATGATGCTCTCTGTCTTCTACCTGGCCATCCCCCTGGGAAGGTAAGAGCCAGACAGATCATGTATTCTTGAAGCAGACACCGGGAAACAACAAAATATATGATCTATTTTGGGAGATGATCATGTGGATGTTGATGATACTCTAGCTTGGTGATGATATTAAATCCGTTAATGATTTCATCTGATCCAGTCAGTTCTTCAAATGTTAAATACAAAGCTGCAACGGAATCAGGAGAATTAGCATAGATAATTGAAATTATCCTCACATAGAGAAGGTGGCTCTTTTTTATTTCAGAAGCAGGCACACAAAGAGCTCAAGCCCTCTGCAGAAAGAAAAGTAGAACTAACAATTGGCTGTGCGTAGCTTAAATTCGGGTGGGAGGCTTTTTGGAGATGGCATGGGGCCGTGGAAGTGGGAAGTATTATTAAGCTCAAATCTCCATCCTTTTCAGTTCATTCAATCAGAGAAGGGGCCACAGGGAGACAACAAATAAAGCCAAGTAATAAAAGACAAATGTACCTGTGGATGCCGCGCAGGAGCCACTTGAGGTTTACCGTTATATGCAGTGCTTGACAGCATGTGTCTGTCTCTCCAGTACTGTAAACATTAGCATTACACTAAATGTCTGCATGACATGTTTCTTAAATTTGTTGTTGCAGAGGAATCCACCATGATGAATGGTTATTTAACTAGATTAGTGTATTAATAATATGAGTTTTTAATGGCAGAGAGGAGACAGTTGGACAAATGAGGTAAGGAAAGACTGAATTGCCCTCTGAGATGCCAAAATGTTTGGGTCACAGTAAACTGCCCAGCAACTTAGACAATAGAAGGTAAAAGAGTGGGCTGCAGTAAGGTGCAGTCAAGTTCCCCACTTGTTTGTCTTTACTGAAGTTGTTATGACCGTTTCCAGGAAATGACCTCAGGAATTAGACCGGATTCACAGGAAATGGATTCCCCTATTATTTTTTTTTTCTCCCTGTAATTTTTAAACTTGGCCGTGACACCAGCGTTTGATGTGAGTGTATTTTTCATGGTTAAGTTTTATTGTTGGTGTTGACATTTCCAAACACTCACTGGGTGGACTCTGATAAGATTAGCTGTTAGTCACTCACTGGAAATATCATATGCAGTCTGAGCCTGTTTATACTGCCCATGTTATTTTTGGAGACCTAATCATGGAAGTCAACCAAAGACGTTTCCCCCTTTACTCTGACTGTGTATGTATATGTAAAACCAGTTAAACGTGTTTTGCCTCTTTAGCAGCCAATGCTGATAAGAACCAACTGTAAAGTCGTTACATTCCATCATCAATCTTACTGATGATTTAACTAATCATTTCAGCTCTAGTTCAGGTCATAACTGTCAGTCTTCTTCTACTCACCACTTCAGTTTACTATTCGAATCCTCTTTGTCCTTTACATGCCGATGCTATCTAGCAGCAGAGGCTTATCATAGCATACGGGCACCTTTATCTGATCTGATCTGATATAGCGACATTTCCCTCAAAGCATTTCATTGTTTTTTCCTTTATGACACACAAAACACCCTTTTGTTCAAGTAAAATGTGTTAAATTCCATTACACTGTGACACTGTGGCCTTTGGCCAGACAACCAGGTCAGTACTGAGCTGTGTTTACGTCTGCGTTTTGTGACTACATGCACAAATCACACATCTACAAATAGACCAACTAGCCAAGTTGCTATGGGTGCTTTGATCAGTTACACTGTCATAAGCTGTCAAGTACCCAGACACTCAACACAGCTTTAATCACACTACCAACAGGATGTGTGTAGTGTAGGTGTAAGCTTAAGTGATAAAAATGGCTAGCTCAGGACACTGACTAATTCTTTATTAATATATAACACAGACTGACAGAGCAGGTTCAGAGTAATATATAAGGTTTATGTTGTTAATACGCAGTTTTTCTGTCTCTCTGCAGTGGGTTGGGTTACATCCTGGGCTCCAGCGCTAAGGTGGCTGCAGGAGACTGGCACTGGGCACTGAGGGTAAGGGCATCATCATTCACACAAACATGCACTCAAAGACAGATGAAGAGGCCCTCCTGCAGGGCTTTATGGTCAGTGGTGGCAGAAGCACCAGGGGGGGGGGACACATGGCTGAACAGGCGGTCCGGGCCCTGACATTGTAGGGAAGTGACAGAGCAGAGAGAGCTAAAGGCTCTCACACACATCCACATCAGTAGTGCAGCCTCCAGCCTCCCACAGAATCCTTCCTAAAAATGCGTTCCAGCCGTATGTCTCAATGATTCAGTTCTGATTTGATAGCTACAAGGGAAGTGAATTTTTGTTAGAGATCAAGGCTGATGCTGGCTTTTCTTTCTCAGTCACTGTAAACACATTATTCTTTCATTACACTTCCTGCCGAGGTCGTCAGGGTCAGTGTCAGCCTCAGTGAAAAAACAAGGTGTCAGTGCCCCCAAGACTTGTGTATAATGTCTTTTTTAGTGCAGGAACTTAATGAAACATAGCGTTAGGTGTTGTTACCTTGAACTTACTGCTGCATCTTCAACAACAAGAATGTCTTTTTTAAACAATGGTGAACAATGGAAAGTGCACGGAAGGGAAATGGTGACGGCCAAGGAGAAGATGCAGCTCAGAGAAGGCAAAAATCCCCTGTAAGAAATCAAAACGTGTACCAGAGAAGGCAGTAAGCCTCTTTGGGGGCAGTGATAGAGAGGGGAACAGGGTTTCAATTTGACCTGGCAGAAAGACACACTTGTAACGTACTGGCTCGCAAAATGCCCCGAAAGGTGCTCCAAGTGCGTTAAGCCCTTTTAATTATAGGCTAATTTCAAGTCTCAAGAGAAATATATCTGTAGAAATTTGCTGAGATATCCCATCTTGACAGAGTATTGCTTCAAGAAAAAATCCTTACTGGAGTGTTTTTTTGCAGTAGCACACTGAGCAGACAGAGGTGTTAAATCAGGGGCATAAATCACTATTGTCATAGCACATTTTTATGGGGACTGCACTGAGCACTTGAGACAAAACATTTAGAAGTGAATAGCTCTATAAGGCATACCAGCAGTAATGGAGAGGACCAATGAACGGTCTAACAGGACTCCCCATAAGCCGCTCACTTCAGGCTCAGCTTTTAAAATCCTTAAGACAAATAATGACCTGACTCCTCTTATGAACCGACTGACATTTAAAGGAAGACATTAAACATTCTCTCAGCATGTCGTGGTGGAAGAGATTCCTGAACATGACAACTCACTTGGTTTGAGGAAACAGGATGTCAGTTTCGTCTTGCCTTGGTGGAACATTAAAAAAACAAAACACAAAGAGTGGGGCAGTTTGTTCCACAGCAGTCACAATGACATTCCAATAAAACAATCTCAAAGCCAATTAATCACCGGTGTGGCACGCAGAGGAAAACAAATACCAAGACATGAAACGGGTTCTGTGCAGCAGTATCCTGCTTTAAGGAAAAAACACAGCAGCGCTTCCGCTTGTTTTTGCCCACCGTGTTCCAGCTCCATTCCTTGTTTAGCAAAAAGGTGGACGTTAAGAAGAAACAGCGGGCAGTGCATAGAAATGAGGAGCAGGAGAGTGCAGTAGTTAATTTGTTTGATTGCCAACCGTCCATACAGGAAGTGTCTAATGGGCCCTGCGGGACTCAAGGTCAAAGGTCACAGAATCCTGGTGTCTCGTTGAGAAATTATGAGAGGACTTGAGTGCAAAACAGCTAATATTTATTTTCTTTGAGATGAGCTCTGCATCTTCTGCAGCCTCCCGCAAAACATTATAAGATTCTGATGTAGATGCCAATCCAATTAAGGTGCTCCACACAGGCAGAAGAAGATTGGAAGAATAAATACAAAAAACACAATCTAGGAAAGGAAATGATCAGTGTTGGTGTAATCCTCACACCTTGGAGACCATAACCACTGTGTTCAGCCGCATTATCAGCCCCATTATGAACCACATAAGGCACATCAGAATTACTCCCTCGGTGGAAAAACTTGAGGACACACTCACACACATGCAAATACACACAACTACACACATACAAGTTTCACGGTACCACATTACTTGGGCATATAAATGGGCTACAAAATATAAAATGATGGATTTCCCCTGACAGATGAAATTGGTTTTGCTTTTGTGTGTAATTTGTATTACTCGTACAGATCCTGTCCCACACATCCCATCCTGCCTTTTGTGTTTGTCTCCCCGACACAGACACACACATGCACAAACATGCTACCTCATAACCCATAAAAGATGATAGTGAGCATAAAAACAGATGGGCTCTTATGAGGTTTTCACCTTGGTGCAGAGCTCACAAAGCAGCTCTCAAAGCCAAAAGCGCTCTTTTTGAGTCCTGTATGCTCATTCACATAGGCAAGCCCACACACACACAGTGCCAACAGAGAAAGCAGAGGGAATGTTTTTTGCTCCAGAAGGCTTGTATAGGATGTCAGGCGTATCGCCAAACACAGTGGCCGTCTATTCAGATTGTAAACACACTGTTCTTTGTCCTGCATCTCATGTCTGCAGCCCCTACCAAGCCCCGCCCACTCTGAATATCATGTCAGTGTGATGAGTTAACACAATCTCAGGTCTCATAGGTCTTTCTTGTCCCGGTAGGTGTCCCCTGTTTTAGGAATCACTGCGGGATCTCTGATACTCGTCTTCGTGCCTGAGCCAAAGAGAGGCAGCGTGGAGATAGGAGTCCGGAGGAGCACTTGGTTCTGTGACATGAAGGCACTCGCCAAGAAGTAAGGCCCTTTTATAGGCTTTAGGGAACACACCAGGTTTAAGGAGATTGACCTGTGTGCCTGTTCAGTGATGAGTGTAGGACCCAAAATCGTCAGAATCAAAATTTGACAAAATCAACTTGGGCTGTAGGAGATTGTAATTGACATTTTTCACAGTTCTTTCATATTTTAGAGACTAAGTGATCAATCAAGAAAATAGCAGACTCATAGATTATCCTAGATATAAACATACAATCTTATTCAGATACATTCATGTTAGCCTATAGTAGCCATTAGAGTCATGGAAATGTCAACACAAGACACGGTGAAGCAGAATCATTCACTCACCACTCTGCAATACTGTTGAACTTGTAAAGGGCTTTGCATCCATGACACTGTGGGCCCTTGTTATTATGTGACCTGTGGGCTACATTTCTTTACAAAAATGTATGCTCTCTATATACCTGCTGCAATGTAGCCGTGCAGGTTTATGGGGACTTTTTTTAGGAGAGCAACCACATATTCATCACCTACAACCCCTGTGACTTTGAGCTGTAGCCTACACAGTCTCCCACATTCACTACCAGTGGAAAGCGTTAAATAGGGTTATTTTTGTCTCCTACATAAAACCGTCAGCCTTAACTGTATATCATTTCTGTTTACTTACCATTTAGCACCAGAGCTGCTCTAAGTTCTAATTTTCTCACCTTTGAGATAATGCTAATCTTGTCCAACCATCTCCCAAGCTCTTGTTGTTTTCCTTTATTATCTGTTTGCTTTTGTTATTAGATTTTACAAAGAGAGAGTCAGAGCGAGAGAGATGTTTGAGATTGTGTGACAAAAAAAACAGTAGCTTGTTTATTTTCCCCAGATAATCACCTAATTTTGTGTGTGTGTGTGTGTGTGTGTGTGTGTCTTTCTTCCTGGCTAGCCGGAGCTACGTGTTCTCCTCCCTGGCATCTGCGGCGGTGTCCTTTGCCACAGGTGCGTTTGGCATGTGGATCCCTCTATACCTGGCCAGAGCCCAGGTGGTGCAGAAGACTGCAGAGGCCTGCACAAAAGAGATCTGCAGTAGCACAGACAGGTGAGAAGTTAATGACTAAACACAGGGGGCGGGCTTTGAACCAGTGACGTAATCTGAAACCTTGTAAAAGATAAAGATACCAGCATTCTTTTATGTACTACAAGTAAAAAGCTGAATGAACTGGGTTTAAGTGGATTATATATTATAGCTCTATTTATTTTTGGAAGTATTCAAATATTGTACCATTTGTAATAAGTCATGCTATTTTTTTAATCCGAATATCCTAGCTGAAACTAAAAACTTTGACTAAAAACCTGCAAGATATATATTTCCCATAACAGTTATTTCCTCTTGTCTCTGCTTCACTGTTTAGCCTAATCTTCGGGGCGATCACCTGTGTGACGGGTCTTTTAGGCGTGGTCATCGGGGCGGCCACCACACGCCTGTGCCGCAAGAAAACAGAGCGAGCCGACCCTCTTGTGTGCGCTGTCAGCATGCTGGGCTCGGCCATCTTCATCTGCCTCATCTTCGTGGTTGCAAAGAAGAGCATCGTAGGAGCTTATGTAAGACTCAACTCTTTATATATATATATTGTGTCCGCAGCAGCGGAAGTTTAATTGAACTGTAGAGGGAGTTGTAGCTTCCCTACTTCAAAGAATCAACAGGTCCCTTTGACAAAAAGCAATATTAGTATGTTAGATGTGGATTAGCCTTAGGAGCTGAGAATTAAAAGGGTAACCAATCTAACAAGAGAAGGCTTAGTAAAAGCTCATCGGGTGCGGTTAATGTATGAATCAAGAATAAAGCCGCAAGAGGACACCATGCCTGATGCTAGTTCCTTTCAAGCCCAGAGGCAGTGAGTGGGCGTTGCTCCTCATAATGAAAAGCCTAAATTGCAGGTTAGATGGACATGGCCTCTGGAGCTGCTGCAGACTGTCGCCAAAACTTAAGACTCTAAGGCAAATGTGCAGAGCGCTTGTGTGTCTAATTGCCTTGTGAAGCAGGAAAGGGTGCAACTGAAACAATGCACTCTTGGGCTGCTGGACTCACCAAGCACACATTTCTCACTCTCATCGGAGACAAAGGAATAGGAACTGGCTCTCAACAAGTTGGGCAGTAATAATACTGGAAAGCTAGAATAGATGGAAAATATTTCCCATGCTTGTAAGGGAACATAACAACCAGGCTTCTGTATCCTAAATATGTGACCTTGGCTGACCTTGACATGTCTGGCCTCTGACTTTGATTTTTTTTTTTTACCATATACAGTATATGAGGGGGTGTTTTTCAACCAAACGATAACTAACCATTTCAATAGTAAATGATAACCTTGTTAGTTAACTGCTCCATGCACATAGTGTAGTTTTCATCAGCTGTTACTAAATGACAAATAATTACTTCTGTAAGTGGTGCTTTTAATTTAATGAATTCAAATTTATATGAACTCCCTTGAGGTCAAAGGCGCACATTTATCAGGTGTTTGACAGAGCCATGACTCAGCCAATTAGACCGGAGGTGCACAAGTATCCGTATTAATTACGTGATTACAGATCTGTCCAACTCAATTTTAGACAAATGCCGTGTGACAGAAAGGGCTTCTGCTTATGCCCTTGAGCGACACCAGATTTCTATCTTTGTACTGGTTCACAAAGGTGCAGGTGGTTGATGTTCTCAAATGTTTTACATCTTATCAAAGAATAAAGTATTTTGTTGTTTAAAACATACAACAGTAATAGTGCGTTCAGCATACCAAGCTGTAACTTCAAGCATATGACCTCACTTCTACTCTACTGTACAATATTAAATCATCGTACAGGACAGCAGCAGTTGTAAGTGATCAGCTCAGGTTTCATGGAGAAGCACTGACAGATGTGTCATATTATGAGGCGTGACATGGCAGTAACAGTCGGTGCTGCTCTGTCGAGGCCGATTGACCCCTCGCAGCTGTTGTCTCGTCAACACGCAGCTAATGTGAGGAAAGGCTGGGCTTCTGTCTTCTAAGAGGCAACATGTCGGTCACGGTGTCTGGTTCGCTGCTCAACAGAACAGCAGAACAGACTTGTCTACATCTCCGCTGTCAGGCATCCTGTGTAGTTCTCTGTACTGCACTGTAGGCCCCGGCACACGGGCAGAGGGGTTATTCCCCGGCAGGAAACACACACTCATGTAAAACTGTGCCAAACCAAACCAACCAATACAGATACATGAGATTCCACTGCAACCAAATCCCTCTGGGTTTGTTTTTAAGAAAGTGGCTTAATAGCAACACCAGCTGCCTCCGGCCCGTGTACATACAGTAGCCTACATGTACACATTGTACACTGTATGTGACCTCACCCATGTTATTTTCTGTTCCTCCCATTCAGAAGTAGATAATAAATGTAAAACCTAGCCAAGTGTTAAAATGTTTCCACACTGAATATACGGCTTGGACAAGAATTAGTAATCCTTATCATCCTCTGCTGTGTTTCAGTTTGTAGGCTAAACACGTGGCTCAGTGGCACCAAAATGAAGGCCTCCACCTCCACGTATAATTGGGCCACAGCATAATAACACGTTTTTAAACCACAGCAACCAAAGCACTTTTATTCAGCAGTGGATTCCCACAGTGGATTCTCCTGCAATATCTGCAGCCTCCTCTTTTGGCTTCATGTCGGGTTACCAGCCTTTTGTGCAGTGGAAATTTGCCGATCTTAATTAGCACCACTAAATGAACAATTGTTTTCTTCTTCTTTATTTAGGTTTGCATCTTTATCGGAGAGACGCTGCTCTTCCTGAACTGGGCCATAACAGCAGACATTTTAATGGTAAGTACTAACCTATACTTATCCACTGGGTCAGTGGAAATTCCTGCAGCTATACCAAACGGCGATCATCTAATTAGAAACAGTATTGAGTTGTGAAATGTGTGAGTGGACTCCTTGTTGTACCTTGTTGGCTAGAGCCGGTAATTACTGTCTTTACCAAGACTGATTCATCACTCATCTCTTCATGGAAACAAATGGAGGGGAGCCTTTCTCTAATGTAGTTTTGGTATCTAAAAGTGAAAAGAGGAGGTCAAGTGAGTCAAATGAAATTAGACTCACAGTAAGGCGGGTGTACCAGCTCCTTAATTTGTAATTAGTGATGGAGACTGCGGTGAGTATGTAGAGACAGAGCAGAACATTAGTGACAGGTCTGCATGGGGTGTTTTGATCCGATGAGCTGGGCTCTGCCTATATAATTGAAGACTGCAGGAGTTGTTTTAACATGGCTGAGTGAATCTTTCTACCTCTGTCTCGTCATTACCTTACACGATGTGATGTGTTTTTCACCCTCCGTTTCTCTCTGTCTCCGCGCAGTTCGTCGTCATCCCCACACGGAGAGCAACGGCGGTCGCCTTTCAGAGCTTCACCTCTCATCTCCTGGGCGACGCAGGAAGTCCTTACCTGATAGGCCTGGTAAGACTCTCCCAGAAGCAGTTCTGTGTGGTGATCAGAGTGAGAGGGGCAATATCTTTAAGATTTACCCCAGGTTGTGAATCCCAGCTGGACCGTACAGCTTCAGCTTATCTGTGAGCGCCCCATTTGTAGACATGATGCATTCAGATACCAGTTCGGCTATTGCTTTAAGTGGGTCAGGCAAAGTGAGGTACAAGAGGAGCTTTTAGCACACGTCTCAGGAGGGCTGGTGAACAGAGTTGTGATTTCACCACTGCTCGTCAGGCTGTCAGTGGTGTTTTCTAGTAAATTTCAAGGTTCCCCGGAGGGGCCAGTGTTACTGTATTTGATTGGTTAGGAGATGAGAGAGTGATTCTTACTAGGCCTCTCAAGGTTAGAGTAACTCCCCAACCCCCCCACCATCCAGACTGCGCGTAAATATCCAAAGAATAGCATCCAGGAGGCCAGAATACAAGTGCTGCTCGCTACTCAATGGAGTGTGAAACAGGAGCCACCTCTGACTGTCTAGCAGCGTTCTTCTCATTCCAAACAGAGAATGAACATTTCTGAAGTTAAACAGTAACTCCATGGAGGTACACATTTTCTAAGCCTCATTGAGTATACAAGAAGAAAGGTAAAATGGGCTCTTTTGCGTAGACATCACACAAAAAAATGCTGCAATGCTAATGTTTAACTTTTTGAATCAGTATTCGTGATGTACGTGTGCCTGTAAATTGCTGGGAGAGAAGTGACTGCCCTAGTGTCATGTGTTTACATTGCTTTTGATTGTTGTGCCGCTGGCTCACAGCCTCGGTCATGTTAACAAAAGCAAAGTGGAAGTCTTTGATTAGTAAATCAAACTGATCCTCGGGATCCTCTATCAGGGCTTGGCAGGCTGGCAATAGACGCAGCTGTCTGTCGAGCTGCATTGAAAGTGTCTTTTTTTCCCCCTAAATGGAAATGTTAAACTCTTGTCAAAGCCAGATAAAAGGAGCAGTAAGTTATCTACAAGTACTGACAAGCACTTCAAAAGACACAAACAAAACTGGGATTAAAAACAATCCAAATTCTGAGAAACAGAATCTGGCTTTAAAACTGGAGATGCATACTTTCTGCAGATCAAATAAAACAGTGTCATCTTATATTGTACAAACTTCCTATTGACACATTTACGTCAGAGATACGGCACACAAAAGGACTCAGTCTGCATCACTATGATTTTAGATGTAAAAATTGCAACCAGTCCTGAAAAGAGTAGTCGATTAATGGATTATTATTATTGTTCAATCCACAGAAATATAATCAGCAACCATTATGTGAACTGATTAGGCGTTTAAGTCATTAATCAAACAAAAATCATAAACACTTGCTGTTTTTAACTTCTCAAATTTGAGGATTTACTGCTTCATAGAGCTGTTTCACATCATTGTTAATTTGACAGCTATGGGTTTCTGATTGTTTATCGGACAAAACAAGCAATGGAGAGATGTCACCGTGGGCTCTCACAGCTTCTGAGGACTTGATTTCATAGACTAAACAAATAAATTAGCAGAAAATGAAATGATGAATTGATGATACAGACAATAATGATTAGCTCCACCTTCAGTTTCAACCTTACGACATATTATGTGGAACATCAATATTATTATAATATGTAATATTCCAGCAAGATCCAAATATTCACAATAATGCAGCCCACACACACAAACTGCCAGCCAGAGTTACCCAAACATGGCCCCAAAGGAAGCCAGTCACCCAGGTTCTACATCAAGCCTTTGGGGTCATGACTCTCCTCTCGGTGACATACTGAATGTCCGGGGTTTTCTCACTTCTCCACAAACCCCTGATCAACAAGGCCCAGAATGGTCCAAGTGCGTCACCACTCAGTGCTTCAGTTCCTGAGGTTTCGCGCACGCGAGTGTGATGGAATTGTCGTGACGCATGCTGAGCGCGGGCAGATATACACTCATCCATGCAGACTGGCACAAGTCCTGTGAATGAGCAAAGAAGGGAATCTCAAGAAAAACAGACTGGTGGTTATTGCTAAGCAACCACAGGAGAAAGTGAGCGGGTGAGTCTGTCCTTTTGGTTCACAATTGGGTTTTGACATGTGCACCAAACAGAGCGGCAGAGGATGCACTCAACTCTACCAACCAGTGTGGTGTTCCCAGAGCACCATAGTTGCCTTTTGTGGGAACGCCTGCAGGTATCGGTGCCCAAATGCCACATAACTGCCACTTCCTGTTGTGGAAAGTGCTTTAGTGTGTCTGAAATTCTCCTGAGCTTGAGCCAAGATCCCCCACCATCAGCTCGTAGACCAAGGCTGTTGTCACATTTGAATCCTCCAGAGAAACACATAATGGACTGCTCCTATACTGTGGTGTGCCGGAGTGAGACATGGCCAAAGGCAGAGTGGGTGGCAAGGGAACTCCAGGAACAATCTCTCTGCAATCTCCCAAGAAATGCCTGCCAGCTCAACAATTAGACATGCAGCAGTTTGCTCTGTATTTTTAGCTAAGCTTGTACTGTGCATGTTGCAGGCAATTTACTGTACCTGACAAAATACCTACTGCACTGGCCACACACACAGCTGCTGGATGTGCACCAGATTTTGTCACACGCGTGTATTTTAGTTATTTTCTTTTACCGTCCTCTCTCTTTCTCTGATTACGCCTAATGTTCTTTCTCTGTTATACGTGGACATATGAACACATACTGTACACACGGTATTTCCCTCCGACATCCTCTTGTCAGCAGTTCTCAAGCTCTCCCTGTAGAGAGCATCTCATTCTGCTGACGCTAACATATAATCAATGTGCTTGTGCCAGGGAGACCTATGGCCGCTCATACTCTCACTCACACAGAGAGGAGGAGCCCCCTCTTGTTCCACACAATCTGCGTAAAGCTACTGTCAGCAGCCTTCCCCTCCGTCACGATCGTCAGTACGGTGATGTATGTGTGTTTGAGAGCTGCCTTATGAGCAACACTGGGAGGCAGAAATGGTCACTTCACACCCACTATTTTACAGCTGCTGTTTTCCTCAGCGCCACACATGGCAGACTGAACGCCCTGAACGCCAGTGTAACACAAGCCTTCAACAGCAACATGAGCTATTAGCTGTGAAATCCTCGCTTCAAACAGAAACAGGGCGTCCTACATCATGCTGTGCGTTTTATCTGTTGCTGTGATGAAACGTGCAGAAGTCGCTCTGGTGAAGTGTGAGTGTACGAGCAGCATAGGGTCATGTGGTGTTGCAGAGCATGGCAGGATATATTAAAGACTTGCTGGATGATTAGTCCAAATAAAATCTCTCTTCTCTTGTGTTTGCCTGTCTGTGTGCGTGCGTGCGGTGGTTTTGGTGATTTGGGTGTGTGTTTGTCATTGTGTATTTGTGGTGGCGTGCCTGGCTGCAGATCTCCGACGCCCTTCAGCAGAGCTACGCTACGTCAGCGCTGTGGCGGTTCCTCAGTCTGGGCTATGCCCTCATGCTCTGCCCCTTTATCATCGTCCTGGGGGGCATGTTTTTCCTGGCCACTGCGCTGTTTTTCCTGGATGACAGGGAGAAGGCCGACAAACAGTAAGTGACTCAGACATTGTTTGAATAACTCATCATTATTTCATTTATTATTTAGTCATTCATTCTTTAAATATTTAATACTTTGCTCAAGATGTCCTCCACTGACTTTCTGAGTAAGAGTTCCAAAAATCCAAACACACCACCTCAGTGCAGAAGGCTGAAGAAGTAGCAATAATATTGACTTTATTCTGAGTCCTGGACAGACACAGAGAGGTTAGACACTTTATGTGAACAATGCTATGCTCTTTAAATCTGATGCTGGGGTTCGCTGCATGTCAGGGGCAAGCGATGCCAACAATGGTGCCAGCCTTGCAAGAGTCAGAAAGGCCCCTGAGCCAATAGAAAGTCCCAGTCAGCTAAAAGTGCTCCAGAGCTGACACAAGCTGTTCTAGCCATCAATTTGTTAAAGTGTACGTACTTAGACTTTTACTAGCTGCCGCCCCTCTTATTGATGCATTCATATTTTCCTCCTTCGAACACCAAAGACCAAAGGCACAGTAGCTGGTCATGGCCTTAAAAGGCTAAAACAAACACACGCATCCTCTTTCAGATGGTGAGACATGACTTCTTGTTTCTTTCTGACTATTTCTTCCCACTTTTTATCACACAGAGTTACTCCCATGGTGCCAACGCTCTCAGAAATGATTTCCTTCCTGTTAAAGATGAGGGACATTTTTAGACAGGATGGCAGTCTGATGTCTGACGTCTGTCTGTAGCCGCGTTATACTTTCACCCTGTGGAGTTGCTGATCGTTTCCATGCCACAACCCCTCATATAGAGAGATGTGAGATTTTAGTAAAAGTTATCCAGAATAAACCTGTTTTTAATCATATGTACTGAGGACCGCCTAAACTGCCAACTTAACGTTTCAGTGGATTTATTGCATTTTATATTCCCGGGGTCAAGCTTCCAAGCTGTTAATATTTCCTCTGTGTGATTTGAATATATAGTTTTAAAGGGGTCTTTGTAAAGGCACCACTACGCTGTGCTGTGGCTTCTGTTGGGTCTGGTCCAGGGGGGGAAAAAGGAAGAAATACGGAACAGTGACTAAAAGAAAAGTCACACTCTTGCCATCATGCCAGTAATAGATACAAGTCTGTGGTCCAATATGTGGTTCAAGTTATCTAACCACATAATTGCTCAGTGTTGGCAGATGGCACATGTTCACTCAAACTATATCTAACCACAACCCCTTGACTTTCACACTACACGCTGTAGGGCAAAGCTTATAGCAACAGATGGAGTTAACAAAAAGAGTTTCAGATATGAAACAGCAACACTTTAAAGAGATTTTAATTTTTTGTTTTTGTTTGTAAAGGTTGTTTCTGTATGACCCTTTTCACAAATAGGATCCTTTAGATAGAAGTGTGAAGTTTTTCAGTAATGTGTATGTTTTAGAGGGGCTACTACAACATTTCAAAGCATCTAAACTTTTGGTACCACTTTATGAAATTACCTTTTATGCAGGGTTTATACGTTTTAGCTAATGGCTTCATTTATGAATAATAAACCATTTACTAATGCTTTATTTAAGTTATTATGGTCAGTAACAAGCCATTAATAAGACACATTTTGGGTTGCCAGGGTGTGAAAAATCTCTCTGGCTACTGAGTCTTTAATGAAGTCAAGTCATTAATCTATTATAAAGGGAAAACATTTGCCACTTTCTAATAAGCAGGCAAGGCCACAGTTATAAATGTTAAAAAGTCATTAATACATTGTAATAAACACTAAGTCTGCAGTTATAAATGTTAATCATTTAAAACTTTAGCAAACCTAAATTTCACTCAGGTATCAAGTGTATGGTATTTAATGTGAGGACATTGCACAGACAATACACTATAGCTTACTACATTATTTAATATCAAGTACATTATTTTTACTTAAATAAATCTGTATCTAGCAAGAACTGTCCTGTCAGAATAGTTCAACTTGTCCTTGCGCACTCTCACCTCTGCTTGCATGCCTCTACCTACAGATGGGTTAATCATACACCAGCATGTCAAATGACATCCAAGGCAAACATACTGTTGCATACATCACATAGTATTCTGGAGGCCTCTACATAGTTGTACAGATTTGTACTGAACATCCCAATGAAGAAAACACTCAGACTTAAACAGCAGCAGCTCTTATGTAAAAAGCTGCAAACAGCACACTGGGGACCAAGAAAGATGACAACATCCACAACTAGGGTTGTTTCATGACTGGGATATTTATAGATTCCATTCACGCTATAAAGCCCACAATTTATAAATTCCCTCTGACTTTACGGAGCGCTTTGCTGCTTTTTCCCCCTCCTTTGAGTGTGTTCTCAGATACTTAGTACTATTTATAAAAGATGCAGAGCCGAATGAGTTAGTCACTGGAGCGCACCTTTCTATTTCCAGCCTTAAAGAGTGCTTTATTATTTCTAGGTTGTTAGCTTTTTTTGGCTGCAGGGTTGCCATTTATAGCCACCTCCCCCAACTACACATTCACCAAATCCACATTTACACTTAGCGATGTGTGACAGCAGAACTGTCCCATCTGCCACGCCAGTGAGTCTTGAGAGTACAGATTCGCTGTGGGCCAAGGGAGGTCGAGCACTGCAGCCTGAAGGATCATAGAGGCAGATAGTGATAATCAGAAGACCGAGGAAAAATTGGGGGGAAAAAGTGGGAAAAAAAGAGTGTATTTGGAAAAACAGAATAAATAAAGTAGAATGTAGCTTGAGAAGATCTGTCTGGAAGTTTTTTGTGCAACCTTAATTTCTAAAACTATCCCTCTTTCCTCAGGTTGAGCCAGTCGTCACGAACACTCTCCTCAGTCAAGGTATGACCAGGTAAATTGCCTTTTGTCCTAAAGATGCTTTTACACTTTAGTGCTTCTCACATCAGGAGTTCTGCAAGCGGTTTAAGTGGTTGATAACAGAAAGACAGTCTTGGAACATTAGCATTTATAGGGCTCTCTTCATCTTCATTATCTGGCATCATTTAGAGCTCCTTTCATTAGGAGGCACAGAGACCTGAAAATAAGCTTTTTCTGGCCTTTGAGCTGAGGCTATCCAAAGCTTTGTGACAGTGTAAACACTGAAGGCGGTACACAAGATGATACCCAAATGATTGATCTGTGATCCGTTTCCTATCCCATTGTACTCAGGGAGTGTTAAGGCATACTTGGAGTGGTGGTTATTTGACCAACTATCTGGCATCTTATCAAGAGCCAGGCTGCCTTCCCTCCTTCCTGCCTTTATCAGACTCACACACATGGTGCAAAACCTCTCTAATTATTAACTGAGCAAAGAAAGGACACAAGAAATTGGCAGCACACCAGGCAACTCTGAACTGTATGACAATGGGCAGCTACTGTAGTTGCCTGTAAAGAATAACAAGATTAAACTCTGACTCCCTGATTAGAAGGACAAGAAATCTGTTGTGACTTATTTGTGAAGGTTATCATGTCTAGCCAAAAGGTCAAGGTTTTACCCCTTCCTAATCATTTCTTTGTAACCCTGTCAGGGCTTATTTGTCCTCTAAATATTTATCTAAATACTATATGTACAAAAAAAATAGGTCATGAGTGTGTATACTGCTGACTTGATTTATCCCCACATCCCAATAATCCTTTTTGTGTTACTTCCGTGTGAAATGGAGAAGATCGGAAAAGGAGTGATGACTGTACGACAAACAAATCACTTCCTTTCATATTTTGTGGTGGCTTTCCTAAAAAATGCAAATTAGTTTATTTCTTGGTGTGCAAGGCCTAAAATATGTCAAAGCTCGCTGACAAGTGCTCTGATTAGAGTTTTTCATGATAAAATTGCAGTAACTTGTGAAAACAAGGAAATCGAGGAGTGTAGGATTTCTTACAGAATGGTTAGAGTTCAGTTCAGGAAGCAGTGCGATCTGCCAGTTGCATCTCCCTGCAGAATTTGAAGGCAACAGTATATTTGGTGGAAGAACTGTATGAAGGTGCACATTCCTGCAGGCAATAACATGATGAATCCTTTCACTACAAAAACACTTTATAAGATTGCTGACTGTTTTCTTAAGCCTTCGTTTACATTTTGAAATTTAAAAAAACTTCCAGACAATGATTCATTTTCATTCGCTTTACTTTAGAATAAAAAATGTACTTTCAGAGGCATCCTGGTGGTCTGTCGATCTATTATAAACCAGTTAGTACGATGGTAAAGAAAAAAGACATCTGAAAAACATTGTATTCAAGGTTCAAGGTCCAGCTTCATTGTCTCACTGTGCTGTATTGTTTTACAGTATGGAATTGGGCTATGAAATGCAGTGGTAGCCTCCCCTTCAATGCCACACATTTTAGGCGACAAAATAAAAACAAAGATTAAAAGCTACTCTGTGCAATAATTCAGAATGTAGATAATAATTCAGAAAATAAATTGCTTAGAAGACAAACAATAGGCAAAATGGATGCTGTAAAAGGATAGGGTGAAGTTTCTCTCAAATTTCAAATCGGTGTCAAAAAGTGTCCTTGAATGTGCTAGCAAAAATGACAGGGTGCCAAACACTTTGTACATAGCCTAACTTTGGCAAAAGTCTAGAGTAATAGTATGATGGATTATCCAGCACAAGCAACTCAGAAAGCTCTGCAAGTTGATTTGCATTGTGCACTGATGAATAGGAGGCTATGGCAGTCTTGAAGGCAAGAAATCAATCTAAAAAGTTGCCGTGTGCTTTGGAAAACAGTTGGCAGAAATGTCAAGGATACACGATTTGTCGTTAGTGGGCCACAGTTATGCGAAACTACCAGTATGGTCTTTTACTGTCAGTACTGAAATGTCATTACCAGTGGCAGGGTGACATTAGCATGCACTAATGACAGGTGACATGAAAGGCTCACACATGGCAGTCACATATATCAGGTTT
Source organism: Lepomis macrochirus (assembly GCA_024633595.2). Classification (NCBI taxonomy): domain Eukaryota; kingdom Metazoa; phylum Chordata; class Actinopteri; order Centrarchiformes; family Centrarchidae; genus Lepomis; species Lepomis macrochirus. The sequence continues at coordinate 26,406,311 of JALXJV020000021.1, forward strand.
CAGTGGCAGTTTGTGCTCTCAGCCCCACGGTTTCATCCATTCACTGTCACACACAGCAGCTAAAGCATGTTCTCCCTGCTGTCAAAAGGGGCTAATTATAGAGAAAAGTGATTACTGCTACATGAGGTCAGAGTTCAATATGCCTGCAAACTGATCATTCCTATTCTAACGTGAACCACAGAGGCGCTCTGTGGTGATTGATTCTGAACATTTGTTGTGGAGGATAATCCAATCAGTGACAGGCAATGTGTCCCCCCTCGGGTCTGACTCTCAGATCAATACAGTTCACAGTTCAGCCGCTTTCTGATGACAAGTGTTCACCCTTCGCACTCACTCTGACCACTGTTCCCAGTGGTCCCAGTGGTCCAATGTAGTGCTCTTAGAAACAATTAAGAAAGAAACATTGGGAGGTGACAGAAGGTATATGGTGCCACTGTGATGTGCAGTAGTAGATTACAATTTATATTACAGAAGAAGTGTTGGGCTCTGACAAGGAGTGGAAGTGAAGGAGAGGAATTTAGAGGAGGAGAGACAAGACACACGACTGCAGAATAAATGAGGATGAAGAAAAGCAGTTATCGCCTAAGCTGTTATACATCGCAAGCTATTAATCTCTGGTGATGCAATCCCAGACGGAGATCAGATACACTGAGATCCAATTAACTTCCTCTGCAGGAGGAACTGGCCTCTGCTGACCAGATTCACCCCACACCGCATGATAACTAGAGGACATTCCCAAGCTGGGGGCTGTCAAAAGATCAGCGTGAGATCTAACAACGGAGCTTCACACTCATTTATTCAGTAATCACAATCCCATATTACTCCGGGAGGAAATTCACATCACAAGGCAAAAGTCTGATTTAGTCAGAGCTGTCCAAACTTTAACTGTTAAAAGTGTTTGTACAGCTGCCGGCACATGCTTTCCGTCTTCACTCTCTTATCATTCAACAAAAGCAATAAGTCCTCAGTCAGCAGTGCTGAGAGGGTACATGGTGCTGGGTAGGGCGGTGACCGCACATACACACACACACACATATAGACACACAGTATATAGCCAGGTTCTGCCGTGACCCAACTTTCAGATCTTCCTACTTCATGATCCAATGAGTACGTGGAAAAGGAGAACACAAGCAGTGCTTTGTTTACAGAAATGTGACTTTGGTGTCATTTACCAGACAATTTACTGCTTTCTCCATCAGTCCTCGAACATGAAGCCAGTCGCATAGCCACAGCTATGTCATCCGGGCCGTCATGTTTTGTGTCCTCCCAGCCAAAAACCACTACACGTCGGTTTGATTAGAGTGTGTTCGCCTGCCAGACCAATCAGACCTCCCCTTTGCTTTAGAAGCCAACAGTGTCCACACAGTAATAGTGAAGCTGCGAGGAGGCTGGCCAGTTTTGCACATATCAAAGCATTCACAACTCTAATTATCTCTATGTCATGCTGGCATTTGAAGGATTTAGTTTCAAGTCTGGCTCATAAACAATTCACAGCGTTTACAGCAACAACCGATAATTGAGGAAAATGGTCCATCCCAGAGAAGACTGGATCTGCATCTACGGAACCAAAACACATTGTTTTTGAGAATGGTCCTGTTTAAGCTATTCCCTTTGTTTATGTGTTGCTGTTGTTTTTCTGGAACACATCAGTGTGTCTGCATCTATATATACGCACATGTTTGTATGTATATGTCTATGTATGCACGTCTCTGTGGGGCTATAGGTGAGCACATGTGTGTGCGACACTGGCTCGGAACACCACTCCGCCCAGCACTGATCCTATTGTAGCAGCAGTGGTAGCTTGTGTACTGGAGCATCCATGGCATCGTAATGACAGACCACAACAAACAGTGGGACGCACTGCCATCTCTCTCATCCAGTCTGAAGAGATCACAAGCCTGGCTCTGTGAACGCTTAATGCTCTAATCTTCAACTGGAGTGTAGTTTTGTCCACAAAAGAGACACATAAAGGAAGTAAGATCCGGAATTTAACACATAAACATGATCAAATAATTTAAATAACTACAACACATACCAGTAAAAAAAAAAACTGAGTCAAAACAAGGTGAGTCGCCTGCCTGAGATCCCCAGGTTCCACAGCTGAGGGGTCTAGACAACAAAAGCCCGGTCACCTCTGCCAGACGATCTCAAGCAGCGATCAGGCTCATAGGGAGTTATTTAATCACAGATATAGGCAGGAGCCAGACCCTTCAATTCTTTAAAAACAAGCAGTACAATCTTAAAATCAATTCTAAAACCCCAGGTAACCAGTCAAGGGCAGGTTTTGTATCAACTGCAGTCTTTGGATGTTACGCCTGCTGATACTAGAATTATTTTACGTTACCTTTATACTACTTTATACTTCCACTCCACTACAATTTGGATGGAAATATTGTAGTTTTTAATGTACTTGACACATATAGTTACTTTTTACTTTGAATATTAATATTTTACATCCAAAACACATAATCAATATAAAATATGTAATTGTTTTTTTGCATAACTACATAGATAGTAATATAACACTGACAGCACACACTCACTGCATAATGAGTACTTTTAAATACATTTAGTTGATAATATATCTGTACTTTTGAGTATTTAAGTTGAGTTTGAATGCAGGACTTACACTGCTTCCATTTTTTTTTAAACGTTTCCTTATTTCTGCTTTTACTTGATCTGAAGATCTAATAGTCCTTCCACCACTGGCACATTGCAATAATAATAGCACTTTTACATCAATGAATTAGTTAGAGGTCATTTAACATTTTCCAAATCATTCAGTTGTGAAGTATTTATTTAAATCAATTTATGCAGCCTGTATTCTCATAAACGCTTGCTGAAAGTCTCAGAAACATTATTTTACATAGCAAACCCTTTCCATATTTGGTATATACACTGAGGCAGAAACACAGTAACATCAACATCTAATGTAAAGCCCCAGTCTGCACATCTGGAGAGACAGTTGTGTGTGACTGCTGCTTATAGCTTGCTGTTGTAGATTGCGGGAGGAGGTCTGCATTAAACAAACCGTTATGTGTCGGTATGCTGCGTGCAGGAAAATATTTAGGTCACAGGCTGGTCCTGGTGTGCAGGCGTTATCAGGGAGGTCCTAACAGATGGCCCAGGAGCTTTCGACCTCGACATTAATTACATGAGAATGTCCTGTGGTGAAGCCAGACTCTAACCACACTATTTCTTCTCTCTCTTTCTCTCTCTTTCAGGTGACAACCAAATGAGAAGCCATCTGATGGAGCAACCAAACTCAATAAGGATGACATAATGGAGATAAAAGGCGAGGGCAGCTGATCCATTTCTTTTAAACCACGCCCATGTTCTCTTCACTGTCGTCACCGCAACGATCCTTCTCCTCCTCCTCCTCCTGGCTCCTGCTGCTCTTCCTCTTTACACGCTCACAGTGGCTGCTCAGAACTGGAAAAAGGGAGCGTCTTGCCCCTTCTTGAAATGTCTCTAAATCACAGGCTGACCGGCAGCTGGTGTCCCAATCGCCTCTGTCTGTGAGGATCCACTGAACCTTCCAGGGAGGAGGTGGGGTGGCAAAATACTCCTGACCCCTACAACTCCTGATGCTATACTACTGAATGCTGACCATGAACCTGCCCTGTCTGTCTGCCTGTCTGTCTGTCCAACGGTCTGTCTCTTATTTGTGTGTCTGCTACATCGGCTGTCAATCTGCACCAAGTGCCATAGTGTCATTACATTCCTTCAGACTTTGCACTGACCCCCCTCAACAAACATCATGACCGTTACTGACTATGTTTACATGCCCACTATAATTCAGCCTTTAGCTATGAAATTAGTTTGATACGCTGTTTCTGTTTGCTAGACAATAGAAGCAGCATCATTTGTAAACTGCTGTCATAACGCTCCATTGGCGTTTCTGTTGCTCCGGCGCAATTGTTTCACAATTCAATCTGCCCTTGCTTTCAACACTTGGAGCCTGTAAACGGACAGAAGCTGTAAAATTCAAGTTATGAGGAGCAAGTAATGCAACGTAATGCTCGTTAAAATGTGCTGCAGTGTCATGTATCTGTTAAAACATGCCTCCAATTATAATGTTGGATTACTCTGCACATCTTAATAGCAGTATTAACAACATGAACTTCTAACATAAACACAGTGTTTACATTAAGGAATGCAGTATTCTTAAAATTGATTGAAACAGCACAATTTGGCTGTGCATGTAAACATAGCCATCAACCAAGAGCCAAAAATGTGTTACTGTCCAAAGGTCAGTGAATCAGCCTTAAAAGAAATGGAGCTTTCACATCAACAGCTGTTTATTTTGACCCCCACATGTTTTTATTTTTAGCTTTTAGCACTTAGGTCAGTGCAGACAGGGCCAGAGAACATGACAGAGGTTAGAGATTTATGCACATTATTTTTCACAAGGTTTCATGTGATTTTTTTTTTTTTTTCTTTATGAGTAATGTTGGATTTAAAACTGGAGGTTACTGCCTATGATTGTTTCAGAAGGATGATGATGCACTCGGGCAATTTAAAGCAGACACTGGATTATATATTTTATAATTTATAATGTACATGCTCTTCCCAAAACTAAATGATATGCTACTCTTTTGACTTTGAGGGAGTAACACCTGTGTTTGTTTTGGGTTTTTTTTGTGTGTGTACATGAGAAGCAATATAGACATTTTTAAGGAAACCAACCTTTTTATCCACACTGCCTTATCAGTGAGCTAGGTTTCCCTTTAAAGTCGTAGCTCTCTGATGGTTGGTTTTGAATTTCTGGACACAACACCCACACAGATAGGGAGTCCCTTTTAATGATGGAGTCCAGTCCAGTTACCGCTGGTTACAATAACAGGCATTGTGAAAAGAGACTTTTCCCCCTTGCAATTGTAGCTATCCCATTCCACCATTAGAAGAAAGGACATTTGAGAAGAGCTGGAGTCACAATCATCAGTATATTACTGAGGGAAATCAAAATTCCAGACAGGAAAAGGAAATCCTTCGGGCCCAGGTTAGACTGATTGCGAGCTCTTATCGTTGATAACAGATAAGCGAGGAATCCCCCTTTGAAACCAGACAAACATGTCCTCAGATGTCTCTGCAGGAGCCGACAACAGAATCCCCTTCAATACCTGCCCCAGAAAATAACACAAGAACCAGGCATACACAATAAACAAAACCTGGATTTGATTTCATCACTCTGTGCATTAATTACAGTGTTTTGTTTGTAATTATGCAAATTGAATGCAAAATCCCACAAGAAAAAAGTCTGCTATAGTTGCTTGTAAATACAAAGCTTTAGACAAAATCCTAATTAGAAGCTACCTTGAAGGACCGTTTTGTAGTATATTGCCTTGTGGATACAATTTTACTGAACCCTTGAAGCCACTTTAGGAGTCAAAGGTTTTAAAACGTGTGCATAAAGGGCAAAAAAGCACTTTGCAGACCTCCAAGAAAACACAGAAGGAGGATGGATTGACCTTAGTGGAGGAATAAAGGGAAACATTGAGGTGGTTCTTGTAGCATTGATGTGTGAGCATGACTCACTGGCTGTGTGTGGGGTGCTGTGTGGGCTGTGTCCTTGTTGCCAGATCATTAGCTTTAGCTTCCCTCCAACTGCGTGGAGCTCTCTGAATGTGATTCTGTCCAACCTGACGTGTTTACACACCTACATCTTCTTAATGAACTAAGCTTCTTACCTTCCTTTTATTGATTTTTATTTTTTTTTATATGTTACCAAATGAGTTTTTTAAAATAACTTCTATAGATATATATATAGCTATATAACGCAGCAACTTTAATATATTGTAAATGATGGCTTGGATGCAATGTATTTATTTGTTTGTTACCATAATGAAGAATAATCTATAAAGGGAAGTTTAATGTTTGAGTATAGTACACTTTGCTATGTGTCATTGGGTTTTAGAAATGCCTGTTTGTTCATCCTTTTGTATCACAATGAAACAACACAATACCTTTCTACATCACTAAGGTTCATCCTGTTTACTGTGATCATGAATTGGATGTCTCACACATACTACACACAAAAGGAGCCGCAGTGTGATGGTTTTAAGAAGACAACGTATTGGTCTCATGTTTAGGGTGCAATACTCTTGCATTCATTTTTGTAGCTCTTGTAAATGTTTTTTTTTCTCTTTTTTTAAGAACAACTGATCAAACCATTTTGCACACTTAATGTTCAGGGATTTATTTGAACAATAGCCTAGCATCAACTTACCAGCCTCTGCCATGGAGGACTGTCCCTTCATGCTTGCAGTGAGTGCGGACATGTTGTCATCTATTGTCAGAAGGAACGTTGGCTCTGGTCAGATGGGTCATGAATTAAGTTTCACTTTGCCAAATTTAGTTGATTTAGCACCAATCCTTTAGGAGTATAAGTCCGGTGTATCAAGTAATTATATGTTAATAATCACTGAAGTGATGTATTGAGAATGTGCTATTTCTTGTCATACAAGAATCATGTATAAAGCAACCTTTTTCTGATGTTGAGCAGAAAACAGAGGTTATTTTTATTTTTAGAGCAAGTCAATACAAGAGAAGTGTCAGAGAAATCAAAGGATATTATTCTAGAACTGAACTGTGACGCTCCCTTTGGGGGTTGATAGAAAATGTACATGTCTGTAAATGAAATAAACCTATTTAATCACTTCATACCACCGTGTTGTCTCTGTTTCTCTTCAGTCTGTCAGAGATGCATCACATTCAAATGTTTCCCCATTAAGAAAAGTCTTAATTACTTCTGCCTGATCTAGTTCAGGAGAAATGTCCGAGCAAAAACAAGTCTGGCCAGTGGTAATTCGAGAACATGTTAGGTTTCACACTACAGAAGTGTCTTATATATAGTGTCATATTTAGGGTTATGCTGTTATGCACTACATACTGCAAATGCTGGTGCTATGCCTACACGTACACGTACAAGTACAAACCAGAGACAGCTGGATGTCCAAAAAACGTTTTCATCATTTTCTGAGCACACATTTGTAAATATTTCACAACCATAGTCCATATTCTGTTGCTGATACCTGAAAAATAGACAGCACCTTTCCATCTTTGTTTTCCCAGGTCCAGATTCAGGTGCAGGTTTTTCTCTTTCACTACAGTCAAAGAACTGTGATTCATGAGTAGGTTTAGTTCTGTTTAGTACAGGGTTGTGCTAAGGTCAGCTCTGCAGCTATTTCAGAGTTAATCAGAAGCAACTTGTGAAGAAAGTTGTCAGTGTGTTGATTCACAAATATCTATAAACTAATCATGAATTAATCTTTCATTAACCTAGTATGTCCAAGTCTGGTCTCATGGCCTTCGGCAGGCAAACTAAAATTTGTAAAGCATTTAAAAGATCTTTACATTTGAAAACATTTTGAAAAACATTTTTGACAATTGAGGATTGTAACTTTGGATAGCAATGAGTAAAACCATCTACACCAGGTTCTTTGGTGAGTAGTATTCTCAGTTCCTGAGGTAATAGAGCAAGTAAAGCTTGCATCCGGTATTTTGTGTACATTCATCACTAGTCATCTATTGTCAGAACTGAGTTTATTCACTCTCAGCTCTACTGCAGCGAAGACGTGCGGATGAGTCAGGTCAAAGGTATTACATAAATGCATAGACTCTTTTATTTTAAAAAACACACCACTTTTGAGAACTGGAAACCATTTCTCCTCCTCTCCTCGTCTTTGCAGAGACTTACAAAGACTTGTTTTTTATCACACTGAGAGAAGGCCGGAGTTAGTCCATGAATGAACTACTGTATTGTTCAGGTGCAGTCAAGCAGGCCTCTGTGAGGCTCGGTTTGTAAAGTAATCTTGCAGTCCCCAGAGTGGTTTACAGACACATCACAGACATGACACAGGGCTCCATCCGTGCTGTGGATGCAGTGAAAAATAACATAATATTTACGTTTACAGGAAGTTAGGAAGTCCACAGTTAAAGGCCCTCTGTGTGCTGACGTTCATTAGAAAAGGCAGGATTGCCTAAAATGGCAGCAAATAGCACTAATGGATTTGTCTATGACAGGGCTGTACAAACACAAAGAGTAAGTATACACTGCATTTGTGACAAAAGAAGACTTGAGATGTTGGCTATGAGGCCTTTAATTAGGCAGAGCTACATGTCAAACAGATCCATGTATCCGACGTGCCCTCAGTTTGATCAGGGGAAGATTATATAGGAGCCACAGGAAGCTCAAAGTGGAGAATTAGTGCTTGGTCGATGGATGACCCTGAGAAACACCCTTTCTCACAGTCAGGCCAGTACGTACCCCAAAGTCAGGCACTCCAATCTCAAAGTCAACACACCTAGTCATGCAGCAGGCAGGAAACACTGGGGCGTAGACAGGAAAAGGGGAGCCATTCTAGCGAGCACTGGAATTTCCATTTGCACTTTGCCACTTAAACCCACAGAGGACAAACTTTGTACGACACGCAGGGCAAATTTAGGTTGAAAAATAGCCGCCGGTGTGGATGTGAAGCTTTAAAATGTCAGCTTGTTTGGAGTTTAAAAGCAGCATTGTTCAGGCCATCCATTTTCTAAATGTTACCTTGCATTTTCAATCACAGTGGCACTGTTGTTTTGACATTTACTCAGCTCATAAAGAATGAAGTCAGCTTTCAGTTCATAAAATAATAAAAATTGAAAATGACTGAAATTACTTTGAATATGATCATGTGTTTTGTGAAATGGACACACTGTACGACTTTGATGGGCTGCCTGTACAATTACAACTTACATGAGTAAGAAGATGTAATATATGTCTCAAGACATTAAACTGTCATCTTTTTTGGTTATCTTGTTCGTTTTTAAAAAAGAACAATCCAGCTTTAACGCACGGCTGAGTTTTCCAACCTTCAAAGCATTCTGGCAGCCCAACAGTGTAATAAATCCTTAAACACTTTATGTTCTACTTCATACAGTGATCAGAAATAGTCAGTTCATTTTAGGCGGACACTCCACAGGGTGATGGGTGTTAACGAGCTAAGAACATGTAACGACCTAAAATGGTTTCTATCATAAAGCACAACTTGAAGCTGACTCATCTTGGCAGCTCCTCATTAAAAAATTAAGAACACAATAAGTTTATGTTGCGGTGACAACCACAATCATATTTAATCACTCTGTGACTGTGTCTGTCAAGAAACATCACCCACAAAACACCATTCTTCAGTGAATCTGTACATTTAACAAGAAGTACTTGATATATGTGTGTGTGCCTGAAAATGTGCCTCCCTCCTGAGCTGGAATATGGGATTTCAGACAGATGTCATCACTGCCATACTCTCTGTAAGACGGTCTGCATTTTCAGAGTACTTCATAAGAGGTTTGGTTGCAGGCAGAGGCGTTCGTGTGCCTAGACTGACCGGATGATTAATGCAGAGTTACCAGCACAGCATAAATAGAGGTCAGGGTGAGAAAGGGGAGACAGGATAATTCATCTCAAAAAGAAAAGACTGTACACATGAAAAGGAAATATCTGCAGTCTGCAGCATCACACCTCCACTGTGAATCTCTCACCTCACTCTGCTGACACCCACCGACGCTTGCAGCCCGCTCCCCACTGTAGAAACACAGTAACCTTCACTAAAGCAAGTGTGGTGGAAAACTTTATAGAAGTCCCCGGTCACCTGGTGAGGCGTTTGTGTCACGTTGCCAGACTCAGTGTGAGATCCAGGATCTATTTTCCACTGGCTCATCTATTACACTAACCGTTTGAATATCATTTTAAGGTGGGTTTTTTTGTTGTTGTTTTTGAGTTCACAGAGCATTTGTTGGTTGTTTTTGTTTTTGTATTCTACAGAAAAAAGCACGGATGAATCATTGATGAAATGAGCAAAGACTTCAGTACACACTGTACCGTGTGAAGACAAAGATGCAAAGTGACAAACTAAGATATTCACTGGCCCGTGGAGCACGTATTCCTTGCTGCCAACGGGATTGAACACAAGAGATTAAAGGGAGAAACAGAGAAAAGAAAACAACAAATGGCTCTCCAGGCTGTTAGTGCAATTGAGGGGAAAAAGCAAAAATAGCTCTTTGCTTCATTAAAGGTTCATTTAGGGCGGGGACGTGCCCAAGTTTTCGACCACTGTCATTACAAGAAGACACAATGGAGCTGACACCCTGCACACTACACTGGTGGCAATAAAACTCCACATCTGAATTGTGGGAAACCAGGAAAATGTAAATGTCAGACACAGAAAGAAATATATATTTCTATTTCATATTACAGTATGTAGTGTTTTTATTGCATTTATATCCTATGAGTCAAATAAAGACGCTTTTCTTTTATAAAAACTTACACATGAAGACATGCAGAACATGTTTGCCAGAAACTGTTTGTGGACAAAATGACAAATGCCAAAATATGCTGACTGCTCTGTAAACACATATGTGAGTGTCTGTTGTTGCTGCCAACTTTTGACTCAAAACTGCGGTTAAGTTTTTTGACATTTTGTTGTTTCGTTCTCCCGTTTTATGAAACCCATCGTGTGCCTTGCTCACCAAATGATGTGTGAGAGCTTCAGACGTTCCTGTGAGTTGGCGGTATAGACCATGCATTTTTGAAACGTTACCGTGCACTTTGAATCACAGTCGCCTGTTGGTTTGAAATTTGCTGAGCTCATTAAGGATAAAGTCAGCTTTCAGTTCAAGATACGTTAGATTTGTAATTCTGTCAGATCAAAAGCAAAATTGTAACTATAAGCACAGGCTTTCCTACTTTGAATGCGTTGTGGTGTTTTTTAGACATGTTGAATTCATAATGATGAATAAAATATCATATTAAAGTTTCATTTAGTGACCCATGTGAGGGATGATAATGTGGTTAATTAACATATTTATTGCACATATGTTAAGCCTCTAAACATTTGTTGTTGCTTTTGTTTATAAGTTAAGTAACGTATACAGCTGAGGTACATCCTGAGTAGTAAAAATGGCAGAATAGTATTACTAATAGAAGGTACATGGTGGTCATTATGTAATTTAGAGATTTTAGACAGGAAACGAGCAGCTGTTTTAGAAAAAAAAAAAGAAAAAAAAACACTGACAAGTTGAACTGACATCAGTAAATGTATTGTACAGAAGAGGTGCCAGATTAGTTGCCCACATTGAACATCATCCAGCAGAGAGATTTTCCTCCTTGTCTTCCTTTCCCGTTGTTGAGCATCACTTGGACGGTCAGCAGCGGAGCCAACTAACCTTCAGCTGTCAAAGTCTGCATTAATGCATGGCTCTACTGTGTCATTAAAAGGGCCAGCACATGTTCCAGAGGAAGCATGACACGTCCTCCTCCTCTTTGCTGTCTGCCCATGTGGAATGAATAAGAGATGTGCTTCATGGTGGGCTGAGCAATGTCAATGAAGGAACCAACGCGAACCACTCGAGAAGACATGAGTGGCAAGTAATGGTCAGCCCTGCTGTCATAGGAGCCACGCTAGCAGAAGATGTCATTACCCTACAGCCACTTCTAATGATCACTCCTCATCTCCCACCAGGCCTTCAAGCAGTAGCTTCATTTCAAACTGCGCCAGTGAGGTCCCCAACGCAAAGAGGAATTAATTTGATTTGCGTGCCTACTAACGAGGATGTAATGTAAATTGACAGTGGAATAGTGTTACCGCAACTGCGCTTGTTATGTGCTACGGCGGGCTCTGTGTCACGGGTGCAGCAAGTGTGAGTTATGAATATCAGAGTTTTCTGAATTAAACATGAGTTTACGCTTGACTCAGCAAAGAGTGAATGATTTTGCTTGGCTTTAGTTGCTGTTTTTAGCTCACATAGTTCTATATTTAGATCTTCTGCTTCCACTGCAGCAGAAACTGATTCAGAAAAACTTCCATAGGCTATTTATGCATGTGGCCATGTGTGCACAGCAGCAACTGCATTCATGTGTCCCACACGTGAAGCAAAGCCCGGGATGCAGGTTTGTGAATGACTTGTGTTTGAGTGCAGGCTGAATGGCAACAGCTCCATGTGAATGGAAGCAGAAGAGCAAACTATGTGTTATACCTATAGTATGTAGAAACACAACAAATAGCCGTCTCTTCCACTCAACAAAGGTTTGTGCAGCCAGGAGGCAACAAATACACTGCGATACACACTAATAGACCAAAAAGCTCACACCCACAAGAACACACACAGAATTTTAGATGCACACACATGCAACCACTCTTCTGCAACAGAACAAGCAGTTAAGCTTTTCTCGGATACTGTGTTATTTTGTGCTGTGTAATTAAAAGTGCTTCCATGCAGGAATACATTACACATACAGCTAATATTGCACTTCCCTGGGTAATTAAGTGCAGTCCAACTGGGCTGAATCAGTTCTGCTCTAATACTTGCAGCTAAGCTAAATACATACAACGCACTAATTCCCATTCTTTAAACCAGTGAATCATTACAGCAAAAACTCTCTGTGCTTAAACAGACAAGCCAGACAAGCATCAGACCCACATGTCCAGAACCACCTTCTGTATTTCCTTCAGGAAAACACATTTCACATCTGTCTGTTTGTTGGTAGGCCCATTTTACATCTGTCTGTTTGTTGGTATACATATTCACGGTCCTCAGAGAACGAATCCTAATGACATAGATGATCCCCTGACTTTTCCTCTAGCTCCACCATGAGGTTGACATTTTGGGATTTTTGTGAAATGTCTTGACAATATAATATCTCAAAACATACTGGCTGGATTGGCATGCAATATTGTACAAATATTTATGGTTCCCATGGGATGACTATGAGGTCCATCGTGAGGTTGACATTTGTGGTTTTGAGTGATAGCCTATGTCTTGACAACTATTGGATGGATTGCAATGAAATTTGTTCCAGACATTCTTTTCCTCCTCAGGATGAATTTTAATCAATTTGGCAATATCTTAAGTTTGCAGCTTATCACATTGCACCATCATAAGGACAAAATTAATTTGTTCACTACGTGGTTCATGACCACGTATGTGCAAAGCTAAGACATTCCCATCAGCCCCAGCTGTACATTGTATTTGCTAATTAGCAAATGTTAGCATGCTAACACACTAAACTAAGAAGGTGAATGTTATACCAGATTGGTTAAAAGAAACATTTTAACAAGACCTTAACACCTTAATCTGTTCTTGTGTAGTGCAGATGAGTGAATAAAATTTTCCCTCACACGCCTCATGAATCAGAGCCTCTGTCATCAACTAGTAGAGCATCGAGCAGCAAAACAAATCCAGGACCAGCATTGTCTTCTATTTTTAGGTCCTCTCTCATTACATATACACTGTCTCTCTGTCTTTTAAACTTTATTTAAATCACATATTATCCAAGCATTACTCTTTCCACTCCCTGGGTTGAACTAAGATGATTTGCCCCTCTCAGGCTTCTGTCATGCTCAGCTGTCTTCTCACACTTTCCTCACCTCTTATACAACCAGAGGAATGAGAGAAGGGAGCTGTTAACCACAAATGAATGAATGTCATTGACGGAGCACTCGAATAAGTGATAAATGAGGTTAATAGATTATTCATGATGGTAGGTGACCTACCAGGCACTGCATTCTGTCAGACAATGATGGTGAAACTGACTGTGTGTGGCCACACCCCCTTTCAGATCAGTCCACCCAGAAAAGTTGTGCATTTTCCTTTGTGCCGCAAAATGGTTTAAAAAGTCTGAAAACTTTTGGATCTAACATGAATGACTTGTGAATTCATACCTTAAAGAAGAACAGGCCTCTCACAAGGAAAGAAAAGTGTTCAATGCAATTTTCTAATTTATTTCAACATGTATGATGTATTTATAGTTGATTTTATGTATTCTGTTCAAGTATTTTATTTTCAAATAATTCCTGAATTTAATCTGTATATAATCTGATGTAGCATCAATACATTGTGTCACTTAACCCTGTCTCTTCCAACATCACAGAACATACACATTCACTACCATAATTGAAAGCATATACAGTATGAGGCACTTCCATTGACCTCATTCTCTAAATTTACCACAGGAATCACACACAAAGCGCCAAGCTCTTTCACATATGGCTGTAACGGAAAGAGGACAAAGATTTATTTTTTCTTGGAAACCTCAGGAAATGGACATGAATTCTATCCATTCATGAGCACCACATTCCAAACTGTATTTAAATCCTAAAATCCTATTTAAGGAACATGACATCAAAAGAGAAAATGTGGGAAGAGAAAAGCAATAATAAACATAGGATAGGAGCAAAGAAAAGGTGCTGGTACCAGATAAATGTATACTATTATATTAAGGGCCCATTATTGGGTTTATCAGTCTTTTTGCACGGAAAGTTAACGTGACTTCCTGGTCCCGACCTCCTTTTGACGCTAAAGTCACATCTGCTTTGAGAAGTCAACCTCTGCATAAACACATGTCTGAGAGGCGCTTGAGTCAAGTGTAGAGTCAAAAGTCAAGTGCAACTTAAAAGTTCAGATAGATAAAGACAACTGGCAAGTGGGAATCAGCACAAGTTCTAGTGTAATCACTTTCCATGCAAAGTTGCCTTTCAGCAATGAATATCACCAGTTCTAGGTTCCCAGTCACATTGTAAAACACCTGAATACTTACCACGTACACTAACAGTAAACTGTAAACTGGATACATGTTTGGGACTGTGTTCAGTTAGTATTATATGAACAAAAGCCACATCATTAGATCATGACAAAAATCATTAAATCCTACAGATATAGGCAACATTTTTGATTCTGGTATTGTGACAATAGGAAATTCAAAACAACTCTCATTTGGTCAAATCCAGGCTGACAAGTGAACGCATGTGTTAATCCTAGCATTAGCTGACAATTACTTAAATCAGTTAAATTGATCACGTCAGTTCATTTCAAGAGTGATGGAATTGATTTTGATACGGATACATTAAGCTAATGGCATTCATACTGGGAGGCTCATGAGACCATGAGAACGTCGATAGCGCATTCCTGCCTTTCATTGTGACCCAAACACACACACTGCAACACAGTCTAACACACTGGTGAGATAAATTTAAAACAATACTTCAAAAACTGGTTATTAGTAATGTAGCTTGTGCCTTGTGGCTCTCCCCCTCAAAAACCTTTTCACATGATGAACACAACCAAAGGAACAACATTTTTGATTCCTTAGTGTGCCGTACAGCACAACACACCAAACAACTAATTATTCTGCACCACTTTGGTCTGGGACAGGCCAGAGATTCTTGTTCTCTATTCCTCCTTCCTACTGCTCCTCCCTCTACCTCCTCCACCTCCTACTCCTCATCTTCCTCCTACCCCATCTCCTCCTTCACCTCCTCCTCCTCTCTGGTGTCCTATACCTCTTTCTTCAGATTTCTCTGGATCCATTGTTCCAAACCTGAATGAACTGACTCTGGCCATTTTATCTGTCTATTGAATGTTCTAATAGATGTGTGATCAGTTATGACTGTTTGTGTTTCCACCTAGGTAGTTGAACAAAATTGAATGTCAGTGCTTTCTCAATGACCACATGGTGTATGCAATGGCAAATAAAGGGATTTGTGTGTAGAGTTTAGAAAAATGGATGTTCTTTTTAAAAAATGGAGTTATGGTTTTAAAATATTAGTTCAATAGCCTGGTTATAGTGCTGAAGCAATGGAGAAAAACTGTAAGAGATGGAAGGGCAATCTTCTGTGATGGGGACACCTGCAGAATGCTAGCATGGCCTGACTGTGGTTGAGAAAGGTCATCCAAATCTGTGCAGCTGGCAAAATGCCACAACATGTTAGCATGCTGCGCAGCCTTGTGGGCCTGTGGACAGTGGTGTGTATACAAAGAAGTGGGAGCCAATCCAAGAAAACTGCTCACAGCCAGAGGGTCTGAGCTGAATGTGATCTGTAAACAATGATGTGGAATCTCAGTGACACTGAAGAAAAAGATATGGCTTCAGGTCAAGTTAATTCAAACAGATATTAAATACATGGGGACTGGTGTAATCCTGCTCAGAGGTATTAGGGGTCAGGGGCACTATCTGTTCTCTACGTTCTGATTAAGATTTTAACAATTGTGTATGGTAGTCACAGTCACTAAACGAGTTTCTCTCTCTCTCTCACACACACTCACACACACAGACACACACCCTGTTTTACATACAAACAACTGAACCCTCATGAAGTTTCTCCCAGCTTTAATCCAAGCAGTGAATCCATCAGATGCGGTGGCAGGCAACAGCCAACAGCAGCCTCATGAGACTGAGGGGATTTTATAGGACGTAGGCAGCAGGGTAATCCACACAGAACTCTTTTCCCCCGGCATTAAACATTAAATATGCATTTCCACGTAGGAGAAAGTGTGTGCTGTACTCATACCACATGCAGGTGGTATGAGTACAATGACAATGTGATTGTGCTAATTGGTTACGAGGGAAAAGAAGCTTCTGAAGGTACAGGTGAAGGTCAATTAGATAGAATCAGACTGGATCTCTATTTTATATAAAAAAATATATATATATATATATATATATATATATATATATATATATATATATATATATATATATATATTTATTTATTTTATTTATTTTTTATATATATATATATATATATATATATATAGTACAGCACATAACAGTGGGGTGTAAGATGCAGGCAGGAAGTGCGTATATGGAACGCCATAACCAGGTAGCTGTCATAGTGTACAGGAACATCTGCCACGAGTATGGGCTGGAAGTCCCAAGGTCAAAATGGAAGACACCTCCTAAGGTAGCTGAGAATGACCGAGCTAAGATCCTGTGGGACTTCAAGATCCAGACTGACAAACTGGTGATGGCTAACCAACCAGACATCGTGTTGATTGACAAACAGGAGAAGAAGGCAGTAGTGATAGAGGTGGCAATACCAAGCGACAGCAACATCAGGAAGAAGGAACACGAGAAGCTTGAGAAATACCAAGGGCTGAAAGAGGAGCTAGAAAAGATGTGGAAAGTAAGAGCAACAGTGGTGCCAGTGGTAATCAGAGCACTGGGGGCTGTGACCCCCAAACTGGGAGAGTGGCTACAGCAGATTCCAGGTAAAACATCAGAGGTCTCTGTCCAGAAGAGTGCAGTCCTAGGAACAGCTAAGCACAGAACCCTCAAACTCCCAGGCCTCTGGTAGAGGACCCGAGCTTGAGGATGACACATACCACCCCACAAGGGGTGAGAGGGGGAATTTTTTAAATATATATATAGTCTGATCTGATCCAGTCTGATTAATTGAAAGCAAAAGTAAATGTCATCCGCAGTACTTCCCATCCTATAATGCTGTTTTTAGATTTTATATATATATATATATATATATATATATAAATTATGTTTATAAAATAAACATATAAACATAATGTAATAACACTACAAACAAGGTTGGTATGACGGGATATGCTAAGAATAGGATTATCTAAATTCAGAAGAATCTAGGTGTGAGGAAGTCTGTTCCTGTGTGTGTGTGTGTGTGTGTGTGTGTGTGTGTCAGTGGAGGGTAGCATCCAGTGTATGAGACTGGGTGTGAGTTTGAGGTGTGGACTAGCTGCAGTCATTTCCAGTAAGAGCCTGCATCCGTCATACAGTAAGGCGGCTTTATCACACTAATGATGCTGCGGGAAGATATTTATAGACTGTCTGCAATGCTGTTTGACTTGTTTAGTGAAATGCATGGCGAGGGGTCACATTTATCTTCGCAGTTTGCGCTTTGTGTTGTTTGTAGAACAGATCTCAACAAGAGAGATCTTTGAGCTCCACCTTGTGGCAACAATTTCAAATTACTACAAACTTCTCCAACCAGCTCACTTGGCATATTCAGCATGCTCTGTAAACCTTGACTCACAGTCAGTTTTTCATCATGCCAGGTATTCCGCCTGTTTCTCTAGTAAAGAGGTGTTCCCCAGTTGTCTCTAGTCTCATAAGCCAAATTAATTTAAAGAACAAAGATTAACAGCCTAAAACATTGAGCTTAAACGTTTGTTGCACATTTTTACCAAGTCTGTTTAAAAACAATATTTACATGCCAATCATGTACATTAAATAGGTTTTGGTCTCTGTAATCATTCCTACTGTCCATACTGACAGTGAAGAAATCCCTTTATAACACAATTCCACTGGAAGAGGTGGGGCACAACATCCACAGATCAAACATGCATTCTTAAAGAGTAACTTCACACCCCCTAAAAATCTTCTTTGTGATGTCCTCTAGTGGTTTAACTCAGTCACTTTACTGCAGTGATGTACAGGTGTATGTGGGTGTGGCTACAGGTGCAAAACAGAACCCTTCTGACCACACAGATCAGTGTTGCTGGTTGTGCAACACTGCTTTTCAGCCTGGTGGTAAGATGCTCTTTAGGTTGAGCTGAGGCTAAAATGAGGCTTCAGTAGTTTGTATAAGACAAATCAAGTGGGGAGCTTATAAAAAATCATTTTAGTATGAACTTCCCTCTTTGAGTTAGTATCACTCCTTTGCAGCTCACACTAAAATGACTAAAATGACTTGGCTTTGGAAGACACCCATTGGGTTTGTTAAACTCAGACTGCTGAAGGACTGGGATTTATCCCTCATGTGTTGTATTGGCATCGCAGTAGGAAGGGAGGGCTTCACACCCTGGGGTTCATTCCACAAAAGCCATTTGCGAGCACCGCTTACATGCAGATAAGCAGCACTGTCGTGTTTGACAAATGACCATTGCTCAAATCACAAGTCGCATGCCACTGTTCAAGGAGTTTTTCTAATAAGAGAAAAAGGGGCAACATTGCAGCACTTATTTAGGTAGGATGGTTTATTTTTTTCTCATTACTTAGCTTTTTACACAAATGAATCCCAGAAATGTTTAATTCTTAAATTCCAGGGATCAGTGTATATAGGTCAGTATATTGTGCAAGCAATAGTCTGAGTTTGATAAAGTTCAACACTTCATGCCATGTCAAATAATTTACAATAGTATGATGTTCCAATTATTTTCTCAACAATAAAATCAATTTTATAGCATTTGAGACAGACACATAAGAAAACGAATGATGTCTGGGTGCTTAGAAAAGCCTGTTTAATAATTTTCATAAAAATAACCATGTGAAGTCAACAACAAAAAAAGAACAATATAGGAATGAATATTCCTGCCACAAGGCCTCAGAGATAAATAGAATTGCGTCAAATATGCAAGTCAAATTTCAGTAAATAAATTTGAATTCAAACAATATCGCATTAAAGGTCAACAGAGAAGAAAAATGTAAGGAAATTTGGTGAATTTAATACATTTGAATTCTTTTGATGTAATTAAATGCAGAAGTAATCCAGTTCTCAATTGACTCCAAACCCAGAGGGCGATCGACAACATAAAAACCTAAGTACGAAAGTAAGAAAACAATGTAGCCGTCTTCATTATGAGGTGTCCATTTGAGTTGTTTCTGAAATATAAGAACAGATACAAATTGCTTATTCACTATGTAATATAGGATACGTATATATTGCATAGATAATTCACCTTCTTTAAAAATGTATAGACGCCGGGTGACAAATGAAAGGAAAAACCAACATGAAGTCACCACGAGCCTCCAGAACAGCTTCAGTGCTCCTTGCCCAGTCTGTGGAACACCATCCCCTCATTTATTTATAAAACATCTATTTAATCAGGGAATTTAAATGATGAATGAATGATGAAATCTGGTGGCCGTTAAGGCCGCAGCATTTCATTAACATCTTATTATGTTCACCAAACCAAACTATTCAGTAAGCCCTGGTGCACAGAGGCATCTGCATGTGATACTTTCTGCACTCTGTTTAATAAGGTTTTCCTTTAAATTTGTCCCCGTCAGTACATATAACATTCTGTTTTGCATTTGCAAGAAGGCCTTTTTTTTATTTACTTGTTTTTTTGAATGACATGATAGAAGAGCTGAGCCTTCTAGTGCACAAGTTGGAATTTGTTATGTGCTGTTTTCCCTTTTCTCAACTTTACTGTGGAACTACAGACCAAACAGCACCTTGGAGAGCAGTTTTACTAAGCATGTCAAAACTGAAATCATCTCTAATGACTGCATCAATTTACAGCAGGAGCCCCAGTGCAGGAGTCAGCGACATCCTTTTCATGCAGAGTTTGACTTTGATTTAACTTGTTTTTGTGTGAAAGCAGCATCAATGCTAACTGTTGCTGCGTGGGATGAAAAGGAATTCAACCACTAACAGGGAGAGAGAGGATGGAAAGCAAACTAACTTGTTTCATTGAAGAGGAAGGAATCCTGGTACTCCTTCATGTACTGAGAAGATCTGGCCTCATCCAGGAACAAAGAGTAAACCCTTTTAATGTCCTCCACCTGAACTTCTGTCCCCTGAAGAAGCCAAAACACACAGATGACATCAACACTGAGGCTACAGGAATTCATGACTAAACTACTGAAATATAATCCACACATGGATTTTTAAAAACTTGCTTATATAAGCTGATGACAGTAACTTTTTTCATATGTTAGAGCTACAGCAGTACAGTCTGCTTCATCAGACTGAGCCTACCTTGCGTTTGCGACACACCAGTCCAGCAGTGCTGATCAGCTGGATGGCATAGCGCAGTGACGTCTCCATGCCGATACGAGTCAGGACGGTGTGAGCCTCTTCGCTCAGGTCCACATCCTCCTCCTCACACCTGAAATGAAATAACACCGGTTTACTTCCCTTTTACAAACCTGGGAAGAAGCAAACATACTGCAAACATACTGCCAGATGATGAATGCAGACTCTCACCGGATCTTGAGGATCTGCTTTGTTTCTTTTTCCGAGTACGGGGAGGTGGCGATGATCAGCAGGCGATCCAGCAGGTCGATGGGGATGCCATGAGGGCTCTGATAGTTTGTGCCGCGGATTCTGAGACAAAAAAAAACTTGATACTTAGTTATATATTTAATATTCTGTGACACATTACATATGATGTGATTTCTGATTATTATTAATGTTTATTTAGGATGAAAAGTTACAAAAGAATATTTTAAAAGGATGTCAGAGGTTTGAAGAATGAATTTTTATGCGTAGTATTTTAAGTCAACAGTTTTAACGATAGTCTATCAAGGAACATCGAGGAAAGGAACATATACAGGTTGTAAGAAATTATAATTGCCACACAAATTGTATCAGACCTAAAAAATTCCATATTGGTGTTTTCCTGAATAAGACGACTCAAATGATCACATGGGAAGAAAAATGTAGATTTAAATAGTACCGAGTGATGCCTCTGTTGGTGGCCATAATGAGAACTGGGGACAAGTCACTCTCCAGGGCACGGTTCAGAAAGGAAAAGCACTCCATGTCCAGCATATGGACCTCGTCGATAAATAACACCTGGAACCACAAACATAGAAAATTAGTGAAGAACAATCACAGACAAAGCAAATATCAACACACACACACACACACACACACACACACACACACACACACACACACACACACACACACACACAGCTGAACCTACCCCAGGAATGATCTCTGCCTTGCCCTCTTCCCTCCACTCACACACTTTGGCATTAATCTGCTCGCGGACTTCAGACTTGATCTCCCCGGTGTCTCCGGAGAAGAGAGCCAGGAAGCCTTGTGTGCGGCTGTTGATGACGTCGATCTCATGGAGGGACACTGTATGGACCACCTCTTTCCTCTTCTGCAGCTCTCCCTCTGGACACTGTACAAACTGTGTCTACAAGGATAAAAGAAATACAATAGCATTTATTTAAAAAAATCTGTCCTATTAAATAGATTACTGTTCCACAAAAGGAGTATGGTTACATTAGATAATTCATTTCAAATAAGCACAGGCTAATGAATTTTGTGATTCCACAATGCCAATGACTCCAGCAGTCAAATTGTATTGATGTGACAGGATACCTGAGCTCCCATGGCATCATAGTCTCTGGCTCTGGTGAAGGAGCGGCCCAACTTGCTGATCTTTCCAGTGGCTTTGTCAATGGTAATAACATCTCTGAGAAAAAATATAGAGAAAGACACATTAGATCCCGTGTGGCTATCTTGAGAAATCCTGATATGCGAAGATCAACAAACAAGGGGTGAACTCACCCTGCTTGAACCTTCTCTTTACTGAGACTGTCAATCATCTTGTTGCCCAAGTCATATATTGTCTCCATCTCAGTAGTCTTTAGAGTGAGCTTGCCCACCTTGGCACCCTGAGAGACAAAGAAAAATATGCATAAATGTGTCTTTAATGACAGCAGTCATTACTGCTTTACTCTTGCTTTAATGTCCTTTTTCCTGTAATATAAGCATTGACTGCCTTCTCGCGACTCAAATAGTGTGGGCTGTTACATATTTTAAAAGGCAGGAATTAATAAAGAAGACTGTAAATTTGCAAATTATGAGTCCACTTGTAGCACGTGAGCAGCCTACCGTTCCAGTGGCTGGTCTATCAATCTGGATTTCCACCACCTCTCCTTCAATTATCTCCGTCTCTTCTCTGTAAAAGAAACCCCCACTGTGAACACTCATTCATTTCAAACAGTGATATTTACAAAAAACAATTGCCGTGTTTGCTCACTCACTTGATCCTCACTCCGATGGCTTTTCTAAAAGCTTGACTGAGTGCCTCGGTCTTGCTCATCTCCAGGGAGAAGATCTCACTACCGGCCAGCGCTGTGAACGGTGTATCAGGGCCAAGAGACTGGGCAATGCCTGCAAAGAAAACAAAATCTCAGCTAAACATATACTCAGCAAGTGAATCTGGGAGCAGGAACTCTTGCTTTAACAAAAAAATTACTTGAGCAAATTACATCAACCCAGGTAACAATATGACTTCCAGGGTAGGATGATGAAACGATATTGTGTTCTGGAAAGCTTCCAATGTGGCCCTTACCCATAGCGATGGCAGTCTTTCCTGTGCCAGGTTGGCCAGCGATCAGTACTGCTCTGCCAGCAATGTGGCCATCTTTGATCATCTCCAGAATGACCCCTGCTGCCCGACGGGAGGCCAGCTGGCCAACCATCCCCTGAGACACCTGCAGGTAAATAGGAACGTGAAGCCAAATTCAACACATATTGATACACATATTTACACACATCATTCTGGGCTGTAATCCAATAAATCTGTTGAAAATAGCCTCACAATTACTTGACGTATACTGGAATCCAAGAAAGCAGGGTTTCCCTACAGAGTAATACTCTGAATATATCTATAAACAACCCTTAAGAAAATAAATGCCAACTAAAGAGGGAACAAGTCTCACAGCTACATACAATGAAGACTTAACGCTACCTGTCTTGGTTCCAAAGCATCATCCAAACCAAGGCCTCGAATGTGAGAATGTGCTCCTAGACACAACATAGAGACGAACATGTTAATATTAACCACATTTAGAAGAGGGAGTAAAGACAGGGTACCGCTTGCATCAACATACATTAAAGCAGATCGATCACCAAACTCATTTAGCAATCTTTAACACTTGTATCCATGAACAGTCAGGGTCCCAGTGTAAATGTGGATGCTTACCGATTCTCTCGATTCGTGTGATGTCACGAACCTCTGGAACCTTTGTTGTCGCCATCTGTATTTAGGTAAAAGCAGAACTATCTTTAACATAAAAAGAAAGTTACAAAAAATCAATGCTCCTCCCAGCTTTTCTTTCCCTCATTACTGGATACATATTTTTGTCTGAGGTGAAGGTGGTGCTATTGGAAAATGTGATAACAGTGTAACAAAGAAATAGGCCGAAGTTGTTTGACAAATATTTGTGACCATTCCAACAAAGGCTCAAATCTTTGTAGGTGAAGTCTTTCTGACCCTTTTTGACACAAAAAATTTAACTCATCAAGGGGGTTCATAAGGATCTCTGCTTTGTGCAACCAAAGGCTTTAATGCACCTGATATCAAGCCACAGCTAGGAGTGAACAACTGCCTGATATCAGACTGAACTGCCAACTCAGAGGATTTGGTAGATTCGCAGGTCTGGAACCAGGTAAAGAGAACCAGGCTTCTGCTTCAACAGTACAGAGAGATGCTCTTGAAGGTGGGCTTATAGCAGCTCAGAAACATTTATTATCCAAATAGTACACTGATGAAGTCGGAGATCTTCGGTTCACTGATTATCAATAAAATTAAATGTCACAGAATTTTGCTACTCATTAATCCAGATTCAGAACGTATATTTCCCAGTTTTGAGATTTTCAGTACCTTAGGCCAGGGCTATTTCCTTGTAAGCGTCAAGTTTCACCCCAAGTGCTAATATTGAGTTAGTTAACCAAGCTGGAGCATAAATTTAACTAACGTTGCTGTCCTAGCCAGTCGGTTGTCATAGTGACAGTTGTAACGCAACCTACAACACAATGGGCGAGCGTTAACCACCTTGTTGTTGCTTTTAGTTTGTCATATATCTGTCTTTTTAAATAAAACACCCACCACAGTTGGGCATGAGTTAAAATCAAATGACATGCGGGATCCACAGATCTTACCAGCTATCTTCTCAATAGCGCTATCACAGCAAAATATGATGCTAACGTTAGCTAATGTTATGTTAGCAAACTAGCTAGCACCATTCATTGGTTTTCTGTCTTTAGCAACAGCTATTATACACCGGCGAAGATCTGATGCTAGAGCGAATAGCAAGAATTCCAGTGATAGTAAACATGCTACGACATCAGGGTATGAAAGACCAAGGTCTAAAGTATATATTACAGTTATCGTATGAACCAAAACTCACCTGTGCAGCCACACTTGTGAAAATGTGAGAATGCGGCGCTTCTTTCTGATGGTGCGCAGGGTAATTGTGTCCGTGTGAAACAAGTCCCTCTGTTTTCGATGTAAGGTCGACTGCCCTCTAACGTTACTACTTCTTCTTCTTTAGTGTTTAATGGCGCTCTAACGTTACATGGTTGATAATACCTATATATATATATATATATAAAGCCTTATAAAGCAGAATATGTTTATTAAATTGCGGCTTAAACTACGGTTAGAAACTAGAAACTACTAACGTTAATTGTTAACCATTCTCCCGTTTTCCAAATTATAAATAATATAATAATATTTTTTCAGGGAGGCAGTCTCTGACTTGTTATTGAAAGTGACCAATGGTCTGTGTTTGCGATGTCTAAGCCTAGTTAGTCGTAAACTGAAACAGTACTGTCTAGCCAATTAACAAACACTTTTTTGGTAAGCGATGCTGCTTACATTTACCCACAAGAGGTCGCAAGGCTCACAGATGATTTTACAGGTTTAAGAATTTCTGTTCTAAACAGCTGCAACAGCCAAAGTAACAGCTAATAGACCCTGCCGACTGGTCACCAGATACGCCTGGAGAGTTTATTAATATTCTGCATTTTGCCAGTACATTTTGACTTCTCACAAGGCCCTTGCCATCAGCTTTCTGTGAGTAAAAATCTAAATCTACAATGACAATATATTGGTAAAGCTAATTTATCTGTTAAAAATAACAACTACTGAAATCAAAAACCATTTGATTTGAGGAAACTGGGGAACGTCTTAAATACATTTACACTGAGATCAATGTTTCTCTTTCAAGTACCTACTGAAACTGTACAGTCCGTCGCCATTATGACCATATTTACCTTCTTCTCCTGTCTACATACACCCAGCTGATACAAAGGGTCAAACAGTAAAAACAGTAGACCAGTAAAAAAAAAAGGCACATGTTTAGAGAGGCCAGCAGTCTTGAGGAATAGGATGAACATTAGCCTTCCTGCTAATTCTGTAATATTTACATTGCTGAAAATCAAAAATGTTCATTAATATGCACTGTCCCCTTTTAAATATATAAAATATAAAAATGTGTTGATGATGTGGTGATCACTAAGACAATAAAATCCTTACCGAAGTAGAGAGGCTGGATAAATGGACAACACTCTGCAATTGGATTTTGGACTTCCTCACAAACATACCCCAAATAGTTTAGATTGCCAATCACCTTCTCCACTCTGGTGTTCAACATCATGCTGTACACCCCAAGCTCCAACCCCCAACATGGACAGAGCCCTTTTGTGAAGTTTGCAAGTGACATCACCATCATGGGTCAGATCTCAAACAACAATGTGATATATATATATATATATATATATATATATATATATATACTATATATATATATATATATATATATATATATTCATCAAAAAAGAAGGAGAAGGCACACACTCCTGTCTATGTCAGTGGAGCTAAAGGTGGAGCAACAGTTTTCAGTTTCTTGGAAACAGCTTCACAGAGATCCTGACACGGTCATCTAACATCTCCATGCTGGTGTAGAAAGCTCAAAAATGGCTGTAATTCTTAAGGAAACGTCCTGTGCCAAGTTCATAGAAGGAGCAACTCAAAGTATTCTAACTGGAAACATCACAAACTGGCCCCCGGGACCAGGGGCTCTGCAGCAGATGATTAAGAAAATCATTGATTCCCATCTAACGTGCATCAGCGACATTGGTGGAGTGAGGGGCTTACGCAGAGCTCAAAGGATACTAAAAGACAATACCCACCCCAGTGCCTTTTCACCCTGCTGCCTTCTGGAAAGAGATACAGAAGCATTTGCTGTCGTACCACCAGACTACAGAGCAGCATCCTTCCACAGCCTTCCATAAGGCCGTGGGACTGCTCAGCATTCATCCTCAGCATTGCTCCACCTTTAAAATAGTTTTATTTATATGGTTTATAATGTTCACTCATCTACTGTATATCATATTTGGATATACTTTTTGTTTTGTGAGTAGCATAAAGGGAACTTCAACCTAATCTTGTTATACAACCCTATGTTGTAAAATAATAAATCTATCAAGGACCTTTGTAATGCAAGTCTGGAGCCTATTTCAGAGCGCCCCCCTTGTTCAGAGAAACTGTGGAAAAATGTATTTCCAGAGATTAAATGGCAAATGGCAAACCTCTCCGTCTGACCATAACCTTAAGGATTCTGGAGGAGTTTTTCATATCCTCTCTACTGTATCTTCAAAGTGTTCCCTTGAGGCTGGAGTTTTAGGATTCCACAAACTTACATCACAAGAGAAGGATACTGAATGTTACAGAGCCTTTGCTTGCCAATGTCACCAGCTGGGATGTTTGCTGGTGTCTAATCATTGGCTTGCATTTTGTGTTCGGTCCTTTATATAAGTGAGCTGTTTGATGTTCAAGGCAAGTTTTTGTTGAACTGTTAATACCAAGTAGAAACTAATGGAGATTATGGTTAAAATGATATGGAAAGATATGGGAAAATGTCACTGACAACACACTTCAAAAACATGCTTTGTCTTTATTGTAGTTCCAGACCTCTAATATTCTGCCAGTGAAATTAGTTTCTTCTCCTACAGTAATCAAGTGGAACCACTTTTACAGCTATTTCTGTACAGAAATAAAACTGCAAATTCATTAATGCCTCACCATACTGTAACTGTCTGAGTCCAGACTTTTAACGAGTAACACAATGATAAAGATCTTAAGAGCCTGACTTAGTTCAGCATTCCACAAACATTTAAAACTGCAGCTAGATGAGGTCCAACCATCTGTGAACCCGTTAGTCACGCCTCACCTAGTCCTGCATAGCTCCTCTCAAACCTCTCAAACCTCCACAAAACCAACACTGCTGTTCACAGACAAAGCAGTATTCATTTATTCTCTCATTCTTGAACTGTCTCACAACATTTGCAATTTGTTTATGTTATTTTGAATGTTGATGACATTGCTAATGCAAACACATTTTATTGGTCTTGAGGCATAGTACGTGTGGTTTGGGATCTTACTGACCAGGAAACTGGAACATGGAGTTCGTTGCTGCTGCTTTAAAGCTGTCATGCATTCTATCAACCTAATTGCTTGTGACTGTCTTCAGTTTTTCTTTTTAGAGGATAGCATTGCATCTGATTAGGTAAGGCTTGAATGAATGAATGAATGAACTGTTTTCTTCCATCTCCAGCTTCAAATGTTATGTGCGGCATGCAGGCTGAGAGGTAATTAGCCCGCGGAGACAAAGTTTGCAGCAGTATGAAGTAAAAATGTAACAGCAACATCACAGTTTATCCTTGTTATAAAATGTTTATTGATTAAATAAGTCATATAATTGATCAAATGGCATATTTCAATCAAGTAAAGTCTTCATTATTTTAAATGATAATGTAAATGCTCATTCACTTTGAACACCTGATCGTACATTTCACACATCAATTTGCAGAATGTTCACAGTCATCAACAACAGTTCCCCTGATACTCAACACATGCTGGATATTAATCCAAAAATAAACAACAAAGTATCGAATCTTATAAAAGAATTATAACAGAGAATTATAATGTGGGACTAAGACAATGTCTTAGTTTTTGTTCTGTATATCAATTACAAATCACAGTTGATCATTGGAGATGTGTTGATATATATACATATATATATCACAGCTGGATGAGGGTGATGGCTGACTCGTACCAAATCCAGAAGCCTGGATAGACAGCCTCACTGAAGGAGGCCTTGAAGCGATGAATGAGAGACATGGTCTTCCCAACACTGTAGAAAGAGAGAGTACCCGCTGTGTGGTCTAGGAACACCCCTATACGTGATGCGTAGGGTGCGTTGATCTCTATCTGGTCTTTGTTGTGCCGGGCTGAATAGCTAGAATCAGAGCAGAAGAGGCTCCAAGACTTGCGGTTGTAGCCAATGCGGCAGGTGTCTCCGTAGCCCGTTCTTTTGATGCCTTTATAGGTGACTCCGATGGCAGCCCCCTCCCCGCTCCATTCAACCTCCCAGTAGTAAGCTCCTCCAGAGAGAGCCTCCATACAGAGGACCTGGGGCAGGGAGTCGAACCTGGCAGGGCTGTCACCGTAGGACTGAGGGTCTCTCTTGAGGGCAGCTTTCCTATTTCCTCGAGACAAGTAGAGCTGTCTGTAGGCTGTGTTTGGGTCCAGAGTCAGCTGGCAAGCATCTAGGAAGAAAAGTTGAACGTTTCACAAGAGGAAGCATTTACTAAATTTGTTTGGGATAAATGTAAATGAGGACACCCAAGTTGGACAAAGTCTCCGTTTAACAGCATTTTAACAGCGCCCCTCACCATTACATCACCATTGTAACTAACTTCTGCTATAACACGATTTGAAGGAAAAGGGGAGAGCCTCTAACTGGACACAAACAGTACATTCATTCACAGCAACTTACAATTGCGATATATGTCAGAGGTCACATATCACTGAAGCAACTAGGGGTTAAGGTTCTTGCTCAGGGACACATTAGTAGATGTGTCACAGTGGGAACTGAACCCGAGTCTCTCACACCAAAGGCATGTGCCATATCCACTGCTCCACCACCACCTCATACATCACAATAATCCCAGGGGTTAGATATCACCTGCCTGCTGTATGCCTCCACCTCTACGGGTCACAGTTGGTGGGACACCCGGTGGCCTCGGCTAGATCTGCCCGGCCTATTATCTGGAATGCCAGAGGTATCA
The DNA here is from genome assembly GCA_024633595.2 of Lepomis macrochirus. Taxonomy (NCBI): domain Eukaryota; kingdom Metazoa; phylum Chordata; class Actinopteri; order Centrarchiformes; family Centrarchidae; genus Lepomis; species Lepomis macrochirus. The sequence goes on from JALXJV020000021.1 coordinate 26,435,698, forward strand.
ACACTGTTTGTGAGTTTTACCCCAAACAGAAGTCCATCTAATAAAGTGCATCTTTAACTGTAACTGAAAGGTGTGACTCAAATCCCTTGAACCCCTTGTCTGGTGACCTTAAAAACTAATAGTTTTATTTTTGTCAGATACATGTGAAAAATGGCCCTAGACCATTTTACTAAAACTATATTATATTATATTATATTAATATTTTTATAATATTAGAAAAAATATCATGTATTTTCAAAGGATGATTACGCAGACTGAAATACAATAATTTTTTGTTCTGAATGACTAATTATATTTTAATGTATATTGAAGTTTTTTGTTAATTGTTTTGCTTCTGCACTCAGTTTTAACATTGAGGGAGCACTTAAAGTGGGACATATATACAGTAGGTCCTAATATCAGATTTTGTGGTCAGCCACTGAGTCTGACAGAGAACCTCACCTAATTTTCCCCGTATACTGAAATGAATAAGGGATCTGCGGGATCAGTGTCAGAAAACAAGAAAACAGTATCAGAGAAGCTGAGACTCACATTTCAGGAAATCATCCCTGTGCTGAGGTTCCTGGACTGGTAGAGACTTGTACATGACAGCTTCCTCACCTGTGAAAGAAAAGATGTGTATTATGTCAGAAATAGTGCCAGTGACATAATGCATTATGATGCTTTGAACCTAAAGGTTTGTATATTTTACAGTCCCGATCTAGAATTGCTTTCTAGTACATCGTGCTATTAATCACAGAAAATGAATCAAAAATAACTGCACAAGACATGGATTACCCCTGTGAAGACTAAGACACTGTCAACCCAAACAGTACCACTAACTTGTATAGATCAAAAACACTACCATTTTAAATCTATTGCATAGTTGATCCAACTTAAAACTGTTTGATTCAAAGTAACCTAGTGTGGCTCAACATTTCTGAGTAAACACCGCAAGTTCAATGATTAATTTTAAATGTAGAAAATCGGCATGAAGTGGGCAGTGGTGATATTATTGTTATATTAACCTGAATACTGTGACTGTACACAATATCTAGAAATCCTGATCTGGACTGACCAGAGCAGAACATGTAACTTCTATTTTAGACATGTGTGCTAATGTCAACTCGTTGGCAGTTTGACATCCTAATCAAAGTAAACATTTAACCATGTGGCAGCTGAGTGACCTCAGGCTACCCTTTAATGAACATTGTGCTCCAGCCATGACCAAGCACTAAACAGGATTGCACAAAGCCCTGTTGAGGACAATGGACATTGTAAATCTAACTTTCCCCTGGTCAAATTATGCTTAACTTTCATTTTGGGTCAATATCGTTTCTAAATGCTGTAGCTCTGCTGGCTTCATCGATTGTATGAAAGAATTGGTACTATTATTACTCACTTTTAATGGACCGTCTCTTCTTGGATTCATCCAGTTGACAGAAGGTCATTTTGTTAACTGCAAAAATACAAGATGAATGCGTTAACATGGTTGCAGCCGTGATCATGTGTTCATGTGTTCACAACATGTTCACAGTGACACCAGAGGACTGAAGATTACTCACACAATTTAAATTCACTTTTGTGTTTTTCTGTGTTTTTGCGCTCCACTCACCTGTCTTGGCTACCTTAACCAGTTCCTCATTGCTGAATTCATTCAAGTGCTGTTTCATCTCAGAGACGGCCTTGTTGACCGGGCCGAAGTTGAAGTATGGGTTGACGGTCACTGAAGGCAGCTCCTCAGCCTCATTCTGGGCTATCAGCATGTGATAGCTCTAAGGGAATAAGGGGGGAAACAGTGACGCAGTTAGGAAGAGGGAAACTTTAAATTAGTTTTTGTTGTGCACCATGCAGTACATTTTTAGTGTAACGCATGGTACATTGACGGATATGCATTTAGAGTTGAGATGCAGAATAGGACTATATTTTATACTGTGTATTAAATATGACATATTGCAACACAAGCGATTAACTGGTGACACGTCCAGGATTAAACTTGACAGGATAGGTGCTGGCCCTCTGCCACCCTGCGCAGGTCAGCTGGATGGTGCTATTGTGCCATTATCACATTGAGATGGTGGCACTGACTCTTTTGAGAGGCTGTCAGTTACCTGGATGAAGTGGATGTGGTCCTCAGTGCGGGACAGCTGGGTGATCTCATTGTCTCTCCTCTTCAGGTCCGCAATCTCATGGCCCAGACGCTCCATGTGGCCCTCTGCACTGTTGAGTGCTGCTCTCTTGTTGGAGGAGATCAGCTTGGTCATTTCTTGCTGCATCCTCTCAATGGACCGCATCATGTCGCCAAACATCTTCTCGCATTCCTGCAGTGCTCTCTGGGCTGAACTCTGCACAGGAAAAACGGACATGTGTCATTAATCAACCGTGTCACACTGGTTATACTAGCACACAGAGAGCAGCTGTCGTCACTCCTACATGAAGGAATGTTGTTTCGGTGGTTAACATTAACTTTCCATTCAATCTGTAGTGGTTGGTCTGGTCTTATCTGTCTAATGGATGATGGTTGCACAAACCTTTAGTGAGTCCACTGCTTGTTTTAGTTCCTCCATCTGCTTGAGTCGGTCATGAATCTTTTCCTGGATTTCAGCCTGGGTGGCGCCCAGCCTTTGCTACGAGTAACACAACGGACATTGTTAATGATAATGACGGCAGTTCCAAGGATCAGAAACTCAGATTGAGAAAATGGTCTAATCAAGATTTACTTGTAGTTAACAAGATAACATAAAAAAATATCAAGATAACTTAAAAGTTTGACTTAATAATAACAATGTAAGGGTCAAAGTTGACACTGGAAGCTGTTTGTGCAGATAGCAGTCTTATTTTCATATGGGCGGGTCTCATAAAATACTTGGGGCGTTGGCTCAAGGGCTTGTTCCATCTATTGTAAGCGGCTCTATCGTGCACCTGCCACTGTGACACTAGGCAAAAGAACCTTACATTTACGTGTCACTATTGACTCACAAAAGACAAAAGTTTCTAGAACGTTAAACAATATTTGTCATGCTGAGCAAGGCGCATTTTCACATTCTTACTGTGCTTGTTGCTAAGCTTGTGAGTCTGCAAAACCTGTGTCATCACTTTGAATAAAGTGTTACCTACTTGTTCCTCTGACCTCTCCTGCTCAGCAGACACCATATCGTGACCTTTGTGCTCTTTCACCGTACACAGCACACAGATACACATCTGGTCAGTGCGACAGAACAGCTCCAGACCCTTCTGATGCTGGGGACAGATTTGTCTGTCCAGGTGGCCGATTTCATCCACCAGCTTGTGCCTTTTAAAAGTGGCTGACTCAAAGTGGGGCTTGAGATGTTTCTCGCAGTAGTGGGCCAGACACATCAGGCAGGACTTGATGGCTTTGTGCTTCTTGCCAACGCAGATGTCACATCCTACGTCCTGGGGTCCTGCGTAGTTGTAGTCAGGGGACGGAGGTGGAGGTGGAAAGGATTCGCTGTTTCGCTGGATGGTGGACTGTCGGGAGCCTCCCATGCGTCTCGGGGTGGGCCGCTTGTTGTAGCTGACCTTGCACTCTGGGCAGAGGTAGGAGCCCGTGTGGTCAGCATGGTCCCAATATGTCTTCAGGCAAATGGAGCAGAAGATGTGGCCGCACGGGATGGACACGGCATCCCTGAGGTATTCCTTACACAGGTAGCAAATTTCCTGCTCAAACGACATGGAGGCAATTTAAGGCTGTTCCCTCTAATGCAGTGAAGATGCCGTGAAGACAGGAAAGTGACCTGTGTCAGCACAGTGGCAAAGTGAGCTCACGGGTGCTACGGACGTGAGTTATATAGAGTAAACAGAGAGGGAGGTTAAACTGGTTAAGCCGAAACCAATAAAATAAGGGTGGGGCCAGAAAAGTACACAGTAAATGCCTCCACTGGTTACAGAACGTAAGCAGAATGAATCGAATGTGTGACCATAAGATACAAGTTTTGGCCACGGGTTTAGTTGGAGTGTTGACATGAAAAATGTGATTTCTTAATATTTCATTTTATTTTATTTAGAACACTGTAAAAAAAACAACAACAACAACATAAGCCTTGAGGTTTTTATAATTTTTTGAGCTGGAAAAGGGTGAAAACAACATTAAAAGTACAGTTATACAACAATGTTGAGTATGCCATCAATGAATATTTTCATCCCATAAACACATTCAAAAGTAGGCCTCTATGAAACAATAGAGCATGAAGAAACCACAGGTGTGTCACTCTCTCTCCAGCTGAGTGTACTCTAATTGCTGAGTGTTAGAGATTGCCTGGAGACAGACTGTTCCTTTAGGCATGTGAGGATACCCACTCAAGTCACAGTACAAACTGACCTCAAGCTAAAGAGATTATTTTCTGCACTTTGACTAATAATAATACACCCCCTTTTCTGGTGGTCAACTGTTGTGTCTCGCCAGCAGCACCATTAACAGTGACTCTTTTCATGGAGATGTGTGCTCACTGGATGAAGGATGTGATGCCTAATTAACCGCTTTGTTGGCATTAGTTACATTCAATTCCTTTGGCCAGCCAGTGAGATTTCCCTAACCTTCACCTCACCTATAGCCAGTTAATAATCAACTTTGCACTACACTGCTTTATTATGAGGTCTGAAAGGACACACACACTTTATGCTAGTCAACTGTAATACTGTCTCAAATAAGAAAATATGCCGCATGAAACCAAAGCAGTTGTAACAATGTTTACTTTTCTTAGCTAAATATGTTGCTCTGTAGATTTCATCATACAGTGAACACACCTACTAGCCAAGATGGAGTTTCGGGGCTGTTGAAATGGAGATAGGAATGCAACTACACTTGATAGCCCAGATAACGGGAGGGCCAAGAAAGCCTACTTAAAAGATTCCATTGTGTTAGAGCCAGCAGGCCCCGAGCTCCAGTGCCAGGCATTATAGGGTCTGTTGTCCGTCAACAACAGTGACTACGGCTGACATGAAAGACTAAATGTAGCATGTTATTTGACAAAAGATTCCACTGACAGGGGTCATAGTCTTCAGATCCAAAGTTCCAAATTACTGATTTTAACTTCAAATGATGATTTTTACCTTCAAAAGACCTTGAACCAAAGATCTAGACAAAAATAGAAATTTGCAAGTACAGAGAATTAAATTATAATTTACATAATGACATTATTATATAACGACTGACAAAGTTAGTAGTCATATTTAATATTCATTGCACCTACTTTACGTGTGAACTCAATAAGAACCCATTTCTAATGACACCGACAAATACAACAAAATAATATCAGTTATAGGGGAATGTGGTTGAGCTGAGTCACTCACTTTAGTGACTTGTCTTCTTATCTGATTGCAAGCTAAGCGGATTGCCTTGATTATATCAATAGTATTTAAAATTGCATTTCACCAGGCCTCTATCCTGATCTCAAGTAAGACATTTTAACATTGTCTTGAAAAGCATTTTTCCCTCTTTGCTCATTTTTTGTAAATTTTATTTTTATTTTTTTTGTTTGTTCACCTTGTAATCTGAGCCTCCAACGGTTCTCCTTGACTTCTGCTGCACCAACTGAACATTTCTTTCACATAAGAATCTGTTTCATAGGCTTATGAGAGCAAACATCAAATGAACATCTGTCAAGTGTGCATTATTTACATATGACGTTAGCTCAGCTTAAAAGCGTGTGATACAAAATGCAAATATGCTTTCCCTGAACTTCCTCATGTTGCATGTTTCTAGGACAAGGACTCCGTAGTCCAGGGGTTAGGTAAAGCCACAAACTATACACACAAAATCTTACCATGCCATTTGGTATTTTATGTCAAATCTGGTAATTGTTGTCACAATACCTTAAAAATAACAGGACCACTATTTTTGCATTAGTCCGGTTTTTAGTAGGACATACTTAATTTGGTTGACATTCAACATTTGTGGTTTTTTGCTCACCTCCCAGCTGAAGTTATAGTTTGTGTATGAGCAGCCATTTGTCTGTCTGTTTCAGCACTCTTCACTAATGTCTATGTAACAGCATCAAAAAAAATGTCAACGGATTTCCCAAAACACACTAAAATATTGTGTCTTCCTGTTTTTATTACTCACACTCAGTAATGTGGGTCCCTGTTTCCTTTGATCAAATAGCCATTTGTGTTCTCCTGCGCTCGCCCTGCAGTGAACACTCTCACTGAACTTTGATGAAGGTTGAACTTTCTCCGTGAACGTAGACTGAGCTATCGATGATTGTGGAGTTTCTATCTGCTTCATCAAAGAACACTGGAACTTACTACTCCTTTAGCGAGGCTTGTTGTTAAATCATAAATTCTCAAATAAAGAAGAAGTTTTGGTCATGTGCAGTGAGCATGCTCATATGTGCACTGTATAGTCCTCTATCAAGCGTTAGAAACTCCAAAATAAGTCAAAGATATATTCAAAGTCTTGTCCCTTGACGGTGGTCTTTGCCACCAACAGGTAGTTAATCTGTAAGCACAGAGTGCCCTCTTTACTCTGGAGGAAGGAAGGAAAAACTGGCTTATCAGAAACCGGACCAAATATGGAATGGTGAAACTACCTAGTGTAGTTTCACCACTAGTGAAGGTGCAGCCAATGTACTTTTTACAACCTTAAATTAACTTTCTTTTTTTACATGATTGTGCATCAGGCAGTAAATGCAAAATGCATTGCACAACTTTCATTTCAAGCAAGAATTCCTGCACATTAGGGACTTTGATGTTGAACAAAAGACAGAAAAACACTGCAAAAATACTGTGGATTACTGGTAGACACCAATTGACTAAGCTTGATTGAAATGCTAATCAGAGGCTATGATGTCAGCAGGCACTTGAAGTTGTAGAATGAGTCAGGGTCACAGGGTTACATTAGGTAACTTTGAGTGAGACATTTCTAGGAATGAAAATATGCATGTTAACTTCTAGTGAAACATGCACACAAATATGTACATCTTGTATTGCAACAACACACCTGCACCTGAAAGGAATGTTCTGCATGTGTACACGCACTGTGCACGTGCACTTCCGTTTGGTGTCTCAACCATGAATATTTTCTGTTGCACAAACGTAAAAAAAAACGTCAGTAAACCGGTCGATTAAGTAAAACTGCATCGACTGGTTTGACTGGACACAGGGCAAATACTGCAACCCTGAACTGTACTGCAGCAAGTTAAACTTTTAGTACGTTTGTGATGATAAAAGGAGCAAACAGGGATGTTTGATATGACTTTGAAACTGCTTGAGCTCACAGTGTCTTTGTTTGTTTATAGGGTGGTCCCTTAAATTCCTACAGTACCTTAGGCTACATTTATGTTTGTCGGACTATAACCGGTTTAAGACAATGGCGATTCTGTCTGACAACAATAGGTGGAAATACAGCTGCCGAGAAGTGTGTGCGCAATACATCCACAGATGAGCCACATGAGAACTTGGAGAATAAAGGAAACCGTGAGGAAAATGGAAGCTTTTTCTAGCACATGTGTTGCCACTTCTTGCACTCTTTACATTTAATTCATTCTTTTTCTTTCACTATGTCCTTTCTCTTTCTCACCTCTCATGTCTGCCCGCCCTATCCCTCTCCCTCTCCCTCTCCCTCTCCCTCTCCCTCTCCCTCTCTCCTTGCTCAACGTGCTTATCTGAACTGGGCAGGGCTCGATATACTCACAACACAGGGGGGAGGGCCTTGTCTGCTTTCAATCAATAACCTCTGGAATTCAGAAATACAAGTAGGTCGTGTTTCTGGCAGGCTGTATCACACTCTTGAGGGCGGGCTCCTAGGTACACTCGACAAAATTTCTAACTGCTCTTGCCATTCTCTGTCTGTTTCCGACAGTGTTTTGAGTCCATTACAATGGCTGATCACACTACTCCAGATTACTTCAGCTGTTCTCTGTGTCTAAACCTCCTGAGGGACCCTGTGGCTATCCCCTGTGGCCACAGTTTTTGTATGGACTGCATCAGTGGCTACTGGAATGAAGCGGACTACACGGGGATTTACATTTGTCCTCAGTGTAAGATCACATTCACCCAGAGGCCGGTACTGCGACCAAATGCCACTCTGAGCATGGTGGCTGAGAAGATCAAGAAGAGCGGTCTGACCCTCAACCTCAACACGTCCCAGGGGAACCTCTATGCTGGACCAAGTGATGTCCCCTGTGACTTCTGTTCTGGAAAGAAATTAAAGGCTGTGAAGTCCTGTCTTAACTGTCTGGCGTCCTACTGCGAGAAGCACCTGAAGCCACACTATGAATCAGCCACATTCAAAAGGCACAAGCTGGTGGATGAGCTGGGAAACCTGGACAGGAAGATTTGCCCGCAACACCAGAAGTCCCTGGAGCTCTTCTGTCGAACAGACCAGATGTGTATCTGTGCTATCTGCACAGTCAGTGAACACAGGGGCCATGACATTGTCTCTGCTGAGGCAGAGCGGGGCCAGAAACAGGTAAGAAATCCTCCTGTCTCTGTTGACGGCTACTTTTAATGGACTACATTCTCAAAGGCACCATATTGTTCACCTGTTAGAAAAATCACATTCAGTCAGCTTCTCAGAGAATGAAAGTATGATGTCAGAAATATGGACAGTGTACTATTTAATAAGAGAAACCACAAGATGAAACTCACCTCTAAATTCAATTCTAATGTGTCTTTCAGACAGATGAACCTTTTAAAAGAGGCCCAGCCGTGACACATGAGAAATATTTAGTCATTTGAGTGTTTTGAGTGAAAGCAAACAGGGTGTTTTTCCCAACTCCTATCCCGGCACTACGACTGCCAGTTGTACTTTGACCCATTTCGTGAACGCTATCAGCTAAACTGGCATTCACTGGCAAAACAAATCCAGCTCTCTGAAAGCTGCTTTTTTTGGAGAATGTGGAGTTCCAGCTGTGGGATAGATACACAGAAACTGTGTATCTACTTCCTTCTGCTGCATTGGTTCCCACCTGTGGGAGTGGGTCTGTAATGATACTGGAATGTCAGGGAGTCAAGGCCTTCAACACCTCATGCTCAACCAATCGCGGTGTTTGTAGTCGCAGCAATGCACATTCAAATGACCCACGAATCACATTGCCTAAAACAATGTAGAGCAGATAAGAATGTCAATAGATACTGTAGTATAAATCTGCAGTGTTCAGAGAACTATAGATTTTATGTCTTTTTATGGCAGACAGGAATTTGGGCTAAAGGGTTTTTTAGGGTATGACGAGGAAATAATTCACCCCGCTGTTTTCTGTACAACATAGGGACTCTGGTTTCTCTCATCCAGCGATTTACAACCTGAGTTTCACACATCTCACTCCGTCTCCCGCTCTCTCCCCTTCCCCTCTCATGTTCACCCCACCCTCCCTAGATTCCCCACATTCCTCAAGCTTATCTTGAAGAATGGGTTGGTGGGCTTGAGTAAAAGCTGAATTAGAAGCCCTCTATTCTGCATGTCAGTGTTGTGTGCACCTTGAAACATCTCTTTAAAAGTCAGGCAGCGGTAGATTCACATTCCTCACATGGCCAGAATTCCATTACAGATTTCCCCCCCACCTCTTCCTCTGAGATAAAAGCTGGCCTTATTAAGAAGATTCTTTGAGTAGGGTTTAGTAGACATGCCAAAGGGCCTCCCCAGATATTCCTTGATGAGAAAGAAGGTTTTTTATTGAACCAACAAGTATGTGGCTTTACATCTCATACAATTAAACAGCATGACGTTTGACTACATGTTTGAATTGAATGCAGCTTTTGAAGAAGTATGCAAAATCTGCATTATAAATTAAGGGAAGCTATTGTAGTCAGCACAGTAGAGTGCATGCTTAACAAAACATGAAATAGATGGCTGTGTAACATACCTTCATTTTTCAGAAACTCTTGGGAGTCTCCCAAGCTGAGATTAGACAAAAATGCCAGGAGAGGATGAAGGAGCTGGAGGAACTAAAGACTGCTGCAGATTCACTGAAGGTAAGGATTATGTGTTGATATTATACTGTATCCTGCCTACCAACCAACTTTCTTGAATATTAATATTTCAAACAGTTAATTCTATGTGTTTCCATGCAAGACATTGCTGTAAGACGCTCACTATTGCACTGTCTTCTGTAAAACACTGATATCTTGGCTGTTCTGTCCAGAACTCGGCCCACAGAGCCATGGTGGAGAGCCAGAAGATGTTTGAGGACATGATCCGCGCCATTGAGAGGATGAGGTCAGAGGTGACCAAGCTGATTGGCATCAACGAGAAGGCTGCTTTCAACCAGGCCGAGGCTTTGATCGAGCGGCTGGAACAAGAGATTGATGAACTGAAGAAAAAGGAGTCCGGCCTCAAGCAGCTGTACAGCACCGACGACCACATCCATTTTTTGCAGGTAACCTGCAGCTTTAGAGCAACTATACATTTAAGGAATACATCTGGAGTTGCCATTTAATGGTGTTAACACGTCACGACACTTGCTTTTCTTTTCTCATCAGAACTTCAACTACCTCTGCACCCCCACTGACGACAGCTTCATACCCAGAGTGACGGTGAACCCTGACTTCTCCTTCGGGGCTGTCAGGAAAGCTGTGGCTGAGATCAAGGAACGCCTCGAGGAGTTTGGCAGAGAGGAGCTGCTTAAGATCTCCAAGTCAGGTCTGACTTCAACAGCAGAAACACAATACTTCTACATGATGGCCAGGAAGCATCAAAAAATTTGGTTTGCTAAATATTAGTGTGTTCTGCCTTACAGTGACTGAGGTCCCAGTGTACACTACAGAAAGTCGAACATTGGACAGAAGGAGCAGAGGTGAGCGCTGTCACGTCCCATAGCAATATGACTGTAGGAGGTTAATTATTATTTAGGTTGATAATGGAGTCACCATATACTATTGAAGGAAAAAACACAAAGCAATTATAAATAAAATTGCAAAAACACATCAACAAAAGAATTAAAGGTATGTGTGTGGGTGTTTGCAGTTCACACTGACCTAACACAGTGATTGTTCATGTTCAGGCAAAGAAATGGCAGTGGACAACGCTCCTCCTCCAGAGCCAAAGAGCAGAGCAGATTTTGTGAAATGTAAGTATCTGGTGTATTTACATGAAATATGACAGTTGATGACTCTAACACAATTTAGTTACCAAATAAATACTATAAAAACATGTTGCTTCTTCTCCGTCAGACTTCTGCCAGCTGAAACTGGACCCTAGCACAGCCTATAAGGAGCTTTACATCTCTGAAAACAACAGAAAAGTCATCCGCACCAGGGACCTGCAGCCCTACGGAGACAACGCGGAGAGGTTTGATAGCTTTGCCCAGGTGCTGTGCCGGGAGGCCCTGTCCGGGGGCCGCTTCTACTGGGAGATAGAGTGGAGTGGGGAGTTCTCCGTTGGAGTGGCCTACAAGAGCCTCAGCCGGAAGGGCAAAGGCTCTCTGTGTCTGCTGGGCTACAACGACAAATCCTGGAGTCTCCTCTGTTCTGACACAGGTTACTCCGCCTGGCACAACCGGGTGGACAAAGCCATCAACGCCCCCCACTCCCCCAGGATAGGCGTGTACCTGGACCACACTGCGGGCGTGTTGGCATTTTACAGCATTGCCAGCACCATGACCCTCCTGCACAGGTTTGAGACCAAATTTGTTGAGCCCCTGTATCCAGGCTTTGGAGTTGGAACCTCAGTCAAGATCTGCAACGTCAAGTGAACACTATGATCTGAGCTCTTATTTGAAAATCTGTACAGATTTTCCATGTGTTTGTCATAATATACAGCAATGCTTTTGGAACATGTGTTTTTGAAAAATTTGGAAACTGTACCAAACCACATTCTGTTTTTTAAAGAAAAATATCCCTCTTAAATGTGGTATATACTTTTTTTTATTCTACACATTATACATTGTTTTGCATTGTGCTGTCAAATCTCATTTTTCAAGACATTACTGAAATACATTATTACTACATAATCCCACAAGTACAATATAAAGAGTAAACATAAAGTGTTATCCTTTTTTGCATCTAATAATAACTGCTTGATAATATTACAACATGCCTGCACATCAGTCTCAGTGAGCTAAACCATGTTACATGCCTCCACAGAATACATTTTCACTATTACTTCATAAAGGGTGTGACATATTTCAAGTGATGGTGTAATTAAAAAACACAATGAGTGTACGCTGAGTTAACCTGTTGTACATTTTTTTATGATAGGTCATTACATTGTTGACCAATGTTATTGCATAATTCATTTCAAATATATTACACTCTTATCATCGGTATGATTTACAAAGTAAGGTTCATGTTGGTGCTTTTACAGGTATTATTATGGTTCCAACACATCCAGAAGAATATTTCATTGTCATTTCACTTTGTCATGTTTTGATATCATCTGATAGTTGCTGTTTTTTATTTCACTTGAACTAACCCCTATTTAATTTGATGTATATTTACTTGTATAATGGACAACCAGAGTATAATTGATACCAAGAAAAGACTTGTTTTGTAACAAAATCATTCATTGCAAGTTCTGAATAAAGGGCTACATGAATTTTGTGATTTTGTTTATTATTTATCTATTTATACATAAAAACATAAGGATTAAATGTTAGTACATCTACATTGCCAAATGAAATGTCTCATTGGATTAGAAATGATAATAGATCTGTTCAACGTGGATTTAAATGAGAAAATAGAACCACTCTCTACTTTCAGTACTAACACAACCGGAGTACTGACAATACTGACAGCTCCCTCTGTCGGTGGCTTACAGGAACTGAACTGAAAAAAAAATGTAATGACCACCGTTATTATTATGGTATAATGTATGTGAAAACAAATACAGGTACATTTTAGAAAATGATTAGAAAATTAGAAAATAATTTAATTTAAAAAGTTATACTTTCATATATTCTAAACTGATTACACATATTTCAGGGTTGTTTTTTTTGTTTTAATCTTGATGATTACAGCTTACAGCTCACGGAAATCAAAAATCCATATCTTAAAATATTCAAATAAATAATATATAATACAGAAATGTCGATCTGAGAAGTGCCTTTAATCTCTCAGTCTGTTTCAAAACACAACCACAATCATGGCGAAGACTTTTGACTTGACAGTTGTCCAGAAGACACTCAATGACACAGGTAAACCACAGAAGGTAATTGCAGAAAGGGCTGGCTGTATCAAAGCATATTCATGGAAAGTTGACTGGAAGGAGTGTGGTAAGAAAAGGTGCACAAGCAACAGCGATGACAGATGAAAGTAAATTTTGCTTTCCATTTGTAAATCAAGAGACCCAGAGTCTGGAGGACGAGTGGAGAGAACACAGAATCCAAGTCCAGTGTAAAGTTTCCACAGTCAGTGATGATTATGAGTGCCGTGTCTGCTGGTTTTATTAAGTCTAGAGTCAATGCAGGGTGTTTCAGGAGATTTTAGAGCACTTCATGCTCCTATCTTCTGACAAGCTTTTTGGAGATGCTGATTTCCTTCTCCAGCAGGAAAAAACACCAACTGGTTTGCTGACTGTGGTATTACTTTGCGTTATTGGCTAGTCAACTCACCTGACCTAGACCCCATAGGAAATCTGTGTAGCATTGTTTAATAACTGCAACAGTGATCTGTTCACTCTTCAAATGTGCATCATACATTTAAACAAGCCATTTTTGATTTTTCTTACTTAAATGTACAACAGCAAAGCCATATACATGCACTGTTTATAATAACAATAAATGTACTGTTTTACTTATTTACTACAATAGCTCACTGATCTATGTGTAAAACCAGCTCACTATGTGTATTTGTTTTTGGATGTAAAAATCTAGATGGCTTTTAACTATGTAAACAAGACAAGACAAATGCAAATCCAATGCAGTTGTTAAAGAGGAGATGGGGTGTACAACAGTCAAGTGAGTGGAAAGACAGAGTTTTGTTTAGTTATATATGTCCTGGTTTCCTCAACAGACAATTTTGCACATGAATGTCAGAAAGTAGCTTGTAACAGACTGAGTTTGTCTAAGGACAATCTTCCCATTAAGTTGTTTTCACAGCAGACACAGATGTTACCAATACAAATAATGATATCTCCGTTGTCTGACAGCGAGCCAGCATGCACTATACCAAACCCCTGAAACTGAAGCAACTAAACTGAATTCAGCCTGAGCATTTCCTACTGCAGCAATCAAAATGTCCTGTGTGAAAAAGGACTATTCCACTCCCTATTAACTATACCAAAAACACTTCACATAAAATGTACTGCACAGAAGTGTCCTAGGTCGAGAAGGTTTTCCATATTTCTTTTAACTGTATGCTAATTTGTCATACGCAGTTGTCAAATAAATGTGTGTCATATTAAAAGCAAGGAGTCAGAAAACAAGATGTTTTTTGAACAATAGACATCTGTTTATTGGTTCCCAGGATTTTTGCAGGAAGCTGAGCATACGATGCTAAAGAGGGAAAAAAAGCTTGACAGTCCTAAATTCAGACATCATAGCCAATGATGCCTCCTTTGCCAATGCACTCGCCAATGTAGAACCACATCAACACTTCAGTGGCCACCAGCCCATTCCTGAAAGCATCCTGTGAGGACACAAAAACATTTAATTAGAATTACTTCTGGAGAAACGCGTCATGCAAAATGTAAAATTATCCACAGATGACCATCTTCCTGTCATTGTTTTTCTTGGGGATCATGTTTTCATTTCACGCAGCACAGACATTACCAAAGAAAACAGAATAATACAGATAAATATAACTCACTGGCTTTTTTTTAGCATGCAATGCTTCCATAATTAATAGTCTACTCATGTTTTGTGTCCTGGCCCATTACAACTTTTCTTCTCTCAACACCCTATTTTTGACAATGACATAATAAATTCTCATGTGCGTTTCAGATTGCAGAACATCCCCTCAAGTTCCACTCTATAAAACCTCTAAAGCCATAGTACATTATAGTACACTTATATACCCACTTGTGTTTTATGGTTCGTATATTACGATTATTTGACCTAAAAAGGTTAAAAGCTTTATGTCAAAATCTTTTTCCTATAAGAGACTTATGTGAACTATGTACTGTAGATCACATCAGTTGGGTTTTTCCAGCTGTACAGCTGAGATTTTTGTCTCCACAGTTAGATTAGAATTCTGAAACATTCCATTCACCCCCACCGACTCCACTGGGATTAAGTAGAGTCAGTATTTTTTGTCATTTAAGTGAACTTTTGGTAAACCTTTGAGATGATATTTACAATTGAAGAACACTATTCTGCACACTGGTTTACAGTTCGTCATGGTAGTGAAACCTTCATAGCAAGTTTTCGGGATGTCACAATTTCCACTTCTAATTACTTTGAATGTCCCCTACAGATACCACAGTCTAGTGTTCTGTGTGAATCTGGGAGACATGTCTTGAGAACCAGCTCTGAAATCGGCATGGGACTTAATAAACGACAATTCAGATGCTTTTATTGTATTTTCTAATAATATGGCATGGCATACTTTGAACCAATCATTGGAGACTTACATACGTTCTCTTTATACACACTGAAAACAATCAAACACAACAAGGTCGTAATAGCACACGAACCTTTACTGTTGTTTGACCGAGACGTCCTGTCTGGAGACCCTTGATGAGGTTTGTGGCCCCCTCGATGGCCTTGGGGATCTCGGCAGGGGAAGGGGGGACAAGTTCAACACGGGCATAGTGCCAGAAGGTTGCTAGCCGGGGTTTGGAGTAGGTGACAGCGGCTAAGAGAGAACAAACATTGCAATGACGAGTCTGGTGAAACTAAGTTAGCTTAGCCACTTAGCTTTAGGGCTTATGCTCATTGAATGTAAACAATACAAATAACGCGTGTTAGCTAGCAGAAAGGGAATGTAGCCAGAGAACATAAAGCAACGTGAAACCTCATTTCAGTGTTGTCTGCACCGAATAGCATTAGCTTAACGTTATAGCCTCTTCATCCAATCAATGGTTGCGTCTCGGTTGTAATTGACAGCCTCGGCCGGGGTAACGTTACATTTTGTCAACAAGGATTATACTACCTTCACTTTAGTTCCCCATTATTGAATACATGTTGTAATAACCACCAAATCAACTTACCGCCGACTAGAGTAGGTACTTTAGCGACCAGTTTTTGCACTGCTTGTGCCATGTTGATGCGTTTGTAGAGGCTAACTGCTTCCCCAGCTCCTGCTAGCCGAGTGAATGTCACCTCCAGGACCAGGACCCGCGACTGCAGCTGACCACAGTAATGCCTGTACAGAAAGAGCCCGCGAGTCTCGCTAGTTAAGAAATA
Organism: Lepomis macrochirus; assembly: GCA_024633595.2. Classification (NCBI taxonomy): domain Eukaryota; kingdom Metazoa; phylum Chordata; class Actinopteri; order Centrarchiformes; family Centrarchidae; genus Lepomis; species Lepomis macrochirus. The sequence goes on from JALXJV020000021.1 coordinate 26,451,915, forward strand.
TACTTGTATAATTATGGAATACATTATATAATGACATGTTTATTTGTCATACAACATTTTGACGTCCAGAATTTCAACATAATTATATTCCAACTCTCCTCACAGTGTTTAGCCTTATGGTTCAGTTAGAGAATCCATGAGTCAAACAATAATGCACAAGATACATTTTGCCAAATGGCCTCTAGAGGGCGGGGTGATCTGTATTGTTATGGTGGTTCATATACAGTATTTAAATACATTAGCTAAATATAATTAATATAGACATTGATTAGACATGTAAATGGGGGTTAAAGTATTTTTAAAATGTATTTTGTTCTTTATTTCAGAAGGGAACATGTACATTAATCAACATCCAAACAAAATGTAAATGCCACAGGCCAGTTTCACCTAATACAGACTGCATATAGAGACATTTTATAATGTAGTATACTATAATATCTTAATACCCTTTAAACATTGGCTATTCAGCAAGAAAATATGAGATAGATAAGAGAGATATGAGAAATGTTAAGGAAATTTATGAGATCCATTCTGGGTCAGTAGGCTAAACCTTTCCAGGCCAAATAACCAGCAAACTGATAAAAGTAACAGCACACAGACTATACTTGGGAGGGACAAGGTCATCACCCCAGAGCATAATCTGTCCATCAGATCACATCTCAGCCAAGAGCCCAACACAACCAAATGATGTCATGGACAATCAGATGTCTAGTGTATTTGGTCAGATCAGTTACATAAAAATCTTGTTTTATGGTTACATACATTGTGCTTTAACACTTCACATCACCATTTTCACAACTTGTTTAAAACGTGTATCATCTCATGCTTCAATTAATTTTTCACAAGGCCCTTTTATGTGTTTGTATTATGTATTTACAAACGATGTCATTTATGGGAGTTCAACATGGCAAACAGTTCTGAATATTGATATCCATATTATTTTAGCTACAGCTAACCTCGAAGCTTCTGTTATATTCTCAATAAACACAACGTTTTATATATAATACTTAAAACCCAGACAGACAACCCTCCACTCACATCCAAAACAAAACAATTAACACTTTATATATAAAATTAAAGGGCCATACCAGGGTTTTTTCCTAATTATCATTACTACTTAACATTACTGCTGAACACTTTCAAAGAAATTTATGTTTTGTGTCGAATGTGTTTCTGTGGAACATTTTATTTATTCTGTATTTTATCTGATTGAGATCATGAGTGTCAATTATAACAAAAAAAAATGTTGAGTTGAGTTTTTCTTGTTCAGCTCAGTCTGAAATCTCCTCTGTTGGCAGAATGGTCTGGAAGAATGTCTTCAGATTGAGCATCTTTGTTTCTTACAGGAATGTAATCTCATAATTTTCATCGTCCTGCTGAGATACAAAGAAAAGGAGGTAAAGATTATGTTCACTGATTAATTGAAACATAGATTATGTGGTAGGTTGTTGTTTTACCCCACTGTCTGTTGAATCATTGGTAGGTGTGCCAGTCCGCTTCAACTTGTTGTAGCCAGTTTTATCCATGACTAATAAGGTAAGAAAATGTCCTCCTTCCTTCACAAGCATAATCACATCTTCCAGATATTTCTCTTCCACATTTTGTCCATTGACTTCAATCACCACATCACCCACTTGTAATCCTGCTTTGTCCCCAGACCCCCCAAATGCCACCTACAGAAGAAAAAACAAATCTACCACCACATTCAACAAAAATGTCCTGTTCTTTTTGGCTTCAGTAATGAGGAAATGTTCACTAAGTGCAATACAGTGCTTCCTCCCCACCTGGCTAATGAAGGTCCCAGCATGCTTTGGGATACAGCCCAGGTTAAAGCCAAACCCCACAGGGCCTTTTTGAAGAGAACAGTGCCTAGGCTTGCAAGAGCCATCTACTTCTTTTTGTGGGACTGCATCATCCTCACAGAAGAGAAGAGGCGATAGACCCAACTGTAGACACAAAAATAAGGAAAGAAACCGTAAACACTGACTCTTATCTGAATGTGAGTTACGTTTAGATATAGCTTCCAAATAGATTTCTGATGTTTTTATCTTCTTCTCCACTGTTTAACATCTTAAGCATTTGGATAAATAAAATCTAAATAAAACTGTGTTTCCGTGCTTGTGGTAAGTGATGCCTACCTGGGAGTAAAACTCCAACCCTCGGGGACTGATGGTGGTGAGGGAGACTTGTTGTCCACTCAGTCTCACTCTCTCCACAATCTCCTCATGTGTCAGTGATTCCACTGACTTTCCATTGACCTCCAGCAGCAGCTCTCCATCGCGCATACCTGCCCTCTCTGCTGGACTGCCACTGTCCATCTTACGCAGAATATTAACTATTATTGGAAAATACACAGATATTTTAGTCAAAGACTAGAGTCTGGAATGCTTTAGTTTGAGTTTTACAGTCTATTTGTCCTCTCACATGTGCGTCCTGATGGCGCCTTTTCCAGCCGAAGTAGGAATCCGTAGCCCTCAGGCCCAGAGACCAGGTGGAGTTTTCTGGCTGTATATGGCAGGTTATGTGGAACAGCCATGGTGGGCAGGATGGGCAATCCCTGTCGCATGTAGTTCTTCTCACTCTTACTGTCAATCACTAGGATGGTGATGTGATTGCCACATTTTTTCATCTACAGCAAAAGATTATTTGTTACAGCCAGACAAGGCTGGAGATAAAAACATCAATCTTGTGTCTATTATTTATTGTAATCTAAATGGACCTATCGTTTGTGTCTGCCGAGCTTCCAAGCAACGTTACCCTTACTACACACTTACACACAGAGACATACACACAAACACACACACGGTGAAGGAAGATTGATTCAACAAATGAGTGACAGAGTGAAAGTGTAAGTTGTTGTTAATGACTGTTACTAGGTTAACTTTAGCTACGTTTACTTGATGTAATAGAAAGGGATAAAAAAAGAAAGGATATTTTAGTTGGCTATGGAAAACACTTGGTAGCATGAAGGCCATTAATAAAACCTATCCATCTAGCCTAACAATATAATTCCCCATAGAACGTTGTTGTCAGTGAAAACTAAATGTCATGGTGTCCCTGTTAATGCTGTTGTACCAGTATATCCTTAAATTTATTGACCAGATGGATATTGAAAGATATTTTCGGAGAGAGAGAGAGAGAGAGAGAGAGAAACCGGACATTGACGGGGAAGCTGATTCTGAGGTCATTAGTAGTCTACAGGTCAGCAGTGGTCTACAGGTCTAAGGAAATGTGGGTTGTTGTTTTTTTCTTCTGACAGTAAGCCACAGTCGGCAGGTCTAGGGAGCAAGGCATATCCTAAACTGATTTATTATATTTGCTATATTCTGACCCACTTAAATTTCTGCATTCATTGGCTTTAATAAATTAAATAAATTTGTAGATGTAAATCTACCCACAGATATACAAACACACAGATTAATATAATATATCATGATAAAATAAAATAATATAATAAAATTAAAGCAATCATGCAGACATGCATCCATACACAAAAGTTATTGTTACTCCAAATATTTTATTCCTTCCGCCATCAGGTTATTAAATTCAGACAGTAGTCACTCTAAATGATCCTTATCAACAGTTTACATGATAAAGTTTTGTATGCTAGCCAAACTACAGCGCAAAATCCCACTCTGATTGAACCAATCCACAGTTCATTAACAGTAATTAGTGTACTTTAATAGCGTTTTTCGGACATGCAACTTATGTAATAGAGAGAGGAATTAGATATGTTATTACTTTATCACACATTTGCATGAGCAGACTGATAGCATTCAAGTCAATTTTTGTTCACTAGAGACGAAATAGAAAAGGAGAATTTTGCTGTTGCTTTTAACATCTTGGCTTCTTCACTGGCTGTTGACACAAGTGTAGATCTAAGACAGTAACAGATGCAAGTGCAAAGATTTTGCAAGCCCTCCCCCCTCCTCCCATTCACTCCTACTGTTTAATAACCTGTTTAAGAGTAAATGTCAGCAAAACCAAGAACAGTTGTGACTTTCTAAAAATGAACAATTATTTTTTTTAAAAGACTTCATACCATTTTGCTGAGTGCAGAGTATGTGAGATCAGACACTGTTACTCCGTTCATCCACAACAGGTGATCTCCTTTACACACCCCTGCCTTTTCAGCTGCGCCTCCTGCAACCAGGCTCACAGAGAAGCGACCTTTCTCTCCTGCAGAGCAGAAACAGGAGGAGCAACTGACTAACACTGCACCGACATCAATTCATTTCGTACCTTGGACTTGTGATTACCTTCCATGGGTGTGAAGTTGATGCCCAGACCTGTGACAGGGTCCCTGGTGATGTGGCAGAGTCTGGGTGGCTTGCAGCCCTCGCACTTATACGCCATGACCAGTTCTCGGAGGTCTTTACCACGGGACACAGCCCGCTCATACTTCTCCCCATCCAACACTAATAAACATAACTGGTGTCTGCTTAGCGTTATCTTCCTAGCCACCTGATTCATAAAAAGGGAAATACAGTAGTTAGATTCCCATCAGTCCTTTGGAGATGACTCAGACAATTTAATAATGCAGGGAGCTCATCTTACCTCCGAGTGTTGAACATCGTCAACAAAGCAGTTGTTGACTTCCAGAAGCCTGTCTCCATCTTGAAGTCCACTGCGCCCTGCCACCCCTCCTGACACAACATTTCTGATTATGTGACCCTGGTGCCCCCTCTCCACCCGCAGATGGAAGCCGTAGCACTCCCCTTCCTCTCGTTTAAGAACACACAGACGTGGGCTGGGTGTCGACATAGAGTCTGAGCAGGAAGAGACAGAAAAGTGCTGTCAAGCCTTCTTAGAGTGACAGTTTCCTCATGGTCTGAAACACAGAAGGTCATTAGAAATGTGTGTGCAAGATACCTGCGTCGTCTGTGATGACCATCACTGGGTTGTCTATTCCCTCTTTAGGATTAAATGTAAATTTCCTGCAAAAGGAGTAATGGGAGACATTTGACATATGTGTTCAGTTATACTATTGACTTTTAAATTTAGCACAAGTACAAAAAAGAAAAGTAGTGCACTTTAATCCAGCTGTTTATGATGATCTAAACTGCAATTTTGTTTTTCTAATTGTCAATGAACATAATAAATTGCAGATTAATTGCATAACCTCACCTGTTAGTAAAAATAACAACAGCACAAATGTATCTGTGCATAGTAGGCCTTAGTGTTGTTGTCAAGACCGCCAAAACCGAGACCAAGTCAAGAGTTTATTGAGACCAAGACAAGACCAAGACCTTTAGGGGCTGAGAGCACTCGAGACCAAGACCAAGGGAGGGCGAAACCGAGTCAAGACCAAGACCAGTTCCCTGCATTCCATGGCTCGCAATAAAATATGAAACGAGATCATAGGTACTTCTCAAATTGAAACACCCACATACAAACACTAAGAGCTGAAATCAATGTAAGCGTTGCAGGGAGAGGTTATAAATTAGGTCTTATTGGTTGCATTTGAAGCAATGTTTTAATTACAATCAAAGTTAGGATGTTAACAATCAAACAATGCAAAAGCAATTTATTGATATTCCCAAAATTATGGTCTTGACTGGTCTTGAAATAAAATCCCGAGTCCTCAATATCCGAGACCGAGACAAGACCAAATCCATCAAAAAGTCTTGACCCGTCTTGGTCTCGAGTACTACAACACTAGTAGGCCTTATCTTATCTCAGTAATCTTAAAGATTACTATGTTCCAAAAGTCGACATGTCAAGCCAAGTCATTTATAATTGCAAAGTTGTATATACTAAACATTAACGTGATCTGCTTTGGGGTGCGCATGAATGCTGTAATTCTGTTTTTCAGGCAAAATGTCCAACTCTGTTCTATGCCATGTCTGACCATCTTGAGATTACTTCCAAGTCTGAACTGACTTTGAAATAATAATGAGGGTATTTCAGAATGTATGAAAACTTTTGTAAGTAATTAGATGAAAAGCATACTTACTCTGTCGAACCTATTTCCATCAAACCTGAAAAAACAGAGATCAAATAAATGTAATGGCTGTAGGGCAATAATATTCAGGTAGTGAAATTCAACATTCACACATTTTCATGCATCTTTACCATATTTAGTAGAACATGATATAGTTTTAAATTAGCAGTGATATCATGTACGACAGAAAGCAATGTTTGGCATAGCAGTACAAATCCAACATCACCAACATTAACTTTCATTTGCATTATGATATATTAATTTGAACTTACAGCTCTGTGAACGTCTGTGTGGTTCTGTCTGCTAAACTTGTGAGGTACCAGCTTATTTGAGCCTTGGATGACATATGTGCTTAATATCAGCTGAAGCACCATAAAACAGGGCTTGACTTTTTGTGATTATCTTTAGTCTTTGTCCTCTCTAAACGGGGAGGGGATTAAAGAACATTAAAAGACCTTAAAGTTGCAAATGTCTGATGAATATGTGACAGAACAAGAATCAAAACTTGGCGGGATCAGTCAAACCGCATTTTTATATAAATCAACATTTATTTCTTAGTGGTTGGTGGCTGCATTATTGCATCAGGATAGCTGTGACACTGTCACATTGACTGTGGAAAAATACACTTGAGCCTTCTGATAAAAAACATTCTGATACACACAGTGCTGACCCTTGTGCCATCATGCACTGAGCAAGATTCAACCAAGGGCAAGAACAATTTAAGTGCTGTTGAAGCAAAAAAGTCAGTTCATGACACCTCATAGTTTTCCAAAACATCCCTCTTACATGAAGGGGAATGGCTGAATGATTATTTGAACAATTTAATCATATATGTCTGAGTTGAGTGTACAAATCCCATTTGCGCAGATGATACTGCTTTATATTGTGTTGCTGACTCTGTCCAATTAGCTTTACAGAAATTTAAACTCTCCTTTAATGTACTGCAAGATGCACATACTACTATTAAATTAGTGTTAATGAAAATAAAACACAATTCATGCATTTCTCTAGATGCAAAGATACAGAATTCTAATTTTTAGAATCACAGAATGCCAATATGCCAGTGCATCTGGCATAAAGAGAAACATCACGTAGTAAACCATAAACTGTGACTGAAGTTTAGCTTAGTGTACAGACACAGAAGCAGCTTCCATTTTAGCTGGAGAAACGATTGTTGAAGCAGTTTTCCTCTCAGATCTGGATTGTGGGGATGTCATCAGGCTGCTGCCTCCACTCAAGGCTAAAGACTCCATTTTCCTGTCTGCTCTCAGGTTCATTACTGGTGAACACTCACCACTGCACTTTGTATGATAAAGTTGGTTGGCCTTCCTACTCTGAGAGAAGTAATAACTCGTGGCACTTATTTATCTACAAAGCCCTTGTTGGTAAATTGCCATATGTCATCCTTGCTGCTCTGGCACTCTGGCCTGTAATTAGCTGCTCCAGTGATTGGTTGCTCCAGCAGCCTTGAACCACAGGTGTTCCAGGAAAACCTGCCTTTGCTGTCAGTGCAGCAGTCTCATGGAATCCTGTCTCCAAAAAACACATCTTCCAACCTCTCTGTGTGTTTGTTGACTCTGTCTGTCTTCGCTATTGTGTTTCTATTAACTGACGACAGGGGTTTTTCATAAAAGATCATGTATATGCTCAGCCAACCTACCCTGTATAAATAAAGGTTAAATAAAAATAACATAAAACAATAACTTGGTCCCAGTTGCTCATCTTACCACAGTGGCCATTAGAAGGACTGAAAATGTCTCAAACACTTAACTGCTTATCTGTTTGCTTCATCTTATCAGTGACACAGAGTCCTTGTTTCTCTGAAACAGTGTAAAATAAAAACAAAACTGTTACAATAATGTATCACATCTACATGGCAAAGCAGCCCCTCTCCTGAATAGCTTATACCACAGGCACTTTGGTGCGCTAATGGGTCACTGTTTGCTTTTCCCCACCATAAACCTGGTTTTTAATGTACTAGGGCATAGTTGTCCTAAATAAACAAAAACAAGTTGCTGAATTTCAGCTGTGTCTGTTGAATAATCACAACCTTACTTTGTAAAGAGGAGAAATTGTGGGTGTGAAGTGTGATCACAACTGGAAAACAGCATTTTGAAATACCTTTTTTAAATACATGGAAGTGCTGTCCAAACAGATAGCATCTACTTGTTCAACGAGTAAAGAAACCAAGTAAAGTGCTCCATTTAAAATGCCATTAGACGTACAGGCATAGACAATGATGTGATTTAGATTTGATCCTAAATGCAGCAGAATACAAAGAGGGCACAGGCATGAGAAATACATTGAGTTCAAAATATTAAAACAAAGTGTAGAAACAGGGTAAAATACACAGGCAAAAAGGACAACATAGATGAGCCAGCTCAAATAAGATAGCTGGAAAACAAACATTAGGACATTGCGAAAGGTTTGAATGTGTTACCTGTATTTGATCTCATGTTGTGTCTCTTTCCCATCAGCTCATCAGTCACACACCACACAGAGGGATAACCGCTGCAGTACTGAAAACCCAAAATTTATTCTGACCCCAGAAAGACTCCTCCCTTTGAGGGACACAGTTTAGGCTTAATGTTTAATCTGTGCGTGACATTTAAAGCACAGATACCTGTGTGTAGTGTCTGCTTTGCATTGTACCGTTGACTAAGAGTATGAAATGCATGACAAAGGCTGTTCCTTACAGTTCTATCTCAATGAATGACTTTTATCTTGTTATTCAGAAAAAAACTATCTGTGCCTGTTCCCATGAGAATTACATACAAGCCTGACAGTCGGCGCCAAGGTCAAACGCTCAGTGACAAATTGCACAAACAAACCAACATTCCAATAAAAATAACAGAGTAATGGTTTGCAGTTCAGCATAAGTAATTGTTGCTGGTGCACATATTGAGCATGACTAAGAACTGATTTACTGGAAATACAGATAAAAGGAGGATGACGGAGGGTGATGAGAAATCAAAACAGTCATGTCTATTTAACTTGAAAGGTTTCATGAAGCCATACAACACTCTGAGACACAGTATTGGAGACAGGTGCTTATTAAATGGGTTCATAGTTTATGTCTATGGTGAATAGTGGTGTTTATAATTCTAATATGTACAATAGTGTCTGCTGGTTAGTATGTCTGTCATACAGTGAGACAGTGGAGTCTGTTGTATGTTTTATCCAGAACTCTGTATAATTTTGTACTGCTACTTTTTTATAATATGAAGTGCATTTTATAGTCACTGCATTTTATATTTCACTGCACAAGCTCCCCACCCAGTTTTTCCCTGTGCATTTTTACTGGTTACTTTTTATTGTTTATTTTCCTATTTAACACTGTGGTCCATGTGACATGAAATTTCACTCCCCTGACTATTCATATGCACTAATGACAATAAAGCTGTCTTTAAGTAAGCCATTTCACAATATTTTTCTGCCATTTTTTAACTAAATTGATTGTGATGCTTCTTTGTCAGCACCATTGCTCACATTTCTCTGGATAACATGTTATATGAGATATTAGGAGATGGATGTGATGACTTCCAGCATCTTGAAGATCAACTCTGATCTGCTCTCCTGTGTGCTAAAACCTCAAAAAGACAAAACAATAAACCATCAACAGGGAAACATTCCCTGTTGAACATTCATGGTAAACACCATATTTTCACATGCAAATTGGAATACATGCTCTAGATTTTAATCGTTACTTAGAAATAATGTCTGACCAAATACAACCCAAATACCATAAACTGCACCTTCCACCGCCCACACATGCTCGTGGCATGACCTCACACCTATTGAGAGTGTCACCCATGTACTTAGGCAGCGACAGCATGTGCACCCCTGTCTGAACAAATACTCTTAATACAACTCCAGCACCTATTATGGTTTATTTGCCCAGCTTCAATAACATTCCACCCAGGACTGTGAGTGTATGGTTGTGTGTGCATGTGTGTGTGTGGATCCACAGAGCCAAACGTGTCACTAACCAGATTTGTTCTTCTTTTTTTTCATTTGTCAGGGACATTGCAGAAGAAACACATTGTAACAGGTTACAATAACTTGAGACAAATGTGTTGCATAAAGGGTCTCTGGCTAAAGCTAATTTGCGCCCCCTTTCCTTCAATGTGATTGTAGTAATTAACATTTTATTTGGTGTCCAGAAAAGAGAAAGCTTTTTTTTGTTTGATTCAAATTGCAGTTTATTTTGATGATGTTTTGAAAACACACCTCTGATTGGAACATTTGGTTGTTAGACCATTAACAATATGTGGTTCCTTTACAAGGCAGTTAGGTGTTTTGGAGAGGAGAACTTGCGGAAATTCAGGATAAACTAGATAGGCTTGTACAGAACTGGCACTGCTGCCTCTGAGCATGGCAAGTATTTAGATGTTGTTAGGAAAGCACTGTATGCATTGATTAGATCACAAAGCCACAGAAGGTGAGACGCTTACTGGTCATCAGTTCACCGAGATTCTGACAGAAGAGTATTCTAGACATCCAGTGCCACCTGTTGAGCATACGGTACTACTTTATATTTCAGGAATTATATATGCAGTTTATTATCATGCTTACAAGTGCTGTACAAATTCAACTGCACCAAAAAAACCATACAGTTCCTATAATACAATCACTTATTTGAACGTGAGAATAGATGCAACACTTCAGCAAATGAAAACAGTATCTGATTAAAGTCAACATTGTCAAATTGAAGCCATGTTCCACTAGATGGCAACAAAATCTTAATAAAAATTTGCACTGAAAACAGTTCTGATCATTTCAATTGAAATTACAAAACATTTCAATTAAACATCCTAAGGAACATGTATTTATTGTTACTTGATCATTTTCTAGAATTGGTGTCAGGCTAAGTCTGTCGAAAGCTCTAAACCTATTGTGTGTTTATTATTTGGGAGAACAGGTTTGACCTCCCTACTGTAATGTACTGCTTTTGAATTGTGATTTTTACTACAATGAGGACAGCTGACTCATGACTGACTGTACATACGTGTAACCAAATTGCAAAGACAGTAACAGGTCCCTCGTTGGGCTGGTATTTGTAACCCATGAAAAACTTTTCTTGCAAGGTGCAAAGGCCCACACACAGTCAATTAGTAACTTCACCGCCACTGATGATCAAAGGTTAGGCTTCAGTGTGCTGTGAGTTTGTGAAAAAGAAGTGAAAATATGTGACTGAAGACGATTTTTGCAAGCATTATACAGACTTTGTTTAACTTCTTTTGTTACATTTGCTCATGTATCAAGGCATTAGAAATAATAACAACATAAATAGAAAATGTAGTAACATAAAAATAAAATAAGAAGTTTGGAGAATTATGTAAAGTATACTGCAGTATGTGACAGAAGTGTGTTGATGAATAAATAGTAGTAATAATTCAATTCAGTTCAGCTTTATTGGCATGAAAATCCCAAGCATGTGTTATAGTTCAATTTAGCACACAGACAAAATTTTGTTGAGTTTACAGTGTTGGTATCACCGTCCTCCTGACAATGAGAGAGGGAGCAGAATGAAATTGAACCTGCTACATGACTAACAAAAGAGAGAGATAACATAACAAAGTGTAGCATGTTTGTCTGATGGCATTACCCTGACCTCCTCCTTCTTAAAGTGGAGAATGATAGAGAGGAGAAGGAAAGAGAAGAGAGAGAGAGAGAGAGAGAGAGAGAGACAAATAGCCATTAGGGCTTCTATGGGACTTTTCAGTCTTCGGTTCTGGATCCAAGTTTCAGTCCCGCTCAGTCATCCCTAATGGGATCCTCCAGCCACAGGAAGACACAGAGCTCCCATCTGTGCCTAAATCCTTGCCAAAGCACCGGAGTGTACTAACGGTCAAAAATCTGTAATGGAGACAGTTACCTTTTTGTAAGCCTGATCCCACATCTCTCAAGTCCAAGCATGGCTGTTCTTCTGTGGACCTCATTTGACTTGACTTGACTGTTGGAGCTACTGGAGATGAGATACATTAAATAGAGATGAGGACTTCCTGATAGACAGTCTGTGAGGAAAGACCAGCGCAAATGCTGCAGAGCTAACAACACTGCCCTTCGTATTGCATGGAGCCTGAGGTTAATCTCAGCCTCACATGGGCCTGTGTGACATCCTTGCAGAGAGTCCAAAGGCCACTCTTTTATCGTGACACACATGGCTTCTCTGTTAAAGTCTGTGTCTTGTGTTTCCTCGGTCTGTGAATCCATGGCAACAGGAGCGTGAATGGTCTATTCAGGATGGCCTCCACCACACCCTCTGCATCTGAAAGTATAGATCAGCAAACAAATTGTATAGTTGGTTTGGTCCAGGTTTATTAGGCTTGGTCCCAGGTGGAAAACAAACCTCAACAATTTAGTATCAGAGGAAAAAGAACAGGAAAACTGCTCCATGCGATCCTCTGTCATCTCAGCATCTCAGACTTGTCTCTTCTGAAATTCATTTATTTATGCTCTGGAGTGTAAAGCCAATTATTTGGTTATTGATTCATGATTGCTTTTTCGGATATTATTATACTATTTTCAGACATTGTTTTCATACATTTAGTTATAGGACCAATTTTTTATATGAACTGGGAAATAACATTGGTGATAAATATAATTTGTGTGTTTTAAGTGAAATATTGAACACTCTGTATTACTTTAACATGAACAAGGTTCTGTTTACGATGCAGAAATTCATTCTTGAACATTTTTGCAACTTACACATCCTACCCCCAACACTTCCTCTTAACATCTGATTGTGAAATGTGACTTTTTTTTGAGCAGTTTTGGCCAGAGGATCCATCTGGGTGGTTCACAATCCAGATGTTGTCTAGTATGACTGTGATGCTCTTGGACGGATGCTCTTTGGACAATCATTATTATGATGCCACATAATAACAAAGTAATAACATAATTTTTAGCCCAATTTGATGACATTTCATTTATGTTTTTAAAACTAACTTGATTTGTTGTCTGTTAATGTATCTGCAGTGAAATATCTAGATGGACAAGACTGATGTTATGACACTTTGAAGTGTTTATACCTGATGTACTTGTTCACTTCTAGCAATTGGTGAAAAAACTGAAGTTAAAATTGGATTTTTGTTTTTAGAAACAAGTTATGTTTTTCCTTTGAGGCCAAAAGGAAACTAGTTGCTTATGTCTGTTTTGGACTATGGCGATATTATATACATGCATGCATGCATCCAAGCAAAGCCTGCACGCGTTTGACACTGTCTAACATGGAGCACTGAGGTTTATTACAAATTTCAAAGCCCTTACTAACTGACATATTTTTATTTAAAAGGCTGTACCTAAATTGAGAAAAGCATGGGAAGATCCTGTCTTTTTGCTTCCACAAGTTGCTCCTACTTTCTGTCCGTAAAGTTTGTCCTTAATTGCCTGAATCCTGGGAGCTGGTCTCACTGGACACATTTAAAGTAATTTTAAATGACTTGGTTGGCACATCTGGCTGCCGATGTTTTGACTGATCCCTGATCTTGATGACTTGATGAAAATGTTTGTCCTGTAATTTATTATTTATTTTCATTGTAAACTGTTGTATGATTGTTTTTATGTCTGCAACGCTTATAATTGTGCTGCTGCCTCTCTTGGCCAAGACACTCATGTAAAATGGATTATTAATCTCAATTAGACTATTATAAAGGTTATAATAATAAACAAAACATATGTCAGCACTGCTAGTAGACATTGGACACTGATCTGATCTTTTCATGTGGCTTGCATCTCTGTACCAATGTTTTTTAGCATGACTTAATATTACTTTTAATATCCAGTAGATATTAACACAATGAAAAATGCTATATTATAGTATTCTGGTTTTTAGTTCTACGCTCCCTACCTATCATAGAGACAAATATCATGTGCTAATTTTTCTAAGATTGCTCTTTTCTTCAGAAGCCATAATTGCTGGCTCAGCAGAATGGCATCTCTGCTAAAAGGTCAGCTCGTATGAGGCACTGCTTTCCCAACATTCAGTTTTACATTGAGCAATAATGTTACATCCTCTGCCAACAAAAATTGTGGTTGTAAAAAAAGGGAAATGATCACTTTGGTGCACACTCCACCCATCGGATATTGCATGTGTCTGACCAAAACACACAAGTCCTGCTTACACAATTAATGGAGACCATTATTTTATAGGCTGTAGTTGTTTTTCTCTCAGATTTTCTTGAGAGAATGACATGAACTGATGCTTATTTCAAACATTTGAAGTTATATGTTGGTGTAAAAAGATACATATTTTGCTTTGAATGGAAGCTGTGGCCACGTCGTGATAGTTGGTGTAGGACAGCTATTTCAGTATAAAAACGCTGCTTGCTTATCTACCTGCATAATAAATGCTAAATTATGTGTAGTGGGACACTACCACATAAATACTACATGCACATGTTTATGTACATTGAAAAGGTTTTTCAATTACATTTTGACAGCAATGTGTGTCCAGAACATCACTGTGGATGAAAGTTCATTCATTTAAGTAAATTATGGATGATTACCAGTAATCTTTAACAAATAAATCACGGTTTAGCAAGATTTATTATGATATGACAAGAGAGAATGCGAAGCATGTGCTTAGATGGTTATTGAGCACAACGTAAAGTTCAATTTCTGGCCTTGGGTTCAGAGTGTTCTGATTGGCTGAGAGGAACAAGTGTACAACACGTAGGACTGACGTGAATTTAGAAAGACGAATGATGTGGCAAAAATCAAAGGGCGAATGGAAAGAAATAGTTCCAGTTTTACATTTGTTCCTATAGACTTGTATGTTGAAGTCTAGTGACACTGTTTTGTATTTGAAAGAGGATATAGATATAGTGAAAATTCACCAATTAAATAGTAATTATACAAGCCACAATATACTTTTAAAAAAGTGTGACTGCGTATTCATCCGCCTTATTGAATGCACTTCCATTTCCGGGATGTTTTCTCTGCTGACCAACCTCCACCGCCATTGCAGGTCCAGGGAGTCGGTGTAGTGGCAGTCAGTCGTTAGCCAGGGAAAGCCCGCAAGTAAACAGTTTAGGGACGAATAAAAAGTGCTATCACACGGACAGTACGTTTTACACAAGGCTTAGAAATAATTCATTTGGACTTTAGACTAGAAGCTCCCTGGCTGTCCTGATAGGATCTGAGAGAAGAAGCCGTAGTTTGTTAGCATAGAAGAAACCGGAGGAGAGAGAGAGAGGAACCGCCATGGCTCAGATCCTGCCTATTCGCTTTCAGGAGCACCTGCAGGTACGGATGAATGAATGGTTAGATTGTTAGGTAAAGTTAGACTTAAAGTGGCAATCACTACGAGATTCTCAGTGTCTCCAGATACTTTTCAAACACAAGTTAAGGATTGCTAACAAGCTAAGTTAGCTTAAGCGAGCTATGCTAACTAGCTTGGCAGGGTGGATGACGTTTATCTTAGCATCTAGCCTTCTTGCTAACGCTAGCCACCCTTGCTCATAAATGACGATAATCTGCAACACACAAACAGAATGTATATACGTTACATATCGCTATTGACTCGTAATAAGAAACCCTTGTGTTAACATAGTCCTTCCTCGTGTATCGACCATGAACACATTTCTCTGAAAAAGTATTTGCTTTCCCGGAGCAACGTTACACACAAATACTCACTGCCAATACTGCAACGAGGATGATTATTAGAATAGCTGTATATAAATATCAATCTAATAGTTATTCATTATCTTATTGCCTCTACCGACTGGGTTGAATCTAATTTTTTAGGTCACGTGCCATCACGCAGCAATGTGACAGCTTAATGAAAAGTGAAAATAATAATTTTACTTTTACAGTTAACTTATTTATGTGGCGTTGACAGGTTGTGAAATATGCATCGTCCTATAACTTTGAAAGTGATTACCCGACGCCAGCAGCATGTCACGTTGGATGGTTGTAGAAACGGTGTGTTGGTCGACCCATGTTGAATGACTTTGCCAAAGTTCTCTGAGGTTCAGACATTTACTGAGAATGACTTTTGTTCCTATTGTCGAGAAAACTCTCCCTTTGATAGAGTGGTAATAAATATGGTATTTTTTTTAAACTAGATAAACAGGTGTTTTCGTTGATTGTGCTGTTCTATGTACTATCTGTGCTGTGCTCACTTCTTGGTTTAAATGGCCACACCTTCAGTACAACCCCAATAAAACTGCCATTTGGCCAGGTTGAGGAAGTGGAAACATTCATTGCTCTCTAAGCTTGTGGATTCAGCCTGGAATTCTGACTTTCAAGATGTAATGAATAAATTATAATGACTCTTGATGTTTCAGTCTAGCTTCAAATGAGATTTTTTGGGATGCCTCAAGAGAATAATTTATGCAGTTTTTTTTATTTGTTTTTTTTAGCCCAGTCAAAATACATAAAGCTTTGGGCCTCATAATGTTGTGACATTGACTTCTTTGGGCCAATTGTAGACAAATTATTTGTGTTTCAGGCTTTTCATGTTTTTCTAGTTTTACTTCATTGATATGAGGCTCTGTTTCAACACTTAAGAATAAGTAATAGTGTTTTGACACTGGTCTGATCACTGAGGGGTCATAGTTCAGGGTCAGTACAACTGGAGTTGATTGTGACTTTCTTCTTGCTCAGTGACAGCACAGCAGAGTATTTGAACCCATGCCTTTTGATGTTATATTTTCTCCTGCTACTACGAAACTATCACCCTTCTTACAAATCCTCAAGAATATAGAGGTTGAGTAAGGTATTGTTCTTGGGCAAATTGTGCTGTCCATAATGTTAAAACACCAAAGTCACAATGCAGCACAGCACTCTGTTATTGCCATCTTAGTTTATGTGACAGCAGTTGATGAGTTAATATGTGTAGGCCTAAGAGATTGTATGGAGATTGTGCTTCACAAAGCAATGCAGAGGTCTTTTGTGCATACAGTTACAATGAAATGATTATGGAATTATTTTTGACTCCTTTTGTGAAGTCCTCTTGATTGCAGGAGTGGGAGTGAAACGAGAGCAAAATAGAAGTGGTGAATTACTGTGGGTACTGTGCATTAAAATTCAACTAATATTTTATCTTAGCTGAGGAAAAGGGTTGTGCAAGCAACCCCCGACACTACAACTTTGCAGGGAAATTATACTAGTGGCTTTTAAATTTAACCTTCAAGAAGAACCAATATATTTCAAGTAGCTTGTTGACCTTAACACATATGTTCTAATTTTATACACTTCTCGCATAACTTGTTGGATTTTATTAAGATTACTTAAAGTACTGCACTATAGTTCTCGATGATATGAACTGCCAGGCTGTGACTGAAGTGTGCTTTCCCTATTTTGTGTCATTGACACGTCACAAGGTCATTTTTGTGTGACTAATCAACTCCCGAGGGATTTCCAGCATGGATCACTAATGCACGACCTGCATATGCCGTTTCATTAATGTTTCACAGAATACATCCCTTGAGCAGATCATATGGAATATTAGAGCTGGGTGATATGACCTAAAATCTACATTGGGATAAATTGTGAGAATCACACATGTATTTTCTGATGGGTTTGTGGTGAGGAGGTCTCTATCTCGTGGGCTGTCAGATTGTCAGGTACTATAAGATGCTGGCATGGCTCCTCACAAAAGCTCCCAGTAAGCAGGAAGGAAGTTCTCCTAGCTTATTGGTACAGTAGAGTCACAGGACCTTGGAGAGACCAACCTGACATTAGCTCATGGTTCTGCGTTGGTGCAGAGCTGTTACAGCATGCAGGCCCAAAGCAGGTCCAGATAAAACAGATTTTTTTTTAACCAAACTCGCTTTCCTCTTACCACTTATACTATAAGTGAACCTGATTCATTACTGTGGTTTTGATCACCCCCCATATATGTATGTAATCACTTTTCACCATGCCATTACTTCTTCCTAACTAGTCTTTTTTTCCTCTTGCTTCAATAAAAACATCACTTAGAGAGACCTGTAAGTCTCGTAAAACAACTCCAAGCACTGCTATTTTGTATGCAGTTTAAAATGCTAGCATATGTAATTTCTCTGACAAGTTTAGCGTAAACAGCATCATCAAATCTCCCCCCAAAGCTGTCTGTCTTTCTATGTGAAGTTATTGCCTGTCCATTTAATGGAACTGTAGTAAAATTATTATAAAATTCACATAAAGAAAGGCCTGTTGTACTTTCAGTTGTCATGTTTAAATGAAGTTTTACACAGGTCTGTTGCCACATTGAGGTTAATTTAATATATGGTTAAATTAAGAAATTAAACCGATGCTAATTAATCATTTACTGTATCCACATTTTTGCAAGATGAAACTTACACATGATTATCACATTGACATTTCAGTATTTAATTTCTCTGGATCTGGTGTAGGGAGCTAATATACTGAGCCAGCTGGCTTTGGCAGCTTAAAAACAAGCATTTACCTTGTTCTGTTCTCTCTCTCTGTCTCCCCCCCCCTCAAACTGCAATTGTGTGTCTGTCATCCGGTCAACTTGCATAGCTTGCATTTTATACATCATCCATTGATATATAGTATAGTGTAGACTCCAGTTAAAGAACTTTAATTGCTCAAGTGTGAAGTAAAATATCTGTAACATGCCTGTTGCACAACAGAGGAATTACAAATCTTAACTGATTGGTAAAACATGGAATACCATTTATCAGATTTTTTTAAAAATTATTTTAATAGTAAAAACGCTTACACTACATGATTCAGTGAAGATGCAGGACTCCGAGCTTGCCGTTCCTGTTGACTCTTTCCGGTCAGCTCGCTTATTGGCTATTACAGGTTTCTGCTCAATATTTCGTCGCTGTTCCTTTCACACTACAGGAAGTGATTAGGGTCTCCCTGATTTTTATCATAAATATGATATCAGCGATTTGAAATCAGGGACACTCCGATTAAGTCGGTAGCATTAAGATTATGTCTGTAAACCCCTCATACTGCAGGATCATTTGGGCATTTAATCTCTTCAGACTGCCTTGGATCAGGAACACCCCCATGATTGTCAGCAGGGGCAAAACAGACCCAGTATCTGCCCAATTATCCTCTAGTGTGGGGCCAGCATCAGGGCCTCACTACTTTTCTCACACAACATAATTTGTGCAGTCATGTACTCCGCTTTCCACACATCATTTCAAACCAAAAATATGTAATGTTAAATTGAATGAATAAATGAATGATGTTCAAATATGAATGGCAGCACCTACTGCTCAGGAGCTCAAGTGCTACAGTTCTGACCAATCAGGAACCAGTATCAATTTAAGACTTGTCTTCGATATCCATCCCTACCTGGGAGTTGGCTATCTGTAATCATTAAAAGTGGCTCTTGGATCCTGTTTATGTAATGACAACATGGTGCCCATTCTTTGTTAACAAAGGTTTCCTTTGCAAATAGTTTTTAGTAAGCAGAGTTTGACAAGCCAGGTTTCCTTTCTTGCGCCAAATAGATGGTTTGTGGAAGGAAAAGCTTTAGCTTATCAAATACAGTGTTAATTCAGCACAGTATTTCACATACAAATCCATAATATGTTACTGTTGATTTACTTTCGCTGCATCTATGGATGTTTTGTATAGTATACACAGTAATATGCTATTTCTACAAAACATGTTATCAGTTAACACTCCTGACTAAACCAATTACAAAACACCCACCAAGAACCTTTAATTAAATGTATAATATGTAGTTACATTTAGAGAGTCTCTCCAGAACGTCTAGCAATGGTTGGGTATTAACGTATTTTGTATAGGCTACAAGATTTCATGATAGACATTTACAGGACTTTTCTTATTTTTATTTTAGGCTGAGTTATCAGAACTTTTTGGAGGCAAAATGATTATCCTATCTTTCCATTGTAAACATCCTTTTACCTTAAATTTTCTTACCACATTTTGGAAGGTAGATGATGATCATGATGAGCTATGTATGATTGCAGCACCATTGTTTCATTGTCTAAGGAAAGCTGTGAGCAAAATTAAAAAATTACCCAGAATGCTGATATGAGCTACAATAAAACAATAACAGTAATTATTGCGATATAATTTTTTTCGATAACAATATAGCAAATGTTCAATAAATATTCAATAAATGTTTGATTCTATTCACTTGAATCATACACGAATTAGGACTTCATTCTAGGGTTGGGCCGGTTGATGATGCCCTCATCCATCGGTGATTTTTAAGCAGGCATGGTGATTGTAAAACCCTGTATCCCGGCAAAAAAATCTAAAATTTTCACATGAAGCCGCTGCGTGAAAGCAGGTTTTAATCACCACGAATATTATTATAAATTTTAAATATGTATGCTTCGCACCTTCCTCAGAATTCTCTTCTCCCCACACTCAGACACCTGGCCTACACCTCAGGTAAACAGACCGACTCGCCCCGCCTCTCTCCGTCAACTCCACTTTCTCCATCAGCAGTACGTTTTTATAAGCTCGCCTAAAAGACACAGAACTTGTCTTATTTCCTTTTTTTACAGTTCGCGATCTGTTATCATGGCAGCAGGTGAGCCGCTCGTGGGCTTGTTAAGGACGCAGCCTATCAAACAACCGAAACCAACATCTGCACCCTGTGTGTTCACTGCTGCTTTACCTGGTCGTGCATGTAAAATATCCACTGCAGCTTGTAACATTATAGGCTACCAAGTTTTTAACCTAGTGAAGTCTGTGCGAGTGAACACATGCACATAAGACAACCACGATCCGATCTGCCTCCAATGCCATTGTCTATCCCGATGTTTCACTGTAGACATCACCCAACCCTACTTCATTCTTTTAATAAGATGTTTATTTTGTTGAGGAAAAAGGACTGAAAAAGCTTTTACTTAACTTTACTCATGCATATTTGTTGACAAAGAATTTTATCATAATTGTTTTGAATGCTCTACCGCAGATTTGTGAAGTGATCCACTCTTTGGCCTCAAGTGTTAACCATAAAGAAGAGTTAAAACCACAACTAACCATCAGGTTTCTTCAAATTTCACTCCGGAGGAAAAATCAGCCTTTAAACTCGAAGGAAATAACAATTTGCTACTTATCATGATAATTATCGATATCGAAACATATGAAACTTTTTATCACGATAACATTTTTGACAATATCGTCCAGTCGGAAGCCAAAGAAAAATAAATAATTCAGTTCCCTGACTGCCCTGAAAGATTGGTCTTGAAATCTGTCTGTGCTGATATTAAATGCATATAATTGAGATTTTCAGTGGTGTTTGTTAGAAAATGTAATTTGTTTGAGGGATATACCTCTGCCATTACATCCCCACCGTTGGTTCATTTTGCCATGCTCTTTAAATCTGACCTTACAAGGTTTGCAAGTTGCACTTTGAACTGTGCTAGTAAATGACAAGCTGATATCTCGTGACTGGCTGGTGAGGATACAGATATGCTGAACCACTTGACATTCTGCTGTTTAAATGTAAGATAATAAAGTGTGCGTTTGGGGGGGGGGAAGGAAGCTGCATATCCGAAAACCACCTCAGCAGAACTGGCCCGAAGTGGAGATGGATAAGTTCCAGAAACCCATGCACCTCCACCCCACACCCTTTATCTCTTTATCTAACTGTAGAGGCGGCCCTCTTGCTCCTCACCCCTGTGCTGGTCACATGTCCCCCACCAGTGTCACATGGTGGTGGAGGAGGCAGCACTGGGCAGGCCTGTTGTTTCAGTCCTGGTAGACAATGGGTCCCTGGTTTCCTGTTGTGGAGCACTGCCATGAAGTGCTGCAATCCTCAGCACATTACATAGCACATCCTTCCCTGCACTGCCTTGAACTGTACATGTGCAGGGCACACAGATCTTTTTTCTGCTGAGCAAAATGCTTCTTTCCTTAGAAGGAAGAGCATACAGGTTAAATCAACAGATGGGACTCCCTTGGGGTCATTAGGAAAAGTTTAAATCTGGCAGCTGATTCCTTACCTCGGAGATTCAGTAGCAACAATAAGCTCAGTTTTATGACTTAGTGGGACTCTGTTTGACGTCCTCACGAGAGAGCCCTCTCTGAGCTGGATGTCTGCTATGGATCAGTAAATGTGCAAGAAAATATCATTTGGTCTGCATGATGCAACAGTTATTTGCATAAGCAACAGTTGCATAAACAATGTTTTATTAAGTGTAGGCCTGAGATTGCGCCATTTGCTCTTTCGGGGTTTCACTTGCTAAAGAAAAATAATATGTTCAAATTATTTTAAGCCAAAGTTAATGTTTTCACATTTTAGTTGTAGTACTTAGTTTCCCTTGCATTGTTTCAGACACTAGGAAACATTGTTTAGTAATAAATCAGGACAGGTACCAATAAAGTATAATTTGTTTAAACGTTGTTTTGTTTTCTTAGTAGTAAAGTCACAGCAAACAAAAAACATGGTGGTGCTGTATTTGCCGGTATAAGCCAAGATGATCCCTAGTCCCCAATTAAATTATATGTGAGTGAACACCATGTGGGGATGTTCATTGCTTTATTTTCCCATTCGTTCTCCTTTCCTGATGAAAGTTGGGCTTTGCTTGTACTTAAGCTGTTGTGTTTTGGTTCTTCTCTGCAGTGCACTTGATCACTGTGAAGGGAGCTCATTTCAGAAGGTCCTGCCCTATGATCTGGACTCCTGCTGTGCCCTCATCCATCTATGACATACGAGATCAGGGCTGTGACTGTTTGCACACGTGGCCACTGTACTTTTTCTGGTGGCAAAAGAGAATGTAAAGGGTACTGTTTCCACTGCTATTCGGCAGTGGTGGTGTTTTACAGCAACTGATTTTATCTCTCATTGGCTTTTTGAATTTTATTATGTAGACTTTGATAACACTTTGTACAAAAATGTCAACTAGGACATACTTTATCAGTAACTGTGGCATACTGTATGTCAAGTCATTTCTGCAAAGCAGTAGTAGATCATCATGCTGACTTGACTGTAAATCTACAATAAAACATTGAGTGAGTTAGCAATAAATAGCGCTCATTTCCTGAAACTATCGTAAGAAAATTTCAAGTTCACCTAGCTGGCTGGAGGTTTCAGTGAGGCTCACATTGTTTTACTCATTTGTGTGGCACTTTTGCTTTCTCTGGTGCAAAACTTTTGCCTTGTGGAGACACTAATTTGGGACATGGCCTACTGTAATGGCAGGTCATTGAAGGTGCAGTTCTGGAAATGATTAGAATGGAGTAAGCCAGAGAGGTGCAGTTAATGGTTTGTCAAGGCACTAATGATAGTAATACATTGTAATAGTGAGTCACTTGTTGCTGCCATTGCACTGGCTCGCTGCCCTAGTCTTGGCAACATTAGTGTTCATATGCACGTATAAATTGATTATTCCTCCTGTCCTATTTTCTCTCTATTAACAAGTTCCTTATCCTTTCACATTTTTAGACATTGCTCCTTCTTGTTTTCATTAGTAGTTTCTTTCTAAACTTTTAAACTCACTCACCAGATTAGTTTCTTGATTTTCATGCTATCTAGAATGTACATGCCACTCTACTTGTCACTCCTTTAGATCGCTATTTTGTCTCTCTTGTGTTCTCCTCTCACTACTGAGTTTCGAAGTAGCCATTAATGTATTGGAAGGTTTTGGGCTAGCATCTGCCCGTAAAACCTTGTTCGGAGAGCTAAGCTAAAAGCAGCAGCACCAAGGCAATGGCATGCTAGACTAAATGATTTTCCAAATTGGTAGTAACTCTACTGGTTTGACCTGCTTTCACCCAAATTCCTGCTCATTGATGTCACAGCAGTGTTTGTCCACAGCAGTGTTTTACTACGAGGTTTCCATAGTAAACAGACAGAAGTACCAAATTTATTGTGATTAGGCTGTTTCGCTCTTTCCTGTTTTACGAATGCATTTCATTGGGAATCACAGGGCTTCCTGCTGATCCCAGAATAGATGGCAGATGGTAGAGAGTGAGCATGTAAATCTGTCTAGAAAACTATTGTGTAACTATAAAGGATGACCCTCCTCTTTTGCTTAATATGTAGACAGGGTTGAAAATGATTTAAAGAAAGTCAAACAGTTAAATCATGTTTAGAAAGTCCATTTCAAGGAAGACGACAGTTTTTACGGTGTTCAAACTACAGCTGAACGATATGGACAGATGTTGAGATATGAGTTACGATTTTAGTGGAAATGGTAATTTGTGCGTTTCGTGATAATGAATATGATTTGTAGGTCCGGGCTTCTCTGTAGCACCACAATGCTACATTTAGAACAGTATTGCTGTGACACATTTTAGCTTTATCAAGACGTTGAAGCTTCTGTGATTTGGATATTGCATTTTGAATTTAATAATATTTTGATTGATTGTCCAGTCCTAGAGCAAACTATTGCTAGTCATTACTTAAAGCATATTTTTTCAGTGTCTACTAACAAGTATATTCTCCCTGCTCTTTCCCTTTTGTCTGGTGTTTGAATAAATGTTGCCTCAGAAAACAAGGCTCCCAGACTGGACAATGGCTGCGATAAAAGGCATGGGAGTTACAATGACGTTACTGTATGATGTCACCCTCTATAGTAATAAAAAAACATGAACTGCTGTGGCGGAAGCTTGCTCCTGATCAGTTTTCAGTTCTTTCCTCATAACTTGTAGTAACACTTGTTCTGTAAGGTTAATTATCGCAATGTCATTGAGAGGGAACTATTCTTTTACACTAGTGAAAGAATGTGGGTGGGGCAGGGCTGGGGGTAGAGGGTGTGTCCTGTCATTGATAAAAGGTGTTCCTGTTTCGTTGAGCAATTCCTGGAACTGTGGTTTGTGTTTGCTGATTAGGGCTCAGCTATGGCAAATCGGTGACCATGGAGCCACACATATTATTAGCACGCCTTGAAATGAGCACTGAGCACTAAACATGGATAAATTGTATCCGTGGCTGGCTAGGCTAGTAGACCCAATTTGTTTCACAAAACTACTTGACATTTTTAAAAAAAAATAATTAGAGGGCCACAAATTATGCTTCTAAGCTCTATGGCTGTTAAAGCAGTCATTAATACCTCTCTTTAGATTACAGAACACGGGTCATTCAAATGTAAATTTAACATTTCACTGTTCTGCTAATGCCATTAGCTAAAGTCTTCATATAATTTTATTATAGAGTTATAAGTTATTCATGACCATGGGTAGATATCCAAGCACAGCTGTCTTCTCTAGAGATGTTTTGTCAGATTTGGTCTTTTTTCTGAAGTTTGATCAGAAAATTATGCTCAAATAGCTTCAGGTAATTATGCGTGTAACATTTGTACAACTGTGATATATTACTAATATGTTGCGAAAGTAGAGGAAGTTGCAACAGCAAACCATGGCCTTTAGGAAATGTTTTCAGTAGTTTCATTTCCTTCAGGTTTACTTCACAACTGCATTGCTGTTTGCAGTTTTTTTGCACGAAGACACTGAACACTGCATTTTGTCATTTGCCATGTCCTTATTGTAGTAGAATGTGATTTGCATGATACATAGTCTTGACACTCCTACCCAGAACTGTTTTGGCACTGTCTTCAGTAGGTAGTGCTGTGTCAGGGTTAGTGTGAGGCAGGCAGGATGCCCTGTTTCCAGCCATGGCAGTATAAGCTGCAGAGCTTGCTGGTGTCATGTGCTGCAAAGCATTTCAGACATAGCTTCAGGCTTTCGTTTTTATGCGGTTTTAGGATTTCAATTAGCGTTTCATATGAGTTAGCTTAACATGATTTTTTTTATCACAGCTGATTGCTGTGTTTGCTTTGACAAACTGTATCTTAACCAAATTTAAGAAGTTGGAAGAAGTCAGACCTTGGTAAGCTGCAGGTATTCAGACTGCAGTGAGACTACAGTGTTGTGTAATATGGTTGTAGTTTCCTCTTTGGCCCATGCTTTGAGATCTTGGCTTTGGATTAGCCCTCCACCCAGCGCAGCTTTCTAATCGTTATGACCACTCTAGCTCCATGTGTCCAAAGAGCTGCTACTCACTGTCAGACTTGGTGACCTCATTGGCTGGCTGTGGTAGTGCAAAGCAGCTGAGCACAATCTAAGCCTTCTTGTTGGACACTGTTGCTGTTTGGTCAGGACCAGGTGTTTTAATTCATTTGACCGTCAAAAAACATTATGGTGCGCAATGTTAACTAAGTAACTGGGGCTCTCAAGCTCCCTGATACTTGCTGCAACACTCTGCCCCTTTTATTTTTCCACATGGCTGCTAGAGGATGACAGAAAAGAGGATTTTCTCTCATGTCCCACCCCGCTCCCACAAAAATAATCCTGAGATGTCCCAATGGAAGAATGACTCCCATCCCATACCAGAGTAAAGTAAAGAGTCCTGATTACCGCACTGCCCACTCCAGTTTACTTTTTTCCTGTCCTGTCCCAGTCCTGTGATAACTAGTGAAATTGACTCGCATCCTGTGGGAATTCTACAGGAATCCTGAAAAAATGTCTGCCTGGGCATCTCTTGGGAAATACTCCACTCGTTTGCAGTGACATTAAAAATAAACTACTACTACCACTTCTCAAATGGCAGCCTGGAGATGAGATAGTGGCAGGAACAATGTGATGTCAATGTGGTCATTCATTTTCTTTGCAAATGATATTTAACTGTAACCTTTTGCAGGCCACTTCTGTTTAGCCTAACATGCCCCCACACACACGCTTTCTTTTTTCCCTTTTTTCTTTTAGCTCCAAAACTTAGGGATCAATCCGGCCAACATAGGCTTCAGCACCCTAACCATGGAGTCCGATAAGTTCATCTGTATCCGGGAGAAGGTGGGTGAGCAGACTCAGGTGGTAATCATTGACATGGCGGACCCCAACACACCGATCCGCAGGCCCATCTCAGCGGACAGCGCCATCATGAACCCAGCCAGCAAGGTCATTGCACTTAAAGGTAAGGCAGTGTATTGGCATTGTAGAGGCCACATTTCTCTAAATCAGTGTAGGAATTAGAAAAGAGAGCGAGAACTATTTTATATTACTTCTGTGTTGTATTTTAACTAACCCCCTGGAAGGGACGTGCAGCATTCAGTTCTGACATGTTTGATCAATATAGCAACATTATCCATTAAATAATTAGTATTTCAAAATTTTCATCTGTTTATGCCCATATACATCCAGCTACCTTAGTTTTCTGCCTATGACGTAGATTTTATTGGCCAACATGTATTGTTTTTTCCAAACATTTGTCCTGTAAATATTCAAAATGGCATATTTTTATTTTTTTTGTCCAACATCCATGATTGCTTTGACTTTTTTGTTGTTTTTGTTTTTGTCTTTTCTATGTTCTTTTTTTTTTCTTTACTGCTTTCTTATGTGTTTGCAGACGGTGAGTTGAAATTTAACTACTTCATTGTGGAAGTAAAATCCTGTTTTCAAGACAATTTTTATGAGATTATCCAAAATGATCCCATTTAGTATTGCCCTCTTCAGTAAACAAATGAAGAATACAGACTATATTGGTTAAGGCTGACATGACTATATCTACCATTGTGTACCATTGGACCCTTTAAACCCTGGTTTACTTACCCTAGGGTCCAGTTCTCTTTAAACCTGTAAGTTAATGGCCTAGCCTTTAATATTTTTTTATATTTCTTAACCAATTTCTGGATAATTCTTTGGACCTTCTTCCATATCTAGGCCATTGGAAATATTTCTTTGTAAACAGGATTTAGCTTTCACAGTCTTATAGCTTGCTGGCATTCCATCATTTTTATTACATGTACAAGTGATTTAGAACCTGTTTTACATGTGGTAATAGTATGGATATAAATTATTTCATTTTAATTCACATTTCTTCTCAATTTCCATTTGAAATCCGTGTCTCCTTCCATCTGTGTGATGTGGTAATTACCCAAACCTGTTGTTTCACTTGTTTCCCCGCTGTGTTTAATATTTGTTATTTAATTTAGCAACTTTGACAACTCATGGTTCTTTATACCACGGGCTGAAGATTAGTGTTACCCGACAGCGTAGACTTAATGCGCTGACTTGTAACTGTGTGGGAAGTTTCGTGGCATCTGACAGCAGAACAGATTTGATTTCACATGTTCCTCGGGGGACATCTTTCTATCATCAGTAGATTCAGATGAGGAATGAAATGGGTCAAGAAGAGACTAAAAAATAACACTCACTCCTCAGGGTGTGAGAAGTAGAATCTCTTCAGCAGATCCATAAGCCCAACTGCCTTGTGTGTCCATCTGTGCTCAGCTCTTGGCCTTGTCCTTGTCCAGCTATTAAAATTACACTTTATGAGCCAAACAGCTTGTGTCTTAGGATGTTTTGCTGAACTATCTCTCTGTGGTCACAGTGTAGTGCTATGAAATGAGTGGATGACTAAGGCCCCCGGGTCATATGTGTTTCCTTGTAAAATTATTATGATCAGTTAAAATTATCCTTAGGGCGCTGACATGACCAAATTATTAACCCCCAGATCATTGTACTTGTCAGATAGTGTACTAACTAGTGACCTAGTGAACATCAGTGTTAATGTTATACATTGTGGAGTGAGGACATAATAACAGGTAGAATGTCCTTTTTGTTGAGTAATGCAGTGGTGTTGATGGTAGAAGAACTTTGTAGGTTTGACAGTTTGTGTAAAACTGGCCCTGCTCCCTTTAACATCCTTTCTTTGCTGACTGTTTTACCTAAAGGACAATGTGCAGTTGTGTGCAGAGCTTTTATACAGTTGTAGCTCATTGCTGACAAAAATGTGACATACAGACAAGAGCAGGAGTGAGCGTTATCAATATAGTTCTATCTCTTATAGTGCTGCCTGGCTATATGTTACACAGCAAACACACAAGGATCTGTGACATTCACCCATACAATGTGTTCAAACACTTATACGAAATGTATGTCGAAAAGCTGGGGAAAAAAAAGACCACCACAATTTGCAGTAAACGGGGTCGTCCTGTGATCAGGACAGCTCAGACAAGTCTTCCCACAAAAAACAAACAAGAAATAATGGGCCCAAAATCCGGAGTAAAAATAATGAGTCCTACAAATGCAGACACATTTCAGCAGCCTACTTTCCTGTTCAGCCACAGCACACACTAGTTGTGTGATTATGGAGGATATGTTGTGTCTATGTAAAATGGAAAAGTTACAGTAGCTCAGCAGTGTGTGCAGAGCTCCAGATCCATGTTGGCCCAAGCTGTAGTCCCTGTCTTTTCCGCACTAGTTTTTGCAGTGTATAATCAGCGTAGACACTTGCTCCCTCTTTTTCCAACCCCCACTGTCTTCCCCGCTCAGTCTACCATAATGATGCTTCTCAGCCGACCTTCTCACGTGACACAGTATCGAACCTTAACCTTTTCATGTAACCATGTCTGAAGGACGGACACAATGCGCTCACACCTCCAACAGCTGATCATGATTTACTTAAAAATTCCTTTGCTTGCTCTTTGAAATTTGGCTGCTGCTGCAAGTGGTCCACTCGCCACGCTGCTTTATGTACCCTGATCCCATGGCTTAGTGATGGCAAAATGATCTTGACGGTTGTGCTAACGCATTGGTCTTTGCTTTTTCTCACATTGTTGATGAATACTGAATAATGAGCAAACAAGGAAGTCACACTGCTTCTTAATAAAGCTTTAGCTCTCTAAATTAACCCTAACTAAAAAACAAACAAAAATGCAGGTGAGTAAACCTTTTCTGATCTGTTATCAGGACATCACAAGACATTTAACTTTAATTTTAGACGATCAACTATAATCATTATTGGAAACTTTTCCTGCAACTCTTGTCTAAAAGTCTCTTAATTGCTTAAAACGTGCCCTCTACCCTTTTTAATTGTGCATCCACGTATGTGTAACTGTCGTGTATCACTGTTATATACGTATTTGACTCAGATGCAGATGTGTTTGCCTTTTTTGTGAGTTGTTTGTTTCTTGCTTCCACCCTCTGTCTTCTTTGTTTCTCTTGATGAAGGCTGTTCATTTGATGGGGTGGGCCACGTAGTCGGACATATTAATACATGACATATACATTTACTAAACAATCTTTCAAGAGCTGCAGTCAGTTTATTTAAACATTGTCTTAATTACTCTGTACTCTTAATTTATATTATACTATTTTACTAAGAAAGAGGTATACACCAGTCATTCAGTCCTCTCACAGACCGCAAGGAGCACCTGTAACCTTGTCACTTTTTTTTTTGTTCACTGGATTGTTTCATTAAGCACATTGAAAATAACTTCTGCATAAGGAAGAGTTGCCTTAACTCTTCCTCTTTATGTGCTTGAACTGCACATAATTGACACAATGAAATCTTGTGAAGCCTCTCAGAAGGCCGAAATTTTATTCACTTTTTCCTTTCTTTCCATGCCAGTTGTCTCACTACACTACAGATATGACACAATTTCCGACTACAGCATGTATGGCATCCCCTTTCTATCAGTCATGGTGTCGTTGCTTGATGACCTTTGTGCCATGACTACCAATATTTCAAATTTGAATCTCTCTTTTTCTATTGAAATTTGGTGTTTCTTTTCCAATGAGAGTGTGTGTGTGTGTGGACACATTGTTGTCAGACAGTATAACCTTCTTCTGGGGCCTGGCTCGTGCCCCCTTTCCCCCCCCTCTAGCCGCCAAAACCCTTCAGATCTTCAACATTGAGATGAAGAGCAAGATGAAGGCGCACACCATGACGGACGATGTTACCTTCTGGAAGTGGATCTCCCTTAACACAGTTGCACTTGTGACTGATAATGCTGTTTACCACTGGAGCATGGAGGGTGACTCACAGCCTGTGAAAGTCTTCGACCGCCACTCCAGCCTGGCAGGCTGCCAGATCATCAACTACCGCACTGACGCCAAGCAGAAATGGCTCCTGCTCATCGGTATCTCAGCCCAGGTGATTTTCTTCTCATGTCGTCTTGGTTCAACGCCAAACACGTTAAGTTCAGTGGTGTAGAACAGAAACGTCTGAAACGTGTCTTCTTCTTCAGAGAATATAAAAAAGAGAGATTGTTTGCATTCATAGGTAACCATAGATACACAGTAGCTTTCCCTTTTAGCATGAGTTAGCCAGTCAGTTTATTTTGTATATGTATTTATGTGTATTGTTTTGCCCTTTTCAGCAAAATCGGGTGGTGGGAGCCATGCAGCTCTACTCTGTTGACAGAAAAGTTTCACAGCCCATCGAAGGCCATGCTGCCAGCTTCGCCCAGTTCAAGATGGAGGGGAATACAGAGGAGTCGACTTTGTTCTGCTTCGCTGTCAGAGGCCAGGCTGGAGGGAAGGTGAGTGATGTTAATAATGTCATTTGCATTCTTGTAGCAAAACTTCCCTGAGTCTGTTTCTCACTTGTGTTTTTTTTTGTTGACCCAGTTGCACATCATTGAAGTGGGGACCCCACCAACTGGCAACCAGCCATTTCCAAAGAAAGCAGTGGATGTGTTCTTCCCCCCAGAAGCACAGAACGACTTCCCTGTGGCCATGCAGGTGTGGAGCATCCTTCCATAATTGACCACCTGGGTCAGATTCGGCTATCACTTTTTCCAAAAGACAGCTGTATTTGATATCAAATATATGTAGTCTGTATTTTCGCTATCTACGGTATACCATAGACTTTATATAAGAATTGGACATAGTCATTGTGACATCACCTGTTGGTTTGTGGACTGCTGTTTTCAAGCCTTAAATTTGGCCGATAGGGCACCGCCATGTTGAGTTTTTGCAACCAGTGGCACCTGACGTGACCACATTTGGACGAGTTGGTGGAGCTAACAGACGTGTGTGGAGCTAGCTAGCTTTCTCAGCTAGGTGCAACAGTAATTCAGGTTAACTGTCACTTTAACAGGGCTGAAGATTTTGTCTAGCGAACAGCAGGCTTGTACTCACCTGAGAAAGTCAACAGCCAACTCCTAATAGGCTTTTTCAACTGCACTGGTAAAAATTTACACAGTACTGTAGCCTGTCTGACAAGTTGCCATAGTAAGGAAACATTAAATTGCTGCTGGTTTATTTTGAACTTTGTAAACATCCAAATTATTTTACAATTTTTTAGACAAACTTCCAAATTACACATAATAAATAAATTATATAAATAAAAAGAAATGAAATACCGCTTCAAACTACTAACAAGTTCCCCACTAAATAAAATATTCTCAAAATATCACGTATAGGTAATAATATATATAAAAAATATATAATTATCATTTTCAATCCCAGCTTGAAGGCCTGCTCTGATAAAAAATAAAAAAAACTTCTGAAGTGTGTTTAAATGCCGAAAGGCATTTGCAATGTGCTCATTTTTTTCCCGTTGTTGCAGTGACGTTCTCATTTGTGTGATACCATTAGTAAGTTAGCAACTTTGACCCAATAACTAGTGAGAAATTTTGGCCCTCTGCTTTCGTCTTATCTAATTGTCAGTTGTTGTATTTCACTGGAAACTGAAGTGTTCCCAAACAGAAGACCTTAACAATAAGGCAGGGTGTTAAAGCTCCTTCATCTCTGCACTGGCCGTGATGCTTAAGTCACTAGTTAGCTAGAGGCTAGGCTAAAGCGGCTGAATGTGTAGCGTTGTGGCGCCGCAAGACTGAGATTTGGTCCACCACTTAATGTCCATGTGGAAACTCGGAATTTATGTATGTTCCACATATGACGCTATAGATTGCAGAACTTAAAATCCTTCCACACACTGCCTCTCAAATGCTTTGTGTCCTCCTCTTTACATTATTAGCTTAGTCTACCGAAAGGTCAATAGGTCAAGCCGATAGTGAATTTTAAGAACGCCCTCTGCTGGACACATGCCAATTATTTCAATTAAATTTGGAATTTGGACGGGTCATTACACACTCGAAGGAAGTGTGAGTGTCCAATAAAAAGTGTCAGCCCTTGTTCATACAAAGTGAAATCTTTTGGCTTATAAAACAAAATACTCTATATAGGTTTAAATGAGGTCATTTTTTTCACCATAATTAGATTTTATAATAATCGCATATTTCATCTTTGTTTTTTGACAGATAAGCTCCAAGCAAGATGTGGTTTTCCTTATTACCAAATATGGCTACATTCACTTATATGACTTGGAGACAGGCACCTGCATCTACATGAACCGCATCAGTGGAGAGACCATCTTTGTCACCGCTCCACATGAGGCCACCTCAGGCATCATCGGGGTCAACAGGAAAGGACAGGTAAGAATGTCAACCAGTGATTGTCCAAAGTGCTCAAGGAAATTAAATGTATGGTTAGCGTGGCTGCTTAATCTTGTTAATGTCAAAGTAACCAAATAACTTCTGTCACACATCCAGAACTGAACCATTTCTTTATTATGTATTCCTTGTGAACAGCAGAAACATGTCCAGCAAATCTGACTCCGGTTCATGAATGGAAATATTTCTATCAGTTGTTGCATTGGGTAAAAAGTACAACTCCTTGTTTGTCTGTTAACATCAGACAAGCTCAGACTTTGCCAGGAGTCTTTATAAATAATCTAAGGTGTAGTGTTTCACACAGAGAGAGGAGAAACGGTTGTGTCTTACTGCTTTTGCAAAGCTGAACCAGAGAAGAGAACTAGATCCAGCCAGCTGATGAATAATGTTCCAGCCAGGCCACACACCACATGAATAATTGAGCGAAGAGAGGAAAGCTGATAGGAGGCAATGACAGATCTCTCTGTATGGCGGGGCAGTGAAGTGCGTGTGTGTGTTTGTACACACATCACATGCACACAAACACATACAGAGACGGTGATCTGAGAGATCACAGCCCACTGTCTTGGCCTCTTAGTAGGTTGGTAACCAACAATATTGGTAATCTGATACTGTTACTACAATGAATTTCCCAATAATTTTTTTAACTAAATTACATTTTTAAATTTCTTTTTTTTCTTTTTGGACTGGGTAAGTAGAACAGTCAAGAATGCCACAGAAATATGCTGCTCCTGGAAAAGTGCAAGATGATTTAATGGTAGTTTAAAATTTGAATCATGGTGTAGCTGAATATTTGTGCTAAATCTCCTGATTTGAATGTGCCTAAACTGCTCGCTATAGTTGGTTTGTTATTGCGAGCTATGGGCAAGCAGTGCCTGCTTATGTGTTGCATGTCAGTGATGAGTACAGTGCAGAACTGCTCCTCACAAACCAGCGAGGGACAGAGGAGGGCTAGGAGTGAGACAAAGCAACAGAGCAAGAGGGGAAAAGGGCCCTCCACGCAGCACATGATGTGAAGTGGGAGGCACAGCCTGGTGCCCTCAATCCTCTTAGTGCTGGTCCTCTCATCCAATCACAACCTCCACCTTATCTTCCACGTCATCAGCATGGCAGAGACCTGTGATATCTGCCCTACAGTTTTACTATTCTGTGTGTGTGTGTGTGTGTGGGGGCTATTCTATCACTTGATACTACAGCTTGTGTGTCATCTGACTCTTGGTGCTCTCTTGTTGAGAACAGTTGCTCTGGCAAGTTTGTCTCTTGTTTCCATGAGACTCTCATTGTATTTAAGTGGCCTTTTTACATTTAGGGTATTGCTAAATATGTCGACAGCAGAGTATCTTGTCACTTAAGAACTGGCTCCCTTGTCCAGAGGATTTCTTTTATGTGTAATGTTTCTCTCTCATGTTTCAGTTTGTAATTGTTCCTGACTTTAATATTAGCCTTTGTCTCTTTTAGATGTATCCTCCTCCCTTACCACACCTACATACTGATGATGATAATCTCCACTTCTGCTCCTTCTTTTCTGTGTTTTTATTTCAACTACCTCTAATTAGTCCACCCACTTTATATGGAGTAAGTGACTCTGCTTTAGTGGCAGGGAGAATGAGGTCTAGACACCCGTGTTAAAAGCTGGGACACTGACCTGCTGGGCTTGTTTGTAGAGGGGGCCAACACTGGCTGTCTTTCTCCTTTGCCCCCTGCCTTTTCTTCCATCCTGCTCCTTTCATTCGACTCATTCTCCTTTCTGTCTCTGTTGCCAGACTGCCCACAAAAGCCATGCGTTACACTGACCCACTAATAATACATTTGCATTCAGCTGCCACAACCCAAGGCCAGACAGAGTTTAATGGAGTTTAATGGTATTGCCCGCAGTTACATTCAGCTGAGCTTGCTCACTCTAATTTTTGGCACAGGACGTGGAATGCGTTGGTTTCTGCCAGTGTCGCATAGATGTTTCTAAAATAAGACGATCCATCCAATCCACTTGAGATTGCACTTTAGATCAGCTTTGTCGATTGATTGGTCTAGCTTGAATTCATAGGCTTGCTAAAACTTGGAATGGGGAGGTTCATTTGACTTAATTTGACTTGAGGCTTCCTATATGATAGTTTTAACTTGCACATTGTGCGAGCATGGTGCCACTCAACGCTATGCAGCTCTGTGTATCCTGTGTATGTGGCCGAGCGAATGAGAGAGCGAGCAGCAGAACATGATTTGAAAGTTAGCAGAAAAAAATATTAGCAGTAAGTTTTTGTCTGGTAATAAACATGCAGTGTAGGTCACAGTGTGTTTGTTAATAAAAGTCTATAGTTTCCCCAACTGCTGGAAAATTGAAGGCTTTTAGCGCTAGCTAACATCTTCCTCGTAGCCAGTTTTATGGCTGTTATGTAACTTCAACTAAATTAGTAACAAAGTAATATTAATTAGCTCAGCTGTATGTCATTAGTACTCATTTACCTACTTGTCAAGAGTTGAAAACATCAGGTAGAATATTAGACTAAACTGGTGTACAGCTCTGTCCTGTATACGCCTGCATGGACATCCTGATAATTATATTTCAGTTTTCAGAGGAGTCTGACAACTGGTTGTTAAAGAAATGAGGGACCATGGTAATGAGGGAAGTGAATTAAATTAGGGATGCAAGCTAGTCCTTTTAAGCTTATTATGAGATGTTTCTTTTGGATTTTAATGCACAGATTTAATGCTTAGTAATGATCTAGAGATCCTGTATAGAAAAAAAATTATGCATCGATAATCGTTTCATAATCACATCGCAGCACTCGTGAGGTGTCCAGAGATTCCCACACCGAGTTAACTTGAGTCTGGGCTCTAGTGTACTTTACTGAAACATTCTCTGTTCCCT
This sequence comes from Lepomis macrochirus, assembly GCA_024633595.2. Lineage (NCBI taxonomy): Eukaryota > Metazoa > Chordata > Actinopteri > Centrarchiformes > Centrarchidae > Lepomis > Lepomis macrochirus. The sequence goes on from JALXJV020000021.1 coordinate 26,487,805, forward strand.
GTAACACAGGTGCTGTCAGTCTGCGTGGAAGAGGAAAACATCATCCCCTACATCACTAACGTGCTGCAGAATCCAGATCTGGCTCTCCGCTTGGCTGTCCGCAACAACCTCGCTGGCGCTGAAGAGCTGTTTGCACGCAAGTTCAACAACCTGTTTGCTGCTGGCAACTACTCTGAGGCTGCCAAGGTTGCTGCCAACGCACCAAAGGTACTTATCCTGTTAGCATAAGGGTCAATAAACATATAGGAACAAAAATGTAATATAAGATCTATATGGTTGTATTTATTGCAGGGCTGTTGTATTTGATTGCAGTGTATTCTACCTACTTGTTTTGCCTTATATCAGTCCTCTCACCTTACGCTGACCATTCCCCTCACAGGGCATCCTGCGAACCCCAGACACCATCCGTCGCTTCCAGAGCGTACCAACTCAGCCAGGCCAGACCTCCCCCTTGCTGCAGTACTTTGGTATCCTGTTGGACCAGGGCCAGCTCAACAAGTTCGAGTCCCTGGAGCTTTGCAGACCTGTCCTCCAGCAGGGGCGAAAGCAGCTTCTGGAGAAGTGGCTGAAGGAAGACAAGGTATTGCAGATCTCCATCTCAGCCTCCACTCACAGGAAGAGGCTCTTCCTGAGCTGCCTGTTTGTTTACATGACTCGCCTTTTATCACAGATCACGTGAGAACATCCATTATGTAAAGAATTTGGAAAGTATCCCTCAAACATTTGGGTGGTTCAAAGCTGCTTTAATGTTTTTTGTCATCCACATATTTACCATATTTGCTTATAAATATTCTTTGTTAGTATGCTCATATTTTGTCATTTGGCACAATATAGATGTGCTTTCATTGTGTGTATATAGCCTTTTTGAAATGTATACAGATACAGTATGGAAAGAGAGAGAGAGATTAAATGAAGAAAAGACAGCAGACTCAGGATATAAGAGTCTGGTGATGAAAAGAGAGAAATAAAAAGAAAAGAATAACACTGTATACATACTTGTTTTTAAATGATCCTGAATTGCTTCCAGTTCTGATCCAACGTGTCCTGCGTTTCAGTTGGAGTGTTCAGAGGAATTGGGTGATCTGGTGAAGGCAGTGGATCCCACCTTGGCTCTCAGTGTCTACCTGAGGGCCAACGTCCCCAACAAAGTCATCCAGTGCTTTGCAGAGACTGGTCAGTTCCCCAAGATCGTCCTGTACGCCAAGAAGGTATGTTAGTCTGAGATGGTATTTGAGCTCTGTATTATTATAATTCCCAAATGATGAAATGAAAGGCCAGTTAAGGAGAAGGCACACCATGTGAAATAGATTTCCAAACAGAAAACCTTCCCTTATTCAAGGGTGTCAGTATAGTTTATAGCAAAAATGTTTGATGCTTAAATTAAGTTTTATGAACTTCTTGCTTGGACTTTGTCAACTAAATTAAAGGAGTTAAACGATGTCCCTAAAATTTGATCGTATTCTATTCATTCACGTGTTCTAGGTGGGCTACACTCCAGACTGGATCTTTCTGCTCAGGAATGTGATGCGAATCAACCCAGAACAAGGCCTGCAGTTCGCCCAGATGCTGGTCCAAGATGAAGAGCCTCTGGCTGACATCACACAGGTCAGAGGAAAGGAGCAGACATTTCCAGTGATCCACCAGGGATACATGGAATTTACTAATGAACTACTTCATCAAGTATTTTAAAAAATGTTTGGCTGTCTGTTATATCATAGAAACGAGTGGACTAGGTTAGTGTTTATTTATGGCTTACTTACCAAGATGAGTAATTTAGGAGATTAAAAACCAACTGCGCAGGATGGTTTGGGTTGTACTGCTGAGTCTGAGATAGACATGGTGACCTTGCATCCTGAATCTGCTGTCAACAAGTCAACCCCAAGCTTTCCTTGAAATTGGACGGGAAACTATTTGACTGAGTCACATGACATGCTAACATCTGTGAACCTCAGCTATTCCGTAGTCTAAAGGAAATGCACCTCTTTCTTTGCTTGCTGCCACTGCAGACACACTGCACTGCATATGTCAACTGCTGATACAGCTTTCTTTGTTGCCTGAAGCTCTGTACTGGCAGGGCCCAGGAGTTTTACGCATAAAACACAATGCAGCAGGGGCTTTCTTCAATCTTTGGGAGATGAAACGTGCTGTATTCAGTCAACTTTCACTTTTCACTGCAAGTGGACAGCTTTTAAGAAGTATGTGGTCTTCTTGCATCTGTCAAGTTTTTAATCCTGTCAGTGGTGCAGAAGGTTAGGAGACTGCGTTGGGGGGAGGTTTGTGTGTACTTATAGCTACAGTGCAGCAGTACTTCATTTTGTTCAAAGACTTGTTTTAACAAGTAATGTTCTTGTCAGGCTTTAAGCAGCCACACAAGCATGGTCTCTCTTCCTCTCTTTGAGTTTTAGTTCTCACCCGTGTGTCTCTGTCTGTCCAGATCGTCGATGTATTCATGGAGTACAACCTGATCCAGCAGTGCACCTCATTCCTTCTGGACGCTCTGAAGAACAACAGACCCTCAGAAGGACCGCTGCAGACTCGCCTGCTGGAGATGAACCTCATGCATGCTCCACAGGTGAACACATTTAGTTGTACTTTACTAAAAGAAATCCTGTTAATAGAAATGGCATGCAGTTTTTGCTAATGTTTTTTTTTGTTATTGCTTAATGTCATGGGTTGCAGGTTGCTGATGCAATTTTGGGAAACCAAATGTTCACCAACTACGATCGTGCTCACATTGCCCAGCTGTGTGAGAAGGCTGGGCTCCTGCAAAGAGCACTGGAGCACTACACTGACCTGTATGACATCAAGCGCGCTGTGGTGCACACACACCTCCTCAACCCAGAGGTAGGCTTCAGTTAAAAACTAGAGGCTTATTCTACTTTTTTGTAAGAGAAACAATAGTTTACTGTGGAATTTTTTACTAACTCCATGGAAGATATTGTACAACCTATAACTTAAAGTAACATCCCCTCCTGCACCTCCAGTGGCTGGTGAACTTCTTTGGCTCTCTGTCGGTGGAGGACTCTCTGGAGTGCCTCAGGGCCATGCTGTCGGCCAACATTCGCCAGAACCTGCAGATCAGTGTGCAGGTGGCTTCCAAGTACCACGAACAGCTCACCACACAGGCTCTCACCGAGCTCTTTGAGTCTTTCAAGAGCTTTGAAGGTGAGATCCTTTATATCCTTTACACTGGCATACTGCTTCATTTCATATTTGAATCTTTTTTAGTGAAACACTGTAATTTCTAATCCAGACAATACAAATGTTGAGCTTTTTGATGTTCATAGATATTGATGACATGCTTGCTCACAAGACTGAGTACAGTCAGAGACACAAAGTATTGACAAGTAGCCAGTAGAGTCCTTAAAAGTTTATTGTATGGTTTGTAATTCACCTACATGTCCCTGGATCCGGCTAGTCATTAGTGGTATTTGACTTGTCTTTCAGTTTTATTTATGCAGCCATTACCTCTCGCCAATGTACTTATATAGATGGCCCTTCACTATCAATTAGACAAGTAGGCCAGGGCAGAGGCAGGGCAGTCAATAGACTGTGCAGTATGGCCTGGAGGTGAATTAGTTCAGCTCCTCTACTATTACTGGAATACCGGAGCATAAAGGTTGTAAGCAAAACTAAACTAAAGTAATTGGGGAAAAGAAAAACAGCAGTCAAGGAGCTACATTTATCAGGTATATCTATTCAGGATGTATTACTGGATCCACAAGGCTATCATTAGATGGGTGGAGCTGTAGACGTGCATGTCTTTTGAAGCTTAATATAAGTGGCTGACTGTGTCTTTCAGGTCTGTTCTACTTCCTGGGCTCTATTGTGAACTTCAGTCAGGACCCTGAAGTTCACTTCAAATACATCCAGGCCGCCTGCAAGACGGGCCAGATCAAAGAGGTGGAGCGGATCTGTAGAGAGAGCAACTGCTACGACCCTGAGCGCGTCAAGAACTTCCTCAAGGTAAAGCCTCAGGACAGATGGAGTGATCAAACACTGACATTTAACAGCTCTTTTCTTCTTTAACCTGGTCCTTTATTTTACTTTGGTCACTCACTCTCTTCTCTTGTACACTGTATCTTTCTTTCCTAAGAAAGTATGTTGCTTTTTTCAAATCTTTTGTGAACCACATCAGTCTTTCAGAATTTTACACCGTGTTTGTTTTAAGGTATATCTTTCTAGTGTTAAGATTTTAGAATTCCAATTTTCAGTCTGTTTTCATTCACATAGTGCATACTTCTTGAAGTGCTTTGTCATCATTTTAAATGTTACATGCTATTAAAAGAAGAGCTTCACAGATTAACAATTTGACCCCTTTCTCTAGATTAGATTCGTATCACTATCAGATCCCCGGCAGTCTGGTTTAAAATGGTCAATTATTGACAGCCTTCCTGACAGTCCATTTTCTTTTGTGCTTTTCCTTTTTGTCTGTGGAATGGCAGGATGTGTCAGGTAGATCTATGCTTCCCCACAGTACAGGAACTTATCCCTTTTTTTTTGCTTTCACCCCTACCTCTTAACTTTAGGCACAGGTAAGGGGATTTGTATGGAGACATATGGTGTGTAATTGCAGTTAATGGTGAACAAGATGTGGTCCTGTTCTCCTTATTTGAATAGTCAGAATTGTCAGTGCAGCATGTTTTTGGATGACATCGACAAGGTGCCTTATGTGCTTGTTAGTGTTGGCCTGTCATCTTTCTGCCAGTTAATAAGTAAGAAATCTACTTTAGAATATTTCCGTTCCGTGACTCTTCTGTGAAGTGCTCATTTTGTAGTGACATCCATTTGTTTTAGCGACCAACTCTTTTTCCCCCTCCTTATTATTGTATGAAATGTGTAGGCTTTTATCCCTTCAGGAGAGTTGATGTAGCTAGAAAATGTTATCAAATTTTCAGTGAATGATAGATGTCATACTCTCATATACAGTACACCAGCCATCATCAGCACTTTAATATCAGAAGTAAAATAAATAAAAATACAATAAAACGTTAGATCAAACCTGTTGTTTTGGGGTTGGTTGATGTTTTGTGGCTTGTAAATGTGTTTTGTTGGTTGTGTTACGCTTTCTGAACTTGACTTCTTTCCATTGTCTGTGTGACGACAGGAAGCCAAACTCACCGACCAGCTGCCGCTCATCATCGTCTGTGACCGTTTTGACTTTGTCCACGACCTGGTCCTCTACCTGTACCGCAACAACCTGCAGAAGTACATTGAGATCTATGTTCAGAAGGTATGGCTCAGCGGAGAAGCGTTCAAATGCATCATGACCATTATACTTGCATCACAGAAATAAGCAAATGAGATTTATTGTTAAAATGTGCGTCTTAGGTGAATCCCAGCCGTCTGCCTGTTGTGGTTGGTGGTCTCTTGGACGTGGACTGCTCAGAGGATGTCATCAAGAGCCTGATCCTGGTTGTCAGAGGACAGTTCTCTACTGATGAACTGGTCGCTGAGGTGGAAAAGAGGAACAGGTGCTGCACTATTCCACCTACATGTTTCCGGAACATTACAACTAAAAAGTTTAAGTTATTTTGACTTCCCAGATAATAGTGAAGTTTTGACAATTAGAAATGGTTAATTATGAGGAGAGAAAATGTTGTACCAGCCACTAGTTACACTTTGACTGGACAACACCAGATGGCTCATAAATAAAGGATTATTAATGCTTTGATAGTAACAGTGTTGCCTCATTATCACTTTCTCTAATGACATGAATGATTGCTATTTTCTAACAATATTAGTCATCAAAATGTCAAATTATTCATTTATTCTACTCATAAGTTGTCTGCTTTGTGCTTTTACTCAAACTAAAAACAGTAAGGATTTATTTCTGACATTTTTCATCAACCAAAATAAACATTTAGCAGGAACACAGGCATTGCTGAGTTATACACACATTTAAAAGTAAGCGAAGACACAGTGGTCAGCTTTACAGGTAGTATTGTTACAGTGGTAGTGAGTGAGTAGTGCAAAAGTAGTCGTGTTACTGGGCAGTAACAAGTGACATGTGACAATATTTTTAAAATAAAATAAATGTTAGTAAATAAATGTTAGTAAATTGCAGTAATCTCAAGAGGAATCTGTGACTTATTCAACATAACAAGCCTAAAACCAAACACCACATGGAGAACCTTGTCTATTTTATTCTCCTAGTAGGAAGTGAAATGCGCTTCATCCCCTTCGAAGATGTTGCGTGAGCACTCAGAGAGAGTCCCTGATGTCCCTTTTCTTTTGCAGACTGAAGCTGCTGCTGCCCTGGCTGGAGTCTCGTATCCACGAAGGCTGTGAGGAGCCCGCTACCCATAATGCCTTGGCCAAGATCTACATTGACAGCAACAACAACCCCGAACGCTTCCTGAGGGAAAACCCGTACTACGACAGCCGTGTGGTGGGAAAGTACTGCGAGAAGAGAGACCCCCATCTGGCCTGTGTGGCGTATGAGAGGGGACAGTGTGACCAGGAGCTGATCAATGTGAGGATATATTTTTGCCACTTGCCTGCCTCCCATCTGTGTATCTAAATGTCTAGTTCAGTTCAGCTTCCTTTTTTGATGCACTGCATTAAACCGTCTTCACTATAGCAGGAAGAATTATAATTTTTGTTCTTTTCATATCAGGTCTGCAATGAGAACTCCCTGTTCAAGAGCTTGTCTCGCTACTTGGTCCGCCGCAAAGACCCTGACCTGTGGGCCAGCGTGCTCCTGGAGACCAACCCCTTCAGACGACCACTCATTGACCAGGTAAAGTGTAGTCGAGACAAGTCTTTTCTCATTTCATGCAGGTTCCTGGTGCTTCTCTAAGCTTCTATTCCTTTGCCCTCAGGTGGTGCAGACTGCACTGTCAGAAACCCAGGACCCAGAGGAGGTGTCAGTCACTGTCAAGGCCTTCATGACCGCAGACTTGCCCAACGAGCTCATTGAGCTGCTGGAGAAGATTGTGTTGGACAACTCTGTCTTCAGTGAACACAGGTGTTTAGCTGGAACATGTTGAATGTTTTTGCTTTGTTCCCATGAGTCATTTTAACTTAAGTGCAGAAAAATGTGCTGAGGGTTTCATGTCTTCTCTTTTACCACAGAAATCTGCAGAACCTGCTGATCCTAACGGCCATCAAAGCTGACCGTACCCGTGTGATGGAGTACATCAGCAGGCTAGACAACTATGACGCTCCTGATATCGCTAACATTGCCATCAGCAATGAGCTCTTCGAGGAGGCCTTTGCCATCTTTAAGAAGTTTGACGTGAACACCTCTGCAGTGCAGGTCAGTCATTAGTTCTTAAACAGTTAGACTAATACGTTATTGACTGAAGGCGTGTAGATCATCAATTTTTTATTTTTTTTTATTTTTTCTAGGTGCTGATCGAGCATATTGGCAACCTGGACCGGGCGTATGAGTTTGCAGAACGCTGCAATGAGCCGGCTGTGTGGAGCCAGCTGGCTAAGGCTCAGCTCCAGAAGGACTTGGTTAAAGAGGCTATTGACTCCTACATCAAAGCCGATGATCCCTCTGCATACATGGAGGTGGTACAGGCTGCTGATAAGAGCGGTAAGGAGACTTTTTGACCTCAAGTGAGAAAACATGGCGAGTGGGGAGTAAAAAAAGCCCCAAACTTGTTTGAGAATTTATTTCAGAGTGTTTCATGTGTCTGAGGCCCTGCTGTTCTGTTTCTGACAATGAGGAAAAGGAGAGAGCTTTCAAAACCTGAGCAAAGTGCAGAGGGAAAGAATACTATCAGACTTATCGTCACGGTGAGCTGATCAATTACTAAAAGTAGGCAGGAATGTGGGGTTTCAGTGAAAGCTGTTAGTTGTTTGCCAGCACAGCTTCGATTGAAAGCAGTCAACACGCAGCGCATCCGCTGTGTTGTGGAGTTTGTTGATTGAGTTTTGTCCCCCAGGGGTATTTACTGATAGTTGCAGCAATTCTCTGTCGAAAGTGCACACTATCAGCATAAAATACAGTTGAGGCAGTGCCCTACTTCTACCAAACTACCGAAAAAGAAAAGGATTAAGTAGAAACCAACGGCTGAATATATTATATACATGTTTCAGGTAACTGGGAGGACTTGGTCAAATTCCTTCAGATGGCTCGTAAGAAGGCCCGCGAGTCCTACGTGGAGACAGAGCTCATCTTTGCCTTGGCCAAAACCAATCGCCTGGCTGAACTGGAGGAGTTCATCAACGGACCCAACAATGCTCACATCCAACAGGTTCGGCTAGCTCTCATACTGCCCTCTGTGAATAAGCTGTCAGGTCAAAAGGTTTAATACTATGTTTTTATTTTATCTCTTGTGTAGGTTGGTGACCGCTGCTATGATGAGAAAATGTATGATGCGGCTAAGCTGCTATACAACAACGTCTCCAACTTTGGTCGTCTGGCTTCAACTCTGGTGCACCTCGGGGAGTACCAGGCTGCTGTGGACGGCGCCCGTAAGGCTAACAGCACCCGCACGTGGAAAGAGGTGTGCTTCGCCTGCGTGGATGGAAACGAGTTCAGGCTGGCCCAGATGTGCGGTCTCCACATCGTGGTGCACGCTGACGAGCTGGAGGAGCTGATCAACTACTACCAAGTAAGATGAAAATTAAGGCGTTTTTTTTGTGTGTATGATAGCAGTTTCATCTTTTGGCATTTTATTTCATTAGTTCATTTTTAGACATGCCACTTCCAACAACTTAGCCCACATACATACATAAGCGCACACTCACCACATTCCATCCTCCCTCCTCTCTCTCAGGACCGCGGTTACTTTGAGGAGCTGATCACCATGTTGGAGGCCGCTCTGGGCCTGGAGCGTGCTCACATGGGGATGTTCACGGAACTGGCCATCCTTTACTCCAAGTTCAAGCCCCAGAAGATGAGGGAGCATCTGGAGCTCTTCTGGTCCAGAGTTAACATCCCAAAGGTCCTGAGAGCAGCAGAGCAGGCTCACCTGTGGGCCGAGCTGGTCTTCCTGTACGACAAGTACGAGGAATTTGACAACGCCATCATTACCATGATGAACCACCCGACAGATGCCTGGAAGGAGGGACAGTTCAAAGACATCATCACCAAGGTACAGTTTGAAACTAAGATTGTGTTTTTATATCGAGTGTCAGCTTTATGTCTTTAGTACTAACTCTTACCTACTTGTCAAGGGTTGAGAACATCAGATAGAGGGTTAGACTGGTGTACTACTCTGTCCTGTATACATACTAGACATCCTGATAATTATATTTCAGTTTTCAGAGAAACCTGACAACTAGTTGTTAAAGAAATGAGGGGTCATGGATGCAAACTAGTTCTTCTAAGCTAATAAGGAGAAAGAAATTATGCATCAAGATGAATTGATAATGGTTTTATAATCGCATCGCAGCCCTTTGAATGGTAATCGAATCGTGAGATGCCCAGAGATTCTCACCTCTAGTTTTGGTTATCACCTAAAAGGTCTTTATTAATAAGAAATAAGCATGTCATTGAAGATGGTACGATACAATCCAACAGTACAGTATTGCAAAATTATAATCATCGTGCCTCATATTGCATTATATATTCGCCTGTCCAGTGTTTGTGCTTCTTAAATGATTGTTTCTAAGTCTGTCTTTCCCTCTGCACCCTGTGTAGGTGGCCAACGTGGAGCTGTACTACAAAGCCACCCAGTTCTATCTGGAGTTCAAGCCCCTGTTACTGAATGATTTGCTCATAGTGCTTTCCCCCAGACTGGACCACTCCCGTGCTGTCAACTTCTTCACCAAGGTACACTTCAATCTTTCATTATGATAAGGACAGAGTGTGATAGGAATTTCCTGTGTTTGTTAGAACAAATTGAATTTGGTTTGATATCTGGTATGTGTGTCAACAGGTGAAACAGCTGCCTCTGATCAAACCCTACCTGCGGTCAGTACAAAACCACAACAACAAATCAGTCAATGAAGCACTTAACAACCTCTTCATCACAGAAGAGGACTATCAGGTGAGAGCCTTTTACAGTGCTGCTGTATTTGTTGAATCTTTGTATTTCATAAATGTCATTCTTTGATCTAAAGGTCCTGTGTGTAATGTTTCTGTGGATGTATTGAAATGCAATATAAGATCTATAACTATGTTTTCAGTGGTGTATAAAGACCTTTACATAACGAACTATTATGTTTTTATTACCTTAGAATGAGTCATTGATGTCTACATAACCGTGAGTCGCCCCTTCCATGTTGCGTCGTCATGTTTCTGCAGTAGCTGAAAACGGACAGCGCAACAGAGCGTGTTTCATCACTAAGTTCTTCTTGTTCTACTGCTGGTAGAATTCAAGCAGTGTAGACACTCGTCACTATGTTGAGATACGTATGTTAGAAGAAGAAGTAGTATTAATGTACTGCGGGGGTTTTGCATCAGAGCATTATTTTCAACCATTAGATGGTGGATGAGAAAATCAGACAATAATATTGACATGCTTTGACATGGTGTGCTCTGTTGGTAAAGCGTAGGACTTTAATCCTAAGGGTTGAGTGTTTGATCCCACCTTGGGATAACTTTTTTTTTGTCTCTTCAACAAATGGATTCTGCAGCAAATGTTTCTCAGATCAAAGCATGAGCTGATCTGTTTTTGTTTCGGTGTTTGATCCACATCCATCAACCTACAGACGCCTTTTCATTTCCCCAGTATCTCTAGGCAGAGGACATTTAGGGGAATCACGTTTTGTGACGGCTCTTTCAGAAGTGTGTCAAGCAGGTTACAGACTCTTTTAATGTAGTTCAGAATTTAAAGCTCAGTTTAGCTCCAAATACTGAATTGCAGTAAACAAGCTTTTTGTGCTTTTATTTCATCAGGCAAAACCACTAAAAAGGAAGTGATTATGTGAAGTAACTGTTGCTGTCTGACTGAGAGCTATTTACTATTTCTCTGATATATCATAGCATTTATTTATTTCTATTCTTTGCTGCTGTCAAAGCACAATCTGACTGTGGGCCAGTTTTGGCAAAGGTTCATTATCACAGAAAGAATGAATAAGTTTCTCTTGTCAGTGTTTGTATAAACTTTATTTATTGTGTGGTTTATAATGGACTGTGGTACAGAAACAGTGACAGTGTTTCACACTCTTGGCCTACACTTTTCCATGTTGCCTGTCAGTGGCCAAGTCACAATAACATATGGTTTTACTGAATAATTAAGTAAATTTAATTTCTTAATATATCTAGTTAAAGAAACCTCATTTCTTGACTGGCTACTCTCTGCTCTCAGAGACACCTTTTGTGCTGTGTCAGCCACCGTAGCTGTCCTACGCTCTATGAAAGAGTAGGGGGCAGTGCTAGAATGAACAGTTAGTTGTGGCAATTCACAGTCTTCACCACTAGATGCCACTAAATCTTACACACAGAACCTTTAATATTCTCCCGCTTTTTTCCCGTTGCACTCGTGTTAGGCACTGAGGACATCAATAGATGCCTACGACAACTTTGACAACATCTCGCTGGCCCAGCGCCTGGAGAGGCACGAGCTGATTGAGTTCAGGAGAATCGCTGCCTACCTCTTCAAGGGCAACAACCGCTGGAAACAGAGTGTGGAGCTCTGCAAGAAGGATAAGCTCTATAAGGTGCCCCCCCCATCCCCACAAGATTTACCTTTACATCCTTTGTGAAGTTAACGCTGCCTCGATTGGCATAGACCTTTCCTTGAACCCGTCCGTGCTGTGTCTCCTCTGCAGGATGCCATGCAGTATGCGTCAGAGTCCAAGGACACAGAGCTGGCAGAGGAGCTGCTGTCCTGGTTCCTACAGGAGGAAAAGAGAGAGTGTTTCGACGCCTGCCTGTTCACCTGTTATGACCTGCTGCGGCCTGACGTGGTGCTGGAGACCGCCTGGAGGCACAACATCATGGACTTTTCTATGCCATACTTCATTCAGGTCATGAGGGAGTACCTCAGCAAGGTGGGTCAGCTCTTTTCAGGCTGGAGATAAGTGAACTGAGGAATAATTAGGCTTTGATATAAATGAAGCCCGTATAGCTGTGCAGAACTGCTGTCATGCTGTCAGAGAGGATCGATTGCAAGGATCAGAACAAATGTGAATACCAGCACACATGATTTAGTTTGATGCAGATTCATGCTGGTTAGCTTATTGCATTGTGAGAGATAGTAGTCAAGTCATCTAAACCAGGTGTTACTGTTTTACACCGTGCCGTCAGGAGTAGGGCTGGGTATCGTTCAAAGATTTTCGATATCGATACCGGTATCGATACCTCAACTTCGATACCGGTACCTGAACGATACTTTTTTCGATACCAATTTTATTGGTATAAAATTTGTATATTTTCTCAACATACAGAGAACCATTGTTGTTTGTATAAAGTATCTTAATTATCACATTATCATCATTAATAGTTTATTTTAATAATTGTTCCTTTAAAAATACTACAGCAACATGTAACATCGGCCTATATTGTGTTTTTGTTGTTTTTATTCCTCTTTCTTTAGTTTTTATAATGTAATTTTATTGTCTATTAATTATATATTTTTTATTGTTTATATGTGAATTTGTGCTCTGGCACCATGGCAACCTAAACATTCATGGCAGCAGGCCTGAGAGAAAGAGAGAGAAATCTCTCATCTGATGGAAACAAGTTTCTGCCTCTACATATCAAAGTTTCCTCCTCACTAGAGGATGAGGAGGCCAGGCGACAACAATGACAATAGAAAGTAAACTCAGTCGCGCGTCTTTAATCCACTGCAGCAAAGTCGCAGACATCAGCCCAAGGATCGCTACGTGATGTCACTTCCGCCGACTGCACATACAAGTCCGTGTGCGTCGATGGCGTCACTTAACTGATCCTTCAGAAACACTTGGAAAAATGTAGCGTGTGTGGAAGCTACCGCGCTGCTCAGACAATTAAAGAGCTTTGATGATTCAGAAAACAGCGACGCTGCCACCAAGCTACTGAGAAATGTCGTTAAACTAGTAACGGTGCTACTTGTAGCGACGCTGCTGCCCGACGCTGCTCGTACGGTGGGCGTGTTGAAGCAGCTCGGTGGCAGCAGAGCGCTGAGACGATGACGTCTCTGTCTTGTTGCAGCAAAAACGGAGCGACTTTCTGCTCTTAAGTTTATTTCACGCACAGTCAAGGTCCTTACCTGGTTTGTCGTGTCGCCGCTCTTTGCAGCAATTATCTTACGTCGCAAATATTGCATCGCGCGCTGTTGCATCAAGCCACACTTTTGATTTTCTCCGCGTCTTTTACATCCACGAGCCACGTTTCTGTGCGTGAGCTAGTGTTTACATCACCACAGCCAATTACAATCACTTTTAGATGTGGGCACATCAAGAATGCTGCATGCTGATTGGCTCATTGGCGTTAACAAGAACCTTTAGGTATCGAACTTTGGTACCGAAAGACAAGGCATTTTTTGATACTCGGTGGTATTGAAGCAATTCGGTCGGTACCTAAAAAGTATTGAACTCGATACCCAGCCCTAGTCAGGAGTGAGGATGCTGATTAATATTCTTAATTAATTGCGTTTTTAGGCCTGTTTTCGATTGTGAAGCATCTGTTATTCAAACCACTAAATTAATTGACAATGAGCAAATAATTATCCTCTCCACACTTTTTTGGTCATTTGACTTTGAGTCTCTGTAAACAAATCATAGTTTTACAGAACTGTAATATTACCATCTATGTTTTATAGGCTAAATGAGAATCCCATGATGGCTCCAACTGCAAGCAATATGGCTTGTTGACAAATTTATAATCCTTACATTATTCAAAATATGAAGCTACCATTTTTTTTTCTTGGACTTCATTCAAAATAGTCAAATAAAAGATGACACACTCTTTCCTTTTGATGGTCTTCTGTTGACCAGGGAAATATTTTTAATGTTGTTCTTCTATGCTGCGCCTCTTCTCTTCCAGGTTGATGCAGTTAAGGAACAGGTGAAAGCTAAATGCTCTGTTTTTGATCTGAAAGTTTATAGCTCGGAAGACTGCGGCCTTGAGTGTGCATGGTTGCAGCTACACTCTCACCTTCGACACAGTCACTGAGGCATCTTTCAAGCTGAGATTATAGTTGTTGGGGAACTAGATGTGTAGTCTCTAATAAAAGTTGGAAGAAATTAAACTAGCCGTCTGCTGCAAGAATACAGGATTGGAGATTTATATTCACTGTACATCTGGCATTAACCTGCCATATCTCACCTCAGCATCTTAATCTAGTCAAGAAACACATGCAAATCAATTCGACTTGAAGCCGGGATCGTAATAAATTAGTCATATTTTAGATTAGGAAAAAGTTATAGATAAAATGATTCTTGCTGTCAGTTTTAAAATGTATAAATAGTAAGTCACTGCCAAAGTCACATACAAACTGTAATGTAGTTTACTTTGTATAGATTGTGCCAGTTGTTAAGAGACCACAGTTTGCCCTTGTTTAAGGTAGAATGAACCAGCAGCAGACTGCAAAAGATTAAACCAGAAGTTGTTTAAATTGTAATAAAATTGTCTCCCCAGGGGAGTTTTTAAAGAGAAAACACTGTACACTAGCTTTAATCATGTTAGAAATATCTGTTTTGCTTTCTGAATTAAAAAGCCATCTTTTTGTTTGCCACTGGTGCTCAAACCGTAGTGAAGCTTCAACAAGTATAATACATTCTTTGCAACTTCACTTTAAAGTGCATTTCCTATGGAGTCAGATCAGTGTCAGTATTAATATATGCACACAGCAGGATTCACAAATGCAGGATTTGTATTTAAATAACAAATATTTTGAATTGCACACACAAATATGTGCCTGTGAGTAGATGAAATGCTTTGGGATCATAATCGGCTTGAATCTGCATTTAGGTGATTGACTGAAGCGGAAGGAGCCATCTGATTGGCTACAGGTAATTCCCTGTTGAAAAATCTGCCTTTGTGAATTGAGCCAGGGCAGGGGGCTCTCAAAAAATCCACACCCAAAAAAAAGAGTTCAGGTTCAAAAGTTGGAGGTAAAATATTTGTAGATTTCTATTAATTTTTTTAAAACAACAAATGTGTGTGCATCAGAAAGACATTTGAGAACCATGTTAATTAACCATTTACATTCACCATACATATTTTTGTGTTCATTGAAAAATATTTATTGCAGAGTCATTTAGAGATAAATCCCGAAATACATTTGTGAATCGTTCTGTGTGCATTCATTAATGTTGAGACTGATCTGACTATATGATGTCCTCACAGATATTGACACTGCACAATATGACGCTGTATGTGTTGTTAAAAGGTTGTTTTTTGATGTATGAGCTTGTGAGTAGAATCAAGCATGTGTGGAAACGTCTCTTGCTGCTGCAGGCTGTTGGTTGTGCCTAGCTTGAAATGTAGAGAGCCCCTGGCCTGAGACTCACCCCCTCCCTCATTGGAACCCCCTCAAACTGCATCTCAGTGCTGCAGCATCTTATTCAATGCCAGTGGTTTAACACGTAAAGCATGGGACAGTTTGTTTATAGTGAAGCTTGACAACTTATATTAAACTACTAGTGTTTTTGTGAAGAGGCATGGAGAAACAGAATGATAAATGCACATAAACAACATGTGGAAGTGCACTGCTGACCACGCCTTTACTTTTAACTCTAGAAATAGTGGTGATGCTGCTGCTTTCCCTTGAGTCCCTGATGTGTACATTTTGCTTATTGCTGCATCTGGCTTGCTGCCTGAAGAAGTTTTCCTGTTATTTTTGATTTATTTATTAATGTATATTTTTGTGAAGAATTGGCTGCTTTTGTTGTTACTATCAGGTAGGGCTCCAAGACTGTAAGAAAATGATTAGTATAACTATGTATCTCTTATTTATTTGTTGTTTAGCATTATTAGTTGGACGTAAGAAAGGAGAAGACCTGAAACTGTCCCTTGTTTCCGACAGTTTGGGTTTTGGGTTTTTGTTTTATCCACTACTGGGTGAAATCTGCCTAGAGTGGTGGCCCACGTGATCATCCTTGTCAAAAAAAGCCGTCGCAGATTAGTTAACAAATATTTAAGTAACTATTTTGAATGATCTAAGTTGTTTTTCTGTGTTGTAAGTGTTTTTTTCATTAAATGGCTTTGTTCTAAATGCTATTTTGTCTTTGTCTTGCAGGTAGATAAACTAGAAACCTCAGAGTCCCTAAGGAAAGAGGAGGAGCAGGCGACAGAGACGCAACCCATCGTCTATGGTGAAAGTCTACTAATGACATCAGTATCCATTTCACTGTGATCCACAACAAAGGCAGCAGTCTTCCTTCTACACATGGCACTCTTTGTCCCTCGATTATCCAGGGTTCCCTTTGGTCATTGAGCTTTGCAGAACTTTAAATATCAGAATTTATTAAACCCTCTAAATACTTAAAATCCTGTTAATCATTACGGTTTTAAGTCTTAAAAAACGTAATGATGGTGTGGTTTGATCAGATTTGATTGACAGCGACCAAACAACCCACCAACTGTAATTGGATTGATTAAATGTTTTAAAATCCTGATAGGTTGGCACAGAAAATACGTGTCATAACATGTCTACTTCATACGAGTGATAAAAAGAAATGCAGAAATCATGAAGACATGTAAAATAACTAAAAACTGTTGCAGTCTTGGCAGCAAAGAGTGTTCATGTAGGATCCTGTCACTCATAGTAACACGTTTTCATGCAGGAAAAGTTTGACAAATATAATATCAAAGAGTTTAACAGGTCAGACTCTTGTGTCAAACTGTTTCTTTTGTGCGTTCATCACAGTAGATGGTAAAAGCCTCTTTTAGTCCCACAGCAGAAAAGCAAACTACATGGCTCCCCACATAAGTACTTTTTAAAGCTGAAAAACAAGATCACCAAACTCACAAGGAAGCACTGTGACCAAATCATTATCAAGTGTTACACCATTTCTGTGGCTGTTGTTAAAAGAAACCGACCAGTTACGTCTTTGTAACACGGTATGTGTTTGTTCGTTCGTTGTAGGCACACCCCAGCTGATGCTGACAGCGGGCCCCAGCGTACCTGTGGCCCCCCAGCAAGCTTACGGCTACGGCTACCAGGCGCCTGCAGGATACAGTCAGCCAGCGGTTCAGCCAGGCTTTGGCTACGGCATGTAAAGACCCCACCCCCCCTTCTCTCCACATGCAGGCTGGAGCCACCATCCATCCATCTACCACAGTCCTTCACCAGACCATTGTTGTCTCTCTCTCTGCACTCGACAGGGAGCGAGGGATAATACAAACTTTTCTTTGTTTTTTTTCCCCCCTTTTTAAACTGTCATGAAGGACTCAGTTTTATTTCTGTTGTCAAAGAAAGAATCACAAAGATTAATTTTCTCACATTCCGTATTGACTAGATTAATTTTTCTTTTGTCTATTTTATTTGAATGGGAAATGGTTTATGTACAATAGGGGGCTTGTGGGAAGAGCTAGTCCTCTTCTCAGTTCAAAAAGAAAAGAAAGGTCTGTTGTGAAGCATCTGATTTGCACTCTGTAGTGAGAAGAAATTAATGTAGAACCTTTTCCTTTTGATGTGTGTGAGCAGCTTATTCTGTCCGACTGTAAAATGCATTTAATTATTGTATATTCAGACACAAAAAACGCTATGTTCTTCTATATTTGAACATGTGACTGCCGCTTCCATGATCACAATCCTGAAACACTACGTTGTCCACCACCCCACACACTGTTTCTTGAAGAAAACCCAAGAGAGTATTTTACATACGATTTACAGGAAAGTTTGATTCTTTCCAGCAAAGCCTATGCAGGACTCTCCAAATAAATTTGCATTCAGACATTTCCATGTGCTTTAAATACTGCTCTAACATGCAACCATTCCACCTCCAGAGGGACTGCAGACCTGTTTGTGTTTGACTAACATGCCCCATGCCCCTTCTTCATTATGTGGTTTGTTTCTGCTGGATATTATTTTAGGTCATTGTTGATGAGTGTGCAGAAAAAGTTTTCAAACTTTATTCTCCTCATGTCTTGTTGATGGTTGCCTTTAACCTTTTCAGTTGACCCGCTCATCCAATTCAGAAACAGTATCAGAGGACTTGTGGTAATTTGAAGTTTTTATCAAAGGCTTGCGTGTATACAGGAAATCAATCATTAACTCCTTGGAACTTATATTCTTATCTCAATTACCGTAGATTTAAATTGTGCACTTAAGATAGCTGACGTGCATAATCAGGATCATAATGAATGAAACAGCGGTTTTGTTTTCCACTTAAAAATAAAGGCTTCTTGTTTGTCAAGAACAGTCTGATTGTGTCTTACATGTACTGTCATGTGCTGGAGATGAACACAGCAGAGGTACAGAGCCGTCCAATAACATTGCTGCACATTCAGCCCCCCAAAATAATGGATGCTGAGGAAATGATAAATACTGAGCAGAGCGAACACAGGCTGTAAAGAGTATGAAAGAGATGCTGAAGTTATAGTCCAAGGTTATATACAAAACAATGTGATGGCACAGTCCTAAAGAAATAACTTCCCCATTTCCAAACACAGTTGTTTTATTGGCTGGTCTGCCAGAGCTGGCCTGAAGATTGCACCGAAACATGGTATTCCTTTTTTAATTTGTACAGGCTTCATTTCAAATTAACACCACAGTTCAGCACAGTGTATGTACATTAAGCTGTATGTCTTGGATTAACGTGTTCCTGTTACTTTGTCTACCTTGTGTAATGTCTCTGACTCTGCTCAGATCAGTTCAACAGCAGACCGAATAACTAGCACCCTCTGATAGTACAAATCAAGAGGGTGCTAGAAGTAAAAAGACATATCTAGTATGAGTTATTAGCAGTCATGAATTGTTTCTCACCTCCAGACAGCTGAGATTGTGACTTAATGTGTGTCTCAGAAGATAAAAGTAGGTGCACACAAGACAAGGTTAGATAATATAAACAATTAGGTGGAGGTATTCATCCTATTTTTACTTATGTAGAAGAAAGTGTAATGCAGCATTTACCAGGAAAATATATTATGAACGGATTATTGATACTACCAGCTGAATCCAGGGTTCACTGTGACCTCCATGATATTCTTAAGTATTATTACTTATTACAAAATAAAAATGACTTATTTCAAAATTAATCTGAGATCAGGACTTTCCTTGATTTTTATTAAGTTTATTAGGGCCCAAGCACAAAATGTGCAAGGACCCTATTGAAATTCATGTTTTCATCATTCTGGGACCATTTTCACAGAAGTCATACATTTGACATGTGACCGCAGGAAAAGCACAAGTGTAATCCCTAACACGAACAACAACTGCATTCCATTTATGTCAGCCAATTCAAAGGCACATTTTTTTTTAAATTTTTTTTTTACATGCTGGTTCACTGTTCTGCCCGCTGGGTAGTTATGTTACTGATTTTTAAGGAGATCTACAACTATTTTCATCTGAGCATCATGTCTTCAGGCGCGGGCCTTAGTAGACTGGTTTGTGTAGACTACAGTGTTATTTCCTTTTCCACCGCAACACAACCATCACAGTAAAGTAATACCCGTCAAGCTGCTCCTACTATTCAAGAGTCATCTGATTTGTAATGGGATAAGCATAAGAAGAAACAAAAGCCCCAAACTGCACAAATTATTTCAAGTAATTAACATGTTACTTGAGTCAGTCATATAAAAATATAAACTCATGGTAGCCCAACGTAGTTTACATTGCAAGTAGTTTTAACAACAAAGAATTTGTCCTACAGATGCAAGCAGGAACTTCAATACAACTTCAAGTCTCCAGTGACTCTATCGATCAGATCAGCTGGGCCTGGACCAATACCCAGCACCGTACGTGATCCGGGTGCAATTTGTGTCCTTCCTGCATCCTGAATCAGGCTGATAGGAAGCCCTACTTCTTTGGCATGACCCAGCAGATCAATCAGGGCGTCCTCATCAGGGGCCTTCACCACCACTTTGGGCTGGCCGCAGTACTCCCACTGTTTGAGAAGCTCGGGGTTCCTGCGCTGAACCTGTTTGTAAGCCGACACAGCAGCATGGGAGCACTGGGCGGCAACTTTCCCCTTTGCCCATCTTCAGGTCATTCCGGACCACAAGTATCATCTTAAACTCGCCTCCTTCTCCCATCACGCTTGCCTCACCAGTGCCGTTCCCCATTCCTGCCACCAGGCTTTTGGATGTCGCGCCAAAGCGACCACGAAGGTGCCAACCAAGGAAGAGCCCACAGCCCAGCCCTGCTACTGCACCCAAGCCCAATGGACCACACAGTAAATCCATATTTAAACCTGGAAAAATGAGAACAGAAAAAAGATTATCACAGTTCTTTCATATGTACATTTTGTTTTTATTCCCCATGCCAATGAAGCCCCTTGGAATTTAAAAATAAGTTATGTTTATGTCACACATAGACATAAACTTAAAAGTTGAGACAACAACATCTTTTTAAAGGTGAAATCAAAAATTCATTCTTGACCTTGGAAACTGATATTTGACAAAATCTTCAGCACCACAACTCAGTTCAGCAACTTATCTGGGGCTTTTGATCATATCACATGGTCTTCCCCAGTTCTCACGGAAAAGTATCTATGTTCACTTTTCCATTCCACCGTGCTCTTTAAAGGACTTTCCTCCATGTTGGCTTAAAAGTTGAGATTCAGATTCATTCTTGAAAGCTCCAGAACGCCTAACAGTACTACTTTCAAGGAACTTTTTAAACGTTATTTACCCGTTATTTTATGCATAGCAACGATAAATGTTTAGTTGAACATTTAGATAACTGCAAACAGCATTTAGCTCATTACGCACATGTGGTTGTTTTAAGTTATTTTGAACAGTGTTGAGTGACTGTGCCTGTAATAATAGAAGTGTACGCACACACTTTAGTTTGTACATACATTACTCCTTTACCACATGACTGAATTCTTGAGACGCAGCTGTTTATAAACTAACAACTAACTTTATAGGCTAACAAGCTAACGATGGTTAGCTAACGTCAATGTAACTTATGTGTGGAACCAACCAGTCGTTAGCTTCCTGGCTAACGACAATGCCCGCTTTCTCTCCCCAAAACACCGCGATTTCGACTTCTGTTCATACATTTCATTCAATTGATACACAGCAGAGTCCACTGGTCACACTTCATACCTGCTGGATTGTTGGACGTGCTAGCAGCATGAATGAAGCTTCATCTACTTTTCTTATGGTCTCTTTGTGATGACGTCACAACCCCACGACATTTCAATAACCAAACACTGTATAAAAAATAGATTGTAACCCACTTTGATTGGTTTAAACGTTATTTTAAACACATGCTCTGATATTGCCAACATGATTGTCAACGTTTAACTTAAAGAAAGTTATCAAAAATAAATTAATTAATTAATAAATAAGATATTAAGGCACTCCAAGACTATCTAAGAACATTTTGGCAATGGACTGCCTGAAAATGGCACTGCAATTGTAGTCATGTAAAAATAATAATAATTAAACACTGTATGTGTATGTTATATATTGTATATTATATTTTTGTCCATGTACTGCACAAAGCATTTCCCTCCATCTCCCGAATATTTTTATGACACAGTTAACTGGTGTTTTTGCTGTTGGTCAAGATTGTTCTCAGAAAATTCAACATCTGGAAATATCACAAAGACATTATCGGTTGCCTTTGTGTTATTGGCTTCATTTATAATGACAGATAGTCAAATGGCCTCATACCAGCTCCTAACAGATATCAAATGATGTAATTATATTTCATTTTATTTTAATCATACTTTCTTAGACATTCTTAGACATAGGCCTACCCCTCCTTTAACAAACTGCAGCTAATCGATGCTTGAGGGGGTAACACTATCGAGGCTCCAGCTTTGGCTGGGAGATTATTACAAATACTTTCAACCAAGCCAACATAGGGAGTGAGAAGAGATGTCCTACCTTTAAAATGTCCTGGTTTGGATGATTGGAGTGTCTAATGTAAAGAAAGAGAGACAGACAGTTGAAGGCAGTATTTTATTTTATGGCATGGTAATAACTCATAACACTAGCACACTCTGGTGGTTCCATGTGGAAGAAAAGGTCTTAAACCAGAACAAACACAGTCACATATATAAGAACGATACAGTTTGTGTATGCTGTCAATCCGTTTGTGGCTTTCTGCTATGAATCTTTGAATACGGTCGAAATGTCTAATATATTAACTGAAGTGATAGAGGTGGTATACTTCATTTACCATTGTGCTTTATGTGCCATACATGGCTGTCTCTCTCTCTTCACTATATGTCCTAGACTCAATATAGCAAACCAAATATCAGACATATTTGAGAGTTTTAAAAGTCATGTAGTTATTTCAATAGAGATCAAAGGTCAAGTTGTTTCAGTTGGTTGTAGTATAAATACACCAGTTTCTGAAAATGCACCCGCTTTGTCAGTGGCAAAACTCCAGTAGAGCATAGCTGTAAACCTGCCTAAAGCTGAGTGAGCATGTAAGAAGAAGACTAGTTAGAGAGGCCACCAAGAGACCTGTGACAACTCTGAAGGAATGCCAAGCTGGTTCAGACTGGAGAGACTGTTCTTACGACACATATTGCCCAGTGCTGCGTCACTTGCAGCTCTATAGGAGAGTGGCAAAGAGGAAGGCACTGAAAAAAAAACATGTCTGGAAATCTGGGCTATAGTTTGCAGGAAGCCACATGGGAGACTGACACTGGAAGAAGGTTCTATGGCATGCTGAGGCAAAAATTGGAGTGGGACCTGGATATAGACACAATGGTGGCCCTACGCAAGAGTGTCTCTGCAGTTGACAGGAAATGACGTGACCTCAACAGCGGAAGTTGGCCTTCATCTGGGCATTGTTGCATGAACATCTGTGTCGTGCCTGGAAAAGACGAGAAGGTGGCAAAAATGTGTTGCCAAATATAACCGTAATATTGTGAGCCAACCACACAGGATGCTCCTGTGGTTTTAAGTAAACACAGAAACACTGCCATCCAATAATAAAGAGATGGGTAAAGAATGGGTAGAGATATGGATGTTTCTGCCGCCACGCCACCAGACTGGAGAGCAACTTTTCCCCCCAAGCTCAGACACTCCACTCATTATAGTTTATTTCTGTTTACCAATTTTATTGTCCTCTTCGTAGAAGAAGGGAGTTACAAAACTCAATTTCACTATATAACTTGTTATACAGTGACAATAAACCAACTTACCCACCTAAAGTATGTTGCTTTTCTTTTACTGCAAAACACTACACCATGGCAATTAGTGTATAGCACAGTATTATCACCTTGATGACAACCCCACAGAGGTCCAGTAGCTGGGACTCCCTGCCAGTCAGTTAGAATTAAAGAAGCCTTTGATTTAACCTTCCTTGGATAACTATGACCTGGTTGACTGATAATCTTCACAGACTGCACACTGAATACAATTAGTAAGGGAAACAACTCCTGAGTTGAAGTCATAGCTTCAGTCATATTTTAACCTATTGTTTATCCTGGTAAGTTAAGCTTTAGTATCTCTTCATCACTCCCTCGGTTTCGCAATCACAGCCTGATCTGCTGCCTTACTGGAGTGCACCTCACTTTCCCCACCCTGACTTCACTTGCCAGGTTTGCGCTGACTTTTAGGCCAACACTGCCCTCTATTGGGAAAAACAACAATCCTCTGATGTGACCAAAACACCTTTCAAAAGCCGATAAATGACAGATGGGATCCACTGCTGTACTTCTTGAAAAAAATGGGTGCTCTTCAGCCTTTTAAAAAACATATCAGAATGTTTATATTGGTAGCATTCAACAACATCTCCCATGAATCTTAAACATTAAGACAAATTTTGTAATTCATAGGCAAAGTATTAAAAACAGGGGGAGGAGCTGTTTATTTCTGTCTTATTCAAAATTTATAAATAATTTATCCTGCAGATCAGAGACATAAGATATTCTGTCCCAAACATCATTTCATCAAGCTCATCTGCTCCATCTCAATTCTATTCAATTCAAATGTGGGGATAAAAACTATTGAATTCTTTACAATGCACCAATATGAGAGATCAGAATCAGAATTAGAATCAGCTTTTTTGCCAGGTATGTGTACACAAATTTGACTCTGGACAATGCTCACGATGTGCTTACTTATACAATAATACAATAGACAATAATAAGACAATAATAATCAAACACAGGCAGTAAAGCAGTAAAGAGAACACAATTTACATGCAATATACAATATATATATACAATATACCACTGCTTGAGCAGTTTCAGTCTGCATACACGTAACTCTTCTTATGTGGTAGGCTCCATGTAATTTTGTGCGGTATAGATTGTTAACCATTACATGACACAGTGCAAATATCGACTGCCAAGTTCCTGCCTGTGGATAATGTGCTGCAAATGAGCTTTCTGTAAACTCAGACGACTGTGTAACGTCAGTTGACTGGGAAGTGAAAGAGTTTTTATTATCTGCATTTATGTGAAGTGTTATGGATGATCCTGCAACAAACTGGAATACAGAGAGTGAATGGATGGACGTGTGAATGTTTGTCTATATTTTCAGCAGAACTTTTTAGGTTGCATAATCGGAAATAATTTTCCATACATGCAAGTTTTCTCAGGGATAGATTGCTATTAAAGGCAGCATGAGCTGTGATTATAATATCAGAAAAACATGGCGCACATTTCTCATAAAGCAACTGAATCACAAGTGGGTTGTATTCTCTTAGGGATAGTAACCTTTCATCTCTTTTCTTTCGAGAAAACATGACATACGGTTACCAGGCCAGAGCCGAGATGCTATTGTTCTGATGACAAAAGGTACATCACCAACTTTTTTAAAGTGTAGTGGACGTTTTTTACTAAGTAGTTCATATATTTATTTGGAAAAACCTCACCTATAACAATCTTTGTATGAGAAATTATTTTACCTATTAATAAAAGCATTGTGATGCCTCACTGCTACACTATAGGCTTTGCCTTTAAATTGCCAGTGAGAATTTGTCACTCTTTCCTGCCTTGGTGTCCATTTCTGGGTCCTGCATCAGGCACTAGTTTGATAACCACTTTCTCTAAAACCTGATGCCTCTCTTAAATTAACTGAATGACCTCTCAGCAATGTGGATCTCTGAACAACATTACAGGTGACACCTACTATGAAGTAACTGATCTAAGCGCTGAGAGTTCTGGGCAGCCTCTTATGGCTGCACTTGACACACATATGATCCATGTTTTGCACTTTAAGTCCTCAGTCATTTAAGTGCTATGCTGCTGTTGCAAATGACATAGACGGATTTGTCCCCTTGAAACTTGCTTCCACTACATCTTGCAAATCAAGTCCCAAGAGACTAAGTGAAAAACCCTGAACTCACTTCGTGCCCAGTCGCATTCTACCAGTGGAAACACAGTGACCGGCTAGAGAACAATCAGCCAGACAGAGTTCTGAAATAGTTTTCTCTTTCTGGTAAACAAGATGGAACTCAAACATGCAGAAAAGCAGTTCAGATCTTCTCTAGTCTCTAGTTATGACCTGAAAAATGTGATGTCCTGAGGTGTTTTTGATCAATTTGGGAATTGGCTGTGCTCTCTTTGCCCAAATGCCATTCATTCACTCTCTGTGTGAAACCTACTGAGGACTGAGAAGTGTTAGATGTGCGCTCCAGGAAAGTGATCCACTTATTTATAGAACTTTAATTAGACTGGCTCTCTGGAGGTTCTACCAAGCAAATGATGAAATCTCCCCCTCTTTCTGTCTTTCTCTGCCTCTCTTCTGTCAGCCTGCTCTCCCCTTCCCCGGCAGCTCTGTATCAGTGCTCAACCCTCACTGGCCCCCTCCATCACCACACCCCGCACTCAAGTTATGATGCAGTTCATGGGAAAGCGTACTTTTGCCCTACATTGCCGCTGGGGCTCCACAACAGGTTTTATTTGAGCCAAGAGTTGGTTGTGGATTAAACATCAGCTGAACGGTGAGTTTACCCTCTCTGCATAATGCATTGCAAATAAGCACTAGGCTGTTATATTACAGCCCTGATTTTGTTTTACACTTTTTGAATTTATAACCCTTCTATAGTGCACTGTGGTTATCTTTGTTTCAAAATGTGAAAATTGCTCGATTATCTTATCTTTTCAAATGTCTCATCCTGACGTGCATGTGCTCTGTGCGGAGTTCCTCATTGTCCCTCGCACAAGAGTTACTCAACAGGTCTGGGTTGTTTTGGTAGAAGCGATTGCGCAATCAAGTGCTGGAGCAGCGCTGTGCTACTGTGTTTCACACAAGTAGTAGTGTTATGAAAGAGTTTACTATTGATTGTGAATAATGCATCAACATTAAATTAATAATCAAATTAACTGTTGTATAGAATAAAGCATATAATTTTACACAGGCGGCTCAGGTGCACATTTTTAACAATGACCTGTTTGGCACCAATTTCTATAATTAGTGTTGCTGACAGGATATCACACTGACGCACTTTGTTGAGCCCTTTTGTGGGACAACGTATTGTTCTTCTCTGTGCAAGAAGAAAAATTATAGGATGTATTAAATACCATTGTGCATGAAGCATTGGCACTGTTCTTCTAGTGTGAGTGTGTGTTTAAGGTTTAAAGTCTGTGATGAAAAGCTTTTGTTTGTGGTTCCCTGAGAAGGCCAAGAGTAGCTCTCCAAATACCTTGCAGCCTAATCATCTGAGAAGATTTTTATTTTCCTGTGTGACACTTCAGCTGCACGAAACAGACTACAAAGTACCCACAGCCTCATTGTTCAGTGCCTGTGTGTGTGTGTGTGTTTTCCTTCAAGATAACACCCGACACCCATGCCTGAACCCAACAAGTGGTCTTAAGCCTCTTCAGGTCCTTGGCACTTCAGCAAGTCACAATTATTGGACACGTCACTGCCACTGCAAAAAGCTAATGGTGAAAAAAACCTAGAATATTTCTCACAAAATGCATCAGAATGCATCAATGAAATACCTACAGGTTGTAAAGAATCATCACGGCCTGCTGTTACGTCAGTGTTGCACAGTGTCTGTAGCCTGACAGTCTAACGAGTTTGAAAGCATGGAAACAGGAACCAGAGGCCCAGACCCACACGATAGACAGTTTAAGCTCTGACAGAGTGCGTGTGTGTGTGACGCTGACCATTCCACAAGATGGTAAACTGCATACCTCCATGTCAGGGTCCCTTTCTCACTGCTCACTGACAGATTCCTGAGAGACCTGAGGCTCTGTAGTTCCACACTGTGCACGTGTGTGGATCTCCTTTCAGTAAATGCAATAAAGAAACACAAAGCAAAACCTTGTCCTGTATTCTTTCACCCATCACTCATACATATTACAGTTCCTTTCACTGTGTACGCCTATTGATCACCAGGGGAGGTTGACTTATAATTGAGTGTACACACATTCAAATGAACGACACTTGCATGTGCTCCCAGTGGTACTCTGTAATCAGTTTTAGCGAGCAGTGTGTATGATGGAGTGTGTGGTGCTGTGCTGAAGGCCAGTCTCTTCTGTCAGCAGGAGTCCGTCCTAGTAAATGAGATGGCAGAGTGTGGCACAGAAGGTGAACTACCTCAGAGGCGTCTTGGGGTCAAGGAGCAGCAAAATGGAGAGCTGACAGGTAAAAACAAAAGACATCTAATATGCAGCTGAGCAACAGATCAAACCTATTATTTGTGCGTCACTACTAAAACGTCTTTGAAAAGATGTCACAGTCTTTGTTGTATTTGCAAGATTTTAATTTAAACATGTTAATTCCTCGTATGTTTGTGTGTGTGTGTGTGCTTTCAATACCCACGCTCCATGGCTAGACCCAGAGCTGTCTGTAGATGACAGGAAGCAGAGGGACCGGGAGGAGCGTGAATCTCTGGTGTTATGGAGGAGACCTCTGCTCACACTCCACTGCTTCACTCTGGAACTGCTCATCACCCTTAAAGAGTGGATTTGCAGGTGAGACTAAGGGCGGGATACAAACACTGCCCTGTTCCTGATAAATTGCACTTGAGGTGTTTCCTCTATTCTCCATTTGACCGGCTGCATGTTATGAGTGAACGCAATTTGTCAATAAAAGTCCCCAACTAAATTTAGAGTCCAAACTACATTAACGATGTTTCAAAAACTTTTTTTTTTAGTGAGAAACCTAAAACAGTGCTACAACACGTGGACGAGCTATTTGGAGAAACTCAATTTACAATTAATGCTCGTGTTCAAGCTGCAAAAATCTGACATAAGCCAAAGATTAAACTGAGGCAGAATGTTCTGTGTGTTTGGTCATGCTAACCAATAAACTTAAATGTTTTTGTGATGTGAGTTTTATTTAAAAAGGTGCTAGTGCTACTTGTCTCAGGCAAAAAGAGGATATGATAGTTATACTGCCCACACACAGAAACACAATAGCACAAACAGCACATCTGGCCAGACAGGAGGTGACCTTGACTGTCTCAGTGCTATCAACCCAGAAGGCCTTCTCCTTCATAGTTTAGTCTTCAGTCAGAAGCCTAATCTCCCCTCATTACTCCTCATCATTAGCCTACTGCTGATAGAGCTGACAAGGTCTTTTCACCCCACTAACGGATGTTACGTCGGCAACAAAGCAAAAGCATCAGACTTGACTATGGCTTAGACAACAAATTCCCCGCGCTGCACAACATGTCTTTTACACACAGTCTGATCATCTTTGTTGACACCGGGGGCCCAGAAAAAGGTCAGAGTGTGCGCTCAGGGAGGCCTTTGTGGTTAAATGTGTGAGGACAACGTGTTTATTTTCTAAACTACAAGAGGATGTGGTGAGCCGCAAGCACCACGAGTAGTGTTCTGACTGAGAGAAGCTGCTTCTCACCAACACTCAAAACACATGGTGTTATAACTGCTGCAGGGGGATACACGCAAACACATTACGGCTTAGTCCATGAGCGCTTAGAGTTTGTCGTGACTGTTCATAGAGGTGGTTTGTAATTTATAGCACATGCACAGGGAGTCCTCAGGGTAGCATGTTGTTCAGCGTTGTGGCTCCACACTTGTAAATGGGGACAATGGTTGTGAAACTCTGCATTGACAAACCATTTCATCAACACAAGTATGATACTGTTTGTGTTGTCCTTGATTCACAACTTTTTAGAGAGCACTGTAAAGACATTCCTGAGTCAATAATCTAAGGACCATTTTTCCAGTAGGCTGATATTATACAATCAGTAGGTATTTCTCTATCAGCAGTGGATGTTGTTGGTGTTGCTACACACTTTTACCAAAATATTGCAAAGAGTGAAATGCTATCTTTTTAGTCCTCACATTTGGTTCAGCCTTGAATGGACTTTTTTCTTTGTTTTGCATTTGATTCCCAGTGAAGCGACACATTACATCAAAATACAGGAAGAAGAACATCTGGGTTTTGTTTTGTTTTTTTTTATCTCCGGCTATATTATGTTTGTTATGCAGCAGCTCATGGGGTTAAGTGATGTCCTCCACTGCAGGAGAAATGTCTCCTTCACTTCACTCTACCTGGACCTGGTTGACCGAGACGGGGAGATGGGGGTTTTGCGATTTACTGTTTTGTGTGTATTTATGGCGAGCTCACTTTTGACATAACGCAGTTCAGCCGCTAATCCCAACGGTAAGATAATTAACGACAGAGAAAAGAAATTCTGTTGGCCATTCAGCCTGACTGAAACCTGTCACTGCTGGTAGCTAAGTTAGCTAATGTTTTCTTTAGCTACCTGCACCAAAGGACAGTAGTTAATCAAAATCAAATACACACACAATGCTAACGTTAGCTGGCTAACTTTAGCTTAGCGAGCAGAAATCCCTAATTCACAAGTACATACGTATTATTAGCAAAATGTAATTAAAGCATCAAAATTAAAGTAGGCCTACTTGTTTAGCAGAATATATATATACATATATATATATATATATATATATATATATATATATATATATATATATATATATATATATACAGTTAGGTATTATTTTATTTTTTTTATTTTTTAATAGTAATAAATCAATGTAGTTACATTAGTTTAGCAGCATTAGTGGTTGTTTAGTCTAAAACATTTTTGTTTTACAATTTAAAATCTTAGTTTGTAAAATAACTTGTAACTATAGCAGTTAAGTTAATCGAGTCAAATCAACCCCTGAAATGTAATGTAGTGGAGTAACTTATAAATTCAAAGTAAGTTAGCAGAAAATAGAACTAAGTATTTCGAGGTTGCTGTTGCTGGCCCTTAGGAAGTAGATTTTTCTCAACCCCTGAAGGAACACTAATTCTACAGTTTTGTCTGAAAGAATCAAATTCACCATCAAATTTATGGAGATACATGGTGTTCACTGGACAGGAAGGGTACACATTGTAATCTGTAGTTGTCAGACAAATGTAGTGGATTAAAAAGGGCAATATTTGGCGTAAGTGAAGTGGCATAAAATAAAGGCATAAAGTTGCATAAAATGTAAATACTAAATAAATTAGACCTGCAACCATAAGTCGAATAATCAGTTGTCTAATATTAAATTAATTGCCCACCTATTTGGATAATCCATTAATCGGTTTTAAAGAAAAATTATTTGATTCCAGTTTGTTAAATGTGAATATGTTCTGGTTTCTTTCCTCCTGTATGACAGTAAACGGAATATCTTTGAGACATTTGAGGACATCACCTTGGTCTATGGGAAACATTGATTTTTCACTGTTTTCTGACATTAAATAGTCCAAACAACTAATCGATTAATGGAGAAAATATTGACAGATTAATTGACAATGAAAGTAATTGTTAGTTGCAGCTCTACTCTAAATAGAGTAACCTGAATTTATAATTGTTCCACCACTACTAACTGCAGTACAATTATATTGAATTGAGTTATGAGTTGTTACACAACAGTCGACTCTTTTCTTCATTATAAAAAGCCCTCTGGTGTGAATTTTTCAAGTGTACAAGTTTATGCGTTAAGTTATTAAATTTTCATAAATCTGAATGAATCCTAAATGCATTATCATAATATCAGCATACATGACAGAGGCCCTAAACATTCAGTATAAGCATAGTCTGCACACATGTGCATACCCCACTTTATTAGTGATATTTTTTTGTACAAATGACCACCCTACCATGTAAATAGCTCATCCAACATGCACCGTTCTCAATACACTGTCAGGTTAGCATGTTAGGTACTGTACCAAAGGGTTACATATGCAGTGTGTCCTACTGAGAACACGCCGCTCCTGTTGGTGAAAACTATATTTGCAGTGGTTTGAAGAGTTTCCAGCAGATGTCTCTCTCCCCTAATATTAAAATGAAAATGACATCCTCTCGCCGCCAAATAATTGCATCCTCTCTTTTCACTAATACTGCCTCACTGATTCCTCTAATGATTCTTCATGTTTTTCTTTCCTTGTATACTATTCACCTCTGCCTCCTCACACTTGCATCCAACATTTTCTACCTTCATTCTCTCCTTCTCCCTCACCCAGGCTCTGGCAGCAAAGGCAGACTGTGATTGGCCTCCTGCTCCTGCTTATCCTCCTCTCCATTGCCTACTGTATTGAAGGAACACACCAGAAGGTGACTGAATACTAAATATTTTTCATAGTACATTATAACCATATTTTTGGGGGGGGTGCAGTGGACAGAACTCCGTCTTCTTCCACTTTGTTAAGCTGACATAAATCATAAAGTAAAACTCAATACATTTTCTTATTGCATTATTATTAGTGCAAGTTACCACTATAACACTGAATGCTATAGAGTTATTGTGGGCAGCTGTGTCACAGAACGTAGAGCGGGTGTGTATTCATCAGGTGGTTGGTGGTTTGATCCCTGGCTCCTCCTGGTTAAAGTGTCCTTTAGCAAGACACTCAACCAGTGCCAGTGGTTTGTCCCACTAAGGTTACCATTTCACACAGTGCATTTACTTTTTATTTATGTTCTGCATAGTGACATGTGTGGCTAAGTATCATTATAGTGTGACTGCCCACATCAGCAGCACAAGAGTGCCTATAACAGGATACCCGCATGAACATCATCTCCAACAAGTGTGTGCTTGTGTGAGTGTGCCTACATCATGGTTTAATTGTTAACTTCCCACAGAGCTTTGTTTTAACTGCCAATCTCTTATGTCCACATGGCAAACTACTGGAATTGTGAATGTAAACCTCAGCAGTCTGTGCCATAGAAACACCTTCCCCTTTCTTTTTCCCCCAACGTAGAGTTTTAAAACCCACTGCCGTAAAACCCTTTTTTCCCCATGTTATACACAGAGACTCAAGAGTTGTATAATCACTTCCCAGTAACTTCACGTCATAATCACCCATGACTCGCACTGCACTTCCCAGTATTTGTTTTGCTGGGTTTCCTGGGAAATGGAGTCTCCCCCCCGAAACCCCTCACTTCTTCCCGTAACCTACACACTCCATGCTTCCTCCTTAAAGCAACCTGCCTTGGCTCGAGGGAGGAGGTGTAAACGGAGTGATAGATGGAGTGGTAATGGGGGATGAACAGGAGGAAGAGGAACACAGGGAGAGATAGAGAGATCTTGGTGTGCCTTACTTTACTAGTTGTGTAAGAGAGAGCTGGCTGCCACCAAAAAGAATAATGGTGCTGTTCTTCTGACAGTGTGCTGAACACTCCTACCCTACGGCTCTGTCCTCTAAACTCAACAACCTCTGTCTCTAAAGGTCTCTCTTCCTCTCCCTCTCTATCTCTACCACTCACTTGCCCTCTCCCACCCTTTAAAGTGCCCTCTGTTTTGCACACTTTCACTCTCGTACCTTCTCTCACTCTGTCTCTGTTCCTCCCCTCCTCTCTCTGCCCCCCCACCCCCGCCCTCGTTTCTTGTTTTCCTCACTCTCTGTGCATGTGCCTCTGCCATGTGGTTGACCGTCCCTCTCTCTGGCCTCTGCAGTATGTGCGTTACATGGAGAAGAAGACGCTGTGGTGCGCTTACTGGGTCGGCCTGGGCATTCTGTCCTCGGTGGGTCTTGGCACCGGCCTGCACACCTTCCTCCTCTACCTGGTAAGAAAGTTTTCACTGACTCTCCACGACAAGTTGCCCGCCACTTGAACACTGCAGTTGCTCACTTGCCTGTGCATGTTTATGACAGAGCTGAAGCTCAAATCACAGTGGATGGTTGTGTTGCTGTGACGCAGGTCTCAAAAAGCTGTTGATGCTGTTGTTGGGTTGTTGCTAAGGCTTTAATAAGAGCATTATTGAAAGCTTTTGGGGGCTCCTTGTGCATTTGCACATGCCTACGTGAGTGTGTTAGTATGGGTTTGTGCGAGCGTGCGTTTTGGAGTGGGGCGGAGATGAATAGGCGCTGTGGTAGTCGCACTGTTTTGACAGGCAGTCCAGGAACAATCGCACTCACTGACCCCTCTGACTGAGTGCACATGAGGATAAAACCCCCCCCCCTCTCTGAGTTCTTTCTCTTTCCTTTCTCCCCACTCTCCTGCCCCCCACTGTTTCTCTCACTCTCACTTTCTCTCACACTCCCTCCCTCCCCTTACTCGTTCTCCTTTTTATGTCTCTCCTCTGCTTACAGTCCCCCCTTTTACTCCCCCTCTCCTTCTCCCTTCCTCTTTCTTTCTCCCCCAATTCTCTCCGTCTCTGAGTGTTTTTGCTCAGTTTTGAGTGTGGGGAGGTGTTGAGACTCTACTGCTGATCAGATCAGGGTCCCAAAACATCTGCTTGTCTTCACTGCTCTGAGTCCATCTGTCATCAGGGAGTCCACTGTTGCACTCGTGTGCCCTTGCCCAGTGGAGCTGAACTGGAAACTTTGAAGTGCGTGTCCTCCATTCTGCTGTTTTCAAAAGCCAAACTGGCGCCCTCAAATGTAATTTCAGTATTTTTTTAACTCTCCCTTAGTGGACCAGCTCACTTTTTCAGAAGGTTTTAAAGTAGGATGTCACCATCTAGTGAGCACGGCTGCTACTGCAGGTTGGTGTCATTGGGTTCATGACAGAACTTGGTGCTCCTTGCTGGAGCTGCTGTCGTGCATTTTTTATAGAGTTTGACTGATATGAAGGCCGATACTACTGCTGATTTTTTTTTAGATTTAATCCACTGATACATTATGTTTTTGTGTGGATATTGAAATAAAATATTTTTAAAATTGTATCTTATATGCCTCTAAATAAAAATCACACTTACAAGCAGTATGTGTTTCACACTAAATGGACTCATTGTAGGGTGGGAATGCCTCTAAATCTGCATGTAGACCATGAGACAGTGCTAAAAACATTGAAACATCACAGGTTTGTACAGACTGACAGACCTGAACCTGTTGATCCAACTTGTCCACACTGGAATGAACTCTCTGGTCAGACATTCTCTGGTCAGTCAGGGTCATTTAATACTTTGAAGATGAATGTCTTTAATTGGCTGATGAGGAAATTTTAATAAACATCTAGCCTGATGTTGGCCTGAGTTATTAGTCAAACAATATTTGTTTGTGTAAGAAACCCTGTCAGATCTAGTATCTGCTTCCTCTGTTCAACTGTGAGCCTAAACCACAAGTAAGAAGCACAAAACTGACTCAGAGACTTATAATTATAGATCTTCTTTTCTGTAGAAGGGCTGTTTAAAGGAGCCATAGAGATTCATAAGTGATTGTGTAGATTTTTGGGTACTGACTGTTATTTCTGATTTCTGAAGTTTTTCTGTGGTAAGTGAACAGTGGGGGGGGGCACCAGCAGACATGTTGTCCTGTTTTGAGGAACTAGGACTGGGTCAGTGATTGTAACTGGGTCAAACAATCTCCGAACACTTGCTAAGATGTCAGCACAAACTTTCAAGTCTAACACTTGCAGCTTGACCCTTCTGGCACCGTTTTCCTTTCCTGGCCATGAGACTTAATAATATGCTTGAAATGAGAACTGAAGTGGGCCTGGGTGTTTACTTGCTCCTGACTTTGATATGCACCAATGTCAACATTTGAAAGAACACCACCACAGTTACTCTGTAAGTGATACTAAAGTGCGCCACTAGAGATATACAGCTCAGGGGAGAAGTGCTGCAATTAACTTCTGTTGCAGTTTCTCCTCCCGTCTACAACATGGTGAAACACTTGAATGCATTTTCACTTCGGCAAACTGCCTGATTGTGAGGAGCTGAGTAAAGCAGAGGGCAGGGCTCAAACAATCAGTCGATTGCTAATCAATTGCTGGACTGTCAGAAAATTAGTGGCAGCAGTTTTGACTATTGGTCCAATCATTCATGGTGAAACTTCCTTTCAAATCTGAATATTATCTGGTTATCTTTCCCCTCTATGATAATAAACTGATTTTCTTGTGTTTATTAACTGTTGGTTGGATAAAAAGAGACACCTGAAGAAGTCACTCTGGGCTCTGGGAAATTGTGTTGGACATTTTTGAACCTCTGACATTTTACTGACCAAACAACTAATCTTGTAAATAATTAGTAGATGGATAGATGAAGAAAATCATTGTTGGTTGCAGCCCCACCTGATTATTTTGATAACAAAAATAATTGATTACATTCTGCTAAATAGTATTGTACATATTGTATATATAAACATGATGTATGCAAATGAATACATTGTTTAGTTAATTAATAGAAATGAATTAAAGCCATTGCATTTGCACATAATAACTGATTCATAAATTGTCAACCAACTCAGGTCATTACTGTAAACAGTCAGTAGAGGGTGCAAGTGGTCTTAAGATGTCAACAAACCAAACAAATCAGTGCAGACTCCTATTGTAATACTTTATAATGTTTCATTATATTATGTGTCAATATTTTTATTCACATAGGATACAGCTGAAGATTCATATATTGTCTCCCTGGCAAATAAAGATTTGGAAAACAGAAACAGTGTGTTTAAAAGCTTTGGATTTGTTGTTAAATTACCAAAAAAAGAAAAGACAGAACACAAAACTGAAACAACTCCACGATATATAATATTATTGAATAGCATAGTGAACATTAAGACTACTAATATGTTTCATTGTACAATTGTAAGATGGACTAGCAGGTCTAATAACCATTAAGGTACTCTGTAGTGCTATTTCCACATGACATAACATGTGACTCTGTCATATGACTTCCCCTACCTTCCTAGCTGTCACTATGTGTCCCTTTTCTGACTTCTTTAAAGGGCTACACTCGATGATTGAAGCAAATTCTTTAATTTCATCTAGTTACAGCAAATGTGTGGTCCCATTTTTCTCTGCCGACACAATGTTGACTTCGTTGGACTGGGCACTGCTAGGTGCAAGCTTTCTGTTTAACTTCTGTGAAAGTGATAATGACGAATCTTTTAACTGCTAATAGGGGTTTTGTTAGAAATAAATTACCACACATCACATAACAGCGCACATCCTAAGTGGATGGCGGGAAGCAGCACCATGTGAGTACTGCTGAGCCACCAGCAGAGGAGGATAAAGAGCCAGTGAAATGCAAACCATTCCAGTCAATGAAACCAGAGCAGAAGTGGCAGCACTCCTGTTCCCGCACATGTGAAATTGCTGCCCTGTGTCTCCTCTCTGTGTTTGTATCCTGCAGAGACAGCAGGAGAGCATTGTACACGGACAGGACTGGTTATTGGAGAAAGATAAAACTTTGCAACTCAGGCATGGAGAAGGGGGGGGGCACTTCTTGGCACACCATCAAGTGTATTTTATCCAGCTGCTATGAGGGAGGAGGTAGTGGGTGGGTGCATATAATACAGACCATGGAAACAATAAAATCATGCAGGAACACTAGATAGATCTCATTTCAGCAGGAGCTGCGGAGGCGAGGATCAGTACACATGCACGCGTACGCACACAGAGAGTGCTGCACCTGCGCATGAAGATCACAATTATGAGTGGGACCGGTTTTCATCCCCACTTAGGTTTTTAAGTATTTGTATTCTAGTGACAACTAGTGTCCCTGCCCTCCATAAATCCTCTTTTAACTGAGAAGGGGTTAGCGTTGAGTGTGACTCTTGTAAGCCTGGGAATGCTGTAAATATTTTAGAAGAGAGCTCATCTGAGTCATCCACCATTAAATTACTTTCAGTAATGGCTGTTGCCATTAAGTCATTATGGGCAGCATGAAAATTGTTGTGCTCAACGTTAAATCAACAGCAACAAAGAATTAAAGTCCTTATAATTGAGGCCGCGCACGTTGCTGTTTACATAATAGCAACTAGGGTAGTCATTTTTTCTCTCCCTCTTGGCTTTGAGCTGTTTTATGAGTGAGAGGTGTACATGAATGTCAGCAGCCACTAGGGGAAAAACAACACCAATCCTATGGGATAACACAAAATTGAACCATGTTTGGAGCGTGTTTATGACTCATGATTTACAGTCCCTTGTCTTTCAGAAAATAAACCAGTGGCTCATCTAAATAAAGAAACATTCTGCACTTTTCTATATTCAGTTTCTTTTAGGATTGCTAAATTACAGGTTGCAGAGGAGGTTTGTGTAGAATATACAGATTTTCCCCAGCAAACCCCCTAAAATTAAGTTTTGGCTGTTGGCAATTACCAGGAGCACAGCTTTAATTAGCGCCAACTATCGCTGTGAGCGCCGAGCAGGTCTGAGAGTGTGGCTTCCACACACTGTCCCTGCATTGTTGTTACTATCACACATACACACACACTGCTGCCCAGGTCCTGAAAGTTCTCCTGCTCATATGCCGTTATACAGTTAGGTGCAGTTCGCCCACGCTTTCACAGTCTGACAAGAACATGTGGGTGAGGGAAACTTGATCACAGCATGGCAGGGTATCGGACAAAAGACGTGTGTGTGTGTGTGTGTGATTGGGTGGCACACTCACCTGACCATTGTCTGGCTTTACAGTGACGAACCTTGCTCCAATCCCAGGCAAACAAAAGGGCACCTTCACGTTCACATAGACAGAAACCCGGTTGCTTTGTTTGAGTTGTGACGCACAAACACTCCTGCTGGTCTGTATGACCTAGAATAGATTTGCCACTACTCATGAGTGTTTCTTTTGTTTGTTTTTATTTTTTGATCACTTGACAAGTGTGATCAGAGAGTTGTTACTTAACTCAGAGCTGATAAGGCTCCGTGCCGGCTCTTTAGAGGGTGTTGACTTTACTCTTAGTGGTGTGGACTGTGTATATAAACACTGCCAAATATCAATTCAGAATTTTCTTGACTTTGTCGCATATGCTTTTTACATCAAACGCAACTCGACATAACATAATCGCCCCTCTGTTCACCAAAGTGAGAATTGATACCCTGCATGCATGTTACATGAGTGACACATCAGGATCAAGTTCAGTAGTTCTTTGAAAAGCTACTCTTGACTCACCACTGGCTGGCAGTAACGGATCTCTCACTTTAACTTCAGCACCTCTTAAATTCGATTTGAAGCGATTAATTTTTAACTACATCTAGATAGTGTGTCAGAACTTTATCGCATGAATTTGATCCTCCCACTACTGAACAGGCCGTTTTACTTACATACCATAAAGATCCGTTGGTTGGGGATTTTTCACTGGTAAGTTATGGATCTGCAGCTGCTTGTGTGGAGAATTGTCTAACTTTGGGTGTAAATATGAAATACCACAAAAGGGCCTTTACTTCCTTTGCCAAAAAAAGAGGGAAAAAAGCACCATTGCTTTCATCCATGATTTTAAGTAATTAATTTTCTCCCTCATAAGGTTGGAGACACCGATCTTCCCGAACATCTTGTGACTTCACCAAACCTCTTTAAAGATGAATACCAGAGAGATGTGTAAATGGGAGTGTGTGTGTGTGCGTGGTAGTTCTAATGGTGCTTCTCAATCTTAACTGTCACACTTCAGCAATCCAAAGCATGCGTCTGTCTGTCTGTGTCTTGGAGGCCCCAGGAGTCCTCTTAAAACCAAGTACAATAACCATTCGATTTGAAAGAAAGACACACACACACACACACACACACACACACACACACACACACACACACACACACACAGGAAGCAAATCCTGGGCAAAAGTGGGCTTAGTGTGTAGCCAGTCTGGAATGGCACCAACAACCCTGCCAGAACAAGCCAAACCTGACCAGACCAAACCAGAGCGTTGCTGGCAGACTGCACGTGTTTAAGTTGTTTGAAGCATAGTTTTGTTATGAAATTCTACCATCAAGGTCACCCAGTGCTTTTCAGCTACCCAAAATATGGCCATTATAAAGCCCACTTTACTTTGGCAGTAAGTAACAGTCTCAAAACCAAAGATATTCACTTTAGCAGCAAATCATCCAAATTGAGAAGGTGGAACCAGGGAACACTGGCACATTTTTATTAGAAAAACACTAAGCCATTAATCGATTATCAAAATCATTTATAGCTAATTAATTGAATTGTTGGAATTGTTACAGCGTTGGTTGTGATGATAGACAACAAAATTAAAAATAAATGAAAGGGAAATAAAAATTACCATTATAATATGTTAAAAGGGAATTATTTTAATGTGTAGAATTATACTAAATGCTATTTTTTATACGTGTTATTTGATCTATATTTTATCCACATTTTACATTATTAGGATATAGGATTCAGCGCAGAGCAGAGTTTATTGCACTGCGAGAATTGACTATGTACTTACTTAACTGGTTGGGATAACTGATGATTTGAGAAAGACTTTAATGTTAACCCCTGCTCAACAAAGTGAAATGAACACAACCTTTATGTTTAAGGTTATTTAATTTGCTATTGTAATTCATGAATTTGTATATTAAGTGAAGGTGTTAGAGTGTGTAATCCATGGCTCAGTGGGGGGTCAGAGTGAGTGTGTCTGTCTTCCAGTCTGGGAGAGGTTTCTGAACATGAAGTCATATGGTGAAACCACATGGATAAATCAGTGGGACCAGCCCCTCAAACCTCCAGCATCTCACATTTAGGGTATGTGTGTGTGTGTGTGTGTGTGTGTGTGTGTGTGTGTGTGTGTGTGCGTGTGCTTACCACCCACTTCAAAAACACCCCCGCCCTTCCTCTCTGTCTCCCTTCCATCACTGGCCTCAGTCTAGCGTTCTCTTACCTCCCCCAGAGATCCTGACCGGGGCTTCTTCATAACGAACTAACCTCTAATGTTTGTCCTGCTTTGCCTCCAGCAGTCTCCCACTAGAAGAAGTGGTTAACAGGTTATGCTAGCCTGACCGTGTCTAATGTGCTTAAATGGCCCTTGACAACCACAGCGACCTGTTAATGACTGGACCGTCCTGTGGCCGTGGTCACTGAGATCTGGTCAGTTTATGGTCACAAATTAATGTCTGGTCTGGGGCTTAGGAAGCAGCTACATTTGCCACCATAGACTCACGAGAGGAGGCCACGCCGTGACTAGTGACTGTGATGATTATGGGCTGCATCTGCTAGGGTCTTATGATTAAAAACAATAATTTAGGGATCCTGTAATTTCCCTGTACAATTTGTGTAGCTTTGATCTTTTGCAAATTCAAAGTCTAGAATAGTACAGAACATGTACATAGAAAAGTGATGCACAAAAGATCAGCGTTTGTTAAAAATGTATTTATAACACAGACAGTTGACACTGGATCTGTCATGTGCTACTGCTTTCTAATGGGAATGTACAGGTTTTTGAAATTTGATGTGATACGTGATGAAATGTCATCATGAGTGCATTCACTCATCTGCATCTATTTCCGCATACGGAATGAACCGGTAGTTATAAGTTAAACTGTAAAAAGCCCCCTCCTTGCACATGGTGCTTTGCGATACAAGTCATCACACCTACACTGCTACAATATAATATGAGTGTATGTCTGCTGAACTTAATAACACTGTCTCTGTGACACACACAAGGTCACACAAGAGAAAGTGTTGTGTTATATATCAAGTGTTTCACGATGTAAAACTTTTAAGAAGTGAAGTGCTGGATACTGTGGGGCAGAGAAGATGGTCGACGGTGCGCGTCACTAGCTCATCTCAGCTGCAGCTATTGGCCAACCAGCTTTCACATCCTCCTTCAGTGGGCACACTGACGCACACTTTGTTCTTGCTGTGGCACTGAGAGGAAGCTCCTTTCCGTTCATGTGCTTTAGCAACTGCCGTGCTCATGGCCAATCCCTGTCACTTCGGAGCAATTTACCACACATCACAAGTAATTTGTTATCAGTTCAACATCATCATCATGGCTGCTAAGATCACTACGAATAAGCAAACGTATCCCCACTCCTGTCTTTGTGGACTAAAATATGTAGCGCTTACAGCTTTGATATCTTGTAACAATAAGTGTTCCTATTAGCTTCATTGCCTTGTAGTTTTCTTGTAAAAAATATATAAAAGCTGTAGTTATGTAGTGTTTCTCACCAAAACGGTTTAACAAATGTTCCTTCCACCATAAAACTTTTGAAAATCCAATTCATATTTTAACTCCTGCGTTACTTCCACCCATGTTTGCTAGCTTGCAGCCTTCTTCTTCACGGCTTTGTCGGGGCTTGCAAAATTTGTTGGCACAACGCCTTAACAACTGAAAAACGGCAGAACAGTATGAAACTGGCAGCAGGAATGCGTATTGCGTCTCCGGTGTGGTACAGTGTGTGCTTGTGTGACCTCATACTAACAAAATATGTACCCTCTCATAGTGCTAATAGTGGTCAAACACTCCACAGGGTACCTTTAATGTAAGCCCCATTCAGATGGGATTAGCATTACAGGGGGAAGTGGGGAATAAAAATTTCACTGCGCTCCTCTGTAATTTTACTTAACAGTACCTCCCTGTAGCTGACATTACAACAGCCCGTTTGATGAGCTATGGCTCTCCTGTTAGCTTTCATTTTTCTTTTTTTTTCTCAAATGTGTTAGTATGAACAAGAATTTTTTAGATTTTCTTTAATTTCACACAAAGGTCACATTTCACATATTAAAAAACATACAATAGGACAAGCAGGTATTCACATCGCAATGTGCAGTACATCACTCCGGATGAGATTTAAATTACAGGAGGACCAGCAAGTTTTTCGAATAATAGTAGGTAATTGCGGCTCTAATTATTGCTTGGGTGGGGTGAAAAATGACCCACATATAATCTCCAGATGGGATTAAAATCACTGACTAGCGCAGGTATTGTTAAAATCTCCCCAGAGAAATAAATCCACTCCGAATGAGGCTTTAGATGACAATAGATGACTTACTTTGAATTTTAGAGAGTATTCCTTTAAACATCTCACACTGATATCACACATATCATACACAGTCAGAGTTTGTGTGTCTCCTGAGTCTGTGTGGATGTACTCATACCCAGAAGTGGGGATCCCACTCATTTTGGAGGCCAGGCGTTGGTTTCTGCAGGTCGCCACAGGAATGCCAGCAATGTTGCCTTCATTGTGCATCCCATTGGGTCAGAGAGAGAGGAACTGTGTGCCTCTGTTAGTACTGATGTGTATGTTAGTGGCAGCCAACATCGTCAACATTAGGCAAATCTCAAAGGAGACACAGTTGGAGGTGGAATAGTTATTTAAGCATTCACCACTACTTTGTTTATAGTGAACAGTGTATAAGGTGGAACAGTGGTTTCTCTGCAACTGCTTCCCCCACTTTCTACTTTTCTCCTGATATTAATCAACCACCGTGCCTTGAAGTGTGGCGTTGAAATGTGTGTTTGTGTGCCACGAAGTCAGAAACAAAATGACACCGAGGGGCAGCCAGCTACCTGGATTTTTTTTTGTGGGCCGGGCCGCAGATTAATAGTGAGTCACCAGGACAACATGAGATGACTAGGCTTTTGTGTAAGGTGAGAAGCAGTGACACAGCGTTAAAACAGAGAGAGGGCAAGAGAGAGCTGGTACTCTCAAGTCACGCAACACACAGTATTGGCAGGCTGCCTGTGTGTGTTTGGTAAACACACATTACCTGAGATAGGGTTGGAAGGTGTAAGGAAGAGGAGTATCGTCTTTCTTTGCCACACAGAAATAATTCTGCTTGAGGAATCTGGCAGTGTGTGTGTCTGTGTGTGTCTGTGTGTGGATATCAGGGCAGTGTGATCCCACTGGAGGATATGAGGCTGGGGAGTATCCTGTCTGACTGAGTTAGTGCTGGGAGTTTGTTGACTTCACATGAGATTGTCCCATTTGTCTTCTGCTTTTGTAAGAAAACTAGCATGTGAGCATCAGACGTTTTCTCTTTTTTTCTTAGATAATTTAAATGTGCCTGCTCACTAATACTGTCTGTGTAGAAACAAATCTGTGTCATCTAAAGGGAGTGCACTGTTTCTAGAGGAGACATTGTCGTTTCCTGTTGCCTCACACGCCACTGCCCTGCCCTCTCACGCCCCGTCCTGTCCTGCCTCGTCCCATGCAGCTCCGGAAGTTCCAGCCCCACCCCAGGTTTGCCAAATTGTTTTGTCGCTACATTGCGTAATGCCAAACTGCCCCCGTGCGTCACTGGGAGCACCCTTTCTTCATACACATACACATGAGTGTAAACACATGGAATAGACAGAGTACACAGAGCCCGCTTTTATAGGCCCACACAGTGGACTTGCCTTTATTTGCAGGGATCACGCTAGTGTTACTGACGTGGTTGATAATCCCTGTCAATTTAGAACTATCTAGATCATTGTTCGGTGTGTGGCACGCGTTCCTACAGAGCAGATGCAAAGTTATATGGCCCCTTCTCTGAGACTTGATCCTGTTGACTATAAAACTTAATCAAACATTGTGCTCGCCGATGTTATCGGCCTTTTTGTCATAATGAGTCAGTGTAGAATGACCAACGGCCATTTGCACAAGTAGTTTCCTTGTTCCTCTCAAACAACAAACTTTGATAACTGAGTTCATGCTGCAGGAATAGCATAGGTTCCACAGGAATTGTACTTTTTGGGCCATGTTCTGCTCTACAAGCCAGTGCTCACCTTTTGACCGTTACTGTACTTTGACCTAAATAGGAAATTAAATTACTCTTGAAAACAGGTGTGATAAATGAAGTTACCCTGAAAACAGGTGTGTTGAATGAAATAAAACCATTTAATGGTAAGTTATGTAATGTCTTTTGTGCGGAAAAATATCTCATATATCCCATTCAGTATTTATTCCTTTCTATTTGTTTACAATTTACAGATACACTTGCATTTAATATTTACACTTATTTATTTCACCTACTTGTCTGTACATAATAGTTCTATGTTTATTTTTACATATCTTTAATAATTAATATTTAATATTTAATAATGTGGCCATTTCTACCTTCCTGCAGATTGTTCTTGGAGCTATGTGTAAGTATAAGTGACCTAAAACCAGATCAAATTCCTTGTATGTGTATACACACACTTGGTCAATAAAGTTGATTCTAATTCTTCTGAATTTTATAGTTCTTATTTTTAAAATAATAAAGGTGAAATTAGAGAAAGGAGACTTCAAGTAAACAATGCTGCTTCAAAATGCAAATGTGTTG
Source organism: Lepomis macrochirus (assembly GCA_024633595.2). Taxonomy (NCBI): domain Eukaryota; kingdom Metazoa; phylum Chordata; class Actinopteri; order Centrarchiformes; family Centrarchidae; genus Lepomis; species Lepomis macrochirus. The sequence continues at coordinate 26,532,044 of JALXJV020000021.1, forward strand.
AAACTGAGATATTCCCTCTTAATTCATTTGGTATTTTGCGTAGTGGAGTTTAATTGTGAATGTGTGTATATGGCTGTCAGAGTCTCTGTTCTCAGAGTTGTTGTTGATATTGGGATGACTTGTTTTAGGGTTTGCAGAGTCAAGAACACAAAGCTTGCAGTTCAGTAAACTTTCACCACGCACCAGTAATCCAACCTGCACCTCTCTTCCTTCCTTTGATTTGGCTGTTGGAAGCTTAATTGAAACGGGGTAAATAAACTAGCGTCAGAAAATGTAAACGAGACCAGGCTCTGTCAAAGGCAGCTAATGTCTCGTTCTTACAACAGGAACACTCAAACATGAGTAAATTCTGTCTGAAGAGAGTCCGTATTTAGGACCTGATTCTTTTTCTGCTTTTCTTCATTATTATTGCTCCTCTATGGGCACACATATGTGACGTATAGCTACGCTCAGTGTATTGTGTATTTGCATGTCACCTGAGAAAGGTGACTGAGGAATGATTTCTGCACCCAGCCGGTGCCCTCTGCACTTTATCCACTGTCACTTGTCTCCTTTAGGTTTTTTAAACAACATGAAGCTGCCTTTTGCTTCAGCTTAGGCATAGTTGTGTGTTTTCTCCATTTCCTAGTGGCCTATTTAACTCACAGAGAAAGGAAAGCACATCACTCTGACAGCTTATAGTGAAAAGCAGAGGAAGAGTTCCACTGCTGTAGGAACTAGGAGACACTGATAGGAGATACTAGCCCACATATAACTGTCTTCATCTCACTGCTGTCACTTTCTCCTCATGCTAATAATAAGGGATCTTCCTCTGACTCAAAACTACTTCCAACAGGTGCACTCACTCCCACTCTATTTTTCACTCCTTTCTCTTTTTCTCTTGATCTTCTCTTTTCTCCGCCTTTGTCTCTGTCTTTTTCTCTTTGTTTCTCAGGGACCACACATTGCATCAGTGACCTTGGCGGCCTATGAATGCAGCTCGGTGGATTTCCCCGAGCCACCCTATCCGGACCAAATAGTCTGTCCCCAGCAGGAAGCACCAGCACCAGGCTCTGATGCTGAGCAGGTGGGCATGGAGTCCGCGGGGGCGGACGGGTTGGTGGGGTCAGCAGCCATCCAGGAAAGCATCTCTCTCTGGACCATCATCTCCAAAGTCCGCCTGGAAGCTTGCATGTGGGTGAGTGGCTGTTGCATACCAGCTGTGCACACTGTAGACTGAGAAGAAAAGAAAGAGCGGGCGATTGCAGGATCTGCAGAGTTAAGCTTTTATAAGCATTTTTCACAGCTCAGTTTTGGTCACAGTTTGCGGTGACCTTGAACACTTGCCACAGCTTTGACCAGTCTTCAGACTGTGTGATGTGAAATATTGTTGATGTCAGGTGAAAACCTCAAATCTCCCAAATGCCAGTTTCTCAGGAACTAAGAAAAACAGTCTTGTTTTCACTTTGACCACCGTGCATTGTTAAATTTATCCAGGGCGTTTTAGAAAGTGCCTTTAGGCATTGGGAGGTTGAAACAAGAAAATTACCAAAAATGAGGGGGCAGGATCAAACAACACATACATGACTCCAGGTGCACAAATTAGACCATTAGTGAATTAACTTGCAATTTATGGTATGCTAAGAGAACAGTGATAAAGGTGAAATCTTGGCCATTCCTGTGTATTCTCTCTCTATTAATGTTTTAATACAAAGATCTCCGCCCTGACCAAGTTCACATGCTCCTATTTTTTTTTTATAGTGTTGTAGTACCTTCACTTGTAAATGCTCAACCTAGAAACGAGACAAATTTGCATTTACATTGTGGGTGCAAATGTATTCATTGATAACTAATTTTTCTTGGAAAAACCCAGCTTCGTACTGCGTATTTCCCCCATGCAGTGTCAGTGGTTTCACACTTCTAACCAGCCTTGTGGCTGCTCAGAAAGATGAAATATTTTCAAACTACAACCTTTTTATAGACCCTGAGCGGAAAAGTGTTCATACTTTATAAAAAATAATAAAAAATAACAAGTTAAACTTTAAAATACCAGAGTTCCTGTTTAAAGTCTTACAAAGAACAGCCTTCTACCTGGGTGTCTAGTTACACTTAGACAGGGGCTCTGGTGGTTTATCAGTGACTCACACATGTCTCAGAGTTACCATGAAACCACTGACAATAGCTTGTGCTACCGTCACACACGTAGGACACATAAAAACACAAGAGCAGATATATGCCACAGTGATATCGACGTCTCACTCATGCACTTCTTTGTAACTGCAGGATCTTTTCATGTCCTCTGTTACCGTCAGTTTCCTTTTTTTATAAACGTATTTATCGTGAGAAAGGCAGAACTGCTGCACATTAAAAAAAACAGAACTTGGTTACTGACACATGATATAAGTTTATCATTCTTTGTTATCTATTTCCCTGTTCTGCATAATGTGGAAGGGTCTGAGGCGAGGGGGAAATACAGATCTTTTGCTACTACTTCACTATCGGGAGCTTTACAGGAACGAGACAGGCTTTCCACAACCTGCTCTGTACTGTAATCGGCCTTCAGGCTTCCTCATTGTTTGTAATACATTAACTGTACTCAGATACACATGTTTGAACACAACATTGGTGACATGCACAAAAACCTTAAAGGCTTTGATTTATTGTAATTAATCATTCAATTGTAATTGTCCCCTTACATAAATACACATTTGTACTAATATGCATATGCATGGACCTTTTATTAAAGATATTATTCACAATCCTCTTACCCCAACATTTACCATTTTCTTAACATGCTGAACTAAATAAAAATATTAAACTATCAAGTAGAAATATAAACAATAATACTGTAATAAATCAAATTGTGATCCTTAACTTTCATTCCTTATAATAGCTTCATGTTGTTATATAAGACACACCCCTTCTTAATATATTTACATCCCATTTAGTGTGTGTGTGTGTGTGTGTGTGTGTGTGTGTGTGTGTGCGTGCGTGCGCGTGTGCGTGTGCGCGTGCGTGTGTGTGTGTGTGTGCAGGCACACGTAAATTAGTCTGTGTGTTTGATTTATTGGTCCAGAGCGTTACTTTTTCTGGCTTCAAACTGGAGTCAACTTTTTGTCTGAGCCAAGCTGCAGCCACAGCAGCAGCAGAGCCATACTCTGAGGTTTGATGTAGGAGTCTGTGTGTGTGGCGTTTCTGGTGTCTGGTGTACCCCCCAATCTTATTGGATTCACCGCCACACCCCTGTAACCCCAGCCTGGCATGGCCTCGCCTGAGGCTTGTCAGCTCTACAGTTGGAGACACCTGTTGTCCCCACGGTTTCAAAGCACCCTCCTCAGTATTCCCCCTCCTCCGGCCTGCCTCCCATCTTCTGGATACACAGGCGATGAGACATTCCCCTCCCCTCCACCACTACCTCGTCTTCTCCTCCTATCTCCTTTCTCTTTGTCCCTTTTTGTTCCCTCTTGAAGCCTCTATGTCCACTACTGCAGCTCCCTTAAGTGTTCCACTTCAAACACCACCACTGTGCAGGTGGGCATGTTTCACTGCCCCCTACACAAACACACACACACAGGCGCGTGCACGCTCACAAACAGAGACAGAGCTATTGAATGGAGCAGCTGCCAGGGAGATTAGGGCACGTCTCTATTATGAGAAAAAACTGGCAGATTTCATCAAAGACTGCAGTGTTAACAAGAGAACAGGGTGTCCAGATTAAAGATGCAGTCTGCCAGGTTTTGGGAGAGCACCGCCTCCTGAGAATGATTGTTTGGGCTTGTTGTCGCTGCCATGGTTGCTAACTACTCACTAATCATCTTCTGGCTCAGCCATCCTGCTACATACAAGTAATGTGGCTGTGATTAGTTGGTTATGGTCTTCTGGGAGAGAGTGAGAGAGATTGAAGCTGCGATTTTGTGTGTGTTCCACCTGAACAAGTGAATTTCAGTTCAACAGCTTCTTTTTTACATTGCTGTGCATCGTAGGGTGTCGGGGACGTGTTGGGGCTTGAACCCATCCATATGCCATCTGTTATTTTAACTTACTAACTCACTAGCTGTATCTATAGCATCTTCTCTTCATCTCCCCTTGCGCCCCTACTTTCCCCTCGTGCCTGGAAACATTAAAGTAATGAGCTGTGAGCAACTCCAAAAACACTGCATTTCTTGGCGGCTGTTTTCATTGTGTTAATTAAGTCTGTAGTCCTCACCCCCTCACCCCTCACTCCCCCCGTCCTCATGTTTTGGCTGTATGAACTTGGTGAACCTTGGTGCTGAGGATTTATTTCCCTCAAATCACTTCCGCTTTTTTTCCTGTTAAGCCCCCCTCAATCACACGGGCTCCACCGCTTTATAGCTACAAGCTCCTTTTGGCTGTTAGATATCGATATCTGGGTTCCTTTTAGACCCCCCCCCCCATCCCCACCTCCCCCCGCTGGTTAGCACTTCTTAAATTTTCCAGAAAAACTGCATTTCACGTGTCCAAAGTAGACTGAACGGAGCAGTTGGTGGCGCAGTGTGTTGATATGCTGTTTAGAGGTGGCATCTGGTTTTTCACCTTCCTTGGGCCTGTGTTTTATGCATCCATGATCGTTTAATAATCTGTGGGATTTTCGTCCTCGTAAATCCTTTCCGTTTTATTCCCATTAAGTGCTCTGATCGCACAATCCCAGACGTCAAGCTGTGCAAGCTCCTTTGGATAGTGGATATTGATATTTTTGCTCCATTAACCCCTCAGGAACTATTGTGACATGCTTGTTATAATAATTAGCATAATATTAAGAGAAATGTATCATTTTTACAGCAAAACTATTCATGCATAATAAAAAATACAATATAAAGTAATATAATCCGCCACAGCATCACGTCAGGGAGTGTTACAAACATCAACAGCTGAGCAGCAGTAACGATCTCTGTATGTGTGCCTGTGTTTGTGTGTGAGCAGGGTGCAGGTACAGCTATAGGAGAGCTTCCTCCCTACTTCATGGCCCGAGCGGCACGGCTGTCCGGCGCCAACCCCGACGACGAGGACTACCAGAGGTTTGAGGAGATGCTGGATCAGACCCAGTCCACACAGGTGACACGCTGCTCCCTGTGTAGTCTTCAACCCCTTCATCACCCTCTGTTACGTAACCCCTGCCACGTCCTCCCCCTCCTCCTTCTAACCTTCACAACACTTGTCTTGTTAAGCCAGAACTTTATCCTCACCTTTCTGCTCGTTTGCACTTGCATGCTTGTTCTGTATCACTCTGCTGTACTTTTACCATTTCATTTCTAATTGCTCTGTTTTTGTGTGTGTGTGTGTGTCTATGTGTGTGTCTGTGTGTGTGTGTGTGTATTGACCATTGACAAAGCCCCACCCCTGTGTCCCAACAGGACTGCAGGAATCAAATGCTTTCACAACGTTATGACTAATAGAGTAGCTATGATGCACTCGAGTAAAATGTTCCCGCCATTTCCGGCCCTGAAATTCCCTGAAAAACAAAATTAAAATCAAACATCCCTGCAAATGTTTCAACAAAGCCTAACAGCTCATTGTAAATATTTATTTCACCACCCTCTTGTGATTATGAATGCAGGAGGAGGAATGAGGGGAAACATGCGTGTGGTTTCGTAAAGGCTTTTCATCAGACCTGTCTGTTTTGACACAGTCTTCATCCTCAGGAACGCTTTTTTCTCTCCAACAGTGTGGGTCAAACTGTCAGACAGGTCAAGTGCAGTAAAACAACTGCATCCATAAATGGTTTTGAACTTTACAACAGACTCACTTACTCTTGTATTTGCAAATAAACTGTAGCACACAGTACCAGACTGTTAACAAATAAATCCCTTTTTTTAAATGGGGGTATTACCGAGTGATTCACAGAAATATTTAGGGGTACAAGCAGTGAAGCTGCTAGAACCCTGTTGTATCTGAGTCTCAGACAGTGAAACAGCTACCACTCCCAAACATGGTAGATATGTTGTAAATTTCAGCCACTACTCAGACAAAATAAATTGGCCAGATGGTGGCGCTATAACAACAAACGATTTTTGGCCTTTAACGTTAAGTCTAAAAACCTGTGTCTTTATGTGCAATTTTACATAAACACTCATAAATTTAATTTGGCTAAAGTATTTGTGACCAAACTTGTCGCACGTGTTCGGACTCCACAAATGAGAAAACTTAAAATCTCATAAGTAGATGAGGGAGTAGATTCTTTGTATATGGTTTGGTCATTATTGCAGAAAAGCTTGTAACTCCCGTTTTCATTTGTAGTGCAGTCAAAGCTTCCAATAATGGTCTTAATTGAGAAGTTTGTCACTCTATATTTTTCTAAATATGCAAAAATAATAACATTTCAACAAGTCTACATTCAAATGCTACCAAAATTGACAAAGACATCCTTTATATGGCAGAATATATATTTATTGTCCACCAAGGGTGGAAATTTGTCTACTGGTCACCAAACACAAGAAACAAAAGAGTAAGGAACAAACAAGCAGTTAATAAAACACACACACATAGACAAGGTCACAGTGTCTTAGTAAGTGTTTACTTACTAGTGTCACTAAACGGTGTTCAGTTTGGGGAGTCTGCAGTGATATTCACTGTCTTGCTGCAATTTCTATTGCATGCACAACATTTTCTGTTTCATCAATACATTTGACAATAGACCTGAAAGCAGCAGAATGATGTGGTATTTTCTTCAGAATTTTAACACCAGCATTTTAATTGTTGTTTTTTAAGTTTAGACTGACAAAAATACCCGAGTTTTGCACGTGTGATGTCATTGTCTCTACTTGAGAAGGTGTGTGGAAACTGGGGTTTGGGGTCTGGGGTTTTTAAGTGCTCATTGAGGTCATATTATGTCGAAGATTGCTTTCTTTTGACATCTCGTCAGAAATATCTGGGCCAACTGTCCCTGAAAATTGTCCAGGATCATCTACAGACTTCACTGATCTTAAGCTGTTAAATACATTTTGATAAATCAGTCTTCTCCAATTATGCAAAGTCATGTGAAGCACGTCTTTACTGAAGGGCCTAAGCTACATGACATGTTTCTGAAAGCAGATTTATATACCAAATATCATATAAAACAGTGCTCGCATTCTACTTGGACCCTGTCATTCCCACTTGCAGCTATATTTTTATTTATATAATTTATATTTGTATGAATTGTTCAGTACTTGCATGCTGTCTTTGATAAGGCACTAATATTAGAGGGGGAAAATGAAATGTGTTCTTCTGGTCACAAGATTAAATAAATCCCAGCAATATATTAGGCCATGTTTGTATGTATTAGAAATGAGAAACAAGGGGCAAAAAGTTCATTCTAACAAGTCATTTATTCTGATTTAGTCTCATACAATGTCTTTCCCATGTTGTTATATTATGCAAGAAATAATTTTTCACACAACATATTGTACTCTTTCTATAAGATGTAAAACAAATGTACACTCTTCTAACCTAAATTTTGCTTGTATATAAGTAATAAATATAAGTTTTTTATGTTGAATTCAAATTTTGAATATAGATTTTAGGAGCAACCCAGTCATCCCTTTTAACCTCCATTTCCATGAAAAACCGATCAATCGATAAATATTACAAAATAGTGATTACACATTCCAGCGATTTGTTTTGAATACGTGGGATCATTTTGCAGCTGGGTTTCACAGTATTCTGGTAGCAACTTGTTGAAACTTCTATGGACAAATTTGCTTGTTGAAAATATTGGAGTAAGTTGTTTTGGTTCGGGGGTAATTGAATACAAAAAGAATTTATTGCCACAAATCAGTGGTCGTCAAACAGCGGTCTAGAGTCCACATTTGGGCTGCTCACGGCCACCAAAAGATATGGTAAGATAATAGTTATTGTGGGTTTCACTATAATTGATTTGTCTTATCGCAGAATGTATAAAAATACTAACTATTATCTCTCAGTGGAGATGTTATGCAAGTCAGTACTTAAACAGTCAACATGTACAGAAACACCTCGACTAAATGTCTTGTTATAGATCATATCGCCAGTCAGCATTCATTTGTAGAGGCACTACTTTCTAAAAACCGTGTTGCATTTCTGGCCACAGCTCAATTGCTGTTGTCACAAACACCCACTGCTTTGCACTGTCCCTGCCTATCCTGCGTCGCTTAAAATTGGGTAGACACTGGCTGAAACAGCATCCCATAAGATTTCACAAGTATAAAAAAAAATCATCTTTAAATAAATGATTTAAATAGTTTTTGCAAATTTAAAGCATAGAAGCACGTTACATGATAAATTTGAACCTGTACATGTGTGAATCATCACGGTTTAACTGACTCCCAGAACACAAACTGAAGTGACCTTTTGAGACGCTAATACTGATACAGATTCAAGGAAGTCCACAAAAATGTGGCGAGAAGAATATGTGCTGCCGGTTAACAAGGGGGCAGGGGCGCAACACGTGCTGAAAGGTCCACAGTTACTAATGTTCTGGACAGCTGGGCAGGTTGGCAGCCCTGGCGTTCAGACCACATGTGTGAGAGTGGAGTTCTGACATCACCTACTGATAAAGTGGCGCTTTCCAATGAAACTGTGAGAAACAGCAGAGACAGCGGAAGAGCAAGACAAACGGGCGGCGTGGGGAAGAGGAGAGTTTGTCTACGTGATCATCTCAGCATTGAAGAGCCTGTGCGTGTCTTTTACCAAACAAACCTAACAGTGTGACGCAGGAGGAGCATCGCCTGTTTGTTTTGCATCTGTACGAGGGCAGATTAGAAGTGACGCTGCATGCTGCTGTCTCAGTACTCAGCCTTAGTCTCGCTCTCTCTCTCTGACATTGTTTCCTTTTCTGTCCCTCTCTTCCTATGCTCTTATTCTTTCTCACGCACTCTGTTCGTCTCCCACTGTGCATTGCTCTCTCTCTCTCTCTTTAGCTCCCTCTCTCCCTCGCCTCTCTGATCATATCTGGCAGCCCGGTGTATGTATGCAATGTGTGTTCGTGTGATTGGACAGCATCTGGAGGCAGGTTGCTAGCACCAGCGAGGACCTGCCACATACGGAAACATTTCTTCCTTCGCCAGGGCTTTTACCATTACTTGGATGTTCTTAGGGTTCCCTCTTTCACTCAAGGAGATCCGCAACACCTCTAGGCCACTTTTTACCCTTTTCCCACATTTTAAGGTGGACATGGAGGCGTTCATCTGCTGTGGATTTTTGATTGAAAGCTGACAATCAATAGTAGTAGGCCAAAGTGGAAACGACTCCACTGGGATTGGACTGGGGAAACTTTGGTATCGTTGGATCATTGCGTATTAGACAGAAAGTGGTTAAATTTTATCCTCAAGGATGTGACACCCCTTCAACCATATCCCCCCTCCACACACACACACACACGCCCAGACTGTCCCACACACACTCTCCATCCTGTGGCAGCAGAGCTGGATTAAGATGCTGACTTCGTCCCCTCTGCTCAAGTCACAGAGGTTTTTAGGTGCCAGCAGTTTGACTTAAACCCAGTGGCATTTCTCAGAGCCTGCACGTGCCAACTTCCTGCCACAAGTGCATGTGATGCACAGCAGCAGAGCACTCTGGGGTTTTTTTCTCATTCATTCAACAGAGCTATTCAAGAATAATGAAGTCATGCTTTTTCTAACGGCTCCAGACGCTGATGTCATGAACATCAGCTTTTTTTCCCCCTCTTAAATCTTTAGCTCAGTACGAGAGCACCCGTGTTCTGGAGAGGAATCCTCAGTGTGGACACAGACCTTCTCGGAGGATTCTGCATGGACCGAGTCCATGATTGCTTGTAACTTGATAATGAAGCTATTCCTGGCTTGTGGGTTTTTTTTTTCGTTTTTTTCATCCGGCACGGAAGAGGTTAACAGGCTGTGAATTCTTGATTGCCAACTCCCAGGATCGTATCTCCTGTAACTCAAATCAGGGCCATCTGCGCTGGGCGTATGCCTGCCTTCCCCCCGGCCTACTGCACTCAAAGGCTCTCTGTGCTGTGGTTTGCCCGGCCCCGTCACGTGACTTCTCTGAAAGTGCCCCCTCCTTCCTCCTCCCTCTTTATTTCCAGTAAACTGTTTGAAAGGAGGGGGGTGAGTCAGAGTAAAACCAGCTTCCCTTTAACCACAGCTTGTTAAAGAATTTGTCAACGTGGACTCAGGGGTGCATTTTTTTTGTGTGTGTGTGTGTGAGTGTGAATGTGTGTCCAGATAGATTTGACTGCGCAGCTCTTTTTTTTTCTTGAAAGGGGACTGTAGCTTCTATTGCGTCAGGACTCCTTAATCACCCCACTTCCTGTGCCAGAGGGAGAGCGGGCACGGACTTGTCAGGAGTTAATGAGATGAACTTTAACCGTCTTCGTGTCGGGGGGCTCGCGACCGCTCCGGAGATGTGTGTCTTCTGTGTGAAAGACTTTCATTGAGAAAAAAAAGGAAAACACAGAGAGAGGGAGTGAAAAATGTGCGTGGGTGTTCACTTGTGTATAGGCTATGCATAGATTTTTCCTTGTCTGACACTTTAATTTTCCACATGGAGCGGAGTGCGTTGTCGCTGCCTGCTTTGTGTCTGTGTTTGAACTCTGTACCCCATCAGCACAGCCAAAGACTATTGAAAACAAAGTGTTTGCTTTGCCAACAACAGAACCCTCTCAGCAGCTTTTCAGCATATCCAAAATAAACTAATATCACATCGTACAGCAATGCATTTCAAAAACGACGCTTGAAACAGATGTTCACCTGTTTACATTTACAGAATATCAAGATGGACAAACATAACCGTTCCTATTAACGCTTTGTTGTTGCTGTAACAAGTTAAAAAAAACTGTCTCCTCCCTGGTTTTTCCCTGTGTTTTTTTCTTATAACTGTCATCACCTGGCCACTGGAACCACAGACGTTCATACCATCATGTTTAATGTAGAGCTCATTGTCTCAAACAATTTAATACAAGACATGCGCCTGTACTTATGGACTAAGAGCCATTTTTTGCCATGTACCTAATAAGAATTTCATCTCATATTCAATTAATCATCCTTGTGACACACTTCCATTATCTTGTGACAATCACCCTGCTATCCCTCCGTTATTACATTCCTTCATCTACAGCGTATTTATTGTGATTAAATCAAAACATGGTACATTTCTTGTCTTTGTAAGGGTGTCATTTTATTTGAAAAAAGTCGATGTTCCAATAAGTTTAATAATGTTTACACAAAGGTAGCATATGTTCATGAAACACATGGCAGGAGCATGGTGTAGAGAGTTTGTGAGGACCCCTTATGATGTTCTGATTCAAAGGATGAATTGGCTAATCTGACTTTCAGAAGTATATGGCGAAAAAAATTCCAAACTTATAAAACAACAGATCAAATGAGAGTATTGTTCCCCACAGAGGTCGGCTCCATGTGGGGTGTGCAGACTGCTGAGTAAAGCATCTCTGCCGAGCAGCCAAACCTGGAACCAAAACCTCCATGGTTTAATGACGCTGCGCCCTTGACAAGATCTTACCAAATGTAATTGCTGCAAAGCCCAGCCCCGCAGGCCGGCGGTGATGGGGGTGGAGGGGGGGGGACAGGGGGGAGGCAGCTCTTGGCAAGCTGCCTGGCAAAGATGGTGATTTTCCATAAGCCGCCAACAACAGAGTCTGGATGTCTGAACCCCAGCCATCCAAGATAGAAGCTTCCCCTGTCCAGAAATGCAGAATTGAGAGTGTCCAAGTACATAGTTGAACTATAGTAAATCACAGTGTCACAAGTTCGCACATACACACATATGCACACCCTTCCCTCACCTCCTCAGGGACCCTTTGTTCACGCTGCGGTGATATTTTCATGCTCGCTCTCACTGCATGAGCCAAAAGCTCGACTACGGCATCTAATGTAAACAGTGCATGTGTCATGATGTCAGATAATGAATGGGATTCACAGGCCGTTACCATGGCACTGATTGTTTCTGCAGAGTTCTGACCACACTGCAACACCGGCAGATGTCAGGTGTCCCTGGTCCAGACACAGTCCTCAGCAGTTCAGCTCTAAGCCAACCATACACATTCCTTCCCTCCCACCAGCTGAGCAACTCTCTCACACACACACACACACAGATGCACGCACATATACACACACGCACACGTATGCACATGAGAAAAGCTAGAATTAAAACTACAGGCTAGTCCAAGGAGAAACCTTCATGATTGGATGTCTGTGGAGGCAGAAATTCAAATTGTGAACCAATCAGATTCTGTGTCCCTTCGCTCCCCCCACCACCACCTTATTAGGCGACCTCCCATGTCTCTCAAATTTCCTGTCTGCTTGGTTGCACCCCGTAAAGAATGTCATCAGCACTGTACTGGTTTTGTTGACCATATTAGGTATGGTCATGTATTGCCAGCCCCCTCCTACGCCTCATTTTTTTGAACTAATGTGATGTTTTAGCAACGGAGGCCTGATTTATTTTTATTATTTTGAAAGAGCTGTATTTTTTCTTGTCTGTTCCTATGAAACAAATGTATTCTTTTTTTTTGTTTCTTTGTCAGTTGATTTGATACTGTTTCAGGTGAGAAAAATATGCTTTCAGTGGCAAAAACTACTTCACATACAGCAAACATTCATTAAAGATATTTAAATTTAAAATTTGGGGGTTTTAGAGGGTTTCATTCTAAAAGGCAAGAGATGCATTTTTAAAAGCACTTTGCTTCATAAACAACCATCAGGAAATATTATGGAAACATAAATGAGGTTTAGTTCAGGAAAAATAATCAATTTTATAAATGTGTTAAGGTGGATGAGACTTTTAATACCAACATAATTATGTGTTCATATGAGCAGTCAATGTGAAAGAGTATGTATTTTCTTTAAATGGAGGGTCTCACTTTGGAGCAAAAATTCAGTATACTAATTAAAAACTTATTATTGTGAGGGTTTAACTGTTCTGTTCACAAATAAAACGAGTTTGAAGTTATATCTGAAGAAGGAAGGATGCTTTTAATGCAAAACACTGCATAATTTCACATAGCCAGTGCAAACTATAATATATATATTTGTTTTATTTAAATATGTGTGCAGTAGACAGAGATTTAAATGAATGGTATTATTTTTTAGCATAATTCTATGTAAGGATAAATTAAGCACACATATAAGCCTTTATTCTGCAAAATATTTATTTAGATACTAAAGAGCCAATGAAGAGTTGTGTAAAACAAATGTTCCATCCAATATAACGTAAATATAATCACGTTAATGTAGAATTTCACTGCTATTAAAACAAAGGCAGTATTACTGCACTGACTTTGGAAAGAATAAATTATGTTATTGTTTTTCATGACAAAAGGGCAACAACTAAGATATGTTCAGACAAAGAAGAAAGAAAAATAAAGAATGAAAGCCGTTGCACAGTTTAAAATCCATATTCTCTAATGCCAACAGTTCCAATTATTAACAAATTAAGGTCAAGAAAATAAAAAATCTTGTATCAAATCTTTTGGAAATGCTGTGTCTTCAATATATTTCATTGTTATTGTTTTAAAAGTTTTGATTTTTACCCAGAACTAAACAATTTCTGTGCAACAAAACCAAATAATTTTAATTTAACAATGACAAAATCTAACATTATATGGAAGTAATCATTTTATAAATTTACCTAGATATTGATTGTGTCATCCAGAAATGTGAAAGGTCCTGGATTTCCTTTGGATTCCCACTGTGTTCCCAGAACGTGTTTAGGTCAAATCCAAACAGATTAAGGCTCCTCTTCCCAGAAAAGGTATATTGAAGGAAAACCTGTGTCATTGCTGTGAAAAGAGGCTTTTGTGGAGCTGTCAAGAGGGATAGGGCAAGACCAGCAGAAGAAATAAGAATTTGTGAGTCATTGCATTGACCAAAGTCTGTTGTCTTGTTCTCCCATTCCCCATCACAATTGAAATAATGACTGGCACAAGAGGTGAGATAGAGACATGCTAAAACCAGTTCATCACTCTCTTAGAATGAAGAAATATGTTTAGAGATGAGCCTTGTAATTCTTTTTACACCATGTGGCAGGTGAATCAGCGCATTTTAGATGTGAACTTTTTGTTGGCAGGATGGTCATGAATTTAGTGCAGGACTTTAAATTGTTTAAATTGTGAAACCTATCTTTTTCATTCAAACACTTAAAGAAATACATTTTCCCTCAAGAAGTTGTTTATTATTTGATTAGTTCTAATGTTTTTTTTAGATATTCACAAGCATGCAACTTTCCCCCTACTAACAGTTCCTCATCCCTTGTACTTTTCACATTTACTTTGGTAAATGTGGATAAATTAGGATTAAAACAGTGCAAATATTTTGAAAAGGATGTGTTTACTTATTGGGTTATGGAGATTATTATCATTTAAAATTAAGCACTTCAACTTGTGAAGGTTTAGAAAGACAATTTCTAAGATTTTATGAAAATCATTCTGAAGCACAATGCATCAAAATATGTGTATTTTCAAGTTCATTGTTTGACAAAATAAACATTATTTAGTTTGTCAGTTGCTATCTTGCTCAACTGATTCATTTCATCATTGATGAAACCATTTTGTTAAGGGCACATTTACAGGAGGAAGAAAATCTTCCTGTTGCAGCTGCTGCTCCTTTACACTTATTAAAAAAAACAAGCAGAGATTAAAAAAACAAGTTATTCACTTATTTTTCGTTTCATTTGTACTCCAGTATGTTTTTAGAAATAAAATGGAAAGGTTTAATGTAGGTCCACAAACAATAATTTGTAAATAAGCTGAAACATTAACATTCAGATGTGAAATCCTAAAAGCAGATCATTCATTATAAGATATTATCTTATTAGAATTAGGTTATTCTGAATTCTTCTTTTATTTTAATGGGACCCATTTGAATGGGTTTCAAAGTATTCATTAAAAACAACTTCAAAAACAACATTGCAGCCAGCTACACACATTTATTTCACACACCTCTGTGATATTCCCTCTTCTAAAAAAAAGAAAAAAAAAATTCTCTCTAATTTACCCTTAATAAACACTTCAATCCAAACTAATTTATTTTTATCAATCTGAAATTTACCAGAAGTTAATTGTGGATAATATATCATATAAAATGTAAATTATTAATAATGCTTTTAAAGTGTTGGATGTCAGACATAATCCAGTATTCACAAAGACAGTGTGAAATGTTTCTGAAGTAACTCTACAACAGTAATAAGAAGAATAAATTATTGTTATTTTGCAATTAGCTGTTTAGTAAAAATCTGTGAAGCAAGTTTGAGATGGCTCCTGTGAATAAAGTCATGTCTATATTATACATACAGTATGTAATCAGTTTTAGCTAAACATCAGAAGGTCTCTAGTGAAAATATAATCACACACTTTTCCCACTTGTGCTCTTTTTCAGGACGTTGCCACCCGAGCACAAGCAGCAGTGAAGAAACTCATCCAGAGGGTTGGCTTCTTTGGGATTTTAGCCTGTGCTTCTGTAAGTCAAATCAAACATAAACCTTTTCCCACCCCTACTATCTAGTTTATCAGTTTAGGCATCATTTAATCATGTTCTCTCATTGATTGTATATGGATACGTGTGTGTCGTTCAGAGTAAAAGGGCAGCTCTGAATTGTTCAATATGTGAACAGAAAAAAATCAATATTATGAAATGTACATTTGACAAGGAGCGGATCCTCCCATGGCACCATCAGTAACTTTCTGTAGGTGTACCTGTAGAATACACATGTGAGGTAAATTGGCAGAAGAAGAAATACAACAAAGATTTCAATACTTATGCTCCATTGTTTCATGTGTTGCACTTTCTCTGTATGATTTGTTATGAATTTCTTTAGGTGAATTTGCACCATATCAAGTATAATCATATGTGTTGTTTTCCCCCCAGATTCCAAATCCCTTGTTTGACCTGGCTGGAATAACTTGTGGACATTTTTTGGTCCCCTTCTGGACTTTTTTTGGTGCGACGCTCATCGGTAAAGCAGTCATCAAAATGCACATTCAGGTGAGCTGCAGTTCACTAACATATCCATCTGTGTAAATAATGGCAGGGCTGATTTAATAAAGTTTTAAAAGTTTAAAAACGTTCATAAACACAGTGGAAAACGTGTGTATAGTAAAGCGCACTATACTGAATATGTACTTGTTTTTGCTTTTATCTTTTCTATTCCATGCTGCAGAGAAAAAGCCAAACTTATTTGTGCCAAAGTTTAAGATTTGCATACATCTCATCTATTGTTCAGGGGGAGATTAGTGTTAAATAATGAATCACACTCATGCACCGCATCTCTGTACTGTACTCAGCTGGTAGTAAGGAGGCCATTTTGTGCAGCCAAAGTAGGGGCAGTCAACCATTTTGTGATTGCAGCTGCAGCACCCCCAGCACATTGTACAGTGGACCGGTCAGACTGCAGCAGATTGAGAACTTATAGGAAAGTAAGAGATACATCCTAACCCTTGAATAAGAACGTGCTGTTATGAGACTTGGCATTACAAATGTTTCTTGTAATCCTGGAAAATCCTCAATTTGCGTCCAGGAATTTGCAGTATGTCTATGATTACCGCCAGAGGCTCGACTTTCTGTTTTTTAAGCAAACGCAGGAATTTGCTCATTGTGACACAGAGAGGAAGGGTTAAAAGTGACCCCCCCCCCACACACACACACACACACACACACACACACACACTCTGCCTCATTCCTTATCATACGTACAAAGCATTGTCCTGCACCAAACTGGGAAAGAAGGTGGGGAGGTGGGGGTGAACCTAGTGAATGCAAGCTAAAGCAGATAAACATTGTCTGTGGGAGGTGATGGAGAAAGAGAGAAGGAGAGATTGGGGGATGTGCGTGTGTGTGTGTGTGTGTAGGGGGGGCATGCATGGCAGGCACAGTCACACACACTGTACCAGATTACACCCAGGGGTCCCAGGGGCCCTCCCTGACAGAGGTGTGTCCCTCCTTGACTCACAGAAAGAAAGACTTCACCCGGGTCTCCGGCATGTATGTGGGCCCCAATCTCTCCTGTAGCTGCTTGGTTTAATTTTCTTCAAGCTCAGCTTCTGCTTCCAATGCAAATGATTCAGTAGTTTACAGTGTGTGAACAGAAAAGCAGAGGTATTAGAAGAAAGCGCAGTGGAGAGCAGGTGACGTTCTCCCTCATGGGCCAAGAGGGAACAAAAGGGGATTTTGAGCCTTGTGGTGTGTGGGTGTGCTTCAAAGGATGTTTTTGATCTGGGTTTGTACCTGCGCTTCAGGTGTGTTCTCACCACTCTCCAAGGAGAGGAGTTTTTATTTTCCCGTGCTGCTTCCGCCTTTTTATACTCATTAAGCTTTACGTCCTAATGTCCACTGTTGAATGGTTAACATCGGCACCTTTGTGATACAGCAGGTCGCTTGAGGATGATGGCTGATGTCATGGAAACAGGGCCGGGCCCTTGAGATGGGTGATTTTTGCAGAGAAGTGTTGTGAGGTGTTGCAACAAACACACAACATTTAAAGCAGGATGCTCT
This sequence comes from Lepomis macrochirus, assembly GCA_024633595.2. Lineage (NCBI taxonomy): Eukaryota > Metazoa > Chordata > Actinopteri > Centrarchiformes > Centrarchidae > Lepomis > Lepomis macrochirus. Next base: position 26,549,479 of record JALXJV020000021.1, read on the forward strand.
CATTTCCATATTACTTTCAATTCACTCAGTGCTCCTCATGGTTCTTCAAAATGAGTGTGCCTTTTAAGTAAACTATTGAGAACTGATGAAACACTTTCTTCTTCTCCTTTGTTTGTTTGTGTGTGCGCGTGTGACAAAATAGTTATGACTGGGATGTGCGTAGCTCATTATCAGAATTATCAGTTCACAGAAATCAGCGAGTCAAGACTATCTCACCGGCAGTTTCCGAGCAGACACATTTAAGGCATCTTAGTCAGCTTTCCTGTGTCAGGCCATCTTGCTGCCCCTTCCTCCTTGCTTTGTGTGGACTGATAGGTCACTTCTCACTATCTGTTAAGTGGTTGCACGAAATCCATATTCAAGTGCTTTACTCCAAAAATGTCTTACTGAAGTGGCAGTTAAAAAGTTGAGGAACAGAAATAGTAGAATGGCAAATGTCAGTCTTTTTTTATTTTTGCAGATGGCAATTATAAGTTTTGTTAGTTTTGTGATATTGCCAACATTTTGACTGCAAGTCTTCCTTTTAGTCTGTCTAACCTTCAGTGAGGTCCACGCAAGTTAAACATGCACTACATGTGTGACCTGGATGACATGTTACATAACCCTACCTAACAATGAACATTGTTCACAAAGCAGTGATCAAAGAAGACTGTCACATGTAATTAAAATTTTCTTTGGGGGCGGGGGGGGTCCTAGTGCAGTGTCATCTTCAGTGGAACCATGTAAAAGTGACGCTGTGGGCGCTGACACAGCTGTCACTTTTACTTAGTGTCAGTTATCTTACTCTGTATATTTTTATTTTAATAGTTCCCCCAGTTCTACACTTTCATTGTTTTTCAGTTGTCTTGGAAGTTATTGGTAGTCGTCTTTAAAACAGTTGCTAAAATCCTCCCAATCAATATTATTACCTTGCAGCCAGTCGGGTCCAGTTTTGGGACTGATCTGCGTGTCAGGGAGAAGTGTTTCATTTCATCTGATCAGTATCATGCAGTCTTTTGCAAAAGTACCGTGAACATAGTGTTGTCATGAGACACAGTATAATTGCTAATAAAATAGCTTGAGACCTTTGACCATTTGTGGCCCGAGATAAGAAATGTTTCAACAGTTTCACATTATAATCTTCTAATTGAAGCTGCACATTTATATTGAGTGAAATATTCAAATCCAAGATGACATTTTTATGGCTGCATCATTACATAAAAAGGAAAATTCTAGATGTCTTGTGTATCATTTTATACACTTTCCCCTGTAATTCGGCAGTATATATTTAGTAAATTTGGAAACCTTGGGATCTGGACTAGAATTTAAAATAAGGTTCTGTGGGTTTGAACAATCCTTTTCTGCACAACATGAGTTTGTAATGACGGACCCGCCAAAAATAAGCCTTTCTAATGGCATGTTGAAGGCAACCGAGATGTTACTGCAAAAAAAAGACACTTTTTAGTGGTCAAAATGCATTTGTATATAAGAATACTTTAACTTACAACAACTCTGAAGGACCTTGAAAAAATCTGGTCAATTATTGGGTGCATGTTTCTGCCCCCCTTGCAGGAGGACACAGGGCTGATACGAGCCAGAATATCTGCCAATCAGTCTCCTCTCTGTTCCTTCTGGCCTGGTGACTAAGCAGGAATCAGACCGGACAGGAGCCAGCCTCCAGACCCCCCGAAGCAATGACACATCTCCTTTGATTGTGCTACTACTCTATCCTTCCGTCCTTTACACACACACACACACACACACACTTCTGATGACAGCCAATGTGCTGACCTAGTCTGCTGTGTTGGTCGTGTGTCATAGAGCCCAGGCCTTTTATTTCTTACCCAAAAGGTTGTCTTCATGGCTGCTTTTTGACCAAACCGCCTTGGTTTTCCAAGACATGGGCTCGGCCATAATGGGTAGGGTGTGTGTTGTGTGTTTGTATGAGCGGGAAGTAAGGAATTACTGATCAAACGATGATGCACATACTGCCCTGTTCAGCACCCCAGCAGTGACCTTATGGTTCAGTAACTGACTCGCTTGTTCTGTGTGTGTTTCTTTGTCATACAGAAAGTGTTTGTGATCGTCACCTTCAGCAGGCACATAGTGGAGCAGATGGTCTCCCTCATCGGGTGAGTAAGCCTCAACGGGTGTGTGCTTGTGTGTGTGTGTGTTGTGTGTGTGTGTGTGTGTGGGCTCACCAAAAGTACCCTGTGGGGTGTGCAGCTATCGCACATGAAAGAGTTAATGCAGAACTTTAGGGACCTTTTGGTTGGTCATGTGGCACTCAGGTAATTTATGTCCCTGTGTGTGTGTGTGTGTGTGTGTGTGTGTGTGTGTGTGTGTGTGTGTGTGTGTGTTTGTGAGAGAGAGATCTGCCTCCTCCTCCCTGTGACTCTGATGAAGGTCACGCAAAGTCAATTAAAACATTCTGCTTGAAAATGTGCTTGAAATACCTTGTGCAGACCTTGAAACAGAGGTCACATTTTGTTCCCCTTTTGGCTCCTCACTCTGCTGTAATAGTCTAGATGGTGATTAATGGCCTGGATTTTTCCACTGGATGACTATGGGCATGGACATGTTCTGGCTGCTTCACAGAACGGGATGAACTCTCGTCTTTATCTCTCCCGTTGTTGCCCTTTTAACCAATCGGTTGTTACCTTGCTGATCTCGTAGGGAGCACAAGCCAAAATAGAGGGCTGCTTGTGAGTGAGGATGGTTTATCATGACCCAGCCTTTTCATCTTGTCAATAAAATAAGGCCCGTCAGGTGTCAGACCTCTCAGGTTTACTCGCCCGGAACCCCTTGGCAGGGAAGAAAAAATAGAGTTGGATTTTCTGGTAAGACAGAGATTTGACAATGGAAATTTATTTGAGTCAGTATTCGTGTACGTGTAGGATGAAGAGGCTTTTCATCATGAAGCCATCAGACACAGACTGGTTATGGAGATGGCAATCCAGTCAAGCTTTTTAATAAAAAGTGTAAAACAAAATGTAATCATCACACCTACGCACTCACATACAATCTCTGTGCTTCTTGAAGTGAAATGGTTAGATGTACTAGAAGTTGAAAGGGCCTCAGTGCTGGGTGAGGGTGCTGATGGGCGCCATGATGGGTGTCCTTGTAGAGGTGCCAGGGGCTGCAGCTGGAAACTGCCCTCAACACACCTGCTGCTGGGAGTGCCGTTTATCAGACACACACACGCACACACAGACATTCACACACTCAGGCACTCTTTTTGTCTCACACACACGCAAACACACTGGCTGAAATCAGGCGATGAGATTGCATCAGCTCTCTTCCTTGCCATGTTGTGTTGTTGCACATTATGCTTCGGTCAGAGACGGCCGCTAAAGAAGCGGCTCTTTTCTCTGCATGTGTATTTTTTTATAGACTTCTCCTGTGTTAATGCCACAACATAAAATATGTTCCAATTGTAGTTTGGTCGGCTTCGATAGCACAAGTTACAAGACATTTACACACACACACACACACACACACAGACAGGTTGTAAACTCTCAGAGTGTAATGCAGCACAGAACATGTTTGTACTGCAGACTGTGAAATTTCAAATTATCTGAAATTTTACAAAACACTAAACTGTTGCCTTATTGTTTTCTTATTTTTAACAAATTATATCATTATTTATTAATTTCAATCATTTATCAGCTTTCTGACAGAACACACAGTAACATATTGCACTAAGCGTCTGTCATTGATAGATAAATATGTAAAAAAAAAATACATTGATATATAAAAATGTGTGTGTGTGTGTGTGTCTGTGTGTGTATGTGTGTGTGTGTGTGTGTGTGTGTGTGTGTGTGTGTGTATGCGTGCATGCTTGCGTGTGTGTGTGTGTGTGTGTGTGTTGTGTGTCAGAGTGTTGGGTTGTGAAAGACCTGTCCCCCTCTGGCAGTCACTGTTCATTGAGCTGCAGATTCAAAGCGACAGATCATTGGTTATTGACAGGTTTCAGTCTGACTCATTGCCTGCTTCTTCTCTAAAGGAAGTTTCCCTCATTACAACTTGTCAACCGTCAGCTTCCTTCCTCACTGAGGCCTCTCCACCTCCACCTCTGATTCTGTGCTGCTCTCACTCTCACTCTCAGTCACACATCACCTTATGAATGGGTGTCAGCCTTTCAATTTGAACCCTTTAGTCACCGAGCGACAGACCGCACTGTCAGTGTTAACTACTTGCAGGTGCTTAAAAAATAAATGTACCTTTACACCCGTTACAACCTGCGTTTATTCCAGCCCACAGTTGCATGTGCATGAGCACACACAAACCCTTTGAGCGTGCACACACAAACTCAAAGATTTGTCCTCTGGATGCCCTCTATCTCAAAACTCAGTACTAAATCAGATAATGCTAAACCTCCACATGTCGTTTTTTTTTCTCACCACAAGACTTTTGCTAAAATATCAGTGAACTTTGTTGGAATTGCAGTGCAACCTGATTTACTCTTTTTTACATTTTGAATTGGATTTATGGCGCGTGTGGAAACTATTTTCTGCAAAATTCTTACTTCTTGGTGTTGCATAAACAGATTCCTAAAATAATGAGTTAGAGCGACGCCTGCAAGAAAAGTTTTAATGATTTTCTTTTGAAATTTATTTCATCAGTGACTGATTTGTTGCGTGGAATTGATTCCTATAACATAACAGGTGTTTTTGATTGGCCCGTGTCAAATGTCATTAGCATGTGGAGCATTTGCTCACTTTTTCTTTCTTTTTGCTTTTATAATAAAATTTAGTTTGAACTAAATGTATGTGCTTGATGATTAAATAAAGACACAAATTGTGTCGTTTTTGTGGAATTTCAATATTTGTGTTTCGTTTGCTTGGCTCTGGATTTAGTCTCTGTAAACTGAGGGTGTAGTATTTGTCTTTGTGGGTGACTGAAGTGACCGTTGGACTTTCATTCTCAAATTACATAATGTAATACTACACAAACCATTTCCTGCTCTGTGCCAGTCAGGTGAGCTAGTTGGTACACACACACACACACACACACACACACACACACACACACACCAACACAGGCTGTATCAGAGTGTAATACAGCACAGAGCATGTTTTTAATGGAGACTATGAAATTTCAAATGATGAGAAAATTACTAAAAATCTACAAAACACTGAGCATTTTGTTTTCTTATTTTTGATAAAGTCTTTTAACTTGATTTTTTTTTTTTTAATGATTGATCAGCTTTCTGACAAAGCACACCTCTTTCACTATGGATCTGTCAGAGCTGTTCAAAATGTAACAAGAGACCATACCTGCTGAATCCCTTGAACTGCATGCTGTAGTGTGTCATTTTTAAAGATTTTGATTAAATATTTTCCATTTATTGAACTGCCATATTGCACATGCTCTTGAACATATTCTTTATTTTTCTTTTAGATATATATTTTTTACGTTTTGTTAATTTAATATTTGTGGATATCTAATAATTGTGGAGGTGAGGAGATAAAATGCATCAACACACCAAAGCATGTTCCTTGCATGTGTAAACCTACGTGACAAAAAAGCTGATTGAGCTGAGTGATTCAGATTATGAGACCTATATTTTCAGTATAGTAATGAAAATGTGTACTTTTGGTGATTAAAAACAAAAATGTGTGTGCATGCTGGTGCCTCGTTGCTTTATCCAAACTTTGCATTTGAGTAGCACATGTATTTCTAGATCTACTTAGATGTGATGAAAAGAAGCTGATTAGATCAAAGATTAAAACACTTCAGTGTGATTGGCTACAAATAAAATCTGCAGTTCAATATAATACAGTAATATAGTTTGGTTAATGCTTTATTTGGTTAATATTCCTGTAATCTTGACGAAGGATTTTCTGATTCACTCAACAGGGTGTGTTCACAAATTCTCTTTATTAAATGTTGTGCAGTGCAACACTGTGGCACTTGTGTAATAGTTGTCAATCAGATTTGTGTATCATTATTATGTCTTACTCAGTTCATTGTATAAATGATGTTATTTCCAAATATGGATCTTTTTTTTGGAATTTATTATTTATTTATATATAAGTTTTTCACTCATTATTCAGCAGTTTAAATCAGGAAAGTAGTTTTAGTATGAATGATAAATGGAAAACAGTGTGTTACAGAAATTCACTCTCACAAGAGAGGTTTGTATCTGAGGCTTAAACGTCATGAGGCTCTAAAACTGTCAGCAGCCATTTTCATCACCTCTGTTAACAAAAATGACCAACTCCAGTTTCTTTTACTAGCTGGAAATAAAATGTGGAGAATATGCAAAGAACCCTTTTTAGAACAAGTTGAACATAAGTGACTTAAAATTTCCATTATACATTTATGACTGTCTGATGTTCCTTTTAAGACCACAAAAGGGTTTGGTGGAAAAATAAGTTCTGTCCTTTGACAGTTGTTCAGTCAAGTGAAGTGTTCTTCCTTTTTCAACTGTTTTTCTAATTACTGTCTGTTTGGGACAAAAAAAATGTGTGTCAGACTTTTCAGACTTGATGTATTACTTCTTCGTGTGTATTGTGGAAACAGATTACTTACTTCTCCAGCAGATGGGTTTCACTCTTGTTTTCCTGCCCTGCAAAGCATTTAAGGTTTAATCTATAACCTTCTGCCAGCAGTGGTAGGATAATAATAAAGACAGTTGTGCTTTGAACTGCCACAAGGTCACAATAAAAGCAGACTCCTCAGATGCCTTTTGGGCTGATAACAATAACTGATAACCAGGCCGGACGGAGCTGTGTGTCTGATCAGACTTGTTTCTTAGCCGTGTGTGTGCAGAGTGATTGTTTAAATTGGGAGAAAATTCTGCAAACTCACACTGAGCTAGGCATTGATTAAGATCTGAAGCAGTTGTTTGTCAAGAAGTTTCATGCTTCTGTTTACTTAGAAATTAATTTTGCAGTTTTTTACATCCATCATAAAAATAAAAAAAATCCCTGCACAGACGTCTTTATTAACAAGCCTTGAGAGTTTGCAGATTTGAAAAAAAATAATAATATACAGAATACATTTTCTTTTCTTTTTGTACAAAATAGAAGAAAATGTATCTGGACCTGTCACACCCTGAGAAAAAAACCCTACAAAATGATCTTGCATTCTTATTTGTGACCAGTGTCCTATCTTATCCCACAACATGCTCTTTCTACCCTTGAATTCCCCTGGATTTGATGTGCAAGTCAGGTCAATAACCTTAGAAGAACTCCAGAGAACAAACAAGCCTCTGCTGCTATGCTCCATATAACTTCAAGGCAACAGATTCATCTTTTTCTGTGCCCAGTCCACCCTGCCCTCCTTTCTCTTATCTCAGCTGGGGCTTCATCAGGCGGTGATACACAGCAGGAACAGCTCAGGTTCACCCACTGTATGCAGTAATGGAACAGGGTGCTCTCCTGCGTTTGACGTGCCGTCTGGGCCTCCAGTCTCCTTGTTTGATCTGTTGTGAGTCGCTTTGTTTAGGCTGAATCGCTAACTCTGATTCTTGCAACTTTTTTTCCAGCAGCCATACAGGATGATATGTGAACTGGAGGGGGTAAGAAAACTTCCCTAATTATGAGACCAGCTGTAGGGATGGTGATGCAGGAGTCCAGTGTGTTTACACCTTGTCACTGGTGACTCTGGCGGGTTGGAGGTTTTGGAGAGGAAAAAGTGTGATCAAGGTTAGGATGCTGGTTAAGTTCGTGAAAATGTGGAACAAGTGAGAAGAGAGAAAAAGAAACAGCAAGACAGACACAGTTCCTGTTTTTTATCTGAGAGTATCTCATCTTCTGGCTTCACACCGGGACTTTAAATTACTGTTCTCAGTAAAATCCATCATCTTGATTGAGTTAGCGGCTCTCTGTGTCTTGTGTTGAGCTTGACAAATCGTTCAGACCCATGTGTCAAGGGAGGGACTATCACTGTCAGGCTCTTGGGGAGAAAGCCATTGAGGTGTAGAGAGGAAGAGTCAAGACCTGAAAAGGTTATCCAGTAGGAACCGTTATGCTGGGGCCGTGGGGGGAACCCTGCACGTCTCCATGAGAATGCACTCATTTCCATGCGAGCCCATCTCTAAGGCAAGAGTCCATTACCAGCACAATGGGCCTGCAGATGGCTGTTCCTGCCACACAAGGCTGTCGGCATTAGAGGATCACAGCAGGCGGCCCTGCTCAGGGGGAGGCCAGGGGAGAGTCACAGGTCAGGACAGGGCAGCTGGGGGTTGCATGAGCTCACTGGATCATACTGGAATTTTCCGGATCACAATCAGCTTTGTCATTCTGTTATAATGTAAAGATAGATTCCAGTTGTTTTCACTGCCATGTAAAACCTTAAGTATACTGTAAGGTTGTTTTTGGAGTAAGCATGAATCAATTAACAAAGTTGGATTACTTACTTACTGAATTACTGTGTTTTCATTCTGTAAATGTGAGGGAATTTAGTGCTAAAAAGACTATCTTTAGAAGATAACCACTTGATTTTTCTCACTCAGACAGTTCTTGCACAGAACGAGGACTGTGGATCTTGTCCCCCATCGCAAGAAGGGATCTTGTAATGGCCAGTATGAACAGGAGCGATGATTACAGCAAGCAAAGCCTGTTTCAGTGTCCGCATTAAGACAGACTAAAATAAAAAAAATGTGAATCCATTTTCTTCTGATGTCCCTTTGTCTTACTAGCCTAGGGTTCACCACACATTCTTCTGGACGTTAACTATAAAACAGCTCAAGTAAAGCTGGGTTGCTGGAGAAGTGAAATTGCTGAGAACCATGCAAATGAAACTATTCTGGGTTTTCACAGTAGTGCAGTTATTTGTGTGCGTGTAAAAGTACTGGAGTTACAGAAGAAAAGTCTGTTACTGCTTGTTTCCACTAAATTTCACCCATCTTGATACACACCCCCCCTAGCTCATATAGAAACTAGGTTTGCATGGTTTCATACTGAATGTACGGGTTGTCTGGGTTGAAGGTAACTGTGACCTGAATGTCATCTAGCAGGGAGGGATTTTTTGTTTATGTCTCCACATAATGCACTAATTCTGAGGCAAAAAGTGATCAATCAATTTCTTGTTGTGTAATTAATTTAAAGGACAAATATGACGTGAACTGCAGCCTATGCCAAGTTATTTTCCATGTGGCGATGTATTTCACCCAGCAGACTGAAACTTTGTCTTTTTGTTGAAGATTGGTAAACTGATGAAAAGTATTTCTTTAACCATTTACACCTCCGTCACATCACTGATCCTATAAATAGTCCTCTTTGAGCCTTATGAGCACAGTCTTCCTGTTAACCCAATCTCCAAGAAGGGAGTTTTTTTTCGATCGTATTAGTCACCGGGTGCTCTGGTCACCTGAGAAGCATCCTGACAAAGATGGCATTGATCCGTCCTTCCACAGCCTGCCCTACTCTCCTCCGTCCCAAACACAGTCAGATGTGCAGGGTTCAATGCCTCAACTAGGATGACAGGATCAGAGGCAAACGGGGCAAGACATGGGAGTGAGGGATGGAGCAGCAGGTCGGAACCGACTCTCTTTTTATACAGCGTCGTTAAGTTTAATGCGAGGCCCAGCGTGGCGTCCATTTTCTCATCTCCCCCACTTCCATTCTGATTACCTTGGCCCACAAGGTCTGACAGAAATTCAGAGGCAGTAACAGACGGAGAGAGGTTTGACTCAGAGCCAAAAGGTCTTACCACAGCCTTTTAGAATAATATTCAATCGCTCAAGAAGACTTATTGTTCAGATCGCATACTCTAGGCCTACTTCTGCGGTTAATAGCACACTGAGGGACTCAGAAGGGCTACACAAAGATCTCAATGTAATGTGTGCGTGTTTGTGTGAGAGGGAGAAAGACACAAAGAGAGGGAGAGGTCAGATGTGTGTTCGAGGTCTGGTGTCATATTATGTGCCTCTCGGGCGTAGTGTGTGTCTCAGGACTTCCTGCTTTATTCATCCCTGATTCATTTGTTTTGGTCCCCAGTCTCACACTTCACACTGCTGCTCGCTCATCAAATCATTCCTACACATGCTCAGGCCAAGGCTATGAAATTACTAATGTATTCATGCATCAAGATGGCAACCGGCCTGTATGTTGTTGTAGGAAACAGTATGCCATTGATTCATTTTGAGAGCAGCTCATTTATCAGGGGAACCAAACGTGACCTCCAGCTCTTAATCAGCACCATCCACTGAAGGGCATTGTTTTGTGAATCCCATGGACATCATAATGCGTGTGCTGTATATTCACCAGTTGTCATGGGGTATGTGTTTCTGTGCGCTGTTAGAGGAGTCATCCCAGACAGGCCCTGACTCAGAGGCCAGCCGTCCGGACCCACCTCTCTCCCCACCCTGCCTCCACCACACCTCAGTCAAAACAGACATATTATCCCCCCATCAGCCCAGTTCACAACAGCAAAGTTACAGAGAGGAAGAAGAGAGAGTGAGGAGGGGTGTTGGTGAGAATCCTTGCCATAAATATTCACGGTACTGTCCAGTTGTGAAATATCCGTGTTGGCTTGAAAACCAGGCCAACCTTAAATCTTAATTATGAGCAGGCTGTGTTTCATTTGTTTTATCCCAGACACATTCATCATTTGCTTATTATTTTATTTTGTCGAACTTCAAAGATTCACCACTGTGAACACAATTTATTACTTTGCGAATCTCAGGCCTAAACTGCTATGGGATCTTAAATCACATTCACACAATATAACTACTTTATTGGGAAATAATGTAGTATTTTGCTTTTTGCTACAGCTTCTACATGTCCTCTGCACTGTTCCAGCACAGTGAGGCGTACTGCAGCATACTGTCGCACAGACTTCAGGAACTTTCACTTGTCGGCATCTGCGGCTCTTGACCACAGCCTCTGCAGCATGTAAACTCAAATGCAAGCCTATAGGTATAACTGATCGGAAAGTAAATCAGATAACTATCATCAGATTCTTTTAGTCTGTCATCAGCGCACTTTCTTAGACCAAACAGATTTAATTGACCTTGTTGCCTGTTTTTATGCTGATTTCCTGCATGTTGTTTTGTAAAGCAGACACTTACACGGCAGCCAAAGTAGAACATACAGTGTTGAAGGGGAAGATATACATCATGTTGTGGTTTTGACAGGTACGTAGTAATGTGGTTGTCTGAGCAGCTGTCTGTATAGGAACCACACAGACTCCATACAGTCCCACAATGTACTGTATACTGAAAAGGTTCCACACATATACTTTTGAGCTCGCTGGCTAACCTGCTGTGTTAGAAGACATACATCAGGTTTACGGGACAGTCAAGCCATAAATGGTCTCACTTATTCCACGTGCCATACATTCACTTTCCATCCAACGGCCTTGTTTCTTTGGTGTGTTTCTGCCCATCACATTTGTTTAACACGCCGTGATGTGTAAATGTAACCCCTCTTGGGTGTTTCTGCGTTCTTGGGTTTTCTGACTCGTTGCAAAGTTAAATATAATGATGTAGTACCGCTGGGTCATTAGGTGTTCATTTGAAAAAGGGCTGGATGTTGTCCCATAAGAACCAATGTCACCATAGATCCCATACAGAAGCCATTGCTCCAAGCATGACATCATAGGATGGATGGAGACACTCGTGGAGTAACCAGCGATGCTCCACACCTCTTGTTCTTCTTCTTCTGTTCCTCACCCTCTTCATCTATTTCCAGGTAGCCTGCCGCTGCCACTCTACAAGTAGCAGTGTGACTTGTCTAGATTTGTCTCCAGTCACATCTGACTCATTGAACAACCCTTTCTCACCACTGAAAAGTTCTAGGCCTGGTTACCCAGTGACCCAGCAACTTTACACACCTCCACACCCAGACCAAGAGGGTCTGTGTGAGCATGCCGACCTGAACCTGGGGGGTCGTAGGGGTTGGAGGGCTGTTTTATGTGGCTGTCTGGGAAGTGAGAGAAATAATAGACTGCTATAATTGGTGCCCCTTGATTTCCTGGCAGCACTGCCGGCACCCAAGAGGATAGCATGTGTCCGAGCTTGTGTGTGTGTGTCTGCTGGCTGACACACATGGCTGTGGAGCAGGGATGTGATAAACACACTGGGCAGGGGGATCTCCGTCCAGGAGTGGGCTTCATGCCTTAGTGGTGAAGTCATTGGGAAAAGGCCTGGTTGGACTGGAGGAGGAACCAACACACACACACACACAGGCAGACACACACACAGATATTACCTTACAACATTTGCATGTGAATTTTCCTTAGTTTCCCAATTTTCCTTACAATAAAGTGAAACACACCATAATTCCATTATTTCATGATTACATCACTTAATGAAATGAAATTGGAGCAGTAGTAATTTATCAAGCCATGGGCTGATAAGAAAGATAGTCAGAGGGTCAGTGTTTTGCACTGTGATGGTGTAGACATCAGAGTGTCAGTACCTCAGGTCAGAGCGCCGCCTAACCACAGTGTGCGTCTTGCGGTGTTGGTGCTGTTATGTTAGGTGTGAACTGTGGCCCTGAGGAGCATTGGGTAACACCAGTGATTGCCTAATCCAGTTGTTGTGATGATGTCGTAACCAGTTGGATGTGGACCGGGGTTTGGCTGTCATGTGAGCCCTTGTTCTCTATCATCCCCTGCCTGGGACGTCAGGGCAAGTGTGTGTGCCAGCGTGTGTGATCTTGTGCGTGCCCACTTTTAGGATTTCATTAATATAAAGAACAAGAAAATGTGAATTTTATGAGTCAATGTGTATTTGCGTGTGTGTGTGTGTGTGTGTGTTGGAGTGCCACTGGAGGTGGCAGCCTTCAGAAGGGCACACAGGTCAAAGGTTGCCTCTGACTCATGGTCTGTGGAATTTTACTTTTCAAAAAACGAACACAGGACGCCTAAACAACATGCTCCACACTCCATGAGCAGCAGCAGGAAATGATAGTTTATTAAAAAATGAGAGACTCACAAATTATCCCTTCTTAGCAATAATCAGGCTGCAGGAAGAGGAGAGACGTGGGGTTTTCCCTCCACATGGCCTTGTTTTGCCGAGGCATATCTACCACTCATATTTTTCCTGATTATTGATCAATTTAACCTCTTTTGCGGTTTAACGGGCAGACAGGGCATTGTTTCTGACACTGGTTGGTTCTGTTTTATTGCAGGTGAAGGTTATATGATAGTGGGAGTACATTTTGTACTGAAGGAAATCAAAAACTGTGCTTTTTTATCTCTTCTGGGTTCAGAAGTGTAGCTTTCAGTACAGATTACAACTAGAATAGCACCGTTCTCTAAAGCTTCTTAAGAAATATCTGTTTGTCAACTGTAATTGTGAAGATTTCTTTTGTGTAGGTCACCAGAAATATTTTTGTCATAGATTCTTTAGCAGACAGATAGATTCTTTTGTGCTGACGAGGAAGGGGAGCTGCAGAAGTCGCAGATCTCGCAAAATCTCAGCATTTTCAATAACTCCTTACCTTTAATATTAGTAATTATTAGTCTTTAATATTTAAAATTATTACATTTTTGTGAAATATTTTATGAAATATTTATACTTCAAATAATTATTTTGTGTAGTGTGTGTGTGTGTGTGTGTGTGTGTGTGTGTGTGTGTGTGTGTGTGTGTGTGTGGTGACACCAACTAATCAGTTCTCTTTACAAACCCAGAATAGGTGGTCACATAATGAAATGAGTGCCTCATTGGTTTGATGCACTAATCCATAATTGACTTTGATTGTTAAGTCCACGAACAGAGCAGCATAGTTGAATTTCACTAAACACACTGACGGAAATTGTTCATTCATTGTTTATGTTGCAAAGATGTGCACTGTACACTGAGATGATTTTGAGAAAATGGATATTGATAGCATTGCAGGACGGCGGTGGTGCTGTGGTTTCTCTCTGGACGAGAGCTATGCAAGTGTGGTACTCCCCTTTTTCAAAACAGAGGCATTTTGCAGACACCAGCTTAAAATGTGTATGGATGGAAAATGTAAACTTTGCACCTGTTTTGTGTTTTGTTTTGGCACATCATATATCCAAAGGGACAGTTTTATACCTAGCTGCTAAGCTCCTCTTCACACATGTCACGTACAGGACAGTCACAACAAACATCCTTCACATGTAGATTTCTTTCAATATATTTGCTCCAACTTTGCATTTTATGTTCAGCTGATCGATTCTATTGTTCATTACATTTGGCAATAAATAAATGCAGGTGTGCCTGTTTTATCTAATACATCTTTGAGAGATTTACTTAAGACTGCAATATTTCGTAGATTTTTGAAAATAACATTATTGATAACATTTATTGATTAATTTAGTGACTAAATGCAAATCACTTGATGGAGCTGCGGCCATTTTCTCTTAAAATGTAGAAGCCCACATGTTACTTATTTGATATTGATTAAGAAATGAATTATCACAAGCACTGCTTGAAGAATATGTGCAGGTATATAAAACACACCTATAGTGTTGATAATAAACCACCTATTTTTACTGGGAAACATTTTTATGACAACCAGGCAAGTGAAGCACAACTTCTGGAAGTAATTCAGTCAACTGGAGAACAACTGTTATAAAGTTTGATAAGAGCCACACGTGCTGGCTTTTATGGTTGTAAAAGACTTTTCATTATTGTAATTATTATCCTTTTTAACTGTCCCATATTTTTTTTCCTCTGTAGAAGAAAAAAAGTGATAAGTGTCATATTTTCTCTCTTTTATACTTGACAATATATGTATTTCCATTTATATTTTTGGATACGGACCCACACGAAGGAATGTCATACTATCATACTAAATACACAAAAGAATTGCTTATTGCTAATAATTTACAGCATTATATTTCTGTGAAAATCCACTCTGTCAGTTTCTGTCTTTTACTGCCATGTTAAATGACGAGAAACACAGTTTGAAGACAAAAACTTTAAATTGAATGGAATTTTAGGCACATGTATGTTACAGCTGTTTCATAAAAAATTCAGACATGAATCTGTGAGCTTTATTTTCATCATGAGTAGTTCTGTTTTATAGATTTAATTAGGAACAAAATTATTAGAACTAACATGCATGCTCTTCTACTTTAGTATTTTTTTACTAAGTCATGCTTGTTCGTTTTTGTTATAAATGAGCCTTTATAGTTAATGCAGAATTTTGGCGAGAGCTTTTGATTGTAAAAATCAGACTTTCAGCTTTTTAAAAGGTGCTGTAAAAAGTTTTGTTCAAACTGATTTATTTCCCTATTTCTCAAGGCCACAGTGTCTCAGAGCCTCACCCAGGAACAAGCAAGGAGTTTTCTGTTACTTTCACATAAAGCACAGGATAATAACAAACCAGTTGTTTAAGTTTGCTCAGTAGCTGCTGAGTAAATAGTTCAGGCTTATTGTTTGCCAAATTACATCTTATGGCTGTTACAAAAAATTTCAGCTTTTAGTATTTCCCTCTTCGCCCGGTCTTAACTTGGAAAGAACTCAGAAAATACTATTTTTAAATTTCAAAACTTTTACTGAACATTCAAATCCACTTTTACAACAGTTATTGTACAACATTACATTCATTTAATGCATGCACAAGTTACACGAATTTTACATTTAAATCCAGTTTGCTTTTATCTCAGGCTAAGAAAGATAATCTTGTGAACAGAAAGATGTTCAGCACAGGTACTCACGGGTAAATTATGAACACACTTAAAGTAGAAATTCTTAAATCCAACAATTTCTTAACACCTTCTGCAGAAAGTGAAAATGTATTCCCAAAAAGCATGAAATGAACAGTTTCTTTAATGGAAAGACCAAGAGACTGTCCTGACTCTGAGGCATTAAAAACGTGTTTTAGACTGCTAGCTTTGAGCTTCTTTGTTGGTGGATTTGCCCAGGCTCATGACTCAGTATTGCTCATCGTGTAGGAGATGATTCGCCCGCCATTTCTGAAAACTGTTTCTCTCGCTCTTTGTTCTTGCCCCTTTACTTTTATCTGTTGCACTAGTGTATTTTTCTCATGTTTTGTAGTCTTTCTTTTTTCTTGTGCAAACTCATATTTGGCTTTTTATCCTAGTTATATATTTTAAAAATTTGTTTGGTTAGTTTCTGTGTGTGGATGTTAGGGTTTTGGTGAAGTGGGGGATGGGAATAGGAGAGGCTTTGTTTCCCTCAAAAAAAAAAAAAAAGAAAATCCTAGCTTGATTTTTGATACCGTGTGTCCCAACTATTTTCTATTGTGTAATTTAAACTGGGATCCATCTGTTAGACTTCCTGTCTTCTTTATGCCCATTCACATGTAGGATATCCATTACTTGGTATAAAGTTAATCATTACTAAAAGGCTTCCTTGTTGTAAACTCAATCATTTAACACAATCTGTTTTTTTTTCCCTCACCATAACATAGGTGTGTATGTGTGTGTGGAGGTGGGAAGGGACGGAAATGACTTGCCTTTTTCAGAGAAAGTTATCAGCTATAAACTCAACCGTATGTGACACGACTGCCCACGCAAACCTGCCTTTAAATGTTTGATGTGTCTCTGAGCTTTGATGACGCCTCCCCAACATGAACAAAAGACGTATAAGTAGAACATAAGGAATGTTTTGAAACAATAGCTCAGGGGATGTAATTGACTGTGTATAGCCACAAAAGACAGTAAGTGAAGGTCTTTAGTATGTATTTGTTTAGTGATTAATCACTAACTCCAGCCTAGGGATGGGCCACTGATTCGCTATTCTAGGGCATTCTCTGCAGTCTCTCACATCTTTTTTTTTTGAGTGTGTGTGTGTGTGTGTGTGGTGAGAGAGAGAGAGAGCGAGGGGGGGGGTCAGTAGTATGCTTGTAGTTGGTGGCTAAATCTTGTAAAGGGTTTCCTAATATGGGCCGTCTTACAGGAGTGCCCTCCCTCTGTGGGCCATCCCCCCCAGATCTCAGCCAGTGATGACACAGCTCGGGTACGACTCACTTCCTCATTAATTGGCTGAAACCAGTTCTTACAGGAACCGCCTGTGATAAATGTGAGAGTTCTGAGAAGTCATTCATTTCTCCTCGCTGCAGCGGCAGAGGAGGCACTGCAGGGGAGTTGAACGAGTTCACGGATGTGTGCGTGTGTGTGTGTGAGAGGAAGCCGAGTACGTGTGTGTGAGTGAGAGAGAGGAGAGGGGAGGAGAACAGATCGGGAGAATGTGGGTGACTACTGCTGCCGCCGCGGCTGCTGTATGAGGACCAGCCAACTTTATTCTGCTTTATTTGTTTTTTTTTATTATTTCCTTTTTCTTTTTACTTGTTTTTGAGCAGCGTTATTTTCCGTAGCTGTGGTACAGTCTGTACTTCTTTTTTTTTTTCTGTGTGTGTGTGTTTATGTGTGTGTGTGTGTGTTTGTGGGGATGAGCAGGGCAGTGCACTCGTTGCTCTCTCCGTCTTTCTCTCTTCACGGAGAGAGGAAGCAGGGGAGACCGACACTGTACAGGACACAGGACAGCATGCCTCCCTTTGTTGCTGCCCTTGGGCTGGTGAGTAACAATGATGTGACGTGATTTGTGCCCCCCCCCCTTCTCCCCTCCCCATGCCCCCTCCCCCCTTTCTCTCTCTCTCTCTCTCTCTCATCTTCCTTCCCTCCCTCTTCTTCCCCCCCCCCCTCCTCCCGTCCGTCCGTCTCTCTGTTGGTTGAGGCAGAGCTGTTCCACTGCTGGGTGCGGCACTGCAGAAGCCCTTCAGGGAGTACTTGGAGGCCCAGAAGGCCAAGCTGCACCATCGCACTGGAGAGGGGATCCCAACTGTAAGTACAAGGGCCTCAGCCCCACAGCTCACAGCCTCTATTCATTCACATGTGCGCGCCAAGAAAAGAATGCGGGCCCCTTACTTTTGCCTCTTTCACTCCTTCTCCCTCCACTTTTTTTTGTCCCTTTCTTCTCTTTATCTAAGCCTTCTTTTATATTTCTGACCCATTTTCTCCCAATGAACTCAGTCAACTCTGTTTTTCCCTTCTATACCTGTATCATTTGCTGCCAATTAAACAATTTTGAATCAGTTTCATACATATTTTGTGAACCTACTTTCATGTTTGTAAGAGAACTGTTGATGTTCTAGATGTTACCATAACCTGTAGTGTTACAGTAGATTACAGAGGCTTGTTTAGGGTCAGAATGACAGAGTAGCTTAGGGCTGCACTGGGCGGGCTGGAGGGGAGGGAGGAGAAAGAGGGGGAGGAGGAGAGGGGCCAGTGTGGGGTCTGGCTCCACTCGCTGTATTGAACTGTACTACTGTAGTGCGGGGCGTGCTGACTCATGCTCCATCTTACCAATTGGGAGTGTGTGTGTGTGAGTGTGGTCACTCCCCTATGTGTCACACACACACACTTGCACTCGGTGCCCCGCCTGAACCCAGCACTGACTGTAGACCAGGGCGGGGGCTCTCCCCCCCCCTCCGCCAGTGACAATCCATCAAAACCCCCCTGTCTAGAACAAAAAGAGCCAGTTGTAGATGTAGCCTCTTTCAAAGCTTTTTCTCTCTCTCTCTTGCTCTAAGTGATTCATTGAAAACGATTTTTTCTTTTTTTACGCGCTTTATGCGGAAGGAGGAGAAAAAAGGATAGACCTCTGTTGCACAAGGACAGATTAAGGCATTTCTAGAACAATGTTCCTTTTTTCTTGTAACTTGAGCCTCCTGCAGTTACAGGAGAGAAGCGAAGGCAATTTAACTTGGTGGAGGCAGGCTGCAGGCTGGGGTCAGTGGGGGCGTTTGGAGGGAGGACGGTGGGGGCTGCCGCGTGTTTTATTACCCCTGATCTCTATCTGTCCTGCACATGGAGCTGGATCCCCACCTAGCCTACAGCATTAGGAGCAGAGGGGAGAGCAGGGTGTGGGGTTAAGAGGGTGGGGGTGGCCCTCAGCTTACTGACCGAGCTCCTCTCCTCTCTCTCTATTCTCTCTGTGGTTCCTGGCAGGAGGAGAGCTGGCTGTCGTGGCTCTTTGAGAAGGTTGTGGTCATCATGGTATGCTTCTTTGTCTGCTCCATTGTCAACTCCATGGCCCAGAGCTACGCCAAGCGCAAGCAGCAGGAGAAGGACTCAGAGGGCAAGACCGAGTGAAGGCCGGCAATAGCGACCACAGCGTACCGTTCACTTCAGAAGCTCCCACCACTCCTTTGCTGCTTTCTGCTCTCCCTACTGGCTGATGCCCCCGCCATTATCTGAAGCCAAATATCAGCCCCCATCTGGTTTCTCTCTTGTTATTGTAGCAACATGTTAATGTTGAAACTTGGACTTCCATTCACTTGCTTTTGAAGCCTTTGCATTTGGTAGTGATTTCCGCGATAGTTGTCTGTAAGGTAGGTGATCGTTGGGGTGCGTGTGAGTAAGCTGTTGTGTTAAAGCGTCCACGTCTGTTCTTTTTAGCAGCTCCTGAGCACATGGGAAGAAGCTACTGGCAGTAATGCTCCTCATTGAGGCCTTAAGTTGCCATGTTTATGCCACTAGAAGAACCTTAAAGTCTTATATGCCCATAGGGTCACTTGAACTGACTTTTATTTGAATAAGCTAGGATTGTTACTTTTGATTGTGTGGTGAGTTATTTATTCAATAAGCTATTTATTTGTTATCTATGTATATTTGCTGGTTTATTTATAAGACGTTCTGTATTTATTCCTGTATTGTAGAGTTGCTGTGCAGTTTTGGCTGTGGCTAGTTAAGACATGAAAATGGATTTTAAATAAGTGTGTCCACTTCGACTGAGCCATCTCATTTGTACATGTTGTAGAGCTCAAAGTCAGTTGTTAATGAATGTGTCATGCTGTTCATGGTGCTTTAGATGACCACTTCTTTTGTGCGTGCAGTAAAGCCCGACTTGGTACTTTTGGATGAGAAATGATAAACCGGCCATGAATCACCCTGCTGGTCCCTTTGTCTGCCCTTATTGTTCTGCTTCCAGGAAGAGAGCACATGAGTCAGCCGGGGGCTACTTTACCAGATGCAGCCATATATTGAATCAGATTTACGTCTGTGCATGTGACATAGAGAGCGAGACGGAGATAGTAGGTTGGCGTTTGCGTGGCTGCCACATTTGTTGCTCTCGCTTTTATCTTTTATGGATTAAAGCAGATTGTGCTCCACTAATAGACTGGGACTCTGCCTGGAAGTCTTAGCATAGCAGATAGTAGCTGTTCCCTTTACTTGGAGACAGTCTGGGTCAGGGTAAGGGTTTTTCTTTGTCTTCTCTTGTCCAAAGATTTTATGGACGGACAAGTGAAGACTTTTTATTTTTACCCCAGATGAAGACAGCAACCTCGTGTTTGACATTACATGAGCAGCTCCTAAAACAAGACTCTGCTTTTCATAAGATCTTTTTTTTTTTTTGTGCCTTTGTTTGCTCATTGGATAACGTCAGCTGGCTCTCGATATATGCCGTACCTTCTTTTTCTTTTTTTCGTAATTGCCAGTGAAATGTGCTATTTTCTTCTCCCTCTCTGTACCGCTGCTGTGCTACGCTGGACTGAGCACAGTGGGCGCTAGAGCAGGCGCAAGCAGGAGGGAGGGAGAAAAAAAAAAAAAAACCCTCAAGCGCACAGTGAAAAGCGTCTGTGCCGTTACCTCAGCTGAACCTCCGAATGAACTCGTTGCACTGCCCCAGTCACGGAGCCAGGAGACGAATCACTCGAGTAGATTCAAAACAGAGGGGTACTGTTGAGTGGGCTGAACCCTGCGCTCTGCACCAGCTCTAGTCAGAACATTCACATCTCCTCTTTTCTCCTGTCATGGTAAGTCGGATTAGCATTCTTCTTTTTTTTTTTTTTCTTTCTTTCTTTTGGTCATTGTTGTCGTGTCTGTACATGCGTTCGTCTCAGGCATGTCCGTCACTCTCTCGGCCTGTCAGATAGCTTATCAGACTGGTGTTGGCTGTTAAGATTGCAAGGCGACAACAGTCTGTAGGCTGTCTGACATTTCGGGCTCTTTCATCTGACCAGCATCCCGTTTTGTCCTCTTTCTGTTATTGCCATTGTCTTAATTAGCATCGGTTCCCATTCAGAGATGTGTGCTGCGATGTCACTTCCCTTTATCCCAACTGCTTGTGAAACGTCAGAGACATGGGTCTATTGTTTATTTCCTCCATGCTGACGTCTGCGAGGGTTTTTATGTGGTTTTCATGTGGGGGAACTGTGTGTTCGCATGTTTGCAAATGCAGATGTAGAGATGTCAATAGTGTACTTCTGTATATGCGTGTGTGAGTTTGCTCCGTCCTCTTGAATTTCCAGAGAATCCAGTCAGTACACACCTTATTGCAACACATCACATTGTGACACCCAGTCCTAGGTATGGTACACGCAGTGCTTACCCAGCTTTCCCCTTCCCTTTTACACTTCCCTCTTCTCTTTTTTCTTCTTTTTTACTGAGAACTTTCTTCTGTTGCTCAATACACACACTTTTTTTTGTAGGAGGCTGCATTTTATTGGAGTTCTCCCGAGGGGGTGTTTTTCTAAGTCAGTTTCTATGGGCCACAAATTGGTAATTATACAAAGCTGAAAATCACTGCTTGACCAGTGGATACTTTTGCCGCAAAGCCTAAGTTTTATTTTAGATTTTTTTTTTTTAACAGAGCAAAAGGATAAAACTTTTTCCTGGTCATAAAAGCAAAATCATTGGATAACACTGGAATGGCTCGCTGGCTCAGAGAGTGTTGTTCTTGGCAGTTTCAGGATGTCCTGTTCCATAAGGGAGCCCCCTTTTTGGCATGCCTGTCTGAATGTGTGTGTGTGCATGTTGGTCTAGAAATTCTGTTTATATTTCTATGAGTAAAGGCCTGTATTTCTTGTCTAATAGATGTCTGTGCCTGGGTTATTTTAAAGATGGTTGCACTGTTTTTTTTCTCATCTGCTTTCACTATAAATAAAAGTTTGTTGAAAAGAGTACTGGTGTTGTGTTCATTCTGTGATAAGTCTTGACCACACCAGGCCGGTGTTGACCCTCAGGCCTCCAAAGAATCTCACATGTCAGCCGAGAAAGATGGACAAGGAGGAGTCCATCACAACTCCTAGATTTCCCCGTCTAATGTTTCACGTCCAAATGCTTATCACATTACTGATTTGCTCCCTCCACACTGACATCATCTCCATTTCAGATTCCAAGTTAAGCCTTTTGCTGTGAGTTGTGAATTATAGCTACTCTTGTGCTCTTGTTGCAAATGTATTGCAAGTTGTATTTAGAGGCAGCACTCTTACCTAAAAATAGAATTTGTACTAGTATTACTAGTAGTAAATAATACTAAATAATCCAAATGAGAAGCATTTGATGCACAAAGGGTTTTCTTGCAAAAAGATTCTACCATTTAAAAAAAAAAAAAAAAGCTTCTTCTACAAAATGTTTGCTATGACCTACATTTGGGTAACTTGCTATAAAATAAATTCTGATAAAATAAATGTACGTCTGACTGCTTGTTTTATTGTTTCACAAGTATTCACAAAAAAACATACAAGAATCAATCAGTTATATTCATGAATCATAAATTATACACTATAAACAGTTTTACGGCGATATGATGCGGGTATTTTTGATCTTGGATCAGTTCTCTGAGTTTATGAAGTGAAAAAAAGGGGAAAAAAGGAACCTGACCTTGGTGTGCACGAATACAGTCTGATCTTGTGTCCTGAGGTAAGGTGTGTGTGACCTGTGCTGAGAGACCCCTGTTGAGAGAAGTTCTGTTCCCGGAGCAGCCACACCCTGAGCACCGTGAAGACGACTATTTCCACCCACCCACCCGACCCCACCCTACCCCAGGGCTCCGGCTGGAAACCCAACATGCAAATCCTGCCTGTCCAAACAGGCCGGGGGACTGACATTCAAATAATGACACTGCTTTTGTCCTTCCTCTCTTTCTCTCTCTGATCTCCCCATATGCTGTACACATACTACAGCCGAATCCGGTGGCGCTGGTTTATTTTCTGGCACAGCGTCCCTCCCACCCCCTCAACCCCCCACACACACGCCACCTCCCTCACTGTCTCTCACTCTCCAGTTTTTTTCCTCTCCCTGTCAGCAGGCTAACCACTGAGGGATGCTGAAATATCACTGACTTCATCCACCACCCACCCACAAGCCCTTTCTGCATTTGGTTATCCACTTAGTTCCTTTCACACTCTGTCTCATTAAATTATGCTGACCATGTGGATTTTTTCATTCCCTTTTTTATTCGAAATCACATTAAGATCCTTTGTTTTCGTAAGTAGCAGTCAGGGGGTCATATCGGATCACAGTGGCGTGAGCAGGCGGGCCGAAGGGTACAGAGAAAAGATGCCTACCAAAGGAAAGTTGCAGTTTATGAGGATGTCACCCAGGATTACTCACTGTTTTATTCGCAGAACGCACCATTTTTAGAAATGAGAGAAGAGACGGTATCAGACAATGTAGTGTCAAACTGATGTAAGGTTGAATGTAGTTTGATGGTTAGGGTTTGGAGGTATGTTATTGAAGATTATTTCTTAGACTCACAATTATAATAGTGTGTCATCGTTAAAATAGTGAGCATTTAAGTTGTGAGATATGCACTGGAAATTTAAAATCAGAGTCTTAAAACACATCTAGAGGCAGTCAGACATAAATTTTTATAATTCCTTTAGCTGAAAGGCAAGAAAAGAGAAGTGATTCTTTTTCAGTCCTTTCATAACTACCTGGCTAAATAATAATGATGATCATAAAATAATAACTTTACTTATATAAAACTTGTCTAAACAGAGTCAACTGACAAATAACAAAACAAAATACTCAGAATAAAACAATACAACAATGACAAGCGTACAAAAATAAGACTAAACAAGATAAAACCGGTTATGAATGTCAGAACACATTAATTGTAAAGTGTAACTTTTGAGTTGAGCAAGATTTTTACATTTGTGGATATCTCATTCTCTGTCACACACATCTATATGCACACACACACACATACAAATCATAACTGTGGTTACTGTAAAGCCCCAGCTCCAAAAGCCTTTGTTTCCTTTATTGTGGCTTTGGCATGCCAAGATCAAACAGGCTTATCAGCGACTTCAGACTCTTCATAATTCACTCCATCTGAGTGGAGAGATATTATTGGTCTCATTTGAATTAGATCACTAGGTCGATTCACAAAGACGGAGGGTCTGAATAAACTTATCAACAGGCATTTGGCTTGCCTCTGTTGTTGTATGATTTACAATTACTTAAATGCATTCACTGAAATCATTTCTCTCTAATGCACTATTTCTCCGATTGATTTTGACACAACAAAACACGTCTCTCTGCGCCGTGTTAAACTAAATTATGTGTGGGTATTTTAACAGAGCATAGTTAGGCAAGGAGCATCTGCTGTTCCTGCCCACATAGTGCCAACATGGCAGCCAGCCTAATGGCTGATGCCAGGTGGCAATGCCAGGGCACCGTGACGAAACACACACATCCCTCGCTCTTCCGTCTTGCCTTTTTCTCGCTCCTATTCAAGTCAGGGTGTGTATTTGTTGTTGCTTTCAATGTTTCGTTGAACATTTCTACAACAGCAACACGAATCAATCTGTAGTTGTCTTTAAGCTTCGTCCAGTTGTGTTTGCTTGTGGGAAGGAAAATATTAAGAGGAAAATATCAGTGACTAAACTTTTTGCTTTTTTGTCAAACAAATCACATTTTGGGTCTGTGCTACATTCACAAAAGTTACTGTGTTCATGGGTCAAACATAGAAACCGTTTTTTCTTTATGCGGCTACGTGTGATAACAGGACACAGAATAATGGCTCGTCACGCTTCTTCATTTCTCCTATCTTTTGTGTCCCGGGGGTTTTTGCCAAAGAAAGTGCGTCACCCAGGTGTGTCTTAGATACACAGGAGAAGGGACTGCTGTAGCAAGACTGCGAAACACAATAAATAGCAGCATGCCTGAGAGGATTGTGAGATTGTGAGAGAATTGTAGAAATGTACCTATCACTCCCAACACACTGACTCAGACAGAAACAACACACTCATTTGATGTGAGAAGATGTCCCTGCGTCAACATCTGGAATGCCTGAAATCTGACAGCATGGACTCTCCTCTCCAGCAAATGTAATCCTCAGGCGCTGAAGTGCACCTTAAGCACAGCTTTACATGTCAACGCAGGTTTCTGTGTCATGACATGATGCCATTTCAGGAATATTAGTCAGAAATGTCTCACAATGGTTTCCAAGCAGAACAATGTTGGGAATGCGTGGTCTGCCCTCTCCTTTGTATGCAAATTGGGCAACTCTAGAAAGAACTGGAAAAACTACCAATAGATATGTAGAATACCTTGATTTACTGAAGGGAAAATGCAAATGGTAACAGTCACTTTCCACTGTTTTCACTTACTGTAGATCCTTACCACTTCATCATTTTTATGTAAGGTAACTTGAGGCCAAGGGTTTTCTGTGGCAATAAAAACTGAGTCTGCAGCCTTCTGTAACCTTATGAATGTAACTCACAGCAGAAACACTGAACTTTTATAATGACATTGACAAAGAAACTGTGTTCAGTGTGGATCAGTGACATCATGGCCGATACCTACTTATTAAGGTCGGTATCGTCACCGATTCTGATCCGCTGTATCAGATGGGCAGTTGTGCAAGTCCTTCAGAATCAAAGGGGGGAAAAAAGACTTCTTTCTAGATTCAACATTTTGCTCTGATGTTCAATAAAATACACTTAGAAATCTATCGGGCACACTACAGTATCCTCTGTGTCTGCATACCAGCATCAAAAACATAACATTGCTACTACAAACTTAAGCTCTCAGCCTTTATGGCATTGCAATCAGAGCTAATTTTAGTCCTGTCCACATACTCTGCATGAGGCCTGTTTACCGCATGCAGTGTGGTTGTATGCAGCGTGCCCATCAACGTGCTGCAAACAACCACAAAGAGCAAACAAAACCAGACACATCCATGCCAGACTACACAACAAACACACTGTGCTCCCAGCTCATGTGGACTGGCTTTTGCGCAGTGATATTCCACCAAAGAATTTTACAGCCTTAACAACCTCACCTGAGCGCCCCCCCCCCACCCCACCCCAAAAAAATGCTTTATACTCTTGCTTTGTGTGTTACTGCAGACAGGACTGTCTAACAGGAGGCTGTCTGTATTAGTCCCACACACTAACAGGATTTTATAAAATGTTTACTGGAAGTCCTCAGCTATCAAGGTTCATCAGTGCTTGACTTTATTTCCTAATCCAGTCAAATAAGGGGAAATGAAATTTCTTGAAGGAAATTAAACATTTACATCCTTACCTCTGTTTTTATGTTCCCCCAAATTCTCAGTGATACGGAAGTCCATTTCTGCCAGGAAAATTAAATCAAATTGAGGAAAATTGAGTCTTGATAAAAAATTAAATTACGAGTTAGTTTTAACTTATTATGAATATATTTTTAATCATTGCTTTTAATCATGACTGACTTGATATTATGCAGGTGAGGAAGTAATTGGGTTTTTTTTGTTGTTGACATCTTTTTTCCCCCCAGAAATATACTTCCATAGAATTTATTCCCCTTTCCTACTGTGAGCACTGCCTTCAAGAGGCATTGTGTTGGTTTAGACATTTCAAACATGGTTTACCGTTTAATTGTTCCGACACACATCTAAGCCAAAATCCAGCGCCGCTGACCTGACATATATATTATGGCTGAGTCCCTGTGAGACTAGTGGCCCTTTGCACAAAATAAACATAATATGCAGGGTTACCGGGATAACTTTACCAGATGCTAAGATATCTGGCTTTCACAACTCTCTTTGTGGCCCATGCACTCTTTTGGAAAATAAACTCCCTAACCTCCTCCACTGTGTTACAGTAAATTTTGCTGTCGCCTTTTCACAAGATGTTGCTGTTGGACCTCAGCACTGATCAGATAGCTTACTCATATATTGTAAAAGTGTGTGTCAATTACAGGCCGCTGTACAGTTAAAGAAGAACACCTGCCATCTGAACAGTTTAGTAGTATTTATAGGGAAATTGAGCATCGTAAAAATAGATATGGAACTGTTTTCTCATGTTATTGGTATTTATTGTGCATAAAATAAAACATTCAGATTAGGATCTGACTTGAGGAGAACACTCCACAAGTCTTTGTCCTGCAGTAAACACCAGGCGTATGCGGTCAAGGAAAAAGAATCAGGTCGAGATGCTGACAGCTTTGCCCCTCCGTTTAAAATTAATGGCCTTCCATATTGACAAAGTCCAAACATGAGAGCGCAGCGCAGGCAGTTGATATGCAAAGTGATTTTGAATGAACACAATACCAACCTCAAGTCATCACACACAGCCACAACAGAGCTCTGTGACTTTCTAGCAGTGTCTCGTCTGTTCTTTTGTAAACATAAACAAAGCTAAACAAAACAGGGAACACACACAGAAAACATATTTTGTTACCCAGTGCAGCTGGTTGTGATTACCGGGCAATCAAAGTAAAACAAACTATCAGATGGAATTGAGGCAGCGCTCAAAGTAACGCTGCCCAACAGGGGGCCCTTCCTCAGCCTCCTGAGAGAGATTTTGGGCAAACCCCTCACAATAAAAGAATCTGTGGTAAAGATCGACCTGCCAGCTCCTAGACTGGGGACCTGCTGGGAATTTCACCTATAATAGTCACTTTTACTTAAATATGGTGGAGACCAGATACAGTTTAACCGTTCAAGGACCCCCACCCTCTATCTCAAAAACTCTCATCAATACTTACAGTATGTGGTGCTGCAGCTGGGACGCCCTGCTGACTGCTTTTACATCAGCTGAACTGAAGGAAAGCACCGGGAAAAGGATTGCTGAAGATTCCATTTATTTGATACGCACTTCCAAAAGGCTTTCCTGTTTACTCGATTGCCATGATGAGTAATCATGCCAGACCCTTAGGCTCTCAAAACAACCATCGTTTGCTGGCCTCAACAAGGGGAACTGTTTCCCTAATGTCATTTTTAAAAAATCTTACAGATGGCGTGTTTCATGGTATTTAGAGTTTCACTGCTGTGCTGTCACATCAAGTCATCTGCTGGAGTGTGTCCTATCTGTATCAAATTCACTTTTGAAAGTCCCCCTTCACTCGGAGATGCATTTTGCTTATTGTTACGTCACTTGGATGTTTTACCTTCACTGTGCAGAGTGATTTACATTCTTGAAGGGGGGAAGTGTCTCTGTGCTCACCTCTAATCTCAGTTTAACACTTAGATGTAGGAGCAGGATGTTGTGACATCACAAGTTTAGAAACCAACATTGTCCAGTGTGTAATTTACACAAGTGGGAGACTCAAACTTGCAGTGCACATAAACTGAGAACAGTCTTTAGGGTGAGTTTTTGGATTCTGAATTTTTCAGTGATGGAGACAAGAGTAGATAGACTTTTAACCAGTTTTCTCTTTAGAAAATCCACATCAGCCCTACGGTATTATTCAAAGCAGAATATGTCTTACAACATGCCTGGAAATGATCTTTAAAAAAATGTTAATAAAATGCTTTTTTTACTAGATGGAAAGGGATAAAAGTGTTTCTGATATTAAGAAATGTAGTTGCGATTCTGAGCTGTAATGACTTAAATTGGATAAACACCTTTAAAAAAATGTTTTTCAAAAGTGCCTCTGTATAAAAGAAAATTCAATTATGGCTAACTAAGTCAAAATCTAAATGTCTATGCATTACAGTATAACTAGTTTCTTACAAACTATGAAATGTAAAGATAGGTATGTATTTCTATACTTTAACAAATAAAAACACATTTTCTTTCTTTTATTATTAACCCCTTTACATTTTTATGCCGCTCGAAGGTCATTAGCTATCCAAGATATCCTAAATAATAAGACAAAATTAACTGCTAACTGTTTATTTCACTTTCCAATTTTACCTTGTTTTCTATCCAGTAATACAGGCTACAAAGAATATCTCATTCATGTTTGTGTTTGAATCTCTTGATCCAGACTCTGTTCACCATTTCTGTAAGCTGCAGTTTGACATTTCTCTCAACAAGGGACAAAAATCTGAACATGAAGAACTTGGACGGTGCAAGGAAACAGCGTCAGAGCTCTCACTCTGCTTTTTTCTACATGTAGCACAAAGATCACTAGGAATCGTGGAGACTATGTGGCCAATACAATATCTAAAGATAAGAAAATATCAGTCTGTTGCAGCTCTCTCGGATCAGTTATATTGTCCAGCATCAGACATTGATGCTGTCTATGTGAGGTAAAACAATCAGTCACATCAGTCATGCACCCTCCACTGTAACGTGGTATTTTTATTGAATTCTTATTGTCCTTCAATGCTGCATTTATTGTCTAGTATAATTATTGAGGTAAAAATCTACATCTAGATGAAGTTTTGAACCACCAGGGGGAGTCACAAGCCTTTCTAGAATAAAATACATACACTTTTAATGAGGTATTGGCATTTTGTCATGATCTTGATTGAACTAATGTTCTTCAATAAAGTGCAGCTATACAGGCAGATATTGGGTTGAATGATAAATGCCATTTCACACCCTGAAAAGAATTCCCTTTTTCTTGCTGCCACCTACTGGTAGGAAAAGAGGGTTGTAGACAGACTGTGCAGTGAATTACTAGTATAACATTTATCTCATTATGGCTGTGTGAAACCTACTACAGCCAAAGACTTAACCTGTTACAGTTTCTAGCCTCAGATAGATCTTTTTCACAGGCGTCATTTTGACGTGTCCCAATATGCCATCAGACAGTGAACAATGAAAAGGCCTGATAAGCCTCCTCTGAGCCCATCAATGGTTGTCCAGCATAATATAAGACAAGTATTAAAAAAAAGGCGACTGAGGCGACCTCCTCCAGGAAATTTGGATCATTAAACACTTCATTTCCTGCATTCTGGTGAAAGTTTCTGCACCAATTTATGGTGGAATATTTTTATTTATGTAAAAGGAAACACAAATTTCAGGTAACACGTGACATATTAAAATATATAAACATAATTGCAGGCATTCTGTATTGCTTTCAGATCTATTGCTCCTCTAGATCACATGTAATATCATCCCTGCTGAGGCAACAAAAACATGACTTAGTCCTCCCTCCTCTTCTGTCGTGGTCACAGGGAGAGCAAGGAAAACTTGGCCGGATAGAAACTGTGGTAAGAAGTTGTTAAAGTTACTGATTGCTGTATGCACGTGTTTGCGTCATTACATAATCAGTAGCTTTTTTTGTTAGCTTAAGTTACTGTTTTTCGACAATGCACATTTTCACTTATTACTCACTATATTTTTATTGCATTGCATGTTTTCTTAATGTGCAAATAAACCTTTCTAAAGGCATTTTATTTTATTGTTATTTAACTGCAAGCTATATTTCAGAACGTTTTTAACAAATTATACTTTAAAAAAGTGGTGGGGACAAAATCACCCTTTTCAAAAAGTGGTGGCGACATGTAGCCTGTGTCCCCAGTATAAATGGCACCTATGATTATATTTTATTGTATTATTTCATCAAAATATATGTCTGATACAGCGTTGCACAATTTCCTCAGTGTATTAAGCAGCACTGCTCACAGTCATGCTCTGTGTCAAACATCTCCCACCATCCAAAGACATGCAGGTTAGGTTAATTGGTGTCCCTAAATTGTCCTTAGGTGTGAATGTGAGTGGTTGTCTGTCTATGTGTGGCCTTGCAATGGACTGGAAACCTGTCCAGGGTGTACCCTGCCTTTCGCCCAATGTCTACTGGGATAGGCTCCAGCCCCCCCACGACCCTACACGGGATAAGCGGTTGACGATGGATGGATGCATATCTGTTTTTACAGTATTTTCAAAGCCTTGATAAGACACCAGATCACAGCTATCCTTGTACCAACACTGAACTGGAAAAAATTGGTTGTTGACATTTTACACCATGCAACTTACGATCATTTTCATTATCACTTAATCATGGTCATATGGTCTATATTTTTTTTGCAGCAACCAATCCAAAACCCAAATGTATTAAATTTACTATTGCATGCAAAGAAAAGCAACAAATGTTCACAATTAAAATCTTCATTAAAACTGACTCAATCTGTTGCTGTTCCGGTCATTTCTACTACTGCTACTGTTGTACGTATGTGAAGATTGTTTTGTGTGACTGAATAACTTTGGTTGTGGTCTTAACTAACTTTACTAACAGGAAAAAACATGAACAAGATACAGGGAGCAAGAAATATATAACTTAATTAAATTCAGCTTATGATCTGGGATATGTTTGGGCTTTCCATATAAATAGGTTTCAACAATGGAGAGCATGAGAGGGAACTAACCATTTCATTTTCTGGGAACAAAAATGTGAGCAAACAAGAGGATGCGAAACTTTTTTTTTAATGAAAGTGCCCCAAACAGTCCCCTGTTAGACCAATAACACCAACAACCACGTTTAACCCTATTTAGGTTATCAGATTAGGACTTTCTATAATGTGGCTGGAGGAAACCAGAGGAAGCATTTGAAACCTCTGGTAGGAGAAGACATTCTTACCTTACATATTCTCACATCCTGCTGCTCTGAATAGAATAATTAGAATATTAAATGATTCCTCAGATTTCTGGGAAGTGTTGGAAGCATAGGATACAGGGCTCCACTTTTGTGCATGTAAGGTCTAAGTGTTGTGATTCTGAAGCAGACATCCCACAGTGTTACGCTGTAATGATGGAGAATTATTCATTCACACACTTGATGACAAAGGTTTATTAAATAGGATAAACCCCCTGAGATAAACTGTCTAGTTTTTGAGGGGGTCCTAACATACATTTCAAACAAAGACACAAAAAACATGAGAGGAATCAAATACATTATGGTAGCAGGAAAGGCAAAAACAAAACTAAATTATATACAGAGTTTATTCTCCGTGATAAACAGCATTGAAATAGTCCAAAAAAAGGTAAAATAAGCTGTGTGGCAAATTTCTTTCGAGCACTAAGATTGAAACAGTTTCTGGATCAAAATAAAACACTGCTTCCAAAATTAATTTTGAGGAGAATGTGATCAGTGTGAGATTTGAAATAAGTTTAGAGTCTTGCCATTAACCCAGCTATTTAACTTTATCTACTCTATGCAGAAAAGTACAGTAATTACAAATTATAGTTGAATTATTAGATTTGGTTCTAAGGCTTTGTCTTGTACCAAAAACCATAGTTTTATTGAACACTAGTTTATTACATAAGAGCCACTTTTGTAAGATGTTGCTTGCATTTGGTAAAGAAACCTATAGTGATGGTATATTGTTACTTAAAAAGTAATCAATCATAGTACATGTTTGACTTTATACACCTATTTTGTTTTTGAGTGAGGATAAATTTTTATTTTATTTGGCCTATTTACCGGGCATCTCACCCAATTTCATCGCATGAGAATGCTTTTTAAATTTACAATCCTTCTTCTGCTGTTGTTGCAAGCTATCCGTTCTTTATTTTAGTCTCCAAGCCAACCTGAGCAGAGTAGTGCCGGCGGCCGACACTAGAGGCTTTTCTGCTGCTCGGTCCTTGTGTTGTTATGGTTAGCTGATGTTAACCCATGCTTTCTGCTGTAGCCGGCTGGAACGGTGATGGCTCTCCTTTAAGGCGGGGGAGCTGGACTGTGTTTTGTGACTAAACACCGATTTGGTTCCCGTGGCCATGGCCGGGGTTTTCGACATCGATTTGGATCAACCGGATGAGAATGTCTCTGACGACGAACTTGAGGACGGGGTGAGTTTACGTTAGCGTCGAAGCTAATACCGCCGCTATTAGCCCGTTGGTTAGCACTTAGCAGTTTCGAGGGCCTACGCTTTTAATATTAGTGGTCGGGTGTATCCATTATCAGACATGTCCTCCTCCACCTATTTCCCGCGAATATGGTAGTGCCCCACAAGACACTGAATGTAAAGGCATTTCCAGTTTATGTTCTGAATGTGTAACGTTATTGATAGCCGACAACAATTTCAGTTTCATCCTCCGGAAAAGCACATCCTCAGAGTCCAAAGTGTTGCAGGCGGACAGGTTGCTCTTTCCCGGTGTTTTGTGACCCTTTAGAATCTGTGAAACACAAAGTTTCCCCCTTGAACCTAAACAAGTAACTTAGTGTTGGTGCCTAACTCTTACCAAACTGCTAGAATACAACGTCAACCGTGTGTAAAAAACCCAAAACCTTTAACCTTTTGGGTTATAGTATGTGAGTAACATATTTTGGTGTAACACCTGCTTAAGTAAAGGTGACCACTTTCTCAGGCGCGTATAACGTTAAGCTTTAGTCTTCGGTCAAAAGTGTGTGGCAACAAACACCACCGTCAGCAAATTGGGTTTGCAAAAAACTCGAAAACGGCGCCAGGAAACGAAAGGCAAATACAAACGATAAATAGGCTACCTTGCCTATCCACCTCACCGGGCGTAGCTACATGTCCGATAATGGCGTTATAGATTAAGCGGTTTTACGCTCAGCATCGTCTGCTATCTGGATGTAACGTTTCGTTACCGTGTAACTTGTTAAGTGAATGCCACATATGGTTTGACAACGTAATGGGATAGAAATGAACTCAAAATAAAGCCGACCACCAACATGCTGAAATGCTGCTAACGTTAAGGACCACACTGTTTGCTAGCTTTAGTAACTTACAGTAGTTATCCGATACTAATGTTACTTTGGTCATTGGTTTAAGGTTAGCTATAAGTTACAAACACAGTCTATTCAACAAAGCTTGGTAATAAGTAACTTTACGTTAGTTCGCCGTAATTTAAAGCGAATTAACTAGGCTCGAACATTTTGCTGGGACATAAATCCTTACCACTACAACTACAATGTAACGTACATAATACATCCACAAACAAGCTCAACTAGGCTGGTAAATAACTTGAGTATGCTGAGATTTTCTGTCTTGTTCCTCTTTTTTCAGGGCCAGTTCAGTGAATACATGGACCAGTGCAGTGGCTTTGATTTGTGAGTATAAGCAAAATGGTAATTCACTGGGCCCCGAAAGGAGTAACGTATTCACAAGTTTTTATTTAGATGGAGTTGTAAATAGCTGTGAAAAGTGATTTGATTTTGTGGTAGACAGATGTTGTTTTATTATTAAATTCGTTTAGCTACAGTACAAGTACTAACCAAACTTAAGCCAGTTTAACTACAGGGCTGGTCGATTTGGCCAAAAATGTTATGATATCATTTTTTATATCAGTTAATATCAATAGCTATCACAATATATGTCAAAATATTATATCTTTCAAGTTTAAAGGCAAATTTTTGCTTCTGAGTGAAAGTTGAAGAAACCAGACGGTTAATTGTGGTTTTAAACAAACACTTTGATCACTTCACAAATCTGAGGTAGAACATTCAAAACAGTTACGGTAAAATATTTTTTTTAGCAAATATGCATGAGTAAAATGAACAATAGTTTTTCACTCTCTTTTCCTGAACAAAATCAAGGAAAATTAAATTCTATTTTGTTATGATTCAATTGAAATAAATCAAACATTTATTGAACATTTTTTATGTTATTATTAAGGAAGATTATATCGTTATAATTATCATTATTGTTTTATTGCCCAGCCTTACTTAGCATTCTCTAAAAATTTTCCCTCATTTGGTGTTTTGTTGATGATGGTGGTGGAGAGTGCTGTCTGACATTGTGGTCTAAGGTCTCCCAAAGGTTTTCAGTTGGCTGTGGAAAAAAGCCATAGCATAACATATATCACTTTCATGAAACCATCAATTTGCCCTGCAGGGAAGCAACTGCATTTGTGATTTTTTTTTTTTGTACACATTTTATATGAGTTTTTCCTTTAATTTGTCGCCCATCCACATGAACCCAGTAATGCTTGGACAGGGTCTCTTAAGACAGGAATAATCATCATTGGGAATCACTGCACTATTGTGGATCTGTTTGAGGGGCCTTTGTATGAAAACCACTGGGAACCACTTAAGCAATGCACACGCATCTCTCTGTCAGCTGTTTGTTCCTAAGAACAAAAGTGTTGTACCAACATCACCCTCATTAGCCATGTTTATATTTAGGTCACACAATGTTAAGTGAATGTGATTTATTGTCTTTAATTTCTTATTTTCTTTATTTTTTGTTTTGCCAGTAACATGGATGGCTGTGAGAAGTTTGAAATTTCAGAGAACAGCGTGAACAAAGGAGCAGAGCAGATCAGGCCTGAATGCTTTGAGCTGCTGAAGGTTTTGGGAAAAGGTGGCTATGGAAAGGTGAGGGCTGGGATTCTCTGGCATGGAAATACGACTAGAAATTTGGATTTTGAGGGTAGGAAATTAAAACAATGAACTAACAGTTGTGCAGAGCTGTATAGTTATGTCTTTAGTTCTCAATGAGCACGGTATGTGACCCTTTCATAGTACACAGAACATTTGATTCAGTGTCAAAAAAATAGACCCCAAATTTGTTATTAGCTTTTTTTAGTTTGGGACCTGCCACAACATTTCAGTTGGAGTATTTAACGAAGTGGCTGGAAATATGAGTTTTAATGGGAGAAATCAATTATTGTTCATTGTTTGTCAACAACCTTTTCAATCCCTAGAGAGACTATAGGGTTTTTTTAGTTTGTTTTTTGGTTGTGGGAAAGTTAAAAGAATCCTACTACACCCATAAACGAAATCAACATAATGCCGAGCTGTCATCACCTACACCGTCCTGGATCTAACTGTAAAGCCAATAGGATTAGGAAATCTGTTTTCATGAGACTATTTTGGTGTTAACGTTGCATTTTTTTGGCCTTGCCAACCCCATAGAATGCTGGAAATTTTCTGACGCTCTCTTTTCTAAGCCGGACAATGAATGTGCACATCACTTATTTTGGAAACATTTTTCACTTAGCAAGCAGATGCATGACTTAGTCTTCATTGAAGTGGTTTTGTGTACGATGACTAAGAAGTCGTTCTTGGGAATTTCTCAGCATTACAAAGTAATTACTTTTTTTCAACACGCTCTCATTTGTTTTGATATTCTTATGTAGTTACTGTATAGTTGGGCACAGGTTTGAAGTATCTTGGCCTTAAAACGGAGAGCAAATAAGTCTTTTAAGAATTATGCATTATTCACATAGTCAAAACACAGACTTTGGTTCACACTCAGAGCAGTCCCTGGTTGCAGATTAATCAGAATAATAGCAGAATAACAGTCATTTTTACACATGAAGACAGTGACCTTTGTCAATTCATTGCTTAGTTGAATGAACACAATGAACTTCATTACAGTGCTAAGGAATGAATGAATGAATGAATGAATGAATGAATGTCCAGAACACGACCAAGTGGATTTTTTCAATCCATAGCTGAGACATCAATAACTGGTCTACACAGCCAACGGAAAAGAGATGATTTTCTGCAGGTCTACAAAGTCAAACTATCTGAAAGCCTTTAAAAGGTATCTAAAAGTCTTAAATTAAATTAAATCTTAATTTACTTTTACAAAAGTCACTTGAATATATTCTCTTACCTGTTGCTGGTAGTGAACAAGTATTTTTGTATCCAGCTGCTGTCTGACAAAGTTAGCTACCTATTAACTAAAAGTAGGAATGTTACAACAGTGAATTGAGGATTCAGGAGGCTTCTCAGTCTGTTTTGTTTCTTTGTTTGTCATGCAAGCACTGATAATGTTTTCATCATTCTTATATTATACTTATACTTTGACCAATATGACTGTGAAACAGCTATTACATTGCATTCTGTCGGGTATTAAAACCCTGCATGGATTTTACCTGATCTTATGTAAATTTTTCCAGGTGTTTCAAGTTCGGAAGGTATCTGGTGCCACCTCTGGGAAGATATTTGCTATGAAAGTTTTGAAGAAGGTGAGTGAAACCGTCTTCCTCACGTTCGGCTTCTGGTTTTAATGTTATTCTGTGAGAATTATCTCAGTGGTATAAAATAGTTCTGCTCATTCTGTTCTTTGATCAACCATTAAAAGGTGTGTTTTACTGCCCCCTAGTGTACACCCAGAATAGTAGCAATAACATAGCATGTGCATTATCTAATCCATATGTAAGTGAACCCATGTAACCTACATCCATGGCGAATTAGCACTTTAAATACTCAGCTGACTCAAAAGCCCAATGCAGCTTAACAGTGTATAGTGTTTCATATACACTGTGTGTCACAATGCGCCTTTTCTGGTGACATACTGGTGCATTCAGCTATGAAGCCAGAAGCTAAAGGCAGACCACCCAAAATAATGACAGCAGGCTTTTTCCCCATGAAACCTCACATGTGCTGCTTCTGTTCTGCTTGGCCTCCTCTCTGCAGCTGACACTGAACTGGTGCCTGACTTTGCTCGAAAAAGCCAGCTCTTACTCCCTGAAGCTTGAGGTTTTGGTTAATGACTGTGTTTATTGGCTTAATGAGACTTGACTCTAGCCACCATACTGGGGTCCTGATTTGTGCTCTGCCTCTGCAGCTGATGTCGAAGCTTTGACGCTAGCTGACAGGGTTAAAGTTATTGTCTGTATAGTTTCACACCCTGACTCGGTGCGCTTTTTCTGTCCCCTGCCAGGCCATGATTGTGCGTAATGCAAAGGACACGGCGCACACCAAAGCTGAGAGGAACATCCTGGAGGAGGTGAAGCATCCTTTCATTGTGGATCTCATCTATGCCTTCCAGACCGGGGGAAAGTTGTACCTCATCCTAGAGTATCTGAGCGGTGAGCACAGTGATACTCCATCACACATGCAGTACAGTACAATCCTCTACACTCACAATACTTATTTGTATTATTTACTTAACTCTTGTAAGTGTTCTGTGATCTTCTATCCACATTTAATTAGCCTGGGACATTGGTGAAAATGTGGGTCTCCCATCTCTACTGTGAATACATTTGACTGATTTGTGCTCACTGCAGGTGGGGAGCTGTTTATGCAACTGGAAAGAGAGGGCATCTTCATGGAAGACACAGCATGGTGAGTTAGTTTGTCTGTCACCGCTAAAGCCTTAACCAGCCTTAACTGGCCAGGGATAACATTTGTCTTTAGCTTACCTCTGACTTATTCAATGTTTCTGGTGACCAATGGGATTTTTTCCCCTGAGAAATGAATATAAATAAAGAGTATCTGTTTCAGGATGTTATAATTAAAATCTTTTCATCCCCTCTTCCACTTACACCTCCTATGTTTGTACGCATATTTTAAAGTCCACCCCCATTATTTACAACATGAAACCATTTCCAAATGGCGACAGTGTGACAAACGCCCAGTGTTGCGTGTTGTCTTTGGAGGCCTTTCTTTGCTGACTCGTGATGTACAGCAGGGTCAGGAAAGTCAGTGTGATCTGTTGTCTTTGGCCCACTAATGCCAGCAATTAAACAAATGGTTCAAAAGAGACAGACAGAAGCCGCTTGGATTCTGACAGCAGCACTTTTTATTTTAAATGTAGCTTTGCAGATGAGGACGCAGATATTCAGTAAAGGCATTAGAGAACAGTCCAACAGGGACTTTTAGGTCTGGAGCATTCAGCTTTGTAAAAAGAGCCAGACATGTGACTCTGTTTTTGAGGCAGTGTGAGAGTCACTTGGAACGGGGACAAACCGTACCTGCTGTTCTGTTTTATAAACACAGTCTGTAGATGAAAACGGTGATTGCACGAACCAAGCTGCTGAACAAATAAGGGTGGATATTATTCGTAGAATAACCTATATGACATTAAAGCAAACACCCTAACTGAAGATCACTAAGGAGCAGTGGGCTTTGTAAAACATGTAGGTTGTTTTGGATTTTTTCTCTTGACAGTTTCTACCTGGCCGAGATCTCGATGGCGCTGGGTCACCTGCACCAGAAAGGCATCATCTATAGGGACCTGAAGCCTGAGAACATCATGCTCAACAACAACGGTACAGAAAGCTGGAGTGTCCCTCACAGAAAGCACTAGGGCTGCATTATATTACATTTACTGATTCAGGTGACACTTTTATCCAAACGACTTACAATGGCTGTATTAGAGGCTGCATGTCTCTGGAAGCAGCCAGGGAATAAGTGTTGAACCCGGATCTCCCACAGCAAAGGCATGTGTCTTATTCACTGCACCATCGCCACCCATGCACATTTAATGTAATCACAATCACAATTGCAATTGCGACGTCATCATGTGCGATAACATAACCGCAAAAGGGGTACGATTGAATTAAACACAAAAGTGCGCTGTGCGTGTGACACTTTAGTCTCTGTGTGCACTGCGACCATTTCACTCACATATGCCCCTAAATACAGATACTTGCGAACCAGAAAAATTATTGATGAGCAGGACTACAACCTACCGTACAGATGTAGATTTAGCCAGAGCTAGGATTGTGCCAACACGTGCTCCTTTTAGCTGCCTAGCGCCTTGTTCTGTTTTACTAAAGTTATAGTTCTAAATGTTGTTCAGTAATC
This sequence comes from Lepomis macrochirus, assembly GCA_024633595.2. Lineage (NCBI taxonomy): Eukaryota > Metazoa > Chordata > Actinopteri > Centrarchiformes > Centrarchidae > Lepomis > Lepomis macrochirus. The sequence goes on from JALXJV020000021.1 coordinate 26,588,689, forward strand.
TTGTTTACATAAAGTGTTGCATGGGTTGTGTTGGTGCTGCTGAAGTATCATGTATCCGTCCCCAGTTCAGTCTGACACAACATAAGCCGCAACACACCAATCAAAGTGGAGTTTTCTGTGTTTTAAAAAATCTGTTCACAATGTTGCAAAATCAGCTTTTTTGGCTGGTGGAAAAAAAACTGTATTTCTTCTATTGCTTGTTTAACTTTGGTTGTTTGTCCTGAGAAATACACAATTCAAAATTTCAGTATTTTATATATTTTCCTTAATGCTCAAGCAAGTAGACTCATAATACCGTTTGTTCCAGTATATTGCAATATTGTCCACAATAATCGCAGTAGGACTTCAGCCCTAGAAAGCACATTAGACAAACTTGTGCCTAGTGATGTCCTTTCCGCATAAAACCTTTTGTTCCCCCACTGGAGTCTGTCTCTGGATAATCTGATACTCTCTTTTTGGAGTGTAATTTCTCTCATGCTCTTGTCTGCTCCTAGGACATGTGAAGTTGACTGACTTCGGTCTATGCAAAGAGTCCATCCACGACGGAACGGTCACCCACACCTTCTGTGGCACTATCGAATATATGTACGTGACGCAGTCATCATGCACATTCTGTAGATTAATTCAGATATTGTGTAGAAATCTGCACTTTCAGCCACATTTCCTACTTCTTACACAGGGTAGTGTATCTGCTCCTTCCTCAGGGCTCCAGAGATCCTAATGAGGAGTGGACACAACCGAGCAGTGGACTGGTGGAGTTTGGGAGCTCTCATGTACGACATGTTGACAGGAGCAGTAAGTGCACACCATTTGATCCCATAGTAGCATTGCTAAAGAAAGTAAAACTGTTCATCACAGCACTGCGGACTTGTTTTTGTCCTCCTACCTTTTTTCAAAGCCTCCGTTCACTGGTGAAAACCGAAAGAAGACAATTGACAAAATCTTGAAATGCAAACTCAGCCTTCCGCCTTACCTCACACAAGAAGCCAGGGACCTCCTGAAAAAGGTGAGCTGCAAATGGCTTCTCCCTCTTGCCTCATGCGTCACTGGTTGTTTTGTCTCTGCTGAAACATTTAGGAGTGGCAGAAAAATGAGTCTCCCAGTTTTCTCTTTCAGCTGCTGAAACGAAATGCCTCATTGCGATTAGGGGCCGGACCAGGAGATGCCACTGAGGTCCAGGTAAATAAGGCTTGGGAAATTCTAGTCTCAAGCGTATGCATGCAGAGTGTTGACATAATGATCTGGGACCAAATAAAATAACTCTTTATAAGGTGCCTCTTGTCATGAACTATAAAAACCCTGTTGCTGTCGTTGTATTTTCCAGACCCACCCATTCTTCCGGCATATAAATTGGGACGACCTCCTCGCTGGCAAAGTAGAGCCTCCGTTCAAACCTTCCCTGGTGAGTTCGCCTTTTCACGCAGCAGCATTCCCTGTGAACGTGTCCCTGCAGGATGATTAACTGACCCGCTTCTTTTGGCAGCAATCGGCTGATGACGCCAGCCAGTTCGACTCCAAGTTCACCAGCCAGACACCGGTGGACAGCCCCGACGACTCCACGCTCAGCGAAAGCGCCAATCAAGTCTTCCTGGTGGGTAACGAGTGGCGTATACCTCCCAGCAGAGTGTGGAGTTTCCAGAACCGAGGAGTAACCCCTGATAAAAATGTGCATAACTCATCAATCAAAATATAGAAAAATAGATTATTTTGCTCACAACGTGGCCACTTAATAAAGTTGTATTCTTGTTTATTTTGTTTTAGACCAGTACTTTCTTGGAGAAAATGTAATTTCACAGCAGAAGACAGTAGTAGCAAGCTGGAGAAGCCCAGTAATGCTTGGGAGAGTAATATGTATGTATTTCATGAAATAAGAAAGGTGAAAAGGCGGAAACGTCAGTTATCAGAAAGGTAACCCACAGCCTGGAGTGGAGTATTTTCTTTGAACATAAGTGTTATGTAACTCATTATTTGCTTACTGTTTGAGCACTTGCATTTAAAACTAATTATGAGTAATAATTTTAATGACATTTAATGGCATTTACTCGTGCCCCTGACTGTTTCTGTGTTGTCTGCAAACAAAAAATACAAACTTGGGGCCAGCTCTGGACATAATGTTTTTAATTTCCTTTTCAACAAGTAGGTCTTACGAGAATCAGTTAATGCGTCCCATCTGGTTTAGTCCTGCTGGTTTTCCTGGAAGCTTCACTCACTGTTCCACCACATTGCATGATATGGTTTACTCAGTATTTCATTGCTCATCATCAGCTGTGGGTTGTTTTTGGAAAGATGGTCTTTGAAGAGGTGGACTCAGATCTTTCTCTGTTTTGTTTTTTTTTTGTCCCCCACCCCTTCCCCAGGGTTTCACATATGTAGCCCCATCTGTGCTGGAAAACGTCAAAGAGAAGTTCTCGTTCGAGCCAAAGGTCCGCTCACCACGGAAGTTCCCAGGAAGCCCAAGAACACCTGTGAGGTAACAGAGTTGTGTTTATCTTTGGTTCCACTGAACCTCATAAGGTTAACCGCATTTACAGACCCCCCCACCCCCCACCCCCACACACGCGCAGCAAGTCTTGCCCATTGATTACTCATTTGCTGACCTTGTAAATGTAGCTGGTTTAACCCAAATAAAGCCATTAGAAGGGTAAATAACAGTTCTTCTCCAAAGGCAAAACAGGAATTATCTCAGGGCTTAAAAATAATTGTTCATTATGGGTAGGGATCAGTTGTGTAAATCTTGAGTTGAACTTAATTTAGAGGAATTTGAGATAAAGGGGAAAACGTGCTTGTCAGGCAGATGAAGGAAATTGATGACTTCAGGGTATCTGCAAACTATTTGAACAATAAAATCATTCCTCCATTAAACCCATTCCCACTGGTTTATTTAGAGTAATTTGACGTTAGGCTCCATATGCTCTATACAGACTAGACTCCATACAGTAGTTGTGTGCCTCTGTTACCTTATAAATAGAGCTGGTCGTCACAGGTAATATCTCAGGCCAGTAATCTTAGTATCTTACATTTCCCTCCTCCACAGTCCACTAAAGTTTGTAGGAGGGGACTGCTGGCCCCGGGGACCCACGCTGAGCGGCAGCCCGTCTCTGCAACCTATGGAGGTGTCGACAGTGGAGCAAATGGACACGAGCAGCAGTGTCAACTCCGAAGCCTCTGCGCCACTTCCCATCAGGCACCCCTCAGGCATCAATGCAGGGCCCTACAAAAAGCAGGTCTACCCCATGAACTCCAAGCGGCCCGAACATCTACGAATGAACCTATGACGCCCGTCTCGAACACGAACATTAGATATTTTCCTCCCTCTTCTCCCTGTTTATTGTTTTCTTTCAAAGAGACTTGTAGAATTATTTTTTAAAATTGACTTGACGCCGTCAATGCCGATCACCAGCTCTTTCAGCAGCGCCTTCCCTTTTCTTGGCCTCCCAAATCCTCCTGGCTCCGCCCGACTTCCCCAGCCTGATACAGATAATCGGCAGTTTAAGTACAGTAAATATGTGGTGTGGCGTGTGAGAGGTGCTTTTCAATGAAAACGGACTTGCTTGTCGGCTCTGTAATGCCAGCTGATGAGTGAGCTGAGGTGGTTTTGGTGTGCTCAACTGGCATTATCATACGATTTACTGGTGCTCTTTTATCCTCAAGTCTGGGCCAGTTGTTCCATCACAGTGGGAGAATATGTAACAAAGGGCATTTATTTCTCCCTCAATAAGCCAGGCTTTTTTTGTTGTTTATTTAATGATCATCTTGCGATAAGACCTTGCAAGTTACACTGTCAGTAGGTAGAATTATCGGATAACATTTCCACAACGAACACAGTATTCCTTCATGTGTGAGGAAAACATTCACATTGCCTTTGTTACTGGAGCGCGGGCTACGGAAAAGCAGCTATAAAAAGAGAAGTGAAATTTCAGCTGAAAGCATCACTTCCACCACAATCAATACCAAATGCTGGCACTGCTTTACTAGTCCGACTGGAACGCTTTCTGTAGGAGGCCTGTCCAGAAGCACTGTTGAGTTCCTTTTGTGTTGAATGTAAACAGACTCTAAATGCCTTTTTTTTGTGTGTGTCACACTCCTGCGCGTAGCTCCGATGACCCCCGCAGCATTATTTTTAACTCATCCATTCATGCCGCCTCATTGCCACGGTCATAACAAACACGTTTGACTCAAAATAAGCTCAGCCAAAAGTGATATCACTGCCTTTTATTGATTCAGGCAGCGTTCATGTCTTATGCGCTTGGGCGCTTTGCATATGCGTTTTGTGCATTTACAGTAACAGGGCTCTCAGTTGTAGGAATTTAAACCAAGACTTATTTGAGTGGACCATCTGCTAACTCCTGTTTGAACTGAGATGTATGACCTCTCTTTGTGTGATGTGAAGCTGCTATATGAGCCTCTGGAGCCGAGCCATTCGAAACTTCTCACCGTGGAACTGACCACACCGTCGGTCGCGGGTTCCCATGATGCCAACAGAAAATTGAATGAATGAAACTAAGCATAGGTTTGAATGGCTTCCCGATGTTTGTTGTTATCCAAATACTTTAGTGTTTAGCAAATTGACCAAAAGTACTGTTTTAATGAACCAAATGATTTTTGCAGGCTGCTGTTGCTGGTTTTTACTACAGGGTTCATCTGTCAGATATGTTTTGTTAGTAACGTCATATCACACTGACCATGCTGATGCTCGCAGAGACATTTTTAATGATTAACAAGGACCAAGTCGGGCTGAGCTGATTGATGTGTTTTTTTCTTTTTTTCCCTCTTCTACCATTCCGGTACAACAGTTGTGTTTTAAAAGCAGTTACTTTACTTTTTACTCACTTGCTTTCTTTTTTTTTTTTAAATTTTGTGACTATTAATTTCAGGTGCCATTGTGTTTTCACTCCATTGTTCACACTATGCAAACTATTTATTATGTAGTATTTAGATAAGGCAGCAGAATGTGTGATCATTTCTTTTGGCACTCCTGACAGACATATTTGTCATAATAATAAGCATGTACAATATGATATTATCTCTGCAGAATGTGTTACAGCAACCTCGGATGTAGCTTTTTTTTTTTAAATTCCAAAATTGAGGACAGTGACCTTATGGTCTAACAGTATTTATTGTGGGGCAGTATCCTATTCAAGGTTGATTTTTCAGATGACATTTTGATATCTTAGACTTTTACTTGAATTTAAGTTTGTCTTTTTTGCAGTGCTAAAAACAAGGGCAGTTATTGGGAGGGCGGTAGATGCAAAAACCAATGGACTGGCATTGTGCCTTTGCTGACAGTATGTACAGTTGTACAGAGTACAGTTTGTATGTAGAGTATGCGGTTTATTGTTAATGTGTGTTGGGATTGATCCGTAAGATTCTGTTCTGTTACATCTCAAGGATGTAAATTTCTTTTCTTCACCAGTTTATTGTGATATGATACATTTCGCTTCTATTCAGGTATGCTCAAGAAGTAGCCTCCACACAGATGTTTGAGAATAACCATCTTATCAAGCATAATTCAGGTGGGAAACACCATCTTTGAGCAGAATAGGTGTTATAATCACTGGTGGGCATTGAAAATCATTGTTTTGCTTTGCATTGCTTTGTCACCCCTAGATCTGCCCTTCAGATGGGGAATGTTTATATGTATCATGTACATAATGAAGTCAAAATAAACTAGAATTAATGGCCCGGGGCTGAATGCCTCAGGCAACCAGTCAAGGTGCAGTTTACGGCAATGTCTGTCGAGACTCATAAAGTATGTTGTGAGTACTTGGAAAGTACAGGGAATTTAGGTTTTGCTAAATGGAAGTTATTACTATATTGATGTTGAACTGGTTATTGAAGAATTATCATGGATGTACTGGCCAAACAGGTGCACATGTACTTGATTACTATGTAAAGATGGATTCTTAGCAACACAAAATGTGCTGCTTTTGTTTTGGCATTTTTAGATGCGAAGCGCTCTATTATAAGCTGTAGTTGAAACTTGGGGCACGGGATCACAATTAGCTAGGCGAGCTCCGAAATTCTGAATGAGGCAGAAAGCAAAAGGCAGAATAGACAAAAAGCCCGTACTGTGCTAGTTATTGTTTAGTCATCGTGTCCTCTCTGTCAACGTGTGAAATCTGGAGTTACCCGATTCATTCTTAAAATAATGGCTAAAAACCTGCTTTCAGATCACAATGACCTTTGACCTTTTGGAGTTACAATCTCCTATTAATGAGTTATTGTGTTGAATTACGGCCAAGAGTGTTTTTCCATGACATTTTGATGTGACTGAAGTTGACCTGAGTTTAAAAATGTCATCCCATTAAACATCTGTGTGGAGTTGTATACTTACATCAGTTCTTGAGTTATGGCCAAAAATGTTTGTCAGTCACTTGGAGGTCACAGTGACCTTTGAGTCAAATGTGTCACTAATTCATTGTCCAACTGTAAAATATGTTCATTAATTCTTGATTTACAGCTAAAAATGTCTTTTGTGAGATCACCTTGACCTTTGACCACCAATATCTAGTCACTTCATCCTCAAGTCCAAGTGGATGTTTGTGCCAAATTTGAAGAAGTTTCCTCGAGGGTGTTCACGAGAATGGGCTGTACGGACAAGCCAGAAACATAAGCCACTGTTTACGCCAGTAAACTCGGTTAATTTTAACGCTTTAGTCAGGTGATCGGTTTTTAAGGACCATTGCATCTCTTAAAACAAAGCAGGCTCTACACTCAGCTCTACTCCACCGAAGTCTGACAAGTGATTCTAATTTTGCAACATAAAACAAGTCACAAACATCATTCAAATGTAGATCTTTATTCAGATAGTTTATGGACCTAAATGGATAAAAAATAACAGTGAAATGATTTTTATACATAATAAAATAGACATTTCTCCCAGTCTTTGGTTTTTACAAAAACGAGGTGGTCACCTCTATAGAAAAATAATTTATGTGTAAATCAATCTCAGCTCAGTTCAGAAGCTTAGTTGCAGCCTTTTCATCAGTTGTGGAAAAAATAGTCACAAAAAGCTGAAAGCAAAGCACTGTTTATTTAACTAGCCATGTCCATCCTCAGAGTCTGTAGGCAGACCTTTGCAGGAGGACAAAGGTCTGGTCATTCCAGGACCATGTGATGTAACTGTGTACAGGGCTTCCTAAAAGCCTTTGCAGTGTGCTAGTTGTGAGCCCTCCGGTTTCACTTTTCTCCCGAGCAGAGGTCTGCAGCTGCTTACCTCTGCACATCAGAGAAGTTGCTTCCACAAATTTAAAAACACTGGATAAGAAAGGGATCATGTGTTGCCGGTTTGTTCAGATGTATAATACAGGAAAAAATCTGTTTAAAATACTTTTCTATATATTTCTCTGATGCTCCCATATTTACAAGTAAAACAAACTGGACATAGCAATTTGCTGCCCCATGAGGAAGGTTGATATTAAGATTAAAAGGTGAATAAAAGCAACACAACGTATGAGGAAACAACTTAAAAATAGAAAAATCACTAAACACTTTGGGGGCATGAAAAAAAAAAAAAATCAATGTTTGTCTATAAAGACACAAGTAGGGATGTACTGGTAAATAAGTCAGAAACATGCCTACTGCAGGCGCAAGTTGTGTGCCCTTCCTGACCTCAGCCAGCAGGAGGCACAGCCCTTAGCTGATTTACGAAACAGTGTGTACAACATTACTTGCCAGTGGGGTTTGACAGCCATAGAAAAATCACATATTAAATACAAACCCAATCCGAAATCCTTACACCCAAAAGTTCCCCACCTGTGCCTTATCAATCAATAAATCTGCAGGTGTGGAGATGTGGCTCCATCCCTCCATTTGCAGACCTTCTCTGTGATCACAGTGCGACAGAGAGGGCAGCTCTTCTCCCGGTTAAACCACAGGGCGATGCATTCATCACAGAATATGTGCTGCACAGCAGAAAAGCAACAGGATGTCAGCACTTACCATACATGATTAGATCTACACAACTGATGTACCTCGTGCATGTGATTCCAGTTCTCCCTCTTAACTAATCTTGCTCTCTACATAATAACTTTTAAAAATACAACCCACTACCTGTCAATACTATGGTATTGACAGACACACTTTGTGCAGTTTTACCTGACAGAGTAGAGCCCGAGGCTCCCTGTACTCTCCCTGACAGATGGGGCACACGTCTCCGGCCTCGCTGCACTGACTCCTACTGGCTGCTGTGCCTGTATGCTGAGGAAAAAACAAACACCTCAACACATCTGGCTATTGATTCGGAACATTTACTATTTAACAACAAAGCTGTTTACCACTGACCTCGCCCTTTAGAAATATTCTCACAGTTTTCAGTAAAGGTGTCCACTGTGCATACAATCCTAAAAGCTGAAAGAGAGAACAACAAAGTCATAACAATAAAGACTTCCACCTGCTTTTTGCCTCAACAGTAATACAACAGATTGCGGGTTAGTTTGACTGATCACACCTTCAGTATGAGGTAGAGCAAAGCCAGCAGGACCCCTAGCGTGAGGCCAGGGGTGCCGTCAGCCTCCTGGTATGTGACTAGGTAGCGGAACCACAGTGGAACAGGAGCCATGGTCTGGTGGACCTGACTCAGCTCCTCAGTCAGCATCAGCCATCTCCCCTGAAGGGATAAACACACAAAATAAGAACTACTAAAGCAGCACTGCCATGCTTTTTTTTTGATTGTTTTTTTTTTTTAAACTACCAATCCAAAAAAGAAATCCACCGCTCACACCTGGGTTCTGTAGGTCACCAGCAAAGATGGCAGCAGCAGAATAAGGCACTTAATCCCCATGGAGATGAACTTTATTATGAAATTGGTGACACCGACTGCCCATAGAACCTCCCAGAAACCAAATGACTCAATGGTTGGGCTGATGAAGATTAGGCTGGAAGGAGATTGACATTCAGGTTAAATGGCATGTACATCTCAACACTTTCCAGTTGATTCCAGGTTTAGCTGTGTACTTGACTGCAGTACAGGTGCAGATCGTAAACATACTCAGGTACTCAATATGCCAAATATAGATTTCACAGTGCTGTTTGTACCAATAAATTATGCTTTCTGATATTTCAGTCATGAGTTCTGCTGGATGAAAAAGCAGGGTTCACATCCCCCAGAGAATAAAGAAATGACCACAGTGTATTCTAGTTGCTTACCCAGGCCACAGACTAACTGGGATTAGATTCCATGAACAGGCTACAGTACACCCGTCTTTTTGTTCTGGGTATCTTAATGTTAGACAAGGCATTTATTCTCACCAATTGTAAAGGGTATCAGTGAGGAAGGTGTAGTAAAGCAGGAGCGTGGAAGAGATCAGGAACAGTAGCAGCCACACACACTGCAGCTTTGACTGACGATCCTGAGGGTGCACACAGGCAAACAGGTGGTTTAGAAATCTTACAGCAAAGAAAAGCACAAGGGGATCAAACAACGTGTATTTCTGTGTCGACTTGCCTGAAGAAAGACTTGAGTTTGAATGTTTTTATTCACATACAGAAACGTCGTGAAGAGGCCAACCCCAACTGCTAGACCTGGTAAACGAAGAGGAACGACTGTGATGAGTTGGCTCGTGGTCACAGTTACAATAAATGATGTTTGCTTAACCCTTACTCACCTAGTGCATGTTGGATGACCAGCTTAGCACACAGTATGATGAGAAAAGGAAGGCTCTTTTGGAGCCAACGGAAGAGACAGCGAAGCTCTGACAAGGAGGTGCTGGGCTCTCCAGAGTCCGTATCAGAGTCATTTGGGTCAAGCTCAGGCTCCGAATTCAAGTGGTGCTGTACCCGATTATGTCCGTGCGACTGAGAATGGGAGTGGCTGTGGGAGTTGACTCTGCACCTCCTGGATGATGCGCCTCCACCGGACTCCCCAGGCCCGCTGCTCATGGGTACTCGCACCTCACTGCTGTCAGGGTTGGCGGTGGCAGCAGCAGCAGCAGCAGCACCTGGGGCTGGTGTCCTGGTGAGAAGCTCTGGTTGCAGAGTTAGGGATAAACCATTTCCTCCATGAGCACCCTGCTCACTCGAATTAGGCTGCATTACAGTAGGAGACTCCCTCAGTTTCAGTGCTCTTCTGGAATCACTCCTTTGACATGGGGGACAAATGTTTGTAGCCTCAGTCACAATGTGTTCAACATCAACTGTATTACACCTGTTTTAACAAGTTAATGTGTAGCCAACTAATGGAGACTGCAGTGTATCATAAACTGCATAGAACGGTTTTATTGGAGACTTTGCATTTATATTTGAATAGAAGGCCCGCATCAAACGAACGATGCCATTATTTAATTGACTAAGTGACAATCAGGTAACATTAATCATATGGATATGATAGTTTGTTTATTTAACATTGAATTCATTAAAGTATTCATTTGCAGAACACTTACAGGCTCCCACATTAACAAATCAAGACGACAGTATTTTGTGGTACAGGTTCACTCCCTAACTATCGACTAATAATAATGATCATGTTAGCTTAAGTTGTGTTGGCTAACTTAAACTGACTAGCAGTCAGTACGGCCGGTGTTACCTCGATCCATCCTGTTCTTGAAAGCTGATTAACTTTAGCTGAAATGTACGTAGGTTACTTCAGGCACCTATTATGTATCCATGCAATAAACCCAGCAGTGGTGACAGACAGGTTAACAGGACAGCTGCCCGTTTGGGCTGCCGCGTTAGCATTTAGCAGCTAACAGATGTTATCCAGCTGGTCGTAAACGCGTCCGCTCACCTGTCATTCTGCACCCGGAGTTTCATGATAAGCTTTTGTTCGCCATCTAATACAACGTCCAAGTCACCGAACGAAACGAAAGCAAAAGTAAAGCAAAAAGAAAACTAAGCCTTTATCTTTCAGGCTAAGCCATAAGCTGGTGATTCAGACATCTTGACGTTGTTTACGACAGCAGACGTCGCGAACTTCTTCTGTTGGATGTTTACGGCGTGTTGGATGTAAAATTATGCAATGCCTCCACCTACTGGGATATTTCATAATTACATGCAACAAATGCTTAATGGAAGATGAAGCCAATTTAAACACACTCACACAAAGCTAGCACTGATAGATATAGCCTACCATTTAATCAGTAGCTTACCCACCGCCATTTTCCGGTTAATAATATTAGTACAATCGCAGGTAATTACTAGCGCGGGAAAATGAGTTACCATGTGTGAGAATCAGAATCAGAATCAGCTTTATTGCCAGGTATGTGTTCACATAACTGTATCCAGATAAATACAAATGTGTGTCATGTTCATCTCTATTATGGCTTTACCTCTTCAAACGGCTTCCCATCTTCTGGTAGGCTGCGAAGCTGAGGAGTGAGTTACTGAACCAGAGGATGCGGGTTCATGTCCCTTCTGATGTGTCCTTGAGCAAGACACTGAATTCCTACTAGACCTCAGTGTTGTCTGGTCTTGGCAGCCCTTCATTATCTAGGCTACTTGCTGTCTTTGTTGTTGTTTCTCTTCAATACATAGGTGTTAGGATCCAAGTACCTCAACTCCAGAGGTCATCACCTGCCACCTGACAGCACAGCCCTCTGGGTACTGGCAACCTGTCTGGAGCCATCTGCGCTTAGGTTGACTTTTTTATTTTAAGTGTATAGATTAAAAGTTAGAGCTCTAACAATGCTATTTATTTACTGCTGTTTTTGTCCATACTGCATTCATTTAGGAGAATAAGAGTTCACAGCTGCACTGTGAGTGAAAGGGTCATCTAGCTGAGATTCATCGAATAATTTTGTTTCCCAAAGACATCGGCAGACCCTCTTTGCTGTAACAAATTGCTGTTAAGCAGGCCACATTTGAGAACGCAATGACCTACATCCCAAAACATTCTAATCCACATGAGTGTTATTAATGTCTGCTTTTGTGATATCATTTTAATTTGAGGATAAAACAGTATTTACATGCGAGTCCAGCCCACAGCCTTTTGCTGCATGTCATCCCCTCTGTCACTCTCTCTCTCTCTCTCTCTCTCTCACTCTGATCTGATCAAATAAAGGCAAAAGCCCAAAAAATAATCTTTGACAAAAACATTAATTACATCATATTACAGCTTACGTTTCATTAAAATTTGATATTGGTGATATTCCATTCTGACTGACTGTTGCATTATGGTACATTTTTGGAATATCACACTCACAGGTTGCAATTTGTCGTTTTTTATTTGTTGCCAATCCAAGGAGGTTGAGCCTTATTAACATCAGCCTTCTGGTACACAAAACATGCGTAAGGAGCGTGACTCATGAGACCATGACAGACCGTGAATGATGATCCTCATCCCTGACATGTGATGATTTAGGTTCTGTCTGCGTATACTGGTTATTTGTGAGCTCTGTTAACTTTGTGACCTGTCAGTAGCTGGTGCGGCCATGTCATAGTAGGAAAAGCACAGGTGTAAATAATAAAATTTATGGTCGACTGAATTTCATCAAAGATGTCTTTCACTTTTAGGGTCCTAGTAGTGTGTGCTGTCACACTGTCATGGTTTACTGAGACATTTGAATAGAACGGGGATGTTATTGGTACATATCCTACTATGTGGAGTAAAAATGTCTGCTGTGATAAAAAGCATTTTGTGATATTACTGCTACCACAACCACTAGGCTTTTTGTTATACATTTGCAGTCTCCAAGACCAAATCAACAGACCTGATAAAAGATAGAATACATTATTTAACTGTCCAACTGGCTGAAATTGTATCAACCAATCTTCAAGTGTAAGTTTGTTGGAGTGCCCCTTTAATACTAATGGTTTTGGAATGAGATGATCAGCAATCATACACGCGTGTAATGTTCAGGCGTACACATACTTTTGACCATGTAGTGTAGACCATGATTATTGGCATTTACAGAACACCCACTGAAGCGTTCCAGCAAACGGTTCAGGTGTGAGCATTAATATTTAAGATGCATGCAGTAGATTAAGACTGATGTCTATGAGCCAGTTTTTCTTTTAGTTCTCCCTGAATTGCTTGAGTAAAGTTTAAGAGTTTTTTTTGGGGGGTGGGGATTTGTTGGTCTGATTGCATTTGTGAGATGAACTGGAGAAGGGGGAATATGAAGAGATGAGGCTATTTGATTCTCTTCCTGCAGTCAGGCAGAGCGAGCTGACAAACCTACAATGGGAACATGTTAGTCTTCCTCTATTGCCTGGTGCTTCTGGGCCCCTGGCCAGCCATCTGTTTCTTTCATCTAACAGCCATGCCTGCCATCATGCTCACCTACAGCTTAAGCAAACTGATAGGATCTCCCACGGTTTAATAAATTGAGAGAATCAAAGCAGGAGAGGGGGAAACTGCTATTGAAAGTCCCATAAGGTCCCTCTGCGACAGTGTGTACCACGAATCATGGCTGAGTCCTTGCCACAGTGGTTCAAATCCAGCTTGGGCCTGCATGTCATCCGCTGTCTCTCCTGTGAAATGCAATTTCAACTTATATTGTCTTGTAATACCAACAATGAGACATCACCTATAAATCATACAAAGCGACCAGTACCTTTCTCACAGAACAGCGTCTGAGCCTCTTGAAGATTTTTTAACCGGAGTCCTTTGACCTGTTTCTGTTAACGAGGTTTTGTCTTGTCCTACGTCTGCCTTGGCATTGCCCAGACGCTGTATGAGCATGAAGTCAGCCATTGTGGTGAAAGGAGGTTAATGTACTGCGGCTGTGAGAGCTGTTCCCCAGCTCTATCCCGCGCCCTGTAATTGTGTTACTGCACTGTAGTATTGTCAGTGGAGTTGTACTGCCCCAGTCAAGACATCTGAGCCAAATCTGTGGAGGGAGGTTAACTTGACATATAAATTGCTATCTGCCAAGATGAATGGAGCTCGCCAGAGAGCAGATGAGGAGAGCAGTGACCTGACATTGCTTCTGACAGACTCCGTATATCCCCTGTCATCTTTCTCTCTAACTTTCTCTGTGCGTGGTGCCAGCTGCTGCTTACGCTGATGTCTTACTAGGGCTGCCAAACATTAAATTGTAGTTTAGTGCTATCCTGTCTTGTATAAATGGATATGCCTGCGTGCAGTGCAGACGCATGAGAGTAATTAACTGTTTTCAACTGCCTGTTCCATTTTGTTCCTATTTATTCTATGAAATGGTATTTGGAGCGAATGGCTTTCTTGATTCATTTCAACAGTAGGAAGCAGATCCATAATGTTTCTCTAGATGATATTACTGTGAATCTGTCGATGTTATTTATTATATCATAACATTTCTAATAACACAAGCATGTTTAGTTTTTTGCACTAGCTGGGGTTGTAGCTGTAGCTTGTCGAATGCCTGTTGCTTTTATGCCTCAAAGAGTCAATAATAGGTTGACAGTTGAGATGAAGGAATTGAGGACTCGCTGACTCTTTGTGTTTTATGCTGCAGTGTGTGCATATACATACTCTTACATGCCATCCAAGCAGGCTTTTATGGTATGAGGGGAGTTGGCTGGCCTTTTAGATCACACTCATAGCAATTGGAGACCCTCCAGTTTGCTGAGTCAGAATCCATAGAGGGACTTTTGTGATTAAAAACTAGAACTGACAAGATAGCTTGTAGAGAATTACTTGACATTAAAACATTACAGATTAGATAACAGCAGGTTCAATATATATGTATATATATTCCAAAAACTGTAACGATTAGATATGACACATTTGACAAGTATAAGATGAAGTTCCGCACATGCTAAAGCCTGATGTATCCATAAACAATCGCTTTGTAAAGAGACCTAATCCTCCAACAGGACTGTCCACGTCATGCCAATGAAGAATGAACGTGGGAGGCAAAATTCTCTCCTCTGCAGCCTTGATTTATACCTGTATGTCTCTAGAAGAGTCTGCAGTCTGTCTGGTGTGTGTGTGTATGTGTGTGTGTGTGTGTGTGTGCTGTGTGTGTGTGTCTGCTGATTGTGCTGTGTCCTGGACTAGAAACCAAATTGGGTTGGGTAGATTTCTCAAGCAAGAGAGTTTCTAAAGCTGGTAACATGTTGGTCTCTGAGACAGTATAGAAATCCTAGTGATCTCGTCCCGTCACTGTGTCACTTTTAAATGCAGTATAGTGTTTACCCACCTTTCAGGCAGACATACATCTTGAGGATGTTAATTCTTTAGTAAGTATGTCAAAGTGAAGTTTACAAAACAGGGTCTTTTATGGCCAGCATTTACTTTTGATTGACTTTAGATTCTATTCCTTTATGGGATTCTGCATCTTCTACATTGCTGCTTGGCTGATTGCATCTGGATCGCACAGAGTATAGGCCCAGGTATATTTGCATGCAAACGTGATTTCGCAATTATGTTTTAATAAGGCTTCTTTTCACAAACATGCAAAGCACTTAAAAAGGGTGCACGACCATAAATGAGCCATTGGGGTAAGATTCTGTTTTGCCTGATTATTGATTATATTTGCCCATTTCTAATGCAAATTTACTTTTGTCTGAGGCAGAAAGAGAAGTTGGTTTTATCTTGCTGCCCTAGTCCATAGAGGATTTTCCACTAAAATCCAGTCATTGTTTTATTCAGATGCAAACAGCTTCACACAAATTTGTTTTGTGCTAGCACAAAACAAATCATTTTAGAAGACGAGAGAAGCTTGATGAATGCAGCTGAAGTTTCCTTTAAAGGATGTGTTCACATTTTTTCAAGTCTGCTTAAGGCTGATAGTAGTTTCAGCTGAGCTTTGAAGTGCATTTCTAAACAGAACTGGGTTTGTTTGCACCCCGTTGCTGGACCTCTTTTAGACCACTTTGAGCAGGAGAAACAATTACAGCAATCAATTTCAGTGTCAGTCTTGTTTTAAGACAGACTTGAAAAAATATGAACCCGTTCTTTACCTGACGTTATTCAAACATATCTCACCATAACTAAATAAATGAGTAGGACTGTGTGCTGGTTGTACAGTGATCCATTCTGTCAAGATGACCCCAAGATTACCGCTGTAAGTATTCTGCCCTGACTGGTGTGCCTACAGTGTTACTCACACAAAGGCCTTTTTATAGTATTCCACACAGACATTAGGCAGTGTCACTGTGTGCAGTGGCATCAAATATTACCCAGGCCTTCCACTTATAATGTATGCATCTTAAAGACAGAGCTGCAGAGCTTCAAAGACACTGAAGGACATATTTTTTTTCTCTGATACCTTGCACTCGCTCCTTGTTGGTCACTTTTTCCCTTATTATCCAGCAGATGGTGCTGTATGACAAGTGATGAAAGGAAGCTCAACGTGAGCACAGATTATTTCAGTAGCACACAGTAATACTGTACACCGGTGTAAATGATACATAGAACTTTAGTACCACAACTGAACAGTAGATTAATTTAGGACCAGTCAGTGATGTATTGTACACGTAGAGGGCGACCACAGGTGTTTCTGCTTGTGCTCACTGCTGCTCTGCTCGTGATTGACTGTCTTGAAACAGTGTGACAAATCCTCAGAATTTACTGGTTTACTGACCAAAGTGCGCGAACCCATTGTAGCTCCAGATAAATGTGAAGAGGAGATTAATGTAGTACTGTGTTTTTGCACGTCTTCCTCACAGCACACCGGTGGCCGCCAAGGTGAAAAGAACCGTTCCTCTGTGACCTCTGTCTGCCACTGCTTATTCAGAACATGCCCTACATCCCCTGTCCCCCTCTCCCTCTTCTGGCCTGGTAGCCACTCTTGTTACAATGCCGCTGGCATTGCTGCACAGTTGTCGTCCTTTTCCCTTTCATCTTAATAGATGGGTTTCTCCCAGGCTGCCGTAGGAAAAAAAGAACTGCCTTATCGGCCAGGACACGGCCTCTCAATTGTCAATCTGATCGATGTGTGCAGCCTGGATTCAGGCCTAACCACTCACCATGGATACACATCGCTGCTCACATCTTGTTGCTGTTGTGGTGTAATTGTTTTGTTATTGCAGCTCAGACTGGGTATAACACAGTGTCCATTTAAATGTTCACATAGCACCGGCCGGCTTAATGGTCATGAACTGGTGCATCTGCTCAGTGTCATTGTGACCCGGCAGCGACCCAGGGGAGGATCCACCTACAAACAATTTACCTTTACCTTGTGAAACGCAGTTTATTAGCCTTTAGTACACATGATAATGGTAAGCCAGAATTGATTTTTGTTCTGTACTGGTGGCTGATTGTGACTCAAACTGGAGGTTGTGTTTTATCAACCTTACTTTGTATTAACTGAAAGTTGTGCGAGGAAGGCACTAAAATAAACTCAAAAACGGGTTAAAAAGCTGTTGCGGTCCTTTAAGAGGCACCATGATGTTTTGTATTGATGGCATGTAATATCTCAGCAGAGGTCCTCCTCTTCCACCGCCCTCTCCTCCTCGCTCCCCTACTAGCTGGAGGCCAAAAGCCTGGGCCGCCATGCCAGTCCTAATAAATCCTCAGCTGAGAGTGGCGGCGGCAGCAGCAGCAGGCCTGCATTCTTCAGGAGCCAACACTTCCCCTAATCTGCCCCGGAGATGGAGCAACAGTTGGCCTGGCTGGTGGGGAATGGAGCAGGGAGGAGGGGGAGGGGAGGGGAGGGGAGGGGAGGGGGAGGGGGCTCCCTGGTGACAGGAGCATGATGTGTTTGTAAAAACACAGGGAATGTTGGAATTGGATACGCTCACACTCTCACTCTCCCTTAAGCGGGCTTGTGTTGAGTTGCAGAGGCTGATTTTGGCAGATGTGTTCATTTTATCCAGCGTCCTGTGCTTAACACAGAGACAAACAGACAGCATTACCTCAGCTACCACGCTTGTTTTTTTTCCCCACACTGTTCGACACTTTGATCCCCTCTGGTGCCTGTGTTTGTGTTGGAGAAACCAAAAGCATGAACAGAGAGGAAGAAACTCAGAGAGGCCCCGGACTAGGAAATGCCTTGCAGATGTGTGCAGCAATGTAGTCACTTGGGGCAGCCAAAAGATTTTTGTTGGTGCTGAAGAGAACGTATTTTTATGTTGTAAACCTGGTGAAGGGTTTCATTTACATAGCATGGAATAGCTAAAATGTATTTGCATATATTTGTTAAGTGCCTCCTATTAGCTGACTGTGAAGGTGATTAACACTGATTGTGTGACAGACTCTGGTCAATAGGGCCGGTTTTGTCTAGTTATAGTTGACACAGACTGTGCGGTCTTTAAACAGATCAGGCCCCCATGAATGAATTCCTGTCTCCTGGTCTCTAGTTTCAATTGATTGCTTTAATTTGGCCTATAATGAGTAGGATGCGTCCTGCCTGCAATCAGTGCATGTGTGAATGTGTGTGAGCGTGTATACTTGTGGGCTGTGTTTAATTACTGCAGTGGATAGATGCTGTGTGGCCCAGCAGGAGCCTGCAGGAATGGAAGGATCCTCGTCTGTGCTTGGCATCCACTGACACCTCTGCCCACAGTGCATCAGGGCCAGGACTTAACTTAATGCCTTCCTGTCTAAGGGAAGTAGCCAGCTTTTTTTAAACCTTAATACCATGAATCCCAGCGTTTGACCTCGTGAACTGAGCTCCAATAGACCGGGGTCTGACGTTCGTGAGAATAAGTCGTGACAAAGCGTGTGTTAGTGGAAAGTTCCTTATAACAAGGGCTACTTTCTACATGAATCCACTACATTTAAATATACTTTTTACTACACTACATTTATTTGACAGCTTTAGTTGCCAGTTACTTTTCAGATTAAGATTTTACATAAAACAAAATATGATAAGCTTATTAAATGCAATGCGTTTTTCTTTTTACCTGTGACCCTTTCCAAAGAAGTGTCTAATTGGTGCTCCTGTCACATGTCACCTATGCGTGGTTAACAGTTTGCAACTCTAATACTAAACATAAAAGCAAATGTTTGAAATTTGTCCAAAAACTTAACACAAATCTGTGTGTTAGAATTCATCAATCATCTCATGACCGCTCAGCTCTATCCCTTGACCCCAAGTTGGTGAATCATTGGACTTAGCTAAGGTATATAAAGTAGCCAAACTACTGTGTATAGTGCTCAGTTTTGAGCGAATCTGACAAAACAGGAGGGAATTTATAGACACTTAGAATTTCACAATTGTGAAACCTGCATCCAGACATCCAGATGGTTGGCTACCAAAGAAGCTCATGTCCTCAGCATAACAAAAACCATATTCACCCCCAGACATCCTCCCTCTGTCTCTCTATTGTCTCCCTATCGCTCTGTTTTTGTTTAATAAAATCATGCTTGCTCATCAGCAGAAGACGCCGGGCGTCTCTTCTTCTGGGCGAGAGCAGCGGCAGCTCCCGTGGGGCATGGTGGTGGTGGTGGTGGGCTTGGTTGGGTGTGTGCAGCCGCTGTCAGCCTGTAGTGAATGCAAATGAGGATCTGCACTCTCTGATATACTCTCTGAATATACCCAGGCATTAACTCTATTTCTCACTATCACACTCTCTCTCTCACTGTCTCTCATCCCATCTATCTCAAGGTCCTGAGGGTACACACACCATCCTCCACCTTTGTTTAAATCATGATAACAAGGTGCACTTAGCACTCAGGTGTCTCACACACACATACACAGACACACACACACACACACACACTCATAAAAGAATGGTCACTTTATTACACTTTAGGCAATACCGATTACTTGTGAGAGTTACCAGATTGTGATCACGCAGATCATGGGTGGTTTTTGACACAATGCTTGACATGGTTGTAGCTTGGTCCCCCAAAACAGGCTTTCATCATTGAATCCCAGACAGCAGGGCACTTGGTCCCTGGTTCTATTTAATCAGATTCAACGACTTAAGAAGATAGCGAGAATGGGGCTGTAACCTCCACACCATGGCTCTTGAATCCTTGATTGGATTTAAAAGCTCTTGTTGGCTGAAAGCAAGTAGACCTCTCAAGCCTATCTCAGTATGTAGAAGATATATTACACTTTTGATGATTGTTTATGCCTCATTAATAAGGGAATGCGATTATTTGTTCACAAAGCTCCTATCTCCAGTAGGCCTCACCTCCACCTCAACTTAATTATCTTCGAGCTGTTTCATGCTAATTTGAAGTGTAAAGCAGGCTCCTTAATGATGCTGTGTGTTTGATCAGTCCGAGGCTCCTCCACCAGTTGGATAGATACCATTTGTTGTTGTTGTCATTAAGCAGATAATCTAATGTTTATTGCCACAAGATAATTACAATTGCCACTGCTGGATCTTTCTGTGCGGCACAGAACAAAACAACCTTACAGGTAGAGCTGAAGAGCTTTTAGCGGAGCGATCCTGCTGTTCCGCTATTCATAGTCTCTTTACAATCCTCATAAATATTACTTATTGTTTCCAGAACAAAAGGAAACCATGTAGCTCTTTTTATTCATTGCTGCTCATCAGCACTGCAGAGCTCACTGACCTCGTATCCTAACGTATTTTTATAAGCTGATCCCACAGGGTCTTTATTCCCAGAGAGACTAAAATAAGAACCATACATATGGCCCGTACAGATTGTGTAACACAACGTGACACAAGGATAACATAGTGCAAATGAATAACTTTGTGTCCCCCCCAGGTGCTGGTTATTGAAAACATACATTATATGCTTCTGTGGCTGTTCATGTGTCACATTCAGGTTAAACAAATGTGTCAGAAAACTGTTGAATTCTTGAATCTTGCTAATATATAGAGGTAAAAAGATATTTTTCCCCTGCATCATTCTAAAGGTTTATCGGTTTTCAATGTAGCAAAAACCTTGTTATTTGAGCCGTTCGTTTGAAGCATAAGGTGCTTTGTGCTTCACAAGAAGTTGAGTCAGCTGTAAAATATGATCCTGTTCCTCCACACCGTTCTCACAGTCTGGCAAAATGATAGCATAAGGAGTGACCTCCAGCCATACCTGCAGCTGCTCCTCAAGAAACATCGCTGCTGCAAGTGAAAACGAGGGACAGAATGAAAAGGAGGGAGATGGGGGAGAGCAATAGCCAGCCCTTGTGCATGCGAGTCAGTCGAGCTGTAATAGCAGTAATAGAAAATTCTTAGGGCTGAATTTACACGGACGGGTCTGCTATTAAAGTCTTCTACTCATGGATTAAGTAATGATTTGGTGGTGTTTTTTTTAAAAAAAAGGGTACTAAAGATACATATTTATGTCCCAATCGGTCATTCTGAACTTTTTACCCTTTCACACAGTTTCCTTTTTTTTATCAACTTAAATAGCTTCAGTTAAAATAGTCTGGAAAAATTAAACTACTGCCACACACATACATATATACTTCTGTGTCAGCTTGTCTCAGCTCTTCATGGCCGTTTCATGATGTTTACATTGAGTAAAATATTCACACCCACAATGTTTTTATGGCAGTATCATTCCCTCACAGAGAAATGTTCTAGGTGTTTTATGCATCATTTTATACATAAAACACAAACCTGACACAGTTGGTATCTTCTAAATTTCAGGCCAGTGAGATTTATAGGGAGTGACCTTTCTGAATAATGCAGCTTTGTTAACGACATGTGAAAATAATGTACTTGAAATGTCAATTCAACAAATTATAGGTGTCAGGCTTTAGGTTACCTTTGTATAAATTAAATTAAATTAAATTATCATTTTAGTAGCATAAAGAATATATATATAATTACTTTCCAGTCAACCTTTTTAAAATATGCATATATTTGCTTATTTAGAAGAGAACATTGCATCACTGGATCATTTGCTTTAATAGAAGGTTATCATACCAATGAGAAATGCATACTATTTGCCTAGAGAGGATTTAAAACAAAGATGAAGGACTACAAAAACTTAAATTGGACTGGAACCTGTTTGTTTAAAAAAAAAAAGTAACTAAACAAAACAAACACATGCAGATTGTATATTGTGAAGAATGAGTACTGTGTTGTAATACCCTTTCGTTCTCCCCTCAAAAATTCCAGATTGAGCATCCTGTGTAGACACAATTACTGAATCTCAGTCCTCCCTGAGTGTCTGCTGGCAGCCATTCATCTTTGGACAAGCCTTTCTTACTGTATCCACATTTCCAACATCTTCTCTTTTACATTCTCCATGTGTGTGTCATCCATAGATCCCCATGCTTCAACCCCTATACCATTTTCTACATCGCAATTGTTGTTATTGCCCTTGGCCTCAGCTGTGCTGGTAGATATCTCTGAGATAGCAGCTTACTCTATCTCTCTTCCTCCGTCCTCGGGGACAAACACAGACAGATGCTCCTGGCCCCGGAAAACACTGGCTAGCAGGACGGTAAACATTCCTGTGCATCTTACCTCTGTAACAGATAAGGACTAGTTAGTGTATTTATATTGTAAGATGAATCACACTGACTAGAATGGATTTGGAATGCATCCCAGTAATTGAAGCGTGAACGATAATGCTTCCATGCAGGTTAACTGGTTGTGTAAAGGAATGCGGCCACAAACAGCAGCGCAGCACTACTGGATAAACAGTCAGAGGCTGTGTGTGTTTGCAAATGAGCCCACACAGCAAAAAGGAGCAAATTAGATGTGTGTGTGTTGTGTGTGTGTGGATACTTCTGTGAACTTGCACTTGAGCACATAAATTTGTATTCACACCTATGTGTGTGTGTGTGTGTGTGTGTGTGTGTGTGTGTGATTGACGTCTCTTCCCTGGCTGTGTTTGTATAGGCTGAAGGTTGTTGCCTCTGAGACCTGGCCCTTCCAGGGCCTCCAGCTGTAGGCTTTAACCCAAGCTGCTATGGGCTGTATGACCCACCACATCAAACATACACACGCACACACACACACACACACACACACACACACACACACACACACACACACACACACACACACACACACACACACACACACGCAAGCCTTCCTCTCTAAACACACATCTTAAGCTCTAATTTATGCAATCGTTGCTCTCAATTTACATACATTACCATAGATCATACATGTTGAAGCTGTTTGCAAGGTCACTGCTGAAACGCTTCCTCGTGTTTAAAAGGGAGGATAATATGAATGATGGCTACAACAGTATATCTTTTATTTATATCAGGAGCTGGTTCCTGATATATCTGACACTATATGCTACTATCCTCACATACTCATGCTACCTGCTTTACCCGCTCAAGTAGACATGTGAAATGCATAGACCTCATTACCGCATAATTGCAGGGTGCACCAGCGTGGATGTCTCTCTTAGCACAAGAGTCCTTAATGCTAAACAATGGGCCCTGTGTTTCCTCTGCATGTAAAGGCATGTGCGCTGGTGAAAAGGGGAGTGGGCTGGAGCCGGTGATGTCTCCCTCATTCCTCTTTTCCTGTCTCTGCCTCCCTCCCTCTCAGCTGATTAATATGCATTTCATTAGGCTGCCTGCTGTTGGTGAACCATGCTCTTTTGGCTTGTCTCTTCCACTCTCTGCGCGACTCCCTCCAGGATCGGACATAATGATTCCCAGAGATGGCAGCAGGTCCAAGCCCACTTTCGACTTTGCATCCGGCTACAGAGAAAGCTGTGGATAATTCACCTCTCCTCACTCCCCTGTCTCTAACTGAGATGGATGCAGATGAGCTTTTCTATACCTCTCATTGTGTGTGTGTGTGTGTGTGTGTGTGTGTGTGTGTGTGTGTGTGTGTGTGTGTGTGTGTAGGAGGCAGTGTGCCTTAAGCAAGAAATGGATTGGTCCGTGTCTTTACACTGGGCCCGGTGAGGCAGGCGGAGAGTATAATCTGATTTAAAACATGTCAAGGATTGTGAATAATTTCCTCATTACCCCCACCCCTTCCGTCATTTTCAGGGCATATTTAATTTAACAAGAAGAGGGAGAGGGCTTGTATGTGTGTACGTGTGCATGTATGTGTGCGTCTTTGTGTGTATGTCACGTCTATGCTGAAGACTGTCTCCTATCTTCCTGCTCGAGGAGGAAAGAATTAGTCTTTGCATGCTCTCTCTCTCCGTCTCCCACTTTGGCTCTCTCTCTCTCCCCGACCCCCTGAGAGCTACAGCTGTCACAGTGTCACTTTTCCCTTTCATAATTGAGAAGTGTGCACTGCACAAAGCCCATGAAACCATGTCAACCACTTCCAGTTGCTCCTGTTAAATAATCAGGCAGAACCAACAGTGCCGGGGGGGGGGTCTGCCTGTGCAGCTGTCTGTATCACTGGCTTGTGCAATCTGTACTCAACTTACCCCCTCTTGTGTCTTCTCTCACCCACCTACCCAAACACACACATACATATATTCCACTGGCCCGAAGTTGGGTCACAGTGTCGTAATGGAGCTGAAGCCCAACTTGGGTTGGGGATGTCAGGTAACAAACGGGAGTGGCCAAGAAAAATGAGTTGACCTTAACAAGACCAAGAGCAACTCTGTGAGGCTGTGGTTAAGCATGGTGGTATTTTCAGCTACTCACTGTTAATGTGAGCTTGTTAATATCATGTTAATACACTCACATTGATGCTAGAAGGTTGATGTTTAGCAGATACGGAGCCCCTCTGGTGACATATATACATTTGTGCCCTCAAATTTTTATTTTGAAGCCAGAAATTAATAATTTGTGGCCATGATTTAATATATTTTCTGTAAATGTCACTGAAGCAGATATAACATGTACCATCTTAGTTTAGCAACATTTACTAATCAGCACTTCATTGTCTTTAGTCTAGCATTGTGTTGGATGAACAGATATTTTGAACTGATCATGGTTCTACATAAAAGGTTTTTTTTTTTTGTTTTTGTTTTTTACAAATCACAATCTGGGGAGCATTAATGTCTGTACCAAATTTCATGGCAGTCCATCCCATACTTATTCAGTCACTGCCATCCTTAGAGCCACGAGGCTAGCAAGGGATGTACACAGAGTCTTCACTGTCGCAGCTCTAACAGACAAGTGTAAGTGGGATTAAGTAGCTTTTTGCTTCAGACACTTCTCTCTGCAGAGCCATTTGTCATTTTTCAAATGAATTCTGTGATAATTAGATCACTATTAACTGTGAGTCACACGGTATACAGAGGTGTTTTCTTTTCTTCTTGCACCTCTGCCCACCTCTCTCTTGCTCTCTGTTCCCATTTCCTTCACCTCCGCCCATCTTCTCTCCTGACCCCTCCTCTCTTTCTCTCTCCTCTCGCAGTGTCAGGAATCAAAGCAGGCGGAAAGCTCCCAGGAAGGCATTCGGCGTGCTGTGTAACAGGCACTGAGCTCCCACCCTCACCTGCCACCCCCACCCCACCTCTTCCCGGGACACTGTATAATTAAGCATCACCACCTTCACAGTGGAACATGACTCACACAGTTCAGATACAGCATCCAATAGAATAACGCTACCTACCCTGATTATTTTTGTTCAACACACACTTCTCTACTACGCTGCTCTCACGGTGAGTGCATGTGAAGGGAGAGAGAAAAAAAAAAGCTGGTTAAGGTGCAAACCTTCAAACATTTGAAAACTGCAGAGCACAGCTTACATTTAGAAAATGAGCGCCGCTCTCGTTGTCCTGTGAGTGTGTGCCTGCGCTGTGTGATCAGAAGAGGTGTCAGGAAATCTACACCCTCTACAGAAAGGTAAAGTATAGTGAGGCTTAGTAATGAAAGATCTGTAATTACTGTGTATTCAACAGTAATGGTAACCTCCCATTCTACATGCCTTTGACAGCCATACGGCGCTCTCTGGGGAGCATGGATTGCTCTATATACCAAGGCTCTGTAATCCAAGTCCTATAGGAGCCAAGATGTACTATTTCAGGCCCAGTCGTGAATTCTCAGTGAATACAAACTGGGTAGGACACTGGAGCCGCCTCTCCATTCTTGGTATAAATCGAGTGAGGCATCATGCCAGGTTGAGAAAAATCTTTTTCGCCTGTGTTTATCCACCTGAAGCAAAACTTGTATTCTGTTTTTTAAAACAGTCTCAGTCATCACACGGAAAGTCACCTGAAATGGACAATTCAACCACTTGCAGAATCATTTATTGAGAAATTCTTCACATAAATGCTGACCTTTTTTGAACTTACACATTGATGCATCAGTAAAAATGATCCAGTGATGAACAGGTCAAACAGTCACAGGAAACGTTTTTCTGCATTACGTACTTTTACTTTTGCCTTAAAGTACCTTTTGCCACACTTATGTAATGTTATTAAAGTAAAATTTTCAATGCAGATCCTTTACTTATAATGGATAATGTTCACAGTATGTCATTACTACTTTTACTTAAGTAAAAGATCTGAATACTTCCTCCGCCACTTCTAGAGTTAATAGTCGCTGTAATTGTCCCTCCTGTCCATACTGCTCATAAAGAAACCCCTTCCCAATGTGATTCTGATGGAAGAGGTTGGGAACAAATGCCACAGTCCTTGTTTCATCTAAAAAATGCATTCTGATATTGTGCTTCAGCAGTCTGAGTTTGTCAGATCAAGTGGGTATCTTCCAACGTTACGGTCGGACTTTCTGTCATTGTGGACAGTGTTGCCTTGCTGAGCTGCAGAGGAGGAACAGTAACAAGAAAGAGTGGGGTTTTTCTGCACTAAAAAGAAGCTTACTGAAGCGTCATATTAGCTTTTGGCTGAACTTCAGAAATCATTTTTGCACAGAACGCAGACTATGGATTTTGTCCCCATCTCTTTTATTGAAATAGCATTGGAAAAGGATCGCTTATTAATGGCCAGTACAGAGGGTAGGAATGATTACAGCATCTGATAATTGTATATATGGCCATGTGAGTGTTCTTTTAAGACTGACTGAAATGTGAACCAACCCTTTTAAACTGCAGACTATTGAGCTGGAAGAACTCTCTTTTAATAACCAATCAATTCTGCAGTTATACATTGTTAGTAATTAATCCTAGTCATTATCACTGATCTATGAGACAGTAATACATTATCGCTTTGTTTCAGTACTTGTATGAGAAAACATGGGCTTAATTTCAAAAAGTTATTATTTTGTGTCTCTGACACAAAAAAAAATGCAAAATCATGCTTAATGCTTCTTTGTTTCGTTGACTCCAGCGTGGTCTTCAGAGTTCAGTGCCTTGCTTAAATGCACCTTGGATGTTATTCACTTTTCCAAACCAAGTTTTTTTGTGCCAGCGACCTGCCACTCCTCTCTGCTGTAAGAGACATGTCTTTGGTTCCTGTGTTGGCTCCTCCACAGACACCTCAGTGATCTTTCATATCACTTCAACATCGGCACAGTTATAATGTGCTTAACATTCTCACAGTACTGCTGTTCGTCTGCAATGAATTTCTCCATGATCTGCTCTTGTATGTAACCTGAATGATGATGACGGGGCCACAGTGCCTCTCTGCCAAACTACTGCTTTGTTGTTAATGACACATGCAGGGACTGGAAAAGGTCAGTGGCTTCTCTCATAGAGGGAAACAAGAGAACCTCTGGATCATGACATCTGCATATCTATGAGCCAGAGAAAGTGGCTGTGACTCGCTTCCGTGGATTTATTGACTAGCAAGTCTAAATGGGGAGTTATAATTGTGTGGAGACGAAGGAACCCAAGCAGGCTATATTATGTTAATGTGGCGTCTGCTGGAAGAGAAGAAAGGACTGTGGAGTAGTATTTGTGTTTTCCTGCCACTCAGAGTCTGCATCTCATGAAAGCTGCAGTCAGCTTCAAGGTTTTTGCTCTCTGTGTGTACTAACCAGAGCTATTCATAGCTTTGATTGCCCCTGAGCAGAGCTTTGTCTGTGTGAGTGACTTACCAAACTGTGCAAGATGCAATATGTCTGAGGAATGGCTGCATGTTTGTGTGATTTCATTTTGACACATTGTGTGTGAGACAGAATTTTAAATCATTCATTCACTTTCATTTATTCTTTTCAGGAATGTGGAGTGATATTAATTCAACTCCTCGCCGAGTTGAGAGACTGCTTGTTTCTCACCGGGTGGAGTTTGTCTCTACAAAGCAGGGCCCTGCTGAAGCAGCCAGCGCCAGCCTGACTTGTCAGCCTGACTTGTGTATGCTACTCTATCTTTCCCACACAGACCTTGGGAGTTTTGTTCCTTTAGCAATGACTGCAAGGCAGCTGCTGTCTTCAAGCCTGCCAATCCTCATTACTGGCTGAAATGGAGTAAATTGATTGGAAAGATTTTGCTATTTTCTCTGAGTGAAAGAGCTGACTCCCCTGGCACTGATCTCACAGTAGAGTCTATGTCTGTACATGCAGTGTGTTTGTGTGAGGTCTGTACTGTGTAATGGTGTACTGGACAAAATGACCAACCATATAAGAATATATTGTTAAACATGTACAAAAGAGCAAACCTGAGGCACTCACACTTAGAGGAGCGGGAACAATGTGGAGCTGAATTAAAAGCCGTTATAGGTTACGTGGCTTGTTCATGAAACAGTATTAGAAAAAAACTGTTCTGAACTGAGCATTAATTCATTTAGCAGGTTTCGAACAGGTCTACATCAGGGTTCAAATCAGGACACAATACCGGAATCTGGCAATTTGAAGCATCCAATCAGCGATGTGTCCTGGCTAGATCAATTGGACAACAGGACATGATGTGTGTCCCACGACACAAAACATTTTAAGGAAGCACACAACTGTAATGATTGAATGACCCACTACAGGGGTGGACCATTTGTAAGCACACCACCAAAGAGATATATACTTTTTAAAAATGTGTAAAAACCTTTTTTTCCCAATTATCCTCTCAGGACACACTCCCGAATGACTGCAACAAAAAAAAAAAGGTCAGGCATCTATTTTTTGAGACTGCTGTTAGATTGCACCAACATATTTTGTCCACACATTGCAGAGGAGGTGGATGAAATATAACAAGAACTGTTGTGGTGACTCCCTCTAGATTTTCATTACATATTATTGCTGTTGTGTAAAAACACTGGAACTCCCAGTTGTTGAGTTTCATGTGAAAACCTTAAAAACTTGGCCTCCAGTCTCAAAACAAAAGTGGAATAAAGTTGGCAGTTTTTTGATGAAGACTGTGCCTCTACACATGCGCTAACACACAGGTGTGCAATCTACATTTTCATGTGAGGACTATAGGTGCAGTCTGGTCTGCTCAGCAAAGGGCAGATCGGGGGTTTAAAAAAATGTCTGGTTCGATTAAGAGAAACAGATTGTGTGGTGCGTCATACGCTATGCAGAAGACAAATATATCCACAGTGCATGAACAAGTATTCTCCCTCGGTGGTTTCAGAGGAAGCCTCTTGACACATTGCCTCACAGCCAAGCATCAGGCAAGCTACTTCTGTGTGCCATGTGCGGGATTAGATGCGACACGCCGGTGGATGGAGGGGACGTCATGGTGGTTCCTCCTGCATTGTTTGTATGCATGTTGATGATTACTCTAAGTGTTATTTAGAGGTCAAGCAGCTGTATATCATGAGGAGTACCGCAGGGGCCTTGCACAACACGATAATAATCTGAATCTAGTGTTTATTCAGACCATGGGGATAATATCTGAATATCACATCATGACGTTCAGTGCTTCCTTTAACAGCTTTCTCTTCTCTTCATGTATTGCCCTCAGGTAAACATTTCTCATCGTAACAAGGCAGTTTAGAGGGATTATTTTGCCCCACACGGGGATGCGTTCCTGCTGTGATGTGTGTCAGGCTCGTTCTTAATGACTTCCTTGTGTTTTCAATGGCCCGCCAGTCAGTGTGTCCTTGACTCTGTCAGCTCTTTAGCTGCCTGAATAACACAAGGAGAATGCGATCCTCTGGGTGTGTGTGTGATGGGTTTGAGACAGAGCTGTTTCTATGGAGTGTGTATGCATGCTTAGTATACATGCTTTTCGCTTTGTATGCATATGCTCGTGTTTGTGCGTCTGTGTGTGCAGGCAGTGCAGCAACCCCGTCCTCCACTGCAGCACGGGCCCAAGCTCCGCTCTTCAGACATCTTGCGCGTCTCCGGTGAGTAATCAGGTAATTGATCATAGAGACAGGTAATTATTCCCGTGCCAAGCTCACTGGCAAATGAAAAGTCCGGCAAAAAGCATCCGTCTCAGCCAACGCAGCCTGGAGTAAGAGGACAAGGGAAGAGTAAAAATGGGACTCCGGGAGGATATATGGCCAAACGCAAAGGCCTTAAATCAGAAGCGAGGTTTTAACCCGTTTTGTCTTAGAGTAGAAGAGATGTGTGGGTTCCAGGTGTTCATAACCACAGCCCCTAGATGCAGGGCAAATGAAGAGATTTAAAGGGGTGAATTTTAACGCTGATTCAGTTTAGCAACTTGAAAATACATTCCCCAGTTCCCATGGTCACACTTTAGAAGGTTGAATAGAAGCCTGAAATCGTGTCGGCAGCAATCCAGTGATTAGAACATTTCACGTAGTGTGTTTTACTTGGGCCTGCACTCTGTGGGTTGTAAAAGGTGAGCTACTGTCGGCGTGACAGAGTGCTTACAGGCAGAATTTTACCTCCCCCTGCCTACATCTGTGATCTAGATTGCTTGCTTCATTGGTGTCATTTAGGTTTGTTCTGGAGCAGTGAGTAAACCAATCTTCTTACATACACCCCTGTCTGCAGTTTGCCTTGATTTATGAACAGGGAATAACCCAGTTGAACTTGAGGCTCATTTGTCACCTGTCATTAAGATGTACTGGTAAGGTGTTTTCCTGTTACAAATAGCCCCCCTCAGCCCCCTCAGTAGTTGTGCTGCTGCTACTGCTGCGTCTGGGGGCTGTGTTGTGGAAAGCAGTGGAGGCAGAAGAAGAGAAGAGAGGAGCCTTGTTGCCTCTCCAGCTGTGTGCAGCTCAGACAGTGAAGAGAAGGGTATTATGGGTTGTCCAGTTTGCTTGCCATAATTGCATCGCCGTCTAAACCAGAAGATCTCGTTCCCCTCACGGCGATCACTCATTGTCATTTTTCATCTTTGCGAGTGTGCAGTGCCCCCCTCCCCCCAACGTCCTCACGCACCCCTCCACCACGCAGCCGAAGTGGTTGCGCTCTTGTGGGCTGAAACTCCCACTGGAGACAGACACTTATTTGGCTCCAGGATAAAGCTAGATGTGTGCTGAATTGAAATGCTAAGTCTAGCATGAAACTCGGGGGCCATGGGAGACTAATCAGTTGTCGGAAGATA
Organism: Lepomis macrochirus; assembly: GCA_024633595.2. Taxonomy (NCBI): domain Eukaryota; kingdom Metazoa; phylum Chordata; class Actinopteri; order Centrarchiformes; family Centrarchidae; genus Lepomis; species Lepomis macrochirus. The sequence goes on from JALXJV020000021.1 coordinate 26,619,652, forward strand.
AATAAATAAAAAAATAAATAAAGGCACATTGCAAATCTAATTTAGCCTGGACTTATGCTCCTGCATTTTGTGCGCCTGACTGCTGCTAAAGCCTTAGTTGTAAAACACAGGCAAGTGCATGAGCTCCCCCCCCCCCACCTTTGTTTCAATGTGGGGTGATGGAGAGATGGAGAGTGGGATAGAAAGGGACATTAGCTCCAGAGAGGGGAATGACGGAGGAGGAGGGGTGAGGCTGGCTGAATGGGTGAGGTTGAAAGAGGCGCAGTTGCAGATTCATTAAATATGTATTTCCCTCAGCAGAAATCCTTCTAAACACACTCCCTGAACTGACATTCAGTTGGTATCCTCCGAGCTGTATGGGGGGAGTGAGGCGGGTGGAAAGAGAGAGACAGACACACAAAGGAGAGAGACATACAGACAGACAGAGACAGGAGAAAATGTTGGACAGGAATAAGAAACAAAGGGAATAGAGGGGGGAAGAGTGAGCCTGCAAACCAGTTAATGTAGCTTTAATCAAATGTGTTGAACATTTAGAAAGTAAACAATGACAGAAAAGTGAAATGTGAATGGGAGCATTGTAGACCAAATGCAGATCTTCCAGATGGTTCTTTCCAGTGAAAGCAAAATTGAAGCTACTGTTCCAGGAGTGAAATAACTGGAGCATGTGTGACAGCTAAGATTACGCATAGCTACACAGCTAACACTCATTAATATCTGAGCCTAATTATAGCATTCAGAGTTGAACTTGTAACACGAATTTCCAGCGAGGCTCTCGGTGTGTGTTCATTTACCTGTTCACACAGCACAGAGGTGCTAAGATAACTCGTAACAGAGGCACAACTTCATGAGGCTTTTAAATACATACACATGCATTTGTTGAAACCATTTTATGTTATCTAACACTTAACAGGTTTGTGGTTAATCCCTCAGGCTCACACAGCTTGGGCTTTCATCCAGATTTGTCATTTTGCAGTTTTCAACAATCACGCACAGAGGAATAGGTTGTCGAAGATGCTCAGAAATTAATTTCTTCACCAGCAGTAGCATCAGTAGCAAAAAAATGCTACAAGACATGTTTTCTTTTGAGGAACAGGCACAACTTTTTTTTTGAAGCGACAGAGCCTGTTCTGGCTTGTTGTGTTTCTCTCCTGCTCTTTCCACCTACAGGTAAAACAACCGCTGAAAGCAACAGGTTGAAGTTCATTCTTCGGTATATGATAAAAATCCTACTGAAATTTAAATGCTTTTTTTGTCATAAACCAAAAGGGAGAACATTTTTGGTTTCATGATGCATAAAGTAGTAACACCAGCATTCTATCATAGGCAGAGCACACAAACACACTGAACTAGACAGGAGCCTGCTACACAAGAGCCACAGACTCTGAACAGCAACCCACATTAGCTTTCCTGCTAAAGTCTCCTTCTTATCTAACTTACAAGCATGAACGCACGTCTAGTCCTGCACCATATCTTGTTGAACTAGTAACCACACATTCACCAGGGAAAAGTGCACTGCCAACGTCAGTTAGAAGGCTAGATAGCTAATTAGATGCTCAGCTGCCGGAAACGTACAGGCAAATTGAAACAAACCTGCAAATGTCTCCGGGGTCCAGTTAGATGCGTATCAATGAACGCTCCGTGGCCAGGTTTAGAAACTTTCTCGAGATAAACAGTACACTAAAATATTTTTCTGAAAACTTCTGAGATCAGAAATAACGAGTTGTTTGACTGGTCAGTCAACTCACTCCAGTGTATCCATCATGCATCGCACAACCAGATCCCTGGCTATCCATAGATATTGAAATCCATCAACAGATCCCATGTGGTGCCAGTATAACTATTAATATCCTGTCTGTCCATGACATGTTACTTTGTCTCTTGTTCCTAAAAGTGTTACACCGGCACTCTGACAACATGCCAGCTGCTGTCAATCACACACAATAAAACCACCCCATCCAGTTGGCCGAGATAAAAATAAGCATTTCATTTCCCCAAATGCTGTTATTTCTTCATCTTAATAATGAAAAACCACACTACATACTATAAAAATACACAGTGACATTATTTTTAACCACAAAAGGTTAAGGACTATGTGATTTGACTTGGACTTTAATGAATCACCAAAGTTGTTACAGTTAATCTTGAGGGTAACATGAATGTCTGTGCCACATTTCAAGAAAATCTTTCCAATGGTTGTTGAGACATTTCACCTGAAAACCACACGTCAACTTCATGGTGGTGCTGGAGGAAAGGTCAGGGCCATTCCAAAATATGGATGTGGAGATATTTCAGTGGATAAGTTAAATATTTGACCTGCTGGTGGCACTTTGGGGATCACCAAAGTCATTAGGATTTTGTTTTCTGTGGACCATGAATGTCTGTAGAAAATTTCATGGACCAAAGTAGTTGATAAACTAACCCACATTGCCATCCCACAGTAAAACTATCTTAGTCTTTTAATGTACTGAAAATCACAGTTTGATGACACAACTCACCCAAATTAGTCCTTAAAGAGACTCTGTGCTTGGTGCAAACTGGCAAAAGTACATTCACTTTTGTGCAGACATCTGATCACACCCTGAAAAGGCCCGAGGTGTAAATCCTGGTGACTTCCAGGCCATATTATGACCTCAATCACTCTAATCAAGCATTAGCAGAAGTGAACAGGGCCAGTACCTGTTACTTACGGCTAAAGCAACAACACACAAGATGAGGATCTGTTTCTGAGGAAAGCAAACCAGCAGCAGTGGGGGAAATGGGGGGGAACGGACTGGAGCACTGTTCTGGGAATAACATTTGATATTACAAAGACAACAATGTTAACCTCAGTGAGCTCTAAGTGTATGAGAAAACAACACAACTCAGGTCTGCATAACACAAATGTAACCATGAGTCATATTTTTTGTTATCAGGGACAGAGCAGGTATGTTCCTCCTTGCCCACCACTGATAATTTCCACAATAACCGGTTGTTGAGACTGCCTGATTAAACAAAGATTGATTCTGAATTTATTCTTTTTTAAATATATTTTTTTCCAAAGCACTTCTAGTAATGACAAAGAACCTAAAAGAGTAGTGATAAAGCACCAAACCTGTAAGAGTACCAGCATCGATAAACTCCTATATGATGCCCATCCTTACGCACGAAGTTTAACGCTCAAATGACCACCTACGGGTCCCGGGGACTCATTGAAAACCTATTAACATCACTGAAGCTGCTGAGAAACTTGAGGGTGGTGATTCGCTTTCTAATTCCTCAAACATTGGTGAGGTCATAAACATAGCCAGTAAGTCTAGTAAATTTAAGGTTAATCTTGATTTTTGGACAATTCATAGGTTTATTGCCGTTGGACAGGTGAGGAGAGCAGCGCAGAGAAGAGTAGGAGAATATGCCTTTGGAAGCTGAAGGAGCAGCGTCATCTGGAACATATTCAGTAGAGATTTATATTTATGCAGCTCTCATAATAACTAGTTAAATCAATAAAAATATATCAGCTAAAAATTATTAAACGTAATTTTCCAGTGACCAGATGTGTGCATAGATTTACAGTTAAAGTTTTAATATACAGGGTTTGTGTCATGGTTTCAGTATAGTTAATTCCTGTTTAATTTCGTACTTCTCAGACTTCCTCATAACTGATTAGTTTCACCTGTCTGTTGTAATCCCTTCCCTGTGTTTTTGTCTACCCTGAATCTGTTCCTCAGTCCTCCGTGCTGCTTCCTTCTTCAGTATTCCTGCCTGTGTTCCTCGTGTCATCTCTGTTTTGTGATCTGGATTCTGACTCAGGGTGCCTCCTCTGTTTTTGTTGCATGCCTGTTTTGTTTTACTTGAATCAGCATTTTCTTATTAAAGCTTCCTTTTATTTCTTAAACTCACCGGCCTGGAGTTCTGCATTTGGGTCTTTTTTGCACAACCTCAACAATTTGTCTCAGTGACTACTCATGAGATGTCATTACCACCACGCAACTTCGTTTGTTTTCAAGAAATTGCTTTCACTGCTGTGTAGAAATTGCTAAAATAATAGCTAACATGAAAATGTTTCCATGCCGTTGATGATTAACTGCCAACTGCATGGCTTTGTTGTCATCATTTGGAGCAAGATTTCTGGACTTAATTTCTATCCAAGTTAGTTTCTGCTCAGGCTTTGTTCACTCCAAAGTAATCACATCCAGTATCAAGCTGGAATTGATATTATTCTTGCAGTGTGCAATGATTTGTGAAAATGTCCACTTCTTTAAAAAGTCTTTAGAGAACTCTACATTATTTAGAGCTCACTCTTCTCTGAGGTTTCTGAATCTATTTCTAAAAGGAAATAAAATCTACATTCACCTGACAGTACAAAGCAACATTTAAAATGCAGTGCCCAACCACCCCCACACAGATTTAACATCCCTGTTGAGAGCTAAGTGTTACATTTCATCCATTAGAAATATCTTCAACAAAATATCCACAACATTGCAGAGCTGGATTTGTCATTTAAGCAAGATTTGTCATATTGGCTTATTTAAAGATGTTGACCTTCAAAGATAGGTGCTGCAATCCTGGGAATTACATCACATCACAAATCTACTAATAAGAAGGATAACTGGGCAAGCTGCTCTGTCCTAACAGGTGCAACAAAACTAACAAGAGACTGAGTGAGTCAGTCAAGTCCAGTTTGTACACATCTCATACTGTCCAAATCTCTCTTGGTAGTAAAGTCACTACTACAACTGTTTCCCCTTGGTGCTGGTCTGATTTAACACCAATACTGGGCTTCTGCTCATTTTGTCAAAAGAGACGGGAAAAGGCCACAGGTTTTTGAAATTCTATCTCAAGGTCAGCTAGTGCTCTGTGAAGGGTTAATGATGAGCTCAGCGCAGCAAGACTTCCCTGACTCTCAGCTGGAGCTCACCCTGATGAACACAGGGTCCAGTTTTCAAGGCTCCCTGCTACGACTGATAGTTGGAGAAACATGGAAATTGCATTCACAGGCTCAGAGGGAGCTGCTTTCCTCCTCCCCGCTAGTTTGATCCCGCAAGGTCTGCAGTAAAACCCTAACTGTTAAGTTAAAAGTTACGTATATTTATTTTATGGTGCCTAAAATAGCTATTCTTGTTGCTTTCACCCAATCCTGACCAAATGTGGCACACGACAGATTTTGATGAGCCCAAAAAAGCTTTTCATTCCGTGTTTGACTCCAAATAACTGGTGACTAAATATTTGTAGGTATATATATAATATAATATTTGTATATTTTACATACAGTCCCCTTCCAAAAGTATTGGAACGGTAAAGCACATTACTTTGTTTTTGTTGTTCACTGAAGACATTTGGGTTTAAGATCAAAAGATGAGTACAAGACTAGAGTTCAGAATTTCAGCTTTTATTTCCTGGTTTTCACATCTAGATGTGTTAAACAACTTAGTACATATCACTGTTTGTATTAGACCACAGCGTTCTTGTGTTAGCAAAAGTAATGGTAAATAAAGCAAATAATCTTAAAATAAATAACATTTAATATTTGGTGGCATAACCCTTGCTCGCAATAACTTGTTACTTCCTCAAGCCTGCGACCCATCAACATCACCAAACTGTTGCATTCTTCATTTGTGATGCTATTCCAGGTTTTTAGCGCAGCTTCTGTCAGTTCTTGTTTGTTTCTCCCTTCAGTCTCCTCTTCAGGAGGTGAAATGCATGCTCTATTGGATTAAGGTCAGCTGATTGACTTGGCCAGTCTAAAACCTTCCACTTTTTCCCCTGATGAAGTCCTTTGTTTTGTTGGCAGTGTGCTTTGGCTCATTGTCCTGCTGCATGATAAACTTCCTCCAGGTTAGTTTCAGTGCATTTCTCCGTAAATTGGCAGACAAAATGTTTCTGTCCACTTTTGACTTCATACTGCTGCTACTATCATCAGTTACATCATCAATAAATATTAATGAGCCTGTTCCGGAAGCAGCCATGCACGCCCAACCGATGACATTACCTCCGCCATGCTTCACAGATGAGCTTGTATGCTTCAGATCTTAAGCAGTTCCTTTCTTTCTCCACGCTGTGGCCTTTCCATCACTTTGCTAGAGATTAATCTTGGTCTCATCAGTCCATAAGATTGTGTTCCAGAACTTTTGCAGCTCATCTCTGTAGTTCTTTGCAAATTTGAACCAAGGATGAAACTATCCAGAGCTACAAGAAACATCTGCCAGTCACATGTTCCAATAGTTTTGCTCACTTGAAAAATGGGTGGGTTCAAACAAAGGGTGATATGTGCTGAGTTGTGAATACCATGAAATGAGAGCTCTTGTCTCATACTCATCTAAGTTCTGAGTCAGACAAACTTGAAGTTCATACAGTTCAAACTTGCACAAAGCTCTAATGTTCACAGACAGGATGTAAAAACTATGTGGCCATTTGCAAATGAACATGATCTTGATCCAAGTTGAGTTTGACTAGTCTTTCTTAAAGTTTTTGAAATAATTAAATATAAAATTTCTTGGCGCTGCTATGGGGCATTTATATATATATATGACAAAGAATATGCTATGGGTGAAAGGATGGATTAGCACACGCAGGTAGCAAAGATTGTCAGAGCTACAGAGAGAGCTGGATGTGAGTAAAAAGTTGTTTAAAAAAAGTAGCTGCCTGCTCTACCAGCTGCCTGCTCTCATTGGCTGGATGTGGATGTCGAGTCGGCTGACTCTTCCAGATATTTGGCATGCTAGATATCTGGCAGACGTCGGCGATGTGTCAGAAATGTGTTGAGGAGCCGTTTTGATGCATTTTTGTGTAGTTCACTCACAACGACTGGCACCGCCGATCGACAGCTGAGCCCGCCAAGCAGCAAATCGGGCTAAAAATCGTGTAGTGTAAACTAGGCTTTATATTGATAAGTAACTGTAAGTGCTCTTGTATCTGTATCTGTCTAGCTTTGTTGGCTAGCTTGCCACCCAGGTGCCATGCAACATTATGCTTCTGCAGGTAGAAAGCGGCACTAGTGTCGTGCCAGAGACTTGCTGGTTTTTGATCATAAGTAATGTTATCACAACAAATGTATGTGTGCAGCTCTCTTTATTTCCAACAGCGGTGAATCAGTGTTATACACTGAAATGTGCCAAATTGCACCAAAACCCAAATCTAACATAACATTGCTTTGGGCAAAAACATGTATTCACAGTATGATCTACAACATCAGATGAAGAAACAGCCTTTTCATTGCATAATACATGCATGTAAACATGCATTATGGGACTTTCCGATAGTACGAGTTTCACTATGTTGGTGCTGGAAATTCTTTTTTAGGAAAATAATTACCAAGATTTATATTTCACATTCAGTGTTGATGCATGTGCACCGGTGATAGCCGTGGCTGAAGGCTTTATATTTATGGGTTGTCCGTCCGTATGCACATCCACATTTCCCATTCTTGTGAAAGTGAGAAACGCCTTGAGGAAATTTCTTCAAATTTGGGACAAACATCTGCTTGATTAGAATTTGGTGTTCAAAGGTCAAGGTCACTGTGACCTCACAAAACACATTACTGGCCATAACTCAAAAATGAACATGGTAATTATGACAAAATTTCACACAGATTTTTTATGGGGTATGACATGTTTTACCCAAAAGATCAAAGGTCAACTTCACTGTGACATCAAAATGTCCTGGAATAAACACTTTTTTTTTGGCCATTATTCAACACCGTAACTCAGGAACAGGGAGATTGAGAAATGGGTGATACCCAAACTCCACTCTACAGTGTGTTGCATCGAGGACGGCAGGGGTGCTCTGATGTTTTGTTGGTCAGGGCTGAAAGGCCACCGAGCGGCAGTGAAGTGAACAAACTCCCACCCCTCACTCGTCCTCCACTGAGGCCAACTCTGACTCATCAAATCAAACACGGCCACGAATCAGAGAGAAAAGGCCAGAGTGAATGGTGTGTGCACTAAATGTGTGTGTGGTTTGCATTTGTGTGTGTGTGTGTGTGTGTGTGTGGGCAGTGGGTGGAGGTGGCAAGAGAAGAATAAAAGGTTTAAATATGTCCTCAAAACCACATCTCTAATCAATATGAACATAAAGAGATTATAGCAGTCATATCATCTGTCATCTATTACAGCATGGCTCCAGTAAATATACTGTTGCTGTCTGTGTTGCCTGTTGTGGGGGGATTAAACCTGCCGTAGTCAACTGACTGAGCAGCTTTCAGTGGCAGTGGTCCAGTCAAAGCAGTGGTGATGATGATGATTAAGCAAACTTAGCTGACTGTGCCCTTCCCAGGCTTTGTAAGTATTATCATGAAAGCACCCGAACATGTAAGGGCATATCTGATTTGCAAACCAAATACCCTCAGCCAAAACGGTCTCGTTCAGTTGTTCACAAGTGAAGTATATTAAAGAACCATTCGACACTAAATTATGTCACTTGCAGTATATATGCAGACTTTTTTTGCAGATGACACAAGCTGCAGATATACTGACGGAATAATGAGTTAAACTTTTCTCACTCGAACTGCAGTCGTCTTGAGATCAGTACTTGCTGCTGTTAACGTGCTGTAACACCCATGACTGCTTTTTCATACATAAATGCAACGTTCACATGATCAAGGGGGGACAGTTTAAAATCATGCATTCTTAAAATGAACTTGCCTTTTTTTTCCAGGTACACCTTCAGATGAACAGTATTATTGTTAAAATAGTGATATGGGACATTACATCCAAGTTTACGGCCTATTCAGTGCAGGGAATGATGCAAGTTGATCACACGCATAACAGTAAGCCAACCATATTGCCCCCTCAGAACAAGACTCTCCACACTGTAAATGTAAGACACAGATGCACAGACATGCATAATGCATGAGTGTTGAGCAAGCGTTCACATTGCAGTGTGAATGTGCTATGCTGAGAGTATTTATGGCATATTGCACCGTGAATAATGACTCCAAACACACATGTAAACACACGCTTTCACACACACACACACACACACACTCACACATTTGCATGTACATGCAGACACTCCTGCAGAGACACACACACACCGAACAATTCTAGTTTCCGCTGGCGGATGGCTTCTTGGCAGCTTATAACCTGTATCAAACTACCTGCTTGGCTTGCACTGAGCAAGTAATGACATGTACACAGGATTATTGCATGCATTGATAGAATTGTACACTACAGTCCTCACTAAAGTGTCAGTTACAGTTTGTGTTAATATAAGAAGGCATTACTATGCTGTTCTTTACATCTAGAACAGATTTAGTGTGCTGCATCTATTGATCACTGAGCAGAGGAGGATACTGTATCTGGCAGTATTCTCTGTTGGGAAGAGACTGTTTACGGAGGCCTTCGATGCTGCACTTGGTAAACTTATTGACCAATAACTAGCGTGTTCAAATAAACCCTGCTCATGAATATTGACTGACATCCCATAAAATGTTGATGAGCGTGCTGTGCTGCGTCCTGGGTTGTGTGTTTGTTTTTGTTTCCCAGTGAATGCATAGATGGATGGAAGTCTTTTTAAAATGTATTTACATGAAAGTCACAGTCTTCTGTGAATTATGTAAAAGTCATTCTTGACCTAAATGAAAAGAAATGAACATGTTATAGATGAAATTTAGCTAGTCATAGTTTAGTTTGATTAGAACCTTGTGATGTTGTTTACCAAGTAACACTATGTGAAATCACAGTGGGGGGGGGGGTCTTTTCGCATATTATTCGTCACTTAATAGTTCAGTCAGTGGTTTATGTTTATTCAAAATGTAATCTTCACTTACAGATCTAATGAATCCTGAAGTATGCAGGATAGCTTTCACTGAGATCATTGAAACTTCAAACATACCCTAACTAAGCAAACTGCTGACACAGCTACCACAAAAAAACTTTATTAAAGAGTTATTATGCATCTCTTTACTAAAATTGAATCATATTTAGAATTATAAACGCATAAAAATGTATGAATCAGATATCCAAAAGCAAAGTGGGGAAAAATTGAGAAATTCCTCCAGTTCGCACTATAATGTCATTTCATAGATACGGCATATGTAACATATAGGAGGACTGTTTCAAGGAAATATCATTATATCACTAAATGATATTAGGAATGATATTAGTAGGAATTGATGAAAATGTTTATATGCACTTTAAGCACTAAATATGTGGCATAAGCATAAGTCACATGATGAATCAGGGCTTTAAATGTTTTACTAAACATGTGATAATAGACTCTTCATTATGCTCTAAATATATGCAATATATTGACTGGATTTAGCCCCACTTGTTTCACAGCCTACTTGTAAGTGACTTGGGAGCTCAGACTTGACATGTTTTAGCAGGAAATTGAATTAAGACTCGGCCCTCACAAGTTAAGTGGCTCAAACAAGGGTCGTTGTGTTTCACATTTGTTGTTTGTTTGAAGTAGATGTTGGCGATATCCATCAATCACTTTAATTTACACGTTTCTGCAAGTGATGCATTTTCCCGGCATGATCAACTAATGTAATAAGCTCAGTGTGGAAAGCTAAGGGGCAAGGCTGGAAGGGGGTGGCTGTGCTGATGGGGCAATGAAATCCTATCACGAGGACTGGAGGCTTTCTGGGTGGTAAGCAGGCCTCTATATCAATCAGCTGAGGAGGACAGGAGAACACATGGCCTCTGGAGCCTCCTCCATCCCACACACAGCCTCCAATTAAGCAATTAGGTGCAGAGGCTGCTCTAATTTGAAACATGGTTGGTCCTTCTACACAAGGGCCTCCACTACATCAACAGCCCTTCGGCCATCCCATGCCACTCAGCATGCCCTTGAGTTGAACTCTAACAACCCCATTGCTCTCTGTGTCATTGCCCCCTCCGTCTCTGTCTGCATGTCTCTCTGTTTCTCTCTCTGCTTCTGTTTCTGATCTAATTGCAGCAGTCCATATGGATGCTGGGAAAAACTGCAGTGTCTGCAAACATGTATGTGTTCCCTACGGCTGCCGTGTCCTTTGTTATGGAGCAAGCTGCCGTAATTCAAGAGTTAGGATTCCATTTAGGATTGCATAATATCGTATCATATTGTACGTGACATGGGGTGTGTATCCTCTTGCACGTGTCCTTTTAAATTTAATTTCCCTGTTTTCCAGCATAGAAACTGCCATAACAAACATTCTTGCGCGTTCTGGAAAAATAACTCCACATGGAAGCAGAGATTGTAAGGCTAAATAATTAGCCACCACCCTGAAACACAGTGTGAATGCTGCTACCTCGGATGTGGCCCGTCCCCCGGTGTCACTGTGAAGAAAATGACAAAGCACCATGTCACAGAGGAATGCCCGGCATGTTGCAGCCAGTCACCCAGGTCAGCCTCCTGACAGCGGGCCAGTTTTTATGGTTTTGCTGACTGCTGCTTTTGATGTAATTGTGACAATGATCTCATTCTCTCTCTTTCTCTCTCTCTCTGCCTGCTCTCAAGGAGCTCTGTGCTCAGCCTTCTTCCCAGCGACTGGCAGTCAGGAGGGAGAGGTGGGGGTGCACATTTTATTAGCTTTCAATTCATATTGAATTTATTAATCCCATGCTGGTTCTGCAGGGTGGAAGGCTGCTTAAGAAGGGGGAAAATATCTTCGATATAGACACCTTTTCCTCCATCTGCTTGCAATGTGTGTGCAAAAGTGTATGAAAGAGGAGGGGGAGCGGGCGGGGGGGCTAAGAAACTAAGAAGGCAGTAAGGGAGAGGGAGAATAACAACGACAGCCTAACAACAAGGGCTTGTGAAAAGACTGCAGCGGGGAAAAGTGTGTCAGATCATTTACCAGCGGGGATGCACGACTTCGTCTTTTTAAAGGCAGCAGCCCTGCAGAAAGGCTCTTGTCTAGTCAGCACTGCAACAAAGGCACAGCCATGGCTTTATTTGTGCGCCTGGAATGTTCCTGCGTTCACAGGGGCAGCACCCGAACAACTAACCCTCAGCTCCATCAAGGGAGGGAACATGGCGCTAACCTCAGGCAGACCTCACCCCAGATAGAGAAGCAAAGCATTGTTGCAACAACTGAGCTGACAAGCACTTCACACTATTTAACTACAGAAGTGACTCAACAAAGAGCGGCTCTCTGCCTAACTGCCTCTGAATAACGCTGTTTGACGTAGTTCTGAAGAGACTCATGTTGTAGCACAGTGGGCCCGTTACAAAGCGGGTTGTACAGTTGCATTTGAGCAGGTGTCAGCTGACAAAGAACTGAAGTTCATTCATCGCTTGTGAAGATAGTTTACGAGCAGACAGACAGCATTTAGGTCATTCTATAATGACTTGTTGACCTGCAAAACTACCAGGACCCTATGCTCTTTTTTTTGGTTCCAGTGCTTCTGGTTCACGGTCTGCTTTGCCTGACCTCTCATTCAGCGAGCCTGCTCAGATGGAGGCTGAGGGCACGGAGCCAGCCTCTCTGCATCTTCAGCACTCTGCAGCCCTCTCAAGCTAATGACGAGGGGGCTGCTCCCACTTTGTCATACCGAGAACTCTTAATTTGGCATTTCTCTGCTTGTGCCTGTATGTGGGAGGGGCTGGGATGTTCCCATTCAGGTTGTTGCAGTGTCATCTCATTGCAGGGGCAGCAGAATGGGCTGTAATGTCCGAGTAAAACAGAACCTGAACTTGGACTGCATTTTCTGCCTATTAAAAACTTGTCCTTTCTCACTCCAAAGTTCAGAACCTGCTGATTTTGGTGGGCCTTACAAACCTTGTAACATCATTAACTCTACCTTTACTTCTGCGCATCTGCACCTGCCATCAGCCCCCCACCCCCACATACTTGATCTGACAGAGATCAGACCATCCCAGCAACACCTGCTGAACCTTCAGACCTCCAGCTCACACCACCAGCCATCAATGCCAGATATTCCATTACATTCATTAAATTATAATCAGGTTTCTAGACAGGGTTCCTTGATGGGATTTTGTACTTCAAGGTGCACAAGCCATTCAAAAGTTTTTTTTTCTGTAGGGATCGGCAAGAAGAGACGACTGCATCTTCAATAATGTCTTGCATCCTTGTATGAGTTTGCATTATTTCTGTACTTCCTATGCATGTTTCTCACATTTATGTAAGCTAAAAAATGAATAACTAAATAGTAGCTGTATTAATAGTGAGTGTACACAGCAGAAAGCAATGCCAAAAGACAATATAGCAATAATGCTGCAATGTCAGTGGTAATTTCACAAATATCCTATGCTTTATTCCTGGTGACAGCAAAGTTGTTCTTTTAAACCGATAAAAATAATTCAATTTTAAACATTTCTGCGTTCGAGCCAAACAAAAGCCAATTAAATGCTGCTCATGATGTTCTCTGTTTCCATCAAGTGACTGGTTACATTTATTTTCACTGCCTGGCTTACTAGCCAACTGCGTCATTATGTTTTATGTTGCAGTACAAGTGAGATTTACTTTCCCAGATGCAACTTCATCAGCGGACTCCAGAACTTGTGTGCCTTTATTTTCACATTTTACCTTTCAGGTTCTTCCTTTTTAAAGTGAAATATTATATTGAAAAAATCTGACCAGTGTATTTATTTACTTTTATGTTCAGACACAAAAGGGCTAATTACCATCTTGAGAACATGGACCAAACACAGAAGGTACTTGAATCTCATGCACGATTATTTTTCAGATCAGTCTTTTGGCTCTTAAAACATTGTATCAAGCACAACCTTGGCCCTGAAGATGTTTTTTATTCCACATTTTATTAACTTTGCAGTCAGGGCCAAGTGTCATTATGTGAGTAAATGAATGGAATAAGTGCTTGTTCTCATTATTTTCGAAAGCTCTCTTCAATTCATCTTTGCAGACTAGGTTTGTGGGTACTTGGGTGAAAAAAAGGTCAATAGGCAGTGTGTATATGTTTGTGTGTGTGTGTGTGTGAGAGAGAGAGAAAGTGGGGGGAAAGCAAAGAGCACATATCTCTGTGTGCTTTAACATTGGGGCTGGGAGGAGGGCTACTTTATTTGAGCATGGCACGCTTGTTGACCCTCTTCATAACTATTCCTCCTCTACAGAGGCCAACAATGGGATATTACCACTTAGCCTCTGTAAACACGAGTTACGCTGTTGAACTATGGACCTCGGAGTCGAGCTCTTAACTGCTGGATGCCTCAGCTGTGTCTGCCAGTAAAGGCAAAAGCCTTTTCCTGTCTGGGTGGTCAATTTTTATTGATTTACAGAAAGCTTTTCAAAAATATCACGTGATTCTTGCGATCTTTCTGTAGCTCCACTGTAGTTGGTCCTTTCTCTCGTCTAAAGTCGTAGGACATGTGCGCACATACACACAACAAACAAACAAACAAATGAGAGGCTGATGCCTCGCATTTCTCCCCACAGTTTTGTCACAATGAGTGTTTTATAGTCTACTGTTTGTGCATGTCAAATTAATGCAGAGTTTAATTTTTCATCTGACACATGTTTTTCTGTCTTATCTGACCACAGGCATCCCTTAATTTCAGCCCATGTTCTCTTCCTGGCTAAATCTCTGATGTATTATTCACTTTCTCATGCAGGATTTAGTCACACAACAGTGAGACCGGGCCCGCTGGCAAACGCTCCTACAGCAGAATGGCAGGGACCGCAGAGCATGTCAAATCAAATGTCAAAAAAGCAGTTGGCCAACACCAAACTATCTTACACTTTCATTTCCCCAATATTCTTGAGTGCTGCTGGGATAGAATATATATGACAGCATGTCTCTGTGGGACGTAGATAAGAGGGAGCTGGAGATGAGTGAGAGAAAACCATCACCAGATCTGATATTCACATTAGTTACTCTGCTATGACAACTGTGCTCATCGGCTCTGCTATTAGATGTTTATTTTCCTTTTTAAACAATCTTATAAAGATGGTATCATGCCACTGTTGTTTTTTTGTATCAAGGAGAGTGATGATAAAGCGTGGGAAGCACTGAATGTGAGATCATCATTCATTCCTATGGGGAGATTTAATGTTAAGAAAGGCTGCTCAGTCCTTTGGGATCAGATGAAAGTCACAAAGCTAATGTTGTAGGGCCTTGGAGACCGCACGATACAAGCACAAAACTCTTGTTATACATTCTACTGGTATTGAGTTTAAAGTGTTTGCATGATTAACATATTGATGCTGGATCATATCGTTTAGATCTGGAATATCGTCTGTGTTTTCTCATGTGAGGGACAGACGCTTCTTGGACTTGGGAGCAGTGTGAATAAACACTTGGAACAAATGTTTCTTTTTGGTGTTGTACAGCTGTTTTCTGCCCCCCAGGACCTGCTGTCATCACCACCTCTGTGGCCCGCTTTTCCCAGCCCTGACGTTCAGTATTACAAATGTTACCTCTGATTCTATATTATTGTACATAAGAACTGTCACAGATTATAGTACAGCTCTGATGTATAGACACAATCAGACACAAAAACAGGTTAGAATAACATAGACATTTTGTAATTTTTTGGATTACATGACAAAAGCAGAGGTATTACTAGAAGAAACTACTAAATAAAAGTTGCATTTAAGGGAGAGTAATTATTCATTTAGTGAACTGTAGGATAACAGGATAAATAATTGGCTAGCTGTTGCCATTCATGTCTAAAAAGAAACTACCATGACTAAAGACTGCTTAAACTGTATTATAATTAGGAGTTAACAAGGACTTGCTAGAAACTCATTATTAATTTTCTAGAAACCTACAGCACTCACACTTACAAACCGAGGAAGTAATAATGGCTGGGAATGCCTTAGGGTAAAAATGGAATGAATTTAGTTTAAATTCCTTAGTTGCGTGAAGCAACTGATTGCATGAAACAGAACCTTTTACCCCCAAAAAAAAATAAAATAAAAATAAAAACACAAACAAAACCAGAAAACCAAAACAAACTTTGTTGTGTGACAGCGGCTGACAATGTTGCATCACAAAATGGTGTGTTCAGTATTAATCTTTTATCCACAGTATAAGGATCTGTTTCATTGTTGAAATGATCTGTTAATGTCAGCTCCAATAGCACTGACTGTAACAATTATTTGCATGCACAGCTCAGAGAGGAAAACTTCTATGGCCAGTGGTAACGCAAATTCAACTGGACACAGAAGCCCTCTACAATCAGTTAGCCTTAAGCTTAATGCAGCATACAGTACTTACAAGCCAAAAGAACAGGGGGGTATTTTGTTTGGTTTATTTCTCTTACATTTTGCAGCTGTAATTGAATCCTTTTTGGTTTGGCCTATCACCATCTTGGATGCTGATTGGATGAGATCAGAGGTGCAGCACTCAATTGTGCAATGTTTTGCAATACTTTGGAAAAACATAATATGTCTGAGTTCATTCCAGAGCAAAAAACATGAAGTTTGATGATATACAACTGTCTGGTTTGAGTTAGAAATTATTTAGCAGGAAATGTTGGCTGCTGCCAAATCCTGCAAAAACATAAGAAATGCAGATAATATCCTGAAGACAACCACCCAACCTGCGAAAGTGTCCTTGAGCAACACGCTGGTTGGATGCTTACTGCCCTAAGTTGGTGGCGAGAAAAAAAAAACACGAAAAGAAAAGAAAAACAAACAAATAATATATAGTGTAAAACTGTGAAACTTAGTTGATGAAATCTGACTAATTCAGTTGATTAGATTGATTTCTGTTGTGCATGACAGTTTGAAAAATTTGTATCAGTTGTTAACTGAAAAAAAATAATTCTATGATGTTATATTGGTTTTATTTTTTCGTATCTAATAAAATATGTAAATGAAGATGTGGATCATTGTGTGGGTTTCAGCCATGCTCAAGTTTTATCAGAAAGTAAATACTGTGTCAGAGTCAGGAAAAAGCTGCCTGAGCTTTGTTTAGTCAAGAATAAAATTGGTTTGGTTTTTAGGTTTATTTCTGTTAAACTGTTGCTTGTAGAGACATTTTAACGCTGCTCTTTCTTTGACTTTGAATTTGTATAATTCATTACCTTGCCCTCTTCTGTTATGTACCTTTGACTGGAGCGTCCTTATTGCCACATAATTTTCTATAAATGACTCAACAAATACATATTTTTTTGTTTATCTGTTGATGTGTTCTCAGTATGTCCTCTTGATGTGATTTTCCTCAATAATACGCATTTGTTTTACTCTAGCAGTTCGGCACCTAATAAATGTTTGATTTTTCTGCTTTCATTATCTCCCTTTTTCCACACTCTCTGAAATTGAGGTCAAGTGAATGTATTTGATTGAAAAACAAAACAACAACAAAGGGCGCATCAATTCATCTTGTCTGCACATTTCAATTGCTAGTGCAACATCACATGCGCTAGGTGGTGCACTGTGTAAGTGAGCAAGTTTATAGGGTTTGATCATTGGTAACAAAATCTGTTGCTCAGTAGCGCCACTTGCGCTGGCCTAGCGGCAATACCTATCAGTCTTGTGTTATTACAGCCCTCATGACCACGACGGTGTCAAGTTAGCAGTACTACGCCACGAAACGTCTTTTCATGACTATCAAAATAAAACGCGCACCAAAAATAACCTGTTGCAGCATCTTTTTATGACACAATCTACCTAAATAAAAACCAATTTATTATTCTTTAATTAAATATTTATAACAACTTTAGGTTTTCCTGAAACTATGTTTTCAGCAATAGTCATAATTGTAAGTAATATGATCATTTACTTTTACTTTGCCGGAAATGTTGCCTATATACTGATTTGTGTTTGTCTGTCTTTGATTAACTTGACAAAGCTTTGACCACGAATGAGCCAATAGGCTGTGGAAGGCAGAGTTGTCCCTGTGGCCGCCATTAAAGAAAGGAATCCATGAATTCAAATGGAAACCAACAGGAACCGAGGCTGAAAAAATGATCGAAATAACCGTTAAAATATAGGCCGGTGCCATATTTCGAGGGGTTTTTACAGGATGTATTTCGCTTTTAGACAAATTTCTGCGGTGGAGGAGTAAGAGAGGACGTTTTTATTTTTTTTAAGCAGAGACCGTTTTAGGGCTAAGGGGGAAGGGGAGAGTTGCTTCTTTGCTCTCTTTTTCTTTTTGTTTTATGAACATTTTTCGCTTCCCCAAATTTGTTTTTGTGTATGCTTTAAAGATGTCTACGTAAAGGCCACACAGTGTCTTTTATGTGCTTTTAGCTCCGGCGGGGGGAAACTGCAATCGGAAGGTTGTTGAATTAACTATCCTCCAGCCAAATGTTACAAAAAATATTTGTCGCTGATTAAGCCTGCACATCTTAGAAAACGCAAATCCGCAAATTGTTCTTTATTTCCCGGGAAGTGAAATGATGGAGAGTTGGATTTCGCAGTGAAGAAGGATGAGTTCTTGTTATGTACCAAACGGGGCCAGCTTGGAGGATTGCCATTCCAATCTATTCTGTCTGGTAAGAGATTTAAAACTAAAGGAAAGCAGCCATTTTTAACTAGCTGAACAGGGGCTAAGCTAACGTTAGCCACACAGGCATCAGTTGATAGGAGCTCAGCTAGGCTTACGGCCCTGTCGAGCTGACATCATTTCAGGACAACAGGGTATCCTGGTTCGCTAATGTCACTGTAGTCCCTTGTTTTAACGTCTTGTCACTTAGTTATTTTGGCCTGTCTGTGAATAGTCTTCTTTCTGCAACATTTACATTTTTCCATTCGCGAACCAAAACACTCAAGGTGAACGCCACTCGCTTGTTAAAGCTTCATTTTACTACATTTCTCAGGACAGGCACAGCAACATTATCGCCTGTGTTAGCAAATGAACTGTTGTGCATTTTACTGCCAAAAGCACGACTGTGGCTCGCAGAGAGTTGTTGTTGTGGCAGCACTTTCTCCCCTTCGCCTCAGCACCTTGTTTATTATTAACTTGCTATCTCGTTCTCATTACATTTTCCACTATGCTTTATCAAGTGGTGACCCGTAAACCAAACACCTCATGCACTTTGCAGCTTGCAGCGTTAAGTTATCTCGCTGTAAAACCACTGTGCCTTTGCTGTGAATTACATTGTTTTTGTAAAACTGACAACTCCTGGAGGTACGAGTGTCAGTACCCAAACTTGCACAGCTTTTCGATAAAAGCCCCCCCCCCCTCATGCTTTGCCTACAAAGCTCTTTTATTTATTTATTTTTGTTGCAACAAGCATGTTAAGATTGTTTTTGCTAACGGTATTTGTTTGTATACGTTAATAATCTTTTTAGTAATTTGTCATCATCTTGTTTGTCAGTGGCTTAATCTCCTTGGACTTGATTTTCTAGTATTCACACCAATTAGGGCACAGGCCCCAGGCTGATTATATAATCGCTGGCATGCATTCTTCGGCATTTCAAACATCTAGGTATTTGCACTTTCTACCACTGTAAACTACACTATAGGTAGGGAAGAACTGTATAATGTGTATGTCTGGAGTCTCATCATCTTTTTCATCGCATCATGTTGTCAGTTGTGGCCAGTTGATAGTTGGGGTGTTGCTTCTACACACTTGAAGTTCACAGGTATTCTTTAAATCCTGCGTGGGAAAAATAGTGCAGCGAGCGTCAACTGTGTCAGCCACAATCTTAGCCACAAGGTGTTTCTTAAGTGTACAGTTCCTCTTCTGGCCGGATAAGAACATGGTCTGAACGTGTTTGTTGTTGCAGTTAATTGGCTTATCAGCAGGCTTAACTACAACTTCACTTGTAGGTTAGCTGTGGCGTGTAATACCACTACATGAGCTCCCGTGAACACCCTGCTTCCACAGCTGGAAGCTGTGGCTGTGAGTTGTCAAATGACCAAATGCAACCCCTTGTATAAAAAGTTGATTTATAATATAGATCAGGTCACACGCAACCGCTTTGTTGTGCACTGGCAGAAGTTAAAGACCACAAAGTGAGTCGGCCCTGGATTAATTTGTCAATATATGAATGCAAAACGTAATGTTAAAAGTTAAGGAGGAGCAGCTATATGCATCAGTAGTAATGTTTGCGTAGACTGCAGTATAATAACAATTCATTGTAATACTACACTGCATCTACCACAAAGTGACCCAGCTTCCAAGCTGTCCGCCCCCTAAAGGTAACATTTCATTGCACAAAATCCCCACTCTCTCAATACTACGTTGGGTCGATTGTGTGTGAAGTCGTAATTACAATGTTTACGACAGCCCTTGAAGGCGGCGTTGGCTACAGTGGACAGGCGAGGTAGAGGCTGGTAGTTGTGGTGCTGTGCCTGTCTGGCTGACATTTTCCTGCACACTGAGACTAAGCATAACACCACTGCTGTTATGACTCACTTGCTGAACAGACTCCACTTTGTGGTTCTATGGTGAAAGAATGTGAACACATTGTGGTACTTTTCCCCCCTTCATTTTTCACTGGATAGTCCTCTCTGGAGTATGATACTACTTGTTGCATACTTCTTTTTTTTTTTTCATTTTACAGGGGGGCCTACTGGAATTAACCCAGAGTGTTCATTCTTCCTCTATAATCACACACCTATATGTTGTTGGCTTTTCATGAAATTTATAGCTTGAGCTGTCATGCAGTTCAGCATGACACACACTTAAATAACAAGAGATGTGTATCAAGGACGTCAAATGAAACTGAAGAATTTGCATTCTCCTTCTCAACCAAAAATGCAAACACACACTTGTTAGTTTCATGTTTGCTCCATGACATGGTTAACTGGCAGAGAGAGGTGACAGACAGGAAAAGAGACTTTGGTAGAAGAGGAGCATCTGCAGCATGATTTGAGCAGCTTCACCTGTTGCTTGTCTCATGTCTTGAAACGCGGGAAGGCAGCTGTTTGAACACAGTGTTCCCTACTGAGACCCAGAGCCCTAAGTGGCCAGAGGGAAGGTGAGCAGCTGGCAAAATCAGGGGTCGTAACCTCTCCAAATGTACGCGTCACCTCAGGAAAACTTCCTGCCCGTGTCCAGTGGCTTTGGTCTTAGATTCCCTCCTAATGCAGCAGTGTGATTTTTGGCTTTAGCATATGAAAGATAAAACTTAACATTGCCCGCAAGCAGTTGCTCACATACCTGAACATTTACCAAGACGCGGACACATTTATAACAGCATCAAGTGTTTGACATATCTGTGACACCCTGTTGTTTTGCACACAGACTGCCACTTATTTCTTTTGAAAGGGCAGACAGAAGAACTGCAGAAGGCACATGTATCCTTGTTGGAGCAGTCTGTCTCTTGGATGCTGTTGATGAGGGGTGGGCTACTGACGTGTCTAGTCTTTGACAGAGGGGGTTTTCAGTTCTCCCTTATTCAAGCTCAGGGATATATAAAGACAGAAGTTAAAGTTTTGTCTGTAGTCCACGGTTTGGTCATTTATTTTGTGCAGAATTTGAACATTTCTCACAGTTGCTAGTTAAATTCCTAAATAATATAACCTACTGGCCATCTGTGAGGAAGTGTTTGTTTTAAGAAATAGGCCATTTGAAGACATCTGCAATGATATGTAAAGGTTTTACAGCATTCAACTAAAAATTATGGGATGTAGTTATTTATTGGGATGATGTTGTAGAAGATGCTTTTTGTTGCTAGAGTTAATTGCAACATCTCAAAGTGCTGTTTTGAAACACATACGGCTGCCTCCCAGCAGTACTACACAAACCTTAAATCATCTCTGTGTCAAATAGAAAGATAAACTTTAAGTGTTTCAACGGGGACATTTGGTTTAATTCTATTGTTTGTAGAATGATAGATTACATCGTTTGCTACCTCCACTGTGAATCAGCAGTACAAATACTTGGTTTATTTCCTGTGTAAACACAACATATTCTGCTTGAAGTCTTGCGGCGAGAGACCTGGACCATTTGAAATTGACTACAGATGTTTTTGTCTGATTCTCCCACGTAACGTTCAGCACATTTTGACACAAACAAAGCTTTGGAGAGCTTCTTCAGCTCCTCAACTTTTCTGACATTTCTCATACGTGTAGTCATACTGTACATTTGGGTGCAGTTTATGTCCACATTCTCACCACAGCTACATAGTATTAAACTAAGCGTTTCACTAGAGTTGTGAGGACTGGAGGTAAAGCTTGTTGGCCTTGTGCTCTTCAGCATCCAAGCAGTGCAGAAGAGAAAAGACCGCCCCGAGTGTCAGTGAACACTTTTCAACTCCTCACTGCCGCCGGTCAACATTATGTATCTCAAATTGCATCGTAACAATCATTGCATTGTAACAAACATTTCATCAAGTATTGATCAAACTCTGTGTTTACAGGTGGTAGTTTTTGTCACTAATAGCACTTAGTGGTTTTCAGTATTGAATGGATTTAATATCATATTCATTTTTAGAGAAGGATCTATATTAGACTATTATGTTATAAATTGTTAGGAAGCATCAGTGTTGTGTGAGACTCACCTGCAGTGATCATTTATTGCAAAGAGTAGTAATTATAAAGGTGGCTGTGACAGCTTGGTAATGTACTGTCTGTAAGTGATAATGTTTGATACGGAGGGTGGAGATATAGCCCTAAAATAATAAACATATAACACAATACATTTAGTAAGTCATTAATTACCCAGGATAATTGCTTGTTGACGCTAACACACCGCATTTGGTTACACTTTTTCCTGTATACTACAGTTGCTGTAGTGAAAGGTTTTGCTTTGGGGCATATATTCTAAAAAGAGAGAATCGTAATGTATTTGATTGCCTACTTGGCAGCGAAACTGCAGCGTAGATGCAAACATCCTGATACTGACGGAAGCAGTCACACGAAAGGTGATGAATAGAACTGTAATATAAGATGAAGAGTCAAGCCTTGTGCTCGTGTGGGCTGTTATTTCATTCACACATGAGCAGCATAGCAGCAGCAGCAGCGTGAATCAGTATTTTAGCAGTGGCTGCCACTACAGTAGCTAAATCTCAGAAATGAACCAGGTCAGAGTTTCAGTGCCCACAGGATGTGGTCAGTTAGTTCAAGTTGCCCCCGCGTGTGCAGTTGTACTGCAGTATTTGGTTATTAGTGAGAAGCATGCCAGTGTTGTCTCTGCATGCCATTTTAAAATTCCTGACACCAGGCTGACTGTTAATTCAACAGTTTAACCTTCACGTGAACACGTGCATGTGACCACTGTTATCGGTAAACACTAATAAAAAGTGTTTGTCAGCTCGCAGTCTGTCAGCAGCATATGTTTTTTTGTTACTTCTGAAATACTTTACAGTTGTTTTGATAATCCAAGTTGTCATTAGTTTGTTTTCATTTGATTGACTAATCAATGAATGGTCTTTATTGTTTGACAGCTGATTGTAACTGCTTAATTGCTGTACTCAAATTTGGTTGGATAGAGAGCAGTGTGCATTGCCTTATGTTATTTACTTGCAAATGTAACACTACCTTAGAAGAAGATGCAGTACGAAATGTTTTGTTTGAGAGGCATTTTAACCCTCTGTGTAGCAAATAGAAGACGGTGCCTCCACAAAAACAAAGTGTCAAGGAATTATGTTGTAACTGTATCCACAGTGTTCACTACATATTAGACCTGGCCTGGGAGAGCAATTTAATGGACATCTCTCTTGTATTAAGTGGTCGTTGGTTACAGTTAGGTCCTCTCATAAGGCTTGAGAGCTACCTTTTTTAAAACATGAAGTGGATTTCTAAGAGTTATTTCAGACAAAGCAAGCGTATTTAGAAAGTGTTAGGGGAAAGAAAAAAACATTGCAAATAGTAAACACAACTAAGTGGGGAGTAGGCCACAAAAGGCCAAGAGTTACCAAAACATTATGTGAATAAGAGTCATGTAATTCAAACCAAGGGATCAGTGCTCTGTCACCATCTTGATGCCTGGCTGTCTGTGTGCTGCACATCACGTCTAAAAGTGTGAAACCAATATCTACGATGAGGAGAGGCCCATAATAAAATCTGTAGGGCACTTATGAACAAAACCTTTTATACAGTGAAACACACAATGCCATTGGGGACTGGCCACGGTCAGTAGGGGAGGGGGGGGGTGCTCACTTGCTAATTGCTGTACTGCTTATGATCTGGTTTCACAGTTAACCGTTGTCCCCAAGCTCCCTTTGCATTGTATGCACAGATGTTTCCTAGTAAGATGCAGGTGTACTGTAGCGCTTCTCTCAGGAAGGAGCAGCCTAACTGCTGCCGCTCTGTCATTACACACAGACCGAGCTCTGCTGTTTGCACCTTGGTTGGAGCTTGTCGTGTGAGCAGCTTTTTGAATGCCTTAGGAGCAAGATTGTTCATCAGAGATCATGATGTTTTTTCATCATGCACCTCAACAACTGCTGTTAAGTTAGGAAGACACTACAATGCAATCCAGCCCCTTTTCCCCTTGAGTTTGTGTGGTGGTGAACAAATTAAACACATCACTTTCTGTTTATTGCTGATGCATACAGTGTATGCTTCACAACTGTGGGAGAAATCTAGCCTGTGTGCCTCAGTGGTGTATTACCTGAACGTGTGCGTCCAAACTATTTTAAGGTTCTGGTTCTAAGGTTTATTAGTGATTTGTCCACTTGTGTGTGTGCTCACTACATCTTGTGGCTTAGTAACGTGTTGTTGTGATCCAGCTCTGCTCCAGCTGACGCCACACAATGCTCTGTTTTGACAGTCCCCAACCTACCCCCACCACCACCATCACAACTAACGCCACAAATCTCCCAGCTTATCCCTAGCCAGGCGAAAGACCACCGCTTCGCCACAACCACGGGTAATCACTTGTTCAGGCTCAGCACCTCCGCACTTGAGTTAAGATATCCCCTGAATTGTAATGGATTAATTGGTTGAATATACCCAGGGACGGCTTGCCAACTCAGCCTGAACGGAATAGGACTTAACGGCATATAAATGAACCGTCCATGTTCGCACAGACTACTTGAAATGTCTACAAGGATAGATGGAGAGATTGCCAATTGGAGGTGGGGATGTAAGCCTAAGAGATTGCGTGTTTGTTTTGTGGTAGTTAGTATACATGCACGTGTTTAGGTAGACACCAGTAGTCCTACGGCTTTTGGGTGATAAGCAGCAGCGCTAGCTAGCAGTGGAGCGTAATGTTCCTGCTTTAACACTTAATAACCCAGCCAGTGATTTACTGCCTATGAGGCTTTTTTCCTGTGTTTTGTTCTCTCTAAAAGCCAGACAGCGTTTATTGAAAGGCAGAGCACCCCCCCCCCCCTCCCCAGCACTCTCCAATAATGAGGATTAAGGTGGTGAGACCACATTACCAACATTAGTTTTTTCCTCTTTGTGTTTCGAACATGTTGTTCATGGTGATATTGAAAGCACCTGAAGCACAAGTACACAGTTGTTTGCAGAAACAAACAAATGTCCCAAATTTTTGGCCAGTGTCTCGTTTGTATCACCAAACAGCGGTGCTATTCTCTTGTCATCTCCCGTGTGTCTTCCCATCTTTCGATCTTCCTCTTTCTCTGTTTTTTGTTCTTTTTTTGTCTGCAGTTTTGACGGCCTGGGGGTCTTGTTGTCAGAAGTAGTCTGTGGGTGATCTGCCCCATAAATGAGGATGAATACCTACTCTTTACACTTTGCTCAGCGCATGTTTACTCCGAGGCGTTGAGTGGATTCTGAAGCAGTGACTCCTGCACACTAACGGTCTCTTTCTCTCCCTCCCTCCCTTGTCTTGCAGGCCGACTTGACAGGGATCAAATGGAAGAGGTTTGTGTCGCAGGGTCCCACCTCTGCACCCATCCTCTTCCCAGTGACCGAAGAGGATCCCATCCTATGCAGCTTCAGCCGCTGCCTGAAGGCCGACGTGCTAAGCGTGTGGCGGCGCAGCCAGCGGCAGGGCCGGAGGGAACTCTGGCTCTTCTGGTGGGGGGATGACCCGAACTTCGCTGATCTCATCCACCACGAGCTTGCAGGTGGGGGCCCCTTGGCATACACATAAGAGCATATCGAGTGGAAAAAGAATGTGTTTTATTAAGCTATGCAGGTACATCCTATTTATGCTGCTTCCTCACTACATGGAAGTCAGAGGTCAGGGTCAGCCACTGAACAACACCCAGGGTGCTTGTAGGGATTCAGTGATAGACTTCTTGGAACAGTGAGAGTGCTCTCCGAGTCAGAGGTGTTTCTTATAGTTCAAAAGCAGTTAATTTACCCTGCTGCTGCGTGACAGTTTGGCAGACAGTCAGCCAAGTTAGTCTTTCTAGTTGTTTCTTAGTAACTTTAATGATGAGGAGACTGCTATTTGATGACTCGGAATCACTTCACTGGCACGAAAAACAATTTATGAATATGGATCTCACCTCCCTTTACCAATGGGCTTTTTGTTGGATTCATTCAAGGTTATGTAGCTAAAAGAGTGATGGCTGTAAAGGATAGCTGGTAGTGTGTAGAGGGCTCTCGGCTTTTGTAAAAGAAGCACTTGAACATCGATCACCTTGTCAAGATACGTTACTGGGTGCACAGTGAAAAATGATATTCACTGCTTGATTGTCAGGTAGGCACAGGGAAGATACCCTGTAATTGAGAGCCTCGGGGAAGAGTTAAAATCTGTGTGATCTGACACCTCCCTAATACCCTCATCTGAGTGATCAACTAGCCGGCCAGGCTGGTAGCGCCAACACCTGTAGGGCCACTCCCACTCCCTTGAGACACTGGGCATTATGTCTCATTATTGTGCGTGTGTGTTTGAGAGAGGGAGAGAAAGGTCATTGTATCTAACTGACTGTGCTGCCCCTCCAGCAGATGAAGCAGCACCTTGCATTTTAGAATAAGTAATGTAAAGTTAACTTCATAGCTTGAGTGAGAAACACAGCATGCAGGAGCAGCCATGCAGAAACAAGTCAAATGCCCCCCCCCCTGCGCGCTTTCTTTTTCCCTCTTCGGTAACAGCAACATTAGAGGTAGAAGATGGGAAAAGGCCATCTTTATTCATGCTCTCTGCCATGTAGATTGAACTTTGGAGTCTGAGCCAAGCACAGCCCGTCTGCGACCCTCCTTCATTATGGGACATTGTGACTGAAGTGGACTCAAAATGGGAGCTGAAGGCTACGATGGGCAGCTCATTCAGGCCTAACGGGTCCTGGTAATTACCTGAAGCGTCTGGCTCAGGCCCTCTAATGGAGTGTGCTACATTTCAAGTAGGAGGGGGTGGTATGGAGAATCTATATTTGGAAATTGTTGGAGTCAGTGCCATGTTCTTACGCTGGCTTTGGGGAGATTAAACATTATGTATGTTGTGTTTCAGGAGATAGAAATTAGATAATGAAGATCGACCAGAAAATCTGCGCCGCATCTCCCTCCCAGGTGTTTTCAAACAAAATGATGAATCATATTTGGGCAGGACTCTTGACAGGTCTTGTTTTAGATGTGAGGTGTTCCTTGAATTCTTTATAAATCATCTACAGGGCATCTGTTCCTATTGAGAATGATCTTGACGTGGACAGTCACAGAGGAATGCTTCCCAGGCACCCGATGAGACTTTCACATTCCCCCACTCTCGATGTTCCTCAAGTGTTTTTACACCCTGACTCAACTGTGTCTCAGTGTGAATGGCTCCCAGATGGGCGGTGTAGTCTGTGTTTCCTGTGTTGAAGCGGCTGCCGCCTTCTCTCTAGTAGAAGGCGTCTTCTTCTTCCTCCTCCTCCTCCTCCTCCTCGTCATCGAGCCTTTCCCCATCCTGTAGCTGCTGTGGGGCTCTGCCTGTGAAATGAAGCAGAGCAGCCTCACTACATGGATCCGAAGTCAGCCAGAGGGCTTGTTTCTCTCATCCTCCGATCCGCAGCTGCTGATCAGTGTGTTCAGGATGGTGTGTCCTCAGACCTGAGAACACAGCCGAGACGGGACTGGAGGGATGTTGGGACCTCTGTCTAGATAGCTTTACCTGTATATGTGAACTGTTTCCTAGCTTTTGGGGAAAAAAAACCCTCACCCACACCTTTCCACCCCACTTTCCACCTTCTCTAGCGCTGTCACTTTTCCTGTGAACAACAGAGTGCAACACTATGAATGTCTTCTAGGAGAAACTGGAAACACCTTTACCTTCCTACACAGTCAGACAACACGTTGTACGAACCAATTCTTTTCAAGCATAATTTGGCCCTTAGTGCAGTAGACTTGTCAGTCCTCCTGCTGGGTTTGGCTCTGACCATCTAATTGGAAAAAAGGGGATGTTACGTGAATGCTGACAGAAGGTTGTCTTGATCCTAAGCACCAGGGTTGAGGATCACTGCTCTGGCAGAGTGTGTACGTGTAGCCCAAGAAGTGGGATGATGATTGACAGCCCGTTCCGTTTGTGGACTCTTCTGGGTGCTCTGCCTGCGGAGGTGCGAAACGACAAATACCAGCTAGCATTGGCAGGGCAGACCACAGCAATTCCAGCCCGACCCGTGTGCTAAGTTTGATGGATTTTATTTTGCCTTTGGTCCTAGCCTCTCTTGGGAGTTTTAAAACGCTTTCTTTTCTTTCTGTGTTTTCAGCCTCTTTATAGTCTTTAGTGCAATGCTGGCGGTAAACATTAAAATCCGCTCTTTTTCCTTCATATCGCCAAGCTGAAATGGCGCTTGCTCATCCCCCCCCACCCACCCCCTTTCCACCCTCATTAGATTAGCGGCCTGTGAAAGTCTTTTAATTTTGAGCAAGTGCCATTTCTGTACAACCAGTGTGCCAGTAATCCCTTCTCTCCAGGGAGATGAGGGGAGAAGGAGTGAGCTACAGAAATGAGAGTAGTGAAGGGCGGAAAACTTGAGGGATCTTTCAACGTCTGACACTTAATCACCATTGAAGGAATGTAAGGGTAACCACCAGGCCCCCACTGTTGGACAGCCCGCCTTGCTAGTACTAACACAACGAGCAAACCAGTTCTAATCTTCCCCCTGGCCATGTACAGAAATTATTCCCAACAACTGAATCCCATTGCTCCCACCTCCCAAATGCATGGCTGTCTTCACCGTCTTCTCCCCTCAAAAGCGGGTGGAATATCCTGACCAGGAGCGTCCAAAGCCAAAGATAAATGGCTGCCTTTTCCTCCCCTCAAAGATCCATTGATCTTTTTTTTTTTTTTTTTTTGGCATAGAAATGATTGCATGTCTGTCTGTGAGGGTAATTGCTTCGTCGTACATTGGCTTGCCACGGTAGTCTGTGTTAGGGATGCTACACGGTGTTCAGGCATACACCGATTACACAGCCATTAACTTTACTTGCACACTGCCCCCACCATCTTTTTAAAATTTTTATTTATAGAAATAAAACCCATTTAGTTAATTTTCACGTAACAGCGTCCTCGTTCATGAAATAATTTGTCCATCTCTAATTTGTAAAACACTAAGCACGTTATCAGTACTGACTGATGAAGTTGGCAACATCTTGAGTTAACGCTTCAAAATGGGCCTTGCAGCGAAAGCTTGACCGGAAGGGGCCAGACACACAGCCGTTCCATAAGAGGTACATTTGCGTAACAGGGTTGGGAAGATTTCCTCACAGTGGAATCCCAAGTGGTACATTTCTCCATAGACTTCTTACTAGTCTGTCTCGGTTCCTTTCCCCGACCTCCATAGCATCCTTCCCCTGTACGACAGAGTCCCACTGGGGCTCCCTCCACTGCTGCCAGTCTGGCACCACGTTCCCCTGCTGGGTCTTCCTTGTTCACTGTTCCCTTTGCTGCATGTGACTCTAGAGTGGCTGGCCTCACGTTGCAGTCATTCCTTACCTTTCTGATTAAGTTGAAGGTGAAGTAGCAAGCGTCTGATTTGATGAAAACAAACAAGGTTAAATGGGGAGAGACAGTCATGTGCTGTTCAGAACAGGTTATCAGCAAGCCACCTCCAGCCCTGGAGCTCACACACATCTACGCATTACTGGGTGACGGGTCAGGTCTCCAGAGAACGAGAGAGAGAGAGAATCAGTGGGGAAGGGAAGAAGAGGATTGCATTTAAAACGTCCATCTCCTCCACCAGTTGATGAAGAACACATTGTTTGGGATCCATCCAGAGATTGAGGGAAGAAAGGCTCAATTTAGCAGCACCTGTGAGCTTGTTTTCCCACAATGATCTCTTGACTCTTGTTTTGCTCTTTGCTGGTAAGCTGTAACTCTTGGAATTTTTCTAGCTTTGCCAAGTTCAGAGGAGTTTTTGAATTTTGGTGAAATAAAACAACCCTGCTTTGCACCTCAGGGCAGAATATCCAGTTCCAAAGGGCATATTTCAGTAGTCTGTAAGGGCCGTGCTGGCTAGTTTTACAGGTCAGACTGTTTTTTCCCCCCTCGTCTTCTGTGAAGGTCTCACAATTTCAGAATTATTGAACTGCCCTCATATCTGCGAGAGGTGCTCTGTTTGAAGCACTACCTACAGAATACAGATGTTTTCTTTTTGACAACAAATCTCCACAGCATTCAAATACCAAAACATCTGTTGAAACGATGTCTGCTTTTTATTTGCACTGCCTTGGAGTTTTGCCGTCTGTACAATGACTGTAAGATGAGCCACCTGACCTAGGGGAAAGATTTGATCTGCCGTTGATTTTGTGTAACAGGCTTAAACCCTAAAACGGAGGAAGATGTCGTCAATGGTCAGTTCTTTTTACTGGTAAATGGAGTGTACTGGCAGCTTTTTGTGGCACGAGTTTGCATTGATCATCAGTGAGCCTGTAGGGAAAAGAAACAGATCTGTTTCCTGCTCTCAATATAATTATACGACTATTCCTGCCTACTCATATCCAATACAGGTACCACTTTCTGAATTTAAAATAACTCTTACAGATGAAAGTGCTGCCAAGTATGTGGGACATCGGACATCAAAATGCATTTAGAAATGCAAACAGATTTCCCCTCACGTGCGTCTGGTTTAAGGTACTGAGCAGTCGTTGACTTAAAGTACCCTTTAAAAAATTACACAGCAGGTTGATTTATTGGTTGTGTGGCATGCTGATATGTTGCCCATGGTAGTCTTCAAATTCATTTTTTTTTGTAATCTTGAGTTGGACAGCTGTCATTTTAAAACAGCAACTGTATTGACTTCAATAAATCATGTGTATTTGATTGGTGGTGCTGCTGCCATGCAGCTACTCTCGTTTCCCGGTGCTTATTCCCATCAGCCTGCAGCCCATCAGTACTCGTATCTGCCTTTTCCCACTTTATGAAACTTGCCTGTGGATTGTTGATGTTTAATGTTTTTTGATTTGACAAATTTTGACAATATGACAATGTAGGATCATATTTGTCTTTCACAGAGCCACATTCTTGCAGCAAAATGTCAAGTCATCAGTTATGCGGTTGTGTGACTCTGCTCTTGAAATCTATTTTAAATTTTAATGGCATATTTGCTCTCTTGGATAGCCGGAGCTATGACACACACAAATGAATGCGATACAGATTCCGTCCCACAACGATGTAAGGCCCCATTGTATGCACTGCAGCCCAGCGGATGCCCCAGGCAAGGATTCAGAAAGGAGAAATGCCACTCACTCTTTGGAATTTCCAAATGTTATTGACTTGGACAGCCTGTGAAAGTCAAACAGAATTTTAAAATCTCCACACTTCAGCTGTAAACATGGTCCAGGAGCTTTAAAGCGGACAGTGAGGAGTCAGAGCTGTGAAGTACTGGCGTTGGCTAAAACAAATTAAGGAAGTGACTAAGATAAATAATTGGGACAGGAAATATTGCTTTCTGGAATGACCTTTAACCTCCCCATGTAGCATATTCTCGCTGGCAAAACTCACTTTTGGCGAATGTTTGTTGGGACTACACTGATTTGGTGTGGCAAAGAAAATTAGTCAGTGATACACGTGGTTAACCTTGGCGTAGGATTTGTGGCACTTTCTCTGCCCCCCTCCGAACATGGTTCTAAACTTCAGTGTGCAACGCAGAGGATGATGAATAGATACACCCAGACCAGCTCTTAGGAGGAAAAAGTAGAGGAGGCCGATGGCTTTTGTGCTTGGGGATCAATTTTCCAGGGCTAATCTCCTGCCTGTGAACCACCCTCCGCTTTCCTCTTTTTCCTCCTGCTCCATCTCCCTCTCTCGCTCTCTCTGATGGATCTCCATTGACTGGCAGAGCGCAGGGACTCGGCCATGCATGCAGCCCCGGCCCATGGGTGCAGCCTCCCTCTCTTCTTTCTCTCTCTCTTCCTCCCTGCTTAAGAAATATGCATTAATTAGTAATGGAGACTTTAGAGAGCACCATTGGTTCTCTCTCTCTTTCCTTGCAGATAAGGAGGGAGAGGAGGAGGAGGAGGAAGTGGAGGAGAGTAGAAAACCTTCTGGCCGGGCTTGGTAGAATCCCCATGAGCACAGTCGATCACAAGGCGTTAATCTTGCTGTTTAATGACCGACTGCTGCTCTAATTGCTTATACACAGATGAGCAACTGGGGAGTGGACCTCCAAAAAATGTTCCTCAACCTTTACTACATTCCTTAACTTTCTCAGCTGTTTTCATGAACCCTAGAAACACTTGTGTCATGTTGTCATATGAAGCAGCGTACTGATGCTCCATTGTATCTCTATGTAATAGTCCTTTCTAGTGGTAGATTATTCTTGATAGAGCCGCTGTGCACCCACTTAGGAGCTTTTATAAAGGTCAGCTCATCTGGGCCTGCTACACAGGAGGCAGAGACATGAAAGTGTCGTGGCCCTCAGCTGAGTTCATAAATCTTTGCCTGAATGAGGCCACTCATCTTTCGGCCTGTGCACTGACCACCGCACACCAACCCCTGCCCTCCCATCACTTGTGCACAAGATCCGCCGCCAAGACGGAATTGTGGGTCACAGATGTAATGCAGAATACATTTTTTTTAAAAGACCTTGGGTACCTTAAGTGTTCATTACTAGTGTTTGGGACGATACAGATATTGACGAGTAAAAAAATGAGGAGATGAACAGCGTCACTGCATCTGCTATAAATGTTTAGGGGGAACTTTTAACGCTTCCGATGGAAAACCAGAATCATGGATTTTGTACTTGTAGCGACTGGAATGGTTTGTTTTGGTGGACGTAAACAAACAGTCCTGAATGCATGTAACGTTACCGTGACAGTGCTATTAATGTAACGTAAGGACAGACTGGGCTGAAATGCTCACATGTTAGCTTTCCTTAACTTTACTTCTCTAACCTATCTACGTCACTATGTTCCATGCGTCATAATGTGTGGCATGCCCTCAAATACACTGGTGAAGCAGTCTCTCCTCACCCCCACCCTCTCTGTCGAATATTAGATACCAGTGCACAGTTAAAATGTTACACGTGAAAAATGCATTTGCTACAAATGATTAACTTACCAGCTCTTGCTACAGTCTAGGTTGTGAAGCTTGTTTGGGTTGTTCTGCCTGTGTTTCGGGATCATGTACGGCTGAACTGAAACCATGGTTGCTGGCTGAAGCTGCTTTGTTTTGGATCACATACCTTGCTTGTTGGGATCCTCCCTATTCTGCTTCTGATTGGCTAGTAGTCCTTACCCTAGATACTACGCATGTGCAACTCTCAACAATGATCTTGTAGAAGCCTCACTCGGTATCTGAACCTGAGCCTTCAACGCGCAGGGTGAAAAAAGGAGCTGCAGCAATGTGCACTATGACAAAAATATGGTGTCTTTTTGTAAATGAAACCATGTAAACCTGTTCTGGTACTCCTAAAAGTCCTAAATAAAATTAAGAACCTGAAAATGAGGATAATACCACCTCTTTAGGTTTGCTGTTTACGTTTTACTAGTGTTTGTTTTATCTCTGTTCAGAACATTGTGGCTTTTGTTGGTGAAATGTCATTTTTGTGCAGGTTCATGGTTTTAACCATTAACATTGCTGAGAGCTACTTGTTGTAGCTCATTCTGCGCGGTTTGCTACAGAATTTTACATAACAGAGTTGTGTCATAACGCTGTTTCTAAATGACCCAAAGAATATTTTTCTGCATCATGTTCTGTAAATAAAACCAACAACAAACACACAAAAAACGTTTCATATTGGCTAATTTCAGATAACATGTACGCTGATACAGAGTTTTCTTTGTATATTTTATTTTTCATTTATTTTTAAATGTGAATGAACACAATGGCAAAGGCAATCACTCAGCTCTCAAGTGTTTTATTTAATGCTTCTCCCTGCTACAGAGGCTGAGAAAAATAGGTTTAAGTTTTTCAGAAAGCCCACAGGTTTTAGGAGGTTGTTTTCAAACAGTGCTTCAGGTTTTAGAATGCTTTTCTAGAGGGCTCCTTAAGTCTTCATGGGTTAAAACAAACAGTTAGGTACCTGTGGTCAAAATTTAAAAAGGAAGGAAGTAGCCCTGCAAAATGCACATTTACAGCAGACAGGGTTGATAATGTTTACATTAACATACACCTTCATTAGATCTAAAACGATTTGTAGATTGATTGAAAATGATTTGGCAATGTCGCTGATTTAATTATTTAAAGTCAAAAATGCCAAACATTTGCCATTTCCAATTGTAAGGATCATATCTGATGGTAAATAAAAAAAGCATATTACATTGTTGGTGAGATATAATGAGCAGTTTGAATGCGTCACCTCGGGCTTTGAGAAATTGTGATGGGCGGTAGTGAAATGCGAGATGTGACTGTTTTTTAGATGATTTTTTTTTTTTTCATTTGATGTGGAACAATATTGAGAGCGGAGGCTTCTGTTCTCACTTTGGTCTCAAACAGGATTTGCTCAAGGACCTGGGGAGACAACTGCAACAAGGATTTTGTTGCCTTGTCATTGTGGCAGGTCGATGTGTCATGGGGATTCTTCCATTAGAAATGGCAAAGCCAAGTCCTGTCTGTCCCGGAGCAGAGAGTCACCCCTGCCCTTGATGTTTGGTTTTAATTCATGCATTTATTACATTGATTGTCACATCGTTTACATCGGAATGTGTGCTGGACTTTGACAGCAGCAATTTTTTGTCTGTCTGGAGCGGGGAGTGTTGCAGCAGGCATCGCGATGATGAACATGAGGTCGTTAGGAACTCTTGATGTAAACCAGACGCCTGTTTTAGAGCTCGAGGGAGAAACTGAGGAGGAACAGGCGACGGAGAGAAGGAGGAGGAGGTACGAGGCAGATGTGGTCTTGGCAGACGAAAGCAGATGGGATTGCCATGGCGCTTGATGTGAAAGTAGGTGTGGGGAGGTTTCTGCCAGTTTTACAGAAGAGCCATCATCCACAGAGAACTGAAGCAGGACTGCATGTTTAACTGCAAAATGCACCTGGCTAGATGTTTTCTCTTGCCATAGATTTAGCTCTGCTACTCTGCTCATTTTCCCCAGTCTTTCAGACATTATTGGTCACTCTGATCTGTTTTCTTCAGCATTGGAGGTTGGCCTAAATTGTGTTTTGTTTTCCTTTCCCCCCTGTCCTTTCCCTTACTCTGCTGTCAGTGCCTCTGTGGGTCAGCTTTCTTCTCTTGTTGACTTTTTGCCCTCTTGCCTGCCATGTCTCTCAGGATGGACCAGCTGCAAAATCACTCAAATGCAGACTTGGTGAAAAGTTTTCTCGATCCCATGGATACTCCATCACATCCAGATTTTTCTAGAAAGTTAAATGGCTTCATACGGTTTTATTTTTATTCTGCAGTTGCTGTTAATTTCTAATGGGAAATAGCTGTTTTCCTTCCCTTTTCCTGCCTTTGCCCGGCTTTTCTGTGTTCCTGATCTTATCCCTCAAGATGTGTGTGCACCTGATGAATAAGTCTATTGCTCTCAAAATCACCGCGCACGTAGGCCCCTTTACTTGGCAGTTAGCCTGAGGTTGTTTTCCTTTGGTTGGATGTAAGGTTTTAAAGGCTAGTCGGACTTGTTGTTTGTAGGGGTTCTGTGGCATTTGACAGTGGATTTGATGGGTTTGGGATACCTTGTTTTCCTTTTGAAATTAAAATTGACTTTTACATTTTTCTAGCAGATGTTTGTAAGTGCGTCCATGCAACATAGCATGGCTGTTTGCTTAAACTCAGGAAAAGCATAATAGCTCTCAGCATCTCCTTAAACAAGCTTCTCAGACCTGTCAAGCTGGCAGAGGGCTCTTGTTTTTCTCTTGTTTAAGGAAAGAAATCAATGTAATTTCCTTTTTTTAATAGCCTTGGAATCATCAAAATCTAAAACATCTTCACCTACCCTCACATTACAACAGCAAGCTGAGGGTTCAATTAGTAATTCAATAAACTTTGATTAACTTGCTTTTGGGCTGGCTTCTGCCTCCCTGGTGCAAGGCAAGCTGACACAAAGGGTGGGTCACACCCGGTATTTATTTCGTCTGTGCTCAGGCAGAGACGGCACACTTGGGGAGATGTTTGCTGCAGACTTGACTGAAAGGAGCTTAAGTGCTGTAAGATGTGAGCAGTGGCTGTTAATGAGATTAGACCAGCATTCAGGCCAGCATAGAATGTGATTCAGAAAGCAACTCTGATATGGTTGTAGAAGTGCATTTATCCATCCTGAACAGCTTGTTACGGCACACAGTTCGGATTGTGATTCGGTTCACTGCTCCACATGAACCAAATAATTACGGTCCTGAGAGCATGACGCAGTGTAGTTACAGTCCAGCTCGTTGCAGGTGTTGGAACAGAAACTCGAAAGTGCGAGTTCTGCCTGAGTGTAAGCAGTGTGTCAGTTGCTTTCTGTTAGCTAAACCGCGCTGGTTTGCTTATCCCAGACTGCATAACAACCCAAAAGAGGGGCCAGAGATGACACCATCACAAATGTCCATCGTCGTGGTTTACCATGGCATTAGAGCAGTGACTTGCTAAAACAGCAACAATGACAGAGGCAGGGACGTTATTTTTATTGCTGCATAGCTGATATGTTAACATGGAGACATGGTATTTATGCATGTTATGCTGAATGTGTTCGAACCATGTGCACATACATTTAAAGCACGTGGCTATTGCCTTTTGATTAATTCCACATTCCTTTTTGGCTGTTTGTAAATGTTTGTATAGGTTCAGTTTACAGCAGAAGGACTTTTTTTTTTTCCTTTCTCTCGCTGTCCCGAAAACAGAACCAGGGTACTATTGAACCGTGAATTTGTGTACCGTTACACTCCCAGACCCTAGTAGTAAAACTTGAACGTGTGGAGGAGCAGAAAGCACCTGAAACCTCCACAGCCTAAAAGCAGACAGCAGCAGGTTTCTACTTAACCTCTCTGTCTCGGTGCGAACACTCCTGTTTGCATTCTCATTGCCTGTTTGACACCGTTTTGTAATACGATTCTCAGATGTCACTCCAGATATGAATTACCGTTTTGCATTCCAGGAAGTGTGCGAGTTCTATGTCAAGGTGTCCAATCTTAACTGGCAGATCCCTGAAACTAGCTTTTCATGAGTCTCCTTCAGTGATTATTTTTGCACAAGTGAATGCACAAGATCTCTAGCTTTCCTCTGTGTTTTGATTTAAAAAAAATAAAATAAAATTGCTCAAAGCTACATCTATGTTTATTAGAAATACTGGAATTGCAAGGTGTCTCAAAATCCAAGCCATAGGGCTGAATTCTCATTGAGAATAGTAAGTGAGATTGTCATTGTGAAACTGTGCTCAGAGTTGATGTCATTCACACAAAGTGTATACATATTTATGCTTAAACCTCAATTCCTCTTGATCTACCCACTATCTACTGACTGTGTAGACTAATATTATGTTGGAGTTTGAGTAATTTTGTTAAATGAAAGGGCCTTCTTCAAAATTAAAAAAAATCTTTTTGCCCTTTTTACCAGTAAGACCTTTTTATGAGTCACTTTGTTAACTTAAACAAGGTAAAGCCGGGTGATGAAAGGGAATATTTTTTACTAGCTTGATATTGCTGATACAGTGTCATTACGTTACATTCTCTCATTTAGCAGACGCTTTTATCCAAAGCGGCTTACATTTGAGGAACAACATACAATCACAGGGCATAACACAGCAGTGTGACAGTATGTTTGGCATGACAGTTGGTGCTATCATACTTAATCTTATGAACATTGATGAATATCCCTATTAGTGACTGTGCCATCTGAACAAGTGTAAGGCTGCTTTGTGGAGTGGAGTTTTTGTGCTGTCAAGTTTGACATTGTATATGCCCGAGAAAGTACTTGCAGATTTGTAAAAATGGCAAAAAAAACCCCCACACCTCTTAAACCTTTCCACTCCCCTCACTTCCCCCCCCCCCCCTCTCTTTTTTTCAGCCGAGGATGATGGGCTGTGGGAAAACGGCCTTTCCTACGAATGTCGTACGCTGCTGTTTAAAGCCATCCACAACTTGCTGGAGCGTTGCCTCATGAATCGCAACTTCGTTCGCATCGGCAAGTGGTTTGTCAAACCCTACGAGAAGGATGAGAAGCCCATCAATAAGAGGTACGTACGCACCACTTGTTATGCTGAGTTCTTATCCATGTTGTCTCTCCTTTATGGCAGTGCTCTGCGTGTGGATATGCAATGTGGAAATGGGTATTTTCTTGGCATTTGTTTCTTACTGTTGCCCTTTTTATCTCTTGTCTCTTGTTGTTAGCCTGTGATACAGTCTGGTGCAGCTCAGGCTGAGGACTGCTCCAACAGACACAGTTCAGTTTTTGTGCTTAAGTTCAGTTTGTATGCTATTGAACCCACACGTGTCCAGGGTTGGAGATTCTCTTCCCACTGGGCAGCACTTGATACAAATTGATGCTGCTTTGGATAGAGGCAGATATGAAAGAGCATATATTGTTCCAGGGAATTCCTGCTGGTGCTTAATTTATCCTATACTTTTTTTTTATTTGATCACATTTGTGTTCTTTCTTTAACATTAAGCTGTACACTTAGCTTAGAGTAAAGCGCCGTTAAAATTAGTTTCAAAGATACTGCCAGCCAAATAGCCCGCACGGTTTTCAATTGCTGGTTCATTTAACGTGATGCTCCACAGTAGGGATGAAATGGTTACCGGTTTAATGATAAACCACAGTGAATTTCCTGACCATTAGTATGGCTGTGACAGATTTTACAGCCTATGACCTCAGCAGATTAAGTCTGAAGTTTGGTAGTAATTTGTCTTTTATAGATGAAACTGCGAAGTAACTGCGAAAGGGGGCAACACTTATCAGTCCCCTTCGTACTACAACCCACAAGTTAACTTGTGGCTCAGTGCATGATGTGAAGGCTTCAGAATCGGGGAACATGTGATGGTTTGTGTGTTTGAAACTGAAGCTCTTAGCGTTACCTACTCTGGTAAAAACACCGCACGCCATTCTGTTGCTGGATGTGCCATGTGTCTGCAGACTCTTAGGCTGATGATACACAGAGCAACTTTTAGAGCAATCGTGCAGGGCAACGCTGTCGTCAATAATAATGAGTAAAGATTACTACCGTAATCCCCTTCCCCCGCCACTCCGCCACCCGCCCCGCACCATCCATTTAAAACATAGTCGGACTTGCCTCTAGCAAGATTGCTCAGCAACATTGCTCAAAAAGTTGCCCCGTGTATCATCAGCTTTATTCGCCCACTGCACATGATAACACGTTACCCAATCAACTTATTTTGTTCATTTAAAATCCGGCAGTCGTCGAATTGGTTGTAACAATAACAGGAGCTATGCTGTAGAATGCTGTATTTATGTCCATCTTTGGACACATAGCAGTTACTATTACTGTCTTCTTAAGACTAAGACTGTTCATTTGTATTCATATAAACTGTGCACTGGGTCATTGCATGTGCTTCTTAACTTAATGCACATTTGATATAGTTTTCTTATGTTTGCACAAGATATTGGCTGTTAATATTTTAATGTTTTGCAAACAAGAAATGCTGCAAATTTAACTTGTGGTTTTCAGTATAAAAATTTTTAAAATGGTACATTTTGAACATTTTACCAATACTTTGATAGTACTGATAATGGTGATAATTGTGGTCTCTGTAATCATGATGTGAAATTTTCACACCATTTCATCTCCACTCTGTAGTGATTCTTTATCTCCAGCATCACCATAGTATGAGTTCAGTTGAAACTGCTGGCTGCTGTTGGTTTGTTTTGTCCCACAGTTAACTTGCGGGTCACTTGCTTTGCAGGTTGCTTTGCATGGAGAGCAACTGTGCACTTTTGACTGTTGAACCTAAGGCACACAAACACAGGATCTTAAATGAATGAGGCTTTATATAACATTATTGATGTGTGAAAAGAATGTCTGGGTTGGCTCCTGTCGGGACATCCCTGCATTGTACAATACATTGCCGTTGTGATATGAGAGTTTTAAAAAAAAATACTGAAAGAGGTGCTGTTGTGCCGGAGTGCTGGCACTGTCCGTCTCCTATCTCTCTCCTCGTTCTGAGTGCGTTTGTGTACAACTGAAACAGCCTCCTCCACCTCTTTCCTATCTGCTGAGCTGGATTTCTTGCCCTTGGTGTCTGGGTTTATTGATAAGAGACGGAGACGTGGGTAGTAAGGAGAAAATGACTGTAGCAGTTTTTGCCCGGCACCCCCACCAACTCCCGGATTCTACTTACCTCACTCTCCACGCTTAACATGCAGCTGTTGTTTGCTAGCTTAAATTGTGAGGGTTTTTTTGTTATTATTTTCTTTTTTTGGTTTTGAAAATTAGCATTCTAGCGTGAGGTGTGTCAGATTTATGCTTGCATGTTTTCATGTGTAACAACTGCAGGGCAGTGTTAGATGAGAAAGAAGAGAGCAACCTCTAAATGAGCTTGTTTTTTTTTTTTTTGTGTGTGCATGTGTCAGTGTGTTATTGTTTTGGAGTTGTTTTGGAGGTGTTGCCAACATTTCCTAGTCAGGTGACCGGTTATGTTGCTACATACACAACAACATAATCTTGTGTCTGCACAGATTTGTGTGTGTGTGTGTGTGTTTGTTTGCAGGCCAGTTGCTCTGTCCAGGGTAGAAAAGGCCAGAACTCTGCTCTCTGCTGTCAGCTTGTCTTTATCATAAACCGCAATGTGAGGTGGCAGATTGTAGTTGCCAGCTTTTATGCAGACTCTTTCAGAGCCTTGCATCTGTAGACAATGACTCTCATCTCTTAGGATAAGTATGATAGATTTGCACTGAACTGGCAGAATAATAGACAAAAGAATAGGAAAAATAACACTGAAGAACAAGCCACTTCTCTTTTAAGCTATATTCATGGCTTGTTTTTAGCTCTATTGCCTCTTTACCCAGTACGCCGATCACAGAGGGCCCCAGTCAAGGAAAAACAAACAAACAATGGTCTTTTCCTCTGCTGTGGAATTCACAGGCCACTCTCTGTCTGTGTGTCTGGTTCTCACTCTCCTCGCTCTCCTCACATTCTCTCTCCCCTTCCCTCCATCCCCCTCTGCTGTCACGGAGCAGACCGGGCAGGTTATAAATAGTGGTGCAACCACCCTGAATCTTAGTTGTTGTCAAGGATGTTTTTCCTCTCTCTTCGGTGTGTTCCGCTGTGCTCCAGCCATGCTGGGATTTCGACAAACAAAGCGCCACAAAACTGCGAAGGAAATTTAATAGACCCTTTTTGTGTGTGTGTTTTTTTTTTTTTTAATTTATTTATTTTTTTAACATCTGCGTCCAGACCAGCTGGTCTGACAGTGAAACATGTGCTGCTGCTGCTGATGTAGGGTGGTGGTGTTTTGTAATCACTGAATTGCTCAAGTAATATTGGTTTTTGTTTCTGGGGGACAAAGTAGTGCTAAGAACAGAACGATCGGTCATGTTCATGCATGAGTTCCTCTAGCTTCGATACGTCTTATCACCATGGGGATGCCCATATTTGTCCCACCGGCACTGCCCTAGAGAACGTAGTGTTCACCCCTAGGGAGACTTGCTCCTCATGGGTGGCACGACAATGTCTTTAAAGTCAGAAGATCTTTCGTCATTTGAAGGGACTTGTTGAACGGTTTTGAAAAGTTCCAGGGAGTTTGCATGCTTATTGTCCAGTAGCATTGGGCGATTAGCTGAATGCATCGCCGGTTGGGTTTCTTTGGGTGATGTTTGTCATTTTATCTTGTTAATTTAATGGTCTTGCCTCGTCAGCAAGTGAGAGCTGCTCCACAGCAACAGATTCTCACTTAGCGAGCTAACTCAGCAACGGCAGAGAGAGATAAAGGGTAAAACAATGTTTTCACATCAAACTCGGTAAATTAAGGGTTTATTGCAACCAAACCAGTGTTGGTGGTTGTTGTAACAGTGGAAAGACTGATTAAGATGGTTTTCTTGAGTTTTATTTTGTTAGATGAGTTTGAATTTAGTGTGTTGTACGATGAGTTAATAAGGCAATTAACCACATCATTCCTTATTGGTTTAGGAAAGAGAAGGCTGCAAAATACCATCATAAACACAAGCTAATATCCAGCTTGGGACATTTTTATTGAGAAAATAGTTGGCAGATAGAGAGATTATAAAAATCTGTAGTTGCAGCTAGGGCTGATACGATTCATCGGTTAAATTAATTACTAAAATGCACTGAAGCAAATTCTTTGCATCAATGCTTCGTGTAATCCACATAACTTTATAGCACACTGTTTCGCATGGACATTTATTACTGTCGCACATCGCTCTGACGCTGTGAACACGACGTGATTATGATAGTGCTGTTTGCAAAGTGGAGGGCGAGAGAGAAAATAGCGAGGGAAAAGGAAGAAAGTGTCCAAAGTATCAGATTATTTCAAGCTAAAGAAAACAACTCTGTAAGGTTACCGTCCATCCACCGTAAAACGAAATCTATGTCGCCTTGGCAACAGCAGGACTGATTAGAAAGCAGCTGGTGTTCTGCCAGCGGGCCACAGACAAGGTAACAGTAACAGCAACTTTAGCATTTAACTAAAATCGTGATTAATTGTTGAGTTGAAGGCTAGGCAAAGTAAGCCGAAGTCCTTAGCTGAAAATGTCCACACGTGCGTTTTTTTTTGTTCTCCTTTTTCGGCTGTGAGTTGTAACCTCAAAGTCACGAGTTAACTTGTTGGGGAGCTGCACGTTTTAACTCACCTGCAGCTCTCTCTGTAGCTCAGACATTTCCTGCTACCCGCATGTGCTAATCCATCCTTTCACCCAGATTCTTTGTCTTTATAATTGCCATCTTTATAATAACAAACAACAGCTGTTTCGTGTAGCACTCGGGTGATGTTAGTGTTTGTAAAGCAGTTGTCTGGTTGTTGGTCTGTTGATGTTGTTGATCTGATGTTTTCTGTATGACACACTATGAATTTCCAAAAGGACCAATAAGTATCTATCACCTATAAATGTGCACAGCTGATCCCGTTACCGGAGCGGTCGCCGCTGCCAAGTAGAAGTATTCCTTAAACGACGCATCGATGAGTAATAATAATCTATAGAAGCTTCAAATACTAAAATCATTGTTAGCTGTTGCCCTAGCCGCAGCCCTAATCAATTATTATACAAAGTATTTGCTGATTCATTTCTGCTGGCTTTGGCCCTTCGAAAGGTAGAAATAGAGAAATAATAAATAAATTCTAAAAAATGAAATGTGTACAGGAAATACTAGCTACCAGTTGCTAACTGACAGTGTTGTGGCCCCCTCTGCACCCATCTAATTTTAGCCTGAGGTTTGTGGTGAGCAGAAAACTGAATTTTCAGAACCATTGATAATGATGACCTCTGGTCTTCTTTTTGTTATTATGAGGAATAAGCCCTGTTTTTTATTATTGATTTTTACAGAGGTTTCCATTTTGTCTGCAAGAAAAATAAATATGTCAAGAATAAAGTTAAAATAAAATATTGACAATGACTTAGCTGTGCAAAAGATTGGCATAAAAAAAAATCAGT
Source organism: Lepomis macrochirus (assembly GCA_024633595.2). Taxonomy (NCBI): domain Eukaryota; kingdom Metazoa; phylum Chordata; class Actinopteri; order Centrarchiformes; family Centrarchidae; genus Lepomis; species Lepomis macrochirus. Next base: position 26,663,184 of record JALXJV020000021.1, read on the forward strand.
GCACAGTGATTGGTTGAAGCCTTTGTTTTTCACGTGAACTAAAAATGCAGCAGAATGTGTCAATGCAGCTGACAGTAATTCTCTTTGTCTGGAGTATAGGCGGCTCCAAGTTGTGCAGCCTGGCTGTTTCTGTGAACCGTATGCTGCTAGGTAGACTGGCTTCAGGAAACAGAGAGAGCGGGAGAGAACACAAGGGAGGGGGGGAGGGAGGGAATGAGGGGAGAGCTCCTCTTGGTTGTCATGGCAGCAGGGAAATGCACCATGGGATTGTGTGTTTCCAAGGTGAAGCGGGATGCTCGTGCTCCATTGGTCAACTTAAGGCAGACTAACTCGTTTACTTGCTCCTAATTGGCTGCATCACAGAAATTCAGAGCAACGTTGAATTCAGCCTGCTTTGATGTTTCAATTTGATCGGGACAACAGGGATATCATTTTTTTTTTTTTAATCTGCTTGTTATGCGCTCAGTATTAAAAGCAGCATTTACAAGATGTACAGTGTACTCCAACTGCGCTTCAATCAGGGGAGTGTTAGATTACTGCTCCACTGTATTTAAATAGTCTGTTGTGCATTTAGTTGTCTGACTGAAAGCATCATTAACAAATCAAGCTGTTATGAAATGAGGCCAGCGTGCATCAGCTCATATTACAAGAGCGTATGATAATGAGTTAATGCAAAACATATTTCCACAATCACACATGCCTGCATAAACACACACGACTGTCTGCACTTTTCTGCATGACTGTGTGTTATGTGGCTGAGGACATTCTTCCTCTGTTGTTTTGGCCCGATGTTGGGAGGTGAGTGTGTGAGTCCTGGCGCGCTGTGGCAGGCAGAAGCAGAGAGCAGCACTCTGTTAAGTAGGACAGTGCAGGATAAAGGGCCACTGCCTCCAGTCTGGGGCTAAAGCGCTAAATTTATCCCCTCCCTGCTCCCAGCACAACACACACACGCGCACACACACACACACACACACACACACACACAGGGAGACAGGCACACAAACATGCTCGTCAGCAATCGGCAAGCAAGCCAGTCCCACCGATGGCAATGCAAGACTTGGCACACAAGCTTTTCATTAGAATTATTGGTGTGATACACAAGAAATGCAGGCAGGAAAAAAAAAAGCTCTGCATATATAACATGTAGTGTACATAGCTGCTAATACTGCTGATGCAGGTTTAAAGGACAACTAAGCAGCGCTACTAAGTATCCAGCCAGCAAACACTTGACCCCCTACCCCCCGGGCTTCCCTATACTTCATCAGTCTCTCTAGCAACAGGAACTCCAGGGAGACTGGGCTGTGGGACCATGTGACCCGGCACTCTGGATAGATCATGTTGCTGGAGAGATCCTGTCCAGAAGATAAATATGGCTCTTAAAGGAAAATACCAGTGTTTTTCATTGGTATGGGTCATTTCCTTAATTGCAGCACAATTATACATTATTAATAGTCCATATCCTGTAGCATCACTTTAGTGGTACAATTTAAAGCAAAGCCTTTTGCATCACTGGCCTTAGAAAAAGACCCTTCAATTTTTAGCTATCTGCTAATATTCCCATTTTAACTATATCTGTCAGCCTCATGGCAAAACCTTCTTCTATATGTTGGCTGCACTGGTAGAAACTATATTTATTCATGAAGGCATTGCCGGCTTTGAAATAAGGAACCCATTTCTGTTTTTAAACAGCAGTTTCACTCAGTTGACAAGATTATGTGCTTCTATCATGTTGAATGAGGTATAGCGTTTCCACGTGAATGAGACCTATGATATCTCGTGACACCGTGTGCACAGGGGGAAAAAAACGCTTTCAGTGTTTCGAGTAGTGTGAAGAAATCATCAGAAAACTCTTGTTTGTAATAATATATATTGTAATAACTTCGACCAATTTCCACTCCTGAATCCCTTCCTCATTTCTTCTAATGCCAGCTAGAGGTCCTGAGAGAACAAAGAATGGATCTCTCATTGCTGAAGTTAACAGGCGTCATCGTCTTTTTATGTATTGTAGCACTGAGGAAACCCATATTTGTCAGCAGTGGCAATGAAGGGAAGCAGCGGGGACACATTTCACTATTCATGGAGGGAATCCAGTGTCCTTACATTTCCTCTGCTACCGCCCAGCTCCCCTCCTCTTCACACCCGCCTACCTCCTCAGCCGCTGTACCCTGCATTCCTCCCATTCCTCCCATTTTCCCATGTGACCCAGAGGCTATGCTAGAGCGCGGGGCCAAGTGAAGGTCTGAAGAAGTCGTCATAGTTAATCCGTCAGGCATCACTCCCTCCCCGTCTCCCCCTCCCTTCCTCTCTGTCCTTTCCCGAGTAACCGTGATTCCTATGGTACTGTCTGTAATCCAGAGGTTCAGACAGATGGCCACATTCAAAGCTAATCCCTTATACGGTGTTAGACCTTTCACCTCATCGCTGTAGCCTACAAGGTGGCTGTATTGTAGCCTGACCTAGCCAGAAAAGTGAAAAGATTTACAGCAGCCTCGCCAGAGCTTATAGCAAACTCCATTCATTTGTTGAGTAAAACAAAGAGATGATGTGGCCCTGCTAACCTTTCCTCGTCAACCCTCACGTTTAGCCGTGGCATTTAGGCACATTTTTGTGTTGAACGCGTCACAGCTGGTAGTCAAAATTTGAAACCACACCAACTACAGTTTAACATGATTTTCAAAAAGCGCATCAGCTAATTTGCCAGAAAAAGGCCAAACTAGGCCTTGCCTTTTGTGGGTTGACTGCAGAAGCCCAGCTTTAATCCAGGATGAGGCGGACTAATTGGCCATGGCTCTGGGCGATGAACCTTTTATTATTACAACTGTGCAACTCATATTAATAAGGGCATGATGACCTAATGACTCAATGTGAGCGTGGCTTAAAACAGGCTTAAAATTTCATCCTTTTTACATACCGTCGTAGCTGTAGTTTCTCACTGACAGGCTCTGCTTGACAGATGAAGGAAGGTTTGTTTGCAAGTGTGTTATGTTCTTTGAATAGAGTGCGTATTAAATGTCTATCACACTGCAGTGTTGCATGTCCCTTTTTTCACAAGAAGGAACAGATGTCGTGTAACAATCGCGATGCATTTGCAAAGTGATTATGTGAACATGGTAATGAGCATAATCACTGATATGTTTTTTCCAGAAGCGATAAGGTATCTGGCTCAGATTGAGACGGTCGCTTTTTAGCTGACAGCAGGTGTATTAGAGGAACCCTGGAGTGTGTGTGTTCGTGTGTTCGTGTGTGTGTGTGTGTGTGTGCTAGCTGGAACCTGAGTTGTCAGGGTTATGTCAGTATTATGTTTAGTCGGCTCCGGCTGTATCTGTGTGTGTGGCTATGATAGACTTGCAGAAGATCGGATTTCTCCTCTTTTTGACGACCTGTCGTTCCATCTCTTTTCCGTTTCTCTCTGCCTTCCAAGTTTAATCTGACATATATAAAGAGGTTCGCCCTCTCTCCACTTGTGGCAGAGGGAAATCAATTCAAAGTAATAGAGCTCTGAGTGTGTGTAAGTGAATGTGCTGGCCCTGAGACTTTTAGTTTAGTGTTTTCTCTAGCACCTAGTCTCCTGTGTGAGCCGTGTGCTAAAGCCGGTGCGTCTCTGAGGGCTCTGTGCGTTTTGTGTGTTACTTTGGCAGCAGACAGCGCTGTTGTTTCCCAGTGGTCAGGTGGCTAGACACTAGGGAAGATTATGTTACCCTGGAAATGTGTCCTCTACTTCAGTGCTGTTTACCGCCTTCATTCTTTTTTCCCCCTCATCATTTCCCACTCTTTTTGTCTTGTCTCTTGTGCCACCAAAATCCCACCTCATTCTTTAATGAAAATATCTACCATTCTCATGAATTGGCATGTTTCATGTGCAGGGTCAATTCTTAATGCGGCTTTTGATACAAAAGTGAGATTTGCAATGCCAATATTCTGCTGGTGTGTAATTAGCTATCATGTAAACAGTAATGCAACCTCTCTGGTACCAGTGCTGTTCAGAAAAATGTCCGTCTTGCTCTTTTTGAAGAAAAAGCTTTTAATAACTAACCATGTTTTCTTAGTGAGGCTTTTACGTCACTGTCCATTGTCAAAACAACTTCTTCACAATCACAATCCTTCTTCACGTGGTGGCTGATTTGTTATTGTGAGCTTCACTTCCCGAAACATTGTTTAATAATGTTGTGCCAGAAACTGTGCCCACGCCATCGTGCCGTGTCACTTCAGCAGCACCTGACCAGTCAAAACATGTTTATATGCCCCAGATCGGAACAGCAAGCTGCTGCAAATGGCTGATATCCATCTACAAGACAAACCAGAGGTAGCTGGTTTATCCAGTAATGCAAAATGGCCAGAGATGGGCTGGGGACTCTTCCCAGCAATAGGGTCACTTGCTGCTGCTGCTACTGTTGTTGTTGTTCTTGTGCTGAGGAAGTTTTACATCAGCTTAAACGGAAGCTCAGTTCTTAGAGCGCGGCCAGCCAAGCCCGACAAACATCTGTGTTATGTTACAGCTTATATAGCCTCCTTCCTCATTCTCCCATCTCTGTCTTCATGTCTTCTCGGAACTGTCCTTTTATACTTCAGGCTATGCCACTTCTTTTGATGACCTTAAACTCTGCTTCAGATTGCCTTTGTAACTGTGTGCGCATTCATCTGATGAAAAAAGGAAAGCATGCAACTCTTTATCTGGAATGTGTCCAACCCGCTGCTGGTGCAGCTTGTTGAACTGCTTGATTTATTTTCCCACCTGCATTCTGCAAAAGACCCGCCCTATTCTGCCTCTGATTAGAAAGTTAAAATAGTCTAGTGACTGTGCGTCTACTACTCTCACACACGAAACAGAAATTACAGCGCGCGAGTTTCACCTGGAAAGTTTTGGTGGTGCACGAGTTGATCAGCTGTAGAATGCTCCGTTAGTGTCCTGTAGTTAGAGTGACAGACATTGTATTCAGATATTGTTCAAGTGAAGTTGGATATGTCTATGGAAACACTTCAGACACGTCATATATGACAGCATCATTCTCATGTGTCAATTAGCGGAACGAAACAAAACCAGAAAACGGCCCGAGAGGCTTCGTAGGTAACGGTTCACCTTGAATCAAACAAAAGAGAAAACATGTCACGCTGAGTCGAGTAACAATATCTGAAGAACAGGACGAATATATTTGAAATGGTACAACTAAATTGAAAGGACTAGGGCAAATATATCTCAATGAAAATTCCACTAATGCCTGAACATTTGGGAGGAACATCATAAGCCTGTGATACAAAAATTAGTGTTCAGTCATTTATTGCAGCTCCGACAGTAAATGAATTGCGTTGCTCTGTTCCTGTAGGTCTACATGGACAACTGCTTTTTCCTGCCATTTGCTGTAACAACAAGCCATAAATTGATCTGCTGGCAAGCCTGGGTGCCGATAACTCACAGAAGATAATGAGGTGGTTTTGTTCAGAGTCAGATATAGTCAGAAAGAACAGTGTTTTTTCTTCATCATTGCAGTTATCCACCATTTTTGTCAGATGGTAAAAAAACATACTTTTTTTCAGTAGATAAGGAAGCAGTCTTTTAAGAATGAAAGTTTGAGTTAATAAAGTTGGCTTATTTAAGTTAATTCATTGATTTAGTGTATCTACAGAACATTTATAAACAACTTCATCGAATATAATCGGTAGAATTATTGTGAATGAAAATACTTCTTAATTGCATCTGTAGATAGTTTGAGATTTGTGGCAAGCCGCGGAAAACAATGCGGAATAAGGCTGTGTCTTGTGCAGGTTAGAAATGTTGGAGGAAAGTGGGAAGCAGTGTGAATTTTGACATGGGAGGATGCTGTTCTGCTTCGGTGCAGGTGCAGTGAATAAGCACTTGGGTAAAGTAAAATGTCAGAAGGCCTATTCGGTAAACTGCCAAGCTGTAATGCTACAAACCTTTTTGTAATTCTAATCGCAGTATCAAAACTTTGCGATGGTGAAATGGCTGATCAACTGTTTGTGTGCTACACAGCAGACCATCCATGTGACAGCGACAGAAGCTGTCAGTCCCACTTGGCCCCCAACCCCTCGCTGCCTGTCGCCGCATAGGTCGCCGCTGGCCTTTGGCACCTCATTTCCATGGCATGCCGGCGGAAGGCAAATGTGCCCACCTGCCCTCCTTTTGTACGTGGCCCCGCTTCAAATCCTCACTGGATTATCTTATTGTCTCCTTGCCGAGCCAAAGGCCACAGACCATTTGCATCTGAGAGGTGGAGCAGGGAGTGCCTCTGTGGACAATCGCAGCGGCGCGCGTGAGCGTACGCTGTGTGTGGCGGAGAGGAGAAGGAGAGCAGATCAGAGAGCAGCACAGTCTTTTTGCCGGTTAATAGATGAAGAGGAGAGGAGAGGGGAGTGGGAGGAAAGGTGGAGAAGAAGAGAGACAGAGAAAAGATGATTAAAAGATCTTGTGGCTTTTTGTCAGGCTACAACGGCAGCCCTCCCTCCTCCTTATTCTCTTTCAACATGACTAAGAGAGACGGATAAAAACACGTGAAGTGAGATCCCACACATCTTGTTAATGAACATGATATTCTGACAAGTGAGTAGTTGTTTTGAAGGCTGTTTAACTCAGAATTTTGGGGATACTGCTGACTTATATTTTCTCTCCATTGTTGAAATGATTCATTTAATTCCTGTAGTGATAAAGCAAATAAGCGAAATGAGCAATTTTTATGAGAATAGGTCACGGGTGGTTCTGTGCAGCTATGATGTGAAAAGCTGAGCGGATCTGGCCGCATGGCATGGGCGTTTGAATATTGTCAAAGCTTTTCAAAACATTGAAAGAGTTTTTTTTTTTCTTCTTGAAATTCTGACACATTGAAACAGCCTTAAAACACTGCTCTCTCATCAGAAAACTCTACCGTGATTGGTGCATTGCAGCTTGTGAACTTAGTAGTTTCTGATCTAGGGACAGACAAGCAACACACCAGCTCCACCCACGCAACTCACACCACACTTCATGTAAACAGGATTATTGTACAAAATTTATAACAATCACTTTAGTAAAAGAGATGTAAAACAGAACAAAGGGAACGTGTTGTTCTCAGGAGGAGGAGGAGCGGCTAGAAGCAACTCATATTGGACCAATGGCATCCTGGCTCTGACTAAATCTACATCTGTCCACTGCATAGGCTCTATCCCCAACCTGGAGGAGGAACTAGTACAAATAAGTGTATTAGTATAATATCATAACTTTAAATAAAAAGTATAATGTTAATTTAATAGTACACTGTTAGTATAATATTAATATACATCACTATATTAATTATAATTTAATATAATTATATAGTACATAGCTTACCACTAGTATAATATAAATTCCAGTTGGACAGTAGAGCTGTTTTATTTTTGTGGTGGTTGGTCTCTAATTTGTTAATGCTAAGTGCCAACCCTGCTAACTCCTCAATAATCAGAACCATTCATGCAGAACAATTAGTTTTCACAAACATTTTGAAAGTTTGCTGTAGCACATCAAGCTTTTGTAATGTCGCTCCCCGTATCCAGGTTCTGACTGATCTGACGGGCGCATCGACTTTATGAAAAGTTAAACGTGTCAAGAAAAGGCATTGATATAGCTGAAAGATTAGGGTAGTTTGTAGTCTGTTCTTGTACATAAATGTTCCGTTTTGCATGTGTCTATTTTTAGGGGCATATGCGAGGGAAATACTTGCACTATAGAGACCTGCTTGGGTTTTGGCCTTTTTTTTTTTTTGAAGTGCAAGCAGTACCTTGCTTCAGGGGAAATGACATTCTGAAATCCCTGAGAACCTTCAGGCAGGTTTGACATACTTGAACAGACACAATGTGTCATGGAGTAAGGCCCTGGAGGGGGCCCTCACAAGGTTCTTGGGGGACCCTTTGGCAAAGTGATGAATAGTTTTCAGGTGCAATCATAATATCATTATGATTTTAATTTGTAGTTAAGGCAGTTACAGGGATGGCTTTGTTTACCTAAAGATATAACATAAATTTAAGCAAGCTTCAGACTTCAGACAAGCTTCATTTCAGTCTTCATGCTAAGAGAAGCCGACTGGCTGCTTACTGTAGCTTCATATTTACTGTACATACACGAGTGGTAACGATCTTCTCATCTAGGTCTCAACAAGACAGTGAAGATACCTGTTTCCAAAAGTATTCCTTTCATTTCACCTTATCTACTAGTGGTGTAATGGATCATATTCGATCTGTAACCCCCTCCCGACGGTTCATTGCAAGATCACATGGCAAGCTTAACAATCATAGTGTGAAAAACAGTTTTACTGCCACTGTTACTTTTAAAATAATATAAGTCAATAGAAAAGACAGACGCAGTGGCTGGGTTAGGGGAGGGCGACTGATTTGAAATCCGTAGCTTTCACCTACGTTGGGAAAATCTGTAGGCTGCGATTTCGAGCAGAGCCAAAGTAGCGCATTTTAAAATGAATTAACCGTGAGTTGTGTGACCCGGATTATTTACATAAAAAAGGAAGATTAATTCTAAATTATGTCTAAAAACTGAAGTTAATGTGTTTTAGGGCCTCAATGTAAGTCCTTAGAAATCAGTGAAATACTCTCCTGTATTTATGTCATGAAAACAGCAGAAAAATACATGGGAAAATACTTGTTGAGTCAGTGTTTTGGCTTCCCGATGCCCACACTTGACCTTCTCACCTAATCTCAGATACCACATACACACTTTCCCACCATGCTTTGCAGCCGCTTGTGTTGTTGTGTTTGCCTCACCAGCAGGCCGTGGATGTTTGTAGGAGAATTGAATTTGGCACGACGCTGCATGTTTGCGCGCGTCTGTGTGTGTGTGTGTGTCACATGTGTGGACAGGAGAGTGAACGCTCCTGCACACAGATGGACAGACAGATAGACAGATCCAATGGGCTTGTGCTGCAGTTTGTCACAGCACAAGCTTTACTTAATCCTGTTCCTTTTGTGTGTGTCAGTGAGAGAGAGAGAGAGAGAGAGACGCAGTGGTGAGGAAATGTGTCGTGTGCTGCTGCTGTGTTTTGTTGACGTTTCGGTGCTTAGTTGGCCAAGTGCTAACCCAAGCCCCTGTTTATATTTGAATGGCAGTCACTCAGCAACTTTTTTAGTTGTGTGTGTAAAAAATTTTTTTTTAAAAATTACATTTTATTTACTGAGGCTGGCATACAAGAATTTTTCCTCATCACTATGCCACTCCACCAGTAAGTTTATGTGGGGTAAAAAAAAATAAAACAACAATCTTTTTGTTCCCGCTGCGTGTTTGATGTTTATACAATGACATTTTAATATGTAAAGTGATACCTATGGAACAGGACATCTGGATAATAATATGATCACTTTGCATTTGACAGTTTTAATGCTAACAGCTGGCATGTCTAATAATCTTCTTAACCAATCAGCTGACAACAGCACAAGCAATCTGTACAATCACATTTGTAAAGAAATGTTTTGAATGTGCTGTGATGCTGTGCACGAGAGCGTTGGGCTGTACTTCTGTCTGTTGAGCCACAGATGGCAGCCCTCTACCTCCAAGCTTACAAGTGCCCTGCAAACACAGATGTGTGTGTGTGTGTGTGTGTGTGTGTGTGTGTGAGAATGCGTAGTGTCATGTTTTCTTTGTGTGTGAAAAGAGAATGGTCGACTGCAGTAACGTTGACGTCTGCAGAATACAGCAACACATTTTGTCTCTCTCTGTTGCCTGCCCTCTCACTCGCTTATCCGTTCCTGCCCTTGTCATTCTCTGGGCCTGTTGGTCACCTTTATACATTCTCGTAATGACAACATAGAAGACAACCATCTTATTGCCCCCCCCCCCCCCAAAAAAAAAAGTGGTTTATTCCTTAAAGCTTAAAGAACACTCTTGTCTAGCGTGTCTAAGCACAAGTTTGCCACTGCTGCTGAGTTGTGATCCATGTTGTGCTAATGAGGAGGACTCGCACCTGGCTGCTATTGTAACCCTCGTCTTTATTTTTCTACTCACTCCCAGGTGGTTGGATTACATGCCTGGCCCGAGGACTAGAGGGCGTTTTACACAACGCACACACTCACACGGACGTACACTGCAGTCAAAGGAGTCTATTGTAATTTACTACTACCAGCATTGGAGCAGTCATGACACACCTACCAAACAAACAGACGTTTTCTCTCAATGTTAACTGTTTGTATGTAAAACAGATAACACACACTACAATGATAAACGCACACCCTCATTTCTTAAAGGGTGACTCTTTAAAAAATACTTGACCTCTGTATTAACTTCAAATCAAATGTTTTTGTTTTTCACAGTATTTTTTTGTCTTAGGGTGCAAAATGACTGCGAATGTAACGGTGACACGGTTAAACTTGCATGTTCAACTAATGTATGGGATTTGCATTTAAATTCCTTTCTTGCATAAACTGAAATGTAATGTTTAATAGGGAGACTTGATGCTGATATTGATAAAGTTAGTACAAAGTTATGGTACAAAGCCTTAGTCTTTGTACCATATTGGTCTATTGAAACCAAATGCTTGTGTATGGGTGCGCTGTATCGTTCATGATAATATTGGCAAAATTTTTAAAATGATAAAGAATAATATATCAAGACAGTGGCAATGTTCCGACTTGTTGACGTCATAACATTACGCACAGCAACAACAGACATGAAGGAATGCGAAAGTAACACTCCTACTGGCTCCACAGAGAAGGGATTAGTGCCTGCCTTTTAATGCAGATATAAATTACTAGAATGTGCAATGAATAACTTGAATATGAACTTGAATATGGTAATCTGCCATATCTTATTGATAGATCGCCAAGTCCTGTATTTTATTATCCCTAAATTTCAGCAGTCTGAATATCTGAATACGTGCATGTTTTGGTAGCACTGCTGAGGAGAAGTCTCTCCCTTGCTCTGACTCCTCTTTGTCAGCCCACTTGCTTCCAGCTGTAGAATTTGAATATCATACCTTCATAGCCATTCACTAGCTTGCATCTCCTCATTTTTATAGACAAAAAAAAAGTATAAGATAAATGTCAAGCTCTGGGGGGCTTAGGGCATCTCTTCACTACGTAGGTGGTATTATCTTATTGAAGTGTTCTCTCTCGAGCTCCATCTCTCTGCCTTTCCGTCCCTCTCTACTCCTTTTCTTTAATCCTCTGCAGAGTAGGTGTGCCAGAGAGAGAGAGAGAGAAAGAGACAGGGAGTGAAGACTGATATTTGCTTAACCAAATGCTCGGAGGAGGCAACCCTCTTTGATCCACTTCCAAATTCACAGCGTCCCCTTTCATTTGGTCATCCGTCACTTGTGCTGTCTCTAGCACCCTCTGCGTTTGTGTGATCTGAGTGTGTGTGTGTGTGTGTGTGTGTGTGTTAGCGGCGTGTGTATGCTGAAAGAGAGAGGAAAGCCCCGCAGACAATGGCCTGCATTTTGCTCTGCCGCTTTCTCCTTCCTTTCCGTCTGCCTCGTCCTTGCTTTCCGTTTCTTCTTCAACTTGTCACTATTGTTGCGTGCTGTTGAGGTCACCCTGGCACAGGCAGGCATTGTTGTAAGCAGAGGAGCTGTGTGTGTGTTTGTGTGTGTGAGAGAGGGAGAGAGAGAATGCTGTTACAGCTGAGCGTATTGGCTAGAAAGCCAGGGTTAGTCAGGGCTTGCCCCTTTGTTTTACACACGGTGCTATCCGCACTCGCGCGCACATCCCACCTGTGAGCTTCGCTGTGTTGACTTACTTGCATCCTGATTACTGTGCAGGCTGTGTCATTTCCTGAAGGAATTCCTATTTAACATTTTGCTGGAAGGCTGCAGACACTTCATTATATTATCCGTAGCAGTATCAGAATATCGACTTGTCCAGCCATCAGAACAATTTGTAACAGGCTTATAAGGCGTCTTTGTATCGCCAGAGGGTGCACAGATCAGTAGCTTCTTCTGCCCCCTTGTATCTGTCTGTGGCTTCATCTTTCTCATCAAGAGCCTCTGTCATGTTGAAGCAGAATATGAGTGAGAGGAAGGATTCCATTGTAGCCTTTGACAAAGAAGACAGGCTTTTATATTATTTTCACTTTCTACCTTTCCTCTCCCTGCCAACCTTTTCTCTTTCTTTCTCTGTGAACAGGAACATGAACCAGACTATCTGATCTGCTGCCCCCTCCCCACCGCAGTCACTTCTCCACTTCATACTCTATGAGAGTTATTCATCACAAGCAATACTTCTTTTCAAAGGTGCATATTAAAGTGGTGTGATCCCAGACAACTCATCTCCCTCTTGCCTTGTCTCTCTCTCTCTCTCTCTCTCTCTCCTACCTCCAGTGAGCACCTATCCTGCGCCTTCACCTTCTTCTTGCACGGCGAAAACAACGTATGCACCAGTGTGGAGATCAACCAGCACCAGCCTGTATACCATCTGACGGAGGAGCACCTCACTCTGGCTCAGCAGGCCTCCAGCCCCTTCCAAGGTGGGTCTCCAGTCCACTACTCCTGGCTGTTTCGTGAGCAGCTCAGGATGCACTGGGAAGAGTTCATAGGGACTGGTTGAGCTAAAACAATTAACGCAAGCACGCTACACAGCAACGCCAAAGCAAACACTGCGTCCTCTGTGAATTTTTTTTCAGCCCGCTTTGGGCCAGTTTGAAACAAATACAGAATGAAACCTCTTCCTGAAATTTAATTATGTGGCAAGTTTGCCTTGGGAAGTGTAGTGTAATGTAATGTGTCATTTTGATTTGACCCTCCAGTGGAGTGCCACTCAGACAAGTTTTGTCTGAGTGGTCTGAAATCTGATCAGAGGCTGCCTGATCTTAGTGGGAGGAAAAAATACTACCACTACAACGAGTAGCCTCTACACGAACATTCAGAAATGCACTGCAAGGCAAGCCCCACCCCCCAAAGTTCTGGTACTTTGGGAAAGTACCCTCAGAGCAGGGACTTTTTGGGGGGGTAAAATAAAGAGCGGGGGTACTTAATGTAGACCCTGGTCCCAGCTTATGTCTTGCTTTTTGTTTTCTCTTTCTTTGCTTCAAGACCATCTTGGAATTTCTCACTTGAAAACAAAAAGCTGTGCCTAGCTGACAGAATCCAGTGGAAACCCTCTGACATTTGCATGTTTGTACACATGCCTGTGCAGCCAGATGGCCAGGGCAGAAGGGCCGGTAGCCTGTCGTTGTCGCTGTTTATTTCCTGCTCGGCAACATTATCCAAAATGTCGTCAGCTGAGGAGAATCTTTCATACTCTGGAGCCTAGTAAATACACATGTTGTGAGAAATGACCAAATAATAATATTTATTTATTTTGACAAACGTTTGCCTTCTGTTTAATGAAAATGCAGCAAAATGCGCAGAATGTATGGGTCCGATTCAAATTTGTGAATGGGGAACTGTTTTCCAGGTGGGACTGTAGCAGCTGTCTGGGTTTAAACCCTTTAATAAAAATCAGCTGTGCATTCTGTGGCTTTTCCTCGAAACATTTGAGTTTATAAATACAATGCTGTATTGTTGGCTGAGAAATACTTTTTTTTTTTTCTTCACACTCACTCGTTACATCTCTGCTATGAAAGGTAACCAAAAAAAAGTTGAGAAAATGTCGTCCAACCACTGCACCATGTATCAGTGGGCCAATGTAAGGAGTGAAAGCCTCCTTTGTCCCCTTTATGAAAGAATAACCACAGATGCAAAATACCAATACTAATCAGATATTGAAAGGTCATTTTTCTTACATCTAGTGGATGTGCTCCAGCTTCTTTTACTTCCAGGAGGCCACTTTAAAATGTTTTTGCGTTTGTCCACGCATTATTGCTTGCATGCGATTAATCTAAGAAATGGCATCTACTAAAACACAAGTTAATCTTCAGCATTTAAGGACCCCATTTAGCTCAAAATAACTTCAGGCTCTTGAGCAAAGCACTGAGCCTGTTGCCCCACGGAGATAAGGTAGTGTTTACTAGAGTAAATATGCTTTCAAAAGCATTTTTCAACAATATTTTCCTCTAAACATTAAATGCCGAAGTGTAATTGTAATTGAAAATATATTAGCGAGCTGTGCGCATGCAAGATAATGCAGTCTTCTGTCAGGCTGTGTTTCATTACAGATTGGCTCACTGCCAGTTAAAGAATAAACACAGCTGTCACTTTAAATGATAGTGTAGTGTTAGAGTAGTGTAGTTATAAAAATGTTTGGCTCTGCTGATATTCCATCATGGGCTCTAAATTCATTACCCCACCCTAAGCCAAGTACCATGTCATCCCAAAACCATAGTTTGTTTGCATTTCCACTCACACATCATGGGAATGTTGGCTATGAAATACACTTTGACTTTTTTTGTGAAAGACACAGTAAAATAAAATAATTTCTTACACTTATTATGTTGGTATGCATATCTGCATCATGGATTATTCCACTCTACAACTTTTGACAACTTCCCCTGATCTTCCCCCCTCTAGCAGAAGTCACATGCCAGACTGAAGCAGATAATACACACATTTTAAACCCATGCGTTTCCGAATAGTGTGCGGCCCAAACAATGATTTAACTATTAAAAGCTTAAAACTCCTTGATTTGTGCTTTCTTCATAAAATTTAAGTTTTTGACACGTGAGCCCTGAGGAGTTTTCCTCTTTTAGCTTCTCATATATAGTATACAGGACTGCGATTCAGTCCTGCCCTCTTTTTCCAGAGTAATAACAGTGATCACTTCCTCTATTCACTAAAGTAATTCCTGTATAGCGAACCACTTTACTGCCTCTGGAGCTCTTCTGAAGAGAGGTGATAATGTCCCGTCTAGTTAAAGACTAGTGCGTTGGATATAAAAATAAAATGATTATTGGAACTTTGCGTATGGATTCCTATAGGGATGTTGATGGGTTTTGCTAGTCATTTAGGACGATCGTATTGCTCCCCAGCCACCTAGTAGGTAGTTAGTTATGACTCAATTACTTGTTCAATGAATGCCTGCCTTTGCCCAATTATCATTCTTTCCCAGTCATGTACAGTAGTTCAGGAATACTTAAAGTTGTCATGTCATTCCTCCACACACTACTTCTTTGTTTATTGGGAGATAACATTGCTTCAGTTAAATTGCTTGTATACTCTTGTGTGCTTGTGGATTATCTTGAAATGGTTAAAATTACGTTCATCATTATTTTGATGGGACGCACCTGCAGCCTATGTTAAGGCCCACTGATTGATATATACCCGAGTGAAGCAGACGTGTCTCCATACGGTGTGTGTATTTTATGATCGGCATTGGCTGTCTGTTTAGTCTTGGAGCACAGTGTGTGTCTATGCGCAGGTGTGCGTTTTCACCGCTGCAGTGCACATCCTCCTGGCTAACCAAGCCTAGCGTAGAGGAAGGGGCCCACTGCCATCCCTCCTTACCCCCCCCCCCCCCCCCCCACCCCCACCTCTGCCAAGCTTGGTTTACTGTGCGGCAGAGCGCTCCGGCAGTCAGACCTCTCCAGGATGTGACCTCATAAAAGGGCGCAGAGTGAATGTAATGAACTCTCAGCCCATTACACTGATCTGAGCACATTTGACATGTCTTCAGGGAGCCAGAGATAGACTCACAGCCAGAGAGAAAGAGGGGCGGAGGGGTAGGAGTGGGGTGGTGATAGGGAAAACGAAAAAACCATTTCCATAATTGTGCTGAATTTGATCTCTCTTCCACAACTGGCCACGGGTCTTAGGAGTGTGTGTGCATGGCGGCATGCGGAAATGAAAGGGAGGAGGAGTGGGGTTGAACATAATTAAGGTTAATATGATCGACCATAGCAGGGTGATGTTGTGTACCGAAACATAAATAAGCTTTTGTTCTTCTCTCTGTGGGGTCGATTTTGCTGAGGTAGTGTGTTCTGTGGGCTGAGTTAAAGTTATTCTGGGGGGCATCCAGGATACATTGGGTCTAAACAACATGTTTCATGCATTAAAAATGTTTCAGTATTTAACTATTGCCACCTAAGTCCCTCTGTCTGGGTAAAGAAGAATATTATCTCTCCAAGTACATTACTTATTGCTTTGTTACTTATCTTCCACCACCACCTGCCCGTTGCTACCTTTTAAATATCCAGAAGTGTTTGGATCTGTATATTAGGTTTTTCAATCAAACCAGTCATTTCCAAACCTTGCCGTTTTAAAGTTGTAATCTTCTAGATTTTAGTCCTGGTTGATTTGGTGACAACCGTGGTAACAGCAGGAGCGGTTTAATACAGCTGACACTCCTTGAGCATATACTTTCTCAGAAATACACCAGAAGAGCAACCAAACAAACTCACCTTGTTTAAGTAGTTTTCCACGGAACAGCAGGAGGACACAGTAAAGTTGGTTAGCTTGCTGCGTTGGAGGTGTGCAGCCTGTCGTTTGCAGCTCTTCATCTCCATGCAGCTCCCTCCTGTTACATTACTCCCTTGCAAAAAATAAAACAGATCGGCCAGCGAAAAAAATTCCAAAGATTTTTGTAGATGCTTTTTTTTTTTTTTTTAACGACGCCAGCGGAGTTTGCTGTGATAAACACCTTGAGTTTCCTGTGCCTACCTCACAATAAACGACACCTTGTGTTTTGCATGTTGAACGCTTTTCGTGTGAAGCAGCGGCACTAGGAAGTGTTTGGTTTGCATTAATAACGCTGAGACGGTGTAAAGACAGTGAACTGTAAACACTGAGGTTGATATCAATCAGAAAAAATCTGCACTGGATTGTTTTCCTGTGAATCTTGCATGGGTAGATGGGTTTAGTCATTACCAATATAAGCTACTATATAGAGAGGTAATCACTAAATGTAAATACATTTGCTGGCTTTTGCAGAAAAAAATGCGGACCATACATAGTTTTCAAAATGGGCTTTGATTTCATGACGATCTTAAAGATTATAACGTTTAGGTTTGGGAGATTTGGGAGGTGAAACACTACTAATGCGTCTCCTCTTCCTTTTCCTACTCTTTTCTCTCTGTCGTCTCCCGCCATTTTAACCATCCTGGAGGCTGTTCTTTGGTGCGGCCGCAGGATCAATACCTGGGGACAGAGGCCATTCAGTCTAGTAATGACACACTAGAAAATCGGAGCAGAGAGGGACGTTAACTAATGTTCACTCACACGCCCAGCCAGTCTCTACGTAAATCCAAACCTATGATACGCGAAGAGAAAGAGAATAGATGCATAACAAGCTGACAGTGTGTGTGTGTGTGTGTGTGTGTGTGTCTCTCAAGTTCACATGCATATGGTTTTCTGTGCTTATATGTACCATATGCATTATGCATGTTAGTGTATGGTTCTATCTGCATTCTCTGATGGATGCAGGTCTCTCTAAGCAGACCTTGGGGCTCTCTGTGTGACTCTGATACATCTGTGCAGTCAAGTGTGTTTGCCCAGGAGTGGCCCTTTTTATAAGCCGCTGTTTATGGGCTCTGAGAGGCCACCGCTTGCCAATAATTGGCGTCGGGATTGCGCTATAAGTATTTGGCGAGTCAGCCGGGGCCGGTTGGGTCCAGCAGCGTTTCGCAAAGGTCAAAGCTCTGCTGATTCGGCCGGAGATGGTAGAATGACGGGGAAAGGAAAGCATAGCGGAGAATAAAGATAGGAATTTTGATCGACATGAGAAGAATTTGATTGTTGCGAGTGGGGAAAAAAAGAAATATAAATATATAAAAAAAGGAAGGCAGTTAGGTAAATATGAATTGATGGCCAGCCCAGAAACTAGGAAAACAGCCGGAAGAATGATCGACAGGAATTAGGACAAGAGAGAAGGAGGGGGGGACGAGGGTAAGGATACAGAGGTGGAGGGAGGGTTTATTTTGTGCGAATGATGCAGACTCCTTATACTGACTAACAGTGTCTCCCCACTCACCCTTTTCCTTTGGCTAGTGATTCTGAGTCCTTTTGGCCTGAACGGCACACTTACTGGCCAGTCGTTTAAGATGTCAGACCCACCCACCCAGAAGCTAATTGAGGAGTGGAACCAGTTCTACCCCATCAGCCCCAGAGCCAAGGAGGGTGTTTCAGAGGACAAGGTGGAGGATATGGACTGGGAGGATGACTCTCTGGCCTCCGTGGAGGTCCTCGTAGGTCAGTTTTTAATATCATTAAACTTAATCTTTGTGAAAATACCTGTTTCAAATGCAGAGTTGACGGCTTTGTTGTTGACTGGTTTGGCTTCTGAACATCCCGCCTCTGCCTTTACAGGTGGTGTGCGGATGGTGTACCCAGCCTGCCTGGTGCTGGTACCCCAGTCAGACATCCCCGTTGTGGCCCCTGTGGGGTCCTCCCACTGCACTGCCGTCTACTCGGGTGGCCACCAAGTGCCTGCTTCCCAGCGAGAGCCCGCCATGTCTTTGGTGACCCTCACCCCTCCCACATCGCCTGAGGAGGCACAGACAGGTAGCTGTATAAACTCATTTATACTCAAGACGGGTTAATTCTTCAGTTAAGTCTGAAGGGCAGTGCTTGCTTTTATATTGATCTGGATGATTAAATTAAATTAGATTAAATTATTAAATTAGATTAGATTAAAAAAAGAGTTTCTTGTCAAATGTCTGTTTACCTTGCTCTCTCCCTCTCCAGTGGACTCTCACTCGGCCCAGAAGTGGGTTAAGATGCCTTCATCGTCGGATGCGTTCAGCGTGGACAGAACAAGTCACCATGGAGGCAAGATTCCACGCCGGCTTGCCAGTCAGGCGGTGGAGCGCGTCTGGCAAGAGTGCAATATCAACCGAGCCCAGAACAAGTAAGTTATTGTCTCTATAAAGTAGGACGGATTGGTTAGCCATGCCATAAATGAAAATTTTCAGAACCCAAAAGATTTTCTTTGTGTATTGATTGACTGTAGACTAAAGAAGCCGTGAGAGTTCCCTTATTTGGTCAGCAGGATGACTTTTAAGTAAAAGCAAAATGCTGACTGCCATTATTTATAATATAATAAAAAATAAAATATTTTTTAACACTTGCTGGTAATAATAAAATGTATTAAACCGTCAAACTGCAGGAAAAGCACCTTTCTTTAGTGATTATTTTTGCTGTGTTGCAAAGACAGTAACAGCGGCCAATCAGACGACTCTTTTCTTTTTTTTTTTCTTTTTTTAAAATTTGACTCAGTTTGCCGCCTCATAATTCTCTGTGTAGGAAAAACTGTGTCTATGCGCCCGTCTTTTCTTCCTCCGTGATCTTGTGCTCCGTAAAATCATCAACATAATGCTCAAACCGTTTGTTTACTCTTTCATCTCAGTAGAGAGAACCAGTCCTTGTTTTTTTTTTTTTTTACGAACACTCACAAGTTGTTGCTGTAACAAGCAGCTTGTTATGCGGCAGTGTTCAAGTACTCTTAAAAAGATGGAAATCTCATTTTCAGTAAACGATACAATTAACCCAGATACTTCAGCTGGTTCAAAGTTCTACACAGGCCCAGATACCATGCCTGGTTAATTATTTAAATTAAGCTGGATGACGTGGGATGACGGGTTTTGCATTGGAGTGAAGTCAATTGTAATACATTCCCTAATGGTGTTTATTTTTCAAATAAAATCTGCACGACCCCTTTCTCTGACTCGCTGGCCTTTTGCTGATCTCTTCCTGCACCTTCTGACTGATCTGTCATATAACTGCTTTGATGTTCAGTGTCAAACTGTTTTCCGTAATGCTTTGATGTACGTCCATAAACCATACAACGACCTAAATGGAAACATTGATCACTAGTAATTAAAATAAGAGTTAGATGCAGTTTTGTCCCATGGTCTTATATTATTCACCATCAGTGAATCTGACACATTGGGAGCAACCCGGGATCTGTTGCCCCTTGACCAAGCACAGAATGTCAGCTGGAGTTAGCTGTTGGCTTGTCAGCCAAAATATTACTGCTCCGAGCAGAGCGATGAAATCAGC
Source organism: Lepomis macrochirus (assembly GCA_024633595.2). Taxonomy (NCBI): domain Eukaryota; kingdom Metazoa; phylum Chordata; class Actinopteri; order Centrarchiformes; family Centrarchidae; genus Lepomis; species Lepomis macrochirus. The sequence goes on from JALXJV020000021.1 coordinate 26,683,013, forward strand.
CTCAGTGCAAAGCTTTTACCACCGGCCACTGTAAACCAAAGGAACATGAGAAAGGGCTTTTTAGGATTTTAATTTCAGAAATTAAACCAAAAAAGAGGATGTGTTGTTTCACATGAATAACGCTGCGTGAAAAAGAGCTGAGGAAGTGGCAACACACTCAGTCGAAATTAGCCCTCAGTAGAATTGTAGCTGAACGTTGTTTCTTTTTTCCTCCCCAGGCGGAAGTTCTCAGCCGCAACCAACGGTACCTGTGAGGGTGAGCTGAACGAGAAAGTGGGAGCCTGGGATTTCGTGGAGCCCTCACAGAGGTCGTACTGCAACTGTTCCAGGTCTGTCGCTTTCCATGTGGCTGTACAGTATGAGGGGACATACATGAGCAAGTAGCTGCTGCACAAAGACATTTCAGAGAGGTTATACAGAGTATGGAGCTTTGAACAGCAGCACAGAGGGCCGTAGTCAGCAAAAATATCTGTAAGTTACATCCACGTCTAGACTTTGACAAGCGTATTATTCTTCATATATTTCAATTTATCACTATTTTGTCTAAGTGACAACTGTGCCGGGGCTGAATCCTCTGCTGTGTGTTTCTGTTAGTCAGACATTTTTATTCCCGCACTGATGGGAATAATTTTGGGGGAGAAAGAACAGTTTGACCTCAGTTTGATGGAGCACTTACTGTATTGTTTCCTGCAGATGACTGTTTGACTGAGGATTCTGATTTTAGCCCCAAAGCTTGATTTCGGTAGTGTGTTTATTTTCTTGTTTATCTCATTTTAATTAGATCACTGTCTTTGGGGGCTCCATTCTTTTGAATTAAACAGCAAATCAGCTGTCCTCTGCATCCTTCAGCCCTCAGCTTATCATCTGTCCCGGCCAAGCAGCTGTTTTACTCACAAGGGTACATGTAAACACAAGCTTGTACCATCCACTGCAGACTGCAGGTCCAATCAGTGAGCTGGATGCTTGACTACCTTCCACACGGGGAGCTTGAACCTAATCTAATAGCTCTATCTAAGAGATAGATTTCTGGTTAATGAGCTATCAGATATATGGATAGGTTCTATCTAAACTGAATTGTGCCTCTGTGTGTTTCAATAGTTTGATACCTTGCTTGCTTGTTTGGGCATACTTCCATTGGGGAATCCTTTGCACTAGGCTTTTTTTTTTTTTTTTTCTGGCTTGGAGCGCAGACGAGAGCAGGGTGGATTGGGCCAGTCAGCTGGAGCATGTTAATTTGTTGGAAGCCGCCCAACACTTTGGCGACACAGAAGCGGGGAGCTCGGTGCATTGCCAGGTTTAATGGCCATTAGCTTTGTTTTGTAGATGGAAGTCTTCCGTGTGCCTGCTTATCTTGACATCTAATTGTCAGGATGCGCTAATACCCCCGGCCATTAAAGAGACACAGCTTCCTCGTCAACACCCTTATCCATTACCACAGCAGTAGGCTGAGTGGTGACCCAGCAAAGGAAAGGCTAAAGAAACACTGACCCAAGAGACGTACAGGTACTGTTAAGAGAAGGTGTGTGAAATGGCTTGGTTATCTGCCGGCAGGTCGGGTGATCTCAGAGCAGGTAGTGCATAGCACAGGGACCATGGTTGAAGCCTTGGTATGGTGTGTTCCAGTGTAATGCATCACCTGGTCAGCCCCGTTGAACTAGCCGAATAGGCAGTAGAGCAAAAGGATAGATGTTGTTTCTTTTGTGCTTGACAGCATTTGGTTTATTTGCTTTATTAATTAAAAAAAAAAGAAGTAATGAGTAGGCTTTTAGAAGATGCATTTTTGTTAAGGCCATGAATTTGAGTGTGAATAATAAAGAAAATGCTGATTGTGCAGTAACATTTATGTTAGGTGTTGCAGTCTTACACTCACGCAACTTAATTGTTGTCTAAAGTTTTTTGCTAATGGATGTGAGATGAATTAGCGGGGCAGCCATGGTGCAGGTTAGAGTAATTCAGTTAATTGATGTTTTCCAGACGAAGCAGATGCGAGGGTGTAGAGGGAGATTTTACACGAGCTGCGCAAAATCTCTGCACATCATGAAAATGAAAAATGAACTGCACATATTAATGGTCTGATAGATCATCTCTGTCTCTTCTGCCATTTTGCTTAGTGTCACCAGTGCCTCGTAGTCTCACCGCATTTCCCTGTTTGTCTTCTCCCCCTGCAGATATAAATCAGTGAAGCAGCGAACAGGCAGCACCCCAGGCCAAGCTCAGTCAGCGGGCCAGCCCTCCCAGCCTCCTACCAAGCACAAGGCTGGGGGAGAGAAGCCAGAGAAAGGCGACAAGCAGCAGAAAAGACCCCAGACGCCCTTCCATCATCGTAGCCTGACCAGCGACGATGCTTCAATAGAGACAGAGGCCACGGCGGGCCAAAGGTTGGCCATGAGGGGCCAGGATGGAGGAAGATTCACTAGTATACGTTCTACAGATGTGTCTGCCATCCAAAAAGCCCCCCAGCTGCACAGTGGGGGGGTCAGCGCTGGGCCATCAGAACAGGCCAACTCCCCCCAACCGCCACCACTTAGCCCCCACCCCTGCGAGCGTAGCGAGGAGTCAGGGGAGGGCATGAAGAACCCTTCAACCCCCAACAGCCAACACTTTTACCATCCACCCCCGGAGCCCTGCCTTGTCGGGGTGAAGGGTGGCGGCGAGGAGCCAGAGGGACTTAACCCGCACTTCCACTCCCATCACCCCCACTCCCACCACGGCGCTTCGACCTACTCCGACCCTCCTGAGCCCACTGTTTACGTGGGTGCAGCGGTCAACTTGGAGGAGGACAGCTCCCACACACCATGGAGGTTATTCAACCTACCCCGCAGGAAAGAAGCCGAGCTGCCCACGCCACTGCTGCCGGGGGACAAGCTAAGGGACGAGGCCTCAGCATCACAGGACAACCTGGTGTCGGTCACAGAGTGAGTGACACCTGCCGATTAACAATCACTGTTCAACGCTCCCTCTCTCTCAAAAAGACACACACACAGTGACAAAGGCTTCAGCCATTCACAGACTAAGCAGTTAGGCATCCAGGCCCTCCCACCTTTCCCCTGTTACAATGTGGCCCCGGGCCGCTTTGGAGCACTTTCAATAGTCCAGAAAAAATTGTTTTGACAGAGTAATGATGCTAAACCAACCATCTCCCCTTTTCTCTCTCTCTCTCTCTCTCTCTCTCTCTCTCTCTCTCTCTCTCTCTCTCTCTCTCTCTCTCTCTCAGAGATCCTCCCACCTCACTCCCCCCTCCCTCAGCTTCAGAATGTTCGGTATAGCGCTTAGCTGCACACAGCATGTTAATCTCTTGCTATGTGCCCTTTTGACATCATACATCACCAATGTGCAGGGCCAGCACTGCTCATCGATTGCTATACGCACATACCGGAGCTAGGCGAGAGGAAGAGTAATGATGGGGTTAGATAAAGATAAACCTCTGTTATTGTAATATAGTTGAAGCTGAAAGAAACGCTGTCTGCTGGCTATCAGTCGGGCAGGCATTGGAGGGAAACCTGCACAGAAAAGAAGCTGCTTGGAAGGAAGAGGATCACAGATGGGCAGAGCGAGGGGGCTTGTCCAGTGTGAAGGCAGGCAGAGTGACCGGCAGGCAGTGGGGTGGCCATAGTGGGAATTATCAGCAGGGTTATGCAATCCCAGCCGCTTGGATGGGCTATTCTAGTGAGCTGTAATCCTCCCAGCCACAGCTCTGAACGGCAACTAATCTCTGGCCCAGGCCGCTGCACACCATCACCTCACATCCATGCTGTTGATCAGATGAGCAAGTTTGTAATCTTGTACAATATCTTTGTAAATTACAGTTATTTTTAGGCAATTATTTCGCAACTACTATGATTTACACCTCCGAAAAATCCATACCTCGGTGACCTCAATGGTGAGTGGCCGTGTTCACGTCAGAGCTGGACAGGCATGGTGAGAGGACAGTACATAGAATATAGGAGATGTTAAAGGGGAAGGAAAACATAAGTTGGGTCTGTCCCTCCTCTCCTGCCCAATCAGCCAGTAGCTTTCTTATTTTCCCCTCCCTCTCTGTTGCATATAAGGAAACAAGTAGGCCACAGTCAAAGCCGCATCAGAGATTTTGATGAGCCGTGTCACAGTAACAAGTGATGAATGTGTCTGTCTGCTAGTGTATGAGCAGTCACCATGTTCTCATAAATCCGCTAGAAATGTAATTGTGTGACAACAAACATGATGCATCCAGTTCTGTTGCATGACAGCTGTCAGAATGGTTTGCACTCGCTGCCATTTCTGTTTCTGCAGATAAACACGGTGGCAGCTATGACATGATATCAGGCAGCATCAGGCTAACAACTGTTATTTTATAACTGACCAGACTTCTCTCTTAAAATCGTCTGTAATTGAAATATCACTCTTTGTATGTTATTTGGAACGACTGTCTGTTGCCTGTGAAAGCTCTGCGTTGGTGACTCCAGAGTCTTTTCCATCCTCCCAGGGTGATGTCCACATCTAAATGGCCACTGAAGGTGTCTGAAGAACGCGTTCAAATGTATCGAGCCAGGAGGAACCAGTACCTGTCTGCTGCTATAACCGACGGAGATCACGAGCCAGAGGTGGACCCTTACGCCTTCGAGGAAGGAGACGTCAAGTTCACGTTCTCCAACAAGAAGGATAAGGCAGGCGGGGAGCGCGAGCCAGGCAAGAAACATAAGGTAAGGCGAGCTGAGAGTTAGGAGTGTTTCTAAACCTGAGCATCACCTTCCCTGCTTCCTATAGAGCATCCGATAGAGCCCAGGTAAAATGTAAGGCCATAGTACAGCTATTATGTTTTGCCCTACATGTGCATTATCGCTAACTATCACCAGAGTGCCTGTAAGAACAAACTGAAATACCTTTCTATTTTAGCAAACATTACATTTGTACACCCCTCAAACATCTAACTTCTTCTCACACAACATACACCTGCTCCACACCAACTCTTTTTTTCTGCTATATGACTGTTTTTTGAACATACCCAGATACTTTAGTGGTCTTGATGCACCCATGCACTTTTTTTTGTTGTGACCAAAATGTAACATCTGCTCAGAATGGCTTCTGTCTTTCTGAATTTTAGGGACTGAAACTCAAGAATAATTAATGATAAAAGCTTCAGACCTGAGATCACAAGTACCCCAATTAAGTGTAGATTATTAAGCATATTGGTGGGATATTTAAACAGCTCTGCCACGACTTGTAATGCTGGGAGCTCTTGTCAGAAACCTGAACTTTGGTATTTAACTTGACACCCTGCCATTTCTTTGATTGTGACTAGCTAACCTGAAAAACAGCCCACATTGAGCTCCACTGTGCCTAGAAACAAGCCACACACAGTGCCTTTTCCAAGTTGGCTGCTTTCTATCCAGTTTGCAGCCACACCCCATTGGATTTAATGCAAAAAACTAAAGGCAGTGACAGATTGGAAAAAAAAAAAAAACATTTAGCAGTGTGAAGCCTTCCTAAAAGGCAGCATGGAGAGTAACCACTTCATCTACGTCTTTCTTAAAAAGGGGACAAGAGGGCTGATTTTAAGATCAGGGAGCAGGCGAGGTAGAAAATAGGCCATCAGCATCCTTAGCAATACAGCACTAAAAATAACGGCGCAACCGCTTTCCGCATACATCCGCTTTCACTGCCCAAGTCTAACTGAGCAGGAAGCTATCCCTGAATCCCCATTGTTACCAAAATGTTAGGTCTGTCCAGTTTCCTTCAAGTTGTTTTGTTTTTCCTATTTGATCTGCTCTCTCCCTCCGTCCCACCATATTCCTCTGCGCTGCCTCTGCCTCTGCCTCTGGGGTAGTTGGTTGCGGCTCTAGACAAGGGGCACCTGTTAGCTGGGTATCACCCCAGCATTGAAAGGGAGAGTCGACGTGTATGTGTTCATTCCTTGACTGCGTGTTTGCATCAGGCTTCACAGAGCCTGGGCTCTAACCACGGCAACAAACCTGGCTCACTGAACCATTAAGCTTAAAAGGCGTACTCAGATATTTTCCTTCTCCTCTGTCCCTCTGGTCTGTGCTGGGATGTAAGGGTGGAGGCAGCCCTCAGTGGAGTGGAGCGTCCCAGAAGAGCTGTCAGTGCAATGGAGCCCTTCCACTGTGTGCTTAATGTGGTGTGTGTGTGTGTGTGTGTGTGTGTGTGTGTGTGTGTATCCACCCCTTGTGTGTCTGCTCCTCCCTGATTTTTATGGATAATATAAAAAAATGTATTTTTTTTTTCTCGTGGCTACAACATACTTGACCTCCTACCTGGCTGATGTGGAATATAAACCTGGAGCACTAAGAGAATTTCCTTTTGATGGATAATTTTAGTGTAACAAGATAAAAGTTTGTGATTCCAGTAATTTTTCCTCTTTTGAAGAGCTCAATATGCTGCTACATCTTCTTATTCATTCAGTGCTCATCAGACTATTAAACCACTAACTGGTCGCTCCCTGTCAGTGTTGGTAATTCCGCTTTCTTGTTTTAACCTGCTGTGTGTAACTGCATGTGAAAAATAATAAAACAAGATCTACAATATCCATGCAATAGGCGATTTTATTTCCTAAGCTAAATATATAAACTGACATTCTCTTTTTGTACACACACACACACACACACACACACAGACAGAGTAGGTGTAGTGCTGTTTGTTTAAGTACACTCCTCCGTAACAACAAGAGCACACTTATTAAGCACGTATGCACGGTTAAGTTGTGGCTTGTTTCGAAGGTTACGTAACCACTGTTCCCATGGTCGCAAGTTTACATATGTCGTCAAGTTTAACTGACCACATGATCAAATGTTAGACTGACTTTTTTTAGTTTCATCATGTTCAGAATATTACAGACGCAGTCATCAGAACATGGAGTTAAGTAGTATTAGGCGATGCCTGGGCTGCGGTAGGTTGTAATGAGCGTGGCATTAAGCATAAAATAGGCGATTGAACACAAGAGCTTTGTGTTTTAAATTATTTCATTTACTTCGGTGGCTCTCAAAGTGGCACCTGAAGGTGGTTCCAGGGGGTCACCAGCAATAAGAATCATTTTCTTTTCTTTATGATTCCGTCCTTGAGTAACACAGTGACAAAATGTATGACTACTTGGTCATGGCTTTCATGCACTTGTTATAAAACAACTGAAAGAAAAAATTCTATGAGTATCGATGTGACAAAGTTTGAGAACCACTGATTTACTTAACGTGTGCCGAGCAAGTGGTCCCGCATTCGATACATCCATTCTGAGGAAAGGTTGCAGTGCACGCAGAGAGGGGTCAAGCTCAGCTAATATGCGATGAAACATGCCATGAAAACGTAGCTCAGCAATGCTTTTGTTTCCTGCAGGCATTGTGGATGCAGCACAGCACACGCTGGCCAAGTTTAACAGGCTCACTTTGTAATTTTTATATGCAGATGTATCACAAAGTGAATGATAAATGGAAGGGTGTTTTGCTGAGTTTTTATTTTTACTCTTGGTATTTGTTTAATTCACTGTACCGCTCAAAGGCTACCGTCAACTTTTAAGGTGGAATGCTTTTTTTCGTGTTGCTCAATGCTTGATGCTCTCCTGCATGATATACGATTGATGATTGGATCTTAAAGTGCTGAATATAACCGGATTATGCGAACTGTGACTATTCTATTTCTCACTTGGAGGAAAAAAGTGTCCTTCCGGTGCGCTCTAGCAGTACTGCACACCCCCTAAAGTGAAACGCCACAACCAGCAGACTCTGGATTTAGTTATGCTACTTTTATTTACGCGCCACTGTGGCTGGTAGGTTGAGCAAGTTCCACAACTACAGACATCACCCACAAGTGGCGGGTGATAATTTCCAGCCCTGCTTACTAAAGAGTGCAGAGACCTAGAACCCTAGATGAGCATCTCCATGATCAGAGAGAGTTATCGACTCCACTGGAGGCCATGTAGCACGTGGTATGACCGTCATCTGATGACCGTACCATTCCACACATCTGGTACACCTATGTGAGATGGAGTACAAGATACATGCGTAGAAAAGCGTTAGAGAAATGAGGAAAGCAAATGAGACCGAGGAAAAACATGATTGGATGCTTTCAAGCAGGCAGCCCTGGAGTCGAAGACGCCTTTTGTAATATGTAAAGACTCCACACAGACCGAATTTCCCACCCAAGGTCAGTTATTGATAACGGGTTAAGGCATCATTCATTACCACCTTAGATTGTGTCCTTGGAGCGGATGTTGTGCACTGCTGTGGATTGGTCCTTTAAGGGAGACAGATTAAAGCTTGCCTTACTCAGAGAAAAGCCCTGGAGCGTAATGAAATCAATGGCTAGGACATAACATTCCTGTTCCCCAGCTAGAACTGCTCAGCACACAGTGCACACACAACCCATCATAAGAGCGCACACACACACACACACACACACACACACACACACACACACACACACACACACACACACACACACACACACACACACACACAGACACACAGAAAGCCAGCCCTCCCACATATTGATGTCTGGGTGGGAGCCTAAGAGGCCATTCCTTGGATCATGATTTTGCTCTGATCCACACTGGAAATCTCATTTGCTACAGCAGAGTAAAGCAATCCCTTTCCTCCGTTCTTCTGTTTCTGTCCAATTTTCGCTTTTATTATTCCGATTATTCTTTTTTTTTTATTACCTTGATTAGAGAAAGGGAGCCCCTCTTTGTAAGTTGAATCTGGCCGCTCGATGACACGTGTTTATTTTTGGTGTATTTTTTTTCGTATGGTGTTTTGAGATTTAACTCAGGCCCAGTCAAATTTATTTGTATAGTTCTTAATCACAGTTATGGACTCAAAGGGATTTCACCGATCCACATGACAACACAGTAATGAAACAGACTCCGCTCAGCCACAGGTCCTCATTACGTACAAGAAAAAGCTTCGTCGACATGGGATTGGTGTCATATTATTCTAAACAATTTCTCTGTCCGGACTGTACAGTCTGAGCATTGTTTAATCAAATGTTTACTGATTGGAGGATCTCGCTGGTTGCGTAGATATGTGTGGGGTTTTTTCAGCCCTCCTTCTAAACTTCCCGTCTTTTGTTTTCCCTCACAGGGTGAAGATGGAGGAGCAGGTCCATCAGATGGTAAGAGGCTCATTATTTCATTAAATCATTTATTTTCGGCTGCTGTCACACAAACACATGCAGTAACACTGCCACCCACAGAAGATCTAGACAGCGAGGCTAGGGTGCACATTGTATCTTGGCATTCAAATCCGAGGATTAAGCGCACTGAATGAAACTTTCAGTTCAGTCTTACATCCTACAATCCCATATGTCAATAGAATTTAGTATTAATTTACTAAATAAGGAACATTCATTCTCAATTATTTAAATCTCATGTAATAGATTTGTCATTTCAACAGTTGAATGTACAGGAAAGTCTGTTTCCTGAATTGATTTGAATGGAAAGTAAATTGAAGGCAATCTGGTAGTCAGTTTGCATAAACAATAAAACAAAAAGAATTCAAAATTCAGATACTTTAACAGTAAGGAATGTTTGTTTGTGCAGATGCTCAGCGGGCGGCTGCTCACAATCGAATGGCTTCCACCAGCCTGATCCACGAGACGGACCTGGTGGTGTCCATCAACGACCTGGACAACCTCTTCAACTCGGACGAGGACGACCTGGCGGTTAGTAGAGTCCGTGGCTCACATTGCAGTGAATATCTCATTACGCAGAGCGTGGTCTGGCACTGTGTGCACGTGCGTGCGGTGCGTGTGTGTGCGTACGCGTGTGTGTTTGTGTAATGTGTCAGAGAATTCACTCTGTCAGTCATCAGCTGACAAGTCTCACTACCCACTGCAGTTAGTCTACGAAGATGTCATGTGTGATACTGACTTGCAGGCCCCACAGGAGTGAGAAATATAATGGAATGAATTTCGAGTGGTGTTATTAACTGACACTTTGAGTTACCAAAATGGTCAGGTGCTAAAAGACTTACTTTTTCTCTACAGCCTGGTTCCAGGCGACCGGTGAATGGAACGGACGAGAAATTTGGCAGCAAGGAACCGAAGCCATCCACTTTGGACCCTGTATCCTGCATTAGTATGTATCTCTACATCCGTCTCCACTGATGTCTCTCTCTCTCTCCCTGAGCACTGATGTGCCGTGCCCCCTTAACCTACAAGGATGGATTTACCTCAAGTGTTAATCTAGAATCAGATTTGTCATCCCTGTCAGCCCCTTGAAAATTGAGAATAGTCCGCTGAGATTTTGCCAGAAGCCCCAGTTTTAAACGTAGAATTTCCCCTTGCTCACAATTTCAACTTAGTCAAATGGCATCATCTCCTTTTAAACCACTAAATAAAATGAAGACGTTTGCCATCAAGTATCATTGATGCTCACCCTTGGCTTTGCCACCTAGTGGTGGAGAATATGGCTGTAATTAACTTCAGTGCATTAGTGTTTAGCTGAGAAGGTGTTAGTCATCCTGTAGCTGCTGTCTTGTTCTCCTTTTGTTACTATACTGTGAACACCAGATTCTTGCCTCAAAATTATACTATAAAATTATTATCCAATTTGTTGACTTGAACTCAATTATACCAGAGTATGTTCTGTTAGTTTTATAATTTAGTTATTTATTCTTAGGTTTGAGCTCAGGGACACTAATGTAGAGCTAAAGAGAATTTAAGGACACTATATTTTACTGTGAAGCTAATTGGTCTCAGATCAACCGTTTTGCTTTAGTTTTATGAACATAAACTGTACCGTGCTACACTCTGCCCATTACCATGAGTTTGTTAGCCCCCTGGAAGCATTTTGCAATTATAAAAATGGTTTGAGAGTTCGAGGCCTCTGGCTGTCTTTAGATAGACATAAACGTATATTTAGCTGGAAACTTGTCATTCTACCCACCTTTCAACTCTGCATAAACAGCTATGCTGGATCCTGTAAATTTTCTCTCTGATGCATAAAGAAAAACATTCGAACGAACATGCCAAGACAACTGTGACAAACTATGTAAACGTTTCATCAGTCGTGGGCGAGATGCCTGTTAGACTTTGTGTTTACGTGGTGGCTGTGTAGAAAGACAGCTGCTTGTCATATTTGGTTGCAGAACAAGAAAGCATACGGCAACCGTCTTGACAGAAGCTATACTAACAAACAGCAGATTCCTAACACGTTTACACGCATCTCACATTGTTAAATCATCCGCGTGATTCACGTAATTGTTTTCTTAAAGTATGGTTTATGTCACGAGGTGCTGATTGCTGATATTTGAACTCAACTGCCAAACATATACGCTCCTCCCTCCCAGTGCTCCCTCAGAAGCTCCGCCCCCAAATTTATTGGCACGGATTGCCATATCTCTGCTGAAATGTGGCAGAATCCACAGTCTGCTGGCCGAGGGCAGGTTAGCCTCAATGGGGTGGCATGTTTTTTTTGCAGTACTGTTGAAAGTGTGACAACAAGCCTGTCAAAATTAAATTATGTACTGAAGAAAAATACTTTTCCAAGCACTTTTCTTGTCTTGGTTGTGGGTTAACGAACTATCGCTACCGCTGCGGTAGAACTAACAAAGCTAACCAGTTGGAATCCGCCATCACAAACATGACAACAAACGGACAACACTGTATTGACCTAAATTTGTGTGAAACAACAAAGCTAACTTTACTCACCAGTCGAGCACAATCGCAGCAACCTCCGTTGTGTTGGTTTTTAATTCCTTTCAAATCTTTGAGGTTTTCCAGCAGTGAAACGCCTCACCGATGGCTCTTCGCCCTTGCATGGTCAAATAACTTTCACAATTCGTACCCTTCATACGGTCTCCTCTTGGCTGTTTCTCAGCCATCTTTCTTTCTGGACAGTGCCTAGAGTCCAGCAATGAATCCAGCATTTTTGAATGTACTGTACATGGAGCTAGCGAACCGTGAGGAAATATGCGCTGAAATTAACAAAAAGTGTATTCGATCACAGTCGCTTACTATCCCTTTAAGATATTGGAAGCAAAACATAATTATGTCTATCTCATTATCAGCATGTTTAGCAATGTAAGCTGTGTGATAAGGACAGCTGTGTTGGAACAGACTTTTGACATACCCTGTGAGCTTCAAACACATTATAACCTACGCCTGTCATAATGTGATGGCCCCTTGTTCTTCTGTCCCGCCAGGTTCAGCAGACCTGCACCAGATGTTTCCCACGCCTCCCTCCCTAGAGCAGCACATCATGGGCTACTCTCCCATGAACATGTGCAGCAAAGAGTACGGCAGCATGGATCCCAACTCGGGCATGACCACGCTGGATGGCCTCTCGTCCCTAGGAGGTCACTTCAAGATTGAGGTGGAGGAAAGCTTCTGCAGCCCCAAGCCATCTGAGATCAAGGTGGGTCTAGACTCAGTAAAATCTGCCCGGGGATTGCAGGGTTTGTTACAACTGATTGAACCAATAGGTAAATTTTTATTTCAATAGATTTCATAAGTCAAGTGATTACTGGTGGATAAATGTTTTTCACCACGTTATCACAGAGACAGCCCTTCAGATTATAGGGTTCTTCCCGTCTTAACAAGCTTGTGTTCAGCTGAAGTGTTGTTCAGTTGTGATGCACATATTTTATATGCAGAGTTACTTACACTACTGACGATATCATTATCTCTGATGTCCATAAATCTGAGAAATCACAGGGGAAAAAAAGATCCTTACAGCTCCTGAATTTGACGGAGAATCATAACATTTTTCAAACTTTTCCTCACTATCAAAGTAATCCAGTGACATGCAAACATGAACTGCTAATACAGGCTATATATATGTAAATTGGCATCGAAATATGTAATGCTCAGTTTAGACTGTGTCATATAATAGTAATATACTTTGGGATTCTGAGATGAAGCTGCAACAGATGTTGTGTTTATGGAATATGAAGCAGCAAAGTGTCAGCCAGGAAATCTATATTTATCTTTACTAAGTATTGTTTGTTCATCCTGTTTTCAACATGATATACCTTATTTTCTGTCCACCTTGTAGGACTATTCATTTGTGTACAAGCCAGAGCTGTGCCAGGCATTCGTAGGCTGCTCCATGTTTGCTCCCCTGAAGACATTACCCAGCCAGTGTCTCCCGCCTGTCAAAATACCAGAAGAATGCTTCTACCGACCAAGCTGGACAATGGGCAGGGAGATGCTCAACCCCGTGCCTGTCATGACTTTCCTCAACAAGGACAGGTACGCTGCTGTTGTGCTTTTGATTGAGATTTGTGTCACCTTAAGAGAGCTCCTCGGGGGTTGCCGTTGTCGCACAGTCGAGGTCTTTGAGATGAGAGCAACGCCACAACTGCGCGTAGGCACTAGTGAAATGGTTTAAAATGATTAATCAGGGAATATCTGATCTTTCTCTCTTAAATTAATGCTTAACAGAAGCACATCAGGTGATTTCAGTGGTGTTAATACTGGGCATTGCAGACACTCTTCTACATGCCTTTTTTCTGTATAATTCCAATCTAGCTTGTTCCAAAGATTCCTTGTAATTTATCATGATGATCTGGGCAGAAGGTTTCTGAGGCATTCTAATTTAGCCTTGCTGAAGAAATGTCAAGGCTGTGCTTGCTGGTTTTGCGCTTTGTGCACGAGGAAGCATATACTCACACAGTGCTCCCTTTCTGTCCGCACACCCTCTGGTCTCTCCCCGGACAGCCCCTTAGCAGCCTGCTCAATTTCCCATGCATGGCTGCCTCAGGCGGAGCAGGGAAATGAGTGTAAAATGCCTTCTTGGTTGAAGATGAGGATTATCACTGGAGTGGTGAGATGGGCCCCCACAGCGGCTCCATGCCACCTCACTGCTCTTAGCAGCTTGGGCTCTCTGATATATCGGTCGCTATTCCTCTTAAATACACATGGTTGCACCTCTGCTGCTTTCCACCCACGAACACACAGGGATTTCTTATCACAGAAATCCAAAACGAACTGTGCTTTGCGCTTTTCTGTAATCAGGGCAGTTGACCCTTATTACATGATCCTGGAACATGACATCTGGCAGGCTCACCAAATTTGAGGGGTTCACTGATCTATATCTGAGCTTGCTACTCTGAACAGAAACTTTCACCATGATGCACTCCTTCAGCTTTAGTCAACCATACTTTGTGCATTTGGCTGAAATGTATTGTATAAAATGCACTACGAACTTTTGCTCAGGTATGGTTGTGATTGGATAACGTTTTGGCTCATATGAAGTTGCGACATGTTGTTTATCACTGCAGAGTGAACTATCAGTGTATAGTTTCTCCAACAGAGTCAGGCTGAGTTGGAAATGTTGACTTTTACATAAGAAGGAATTCATTGTTTTTGCAGCAGAGCTAATTGCAGCTGTGGGGCTATACATTTCCCTGATTATCATGATTATTTTTAGAACCATTTCTTTTTTATTAGAGTATCCTGGTGCATGGAAAGGAAATGTAGAGCAGAACAAGCAGCAAAGGCTGTCAAATTGTAAATACTTTTAATATGAGTAGGGCTTATTTTCTTTCTCTGTTTTATAAGCGTGTAATTGGAGTGCTAAGCCTGGTTAAGGTGGGCTGTGCAGGGAGGGAGAGAGAGCTGTCAGCACTCCACTGTGCCTTGCCAAAGTCCAAGGAGTCATTGGTAAAGATCTTATAATGTTGTGTTCGCGCTGCCTTTGCGTCGGCGTCGCGTGTTGAACGTGCCCTGGCTGCAGGAGTGAAAGTTGTGCTGGGACTTCCGTCTAATGGGTTTGTGCCAGGAGTTGTTCCCCACATACAGCTAGGGACATGATGTGCTCACCCCCCCCCCCCCCCTCCCCCGCTTCCTCACTGTTGCTTGCCAGCCCAAAAATAAACCTTACCTCAGAGGGACACTCATTGAAATGTTCATTGAATGTCTTTCTCTCTCCCTCTCTCTCTTTTTGCTACTTTTTTCCCCTCATTCTCTCTCTCCCGCATTCTTGCTCTCTCATGTGTGCAGTCTAAGCCCACTCTGCATTCCGTTTGTGGTGAATGTTGTCGTGCCCTACTGCCTTATTACTCGAACTATCTTCACAAAAGCACCGAGCCAGTTGGCTAAAAGTATATTTGTTATTTCGAACAATGTGCTTGGTTTCAGCAAAGACCTTGGAAAACAAATGTGTGCTGTGTACTAGTGCAGGGCGTCTTCCTTATTTCCATGGTACAAGTAGATTTACAATAAATCAGGTCAACTGTTGGGAACACATGGCACACATGGGAAATGAGTAACGCTGACATTGGAAGCTGTGATTAGAATAGTTCCTGAATCAGACCTGTGTTAGGATGGTAAAAACTGGGCCTGCTTGCATCCACAAAGGCAAAAATCAAACTGTCCACAAATAGTAAGCAAAAGCCATGTGTTGGAAAAGTCGTTACACCGGGACTGGGCGATATGGCCACAGATGTTATTATGATAGCCATTCGATATCGATAATTATCACGATAATTGTGAAATCTGACTTTTACTCCTGAGTGAAAGTTGAAGAAACCAGAAGATAGATGTGGCTTTTTTCAACAAATATGCAGGAGTAAAATTAAGTAAAATCTTTTTTTACTCCCTTTTCTTCAACTAAATAAATATCTTAATAGAAAAATTAAGCGCTAGTTTGTTTGATTTAATGTATTTGAATCATACATTTATTGAACATTTGTTTTATTGTTAATGAGGAAAATTATATTGCAATAATTATCATTGTTTAATTGCCCAGCCCAAAGGCAACAAACCCTCCACATACTTACACGCTGCAGTATATTGATGTAATGTTGTAATGACTTTTTTAACTTACACACAAGGCTGCTCAGGAGCTGTCTGGAATCCATTCTCCCTCATTTTATCGCAAAATATTTTGAATACCTTAGTGTTCTTAAGCACCTTCTCTAGTGTCTGAGAAAATGGTTTGCTCAGCCAAAATATTCAGGAGGCCGCTCACTTCGTCGTGAGACCAAGTTTGGCCCCTGCTAGACAACATTTTGGTAGGAAAGTCACAAAACATGTAGACAAAACAAATTTAAACAATGAAATGGTGCATACAATAGTACACTTCCTGTTACTGGTTCAAATGGTGTTCACACCAGAAATGAACCGCTCCAGAGTTCACTTGACTGTGGTCCAACACCACACCATGGAGCGCTTGTTTCGTCTACAGCAGAGTTTCAGTCTGGCGTTCACACCAACCCAAATGAACCGCACACCGCAGGGGACAAACGCTCTCAGGTTCGGTTCAACTGGACTAAACAAGGCTCGTCTGATCTCGCCGTTTTTCATTGTTCAATAGGGATCATTTCTAAGTGCCTACATGGCTTTGTTGGGGATCACAGGAATCCTCTTAAGGGACCCCTGGACCCCCCTGGCATCATTTTAAAACCCTAAAACATGCAGCTGTGTTTTTACTGCCGGACGTACGGTAGTCTTTATCAAATTGATGTTGTTTTGTCTTTCTGCCCTCAGTAACATCCCGAGTGTGGGCAGCACCATGGACCAGGATTATAGCCAGACCTACACCCCTCAGACCCACACGCCCTTCATGTCGAACAGTGCTCCACCAAGTAATAGTGGCGCAGGCATCTTGCCTTCACCTGCCACTCCACGTTTCTCTGCCCCCACCCCTCGTACACCACGCACCCCGCGCACACCCCGAGGCCCTTCCAGCGTCCAGGGTTCACTTAAGTACGAGAACTCTGACCTCTACTCGCCGGCGTCCACCCCCTCCACATGCCGACCGCTCAACTCCGTAGAGCCGGCCACCGTACCCTCAATCCCAGAGGCCCACAGCCTCTATGTCACCCTCATCCTCTCCGAGTCGGTCATGAACCTCTTCAAAGACTGCAACTTTGACAGCTGCTGCATCTGTGTATGTAACATGAACATAAAAGGAGCTGATGTGGGCGTGTACCTGAGCGACCCTGTCAGCGAGGCCCAGGAGACCTGCAGCTGCGGCTTCAGCGCCGTGGTCAACCGGCGTTACGGCAACGGCTCAGGCCTCTTCCTGGAGGACGAGCTGGATATCATCGGCCGCGGCTCCGACGTCAGCCGAGAGGCAGAAAAGCGCTTTGAGGAGCTGCGGCTCTCGTCGCTGGAGAGAACTGGAGTTGGGAGGGGGGACCGTGTCCCAGATGAGCTGATTCTCCTCCTGCAGGACCAGTGTACCAACCCTTTTTCACCCATTTCAACCCTGGAGCATGACATAGTGACACGGGGGCCAAGCGGGGCCCCTGTACCGCCCTGTGTGCGGGTGGAGGAGAGGGACTACCACAGCGACTGTTACATGGCCCTGGAGCACGGCAGGCAGTTCATGGACAACATGTCGGGTGGCAAGGTGGACGAAGCGCTGGTCAAGAGCACCTGCCTGCACCACTGGGCCAAACAAAACGGTGAGAAACACGGTCCTTTAGATTTTCAAATGGCCCACTTGGACACTGGATTACATAAAAAAGTTGAAAGAGACTACAAATCATTCATCCAAATAATTTGTTCACCACAAAAGCTATTTAGAATCTAAATCTATTAATCAGGGGTTCTTATGGCAAAATGTTTCCAACAAATGTATCTTGAGACATTTTGTGTTTGTGGTGCCAGAAGTCAAATGTTTTAGAACACCCCCATTTTGCTAGTTTGTATTGAAATAGAAGTAGTTCAAGTCCAGTGATAGACAGATTTCAGATAAAAGAAATTAACAATTGAATTAATATTGGTCATGATTTCATTGTAGAATCAACTGATGACCAACTGGTCTGTCTTCCTTCATTATATATAATACAGAGGTGGAAGTAAATGGAAGTTGACGCTAAAACAAATTTCCACAGCTGTCCCAATTTGTAAAAACCATTTGATCAGCCTGTGTTAGTACACCCTCAGAAGCTTTCTTTTTACAATATAGCAACTAAAGAGGCAATTAATGAAGACAAACCATTAAAGTGAAATAATGAACAAAAGTAATTAATATAACTGTTAATTTTATATCTGAAAACATCCCAGTTTTGGTGATGTACTGTAATGTTTTTTTTTTACTTTGGCAGTTTTCTGCTTACTTTTGTGCCATTTAAGGTTTTTCACTTGACTTGAATTACTAATTTTTCAATACAAACTAGAAAAATGGGGATGTTCTAAAACTTTAAGCGGCAGTGTACCTTAGATTGTTTTGTTGTGAGTGACTGTCACCTTTTGAATTTAAGCTAATTAAACAGCATTTTTAACATCAGAAATCTGGGATTTTTGTGCTGTAAATTTACTAAAACATTGCAGTAATATATAGTACTAGTATTCTCACTTCGTCAGTTTATCAACATAAGTGCTTATTTTTCATATAAGTAAAACTCATATACCTGTAAGATAAATAGTTATAAAGTTATAGATTGGAACAACTACCCATAACTACATTTAGGACTAAAAGATGTGTGGAGAAGCTCGCCGACAGTCGTGGTTGTTTTTTGTTTCTTGCAGCCAGAGTTAGTTTCTTATGTTGTGATTAATCTTTAGCTTTCCTTTTCCTCATCCGTTCTCCAGCAGTGGACGTGAGTGCACTGTGCTCTCAGGACGTGCTGCGGGTGCTGATGTCGCTCCAGCCCGTACTCCAGGACGCAATTCAGAAGAAGAGGACGGTGAGGTCGTGAGGCGTTCAGGGTCCCCTCACCTGGCAGCAGTTCCACAAGATGGCTGGACGGGGCTCTTACGGTAAAGCATGGGAAAAACTGGGGAAGCTTTTTCACTTGATGTATAGTTCTGACTGATACTTTGCTACAGTTCAGTTTAGTTGTATTATAATCAGTAATAATCCACATATTCAATGAAGGTTTCTCTTCTGCCAAGAATAAGATTTGGGAAAACACCCTGCAAGTAAAGGGTTTCAAAATGATATATATGTGTGTCTTAGAAAGTACAAAAACTCTGGATGTTGTCAGATCAGTAGGCAGTGTGTTCCCTCTGCTGTGGTCCAGATGTCAGCTCTGTTGGGAGGAGCTGTCAGCTCTGTTTGGTAACCTCACATTCTGATGCACAGTGGAGGGTGGACGGGCGAGGGAGGGCGGCTGACACCTTACCTGCTCGCACTCGCTCACTGGTCTTTCCTTTCTCCTTTCACCTCACTCCCACAGGCACAGACGAGTCTCCAGAGCCCCTACCCATCCCCACCTTCCTGGTGGGTTATGAGTATGACTTTGTGGTGCTGTCTCCGTTTGGTCTGCCCTACTGGGAGAAGCTGTTGCTGGATCCCTTTGGCTCTCAGCGGGACATTGGGTACCTGGTGGTTTGTCCTGACAATGAGTCCCTGCTCAGTGGCGCCAAGAGCTTCTTCCGAGACCTCACCGCTGTCTATGAGGTAGAGACTGAAAAATAGGGAACACACTTCAGACTATCTGAGACTTTCTTGTTTCTTTGGAAACCGGAGTTTGATGTTGACCTGATCAATGAAGAAAGTACTCTCACGCCTGTATTCGCTAATGATCATCCCGTGAAATGACCTCTATGTAGCAGTACCACACTCATGGTCTTTGCCACTTTGCTTGTGTCTTTGTTTTTTTTTACAGTCGTGTCGACTTGGCCAGCACCGGCCCATTTCCAAAGGCTACCCCGACGGCATAGTCCTAGTCGGCGGCAATGGAGCCAAGAACCTGGTAGATCAGCCGGTCAGCGACTGGTTCCTCAAGGCTGCCAGCGGCAACAGCGACGCCTTCACTAAGCTCAAACTCTATGCACAAGTGTGCCGCCACAACCTCGGTACGTGTCATTTACAGCCTGCCAGGTACTGCTGCATTTTTGACTCTCCATGGTCTTTGTCTGGTTCTTCAGTTCAGTCTGGATTTTATTGTGTAATTCTCACCTGTAACATCAATTGGTTTAGTTATAAAAAGGCTTGCTAGAGAGCCTTGACTGCTTGAAATGAGCCTGAAATCAGTGTAGGAGGAAGTCAAGTTGAAATGGAATAAATGGAGTGTCTTTTCATTTTCTCAAAGTGTGTTGGATGGTATTAATAAAAGTCCAATGCTGTGCTTTCTCCCTTTAGCTCCATACCTGGCATCACAGCCACTGAACAGTTCCCTCCTCACACAGCCCACTCCCCTGCCCTCTTCCAGTCAGTCATCATCCACACAACTGTCTAACTCCGCCTCCAGCTCTGTGGGCCAGCAGGGCTCGGTGAACGCTGCAGGCTCCTCGGTCCCCAACAACAACAACGGCAGCAGCAGCAACAGCGGGGCCGCAAATGGCGCTGCGTCATCTAACAGCCTGGTGACATCCTCAGGCCACCCTAGCAGCGGGATGGCGTCTGCCAAGCCCAGCTCTTTTCCCCCCTTTGGCAGCATGGGCAGCCAAGGCCAGGGAGGTGGCACCCAGAGTGGACAGCTGGGACAGCAGGCTGGTACCCAGAATACTGGCACCTCAGGGGACAACTCCAGCAGCCAGGCCCAGGGTCCCACTGAGCCTCCTGAAAGGTACTGCAGGACACACAATGCTACACGCTGTCAACTCAATAAAAGCAGAATGTTATTTGTATCAGTTAAATAAGCAACAGTAAATTACAACAGGATTATTTTAAGTATTTCAATGTTGTGAAATCACTGTTAAACACTTACCTTAAAAGTTCATTCCTTCTGTGAGACTATGGCAGACACAATAATGATCTAATGATTCTATAACAAAGTGCCTTTTATCTTCTGCAAAGCAAAATATGCATCCTAGTCCTTGAATTTTAGCAGAGGTTGCCAGGCAATACTTCAGTACCATTTACCAGAGCATATTTTAGATCGTTGCTATTTCAATACATATTTGTATAAAGATAAATGTGGTTTTCTAAGATATTTTTCATTAGTCTTAAGTGAGCCATTCAGAAGTTGAGGACAAAGCTAAGAACTGAGCCAAGGACGAGATTGTTTTAACAATACTGTGTGTGTGATAATCTTTTGCTTTCCCCAGCACTTTGGAACGAGATAAGGTAGGCGTGCCCACAGATGGGGAGTCCCACGCCATCACGTATCCACCCGCCATTGTTGTTTACATTGTGGACCCCTTTAGCTACGAGGAGGCCGATGGTGGCCCGGGGCCGGTGCCGGCCCACTCCAGTGTATGGACGCTGGGTTTGCTACGCTGCTACCTTGAGATGCTTCAGCTCCTGCCCCCACACATCCGCAATTCTATTTCTGTACAGGTAAGCAAAGTCTCCAGGAGAGCCACACTTGTATTGCTGACCGTATTTTAGTATTTCATATCATGAAGGTAACTGATTAAGTTAAATGCTTTAATGGTGTATTTAATGTCAGTGTGTCAATCACACCCCTCATCATCAGAAGCAGTAAATTGTTCATGATTTCTAAGGGTGAATCAACGCCTCTTTCCCAGCGTCAACAATGAATATAAGTTTCACAATGGTTGTTCTAATACAAGGGCTCTACCCAAATCACAGTTGTTCTTCTGTCTTTCTACCTCAGATCGTCCCCTGCCAGTACTTGCTTCAGCCGGTGCGAGGCGAAGACCGTCATATCTACGCCCAGCACCTCAAGTCTCTAGCCTTCTCTGTCTTCGCCCAGTGCAGACGGCCACTGCCCACTTCCACCAATGTCAAATCACTGACGGGGTTCGGCCCGGGCTTGGCCATTGACACCGCGCTGAAGAGCCCAGAGGTAAATGCAGCACATAGCCAGGTTGTAGCAGTTGCGCTCTTAATTGCTTTGACACAGTCCATTTGTAAAGCAGAGAAAGGTGTTGTCCCAGCATGCTGTTGCAGTTCAGATCAGTAGCAGCGGCCTGTCGGCTCTGTGTGTTAGCATTAACATGCTAGCGTTGTCCTCTGATCGATAGGCAAGCAAACAGAGGCCGACACCGTGGCCCTTGCAGCAGCATTTCAGTTGCTGCCAGCTCTCCCGCCGGACATGAACCTGACCTCGCATGACCCAGCCTTTTGCCCCGACTGTGTTCAGTCTCTCACTGAAAAGAAAGAAAGCAATGTGATATAAAGTTCCTAGTGCTAACCACCATCCTAGTTTTTTCTACTGGAATAGGACCAAGAGAACTTGTAACCCTCTGCTGCTCCAGAGTTGTCTTTCTATTATCTGCTTGGCTAGCTCCCTGAGACCTCCATTATGGGCTCTCCACTCCAGGTTTAGACAAAAGGGCACTTAAGATCAGAGCCTAATTCAGTTGACTTCCTTCCTTGCAGCCAGAGCTACCTGTTCCCTTTAACACAAACCTTGAGCTGCCTTGCTGGGCGAACTGGGATATTGATGCTTAGATACCTAGAACGTGAACTCAGCAGAAAAAAAGGATTGAAAGGAAGGATTTCCTGCGACTGTGAAGGCCCAGCAGCCAATCTTTCCTGCACAAATGTACATATTTGGAGCATGTGCAATCTATATCGATTTGTGTCCAAGTGCTGAACATATATTCTAAATGCTTTACCCTGTCATCTTCACCTCCCAATCTGCAGAGGCCGGAGTGTCTGCGTCTGTATACACCTCCATTCATTCTAGCTCCGGTAAAAGACAAGCAGACTGAGCTCGGGGAGACATTTGGGGAGGCATCACAGAAATACAACGTGCTGTTTGTAGGATACTGTCTGTCCCACGACCAACGCTGGCTCCTGGCTACATGTACTGACCTGTATGGGGAACTCCTGGAGACCTGCATTATCAACATAGATGTACCCAACAGGTAGGACTACCACCATATGCACAATAGTGATAACATCAATAGGAATAGCTTAACACAACTGGTAGTAGTACCAGTGAGGTTATTAAATTCTGTGCCATAGAAGTACAGAATCAAAGAGTTAGTTGTCTTGCCTCAACAGGTGTGACACAACTAAGAAGAGACATGTGTAGCTGTCATGTAATGTTTTTCTTTTTAGTTAATTTGAACAATCTGGTCTGTATCTGAACACTGTTGCACTCACATCAGAGTTGTACATGTTTGAGAGCGACTCGCCACCATCCTCCACATTTCTCTGTGAATATCCCACATTCAGTCACAGCTGCACAACAAATGCTTGTGACTTTACAAAAGGTGCGTGACAGCTGTCACCCACACTTGAAATGCGTCTGCTTGATATAAAAACTGTGATGTTTTTTTTTTTTTTTATTGCATCAATTATGTCACGCTAGCTGTCATATGACACTTTTTGCTTAAGTATAAATTAGTGTTGAGAGGGAAAGCACACAGCTTGTCAGTCAAGCATGGTCTACACACGGCCACACATCCCTGCGAAGAGGTTCCCCTTCACCTGCCTGACGCGCTTGGGCTTGCAAAATTATAAACCAGCTCTCCTGATTAGCAGCTAAGCACACTGTATGCTCGCGTGTCTTATTTTAAAGTTTGTTGTCAATACTTTCAGTGGTTCTGACATGTGCGTCCATGCATGTTCCACAGGGCACGGAGGAAAAAGGGTTCTGTGCGGCGGCTCGGCTTGCAGAAGCTGTGGGATTGGTGCTTGGGACTGGTGCAGATGACATCAGTCCCCTGGAGGGTGGTGATTGGCCGACTGGGCAGGATAGGACACGGAGAGTTAAAAGGTAAGGAGGACGGTCATGCTAAAATGCTTCTTGGCGTCTAAGGAAATGGAGCATTCAAGCCTTTCGAGTGTTTTTCATTCCAGTGTGTCACATCCCTGTTGCTCTCCTCTCTTGATGTCCCAGACTGGAGTATTCTGCTGAGCAGGAGAAACCTCCAGTCACTGAGTCGCCGTCTGAAGGAAATGTGCCGAATGTGTGGCATCTCCGCCTCAGACACTCCCAGCATCCTCAGCGTGTGCCTGGTTGCCATGGAGCCCCAGGGATCCTTTATCATCATGCCGGGTACCGTTTGTGCACATGACAAAGTTTATAAATACACTCACTATCTGTTTTAACGCACACGTCTCTTCTGAGTCACGTTACCCTACCAAGAAAGAACGCAGAAGTGTTTTTGTGTGTGTGTGGGTGGGTGTGTGTAAGAGGTGGGGGGGGGAGTGATGGATGGCAGCAGCATATCACAATGCCTGTCCCCTCCTTGTCCAGAGCAGATTGATGGCAGGGAAGATCATGTACCTTTCGCTCATAAAGCACTACCTCTCTGATGCCCATTGATCTCAAAGCAGTGTGATGGAGAGTCAGATCAATGGGTTTATTTTGGGAAACGAGTGGGGGATTGTCAGCGCATCATAGCAGGATTGTGTTGAGCGATTCTGGGCTGAGGACAGCTCCTTCCTAAAAAGCTCTTCAAGCTGAAAGAGATTAGCAAAGCTGTGTTAGCCTCGGATGACTATAACTAGGGAGGGTTTACATCACTGCAACATACAGGAGGACTTGCACTTAAGACACTAAACCTAACGGCTTAAATCTAGTTTATTCTTTGATTATTACCCCTGTGAGTTTAGCGCAATCAATATTTCAAAATGAAGACATGAATGTTTCTCCAAGACACAATTGTAAAGCTGTTTGTTGGTGCTCAGTTGAAGATGTTACTTGTATATTAACATTCTCATTAGTATGTTGCAATGGATTTCGTGCCTCTGTTTGCCTTCTGATAGACATTACATAACCCTAACCCTAGCAGGAATGGTTATAATCAGTTCTATAAAAAATTGAGTTAGGGTTACAGTTCAGTCATTTGTTTTACAGTATTTGTCAGTTTCAGGTTGATGCTTAAAGAGTTTGAGTGTGTTACATTCCTTTGTGAGTTAAATGATGTCCTTGACTCAAACATGGAGAATTTGCTCTGTCAGAGACCAGTTACTAGACCCCCCCACACACACACACACACACACTAGATGAAAGCATTGTGACAAGGATTCCCATTTTGTTTCGTTTTTCTTAGCCGCACTGTTTATTGACTGTTTTTTTTTCCCCCTTCCTCTGTGCATCCAATCAGACTCCGTGTCGACAGGCTCAGTGTTTGGCCGCAGCACCACCTTGAACATGCAGACGTCCCAGCTGAGCACCCCACAGGACACCTCCTGCACCCACATCCTGGTCTTCCCCACCTCCGCCTCCGTCCAGGTGGCCAGCTCCAATTACACCAACATCGAACCCAACATCGACCTTCTCAACACCACCAATGGTCAGTAGTGCTCCTTCATTTATCTTGCATTCCCTGGGATTCGCTTGCATTTGTTTATTTATTTTTATTCTATTTGATGAATCTTTAAACAAAGTCACAGATGTTAAAGGGAAATGCAGCATTTACTGTTTTTCCCCTTTAACCTGTACTGTTTGTTTCCAAATCCCTGTTTACTTTTCCAGGCTATTAGAAGCCTGTTTTGTGGTACTGTATGCTCACACACTCAGTGCATCTACAGCACCATCAGGTGTCTTTAGCTTATTTCCTATTTGCAAACAGAGTTTTTGCCAACATTATGAAGCACATTCCGCACTCACAATAGAATCCAATGTACAAATGATATAATTCTGAAATGCATGCCACGCATTTTGAAAGATTTTCAGATGCTAATCGGTTAAAAGAAATCTTACCACGTCATCACCTGCAGGCCTGTTGAATTATTCTCCTGTTCCTCCCTCAGATGGGACCGACGCTATCGGGATCTTTGACCTGCTGGACCAGGAGAACGAGTTGGTGGACCCAGATATCATCAACATCTCGCCCACCACTTCACCAGTACACTCCCCTGGCTCTCATTACCATCATGGATGTGATGGCAGTAAGGTGAGACATGTACATGCACACAGGCGGTGTGTACCATGTCAAACATCCCATGTCCCGTTACTCTGTACGTTGTTAATCGAGTCAGAATGTAGTAATGTCAGTTGTCAGTGGTTGTGTTGTCTGTCAAAAGGCATACAGGACAACTTGAGATTTAACACATGGAAACAAAGCTAACCTTGAGTTTCTGCCTTGTTGCAGGGCCAGAGTACGGACCGCATGGAGTCTCATGAAGAGGTTCCTAACCTCCTGCAACAGCCTTTGGCCCTTGGCTACTTTGTCTCCACAGCTAAAGCCGGCCCACTACCCGACTGGTTCTGGTCAGCTTGTCAACAGGCTCAGAACCAGTGTCCACTCTTCCTCAAGGTACCTCTCTCGCATGTTTATATAATAGGCTTTTTTTTTAAATGCTGCATTTTCTCACAAGTACACAGTAAAAAAAAAAAAAAGTCCTGTTTTCATGGTTGAATTTGACAAATTAGTTAACTTAAAGATTTAAATTTAAAGTTAACCTAAAACAGTTAAGATGGGTCGTAACGCACTTCGAGCTCAAAAAAAACAAACAGACTTTAAGTATATTAAGTACTTTCCCTTAAAGAAAAACACTTTGAGAAATGGGCTTTCTCGCAGAGAGTTGGATGAAATGATACCAACTTTATGCCCGTCCATCAAATATAATATAAATATGAAGCTGCAGCCAGCATCTGATACGCTTAGCATGAGGACTGTAACAAAATCTACCTTTTAACACCGCTGAAAGCTCACAAATTAACATGTAGTGTCTCGTTTGTTACATTTCTGTAAACACAGAAGTGTAAAAATGATGTGTGTTTTAGGGGGGGGGTTACATACTGGACTGTTTCTTGGTCAGACACAGTAACTTCCTGGAGTCTCTCACTGTGACCGCAAGACTTCAGGAAGCCATTGCTCCCGGTCAAGAAATAGTTCAACACGCACCTCCCCATACATCCACAACTGTCCTTTAAAATTTCCTTTACTATGTCAGCCATAAAATCTGTTGTGTAGCATGTTTGTTACTTTGTTACTCTACCCTTCAAATGTTTTTGCTGTAACTGAACCCTCGTGTGTTATCTTAAAAATTGTATTTGGGAATTTGGATGGTTTTGAACTGATATCCCTTGCTTCTGAAATTAGCTACAGACTCAGTGCTGCTGTCACTGCTCCGTGAAATGAGCTATAATTATTTAGATGAGATGTAACAAAAAGGTTAATAACTTTATTAATTGACGCCACCTCTTTCCCTGTGCTCCCCTTCTCAGGCCTCTTTGCACCTCCACGTGTCTTCAGTGCAATCAGATGAACTACTGCACAGCAAACACTCCCACCCCCTCGACTCCAGTCAGACCTCAGATGTACTCAGGTAAACAACACCAGAACACACTCCTCCGCAAGTCGAGTGCACAAAACACTATAACCACCCTCCTTACTGTTTTCAGGGGGGATTTTATCCAGACTGGGGAAAAAACAAATGACAACATACATCAGACAACAGCTAAACATGTATTTGAAATAGTTTTCCAGCTTAAAATGCTGTGTGTGCACTTTTGTTCCTTATGCATTTTGGTTAATTATAGCCTAGCACTGGATTATTTTGAAAAATAAAGGCTTCCAATATTTATTTATTTATTTTAAACCCAGTATGTCAACTTATAAATAACTCCACATTGAAGAGTGACTGCATTTCTTTTGTGTGCCTGAACAGATTTGTGCTGGAGCAGTACAACGCCCTCTCCTGGCTGACATGTGACCCGGCCACACAGGACCGACGATCATGTCTACCGATTCACTTTGTGGTGCTCAACCAGATGTACAACTTTATCATGAACATGTTGTAACCAACACTTACGGGGCGGGGGGGTGTAGGGGACACATTTCAGAGAAAAGAAAAGTGACTCCATCAAGACTGAAGAAAACTGCAAGAACCAGACCGGATTACGAGGCTGGATCCTGTTCCAAGATGGGTTTAGGCGGCTGTTCTAAGCTGAAGCTGGGCCTGTCCCCCCGTGGCTGTCAGTGGTTGAGACAGTCCTGTCCCTGTTATTCAGAGACATGCACATAGAGACAAGGGAATAAAGAAGAGGGGGAAACCAGAAGTTAATGAACGTGAGAGAATGACAGATTGGTTGTCATGGGTATGTAGCATGGCAGCACAGTTACTGGCCAGTCTATATTGGAGAGACAAGTCTGTCTGTAAAATTATTGGAAGAAAAGGGACATATTTGATCAAGGAAAAAACCCAAGAATGGATCTTTGGTTTTAAAACCTGAAATTCCTTTTTATTCCTTTGGATGAAATCGTATCCAAATGAAATGCCTGCATCTATCTTATTTATTGTAAGTTTTTAAATGTATAATTTGTCTCATTTCTTAACCTCTTTTATATATAAAAAATGGAGAAGGTTTATATCACCTTCCTGCTTTAAAGCAATTGGTCTAAGATATATGTAATCGTCTTAATTAAAAAAACAACCAGGAAAAAAAATCCCATAAAAATTAAATAAAGTCCCAGTAGGTTGCTTTTAGAGTATTATTTTTTGTAATGGAGACAGAATATTTGTATTGTCACAATGTACAGAAGAATTAGAGTGGAGAATTATGTTCCATGCCTTTGAGCATGAAGGACTTACAGCAAAGCTGTAGCTTCAGAGGACTTGTACAGCAATGAACTTCACTGTGTTCAAATAAAGAGGTACATTGTTGTATATAGTATTTTATACCACACATTTAGACACAAAAACCAAATGGCAATATATATAAATAATTATATATGAATGCCATGCCAGCAGTTGGTGGTGTGGCTTCTGTTTTAGGAATAAAGTGCGTCAACTTATTTTCCTGTGCTTGTGTTTATTGCTTTGGGGAGGGGGACTGTGATGTGCAATTGTACAAGGACACCAATAGTGGAGTGGAAGTTTATCTATAGTTTGTTTTATTTACGGGATAAAGAAAACGAGTTAGACCGTGAGAACAGTTGTATGGCAGACATGCAGTGTCCTTTTCAGCACATCCCTTTAGTTTACTAAACCTCTCCTTACTCTGATTGGCTGAGATCTGGCTCTTATGGCACCACTTCTGATTGGTTACGGATACATTTAGACCAATCCCATTTTACTTCACTCTGAAAGTAAATGTGTGGTGTAAATGAACTTTAACCAGCTATGGATGGCTGCCCATTGGATATGCAGTGTTTGTGCACAATGGAAGATATACTGTCTGGATTTCTCCTGTTCAGAGGGAAAATGTTCTTTGACCATTGAAAATCCACTGGTATTGTTCTTTACCTTGCATATTTGCCAATATTTTTTTGGCTTGAAAAATTACACCATCAAAATGTATTTGGACTTCTTTTGAGTGTAGATACATACATTCAATATTTAATAAAACCCTGAACATTTATTTTCAGTCCAGTGCCATGTTTTCTTTTTGGGAAATCATGGTTTGCAGTAGTAATCTGCCTCTACTGTACAGTATGTCCGCAGGCAGAGAAAGGCATGAAATAACCCTGCATAATAAATTTGAGTCCGATATCTTACTTGTAAATGGTTGAATTGCCCTGGGTTGTGTAGTACCAGCTGCCATTATTATGAGAATTTCCTACATTTTTTCCTTTCTGTCAGCAGCATTTGAATACGCAGAGGTCCTGCTCTGTTAGCTCTCATCCCTCAGCAACTGCTGTCAATGTGTCCTTGAACATGTAGTGGAATATACAATGACTGGGTAGGTAAAAAGTCTACCACATTTATGAGAAAGAAATATGTGTTAGAAATCGATCGACACTTTGGTTATGGCTTTTTTTTTAAAACTGTAAAACCAGGTAGCTATACTATGCCTCATCAAATCTTAATATGTTATAATTTCGATATACTAATTTGAGATTGGCACACATTCATAATGTCTTTTGTTTATTGTTATCCAAATCCATTCATTTCTGCATCTTAACCAATTATAAATAACCGGCCTGTCTGCCACAAGGGCTTGGAGAAAATATTGGATGCTAGTGGGTATCAAAATTGTCTATTTTCCATTAATTATTAATAGTGCAGAAGGTGTACTCGAGTACACCCTTAGATCAGGTGAATTTGCTTTCAGCATTTACCCACATAGGCATGGTGTCAATATTATTACTACCCTATGCATTACTTTTATCCAAAGAAAAACAAATTAAAAAAATATAGTGGAGTCAGTGCTATGTTCTGCAAATGAAATACTATTATACTTCTATAATGTGTGAACATCACTCCAGCTCATCGTCAGTGCCTGCAGTCTGGGCTGGACTGGAGTATCGCACTGCCTCCAGTCACTGTCACAGTCAGTCAGCGCTGCTCCAAGCTGCTAACTCCACTTCCCTCACAGTCACACTGACATGGTGATCACTGTGGCTAAAGATACGATCCAAGTGGATATGCGAAAACCATAAGAGACAGGGCGTTAAGAAATGCAAAGACATTTCCATAAACCTACCGGCAACAGCTAGGACAAGACAGACCGCTTCTTTCTCTTTCATTGGCTTAGGACTCCCCAAAAACCTTTAGAGGGTGGCGGTAACTTATACAACCGAGTCCGAGGTCTAAAGGCCTCGATGGTGAAATTTTTAAAAAAGACTTAGTATCATCCTAATAAGTGAGGTAAGATTATTCTTGTCGAATTATTTTATTTAGATTTAATGCATAAACGACATAGACGGAGCAGACGGCTCAAGCGAGTATTATCGTCTGACAAGTTAGCCTAGCCTAGCTGTTAGCTGGCTAGTAGCATGCTAAGAGTTGCTGTAAAAGCAATGGGGATAGTGAATGAAGTGTTGGCTACTGCCAGTTAGCTATTAGCGTTAATACGCTGCCTAGCTGTCTGTATCTTACAATATTGCTCGTGCTTTTATTGCATATTACCTATGCCTGAAATGTATAAATCGAAATAATGTGACTTGTGACATCGCGTAAGCGAATTCCATGTCAGTTAAAGTTATTTGTGTAAGTTAAGTTAACTATAACGTTATTCCAAGTATGAGCTAGCATTAGCACCAATAACGTTACCGTTAACATTAGCGTCAGTTGTCCGCGATAGCTAGTTTTTACCTTGTTTTGTTATCAACGTTATCATAATAATACAAACCATAACATTATGTAGCGACTAACTAGAAAAACCCCTAGATAAATTAACTAATAAATACATTACTATTGAGCCAAATATGCACTAACGTTAGTAAAACAAGAAATGAATGCATTGTCGCTTTGTGACCACTGTTGTTAACTCAAGCTTCCTTTCGTCAGGTGAACTTGTGTGGCGTTGTAAAGCTTTGTAGAGTTTCTATAGTGTTTGGTAAACCCTAAATCGGTGCATCTGCTCATGCCCCACAAGATCAGGGGCTGTCCACTATGTTTGCTCTAGATGACATCGGATTCTGCCCTTTTTAAATGGTGTGTTTTGCCTGTTCCCTCTAGGTTTAGTTGCAGAGAGATGGCAGACAGTGCAGGACTGCAGTTTGTCAGCTCCTTTGCTTTTGAAGCCATGCAGAAGGTGGATGTGGTGCGCCTGGCTGCTCTAAGTGACCCAGAGCTGAGGCTGCTGCTGCCCTGCCTGGTGAGGATGGCTTTATGTGCTCCAGCTGATCAGAGCCAGTCCTGGGCACAGGACAAGAAACTTATCCTCCGCCTGCTCTCTGGGGTGGAAGCTGTCAACTCCATTGTAGCGCTTTTGTCTGTTGACTTTCACGCCTTGGAGCAAGATGCACGAAAGGAGCAGCAGCTTAGGTAAAGCAGACTTATACATGGTAAAATAATTATTGCAACAGTATGGTAATGACTAGAATGAACTACCTCTGTTCTTCATGTTATACATAAATAGCTTTTTTTCATAAACACTCAACACAATTGATGACTGTTTTCCAAAGAACTCATGGGGAGTTCATTTCAACAGTAAACAAAGTGTGCCTTCTCTTCTGCCAGGCACAAGGCAGGTGGCTCTAATGGAGAAAGCATCCTGGTGTCACAACTACAGCATGGCCTGACCCTGGAGTTTGAACAAAGTGATCCCCTGAGGAGACTTCGTCTGACCCTGAGTGAACTGTTGGCTATCATGAATAAGGTACAGTAACAGATTCCCAAAGTTCCAAGTTCACAAGTTGCAACTGTTCTTTTCTGCTGAACCAGATACGGACTTTTTTCTTATGATGACTAAAAGACTAAGGATATGGGATAAATGATGTAACATTAGATTAGATCAATAAAAAAGGTTGTTAATAATTGATTTTACACAGTGTACTTATAATACCTTCCTAAACTACCCAGATATCTAACATTGTTGACTGGTTGCGGACTAACTCTGAGCTGTTGCCTTTCCTATAATATAGAGATTTGGAAGAGGCATTTTTTTAATGTTTAAATATAGAGACAGAGTTGTCTAAATATAAATAATTAAAGCATGAATAACATAGTACAAAATACTGAATGATTAAAAATATCTGACTTGTGGAAATCAGTCTCGGATGAAAGACTGAAGTTGGCATCAGACATTCTCAAATTTCTTGCAGCTGCTCTTACATTGTTTGACGAATTCTTTGTTTCTCTTTACTGCAATTGTCATTCATTACTTTCATCTTCACCTTATAGGATGACTTGGATGATTGATCCACGCAGTTTCTTTTCCCTTGTTGTTTCTCAGGTGGTGGACTCAAACGGAGAGTTTTTCTTGAAGTCTTCTGAACTCTTTGAAAGCCCTGTTTACTTGGAAGAGGTTGCTGATGTACTCTGCATTTTACAAGCAGGTAGCCTTTCATCTTCTTAATAGTTTTACCTAGATGAGCTGTGGAAGTGGGATGGTGTTGGATCCAATGGCTTTTGTACACAATTGTGCTCATTGCAAGAATGAGAAGTGTATGACCCAGAATGCCCTCAATAACACAGCTGGCATGTGCAAGATTAGCTCATATGTGAAAGTTTGTGACACTGAAGGAATTCAGTCTGTGTATGTGCATTATGGAGATATGTTTTTGGATAAAGAATATGTATCATAAGTTGCCACAAAGCTTGATTATAGTGAGGAGAAAATGTATATCTGCTAACATTAGCTGTATACTAGACAACACTAATATTTCCGTAAAGCCGCCCTGAAAGTAATCCAGTTCAGTGATATTGTCCTTTGCACTTGACAAAATGTTGTTTGAGTGTGTGTTTATTTTTACTTTTTCTTAGAGCTGCCGTCGTTGCTGCCCATTGTGGACGTGGCAGAGGCTTTGCTTCATGTCCGCAATGGAGACTGGTTTCTGTGTCTCTTGGTTGCCAATGTCCCTGACAGCTTCAATGAAGGTATTTCATCTGTGCCACACACTGTGCATGCTGTCAGCTGATAATGTGAGATGGAGTGGCTGGTTAATTGCACTAGCTTGAAATGGTTAGCGAGTGCAGAAAATACCGCTATACTTAACATTACGTTAGAAGCTTTCTTTGATGACTTCATTATAATTATAGACAGGTTGCTATGGAGTTGCCATCACATGCTTTTCTTTCAGAGTTTATCTGTTTCCCTTCTAATTCTAGCCATGCCACTGGCCCAAGGGTGTATGTGTTTGTATTTGATTGATGATGAACATTATTGTCTTGCTCTGGCTCCCAGAGTGTGCTGTGTGTGCTTAGCGAGATGCATTATAAGAAAATGCCCGCTGTCTCCAGTGCCTCCTTATCACACAGAGGGTCAAGGCTAAGTCAATAGCTCTTGTGTGTGTTACATAGCAGTAAAACATCAATGAGTCCTTTTGGCTTTGATACGGGAAAAGAGATTGTTTCATTGAATTAAAAGTGAAATGAACTCATGCAAGGGTGAAGTGTGGGAAATGGCACTGTCTACAAGCATCAAGGTCTGTCACAAGCTGGTAACTAGACCTAATGCCACTGCCTCTTTTGTGACTCTGAAAATAAGGCAGAAGTGGCAGAAATGGAAACTAAAGCTAACCATAAACAGTTTTCCTTTTTAAACTGTCAGCTGTAGAAAAGTTCAAGCAAAATGAGATGAGGCTTTCTTCTGATGGCTGCTAAATCGTATTTACAGGCAAATAACTGAGTCACGATTCTACCGTTTAGCTTATTTATGGAGGAACATGACTTGAGAAGTGATACAGTGCTACTGTCTGTCAGCGATGTACAGAAAACTAGGAGACCTTTTTAGGCGAGAATTGCATTTTTAAACAAACGACATACAACATGAAAATGTCTTGATTGTGTAGTATTTCCTTTGGTTTGTGGGGACAGTGAGCCTGATATTTTAATGAAATTAATTAAAATTTCTTGAAATGCAGGGAGTTTATGTGCTGCTTGTTTGCTTAAATGTGCATGTCTGTCTTTGAAGTTTGTAGAGGTTTGATCAAGAATGGAGAGCGTCAGGATGAGGAGAGTGTGGGTGGTCGACGCAGGACTGAAGCCCTCAGGCAGCTATGCCAGATGAACCCCTCACAGGCCCTCAACATCAGAGCTATGGTGGTCAGTTACACTATTAAAATAATCACACACTCCAAACTAACACCAGAATCCCACTTCATCCATAACCTCCCATAGTTGATTTCTTTCAGATGAGAGAATACATCACAGCTACTATATTATGTTACATACAAAATATAAGTGTGATCTTGGCATTTTCTATAACCACGTGTCTTAAATGATTTTGCTGTTTCTTTCTTTCTTTTGATATTTTTACAATAACAGGTGGCCAAAACAAATCAGTTTTTGCAGGTTTAAGTAAAGTGGTGACATATTGTATTGTGTTGTTGTTTGCATTACATTCCACATTGTTAATTTGGAATTGTTTGCCAGCAATTCAACGGGCCTCTTATTTAAAGGGATAGTAAGTGATTCTAATCCAATACACTTTTGTTAAATTCAGCAAATATTTCCTCACGGTTAGCTAAGTCTCCGTTTAGAATACTCTGAAAAGGCTCTGGTTTACCTACACAGTACCCTGGCTCTGTAAATGGAGGGGGAGGGGGGGTCAACCACTCCCCTGAAAACCCCTGAAAAAAACCTAGGAGAAACACTGGAGTTCTATACACCTGCACATGTACTGAACTCCAGGTACCGTGAAAAATTAAACTTGTGCTGAGAAACAGCCAAAGAGGAAAAGGCCTGAATAGTATAAACAGAAAAAAAGTATTGACCAGGCAAAGGCCTTTCAAAGCAGAGATTTGAAATTTGGGAGGCGGAGCTTCTGAGGGAGCACTGAAGGTAGGGGTGTATTTGTTTGGCTGTGGATTTCAAATATCAACAGTCCTTTGCAGAATCACTTCCTCTCCCTTTAATGCAAAAGGCTACTTTTTGTTTTGTTTTAACAAAACAGAGCAGAAACGATGAGTAGATTAAGCATTTAGGCAATTGAAGGAAAATAAATCAACATCACTGTTCATAATAAGCGTTTAAACTTTTTTTTTCATGCATAAATACCAAATAATATCTGGTTCAAGCTTTTTAATTGTGACTATGTTCATTGTCTTTTGTGATAGTAAACTGAATATATTTGGGTTTTCAACTTTTAGTGGGGCGGCAGAAGACATTATAAGACTTCACATTGGGCTTCAGGATATTAGGACGGCCATTTGTCACAATTTTCTGTCACTTATAGACAAAACAACAAATCGATTAATGAAGAAAATAATCATAGGCATTTTGTTAATTCCCAGTTGTATCGATTATATTGATTCTGTTTTGTTGACCATTTTAGTCTCTAGCACTGACTTCAGAGGTTAGAACCACAGAAGCCTTTTGTCTTTACTGATTCATTTTGTGATACTATCCCCGAAGGGAGAAATTTGTCTTCTTGCTTCCCCCTGCTCTCAAGAAGGTTACAGCACAAGGTCAGTTATCGAACGAGGCCCCAGGAGGTAGCAGAAAAGCATTGCCTTGCTGAAGGATGCGTCTGTCAACAAGTGACAAAGGATGCTAAAGAATTACGTATAGTAGAGCCAAAACAATTAGATGATCAACAGAAAGTTATTTTTCAAGCAGAAATGCCAAAATACAGTAATTTCTGCAGTGCAAGGATTTGTTCTTCTCTCTGACTTGTGTTTTCATCAAAAACATTTGGCATCTGAATAATTTACTGCGTATTTGTTTATTGTCTGTAGGTGGAGGAGTGTCACCTGCCTGGTCTGGGTGTGGCTCTGACTCTGGACTATAAACCAGATACAGCAGATGAGGCGGTCAGTCCCCTGGTCTCTTATGTCAGCGGACTACTACTGGGTACCAATAGCAAAGTCCGGACCTGGTTCAGCATGTTTATTCGCAATGGACAACAGGTGAGGGGCAAAGGTTTATTCTTTATCGGATTTAATTTGTTTAACTACACAATTCGATTCAAGTAGACAAAGCTCACAGAAGTAGTTTGGTCGACACAGAGAAGCCTGTAATGCAATAAGATCCACGTCAACATTTTGTCTCATCGTGGTGGGAAAAAGGATATTGAGGCAAAAGGAAGTCATGCTTACACAAATTATGAATTTAACTTTATAATTGTATGTAACTTTATAATTTGCATGTAAGTTAGCACTCAGATGATTAGTCAATTACTTGATCAACAGAAGAAGTTGTTGACAGGTTTGTTAATCATTACCTTGTTTCTCATTTATCCTACAAAATTAATATTCACTGGTTGGAGCTGAAATTTAAGCACGGCAGCTGACTCATGTCTTTCCCTCGCTTTCCCTTCATACCGCCAGCGAAAGAGAGAAAGCAGCTCGGTGCTGTGGCAGATGCGCAGACAGCTGCTGCTGGAGCTGGTCGCCATCCTCCCGAGCTCACGCAGCACCCATGTGCCCAATGACGGGGATATGGAAGAGGGCCGCGGCTCAGGGTACTCTGGCCTCAGAGAGGAACATGTGGTGAAGGCCAGCGCTCTCCTGCGACTGTACTGTGCCCTCATGGGCATTGCTGGCCTCAGGTAAGTCAAAGAGAATGCAGTAGCCCTCCTGATATTTGATACTTGTTTGATCGCCGTTATTCATTGATTGTTTTTAGAGTTTGATTCACATATTTCAGTTTCACCTGTTGTTTATAACTCAATAATGCTTTATTAGTCTAGTATGAATATTAAAAATGTTTAAAATGTGTTTTTAGTAAAGGTTTATTTTATAAAGTTCATGTCTTAAAGATGACACACTGCATGGGATGTCTCCACAGACCTACAGATGAAGAGGCAGAGCAGCTCTTGCAGTTGATGACCAGCCGGCCCCCGGCCACTCCGGCTGGCGTTCGCTTTGTCTCGCTGTCCTTCTGCAAACTGCTGGCCTTCCCTACTCTGGTCAGGTACATAAAGCTAGTCTCCCTAACTCCTACTTTAAGAAGTAACACAAATAGGTTGGAATCACAGACACTATTCAACTAACAGGTGTCCTGAGTTTAGATTCTCTGCAAATGCATGCCTGCCTGCAAGTCCTCTCTGCATCTTTTGGCATTTAATATTGTCTTTTGTTATATGGAGTGTGAGCTTTATCCTCTGTGTGTCTGTCCAGCACTCCAGAGCAAGAACAGCTGATGGTCATGTGGCTCAGCTGGATGATCAAAGAGGAGGAATACTTTGAGAGGTAAGGAGAATCTATTTATTTATGATAATGCCGCAATATTGTGTGGAGAAACTGTGGTTCTTAGTTGCTGGCACAGTGGAGATCTTTACAACTTGAGAAAAGATTTTTGCAAATTGCAAAATTCATCCCATTTTACTTTTGGAATGAAGAAAACCTTATACTGGGTGATAGTCAAATAATAAAGCAAAATTTTTATATTTAAATAATGCATGATAAAATATTAATTTTGTGCAGGTCTCCCACTTCTAAATGTAACATTAGTCTTGGCTACACCATGTAAGGTATTATTACTGAGGCTATGTAGTGGTCATCTAGGGTGCAATGTGTTAATGTGTTTCTCAAAAGCAGTGCCTTTCTTACTGGAAGATTTTTCATGGTTTAGCATGCAGTCTAGCCTTGAAGCAAAACACGTTTGTACTTCTCTTAATTACAGTTCCAGTCAAAACAGCACTAACTTGAGACTCTGTTTTAAAATCATAAAACACCCCTGATTAACTCTATAAACCTCTAAAACGGTAATGTAAAAACATTTATGCTCACATCTTATGACAGAATTAGTGATGATTTTATAATGCTGCATTAGTCAATATGAGAAGGCATTAACATTTTATACCTAGAAGGCCTCCATCAAGGCCAATAGTCCAGTTTTCTGTGATATGCAAATCTGCAAAAGCAACCTCTATATATAGCAGGATATGTACAAAACGATTTGAATTAGTATGTCAAAATTTTGTTGCTGAAGCCTCATCCTCTCAGCTGTGCATTTACTATTGGACTAAATTGGAGATATTTCATATACTTAACGTACAGTTGTGAAAACCAGAAGACACATTATCATCATGTATGTATGTATGTATGTATGTATGTATGTATGTATGTATGTATGTATGTATGTATGTATGTATGTATGTATCTATGTATCTATGTATCTATCTATCTGTCTATCTGTCTATCTGTCTATCTGTCTATCTGTCTATCTGTCTATCTGTTTGTCTGTGTGTATTGCGCACTTTTTATTTAAATGTACGGCTATATACACAAAAGTGCAATAACATGTGGTTTGCAAACACTTTAAACAAATACGGTGCTTTTTACCAGCAGTATTCCCTTTACACAGTAAATAAAATATTTCTTATAAATCTCAACTTAAATATTAATGTAATCAAATCAAATATAAAACCAAAGCTGTCAGCGGAATAAGCTTTTATCTAGCTTGTTAAAACAATTTACCATCAGAGTCCAGCTTTCCTGTTTTTTTTCTATCTATCAGCAGTTATCTTTTAACAGGGAGCAGCATAAACAGTCTATGTTCAGTAGCAAGTGTCCCTGAATGAGGTGAAGTGGTGTGTTCCCGTCGGTTGCCATGGTTACTGTCCGTAGAGCACATGCCGTTTACTTGCGGAGCACTTGTCCACTGTTCACCTGAGAAGAGCAGAGCAACCCCGCGGGGCCAAGTGACTACGTCGTGATTTCAAGAACGTTCCAAAGACTGACATCTTCCCCAATACTACTCGGCATGCAGTGTGTAGCTATCCACTACACAATGGCGTTTGATCACTTGTCTTGCTTTTGTTTATCTACTTCTCCCACACACTGCATCCAGCGTAGTTTGCCAAGGCCTCCCTCCACTGCTTGTTTAGGTGTGTTATAAAATAATTGTCCGCATTAAGTAATAATAAAGCATTAATTTTCCCAGCCCTACAAACCAGTATGATCTAACAACTTACATTTACATACACCGTGAAACATATGTAAACAAGGAGCAGCAGACAACTTAAATGTGGTAAATGTTATCTGAATTCATACTTTACTGTTCATCCACTATTTGAGAGGCATTTGATGTTCCCTCCTGTAATAGTTTGCTCTGCGTTGGAATGGGCAGTGATAAACTCTACACAGCTTTTGTTTGTATGCTACAAATTAAATTAATATCAGCCCGTCTTAACAACAAATTATAACTGCAGCAGCATATGAATCTGTCTGTGTTTGTTTCATGCTTTAGTCCATAAAGCATACATCATCACAGTCTTAAATGACTTTAGGGGTGACTATAGGGACACAAGCTGACAGAACTGTGTATGTGTGTGCTCTCGTAAGTATGTGGGTTGATGTGACTAGCATAATCAGTTTATTAAAATTCTGTCCTGTAAGATGTAGGATTAACGACAAGTCTAAGTGTCTTTTCTCACTTGCCTCACATGCATATGTATGTCCTCCTCCTTGCAGTGCTGCGGGCGTATCGGCTTCTTTTGGAGAGATGCTATTACTGGTTGCCATGTATTTCCATAGCAACCAGCTCAGCTCCATTATTGAGTTGGTGTGCTCTACTTTGGGGATGAAGGTAAGGTGGGAGGGAGGCAGTGATCAATACATCAGTCTGGCTGGCCAGCTACTGGCCCCACTCCTCCACTGCAGCTATGGCACATATAAAGACTATATCACTGATGAAACACTTGCAGCATACACATATCTACAAAGACACTGTACCCTGTGGCCAATTTGCTCTTTTATTAGTCATTAAGTGCACTATTGTTTCCTGTCTGTGTGCTAAGTAGTTTTCCTGTCTCTGTGTATTTTCCACTAAGATGTGTAATGTAATTGGATTTAGAGCCTGTTTGTTTCCACCCCGAGGGCAATCCTCTCAGTTCAGTGTTGGGCCTGCCATGTAGAATTTTTCTTATGAAATATGAAAGGAGGGAATTACAAAATACCAGCACTGCTGCCTGCAGGTCGTTTTCACTCACAGTAAAGCTACCATTGTTGATGTTCTTTATCTTTTTTTCGCCAACTTTCCATAGATTGCCATCAAACCCAGCTCCCTAAGCAAGATGAAGACTATCTTCACGCAGGAGATCTTCACAGAACAGGTACATAGTTTGCAAGTCCACATTTTCTACCTGCTAATTTGTATTTGTACATATGTGTAGGCTTTTCATTCTCATCAACGCTCATTTATTTTCCCCATCGAGAGCTGCTGTAAATTCAGGAATATAGAAGCTTTTAACTTAAGAACTTGTCAAATAGATAAAATATCCCTCTAAAAGTTCACAGTTGTCCATAAATCACTTTAATGTACTTTATTCATTACTACACAGCAGTGATCAAGGTTAGTGTTATGTTTAGTAAACATTATCTGTGGTCATGTTTACATAGAAACAAAAATGTCCCAGCACTGTCAACATATCTTGTTACTTATAGGATATGTTGCCTTACTCTCAGTAGAAGAGGGAGCTTGTTAGTGAAGGAACCAGAAAAAAAGAAATTCTATTTAAACAAAGTTGTGCACATTCTCACTATAATGTTAAACTATACAGAATTTCAAGGTGTTCTCTGTCTATTTTTTATATTGTTGTTGTTAAGATAACAACAACAATGACAACAACAACTTACTATTTCTGGTATCTAGGTGGTTACAGCCCATGCGGTGAGGGTTGCAGTGACCAACAACCTGAGTGCCAACATCACAGGTTTCCTTCCCATTCACTGTATCTACCAGCTGCTGCGGAGCCGAGCCTTCACCAAGCACAAAGTGTCCATCAAGGTAGGAGATGGGCACCAGCTGGTTCAGAGTGATGACTAGCTGCTAAGTGTTAATTCTGTTATTAATAACCCTCTGGTGCTGTCCTTGTGTGCATTTTCCAGGACTGGATCTATCGTCAGCTCTGTGAAACAACCACCCCTATCCACACCCAACTGATTCCCCTAATTGACGCCTACATCAACTCCATCCTCACTCCTGCATCCAAGGCCAACCCTGAGGCCACCAACCAGCCCATCACTGAGCAGGAGATCCTCAATGTCTTCCAGAGCTCTGCTGGGGTGAGTCAGCACTAGGGATTATGGGGAACTGCAAAAACCTAAAACTCCACCTTAAACGGTTAATTGCATTTGTGGTAAAGTTTTGTGGTGTGAATTAAATTTTTCATGTCATTTTTTGGATGATATCTCACCTTATGTATGAGCATTTGAAGGCTGCATTTCTGAAGTTATCAGAATTGATGGAGTATGTTGCCTTTTAATAGCAACTTACAGAATGTTACTTTTAAAAACACAGCTTCACTTTCAGACTTTTCTGCCACCCCTGATTTACTTTATATAGGTATTGTTATAACAGTATTGTTGGAATTCAGTAACTAACTAACTAAAAAAAAGTATTTTTTTTCATCTATATCCCTCCAAATGCTTGTGATGTTTAGATTAAAAATGTTTTTGTTGTTATCGGGGTTCAGGGGTTATGGAATATGCAGCACTATTAACATCAAAATCTAATCATAGATATAGAATTGTGGATCTTTTTTGTCTTTTAAACCCTTTTGTATTTAATACAAGTCTTAAAGAGGTGGTATTATGCTTTTTAGCTTTTTCCTTCTCCTTTATTGAGTTATATACCTTTTTTGTGCATGTAATATGTATGCAAAGTGAAAAAGCCCAAAGTCCAGCCCAAAGGGAGTTCCCATCTCCCACAGAAAACTCTGCTCTGAACTGTCTGAAAACAGCTCGTTTGTAGTCCAGCCATTTCCCTTTCATCCCTGTGACATCACAGGGATGAAAGGTGGAAAAACACTGAGCTGCAGCACACAGCTCTCCTCTCCCTTCCAAACACTAGCTACCCTCCAGGCAGTCAGTGGATATAAAGTTGTTACTGTGATGCAGAGACAGAGCTCAGTTAAAACTTTATGGATGAAAGATGCTTTTGTTACAGATTAATAACTCACCACTCTGAAACTCTCGCTCCAGTCTATGTTGCCAAGCTGGTCGGCAACATGTACAGCTGAACCGAAGCCGTGTTTGCTTCTCACTGACCTGCCCTTCTTTGCTTCTGAGTGGCTAGTGGTCCTTAACTAGGAACTGCGCATGTGCAACTCCCAACAAAGATCATTTAGAGACAAGAGGTATCACTCCGTAGCTAAAACGAAGCATTCAGCACAGGGTAAAAAGAGGAGCTGCAGCAATGTGCAGTATGATAAAAATATGTTTTTTGAAAATGATACCATGTAAACCTGTTCTGGTACAACTCCTAAATAGGATTTTGAACCTGAAAATGAGCATAATACCACCTGTTCAAGCAAAATGTATATACTTAAATTTCTTAATAATGAATTTACTTACTTTTAATTGTGTTAATTGGGTTGTTAAAATGGAAATGATCAGTAATTCATTGCCAACTCCAAGTATTCCAGGTTTTATACTGCTGATCAGTATCCATCTCCACATAACTAAGGTGAGTCCTGATGTACTGCCTGTCCCTGACTGAAGCTGTTGTTTTGCTTCTCTCTTTTGCTATTTGTTAGCAAGGCGAGGGTAATCGAGGAGGACGACAGCGCTACTCCATCACCACCCAACTTCTTATCCTCTACTACATACTGTCTTATGAGGAGAACCTGTTGGCCAGCACCAAACAACTGGGTTTGTTACAAAACAGTAACTCTGTCCCATATAACTCTGCTCTGTGCCTGGCTTCCCACTGTGCTGTTGGCTCACTTCCTTTCTATTTCTTATTTTCCCTTCTTCTGCCTGTCTAAAGTGCATCCATTGTCATCTCCTCCGCTGAAGGAGTCATTGTGAGATGGAGGGAATTTGTCAGGCAGTGAGAGGAGAAAGGCAGCTTTTGTCCTCTGTGAAGTTGTAGGAGATGCTCTCACTCAGGATGTGCAGTCATTTATCCCTTTCTCTCTCGGCACTGAATGTTGGCCGCTTCATAGAGAATAAATGGAGGGCTGACAAAGAGCCAAGTACAATGGCTGCGGGAGCTGAGCTAACTAGGACAGCTGTAGGTTAGATTGAGCATTAGCAGTTAGCCTAGTCAGTGTTTATTCTCTCCCATGACGAGCTCTCCTCTTGCCCTTCATTAGGCCAGATTTATGTGAGAGTTTATGCCCATTTCTTTAATTGCTGTGTTTACCCAAGTGCTCCCGCAGCCTTCAAGGAAGGAGTAATGAAGCCCATCAGCAGTGGTAATGAACCCACGTCAATGAAAAATCACCTCCGCTCCTCTAACGCATCGGCACAGTGGCTCTGGTGTCCTTACACTGCCAAATAAAACACTTATGCTCTGTCTCGTCCTTTTCTTGCTTTATGTTCTCACCCTCTCTATTTTCTGTCTTATCATTTCTTTGCTTCACTCACCTTTTTTTTTTCTTTTTTTCAAGCCCTGATGCAGAGGAAGCCAAAGTCCTACTCAGCAGCCTTGATGGACCAGATCCCTATTAAGTATTTGGTTACCCAGGCCCAGGGACTACAGCAGGAGCTAGGGGGTGAGGCGTGGACCATATTTTATTTTACTAATATGGTATTAGATACTTTGTAGCGCAAAATACCATTATTGCATACCAAGACTGTAAATATGTCTCTGCATTACATATCACTTCATAGTAAATATCACTACTTAACCAGAAAAGTTCCCAAACTGTGCATCTTTCCCCAAACTATATTCGTTAAGTTATTTTGTGAGCTGTGAGAATGGAGTTATTAAAAAAATGTTTGAAAAAAAGGGAAAACACACACAGGTACACACATTTTGAGTTTTGAGTTTATTTTAAAAAACTCAAAACCATGAAATTCTTGCAGGTAATAAACAAATAACATTCCTTTCTCTTTTCCTGTTCCCAGGTCTGCACTCTGCCCTGCTGAGGTTGCTGGCCACCAACTACCCTCATCTGTGTCTAGTGGAGGACTGGGTGTGTAAGGAGGAGGTGACTGGTACCCTGCCCCTGCTTAGGAGGATGATGCTCCCCAGCAATACCTGCAGATACACTCAGAGCCAGCTACACCAGGGTGAGCAGGCTCAGAATAAGGATGAAAGAAAAAAAGATCGGGGCAGAAAGGTTCAGACTGGTAGATCTGTGCATTTCTCTGAATTTAGAGCACCCAAGCCTTTCTGCTAAAATTGCAAAAGTCATTTTAACAAACCAGCCCATACATTGTTCAGACTGAATTTTGATTAAAGCAAGCCAAAGTAAAGATGGCATTTGGAAAGAAACCAGCACTAGTGATACTAACCTCAGAGCCAGGGGTGTCTAGGAGAGTGAGTAGTGTTACCAGCCTTGAGTGGAACTGGGAAGAGATGCTAATATTGTATAATA
This sequence comes from Lepomis macrochirus, assembly GCA_024633595.2. Classification (NCBI taxonomy): domain Eukaryota; kingdom Metazoa; phylum Chordata; class Actinopteri; order Centrarchiformes; family Centrarchidae; genus Lepomis; species Lepomis macrochirus. The sequence goes on from JALXJV020000021.1 coordinate 26,727,259, forward strand.
CATTTACAGGTGAAAGTCGTTATCCAACTGAAATCTTATATCAATGGTTAATCCGTCAGGGTTTAGAGGATTAGAGTGTAATTGGCTTTTCTTTGATATAGATCCTTGACAAAATGCAAAAGTGGAACAGATAATCCGTCTCACCCGTTTCACACACCATTATGCAGGTTAATGTGCAGAATGTACAGATGGGTGACAGATGAAAGGGACAACCAACATGAAGTGTCTTTGTATGGAGTCACCACAAGCCTCCAGAACAGATTCAGTGCTCCTTGCCAAGTCTGTGGAGCTCTATTGGAAGGATGAACACCATTCTCCCCAAACCACTCAGTGAGCCCTGGCTCCCCACACATTAATTGGCTGTTTGTCCCCTCCACCCCAGCTTTCCAGAAGTTACCATCTAGCAGTCCCAGGCTGATGCGGATCCTGGAGCATTTGACGCTGCTTTCACCCGGAGACCTGATCCCTTATGCAGAGGCCCTCACAGCCAGTATGGCTCTGCTGCTGGAGCCCGCTGTGCCTCGTCGAATACTGCAGACCCTCAACAAGCTCTGGATGGGCCTCAACACTGTGATGCCCCGCAGGTACGTGCTCTGGACACAATTAGATGGTGTGGACAAAGAATAGAAAATGCTACTGTGACAGCCTCAATAGAGAACTGGATGTCACATGGGAATAATACATTGTGGTGATTGGAATATTCAATTTGTTTACATTATTTATGCAAGTTTAAATTTTATATGAGAACCAGATAGTGGAAAAAACTAATGGATATTGTATATTTTCTGCTTTAGGCATTAATAGTATGCAAGTAATAGTGCTAATAGTATAGTAATAGTGCTATTCCCTTTTTGGCTGCTGGTTAAATTTATAATAGTATGCCATTTCAGTAAAAGGTTAACAGTAGCACTTGACTTGGTGTCGTCTCTCCCAAGGCTGTGTAAAGTTGCTGTGAGACTTAGTAAATGGATTAAAAGAAGACCTGTGGAACAAGAGTTGTTTCCCTTAACCCCAGGCTGCATGTGCAATGATTATTGTGCGAATAGATCTGAGGTATTGAGTCAGCCAGCGCAAACTCTCTGGACAGAAGAGGGTGACCCTCACTTTGCCCAGGGGCCCACAGGAGCACAGTTACCAAAGCTCTGAGCAGACATCCTATCGATCCAAAAGGGGTCTGTAACAAGAAGAGCTCAGGGCAGGAAAACTGAGGGAGACTATGCATGAGGGAGATAGGAGGGATTGTTGCCCCCTCCGTCTTCGCTTCCTCACTCCCTCTCAAAGTATTGGATGTTGCAGAGGGCTAGACGAGGTGAACCTAGGAGGAGGGCAGCAGTGTCAGATTTCACACAGATCCACTGATTGATGCCAGTGCGCAAGCTGCAGGAAGTCTTGGAGCTCCAAGAGTGCCCTGCTGTTTAGAGTTTGGCATTGGTCTGATAAGAGATTGAGGGTGAAATCCTGGCTAATTTGTGAGTAATTGAATTCATTAAACCCCTGCTGAAGTAGGCTTGATCACATTTTAGTAGCATATAAGTATTTTTGCAATTTTGGAAAAAAGGTGGACGATTCATTATTAGTTTTTCAGGACACACATACTGTTGTTTGTTTGTGTATTGTCCTTTTAAAAGGACCATAATGTATTTCCATGTGCTATCAGTCTTTTCAAGACTCAACAAATGATCGACATCTCAGTTTGACATGAAGCTCCAAAAGCTGGGCAAACATGGTATTATGCTCATTTACCAGGACAGGTTTACATGCTTTCATTTTCAAAAAACAACATATTTTTTGTCATACTGCACGTTGCTGCAGCCCCTCTTTTCAGCTTGGGTGTTGAACGCTTCATTTTAGCTATGGAGTGATACATCTTGTCTCTAAATGATCTTTGTTGGGATTTGCACATGTGCAGTTCCTAGTTAAGGGCCACTAGCCAATCAGAAGGAACGGGTCAGTGAGAAGCAAACACGGCTTCGGTTCAGCTGTAAATGTTGCTGACCAGCTTGGCAACATAGACTGGAGCAAGAGTTTCAGAGTGGATGAGTTATTAATCTGTAACTGTTTCTTTCTTCCATAAAGTTTTAACTGAGCTCTGTCTCTACATCTCAGTAACAACTTTATGTCCACTGACTGTCTGGAGGGTAGCTAGTGTTTGGAAGGGAGAGGAGAGCTGTGTGCTGCAGCTCAGTGTTTTTCCACCTGTGTTTTTGAGGGCGTGTCGAAGTAGCTGCTTGGCGAGCGTTATATGAGGCGTTTAACTTAGAAAGGGCAGCTGGACTACAAACGAGCTGTTTTCAGGCAGTTCAGAGTAGAGTTTTTTGTGGGAGATGGGAACTTCCTTTGGGCTTTTTTACTTTGCAAACCTATTACATGCACAAAAAAGGTATATAACTCAATAAAGGAAAGGGAAAAAGCATAATACCACCTCTTTAAACCTGATGTGTTTTGTGTTGCAGGTTGTGGGTGATGACAGTAAACTCCCTCCAACCTTCAGCCAAGCTGCTCAGGCAGCAGAGGTACACTCAAAACGACCTGATGGTGGACCCTCTCATTGTGCTGCGCTGTGATCAAAGAGTGTATAGGTAAATAAGTGACATGTTCTAAATTGCCATATATAGACACATACAGCACACAGGTGCAGTCCTATCAATATAAGTTTATGCTACATTTGGGGTCTGCATACACAGACCTGTTGTCACATTTGATGTATACGCTTTTGGTCATACGTTTTTTTTTTTTCTTCATGTGCACGGCCTGTGAAGACACGGCCAGATGATGATATTTACACCACATGGACACAATTGGCTGCATTTATTTTCACAATGTCCAAGAATGGTTAAGATGTGTGTCAGATAGCTTGAAGGAAATAGTGAGTAGTTTAATTTGGAGGATCACCAAGTAATCATCAATACATGACAGTATATGTTGATATTTTTGAATCCCCTACTCAGACAAATGCAATAATAGGAAGTGTCTTGTTTTTTTATTTGAACATATATTAACATTTTTGTAGTTAAATGTGTATTCACATCAAAGTATATTTATTAGATCTCTGGAGCATTTACCCCTAATCTAATGAAATGTAGTTTGTTCCTCCCAAAAAAATCTGGTTTCTAGTCAAAATCTGAACCCTGATTCTACTGTGCCAGCATCTTTCCATTGTATTCCTGTTGAATTTTGTATCTGAATGCTAGTTTTTGTGGAGCTGACCAAGTGCTACCCCAGACATGCACTTCATACCAAGGCAAATAAAATTATAGCTTTAACTTTTTGGTTGTTTGTTTTTTGGCCAGGTGTCCTCCTTTGATGGACATCGTCCTTCACATGCTGAATGGCTACCTGCTGGCCTCAAAAGCCTACCTACACTGCCACCTGAAGGAGACAGCTGACTTTGATCGGCAGAGCCAAACCGTTTCAAACTTGGGCGTGTCCGGACAGCCAGATACACCTGAGGTCACCAGGGAGGAGCTGAAGAATGCCCTTCTAGCTGCTCAGGTATTTTAACCACTAACACATTCACACACTGTGTTTCTCTTACACACTCAAACCTCACTTTTTTTTCAGATGACTCTTATTTTTATTTTCATGTCATGGGCTTAAAGCATGAATGTAGAAATAAAATGGAATGAAATTACATAAAAACAAATATGTTGGAGATGACCTTTCGCACCTAGCCGTGGTAACCATCTGTTTCTGTTTAACCCCAGGACAGCGCAGCAGTCCAGATTCTCCTGGAGGTGTGTCTGCCAACCTCCGAAGAGCAACAGCTGGGGGCCAACACAGAGAGCCTGCTGAGGAGCATTAGGGGCCCCTTGCCAGGGAAATCGAAACAGGGAAGCCTGGGGCAGAGAGCCAGAGGGTGCAGGGAGGACGCCGAGCCAGAGGGAGGCCTGCTCAGTGACTTGAGGGAGGTGCAGTGTCTCATCTGTTGTCTGCTGCATCAGATGTTCATTGCTGACCCCAACATTGCCAAGTTGGTCCACTTTCAGGTAACACAATGAGGAGAAAAGAAGAAGTGGGTTGTGCACTTTGTATTTATTGTTTTACTGTGACAGTGGGATGGCTGGAACATAAAAGACAGGGTTGTAACAGGTCTGAATCCAAAACCAACTGGGGCATGTGCGCTTCCTGAGCCTGTGGTGGTCTTGGCCTCTTTATGATATTCCTTTTTTCTTAATGACATTCCTGCACGACTCGATTATCTTGCTTCCTTCCATAGTGTGCCATTAGAAAGTAATGTTATTATGCTAATAGCCTTTGTGTGAGTCGTTGAGTGGATAGTACCATATTGCTGAAAATACCTTTGAGTCAGTTTTTTTTTTCAAGAAGAGCCAAGTCATGTTGACCTCATTAGTCATCACTTTCTGCCATGGCATTAGTGGTAAGTGACTGCAGCACTCCCAGAAGTAACAGACGGCCATATGGTGGACTTCATCAAACCGATCCTTCCTCTGTCATACTAATCCACCCTCATCCACGCTGTCAAGCAGAAGCTGCTGCATGCATTTGCGTAAACACACAGGTTTAACATACAAGTAGTTGTGTGCTTAGATGACTACTTGATTGAATTTACTGTCTCTTGTTATCATTCTTTCTGTCACAAGATTTATATTTCCTGTTCTCTTCCAATTTGTGCATCTCTCTCTGTCAGGGTTACCCTCAAGCTCTGCTGCCTCTAACTGTGGCAGGCATCCCCCTCTATCCATATCTGTCTGGATTTCATCCCAGAGCTGCTGGCCCAGCCCCAGCTGGAAAAGCAGGTGAGGCCTCCCAACCTCCCCTCCCCTCCCCTCTCTTTTTCCTGGCTTTAAATCCTAGACTTGTGCCAGAGCCTCTCGTACATGGTTGTGTTTCTTTAAAGGGGTCTACTGGGTGCTCTCTGCTGAGTGTTTGCATATTTGCTACATTAATAAGTGTAGCCATTGTGAATGTGTGTCCCCACAGATCTTTGCAATCCAGTTGCTGTCGTACCTGTGTACACAGTACGCTCTACCCAAGTCCCTCAGTGTAGCCAGGTTGGCCATCAGTGTCATGGGCACCCTCCTTACAGGTCAGTGGTCTGTTTTAATTGTCTTTACATCTCAAACATTCATAGTTTTGCTTGTAGCTTCCTTTAGTCATTCCATTTCTCTTCTCATTCCATCATTGATTTTGATCTCAGCAGACTCACTGTATGTAAGTCACAATGCAGCCTGTAAATAATGCATCAGCTATGTCAAACCGTATGTCTTGATATTTTTATCCCTATATGTGGCTGCCACCACCTGGTCTTTGGATGTTAGTGCAGCATTTTCTCTCCATTACAGAAACATAGTGTGAACTACCCTTTTAGCCATTGTTTTTATTTACACAGTTATTGTGTATACTATAAATGTGTGTTGTGTGTGTGTGTGTTCTATTTTTAGTGCTGACTCGTGCCAAGCGTTTCTCTTTCTTTATGCCTATCCTGCCATGCCTGGTGGCCTTCTGCCAGGCCTTCCCTCCTCTTTATGATGATGTGGCAGCTCTCCTAGTACAAGTGGGCCAGGTCTGTGCCTCCGACGTTGCCACTAAGGTCAGGGACATTGACCCTCTCATTGCTCGTAAGTATAGTTAATAATTTTGGTTGCAGTATAACGATTTGTGCAATGCCATGTTTATTTATTCATTAGCTCTCGCTTTTCACAAGTACGCAATTTGTAGCATTTCCTTTCATTGTTTGTGTGACCACCAGTGTAGAAACTAAGATGTGTAAGTAAATTCCTCTTTCCAAAATACCAACAGAAATTCTGGTGTCCCAGAACCAGCATGACACAAAAAAGCTTTATTTCAATCAGATGATAGATTACATTACATTTATTCATTTATCTGACGCTTTTATCCAAAGCAACTTAATTTGCTATACATGTCAGAGGTTGTACGCCTCTGGAGCAACTAGGGGATAAGTGTCTTGCTCAGGGACACAATGGTGGATGGGTCTCAGTGGGGTCTCTCACAGCAAAGGCATGATCTTATCCATTGCGCCACCCCCACCCATTGTCACTAAAGTCTTGTGCAGTCTACATGACTTTCAGCGTCGGCCGAATATACAACTTGTCCTCTAGTGACGGGAGTCTTGAAGTCGTTGTGGCGTTCACACTACGTGACTGATCGGTGACGGGGTGAAATGTGAAATGACGCGAACCTGCACAAGAAACTATTGTTGTTGGTTATTAAAAAAATAGCGATTTTAAGACAAAGACTCTGTGTTGAAAGAATGGATTAGCCCATGCAGGTAGCAGGGATCATCTGAGCTACAGAGAGAGCTGGAGGTGAGTAATAAGTCTTTTGCAGCTGGATGTGGATGTCGAGTTGGCCGACTCTTCCAGATGTTTGGCATGTTAGATTTCTGGCTGGCGTCTGCGATGTGTCAGCAATGCGTCATTGAGTAGTTCACACACAATGACTGTTGACCACAGATCAATCGCTGATTTACCCCTGATCACAGCCTGACGATCGCCGAGCTCACTGACTGGCAAATCAGGCTTAAAATCAAAGTGTGAACTACGCTTTTGTAAAATTTGGGCTTAGCCTGTTTCACAGATTGATTACACACCAAACAGACAGGTATGTCTGCAGATTGAATGTCCCTAATTAAAAATATAGCCTCCCTAGCCTGCATCATTTTAATATTTTTAAATATTGAGTCTTGATCCAATATTTAAATTTTACAACACGATGTAGCTGCCCGCTTTATCTAAAGTAGGCCTGCGTTAGATTAGATCAAAATTTTTGACCAATGAATAGTTTTGAATTAAGAAAATGCACTTTAAAGATTTCCTTTACTTGTTAAGTAAAAGGACACAATCTTTTCTGGTTTCCTGTTCTACTGTTGCTGCCAGTAGCTTTGTGCCTGCCTGGCTGGAAGCAGCACAGGCAATGAGTTAATCAGCCTTAAATACTGATCTTGCAGATTGACTCGGGGCAACGCTAACTACAGATAATATGGTGTTGTCACATGAACAGAAAAAGTTACATCGTGCCTTGTCATTTCTCACCATAACAAGAGCATTGTTCATTCATGGACATGGCATATTTGTTGTTTTGCTGCCTCAGGCCTGCAGTATCTGAAGGAGAAGCCTCAGGAGGCTGCGGCTCCACGAGAAGGTTCCTCCAAGCTCACTTTACCCCAGAGGACAGCGGAGGAATTGGGTGGAGCTGACCCTGATGTTCAGCTCTGCTACTGTGTAGAGGCCACCTTCATGGACATTATCAACTCCACCCTTCACGGACTATAGACCAGACACACACATCCTAGTGGAAGAGAAGGGACTGGACTCAAACCAACAAGTCTAAACACTGCCTCTGAAAAACATTCCCACTCCCAGAGGGCTTCTGTCAACACACACCCATTCATCTTTAACAAATGGACAGGCCTTGGTCAAGGACTTTCAGACAATGTAAGGTTGTGGGTTACTCATTATGTGCACATGATGGGACATGATGGGACAGGATGTACTGTGTATCCATTCTAGTCTATTTAGTCTGGACTAAAGTCAAGTAGTGAAAAACTTTCTCTACCATCAGGCTCTTTTTTGACACCCTGTAAATGAATCATGACTCGCAATTTATTTAGAAAATGTTTGTTTATGTTCTCTTTCAGAGTTTGTAGAAAATTTTATTGGGTCAATTTTTCTTGATCTCTGTCGGAATATTTTTCTAAGCTGTAAGCATTGTGACTTTTTCTCAGCAACTGATAAAGGAAAATGTTGCCTTAAAATAATATGTAGAGATTTTGTACCTTTATTTGTTTGTAATAAAACAAAGAAACGCTTTTAGGTGTTTGGGACAAACTGAACATTTTTGTTGAGTGTTTTGGACACTTGTTGGTGGGAGCGTTACAGTCTGTGGTCCGGAGAACTTCATTGACTACTTTAAGGTCCCTGTTTTTAAGTTTAGCTAATTTGATATTTGAGAAACGTTTCTTCACTGCAGTCAGCGCATTTTATGCGACCAGACTCAAATACCCAGAGAAAGAGAAGAGGTGACTTGTTACATCGGCCTAAATCTGAGAGACTAGACATGAATGAAAAGCCATTGAAGATGTGACCAAACCAGACCTGAGCTTAGGCTAACATACCAGCTGTACGGACAAGATAGTGAGAGCGTCAAGGCCTGTATTCATCAGACTGTTAAAAATGTTAAACCTCCACATTTTACTTTCCAGACTTAATAAAAGATATTTATCACATTTTTTTTTGACCCAGTGTTCTTAAATTTCCAGAGCTCAATCAGTTTTGGAATAACTATGACATAGCTTTGGCCATGATTTTAGAAAAGGCCTCCTTGAGCTATCACACCTTTTAGCTAAAACTAACATACCTAAAATGAATCAGGAATAACGCCAACCATTTGGCCTGTGTGCATAATTCTTGTCAGAAGCTAAGGAATATAAATCCATTGTAAATTAATGGAGATGCAATAAAGAAAAATATATTTTTATCTATGCCTGGTAAAAAAGCTATATTTTTAATGCAATAAACCATCAAAACCATAATCAAATAGATTATAATGTCACTGAATATCTGTAAATGTGATGCAAATAAACTAAAAGAAAAAACAGTTATACATTTCTTTTTTAAAATATACCAGGTAAATGTCCGTATTTTGGCAATAATTACTGTTTAAATGTTGATTTTTATTGAGAGTGATCTTTAAAACACTACTTCTGTCATCCATGTTCCTAATAACATAAAGCTTGAAAAACATTGAAATATTGATAAAAACTTTGAATATTGATCAATATTTCTGTGACCAAAAGCACTCCCATGCTTTACAGGAGCATAACTTGAAAAAGGAACATCCCACAGTAATGGGGGAGGCATCAGGACTGAGCAGACCTTTCATTTGGATGTCTATGTAGCTACTACAGGTCGGCTACCAGACCACAAAAAAAGACCATGAGACTGGAGAGAATGCAGCCACAGCTCCCAGGTGTAGCGCAGTAATCAAGATGGCCCACAGAGGTGTTTTTAGTAATAAATCTGCATTTTAAGGCAAAAGTAAGTCAGCGGTTCTAAGTGTATATGTATATTGCCGCATTTGTTGTAACTTTTATCCAGCTAATTATTTTGCAATTTTGGTGTATTGAGAGATGTGACCTACACAGCTGATCTCAGAGGGAGATTAGCTTTGGTTTGAGAGGTTGGACATGAGGATATGTTGTGATTAGAGATATCTGGATGCTTATAGCTGCAGCCATGTACAGTGATTACAGAGGATGACGTGTGTTTGGTGTGGATGTAAATGGTGGGTTTGAGTTTCTAGCTGAGCCTCCTAGCTTCACAGCGGTGTCTAGCATGAATAGGGTGATGCAATACTACTGAATTTGCATTTTGCGTGATTCTTGGGTGCTTCCCCCGGTACAGGGGTTGTCAGGACTCTCAATGTTCATATAGTGGAGCCATGTTAAAGTTAATAGCAAAACCTGTGCTTCCTGCTGTGAAAAAGCCTTAGCCTACTGTGCTACTCCAGTTCCCGTTTTATATGGTTTCTTTGATGTACCTTTTTATACTACTACATAATTTCATTCCTGCTGTAATTTGCATTTATTTCATCCCTATTTATACATGCAAGTGTTACAAATACATAGGCTACATTGCATTGTTGGTGATTTTACATGCCAATGGTGTCTGATCGTCTTGTCCTGCTTTAAGCATACAATTTGGATGGTTCCAACATCATATTTTCTGTAAATTATACTTCCCAACATAAAATTGTAAATGCTGTTTCAAATACATCTCCCCCTCAAGCAGGATAAAATCCAAGAGAGAAATCAAGGTAATTTATTTATCATTAACAAAACTGAAGCATATATAGGTTTTTCACCGTACAATGAAAACTCCCAAATTCACAGAAAAATACAGAAGGCATGACCTCATGCACGAGAGAGAGAGGTGGTGTGATGTGTCTATGGAGATTGTCTTAATATTCTGAAATGTGATTTCTGCTAATTTGCTGTTCTTCTTATGGCAGCAGTTCATTTCAGTGGAGGTGGACGATGTGGCAAAGGCAAACTGCGCCACCGGTGTTCTGATTTATAAAAAGCAACCAAGTTAGGCCAAGTGAAGTTAGTCATCTACGCCTTCCTGTAGTGACTCTGTCTGCAGATGGCAGCCTTTGCTGCATGCTCTCTTGAATTTGGAAGATCAGTAGTGTTTGGAAGTAGAGCTACATCATCAAAGATCAATTTACTGTCTGCTCTCTATTTCAGAAACCACACCACTGGTGATTTCCTGCTGCACATTTAAATGTAGTTAGTTATTCTGTAGGCTGTTTCACACTTAGCTCTTGAATAACAACAATATTGTATGGACATGGTTAAAATCCTATCCAGAGCTGGTCTTTAAAAGCCTGGCCTTGGCTCAGCTGTGGTTGGTCTTGGACTTCACAAAGGCCTGCAGAGCTGCTAGAAGCAGGTTTGGCTCATGGTCATATTCAAGACAGAAAGACATGCGCTGAGATGAACATCTTGAAACACTGAGAGCATCTGTCAGTCTTATCTTTGTGGCTTACATGGGAAAAGCATCTTATTGCACACGTCAGTCTGTTGCAAGTGCTTTCTCTTCTTCATTGGCATATTTTTTTTGCAAGAAAGAATTGTAGTCCGTTGAAAGACAGTTTGCCCAGTTCTGTGGGACACATCATAACACAATGTAATGTTTGTTCAGCTTGCTGAGTATCTTTTCAGTGCCAATGTCTTTGAATACCCATATCTGCTATAACTGTAACAGACTGTTAACACTTATAGACTGCCTTCTTCCTTTAGTACCACTCACTTACTGCACTTATTACTGCACATGAATCCATATTATTGCAGCTGTATCGCCGTATCCTAATAGACATATCCTGGTAATTCACCAGAGGGCAGTCTTGCCACACTAAAAAATAACAGATCCATCCTGTCAGTCAAAACATATTAATTAAATAAACCTTCAAGAGTTGTTAGCAAAGAACCAGAAAATAGTTTTCAAGGTTGGCACACATTATGTGGAAATATAAATCTGTTGCAATACAAAATGGGCTGTGATTGACAGTGAACAATGAAATGTTGTAACCTGTGTGAAAATAATTTCTTGACATTTCCTGCCTTTCCCTGCCTCTATACACAGTGGTATATATGAGCAGCCAGAACGATCATGCACAGACAGAACTGCCAAAGGTAATACTATATAAAATGTTATGTAAGGTTTTATGCGAGTTCCTCATCTCTCTCTTTCTCTCTCTCTCTATTGTGGAGGCATTTGCAAAGCACTCTGCAGCAGTTTGTTGTGCTGCCGCAGTTTCCCAATGCTGTGAGAGATGCCTGAGGCAAGTGAGGGTGAAATCACAGAGCAGTTTTGTTTTCTCTGGCATTGCCACTGTGCTTCTAACACCTAGCACCCAAAAATACAACCCCTTGCAAACTGCAGAAAAAGGGTGCTGGGGTGGAGACAGAAGGAAGTGAAAGAGAGATATTTACTCTGTGTGCAGCGCGGAGACAGGGCGAGGGAAAAACTCTCTGCAGGTTTTATCCAGTAAAAGCAAACATGTTGAGCTTGTTGTGTGATGGCTGCTACAATCTTTTGCCGCCTTTTGCCACCTGCTCCATACAATGTAAGCAGCAGGTCCATCTATAGATACTTCCTGACCAGATGGATCTTTTGAGAGGATCTTGACATAAAAGCGTGCCCTTAACTTAGAGAAATGACACACCAGTGATGAGGAAATAGATGTGAGTTCATGTTGACAAAGGACTGAATATTTTTTTCAACAAGAAGTTAAGAGGATCACATCTTACAAGGGGGATTTTCAGCTCCTGATTGTCATATTAAAATAAGATATCATGTCAGCAAGCTCGCAACAGCTCTTCTAGGCATCACGCAGTGCGATTAGAGTCGCTACATTAGATGAATCTCTTTGGAGGAAGACATTGTACTGATGAGCCGATAATATCCAACACGGATATAAAGTATGTCTGTTGTGATCAAAAAGTGAATTGATATTTGTTTGAAATTGAATTCCATTGGTGTTGCTCATTATAGAAATCAGATTTGTTATATATGTTTGACCCCAGAGGTAACCAGACAACCATTTCTTGTTAACAATCCTGTTTAGACACGTGATGCTAATGGGGTTCTAGTGCAATGTGGGTGCACAGGGCCTGTAGACTTTGAGTTGAATCTCTTATTTGCAGTGTACTCCTTTTCTTTCCCAGGCCTTTGCACGTTAGCCAAGGATGTGAAAACACCAGCCTTACTGAAAACCGTTCCACAACAATGCCTTTACCTCTTTTAGAAAATCTCCCCAAGAACACCGGAGGGAAGCACTTAAATGGTGGTGTTAATGCACTTGGCTAGGTTTAGGCCTACACTGCCTCCAGCCGTTTCAGTTCGCATCACAGGTCTATTTGCTTCTGTTTACTTGCTAGTAATAAAAGACGAGCCCTTAAGAGGCAGAAGAAAATCCCACTTCAGATTGTGACAAGAGTTGTTGAGGTTAGCAGAGCATTCTTTCCCTGTTGGCCTCAGTGGCTTTTTGAGAGAGAGGCTCTTCAGGTATAATGCGGTAAAACACCCACGTACTGCTGTGACTGCCGCTTAGCCATCCACAAGGACAATGTTTATCTCTCTAGTGCTCTTTGGGTATTTAACTTTTTCAACCTGCTGTTTGAATTTGTAAGGAAGGTCGCTCATACAGTTCAGTATGTATGCAGAGATAAAAGCACCAGAAGTCTCACTTTTTATCTTCTTAATGTGAGCTTGTAGTCTTTGTTTTTGTTTTCCTTTTATTTATTCAGGGCTTTGCTCTCTTTTTTTCAGGAACGTCCTGATTACATTCGAAGTTATACACCGTCTCAACTGGAAACTGCCCAGCACAACCACAGTCTGATGTGCTGGCCACTGAGCAGCTCCGCTGGAGCAGTTAAGGGCCTTGCTCAAGGGCACCAAAACAGGGCCTTTGGTCCTGCTCCTACTTTCTGCTTCTTTCACTGTCTTTTGTGTCCGTTCTGGTTGATGTAAAATAATTGTGCTGATATTTTGGCCGGGATTCTCCTGAAAAAGAGATTTACATCTCAAGAGACAATCCAGGTCAAACGAATCAAAAGTATTGGTGATCATATAAACACATGCAGTTGGAGTGGTGTGTGAAGACACAGTTATAGGTAAATCCATCTTATCCTCATTATGCATCAATGTTTTACGACATTGAAACATTTTGTTTGGAATGGTTGCTCGTCTTACAGTGATCACAGACTGTAGGTCAGTGATTACTGACCCTTTAATCACCAACTACGCAACCGAGTGAATGAATATTTGTCCCCGCGCAGATAAGGTGGTTTCCTCTTTATCTACATTTCCTCGATGTGAAAAGAAGCTTGTTTTGGCTGATCAAAGAACAAGGAGAGACAAGCGAGATGGTGGTTTCTCTCAGATGTTCCCTCCGCCCCGTCTTCTTTCGGCTGGTAGAAGCTGAGGGAATTGATTACACGGAGCAGGAGCACTTTGTCAGGCCTGAATGCATTTTTCACAATGTGTGTGCTAGGAACAAAGGGACACAGTTAAAGCTTTCGTAACACCCTCTAAAACTTTTGATTTCCCCCTCGGTTGAGCAGAAAGCGGCAGGAAGACGGCGATTTAAAATTAATTGGCAGCGTGTCAGCGGCGTATTTACATTTTGTTCTTTTAAAGACGCAATTAATTACAAGAGATGAAGAAATCTGCAGAGAGATGAGATGTGTTGCATGGGTTGCCCTCCCCGCAGACTGCCTTGTGCTCTGAGGGAGTGTAGGCAGGCTTGCCAATTAACCACAGACTAAAAAAGACCCAAAACTCCCATGTTTCAGCAGGTAAAAAGAAAGGCTTAAATTTAAAGCGCCTGGCAGGAGATGTAACAGACAGACAGTAGCATGTGGTTTGCATACTCTTGTGCTTCAAGCGACACTAGGAAGATGTAACAAAAATGTTCTCTTTCAAGAGTTTTGTAACTCCCGGAAACTATTGCAAATTGGGTGCAGGGAAGGCATAAAGTGCTGTGTGCAATAAGTGAAGGGCCTCTATTGCTTCGGCTTTCATCGCCAAATGAGCTTTTCTTCAATGTATATGGCTGAACCAGGAGAACGTGTCTGTAGTCACCCTCACATAAAGTCTGTCTGGCATTCCTCATCATCAAGGGAGTAGTTTCATCGACATCCCACTGTTCTCCCTGTCTAGACTCTTGGACTATTTATACCACTGGAATTAATGAAACACTACACATTCAGTAAAGGAAATGAGGCAGTGAAGCATTAGTGTCTGACAGAAACTCCTTGTTGATATGTTGATTTGAGAGCATGATTTCTTTTGTCTCATGATTAAACTGTGGAGTCCCCCCCCTCCAGCATCTCCACTTATGAAGCCTTTGGACAAACGTGGCTCCAGTTTTTCCTCTTCCCTTGGGATGCAGCTAATAACCCCTATACCCCGTTCCTCCAGCCGCTGGCCTCCCCACACTTTCACAGAGACACCCATGTCTCAACAAAGCAAGGGTTAAGCTCCCGCATTCTTTTAATGCTAAAACAAGTGAAACTGCCAGAAATACCCCGAGGCAAAAATAAGAAGTATTTTTGTTCCTGCCCCTCTTCCCCCTCAGCGACCACAAACACAGCACTGGATACTGACGCTGTCGCTGCAGAGCTTCTTTAAGAGCAACTTAAGTTTCTGTACTGGAAATGCATTAATCATAAGGGGAAGGAAAGGGATGGAGGGGGGCAATTGAAGTTTGGCAATAACATCTCAAATGCCCCACATTTCCACTCTAGCGGAGTGAGTACGGAAAAGTTTGAGAAGAAAGAGAAAGTTTGATGTGAGAACATAAAAAGGAATAATGCTAGATACCTCGGGAGCTTGCACACTTTGCGCATTCCTGTGAAGACCAAAGCGGGCCTTTTAAAACGCTTGTATAATTGATTCTACCCAGAGGTAACCCAAGGCAATCACCTACCTCACCAAAAGCGAACACTAAAGCCCTGTGTAAAGAGAGCCTGTTTCTGTGGCGTGCCTTTGCTCTCCAGTCGCTGCCATCTTTTTTTATTGCCGCTTTCATCTGCGAGTGTGAATAACTGCGAAGTGAGGCAAAGCTGAATAAACACTGTCTGAATAGGTGATTGATGGATCAATTTGGGTCCCTCGTTTCCAAGTGCTGGTGGTGGCATTCACATTGATTATGTTTCCTGTGGTCGCTGGCCAAAATACAGTCCTTGAAATGAGTATGTCTGTTGGAAAGCGTCCAGCGCTGCCTCAGCCAAACAGATGGCTCCCCAATGCTGCAGTCATATCCATATTAATGGCGTGATTACAATGCATTACAATCAAGAGATCTTGTCATTAACGTTGTGATTTAAAAAGCAATTATGGGTTTTGATTATCCTCCGCCGGTGTGTGCGTCTTGCTGCGCCGGTGGGCCCCGTAGAGATGGCAGATTGATTCCTCAGCTGAGGACTGCTCATCCTCCTGACTGACTGACACCTAATGAGCTGAAATGGCTTCTGCATAACGATGGAAGGTAGCAGGGGCGAAGGGTGAGTGCAGAAAATATGAAGAAGTGTGTTATTGTCGGTGAGAATGGATGTTCAGGTGTGTGTGTGTGTGTGTGTGTGTGTGTGTGTGCTGGGCAGAAAGCAGGTTCTGCCCCGTCCTTTTCTTTGCTTCATGCCATTGATTGTGGCAATAAAGTAAGAAACCTGTAACTGTTCACCACAAATTTGAGATTAGAAACGTCCGGATTGGTTACAGCACTGAAGTCATTTCAAAGGAAGATGAATGCAAAAGCACTGTAATACTGTCACCACTGTACCTGGTTGGTGGATTGACCGGGGATTTGCTTCGCATTTGTGAGTGGATTGTGTTTTTTGCTTTCTTATTCTCAGATTGCTGGAGGAAAAAACAGAAGGCCCCTTTCACAGAAAGAATTTAAAAGTCTTCATTAGCAAGGGCCCCCCACTAGATCATAGCCACACTACAGGCTTGGTTCTAGGGATAGCAATGTTGGTCTATCGTTCGGTTGGTCCAAAACTTTGGTCTGGACTGAAATATCTCAACAACTATATATCCATGGTCAAAATGTTGTACAGTTTTCACTTATTCTGCAAAGTATCTTAACATCTACCAGATGGGCTAGCACAAACATCCATGGTTCTCAGAGGGTGTACACTAACGGCTTTGTTGATCCCCTGACTTCTATTCTAGTGCCTCCATGAGGTTGACATGAGTGGTTTTGAGGGAAATATATCAACTATTGGATGGATTGCCATGAATGTTTGTCCAGAAATTTGTGTCATCAGTCCTGTACTTTGATTGCTGACCAATTACCTACAAAACCAATGAAATTCCGATCCACCTCAGCTGTACTCTGCTTTTATACTTAGTGAGAAGTCCACATCTCAATGAGCAGATGTTAGCACACTGAACTAAGATGGTCAACATGGAAAACATTATATTTGGCTCTAAAATCTGGTCCTCTGCCCCAATCCTGCAGGGAGAGGTTCATTGTGGAAGAGATGTGGATTTATCCACTAACAATGGCCTCAGTAGACCATGCAGAATTATGTCTTAAGTACCGCCCTCAATTTGTTCTTGACTGGAAAACCAACGGTCATTTTGAGAACAATATCTCTACTGAACAGTTCATCCTTCTAACAAAGAGCAGATGAAGCCGACCAGGTCAGGCTGGTTCACGAGTCACTAATAGAGATGCACCGATCAATCGGCCGTGACCACGTGCCACAGAGCGCACAAGCGGAACAGACACCGACTATCGTCACAGCCGCACACACACTAAAATATGTCGTCAGAAGTTCTTCACCGTGATTGAAGAAGACACAACACTCGCAATCTGTAATACCTGCAAGGCCAAATTAAGCTGTGTTTCCCTGCACAGACTATTTGGGATGATAGGTACAATACAGAGAAACACAGAGCCACATTTTCCGTATTATGTTAGAAGTTTCGGACACAGGGATATTTTAC
Source organism: Lepomis macrochirus (assembly GCA_024633595.2). Classification (NCBI taxonomy): domain Eukaryota; kingdom Metazoa; phylum Chordata; class Actinopteri; order Centrarchiformes; family Centrarchidae; genus Lepomis; species Lepomis macrochirus. The sequence continues at coordinate 26,744,259 of JALXJV020000021.1, forward strand.
AAGCATGGACCAGGTAAAGCACCAGTGAACACACTCAGTACCACGATGGTCTCAATCACTTTAATCAGCTGTGTCATTAAAAAGTCTCCCCCACACGCAGCTCAGAAACACTGAACTGCTACCTGGAGCACTTTTTTTTAAAAATTTGAGATTTTTTCCAGTGAGACAAGGTCCTGGTGCAATTTTGGAGAAAATGTTATTTAATGGTCTTCTTTAAACATGTAGGGGTCTGTAGTAGTCTTAATAATATAGTTAATTAATGGGATTATTTAATTAGTCACTGTTTTATTATGAACATACAATTAAATGAATGGACCCCTGGAAGAATAGCCAATGCTCATGCTGGTGTAAGTTGGGATCCAAAGAAAGAAAGACATTTCCATTTTAAAAAATGTTTGTGTATGTCAAGTAAAGTCCTTAGAAAGAAAGAAAATCAAAGTCAGCCAAGAGAACTGCAATAACACATCTCTAGTTGTAAATTAAAGTCCAGGTAGACAAGGCACGTTGAACAAAAGCAAACCGAAGAAAACACTTCATCAAATGATAATATTTTTAAACATTATAAGACTTTGTAGAACAATTTCTATGATTTCAAAAAGCCCTCAAATCTAATTCAGTCATTAGAGTCTCACCAGATGAATAATGGCTAAACAGAGAAAGATTAGCACAAGTGGAGTTAAGTGAACGTAAGAAACTGTGTTGCTCTTTTAAAGCATATATTTCAAGATCTTGTAAAGGCCCAGCCGTCTTCCCTGATGAAGAGAAACAGACGGATAGTGTAAAAATTTGATCCCATCTTCTACCTCCGCTCTGTTATTACCTCAGGTGTGAAATCCTTCCCCGCTCACACCAGAGAACCAAGCGGGTGTGCTCAGCTGTGAAATTGTATCTTTTCTGCTCCCTCCGCCCCCTTCCACCAGCACCTTTCCCTGTCCTTCCTTGGCTTCAAAACAGTGTGCCGCTTCCTGTGAGTCGCTGTGAGGTGAAGCCGTTCTGCTCCACAGCTGAATAATCAGGTGCCTTCTTCTGCATGGCTTTCTTGCAGCTAATAATGAAGGGATCAGAAAGCCCAGAAACACCTTGACACAGCAGCAGTTCAGCGGCTGTACGCTGCTGTCACAAATCGAGTCGGCTGACTCCCCACATTACTGGGCGACTGTGCTAATGTCGTCTTATAAGTGCACTCAGAGGAAATGAATCACACGCAAGCTGAAAAGCTCCATCTGGGGGCATTTGAATTCAGGTGTAATGAAAGCACGGCAAAAAGGTGCCATCTGTTAACATTACAAGGTAGTCTGAGCACATTTTTAAGTGCACTCTGTGATGTTGAGCTGGTGCGGCCTGAGGGCCTGCTTGCCTAATTCACTACTCCCTGCAATACTTAAAACTGATCCGCTGTCAAGAAATGCAGAAAATGACCTTTGTTTTTTATTTTGTTAATGCATTTTTGAATGATCACTGTCAGTGCATGCTGACAAATACTTTGCATTTCCCATGACGGCCTCACAATAAGAGCCACACTGTATTTTGCCTGTTAAATGTAATGTTTGTAACGTGAACTAGCTGTTACCACTTGATTCAGCGCTGACACGTCCGAAACAGACGATTTAGAGCCAGGCACAGATACCAGGCAGGGCAGATGCAGTTTTACGGGGAGTTTGTTAACAAAAGTTAACTGACAGTGAGACAGGCTGTCCGGAACCAAGCACTAACAAATCCATATAGAGGTAAATGCCGAAAACAGAATAAGTGACAAGCCAATAAGCAGATGCATCCAAGAACACTAGAAACAGGGCTGAATTTTTGACATCTAGGGAATGGCGACGGATAACAGGAAGACAAAGACTTACAGTACATACCGAAGACACAGGTGGAAACACTTAAGGAAGGAAGCAAATCAAGACATGAACACCAGAGGCAGAACAACTTCAAAATCAGACAGGAAAAACAAACGCCAATGCCGAAACCGTGACACTAACAGGAGTATAACATATTTGGTTTTGAGCTGTAACTTAACACAGCTCTAATACGGCTGTAGGAGAGTAAACAGTAAGGCTCATATCAATGAGATAAACAGTAACCATGTATTACATTCTGATTCTTATCCTTGTGCGTGTAAAGGAAATTTGTATTCTGTGTGGGATTGGCGGACCCTTCCATTAATAATGAAATTATGGTGAAATAATTATAGCGTGCAAATAAAATCAATGGCTACTGCTGAGAAATGTGTTGGTTTCATAACAGTCTTAAGGATTGTAACTATGAAGGTTATTATTTTGGGTATTTTTGTCTTTTTGTTATCACATAGTGACAGACGAGCTGCATAGAGGGACAGAAAAGGCTGGGGGATAAAATGCAGCAAGGGGCCCCAGGGTTGGAATTGAACCTGGAGCACTGTCTCAATGGTACACATGTTACCAGGTGAGCTACCAGGGCACCCCACTATTATAGTTCCAAAGGTGGACAGAGGTTAACACATCACACAAACACTGAAGTCATGTTTCTCTGTGGTGATGGTTCACCAGCACTAAAACTAAAGTTCAGCCTCAAGCGTGGATCATCATTATAGCTTGTCTGATTTACTACCTTGAATCATTTTCATAGTGGGAGCTTATCCCAGGGGCATCTTTCTCATGCGTGATTTACTTCCTCTGCAGCACAAAATGTTGGTGAGACATACTGCGTGCAATAAATCCCTTCCCCATGAAAATGTTTCTGAGGATCTTTCTAGCAAATGAAACATAATATTCTAACTCTTAAAAAATATGGCAATAACACCAGTGGGGGTATTTTTATGTGATTACAGGAGCAATAGTAACTCATTATGTACAGGTTGAGTACTGCAGCTTGCACCAAAATGGCCATAATCCGAGTAAAAAGAAGAGGGTTCCATCAATTAGTGAAGATAAAATGTAGCACATTAGTACTTAACTGGGAAATATCAGCACATTTCGAATGCATCTCTTCCCAAACGCCTTGCCAGTATCTTTGGAGCCTTTCAACAGGCAACATGATCTCCAAACTCTTTACAACAGAATAATGTTTCCCCTCCTGCAGCCCTGTGGAGTGAGGCTGACAGCGGGAACGCCTGCAGAATAATTTAGCAGGACTGTGGAGAGAGCCAGAGAAAAGACAAAGCCCTCCTATATGATCTCTGAGGACCCCGCAGCAATCCACTGTTCTCCTCCCGCCATTGCCATTACTGACACTATTGATTATGGCCCTGGGAGTGATGATAGCATTCGGCTCTCCCCCTCCAGCGGAAGCCACAATCATGCCGCCGTGTTTCCCAAATGATAGACTGCCTCGGAAATGAAAGAGGAGGTGAGGGCTGGATTGAGAGAGATAGGAGAGGGAGGCAGTGGGAATGGAGGCTGGCGAGGGGGGTATTTATATGGCTCGGTTAGTTTTTCAGAGCAGCTGAGGAATGTAATGTTCCTGTCGGCCGTATTAAAACACGGGGGCACGGTGTCGTAGTTGTGTCGGAGGCAGCAGGGCCTTGGTGGAAACATGAAAATGGCATAATTGCCTCTTTGCCTGTTTGAATTGCTAACAAGGGAGCCTGACATTTTCAAATGGTCCTGATTGCGGCGAGCTCAGGACACCCAGGCAGCCGGGGTTCTTATGCTATGGGTTGCGTTTAAATGAGACAAGGGACAGCCTGCTTGTGCATATGGAGAGAATAAAAAATCAACTGGAATATCATCTGGAATGTGGAACATAAAGAGGAGTGGAAAGTTTTCATCTCTGTTAACACACAACACACACACACACACACACACTCTGCACATCACACGCCAGGTGGCTCCTTGATTTAATTAGCACAGTGGAGCTCCAATTAGCTGCAATAGTAAATCAGATAGTGCTTTTCATCATAGCCCCGAGCTGATAGGCCCAGTAGGACTGTGTTCTCCGTCTCCTCCAGGGAAGACGGTGGATCACAGTCAGCTGTGAGTGGAGGATTATAGAGGGATTATAAGTAGACTTTATTGCTTCAAACCACTTCTATATCTGGGTCTTTGTTTTTGACCTGCAGCACAGAGACTTAGTCCCAATACAGAACAGGAGTGTTAAACTAAATCACCTTTGGCTGATTGCTCTATTGTAAGTGAGGTTTGCAGCTGTGACCAGGATGTTACATTCTATATATTCTCCGCCCTGATGGTTGAGATAACAAGAATAAAGTACAATGGATTTTTGGCATGTTCACACTTTGGAGTTACTGAGTACTACCACTACTTTCCATTCCCCCTAGTGTGATACTGTACCTGTGTATCTGTAATCTGTGCAGTCTGTGTGCTCTCCTGCTGCTGTCTCATCTGACATTCTCAGAGGTATCTTATAATAAAATCTAAAATGAAATTACCTTATCTTGTCTTAAGATATCTCAACCTGTTTTGAGGTTGCAGACAAATAAAAATGACACATTGTCATTTTTATTTGACTGCTTCCCCTTTTCACATGACATAATAATGTTATCCTAATCATAATAATATGACATTTGGTGGTAGCTTAACAATTGTTTAATGTAAATTGTTAGACCTGGGCGGTTAGTCTCTAATGTGGTAATGCTAGGTACTAACTTCTAAAAAACCATTCGTACAGAACAATGACTTGAACATTTCAAAAGTTTATTGTAGCGCGATAGCCTTTTTTTAATGTACTATCCAAGCTTTGATTGGTTGGTTCCGGAAAAGCAGTGACAATGACAGCGCATCCACTTTACGAAAAGTTGAACATGTTTCAACAAAAGACACCCTCTTATCATATCCCTCTTATCTTCTGTCTTTCAGCTTCTGCTACAAAACAGCTGGACTGTACTGAGGATCTTGAAGAGGATGTGGGCTGGTGCATAATGAAAGTGGGCCAACGACGCATCTATCTGACTCTTGTTTTTATATAATGTGGCTGGTGCTGCCGACGGGCCGTCCGACTATGCTCTGCCCTGTTTGTCACTCTGCCTGAGGAGTACTGAATACTTACGCTGTTGTGTATTTGGTTTTCATGACTCTGCGAGTGACTGACGTCCCATCACTGTTCCACTTGCTCATCCTCAAAGTGGAGAGCGAGCAGTTCATTTTAGTTCAGTGGAGCGGACAGCCCCGCAGAGTCATGTAATTGTGACTTCACTACATTTCATAAAAATCTGAAGCGGTGGGGCGATAGTATGTAACGGTAACGCCGCTGCTGCATGATTGCAGACATCACACTGATTGTTCTTCGGCACAGCACTATGGCCTCAGACTTGGAGGTGCTGACCTTCATCACAACCACTTACCACTCAGCTGCACACCTCCCCAGTGTGTGCTGGAGGTCACTGTCCGAAAGAAGGCAGCATGTAAACAGCATCTGCAAAGATGAGAGGCATAATCCTGTGTCCACCACAATGGACGGTCTTTATTCCTTATCTTAAGATAGATACTGCTGCAGAAAATCACTAGCAGACATTTCAAGGCTTCCTGTGTCATTACAGGAATGAAAGATTATGAGAAGCTTTTAATAAAGGTTAAGAGTTTCCTTGAGAGAGCCCTCATGCGCACTTCTAAACCCCTATGAACTTGAAATGGGTTTGTCTCTGAAGGAAGGCTGGGATTAGACCTGTGTGCCTTGCTCAAGGGCACCCTGCAGATGTTTGTTGCAGCTTTTCCCTGTCGGTCTGGATTTAAACCACAACCCATTTGACTGGAACGCAGCTGCAGGAAAGACAGGGTAGTGCGAGATAGATCTGGAACTAGAGTCTCCACAGATTGAGACTTGACTGTCAGTCCAGATGAGGTTTGAGTGACAGCTCAGTGTGTTGTCGACTGACTTTGGAGACATACCGACAGTGTGCCACACACACACACACACAAAGGGTAACTGTGTCTTCCAGTTAAATCAGCGATAGCAAGGTTTCCACACCTGATTGAGCTGCCAGCACCCTGAAAGCTTGTGTGTGTAATTGAATTCAGAGACCTTGGCGCAATGAGACAGTGTTCACGGTCTCGGTAACCCTGATCCGCGTTTATCGTTATGAATCAGGCCGGCGTGTAATTGCTATTTTGACACGGATGTCGTGGCACTGACTTTCTCTGATTCCCTTCATCCACTTATTTTGTTCATATTTTCATACCTCAAGGCCTGTGGTTCTGATGAGGAATAGCAATATGGGTGGAGGGGAGAGAATGCAACGTGACAAATGTGACCTTTTTGAACAGATTATATTATTATGGAGCTGTGTAGAAATGATGTGTTACTCAGGCAAGGGGCTCTTGTGACATGTAAATGTGCTTGAGAACTTGTGCTTGAGAAGCATTGCCTGTTTATTCATACACTGCATAATGACACCCGGGGTTTAAATAAAATCAGTAGGATTCATTGTCAAAAATGAGTTATTAAAGACCAAAGTGTTAGTAGTTTAGACATTTTGAACTGAAATTTAAGGTTGAAGGGTCACAAGAAACCTTTGGCATCATCTTTTGTTACCAGTTTTCATGGCCATATGGCCAGAATTCCAGAGCTAAGTACAATGGAAAGAGATTGAATCATATATTGATATGCTTTTCATAAAATGTGAGGCTTAATGACAAGCTTTGCATGTAAAGTGCAAACATGTACCAGAGTGTGCTCTATCCACCTTTTCATCTGCAGCTGCAGAGCCAGTCAAAGGGCCAGATGAAAGGCTGAGCCAGAGAGCTCAGCTAAACGCTCCAGTCCAATCACTGACATATGCTGCTGCGTTGGTGAAGGCCAAGCAGATGGAGGACAGCCTGGAAAGGCAGCATCAACATCGATAAGTGTGTGTGTGGAGTGGTGAGCGGGAGGCACGGTTAGGGCTTGATCCTGAGGGCTTCAGTATGACTTAAACCTCTCTGTGTTTTATATGTGCATTTTTATACACACCTGCTGCATGACACTGCTGTGTGGTTCCAGATGTTCTGCTTTGCATGTGTGCAATGCTCTAATGAGGACTGCTATCGTCTTATTGGCAGTGAAAGAGTGAAGAAGTGAATTGGATGTCAGTGTCTGACGACCAGACACAAATAAAAACTCTGAGAAAAAGAGACTCTATATAAATAAATGAACTACGTAATTTGTTTATTTTCTATGTTACTGATGATCCCATTTTTAGAAAATTTCATTTAGCTAAATGTTGTGTTTTGTGTCAATCCCCTAAAAGTGACAAAATAAATAATAATAATTGTTGCCCTCTGGAATGACCCATGGCATTCTGATAAAACTGCAAGTTACCGTGACCAGACAGGTCGGTTTGTCTGCTGTGTGTTCACTTCCAAATTGTTCAGTTTTTACCACCAATTAATTTTTATTACCAATAAAAATAATAATAATAATATTATACTTGTTTTCAGCACTTGCATAGATGTTTATCATGTGCTGTCCCACTCATTATTACCTAACCCAATATGAAAACATAAACAGTGCACCATGCGTCTCAGTTCTACACTGACTACTTGTATTTGTGCCAACAAATGTGTCATTGTCAAAGCTGTTGATAGCCTGTTATAGGCAAGTGTCTAAGCTATGATGCTTGCAGTTCTTCCTGACAGAACCTGCCACGGTTAGCTGTCATACCGAAGTGAAAATTGAGCTCTAGGAGTAGCTTCCTTCAGGAAGTACCTGGCTATGTTCATGACAGTGTTGAAAGGCGCGCTCAGTAGGTGGTGCTAAGCACTGGAATAATGGTCCCCCATACGGTGGTCACTCATATGCATAAGCACATGAGCATGCAGTACACTTTAGGGGTTCCTGTTTGGGGGTTCAAAATAGGGTCAGTAACTTAAGTCAGTGTTCAGCCATAGCAGATATAATGTAGGTTACAAGATACATTAGGTCAGGGTTAGAGAAGGGTGACGCCTGTCAGACGGCAAAGTAAATTTATGATACCTACTGCAGGCCAAAACATGCTTTGACATTAATACAGGGCTTCCATACGAATGCTCATCCCAACCGTTGGCGTATTTTACCATGTGTATTGATAACAGTGCCGTCATAACTGACTACATGAAAAAAGATCCATATGAACACTTTCTGATCTCTATGGTTAACTTTAATTAAATTTAATTGGTTAGGGTTAGTAATTGATTGTGGTCATTCTTAAAAAAACCAACATCGACTCATGGACTCCCACCTAGTCCTCACTGTATTGTAAGTTAAAAGGACTGGGCAAACTTTTTATGAAACAAATCCACAACTTGCGTGAATCTAAATTTTTAATGACCAAATGAGTGTCATAGTCGGGTTGTAAAATATGATGTGATTTGTTGGATAATAAACATTAATATGAATAATGGTTGGTCAGTGCCATTAAATGCCCATCTGACAGGAGAGGGTGGGAGGAAATGGAAGATGTAAGGAGATTAGATAGAGTGAAAAATGGGCCGTTAAAAGCAATACTGTTTCCATGTAAAGTAGTAGATTGACAAAGATGGATTTCCCATAGTTCCATGCTGTCCAATATATCACCAGGGGCTGACTTTGTCCTTCACTGTAAACCCTGATAAGTACAGTCTACCTCAAAGAGTTACTAGAAAACAGTTCAGGAATGTCAGTCAGCTCATATTGTATGCCATGAAAGAATATCGGTCAGTTAATTCAAACAGTTGAACTACTTTTCTTAATTTATTGATGCTGTCTATGCTTTTTTTATATGTTAAGTAAGTCCTGTTTAAAAAAAAAAAAAAAAAGATGTTTTCCTTGATTGTCACCATTTCAGCTGAATCTTAGCACTCCACTGCAGAAAGGTCTGTTTTGCATATGCTTCCCCAAACTCATATTTACACAGGTTTGTTCTTCTACTTTTCTGTGGAGAAACTATATTTTGACATAATCATAGATATGTCAAAATAGATATGTCTTCTTCTTGTGATGGGATTCAAAAGAAAAAGTTCTATACCTACCTGTTGGCTTTCTCAATTCAGTTAAACATCATTTCCTATGTTGTGTTTATTATCTTCTGTTCAATTCTGTGATTTTTTTGTAAGGTATTTAAGTAACTTTCTGGGAAAAAATTTTTCACCTCAAATTTCAGTTTTTACCAAAAAAGGAATTATTACCAATTTATCTTTATAAATAAGGGACTGGAAATGTTTAAAAAAGTGAAAGCTTGCATCTTTAAAACCACCAGCCACATTGAAATGCACTGCACAGTTGACACCTAAACTAAATGAAACCAAACAGCATTCTATACAGAAGATAAGTCAAGACATTGATGGACTAGAGTACTTGACGAAATCGGTGTTGGAGCACAAGATTAAAACATAGCCTAACTGGTGAAAGCGCACCTTCACACATGAAAACACGACTGGTCAAGGTGCACCTTGACCAGTCGTTGTGAGTCCTGTGGTGGGTTTTGAGCAGCTTTTAAATGTTTCTTGGCTCTGAGGATCTTTTAGAGAGTTGCTGAATTGTAGTTTTATTGATGTCTAGCAGTGTGGCAGCTTTACAGAGTAATTTCACCAGTTCAGTGATTGGCCAGGGTGACAATCTGCACTGACTGGCTCAGCTGGCTACGCAGTTGTGTGCACAACAAATCCGAGGCCGGTTCTTTGACAGTGGCCGCAGATGGTCGTCTCTGGTGGTGCGAGCAGCAAGAGAGTTGGTAGACTTTTCATCTGACTGCTAGACCTTACATTCGAGATCGCCCATCGCTGGATTTCTATCTCAGGACTTAAAGGATCTGCCAGAGTGACTATGCCTTCTGATTCTAGGCTGCTGTGCAATTGTGTGCATATTTCTGACTCCGGGTGTGCAGCAGTGGAGGCATATCACTGGATATAAATCTCAGGTGACTGCTTCACTTCCTTCACCCCCTCTGTTGCCGGCTTTTACTTTTTCCATCCCTCTGGACGCTGGATGTGACATTTTTGATTTTAACAATGACTGTCAATTTCCGCTGTCATGCCAGTATTGCTGCATACACCGTTAATTTGCAATGGGAGTCTATGATCTTCCATCAAGTGGGCAATTCGCGACTAACTTCACCACAGATCAGCTTCTCAATACACTAATAATTGATCATATAAGGACCATCTTCCCTCATGTCTTGCTATTTCTTACGGCTGCCCAAGGACTTCCTCCAATCACACAATTGTCTTCTAATGTTAAAAAGTCCCTTTCACGAACATTGATTTTATTGCTTTTATTTGTCTCCCGTACTTGTAAACCCGGGCCCCTTGGCTAATTCAGTAAACATACATCATCTCTCAGCGCCTACTGAATTTGCTAACAGGTATGGATTTGGTTTTCTACATATCAACGCTAGAAGTTTATTACCCAAACTGGGTTTATTGAAAATGTGGTTCATATCTGCTAATCCAGATATTGTTGTCATTTCTGAAACTTGGCTTAAACCCTCTGTCCCTGTTGATGTTAAATGTGTTGGTGGTTACAATGTTTACAGAACAGATTGGAAAGGGCATGCAGGAGGTGTAGCTATTTATGTATCTCAAAAAATTCCTGTCTATTTTACTTTCTCAGTTAATCTCAAGACAGTTTGAACTTATAGTCTTAGACATTAAGGTACAATTATTGGTTGCTATAGGCCCCCCTCTGCTGTTGATGAAACACTGTCCACTCTAAATGAGGTGTTGTCTAATTAAATAATTTGGAATTTTAAAACTATTTTATTTGGTGATTTAAATTGGGACTGGCTCAGTGACAAATCAGATAATTTCAAGCAGGCTTGCAATTCTCTAAACTTAGTACAACTTATTGACAGCCCCACGAGACTCAATCCATCTAAGCTTAATAGTGACAACCTGTTAGATGCCATTCTCACCAACAGGGCTCATAAGTACACAGTAATAGGTGTGTTTGCAAATGACATGAACTACCATTGTGTAATAGGATGTGTGAGAAACACCAAAATACCTAAACTTAAGGGTTTCACTGTTTCAAGACGCTATTTTAAACACTTTTCAGAGCAGGCCTTTTTATCTGACTTGGCAAGACTAAATTGGGATTGTGTTGCCCGATTCCTACTGTAGATAAAGCTGTCACTTTTCTATCTAGCTGTCTAACAGTTTCTATCGATTGCAAATCAACATGCCCCTTTCAAAAAGCTCAGAATAAAGAATAGCGATAATCCTTGGTTTTCTCAGGAACTAGCCCAGTTAATTCAATCAAGAAATAAACAGTGGTCCCTTGCAAGGAGGACCAAAAGTAATATAGACTGCAACGCTTCAGAACTTTGAGAAATCAATGTACTTCTGCCATTCTTACCTCAACTAATGATAATTTTAACAATCCCTCCAAAATCTGTAAAAACAAAATCAAAGTAATTCAGAATAAAAAGGCTTCAGACTTTCCCCAGCAATTGAATATTGGAAATGTAACTATCACAGATACAAGTGATATTAAATGCCTTCAATGGTCATTTTGAGAAGGCAGGTCATTTATTTGATCAGCAGCTTCATCAATTTCAGTTGATCCTTCAACATGTCTACCTAGTACATCCACAAACTCTGCGTTCTCATTTTCACAATAGACCCCAACAAGGCCCCAGGACCTGATGGTATGGCTGCACCAGTCATAGTTGAGCCTATAACTCACATTTTTAACATGTCAGTTAGCTTTAACCAGGTTCCAGCCATCTGGAAGCAAGCTGACATTACACTCCTGGTCAAAGCTGGTGATCGATATGACATGAACAATTTTAGGCTACTATCTAATCTCCCTGTTCTTTCAAAAATACTGGAATCATTAGAAGCTACGCGACTTAAATCATATTTGCACTTGCATAACATTTTAAATGAAATGCAATCCGGTTTCTGGTCAGGGCACAGTACAGTAACCGCCACTTTAAAAGTCATGGATGACTTCAAACAGGCTATAGATAAAAATGTGTCTGTGTTTCTCTGTTCATAGACCTCACAAAGGAGTTTGATAGTGTGGATCATCCATTACTTTTTAATACCCTGTTGAGAGCTGGCATTGGATGCAATGTGGTCAATTGGTACCATAGCTACTTGACCAATCGTTGCCAAATGGTCAAACGTGGCAATGACCTGTCAAACCCAGTCCTTGTTACGAAGGGTGTTCCACAAGGTTCGGTTTTGGGACCCTTGCTTTTCCTAGTTCACATTAATTATATTTATGATAAGTTTAAATTTTGTAAGTATCATCTGTATGCAGATGACACAGTTCTGTACTCCTGTGCCCCACAGCTGAGCTGGCCTTTTGAAATGTGATGGCAGATGTTGATACCCTGCAATATGCTCTATTAGATTTGAAGCTGCTATTAAACCCGCATAAAACTAAATTTATGGGTTTTGCCACTGGGGGAACAAAGCTACCACCCTTCTCCATCATGACCCTGGATGGGGTCTGTATCCAGTCTGTTGACAATTACAAATATCTGGGAATATGGTTGGACAAAAACCTAAATTTTAAACACCATGTTGATTATCTTGCAAATAAATTAAAATTCACATTGGGTTTTCTGTACAGGTCCTGTACAAGTCCTGTTTCTCCATGGCTTCACACTTAGTTGCTGGCCTTTTTCTGTCATAGAGTGACTATGGGGATACTATCTACAGGTTTGCCTTTCTGTCTACTTTGTTCAAACTTGACCCCCTTTATCACTCAGCTCTCAGATATGTCTCTAACTCTAGTTTTAGGACATATCATTGTATACTGTACAGATTGGTAGGATAGTCATCTCTTCACTTGCGCAGGCTTGAACAATGGTATATTTTAATTTATAAGATAAGTTTAGGTAAACTTCCAAATTATTTAAACAGGACATTTTTAACTTTTCAAAACCATCATAATCTCAGGTCACATAACTGGCTACAATTCAAAGTGCCTGCTATCAGAACAGAGGCAGAGGCCACACTCAATGGAATTGTTAAGAAAAGCAGTACCTCCTGCAGAGTTATATGGCAATCGAGTGTTTATATGTTAAAGTATTTATAGTTGTTGTGTTGTTATTAAATATGAATGACATCAAGTGTGAGACAGAGACACCATGGAGTAAGAGGCTTAACTTACTAACTAATATAAATACCTACTGCGACTCAAGAACAATCAGTTGTTTGTATATGGTATCAGTTTACGTGGTCAGATTACTTTCCTTAAATTAAAATTATACTAACACGAGAGGTAAGTTACGGCCCTGCAACAACTGTGGGCCCCTATGCAACTGCATTCCCTGTATATACGGTAGTTTCGCCGCTGGACACACCCTTGTATCTTAACATACCCAGAATCATCTCAACTAGTGTAATCTCATTTAAACCAGAAGCAGTGGTTGCTGTCTCCCACCCAGCTGAGTCTGACTGTGCTCAAGGCATATAAAGATGAAGGATGTTAGATTACAACAGCTGAACACACTGAGGCAAAAAACTTTCAGATGAACAGACTAGGCTGGGATAATCACATCTGTGGCTACTTCTATTTGCATAGCTATCCATCTTTGATCGCAGTAGCGCAGCTTTGTTTTGACCAGAAGGAGTGGAAAAGCTTCTCTATCAAACACAACAGTTGCTCTCTAAACACAACCAATTAGGATGACGGATGACTTGCGCCTCTGCAGGCATCCCACGAGAGACATGAACGTACACCTCGAATAACAACACAAACAAAGAAAAACAAAGAACGACATCAGAGAGCAAAGTGGAATATTTTTCATCCTGGGAATTTTGGTGCTTTGATTCCCTCCCCTTGGTCGATTGTTCTTTATCACGCCTGACACGCTGTTCTATTTGAGGAGATTTGTAGCGCGGGTTTTGATGCATAATGGATGGGGGCTGACTCGGAGTGGTGCCTTGTGGGAAGATGGAGGAGAGCTGGTGAGGGCGTGCCGTTGTTGCTGATTGCTTCTTATTGAGCCCTAGAGCCCTTGGGATCATCGTTATGAAGCGCTCAGCATGCAGAAGCACTGTACTTCTCCTGCCTCATGCTATGACCTACATGAGTTACATGCAGTATATCAAAACTTACTATGTCCTCAAAAGAACGCCGTCACCTGATTTAAAATTCAGTAATGCACCATTATTGCCTTTAACTTTACTATCTTCTTAGGACAGTGAAAGTCTCCTTGAAGACATAAACAAAGTTGTAAACAATGTCAAGATGAGCTCCAGGAAACCTTTTGCTAAGAGCGTCCTGCAAATTTGTTAAGAAAACTCATTACTGAGAACTACTGAGAATTACTGGAGAGAAATCTGTTTAATCAGCGCTCCTTACCCTGAGGACAGAACAGCAGAGCCACAGAGGATTCCTTCTTGTTTTTGTGATTCTATCCTTACAGATTCATATTGCAGGGGTCAAATGTTACAGACATGGCATTTCATCAACATTCATTGTATTGTTTCTATCAAACGAATAATGTATCACATGTACAGTGTTCAAATTTGACTTAAGAATTTGGTTTAATGGTTTACTTAGGTCTATCCCTGCAGCCGTTTGCTTTCTCATTTCTTGCGCCTGTCCGTTTCCATTTTCTTACAGAGTGGTATCTTTCTTTGAGCTGTCGTAGCCTACACAAATATGCTTGAGCCCTGGTTCTGCAAAAAAAAAAAAGAAAGGGAAAAAAAGGGAGTTATGTTCAGTGATGGCAAGAATTGATTTCCAATTTCCTCCACAATGACTGCATCATTTCCCGCGACTCGGGCAATTTGACCTACATTACTGAGGCTGCATGGGGGCCATAGATCAGGGTGACAGCTGTCTTCAACTGCTCACTGAGATCAGAGAGAGAGTAAGAGAGTAATATACTCGTCTTTTCTTTTCACCGATGCTGCCTTGATCAGAAATTGGTCCTGTCCTTTAGAGGGTTCTAGATTTAAACCCAGAAACAAATGTGCTTTTGTGTTTGTATTAGAGCATATAGTATGTACAGTAAACATGTCTGTGTGTCTGACTGATGATGTTTTGTTTTAGCTTTTGGCCTAAATAAATACATTGATAATTTATGTGTGTATCTGACATCTGCCAGTGGTTGTCACTTATTAAGGAGGATGGCGAGAATACTAGTCTGCTGTTAATGGAATAAACAACTGTATAACTGTATCCATTGCTGGAGTTTGTTGTTTATGGCATAAACAACAAACTCCAGCAATGGAATTCAGTGCAACACATCTGCAAATGATGTTGGGGACACCTTACTGGAAAAATAATCTGATATTGATTTCGTAGTGTTTCAAGTGACCTCATTCCTTATTCCAGAAAAGAAAATTATGTGGGATATTTTGTGGGACCCAAACAGCATCAGAAACACATGACTATGGATTTATTAAGGATCCAAACAGCAAAGCTGCTGGAGCCCTATTGTTTTTCTTTCTTTCTTTCTTTCTTTCTTTCTTTCTTTCTTTCTTTCTTTCTTTCTTTCTTTCTTTCTCCGCTAAAAGTGTGTAGGCATAAAAAATTGCTGCACGAAAACTCCCCAAAATTGGCAGCGTTGGGTTGCAAATTCCACCACTACTCATAGACCTCATGGTGGCGCTATAATTAGTAACTTTACATTTTGGCAGTTATCTAAAACGGTTTTGTTTAGAGTCAAACGTCTTCTGCTGTAAAAATGTCATATACCGCAAGTTTTTATCGCTTTTCTCTAAAACCTAGACGCTTTGGACAATTGACCTGAAACTTTGGCAGAAAAAGTTATAAAAAGAATTTTGATATGTCAATATGTTTGCTTTTCGTAAGTTTTTACTTTCGTGTCTTTATGTACAAATTTACATAAATGCCTGTAAATCAAAATTGTCTTAAGCTATTGTCACCAAGCTTGACGTGTCTGTTTAGATGCTCGGCCGAGCTTCGCTGAGCAGTCCAGGGATATTCTTACTCTAGGGGGCACTACACTTACAATAGGTTTATGCCTTGTAATTCGCTGCATCGCTTTGTACAAAATTCGGTTTGTATGATCTACGGTCACTACACAGCTGATCCATAAAATTTGGTAATGAATGCTTATTACAACAAATGTAAATTTCTAGACATTCCTCATTCCAAACTTCAGAAAATCTAAGAAAATTGTACATGCTAGAGTTCTGAAATCTAGGAGTGGAATACGTGACAAACATTTGCTTCAACCCACGGTCAATTCAGAACTTAGTGACTTTATATTTTTCAGAATATGCTAATTCAATTAACATCTAGGCCTATATCTCCACAAGTCTTTCTTCAAACGCTAAAATCAACACAGACATTCTTCAGATGACCGATATCAAGTGTTGCACAGGGTTTTAAAATCAGTCAAACGGTGAGTCTGCGTTTAGTTAGTCTGCATATTCAGTATCTTGCTATAACGTACAATATGCACAATAATTTTGTGTGATTTTTTTTCAGAATTTTCTCACCAGCATTTTGACTGTTGTAAGCATTTTAAGTTTAAACTGACAAAACTATCAGGGTCTGGCACATGATGTTGGATTGAGCTCTCACCAGTGGCTCAGTGTAAGTCATCTACTCTGGAGATCTGAAGTTCCAGGGTTCAAATCACCTGGCGCTCAAGTCAGACTTGCTGACAATAGGGGTGTTGAGTTCATTGTGAGTCCAAGTTCTCAATTTTATTTGGATTTCATGACACTTCCTTCTTATTTTTCTCTGTTAAAAAGAGTTTGTGCAGCTTAATCTTTAAAACTTTGGAACACAAAATGTTGCAGGTGGGTTGAACATTTCACCCAGTAGTCTGGTATATATAATGACACTCTCTGATCTCTTTACATTTTCACAATTATCTCAAAGACTAAATTCTTCCACCATTTTAATCTCTTAAAGTTTTCTGCATCGGTTCTTCTCCTTTAGAAATGTCAGATTTTGCATTTTTCATGACTTGTTTGGATCGCGATCATTGCCGCTTGTGGCTGTATTTCCATTTACTTTTTGATTATTCTAGAAAAACTATATAAATATTACATGTTGACAAAGAAATCAAACTCTTTATCATATCTTATCAGTATGTCTTACAAACTGGACACACAAGGTGAAACTCTGCTCATTCACTCCACCTGCACTCATTGCTGTACTCATATCTGAAGTTTAGCTGACTTGCCTTGCTTCTCTGGGCTCCTGGGTTTTTGATGAAAGATTTAGCGCAGAGGTTCTTGTGCTCTATTGATTAGCTTTCTTTTTCAAACCTATCCATCCCCCGCAGGCCGGACAATTTCTTCAGTCAAATCTACAGTAAACATCACCTCTTCACAACTTTACAGAATTAGATCAACTAAAGACCAGTCAGGGTTTTAAGCACATTGATCCTAGGTTGGCAGTTGACTTGCAGTTGTTGCAGAGGCAAATGTGTTCCATCAGCACACTGCTTTTCACCACTGCTTCTCACTGGCCTATCCGCTTTAAATTAGGCCAGTTAGGAAAATTTCTTTTGTTGGGACAATTTAATATCCCAGAAATAATTACAATAAACAATATTATTGTTTGTTATTAGTATTGTTAATATTCAGGCATTAGAATTGAAATGCCTTCTTTTTTTTTACAATATATATCTTAAATAAATAAAGCATTAATAAAATAAAACAAATGTACAATCAGCTCAAACAGACAGGTTAGTGGAAGTACATCAGCAGCAATGGTTTTGGCATATGTATCTGATCTCTTTGACTGTTTGAGTCCAATCAGCAGTTGTAATGTATGGTCAAGCTCGTGTATGAGGTCAGATTTGAGCTTGACCACATATCTGTAGCAAAGTATGTATCGCATAATGTTAATATATTAATTCTATAATGTTGCTAGATTCATTATAATTTCATATTCTAGTATACTATATAGCTTACCACTAGTATAATATTAATTCCAGTTGGACAGCTGTTTCATTTTTGTACACTAAACAAAATTATGAACGCAGCACTTTTGTTTTTGCCCCCATTCATCATAAGCTGAACTCAAAGATCTAAGACTTTCATGTACACAAAAGGCCTATTTGGAGGTTCTGGGCTGGTGTGGTTACACGTTGTCTGCGGTTGTGAGGCCGGTTGGATGTACTGCCAAATTCTCTGAAATGCCTTTGGAGACGGCTTATGGTAGAGAAATGAATATTCCCTCAACATTTGCGACATCTGTGGCATTGTGCTGTGTCATGGAACTGCACATTTTCACGTGACCTTTTATTGTGGCCAGCCTAAGGCACACCTGTACAATACCCGTGCTGTCTGACCAGCATCTTGATATGCCACACCTGTGAGGTGGGTGGATTATCTCGGCAAAGGAGAAGTGCTCACTAACACGGATTTGTGAACAATATTTGAGAGAAATAGGCCTTTTGTGTCATGATGAATGGGGCCAACAACAAGTGTTACGTTTAGAATTTTGTTCAGTATAGGTCGTTTTCATTTATGAAGTCCTTGTGCAAGAAAAATGTTCCACATGGTCTTAGTCTCTAAATTGTTAATGCTAAATTATAACCCGTCAGTAATCATAACCATTCATGCAGAACAATGAGTTCAACATTGAAAAAGTTTGTTGTAGCATGTTCTGCTCCATCCACACTGTGATTGGTCGGTTTATGAAAAGTCACATTGAAAGCACATCAACTTTATGAAAAGCTGAAATTTTGCAACGTTTTTTCTTTTGTAAACAAATACAACTGGCTATATCGAGGTCAGCAAAAGTGATGCAGGTCATGTCCATATATCGTATGATAAGTTGATAATATTACCATTGTGACGGGCCTACTTTAAATATAAACATTGTTGTTGTACTACTGAAACAGGGTGTTGTGTTTGTCAGTCATACTGTGTGTTATGGGTTTGTGATTGGGAATGTGTCGATTCAGTGTGCTTCTGAGAGTGCTTCATAGAGAGCAGTAGAAGCTCTTGCGGCTGGAGGTGTGTGTGTTTGGAGATTGTGGTGATGGAGGGTTTGTAGCGATCAGCCACTCATCAACAATCAGCCTCCAGCTGTCAGCTCTACACCCACCTCCTTCACTTTTACTGGAAGCTCTGCAAGTGTCAAATTGTCAAGACAAGAGGTCCATCAATACACAGAAAGCACCAAAAGCGGGTTTTCTTTTTTCTTTTCTTTTATATTTTATTTTTGTGTCAGTGACACTCAAAAAAATCAATCCTTGTCTTCAGCTATTTAAAAGGTTAGAGTTTGAGGCATCAAACCATTTCCTAAATGCAACAAATCCTACACCAAAAAAGAGCACACAGACAACGCCACAGTGAGAATCACAGAGGCCAGGGTGAATGTGTGCACATTAGAAAGCCATCATCATTCAATTTACACCACACGTTATGTGTTAAATTGGGTCTCTATAAGGTGACAGTGGCTCCTATTAGGCGTGGCATGAGGATGGAGCTTTATCATAGTGCTGGTGCAGAGGGATAAGTGGGAGGCCATTTGTCAGCTGTAATGCATTGCTCACAGCAGTTTTAATCAAAGAGCACTTTGTCCTTTTGACAAATGGTGCAGGGTGTTCAGCACTGAAACGCTCTGCGGCCGTATTAGAAGGCAGGATGAAATTAGACTTCAGTTACAGTGTATGCCTGTGAGGGTTTTTGGTTTTTATTATTCTAAATTTAATGAGAACATGAGAAAGTGCTGCAGTGTATCAGGGCTGCTGCTGCTGCTTGATGAAAAAATGCCAACTTTTTAGGAATTACGTTTTTTAAAATTTTTTTTAAAACAGCCGTAAGGTGTGAGCATGAATTGCGAGTTTTATAGGTCTACAGTCATGAAATATATTAGTCCTGCCACACAGTGAAACATTAAAATATTATTTTCAAGCATTCACATCACCACTGTTATGAAGATTTTAGCTGCAGCACATACATCATCTCTTCAGCGTTTTGAGCACGACAGTGAAATTGCTCTCCATGTCTCCTCAGATCTTTTGTTCTCCTGAAGGAATCACTGCAGGAGATCAGTGCTTTTAGTTTTGGAACATTTAAAGTCTTCACATGGAATTATAATGAGATGAGAGAGTGTTGTGATACCCTCTGATGGACCACAAAGAGAATGTGATATAATTAAACTAATCCCAAGATGGCTGTAGCCGTTTATAGGAAAATTCATTACCTCCTATTCAACTGGCAGTGGCTTTGCAAATCATTTCAGTGAAAATTACAGAAATGCTTTAAATGCCCAAGACAATTTTCTGTCTTTGAGAAAAGCCTACAGTGGCTTTAGCTCCAATAATATTTCATATGGATCTGAGCACACAGTTCAAAGGTCAGAGTCTGAATCCTGTGCACAACTGCTGTGGCATGAAATTAGTGAATTTTAAACTGGTTTATCAAATCATTTCCTTCAGTCTCCTGTTTTCGCAAAGACACTGCCTCCCAATTAATTCCCCACTCCTCCATGTAACATTCCAAATAGCTGAAAATCTCTAATACTGCTAACTAATGAGCTGGCTAATTCAAAGCACGAGTTGAATCAATGTGGAAAACAGTGTCTGGATGAATGAGATGCTCTACTCACAGGGTCTGGGTGGTCCAGCCTGTGATTAAACTGAGGGAGGCAAAGAGGGGGGGATCAATAGTTGAATTCATTTCCCAGATCACAGGAATGTATTAGAGTTGTTAAACACATTCCACTTAAGGCAGCAGACGAGCGCTTTTCAGACACATAAAATGAGTCATCGTTCAAACCATCTTTTAGTAGTGTGTCTCCACTAGCCATTAAACGCTGCCAGACCGTCATTAAGCTACGTCTCATTTCTTGTCAAATGGTCGTGTCGATGGCACTGATTCATAGCCGCAGATGTCTCAGAGGCACTGAGATGATGGGAAAGCACTAAAAGGTCTCATCAATTTAAAGTTAAGCCTTCATTGTCCTCAACTTCCTCTGCCCTCTACACACACACACACACACACACACACACACACACACACACACACACACACACACACACACACACACACACACACACACTACAAACTGTAGTCTAGAGCACATTAAAAATTAGCATTATATACACAGAGTACTTCAGGAGCTGCTTCGCTACCTGAAGTCCTACAGGAAGCTTTAGGGAAGGATCTTACTTTATGTGATCTGAACAGTAACATTGTTACTCTCTGATTATCCAGGGGTGCAATGCAAGGCAACCATGCTTTGTGGGATTATTTAGCTACTTTTATGCTGAGTGAAACCTGTCCTTGGCCACAGGGTGGTCGATATTTGCCTATGAAAAATCTCTGTGATTACACACAATCACATTCTGCTCACATGCTTTATTACCTTTATAGAGAGGGGCAAAATTTTGTTCGTAGGCCCCTTGTGAAACCCCGCCCCCCCACACACACACATTGCACCTGCCACCCTCTGTGCATTATGTATGTAATTCCCACTAAGTAACATTATTTCCTTAGACAGCCAGAATTCAATCAGTACTCTGATGCTGGTATAATACTGCCTGGCCCCAGGTTTTTGGTGTCACAGTTACTGGTATGTTGATTAATCACACCATGTTAGCAATAATGCTGTATGAACTTTTCCTACTCTTGGGATCATGACTATCTCCCGTGCTTCTTAGGGATATCATTTTCAGCTACTGGTAAAGGACACACTGCTGTCTTCCTGTCTGTGTTTAAAAAATAACACGCAGATCACCTGTAGCCAGATGTAGCCTGTGCCCCAAAACATGGAGTCCTTGAGCAGTTATGAAGAGCTCTGTGTGATCCTCAAGGATCTTTGGTGATGAAACCCCATTGGGACATCATATTTTGAGGGGTAGTGAAGTGTGAGCTTTGCAGGAATATCCCCACGATGGAGTCTAGACACTGATGGTGGAGGAGGGCTGAAGACCATTGGCTGGAGACCTGAATGGATGAGATGTGGAGCGGGACTTCTGAAGAGCTCACTGGAGGTACCAACTGGGAGGACTGGTTGTGATGAAAACCGGAGGTAAAGGGGGGTTGCATCAAGCTGACACTGAAATCAGAGCTGACAATAACAGTGAAAGGATTGGTTTTACATTTTAACAGCAAGAAGATGGTTGGCACACAAGAGGTCATGGCATAATCTGATTGGTTTAATTGAGAGAGTGAATGCCCTAAGTCAGCTGATTGAGTTGGAGCAGAGACAGACAGACAGAGAAGGTAAATTATAAATAGAAAAGCATGAAGATAGTCACTCTTCCTGATTGAACTTAAGCTAAGCTTCATTGCTGATAAGAGCAGATTGTCATGTACGATTTCATGGTTCAGCTTGATTGTGAATCTGCAGCCTCAACTGCTGCTCGACACTTAACGTTATCATATAACATTACAGCACGTAGCATAACATAAAGAACAGCTGCAGGAAGGCAATGAGTAGCAAAGCGTTGATGTGTTGTTTTGTAGTGCCATACCTTTAGCAGAGGTGATTCATCTCATTTGACATTACAGGTGGTTGAACAAATTTGCAGGTTTACTTTTGCTTGCAAATTAATGTAGGTGCTTTTGACTGTCATCATTGTCTTTGTGCAAAGACAATGATGACAAGTGCACACGTTTTTATGGAGCAAGTACAGTATTTTGTGGATGGGTGGATGAATGGATTTGTTTTTTTCTTCACCGTTTCCCCCATTCTTTGCATCTCTGACACATTTTTGTTATTTCTTAAAAGCTTTTTGGTTCACCACATTTTACTCCCATGTTTCTCACATACATAGATATCCTATACAGCATGCAATAATGCGCACTTGTGATTTGTGGTTGCAGTGTAGGGAGAAATGCAAAAATTGTCACAAAAATATTAGACTGCATAGAGGCCTCAATCATGATTGTGACCATATTTTGATTAATTGTACAACCCTAGTTAGCATAAGATAAAGTTGCATTTTGATAAAGGCCCCTTATACATGACAGGTTAATTTTGTACTTTAGAGGTGCACATTCTCTAACAAATTTGCAACTAATTAAAGGATGTCATAAGCTGTCAAAATGAAATATTTACTATCTCACTCTGGCAGACTCGCATTGGACTTTCAATTTTAGCAGTACTTTTGTTCATTTTTGTTATTTCTTAAACATCAGTTCTAGTTATTTTAGATTAGACCAACCAAAAGGTGCTTTTGCCACCATGTCATTGTGGGAAAACCCCTTGGTGCAGTGATACATCGCATACGGTGGCCAGTGTCTCCAGTGCAGTCCATATTTTTTTTCCGTCTGACCACTCAGCCTGTCTCCCAGTGATGCTGTCAAACAGTGTGCCAAACCACGCTCTAAAAAGCCTCAACCAAGCATGACAGCCCTGTGCCCTGCAGTTTCCAGCTCCACCACTCTCTGGGATACGCCTTAATTGGTTCTTTTCTTTTGTGGCGACAGGTCCCCCTCTGCCCATAAGTATTAAGTACAGTAAAGCATTAGCATTTTCTTATACAGGGTTTCCTTAAGCTTTTCCCAAAGAAGTGTCACTGATCTTTCCCAGGGTTCAGTTCAAAGGGAATGTCAGTGTCGGCCAGATGGGTATGAGAGAAAAGCAGGCCTGCCAAAGAGATCTCTCCATCTCAACCATCTGAAGATGCACACAAACACACATGCACATGCCTTCTCCTTCTCCTGGAGTCACTGTACTGTAACTCAGATCACTAGCCAAAGTTGACAGTTTAAAGTGTCTGGCTTCATTAGAATAGATATCTCAAGGAAGGGATTCAATGTGGTGATACAACAATCTGATCTGTTAGAGTTGAATAATACAGATGCACCTAAGTAATATCATAACCTGCTGTATAGGATTTCAAAGACAGGAAAACAAAGGACCAGAGTATCAGGCCGTGGCAGAAGAAAGACAGTTATGACCTTCTGTAAACTTGTTGAAATCAGAACAGGAGGAGCCTTAAATCAAACTAACTTCATTTCAAGTGAGATAAGATGGATCTGCCTGTCAGGGCACATCTTCATACAGGCTCTGAATCTGAAGTAGCTTTAAAGCCAGACAGATCGATGCACACACTGCTACCGGCCTTTTGGCACTAGTCACAAATTCAACAAAACACAATCTCCTGTTACCCTCTGCTAAATTGGATCAATATTTTCTGTTCTTTTCTTTTAGATAAGTGTGTTACGATATGATATTTCTTTTACTCACAATCTTACAGTCTGTAAAGGCAATTTACTGGAACATGAGAGAGATTTGGTATAGCAGAGTCAAGAACAAGTGGACCATAGATCTAAGAAAAATGGAGAGAAATGTGTTTCATGTTGGCAAGTAGCCAAAGGCAGAAACAGCCGATCAGGCATGTGTGGTAAATGTTCACTGCGTCAAAATTTATTCGGCAAAGGTATTTCCATCTCCAATTTAGTGACTCTTTTTCTAAAAAGACAACAACCTCAAGGCCAAGGTCGAAGGCCCATCTATGATTTTGCTGAATGTCTAAGAAATGTCTTTCCCCCCCTTTTATGTTTAAATGGCCTCTGAAACTTTTGTTTCTATAATCGGCATGCATATGTATTCTTTCTGTTCCTTTCTGAGGCAGGGGAACTCTATTTGACCCAAGAAGGCACCCATGATTCCTCAGAAGAATTAAATTCAAACAGGTATAGATGTTTCTGTACATATCTTGGTGCATATACTGATTAACAACCTTGTTATTCTTAAGTGATGAAATAATATTGGTCTCCATCTTACTTCTGGCTAAACGAGCAAGGAGGTGACCTGGCTTTTTGTCGAATACATCGAGTCTATGCTTGGATTTTGGAAATTGAGATTTCATCTTTTTTAGTTGTCAACTGGTCCAAAGCCTACCAGGCTGCATCCAGTTGTTTCCCAATAGTTGGGTTGGATGTAGAAACTCCTTTTTCTAGAGATTTTAAGTTTGCCTCAAGCTGCTCTAATTGAGATTTTAGGATCGATTTAGTCTCTACAGAACTGCATGAAATTATAAGCCCTCTTTCATAACACTTAAATGTTTCCCATAAAACTGAAGAGTTGATCTATGACGTTTTATTCACATTCAGTTTCATAGTAATAACTTGAGCATTACTCACTAAATGAGGATTTAAGTGGCTACAAGAAGTATGATTATACAGTGGGCTAATAGTAATGCTAATAGGATTGTCATCTGACTGGACTTGACTTCCAATTGAGCAAAACTCCCCTAGGTGATAAAAAAACATCAATCCTCCCTGATTGGACTGACTGATGAAGTCAGTGAGAAAAAAGTGAAATCTTGTCTTGGTTGTCTGCCCTCAGCACCTTCCTGTCCTGATCTGGCTGTCAATACGCTCCTCCACTACTTTCACTGACCGTTGCAGGGAAAGTAAATTGCTTTTCAATGAATTTGGCTCTACAATAATACAGAATACAATTGTAGGCTTCTCCAATACAAGTGGAGTATTCCCGAGGATAGACAGACCGAGAGACTGAAGTTGTTGGCATTTCAGCACAGTTTTCATTTGTCAGTTTGTTAATCTAATCAGTTACAATCTGAGCAAGCTTCACCAGTGTGGAAGCTCATCACCGTGAGTGAAGAAAATGCTCACAATTTGTAATACATGTAAGGCAAGCTGTTTCCAGACTTCCAGACTTTTCACACTTTACTTAGGGCGGACCACCCAGGTGTTTTTGGTGAAGGGCTCCCTCGCTGGTGTCCGGGCTGTTAAGCGACGCAGGAGAGGAAAAAGAGCCGAGTCGCTCGTGCGTCTTTGCCGGCGGGGTCTCTACACACCGATACCAGCAATATTTGTCTCGTGCGCTCACTGTGCAACAAGCTGGATGAACTTCAGCTACTGGTGGGGAAAAACAGAGACACCATCCCTCATGACTCCTCTGCTCAGCTTCAGGCCCAGTCCACCCCTCCGTATACATGCAGTAAACATGGCGCTTCACTACATCCTCCAGCACCTGGACTCCGCAGGAACCTACGCCAAGATCCTCTTTATGGATTTCAGCTCTGATTTCAACACCATGATCCGGGCCCTGCTGAAGGACAAGCTCTCTCAGCTGAACGTGCCTGACTTCACCTGCATGTGGATCGCTGACTTCCTGACAGACAGGAAGCAGCACGTGAAGCTAGGAAAACGTCTCTGATTCCAGGACCATCAGCAACGGTTCCCCTCAAGGCTGCGTTCTTTCCCCCCTTCTCTTCTCCCTGTACACCAACAGCTGCATCTCCAGTCCGTCAAACTCCTGAAGTTTGCAGATGACACCACCCTCATTGGGCTCATCTCTGCGGGGATGAGTCGGCCTACAGGTGGGAGATTGACCATCTGGTGACCTGATGCTGCCAGAACAGTCTGGAACTCAACGCTCTGAAGACAGTGGAGATGTGGATCGTGGCTTTTAGAAAGAGCACAGCCCTATCCTCCCCCATCATCCTGCGAGACTCCCCAGTCACCACTGTGGACTCCTTCTGCTTCCTGGGCACCATCTTCTCCCAGGCCAACTCAAGTGGGAGCTGAACATCACCTCCCTAACCAAAAAGGCCCAGCAGAGGATGCACTTCCTGCGGCAGCTAAAGCACTTCTACACTGGCATCATTGAGTCCATCCTCACCTCTTCCATCACCATCTAGTGCGCTGCTGCCACCACTAGGAACAAAGGCAGGCTGTAGCGTATTATTCGCTCTGCAGAGAAGGTGATTGGTTGCAGTCTTCCATCACTTCAGGACCTGTACGCCTCCAGGACTCTGAGACGAGCAGGAAAGATTGCAGCTGACCACTCCCATCCCGGTCACAAACTGTTTCAGACTCTCCCTCTGGCAAGAGGCTGTGTTCAATCGGGACCAAAACCTCTTGCTACAAACAGCTTCTTCCCATCTGAAGCTAGCCTCATTAACAAGGCCAGGGTCCCCCACTGATACTCCCCCCTTTCAAATGATTGCACATTATTTCATTTCATATCATACACAAACCTGGCACATTGCACATATTTGTTAATGGTTGTTGTTCTATATTTTTATATTGTCAATATATATATTTATGTACGCGATATTCTCTATCGCTGCAGTATGTCTGCACAACACAAACCTAGAATAATGCACATGTAAATATCTGCGATGTTGTTCGTTCTCTGAAAATAGTTGTATTATTTTTCTTTTATTATTCTTTTTATTATTCCTATATAACTTGCATTGTTTATTCCATATTTATATATTTCTAGATTTATTTATGTCAACTGTGTGTTTGTCTACGTGTAGTCCCTTATCACCAAAGCCAATTCCTTGTATGTGTAAAACACTACTTGGTGATAAAGCTCTTTCTCATTAACTGTCACTACACTGGGCTATATTTGGTGACCCAATTTAGCACTTTGTAGAGGAAAGGCGCAGCGAGAGAGACATTATCTGGTATTATGTTAGCAGACCCGGACCTGGTGGATATTTTACAAGCATGGACCAGGTAAAGCTACAGTAAACACACCTGTTGATGTCATTCAGTACCATGCCGGCTCGATTAGGAATTAACAACAACCCTCTTCCACATGTGGCTCATCTGCTGCTGTGAAAATGGAGTCACTGGTGAAAAAATCCAAAACATGAGTTGTGATTTTTGGGCATTTATAAAACTATTATAAAAGGTGTAGGTGCGTGGATGTGCATGTCTGAAGGGGAAAAAGTAAGGTGAGCAGCTAGCAGTTTGTGAGTAAACACTAAAATAAGGCAGAGAGATTAACGGACAACGCGCTACCTACCTCTTGAGCCACAGCCACCCTGTTCCTCCCATGTACCCCACCACAGTTACTCACCATGCCACACAGTGACATGATAGCAAGCTAACTATAAATAGAAGAAAAGTAGGCCTACAGAATGTACTATTTAAAAAAAGCAAGCTCAATATTGTCAGTATGGATTTTATGGCAGAATCAGCGGAGAGACAGAAGAAGACGTTTGAAGAAGGGAGGGAGAAAAAACAGAGAGAGTGAGAGCAAAATAGTCGACAAGAGTGAAAATCGGACTGGCTTTTACTTGTTGACGTGAGCTAAAAGAGCTGAAAGGATGCAAGATACCGAGCTGGCCTTCTTGCTATTGGACTAGTAAGTAGTTAGCTGTCTGGCTTGTGTTGTTTCACTTGCTTGTGGTGTTTTCCTTTGTTAGCAAAGTTGTTGACTTTAGCCAATCGGACAGAGGTTTCATAGACCAAGGTGCAGCCGCTAGAATTGATGTTAGTAAATTTACTAGATAATACACTCGGACATTGGTAACGGAATTGGCCAGTTTCTAGATGAAGCTGAGCAAGGTGCACCATAACCTGACTAATGGCAGAGGCGAAGAGACTGACGGAGGAAGCTAAGAAGAGAAAAACAAGTGATCAAGCAAGATGTTGGCGAGAGCTTTATAAAATGAAATGCTGCGAGATAGACGCTAAACTGACATTCTTTCTGTTCGACTAGTATGTAATTGTCAGGGTTGTAGTGGAGAGGTGTGCAGGGAGTAGGACCCAAACGCAGGACACGGAGTGGAGCAGGTATAGTTCACGGTTTATTAAAGCAAAAACAAAAGGCAAGCACACTTACGGCAGAGTGGCTGGAAAAGTCCAAAACAAAGTAATACCAAACAAGATCCAAAACACAGATATCCAAATAGTGGCAGATCCAGGGCAGAGACGAGACAGAGCAGAGACAAGGCAGGCACGGAGCAACGCAAGACAGTGCATACAAATGCAACAATGACCGGACAGGGAATGAACAGAAACACCAGGTATATATGCACAGGGACTAACAAGCAGGGCAGGAGCAACACAGGTGAGTGGGATCAGGGCTAACGAGGCACAAGCAGAGAGAGAGAGAGCAGAGAAAAACAGAGACACACATGCAGAGGAATCACAGGGGAAACACACAGGTTACAAATAACCACCAACAAGGAACACAGACTGAAGCAAAGATAACACCAAACTTAGAGTAGGCATGGAAACACACAGAAGTACACCGACCAGGAGAAAACACAGACATGAACTGAGACACAGAACTAACAGAACACAAGACCAGAAACATGACAACTGACTAACAGGACGGAGTACGAACAGAGACGGGACCAACTGGAAAACAGGACTGGGAACTAAGACATGGAACCAAAACAGACTAAATACCAGATACTGAACAGATCAATTGACAAAAAACTCACAGAAGGCTAAACAAACATGGCCGACGGGCAGAACGTGACAGTAATATTGCTGCGTCTTGTAATGTCGCACTTGCCTGATTTTTGGCTGTGTTAGCAAAGTTGTCGACTTGCTAGTTTTTGATCATAAGTAATGTAATCATGTGTACAGCTGTCCTTATTTATGACAGTGTTGAATTACGCTCAAACGGTAGGGGAATAGAAAAAAAGCTCTGTCCAGTAGCCTAAGCCTAGCCTCCTTTTTTTATTTAGATATGTGTTTGAGTGAGAGAACGTCCTGTAAATTGGTGCTGTTTTAGAGAAAATATAAAGGTTATTTAATAGTCAGTGTTTTATGATGAACATAGAATTAAATGGACCCCATGTAGAGCGCCCAATGCTTATGCTGGTGCTAATGGGGATCCTAATAAAGAAAGAATGAAAAGTGTTTGTGTATGCTGTCAATTACAGCTCTTAGAAAAAAAGAAAATCAGAATCGGCCAAAATCAGAATAGGCAGGTCAAGAAGATCGCAATCTCAAGTAAAAATGTAACTTGATGTTTCACAGGCCACTAGACATCTGCTGAGCTACTCAGCTAGAAAGCATCATATGACCCCAGGCTGCAAGTATTATGGGCAATCCTTCTCTTTATTTACAGTAACTCCTCTATTTCCCCAAAATGAGGGGGTAATGATTTATTGATGTTCTAAAATGTCACACACAGTGTGGCAACCCAGCAGGCAGCAAGGCATAGAAAAAGCAAGGCAAGAATCAAGGGCTTCACAAGCTGCAGAGGTTTCAACATCCTAATTAGAATCTACTATCATGGCACTGCTCATTAACACAGCTTTCCTCCCTTTAAGGGAAAACACTGCTTTCTCTTTCTCCTGGCGTCTTTAATCTTATCATCTCTGTCTCTGCTGTGCTGTGTCGGGAAGGTGTTGCGTAGGAAGACGTAGCAGTCGAGCAAGACATATAGCATAGGGCAAGGATGTTGACACAGTCAGCTATCAAAGGAAGTCATGTTGATTAGGCGGAAAACATGACTCACCTTGTGAGGCATTACACTATTTATTTGTACAGCTGAAGCTCCTCTTTCTCTCAAAGTAAGCAGCACAGCAGTTCGTCACTTCAGTTTGTGAATAGTTGATAAGCAGTGGGGAAAGGTGGGTTGCTGCAATCATTTTTCCAAGTAGGATTTTTTTTTAAAGCACCACACTCTTGATAAACGTCTAGGATTAAAGCACAAGTAGTAAGGATAAACATTGTAGAAATTGGAAATGGAGTTTTGGAGAGATTGGAAATTAATTTCAGAGAGGAGATAATTAATTATACAGTCCAATTCTGTGGCATGAAGTACTTTGCCAGTGATGAATGACATTATCACTCATACAGGGTGCTGGATGTTGTTTGATTTCTTAGTGCCAATGAGACACCTGAGTTTTGGTACAGATAATAATCAGTACTTTTAATGCCTTACTTTTTGGTGTTGGGCAGTAACACTTTGCAAACCATTATGCAGTAATACAGCAACTACTCCTAGTAATTCTCTACTTCAATAATTTGGGGTTTGTCTTGTTTGCTGTCTTACCAGGAGTTTGATGGAGGGTTAACATCAGATTGGTTCAGTGGAGTGTCTTTTAACATCTACTTATCATAAACATTTTTTCTGCACAGATAAAGAAAAATATATCACTCTAGCAACACAAAATGATATACAGTATGCACGTGTTTGTGTTGAAGTATTGCTACAGAGTCAAACAAGCAGACAGAAAGGACAGACTTTTGACAGTGTTCATATTCTCTCCGCTTCAGCTTTTGGAGGGGTGATTTGTGGAGACGTGGAGGAGACATGTGCTCACATATCATGATGGTGTACTGCTGATTGATGAGGGCTCTAAGCAGCAAGCTCTTCCTGCCAACCTGTTTCCTGTTCAGGTCAGTACCAGACAGCAGAGGTGATTGATGTCGGGCTTCTGACTGGCTGATCGACCAAAGCCAGACAGACTTCACCAGGTTTCCCAAAAGCAACCTGGGAACACAGATGTTTGTCCCACTTACTTGTTCGGATGAGGGATGAAGTTACAGAATGATATGGGTGATAATAGATTTCTTGTGGGTTGTTCAAAGTAGTCTACAAATCAAGTGAAACTTTGTGGCTATTTATAACACATGAGCATGGCGTGCAAAACCTCATTAAAATTCACCTCTATTGCCAAATAAATAAAAATTAGAAGTCTAAACAAGCTTTTAGACTTCATTCAGATCTGTGTGAATGCTTTACAGTATTTTTTCCTGTCTGCAACTGTTAGTTTATAGTCAAAGTTAAATATGGTAAAAGCCTCAATAATGTGCATTTAAAATTGGTGGAATCACTCAGAATACATTTTTAAATCATGATAATTAAATTCAAGTGCCCCTAGAATGATTACAGTCACAATTTCTTATTTTTGTAATTACACAATTAATGTGTTTATTATGTTATTGCTAAACTAGCGGTGTGGCTCAAGGAATCATAATAGCTTTGTTGGTCCCGCTTTTCATCTAGCACCATTAGGAGGTTAAAAATTTAGATTTTTTTTGAATACTTTGGTTTATGACCAATTACCTGCAAAGTTAATGGTATTCCCACCAACCTCGGCTGCACTTTGTGTTTAGTACTGATTTACAGATGTTTGCAAGCTAACACACTCCACCACGATAGAGACAATGGTCAACATTAGGGCTGCAACTAATAGTTATTTTCATAGTCGACTAATTCGTTAATGATTTATATTGATTAGTTGGCTAGTCACAATTATTTTTGTCACCCCCTAACCCTAATTAAGCCATTTAACCGATTAAATATCTTTCAAGTGAATTACTGATCTCCAACACACAGCCTGACAAAGCTGACAAAGATTTTTGCTTTGGAACTATATAAAATAAAAGCAAATCAAACCAAGTACTATAACCACAATTGTATGCTAACAATGTAATGTCTATTTAGAATATTAAAGCAACAGTTCCCTTTCATATGACTTCTGTAGTTTATTTTTCCAAAGTGATTATAAGTTTTAGAAGTGGGAAATGTCCTGTAGGCTACATCATGAGCCAGATGGTTCTTAGTTTCATTAAAATGTTAAACCATTACTCAGTTTGTAAAGACAGAATAACAGCCGTATGAACATTCAAACTATCCTACATGTGTGACCTTTCCTCTGTCGTTGCTGCTGCAGTGGTCTGTGTAAAGCCTCGAATATACTCCGTGGATGCGGACAGCTGCGAACACCGCGGACACGGACTACTTCTGTTTATACCAGTTGTTGCCCTGGTAGCGCTAGTCACCGTGGACCCTCCACGTACCCTCCCCCTCTGATGATGTTTTTTTTTGTCACATGGACCCTACTCGCTTACTCGCGGACGTGAGCCTAAGTGGGATCAGAGGGCTCTGTGGGTGTGACTGGCCGGCCGGCTGGCATCGCTAACCTTGCAGGCACTTGTGGAGCTTCTTAACCCCCAAAAACGTTTGAGCACACTTTGGATTCACCATCAACTTTCGTAAAAGTGCAAAAGTGCAGTATTCAAGTTCTACACAGTTCTTCTCACCTTAAAACCTCTCAAAAATGTATTTAGTGATGACATAGCGTACAAAACTGAAAACAAAAAATGCTTCTGCTCTTAGCCTCTTTCTCGAGTAGTATCTAGCTGCAGTACCGTGGGCTGCAGTTTCAGGACCGCAAACCCAGGACCGGAACTTCAGTTCTAAGAACCTTGTTTACTTTGATACTGCCAGCTTGCTATGTACTCTTGACAGCCCCCCAAAGCCAATTACCTTTTCCCTAACCATGTAGTGGTTGTTTTGTCTCCCCAATATACAGGTCTGTGCATTCCTCACTGTATTGGACCACATACACTTGATTGCTTTTCTAGGGGGGAGACTAAACAACCACTACACAAACGCATGGCTCAGCGCAGAAGGGCCAACTCCTCAGGTCCATACTCTGCAGTCTACTTACATGTGAAGAACAGAGGACACTCGTTTGAGGACCACCAGGTGCACATTTTAGACAGAGAAGATGGATAGTTTGAAAGGGGTGTCAAGGAAGCCATCTACACACGGGTCGAGAAATGTTGTCCTTTCATCACTTCCCAGGAAACTCAACAAACGTAACCTATTGGCCTCAGGTGAAGATACCAACGATGGTTGTTCAGTCTTGGCCTTGGCTGGTCCTAACAACTGTAACGACTGTCGTTACAGCAACCAGGAACACTAACGAACCAGCAGTATCGACGATCCTGGCAAACAACCCCACTGAGGTTAAGTAACTGAGTTTCCCTATCAGTCAGTCAGAACTGAAGAAGTCCCTTGGATGAGGGACGAAACGTCTTCCAGTATCTTCAACCAAGTCCAGTTGCCCTTGACTTTAACATTCGTTGGTTAACATAGTGGCTAGCATGGCTGTAGACTCCTAGTCTTGTTATGTTTCCATCAGCTGTGTCGTGTCCAGCAGTTTATGAACGGGTGTTTTGCAACCTTCTAACATAAAACATTTGATATTTCTGTAACTGTCTTTCTACAAGAAGACAGCCGTGTCTGACAGGAACGTGTGTGAGGCAGTGGGAATGAAAGGAGAGTGGTTTGGGAGATGCGGATCATTCACTGTTCAGCTCAGTGCCTGTCATCATCTACAGCCTAATCATTTTCCCCCTGGCAGCTGATTGCTTTTGATTACATGCACCACACTAATAATCCAGGAGAGAGCCTCCAAACACACGCACGCACACACAAATACACAGCATATCAAAGAAAGATGTCTTTTGACGTCTGACAGCTGTGTTCGACTCAGGATCACTCCACCATGTTGGGTTTCTGCCAGAGGAAACAGAGAGAAAGCGTTTGATTTCTCATGCAGCGTGGGGAGGAAGGGAAGGTGGAGAGGGACAGCAGTGAAATTCATTAATTCCAGCGATTTGCCAGTCAAAGCTGCTTCTTTTTTTTTTTCAACCAGCCCGAACATAAACAAACACAATCATGTGCAAATGAGTCCAAATGAGATGTGACAGTTCTATTGGGCTTAATTTATTAGCAGTGATTATGCGGGCTCGCTTTCCACTGGCAGGCAACAGAGACGACTGAGCGTAAATAAAAGAAATCAGCAGCTTTATGAAAAGTGGATATTATTAATAGTGATGGCTAAAGCTGCTGGCATGATGAGATTCATTTAAGCACTGATATGCTCAGTCTTTATGAAAAGAATTGTATTTTCTGGCGTCCTGAGCACTCAATCCAAACTAGAAATGAGCTTTTCATGCCCCGCTTCAGGCACTATTGTCACAGCAGGGGTTAAACGGACACTATGAATTTTTAATGCAATATTTAGAGTTTCTACATAATGGCCCATTTG
This sequence comes from Lepomis macrochirus, assembly GCA_024633595.2. Lineage (NCBI taxonomy): Eukaryota > Metazoa > Chordata > Actinopteri > Centrarchiformes > Centrarchidae > Lepomis > Lepomis macrochirus. The sequence goes on from JALXJV020000021.1 coordinate 26,778,568, forward strand.
ATGGCAAGTTGGCAAAAAAGATTGGAATGTAAAGGTTATTTGTGCTTGACATGAATGACCTAAAGCTAATAATCTAAAAGCTTTCCAACTCTGCTCTCACAGCTTGCTTTCCCAAAGTAAACACTTAAATACCCGCAACTGTCACAAATCTGAAGTGGTGTTAAATTGACAATCCTGAACCACAGCATATCTAAAGAAGTATAGATAGCTATATTAAAAACTATGAAACAGTTTATATTGTCTGGCAGTGAGGGGGAAAAAAGAAAAACTTTTGTCTGGTGAGTCACAAAATACAGGACGTGATACTAAATGCACAGGGAATACTTGTATATAGTGTGGATCACTAAACATTTACATTACATTACATTAGCTGGCGCTTTCTTGCAAAGCGACGTACAATTGCTATATGTGTCAGAGGTCGCACGCCTCAGGAGCAACTAGAGGTTAAGTGTCTTGCTCAGGGACACATTGGCTGGATCAGTGGGGAATAAAACCTGGGTCTCCCACACCAAAGGCATGCCTCTTCTCCACTGCTCCATGACCACCCCTTAAACATTCAGCCTTCTGTTACTTACTGTGGAGAGCTGTTTACAGGGATAATGAGTTTCCAGCAGTGTACTGTGGGATAGTTTATATTCATCTGACTGAAAATCAAGACAATAGTCCAGTATGACCTGTTCATGTGCAGTAATACCTGTTATATTATATTAAGCGATTGAATATACATCCCACTCATGCACCTCTGACACATAAAGCAATTGTAAGTCGCAGACAGTTCCTCTCCCTATAAACTTGTGTTTTGGGTTTACTGTAAATTTGAAGTAGAGACAGACAGGCAAAGAGAAAAGAAGTGCGAGACATCGATTTCATGCTGTGGTTACACTGTGCGGACAACTTGCTGTTAGTCATCTTGGGTGGCATGGAGGAGCTGATACCATACAGCATTATCATGGAGGAATCTCACCTGTCACCACATAAAACCAAATTCCCTGATGTCCTGCTGATTGATAATCCGGGCGGCCGTGACACTCCTGGCCACTGGGACTCGTTTAATCAACCCGCCGGCTGAAGCTGTCCAGGCTGCTCTGCAGGTGAGTCAGGCTGATTTCTCGAAGGATTGCCTCTGCTGCTCAGGGGTCAAAGGTTACAGGACCTGCGGGAGTCTGCAGTGTTATTTAGACACTCAGAATCATGGCTGATTCTAACAACACAGGCTGTTGATCTAGTTTGGGGAATAATGTAATAATTCCATCTTAGAGAGCATATTCATTTTATTTACAGTGCTGTGCTTAGATCAGTAATCAGATTACATTTGATCAGCACATTTCAGTTGACTAATGGATCATAATCAACCATGAAGCACAGAGATAAAAAAAAAAAGTCTCTTCACATCATCGTCATTCCGCAGTCATACAGGCATCTAAAATAATTGTCTTTTATCTGTTTGTTTGACAAGATGTTTAATTTGCCAGATTAGCATAATTTGCATGTTAGAGATTAAAACAAAAACAACAGACAGAACAACGGTTGAAGAGTCTTAATTAGGCATGTGAAGAAGCTCCATAATTGCTGTAGCTTTGGTGTTACTGTAAACAGAGTGTGTTTGTGCTCCTCTGTGTTCATGTGTGCACATCTGTTCCAACTGCACACACTCAGCTAGATTTTGGGATAATTGTAGAGGTTTAACAATCATGGTTGTTAGCTAATTATCATCAGCCAAAACCCAAACCCTGTGCATATATTGTAATTCGCTGAGGAATTTGATCATTTTAATTCAAATTCAATGTCTTCTACATAGATATTTACATTAGTCTTCATGCATAATATACATAGTCTAAGGCCTTGATACAAACACACCTTTTGATGATTCTGAGCTGGCAGTAGAAGGATCAAGGTTATATGGAGGAGTTAGGCACAAGTATGGTGGCTGAGTTGTACTCACTGTTCAACAACACATTTCAGTTGTGCTAAAAAGAGACTTCACCTTCCATACTGTAAACCTATGTAGTGCTTATTTTTATTGGCCACTCAGTTCTAATGGGAAGTATATGGATAGAATATGAAAATCTAGGCATTGTGACAGATAATATTAAAGATATCTTCCTTTTTGGTGAACTGAATGTTCACTGGCTTTCTAGAAATTGTTACCTAAGAAGTTTATTTCTATGGAAGATTTCCGGTCGTACCTAGGTTGTGACTCACTTTACAACAATTTCTACAACCAATGGTGGTTGAGCGGAGTTCACAGACAGAATCAGTGTGGTGCAGTGATAATTTGATTGTATTAACACGAAAGATTACACAATCTGGAGTCAGGATTGTTTACAGCAGGTCATTTAGTGCTGACTCACTCGATAATGATGTTAAAGATTTACATTGGTCTGATGTCTGTCTGGAAAATGATGTAAACATTGCTTTGAAACACTTAATGGGCAAATTAGTGTAGTTCAGTGGATGAGCACGCCCCACTTAGAAAAAGGTCTGTAAAGTGCAGTAGTCCACCATGGATTGATGTTAAGTTGACATTGTTAATGCTTTGAATGAAGAAAGCCAAGGTCGCTGCTCATAAATGAAATAATGTGTAAGAAGTCATGCAGTTCTCAAAAGTATGCGGAATGTGCAGGTCAGATCACCAGGCAAGATGATGTAGCTAAATACTTACTAAACAGTAGACAGCTCTTGCATGATGTCAATTTAACATACAACAATATTAACAGTATAATGAGGTAGAATACATGTTGAGGAGATGTTGATTCTCTTCAGATTACTCAAGTGATCTGCTTGTGCTTCTTGATCTGACTGCGGCCTTTGACACAGTGGACCATGAAATCCTGATCTCTCGTTTGGAGAAATGGGTGGGCATCAAGGGTACTGCACTGAAATGGTTCAGGTCCTACTTGGAAGGTAGAACTTTCTGTGTCAGCTGTGGAGATTCGGTGTCCTCCTCTGCTCCTCTCTCTTGTGGGGTCCCACAGGGCTCAATTTTAGGCCCACTTCTCTTCTCTCTTTATTTGCTCCCACTTGGTTCCATACTTAGAAAACATGGTATGTCATTCCACTGTTATGCAGATGATTGTCAGATCTATGTGCCTCTTAAAAAGGATGGAACTGTTGTCCCATTACTTAAGTGTTTTGATGACATAAAGGCTTGGATGGCTCGTAATTTTTTAAGTCTAAATGAAAGTAAGACTGAAGTGATGTTTTTTGGTGGCTCTACTGGGACCCCCTGGGCAGATCTGGGTTCCTTAAGTCAGTATATCAAGCCAACAATCACTAACCTAGGGGTTAAAATAGACTCTGACCTTAAACTTGACAGGCAGATAAGGTCAGTGGTTAAAACAAGTTTCTTTCAGTTGAGGCAACTGGCCAAAATAAAGCCATTTCTTTCTAGGCAGCACTTTGAGACAGTCATCCACGCCTTTGTCACCACTCGGTTGGATTACTGTAATGCACTGTACGTGGGAGTCAGTGGATCCTCTATTGCTCGTCTCCAGATGGTGCAAAACGCTGCTGCACGTCTTCTAACAGGAACACGTAAAAACGAGCACATTTCCCCCATTTTAGCCTCTCTCCACTGGCTGCCTGTACATCAAAGGATACATTTTAAGATTCTTTTATTTGCTTTTAAATGTCTTAATGGTCTTGCCCCACCCTACATCTCTGAGCTGCTACACCCCTATCGACCCACCCGTTCTCTCAGGTCAGCTGATCAACTGCTCCTAAGTGTGCCCAAAACAAAGCGCAGGCTCAAAGGGGACCGAGCTTTTGCTGTAGCTCCTAAACTATGGAACGGTTTACCTCTGCACATTAGACAGGCATCTTCACTGTCTGTTTTTAAGTCTCTTCTTAAAACCCACCTCTTTTCCCTGGCCTTTGACAACTACAATTGACATTTCTTGTTTTGGTTGTATCGATTTCATTGTTTATTGTATGTTTGTTTTTATTTGTATTTTATGGGTTATGTGAGCTTTGTATTTAGGGCTTTATGTACTCATTTACTGCTTTACTGTACAGCACTTTGTTTCCACTTTGGATTTTTTAAAGGGCTCTATAAATAAATTTTGATTGATTGATTGATTGAATCTCCTTGTATACATAACCCAGATGGAAATGTGTGTTAAATTACAGTTAGGCTGCTGTCCAAACCAATGTCATATGTTTAATAGATTGTTACTCACTGGGACCTGTCTGAATGTCTGCCTATGGATAGAGTCTAAAATCATACTGTTTCCCAAAGATCATTTGGACCTTTACCACTGGCTCCAATTGTAGACCTATTAGTATACTCCATGTATACTCCATGGAATTGCTCTGATCCACTTATTTTCAAATTTTAGAAATAATTTAACATATGTTATTAAAAATGGCAATATACTTATGTATGCTGATGACTCAACTTTGCTCTGTGCTTAACCAGCATTTGAGCTGAGAGAGAATCTAATATACATTACAACAATTACAATCTCATTAACTTACAACATCTACAACGATTATCATGACTGATTGTGGAGGCAAATTTTTTATCTTGTCTTTTATTATTCATGGAAAATATCTTTTGTGAAAAAAAACTAGCATATACTTTTTTGTCATAATAGTATAATATACATCGAGTGAGCACGAGTCATCTGGTGGTGTCCACAAAATTGTATGATGAAAACATCTTTATAGAGCTTTTTCTGCTTCGAGTATGCCCTCCAACCAACATCAAAAAGACCAAAACTAGATTTTTTTTCCTTTAAAGAAAAATTGATGAATCTCACATAGATGTTGTCCAGTGACTTCAGTCGCATACCAGACACATCTGTCCAGACATCCTTAGTGTGGATGATGGCGTTTGGTAGCTACAATGCATGTACCACAACAGATACAGAACCAGCTGAAGGCTCTTCTTCCAATCCAGTTAAACCAAAGGAATATTTCTCTTTCACTGAGCTAATAATGACCTTTTTGACGTCATTTTCAGTCTTTGAGTGATCAGCCTGTGGCCAAGGCCTTAAAACCCATTATATGTTCTGATTGTGTCAATCTAATGTGCTAATTGAATGCTATCCCTCAGCCACTTTTCATCAGTGAAGAGCCCATGCTGGTGAACTGATTTGGATATAATTTGCACAGCGAGAGCTTCAATCACAAGAGACAAACATTTTCCCTCTCATTAAAGAGCACATTAAAGATTATCTTCTCTAGTTGCCACAGTGACTCTATCTAATATGATTTGCTGGAAGTATGCAGAGAACAATTTCCCTGTGTGATCCAGCGAGACTTGTATTTTCTCTCCTCTCTTCTCTCGCCTCCTCTCTCTTCTGCAGTAAGTGAGTCTAAAGAGACCTCTTTGATCTTGTCTCATTGCTCTCAATACTCCAGACTGAATTTAAATCACAAGCCAGACTATTTTAGGAACAAAGCTGCCGTCATGCTGAACAAGGGAGAAGAGGAGCTCACTTTTATTTCTCCCACTATCCTGTCAGAAGGAAATTTGCCAAGACAGTAGGGGAAGCTGTACTTATTAGTGTCTTTCATTTGAGTCCATCAGATGACCATATGTAAAAATGAGCCTTGTAGACATGCTATGTGATGACAGTAGTTCTATGCAGTGAAAAAGCTGTTGGATTGAACGTTGTAGTGTGTTTGAGATAAATTTCAAATGTATGCATGTAGTGCTTTGTCTTTCAACAATTTCAAGGCAAGTGAATTATCTCCTTTGACTAGTACCACAAGTACAGACAATATTATTTTTTTTTAATAGTTCTTGTTTCTTGGATTATTGTCATGTTTGGGCCTAGCCTTATTGTTTTAAAACCGCCTGTGTGGTCAGAGGTTATGTATTCTTGATTTTTTAGAATTTATAAAGCATTTATAAAGCAAAGTTTTCCATACTCCGTCTCCCCTAATGGGATGATTTACATGCTCCTGCCAGGAAATGGTAAATACTTTTATTACTCTCCCCATTTAACATTTAATTGCACAGCGCACATATTCATGAACTGCCCTGACTTTCACCACTGTAGCCTATAATGAATGCAGATATGTTTTTCACATGCACGGCCCAGGTCAGATTTAAACTACTAGCCCTCTAGCGATGCTAGCACTGAATTAGTTTTGTACCAGCCTTTTTTCTTTTTAGCAGCGGCTCATGAAACAGAAGACTAAAAGCATGGGAGGATCTTTGATATCCTCATAAGAGTTTTTTTTTTCTTACACCTGTACTTTTTGACAGTTATAATAGCTGGAGTCTCAATGCTGAGTCCGTATTTTTCTCTCTACCATCCCTGCTATCTTAGATGGTCATGGTCCTTTAGGTCTTAATCAGGGGAAGAATTTCTGCCTTCCAAACCATTTGGGTTTGCCAAACATGGGTCACCTGAGGCAGCCTGAATGATTATTTTTAGCAGTCGCTCTCCATGTTGTTATCACCTCTACATGCATTACAAACACTGTCAGCATTGCAAAGGTTTCCCCCTCTCTTCTTTCTACCTGTATGGAAAGGCTTTCTCCTGTTTTTCATGGTTGCCCTTTTCAAAAAAGCCAGCAAACATGCCACGAGAAAAGGTCAGCAGGATCTGAATAACATCAACGATTTTCACAGCCTCTTCTCCTCTCGTCTCTACAATCCAAAAAAAGACATCCATCTACTCCTCTCCTCCACAATAACTCTTAAGGTAGAAAAACTCATTGCAGACCAGTTCTACAGTAAACTGTGATGGTTGTCTCTTGCCCTGACAGCCTCTTGGTACCTCTATTTGCTTTTATTTTGCTGACTGACATGAAATCTACTGGCAGAGGGTTCCTCACTGTAAACAAGGAAAGAAAGTGTCAAAGGTTGGTGCGATGGGGATTTAAGCTTGACAAAGGATCAAAGCTGAAAGCCACATAAAGCCTTACTCATAAAAGGGCACGGCTCCCCTATAGCATGTGTCGAACAAGGAAGATGCATGTAATGGCTCTTTGGTGATAGACAGACACAGGGCTGCCAGGAGAGAATAAGTGGCAGTGCTACAATAGCCACTCTAACAGTCTAGATCCTCTCACATGGGGGCAGTGTTGCACCATCTGTCACACTTCCGCCATTCCTATCATCTCCCTCCTCCTCATTCTCCTCATGATGTTCTTCACCTTACTGCAGAGGCATACAGCAGGCTTCCTCCACTCTGGGTCTACTCATTTTCTCTTCTCATGTTGACTGATAAAAGATGACCACAAAAGACAATTGAACAACCAAAACAACCAAAGCCCACAGCCATAAACACTTTTGGCACCTGGCAACTGGGCCTTGTTCTTTGTATGTGGATCACCTAGTTAGCCTGATTAGACAAAAAACTAAATGAAAAAAATCTGGCACTTAATTTGACATTAAAATGGGAACGTGTTCTTTGAACTCAAAGGTATTAAATGATTAATTGCAGAATTCACTTTTCTCTTAGATATATAGTTGTAGATATTAGATTCTGGTAAGGGTTCAGTTCATTGGTTTAGGATTAACACTGATGTGTCCACGCAGAGAACCTCGCCAAATCACGCACCGTCATTGCCGCTATCATTCATAGTCTGACCGCATTCACTGTTAAAAGCTAGTTGGTTAACAGTGATGAAAGTGTGAAAACAATTTGGAACACCATGCTGAACATAATAAAACTTTACATTTATATTTTGGCCCATGAATCTGTAGCCAGAGGGCATTCTGAAAGGGTTCACACCTATTACTTATGCAACTGCAGTAACGTGATCCCCATTCAACCAGTCATATAAATGGCTGATAATGGTTTCAACTCTCAAGTCATTTTTCTACTCAGCTGTTATTTAAGATAATTCATTCGAATACTGTGTTCACAAAACTAGAGTAGCTGGATGAGAATTATCAGCATGATTTTAGCATGATAGCCACAAATTAGCCTGAATTAGTTAAGACACATTTGAAGAACAGGGGCCTCATTTATAAAACTGTTCTTTCTTTATTCTTGTACTTAGTCCTAATATAATTTCTGACTGTGTGTTTACATTCGAGCTGCCTTGCTTATGCAGGTTCTAAGAAGCATTTGAAATGTACGTACCTGTGATGTAAATCTCAAATTAACTTAAAATTGACAGCACCTGCATTAAAATCCGCAATTTCCCATTACATAATGATAGCGCAAATGAGGGATAATCATCAAGTAGCCATGGACCAAAACAGAAAAGCAAACATTTTGGAAGACAAGACTATGTTGATGGGATAGGAGATTGAAGCCAAGAAGCATGTATTATTTTGTGAACTAAATAGTGGGTTGACAAAGAAAGCCATAGCTTGGGAGTGTTCCTGTCACATTGTTCATACAATTAATGCAAAGTTAACCAAAGCCTTAGGCACGTATGTGTCCCAAACTGCAATACCCCTACATGACCAGCAGGAAAATCATTTATGTCAAGTCGAGACTTAGAGATGAGATCATTTCCATGTCAAAGTAAGGTGTTTTAAATATCTACATAGGTGTTTTTTTACTCTCCTGTAGTTCTGTGCTTTGTCGTCTCTCCTCACTTCTATCACCTTCTGCAGATGTTTCTAACTCTGGACCTGTGGGGTCTGGATCTGTGGTAGCAGGCTGTCTGCTGCCCCGATGTTTTAAATTATAAGCCTTTTATTATTGTCATTAATTTTGCTCTTACTATTAGTAGTGTTATTCATTTTCATTGCTGTGCCATTACCACCTTTACTGCTTTTCTGTGTTGATATTTCGTTCGCTTCTCTCACACGTGGTCTCTCTCTGCCCTCCTTTTCCGTTCTCTCAACCCGAGGCAGATGGTTGCCCACCCTGAGTCTGCTCAAGGTTTCTACCTACTAAGAGGGAGTTTTTCTTTGCCTGTGTTGCCAAGTGTTTACTCATAGTGGAACTTGTTGGGTCTTACTAATATTACGGAGAGTATGGTCTTAACCTTCTCTATGAAAATTGCAACAAGATAGAGAATGTGAAGATTCATTTAAATTTATTTAAATTTAAATTTATCTTAACTCTGTTGTTATAAATGACGAATTATAAATGGCCCTAGTGTCAAAATCATCCACTCATGCTAAAGATTCTAATATACTGTATATATTAATTAAAGCTGATGGATTACCCCCCATTTTGCATCTTTTAAATGACCCTTTCCAAACTGATATTTTTATCTCATTATTAGGGCCCTGCATATTACCGTGTTATCGCATTAATTAATTAACGTCAGCAATTACTTTTTTGCCCGCCTATTTAACTTAAGCTGAAACTATAGACTACATAACTTTACCTGATAGGCCTTCATCTAGTTTTGCGGGGATGCTCTGCCATGTGAATTCCCTCCTGTTGATGTACTATTTAGTAAACAGTAATAGATTCTGGAAACTCATAAACAGTAAGGATCAGTCTCTCTTACAATGATTTGTGCTGCGTGTCACGTACAAAATTTCAAGGCAATTCAGCTTTGGTGGCGGGCGGGCGTGTGCGTGAGACAACCACTTCACCTCACTCTGACAGGGACACTTGCTACTGAACATTGACTGTTTATGCTGCTCCCTGATCAGAGAAAAATGTTTCTGCTGATACCCGTTCAGAAAAAAAAGAAAACCGATTTAAATATGTTAACCTGTTGCTCAGAAGTTGCCTGTTATGATGTTGTGATCGTGGCTCTGGACTCTAACTTGTTTTACAAGCTATAAAAAATAATGCCCTGGCAGTGGCAAATAGATTTTTTTTCAATTTTGACATATATAAAAAGCAAATTTTAGCCAGCAAACGGTAGGTGAATTTTCTGTACTTCCTTTGACCTCACTCCTCTTACCTTCCACCCCTGCCATCTTTCCTCCCATTCATCCTTCATTGTGAAGTTAGTTATGGCTGTGATCAAGGCCAGATTGTCTGAAATCTCCTTTACCTAAAAAAGAAACACTCCACGCAGTCTCCCCTTACATGAGTCTGTTCCACAGGTGGGAGAGATCCAGTGCCATCTGGTTCAGTGTATCACAGCGGGCTACTTTCCCCCCTGTTTCACAATACTCATTGATTTGTGATGGTGTTCCCTAGGCAGTCTGATGCATCTCTACTTTGTCTTTCTTTGCTTACTCACCCCCAGCCTGGCAGAAGCCATCTGAGGACAACTGCAGTGCGAGAAGATGGGAACATCGCCGGTGGGTGGGGTGTTTGTTTCATTAAACATGACCCCAGTGCACTGTGGAAGAGGCGGTTCATACAGACAGCATGTACATTTATTTTGCTGGTGCTGGAGGGAAATAGACGCAAACAAATTGATTTTGAAAAAGCTTGAAACAGCTGTGCATCTGGATCCTAATGAGAAATGTGATGTTTGCTAAATAAGCTCAGCAGGAAATATTTCTTACTAAATATATCTTGGAAGTCCTATGTAGCCTGTGATGAATTTCCTCTATATCACAGGGTCATAATTTACACAGAACATATGTTCTAAGACAATGAGATACTCAAAAGAGACAACATGGGGTTTTTGTAGTGTGTATATACACATTCACCAGCCACTTTATTATGTACACCTGTTCAATGACTTGTTAACACAAATAGCTAATCAGTCAGTCACATGACAGCAGCTTTAGGCATGTATACATGGTCAAGACAACTTGCTGAAGATCAAACCGAGCATCAGAATGGGGAAGAAAGGGGATGTAAGTGACTTTGAACGTGGTTGTTGGTGCCAGACGGGCTGTAGTATTTCAGAAACTGCTGATCTGCTGGGACGAAAAAGCCTTGTTCTCAGAGGTCGGAGGAGAATGGGCAGACTGGTTCGAGGTGACAGAAAGGAAACAGTTACTCTAATAACCACTCGTTACAACCAAGGTATGCAGAATACCATCTCTGAACGCACAGCACGTCGAACCTTGAAGAGGATGGGCTACAGCAGCAGAAGACCACACCAGGTGCCACTCCTATTAGCTGAGAACAGGAAACTGAGGCTACAGTTCGTACAGGCTCACCAAAATTGGACAGCAGAAGATTGGAAAAATGTTGCCTGGTCTAACGAGTCTCGATTTCAGCTTTGACATTCACCACAGTGTACTCTTCATCTGATGGCTACTTCCAGCAGGAAAATGGAACATGTCACAAAGCTCAAATCCTCTTAAACTGGTTTCTTGAACATGACAATGAGTTCACTGTACTCCAAGTGGCTCGTGAGTGTCTGTGTGTGTGAGTGTGTAAATAAAATTTTTAATTGCGATCAATTGTATTGTTATGCGTAAAATTGAATAATGAATTCTAAAGTAGTGTATTGCGCACTTTTAATTTAAATGTACTGCTATATACACAAAAGTGCAATAACATGTGGCAAGCGGCTAGCGGGTCAGGCATGCCCTGAAACGAAGCTAGTCTGAGTGGAGGCCCTTTGATTTTAGTTAGTGGAATCAGGTGAGGGGCAGGTATCTATGCATCCCCCACCTGTTGTTGTGCTCTAACCATTTCACCGAGGACTGCTTCCTGAACTAGCAACAGTTCAACTCATTTGCGCAACCTTTAGTCCTAAAAGACAATGTAACTCCGACCCTGTTTTGGTCTGGAAATTCACAATCACAACCTGTAAGTATGCTTTATTGGTTGTGAATTATATTTATATTAAACATGTAACTTCACAGACTGTTCAAGTGTGGAGCTGTTGTAAACGTTGGCTAACATAGCTAAAGTTATAGCTATAATGCTAATGTTACACCCGTTGTGAAAGCTACTGAGCAAACGTTCAAATTGTTTGTTAAATGTTAAATTTTTCAGTAAAAAATTCTGTATGACAATAATAACATGTTTTTTGAAAATTAAACCGTGGAAACCTGTTCTGGTACAACCCCTAAATATTTTGAACCTGAAAATGAGCATAATACCACCTCTTTAAGAACGTTCCTAACTATCTACTTCGCTATGGCATTTCATTGCTTGTCTTGCTTTTGTTTATGTACTTCTACGCTATCTATCATCCAGCGTAGTCTGCCGAAGCCTCCCTCCGCTGCTTGTTTGGGTGGGTGATATGCAAACTGATCAACATCCCACCCCTCCTGTGACCCATGGTTTGAAAAATTGCGTTAACGTGCGATAAAATAATTGTTTAATTATTGCATTAATATTTATATATGCATTAATTATTTAATGCATTAACATGATAATAACGCGTTAACGTACCCAGCCCTGACCGTTAACCTCTCTCAAGGAAATTCCTGTGGAAGAAAAAAATCATTATGGAGCAGGATATTGGAACATAGTACTTCCTGAGGGCTCAGACAAAACTGATTAAACCTAAACCACATTTTATATTTATTCTCATTTGATCAAACGTTTGTTGAGCTGTATTTTTTTTATCAACTTTCTGAAAGCATCTTCCCCTCCTTTTGTTCATTCTATCTCTCAAATTCTCCATCTGTAACACCCTGGCTCAGGCTGCTAGGATGGATGGAGAGATTTAAAGATAGACTGACTCAAGGAAAGCCAAGATCAGGGAACCGGGGCTAAAATGAGAGCTTGGTTTATAGGCTGTAAATCCCCGCTGACAGAAAAGAAGTGGGAAACGGATAACCATAGCCTCTTTCTCTTTCCCCCCTTCCTCTCATCTCTGTCTTGCTGCCACCAGTTCTTAATTCTTCACTTTGGGAACCCCAACATTCCTGTGATGGAAAGTCACTGCTGGATCCTATTTCCTACCAGTCTCTGCTGAGCGTACACAAAGACACATGGAGATTGTTGCTTTTTCAAAAGGCTGTGTAATCTGACCAGTTTCCTTGAGGACTTGGCTTTTTTTTTACTCGCCTGACTATAGAACACGGTTTATTTCAATCTGGGTTCATTCTTACCGCTGCAGTGATCTCTGTAAACTAGAATTAGTATGTGTATTTATAGAAAGATAAGTCATCACAACCTATTGCTATTATGACAGTGTGCTGACATTATGGGCTCAGTGTGGAGGCTTCAGTCATTGAGAGCTGGGAATGGAAGACAGAGAGTTTCATCTTGGTATGTACTGGACGATAGTGATTGATAGCAGAAACACACAAGTTCTCCACTGGCTCAGGATCACTTTCCATTAGAGTTTAGGTGGCGGTGTAGTGGTTGGTGAACTGGTTAAGTGAATTTGAAGAATACATTTAACTCTTATGCCTGGTCATGAGCAAACTCAATAACAGTATAGGCCATGTACCTTTCATGTGCAATGACTTGTACGCATAATTTCTATATATACCAATAACAGTTTTTTCCCCCACTGGTACAGTTGGAAGGCAAAAGGTTTTCTAGCTGTTTTTAACAACCACACTGAAAGTTGGGGTGAATAGCCGTCCAACAGAAAGATGGGTGAGATGCAAAGATCATTTAAATACATGGGTCGCTCACACAAAAAGTTACCGAAATAATTGTGTAAAGAATGAAAAAAGAGAGCTAATGAGTCGTATGGATGAAAAATCTTCTGTAAATTGGGCTTTGAGATGGGGGGTGTATTAGTGGGGTATGTTTTTACTATTAGTAGAAACCTCTTTCTTATATTACCATTTTTTATTATACTTCATTCTCCACCTTATTTCATCTCTGTGCAGCTGTCCAATTGTTGCGAGAGATAGGTGTGCTTGTCGGATTTTCAGTTTTGTAAAGTTACAGAAATTCTTGGTTGCTGGATTACTGTAAGTCATAATGAGTAATGAAATACAGAAATACAATTTCTGTGGACTCATTTTGACACAGTTCCTCAGACATTTTACTGTCGTGACCTAAGCAAAGCAAAAATAAAGGAAAAAGTTGTTTTGGTGGCAGTGATGCACACACATTTAATGTTTCTAGAACTGCACCAGTGTTTTCAGAAAATATAGTAGCGGATTGGAATTGGCTATATAATAAAATGTGTTTTCCTGATCCTCAAACAGAGCTAATGGAGGTGCATTAAGGTGCACTTCCTGTGATGAACTTCCATCAGCGATTTCTTTTTCACTTCTTAATGTGTGTTGCACTGGGAGTTTTGAAAAAAACAACAACTTTAATTCAAGATGTAAGGCTTGTTGAGTAATATATTGTAGTTTAGTTATATGCAAATACATGTTTAAATGGGATTTCACGGTATTATCTGGAACTCCAGTCAAAAACCTGCACATTTAGTGCCTCTGTCTGAAATGTGTGACTATTATTACCCTGTTCAGTGTTTGATCACCCGTTCAGGTCACTTACTGCCCACTTAATCCTCTCTAATTAAAGTATTAGAGGGTGGAATAAAAACTTACAGACCTCTCACTCCTTCAGGACAAGAGAAGTCCATCTGTTCCATAAAACTCACCCCATAAAAAAACACAAAAAGTCCTTATCTCCTCTGCAGCGCTGCAGATAAAAGCCCATCATTATCCTTCCCCTTTCCCCCTGTAATATAAAACAGCTGTTCTATTATAATCTCTGTAAATAGAAAAATAACATTGTGATATTATACTCAGTTGTGCTTTGATCAACACAAACAGTTGGCTGTTCATAATTGTGGTCTGCATGTGGCAGGCAGCTGATTGTACTGCACATTACTTCAACATCTTCACGCATAACACTCGTCTCTTTTTCAGTAGCAAAACATCACAAGACAGGCATCACAAGATGTTTACTCTGCATTTATATTAACTAGTCATTCAGTCTCATAATGTTTTTTCTGAAAAAAAAAAAGTGAACCAAAATCCGCCAATGTAGTGTGACAATTGCACTTACTTACTGTACTGTTTAAAGGCACTATATGCGATTCAGGAGAAATCCAATACCTTGACATACAGTATAGTAATGTGTGAACGACACAGCAAGTATTATAACCAACTAAGTTGTGGGTTAGCAAACTTGCAAACAGGCAGAGAGGATGAGACAGTTTCAGAGCCAGCACAGCAGCTCCAGACAGTCATATTTACAACTATTCTGCTACAATAGCTAACATCACAACTGGGCAAACTAAAAAGTAAGCTGGGTAAGTCATTTAATGTTACCTGACGCACATATCATGGCTGGAATGACTGGAATAGTGTTGCGTGGCTCGGTCAAAGCCACTTTGTTTCCCATTCACAGAGCCAGGGCTGTATACAAACACACATTGCTGAATTTGACAAAAAGACATTTATTGGATTATTGGAATCACATACCAACCTTTAAGTCGCTTCAAGGATTTTGAATATCTTAAATTAAGGCTTTCAGATAAATATCACTTAACCCAGGACCATTCCTAAAATTAATTGATTTGTTGTGGTATGAAGTGGAATAATCTTGCCCCGCTGGCAGCGCTCTACTTGTTTCATGAAAAGTAAGATTTTAATACCTAATGCCAGAGCAAATAAGTTGTTAAGATGGACATTTTCTGCAGTTAGCAAGTGACTGTTGGTCTCCATTTCTCTGCTTTCCTCTCAGGTTGTTTCCCTTGCACTTAATGCTTTCTCTCTCTCTCTCTGCGCAATGTTTTGTCCAGAAAGCCAATTTCCTCCAGGATATAGTGGCTTCAGGAGACCAAAGGAATCCTTTTCTAAACCTAATATCTCACACCTCCAGGGACCCCGAGTTTACATGTTGAAGCACCACGATCTCACAAACTCCCTGCAGGCTCTCGTTGGATCTCTCTGAGCCAGCACAACATAACTCACACACATCCTCACCTGCAAACCCCCTCTGTGCATTTCAAAGTGTTAATTATTGAGCAATATTAACTTTCACGGTTGTGTCTTGAGATTAGATGGAAATGTTTCCCGGTTCAATAATTAAATAGTTTGTAATTTTATCATATCACTTCTGTACAGAGTCAAAAAGTTTCAACATGATAAACACGTGGATTCAACATGTGAGGAGTTTATCTCTGTTTTAGTCTTTGCCTCCTCTGCCACTGAACTACAACTTCATGAATAATCACTTAGTAAAAGTTGTGTGAGATACCAATCAGCGTCTCAAAGCACACTTTGTCCTTTCTGACTGTTCCCATGGTCCTTTGACAGCAGGGCATTGATGCCTCATTGCCACAGTGTACCTTAAGGACCAAGACATCATCAGAGTTTTGGTGTCACTGTAGAAAGAAACCCTTTAGACTCACAGGAAAATGCCCACAGCACTATGCAGATCAAAACTACTGTTTTGTTATTGACTTGTTATATCAAATTGTCAAGTGGGTGAAGCATAAAAAACACAAGTAAGACTTTATTGTTTTCTCATTTTCACTGTACAATAACAACTTTTTTGTGCTGCAAGTTACTTAGTGAACCCAATCTGGCTGCATTTCGTATATAGATTTAGAGCTGGTGGGAGTTTAATTTTTCTACTGAAACGTCTCGGAGGAATATCCCACCTCCTTAGAATGGTTTTGAATATAAAGTTGTGGCAAAAGTTGTGACATATTTAACATAGCCATTCGCAGAATTGACTTTCATGGCTGAATAGGGCTGAACGATTAATTGCGCTTGCGATTTTATCGCAATGTGATAAAATGAGATTTTCTAATGGCAAAGGCTGCGATTACGCTCTGGTCACATGACACTCAAGGCTAAAGCAGTCTGCAGAGGAAGCATCAACTTTGCATGCTACGCTGTACCTTGACTTGTTATTGTAGAATGGCTTTAAGCTTGACAGAAGAAATTTAGTGTCACACAGGGAATGAACGTAGCACCCACCACCACCTGCGGGTAACTTGGTGGTGGTGGGTGAAATCGTTGAGCCATCTGCCGCTTTGGCGGTAAGGAAAGAATGTACAACAGAAAGACACATGTAGTAGAGAGGCGTCACTTGGTTTTATTTCTGTTGGCCAACTTTAGAACTGAACCTTTTTTGTTTGCTTACTGGGATATAGAAAGATGGACTCCTCAGAGATTTGACCTAAGATAAGGACTCATTAATTGGTGGTTGAACTGTGGGTTTTTTGTATTGAGCGCTTAAACACACTGTGACGGACTTTGAGGGTTTTCTTGTGGTCTGTAAGTAGGCCGACTTAATGATATTATATCTCAAATTATCTTTCTCATATTATTAAAATTTGATACTTTTTCTCCACCATTGCTTATAATAATAATTCATGCATCATCTAATTTCATCATAACACAGGCCTGCCCACAAGAAAGAACAGTGTATGTTCTATCTATCTAATATTGGTCATACTATACACTGATTTACTGCTTGTCTGTTTTGAAAAAAAACAGAAGGTAAAGAGCTTAAAAATTAAACGCTTATTAAATCACAATATTGGTTAAAAAAACAGCAATTAGATTATTTTAATTATTCATTAAAATAAATATTCCTTTAAGATCATTATGGGATATTTACTTGCTTATTTGCTTCTGTGTCTATGAACTAGACTGACAGGTGAACTTTGATTTTGCCTGTTAAACCCTTTTCAGTCAGTCAGAGTTGAAGGTGAAGAGATTTTAAAGACGGATTTTTATTTAAGCCTTAACGTGTGAATGTAGCAAATCTCTAGACACAATATGTGTTTTCTTTACAAATATAGTAGGCATGGACGGTAACACAAGTGAATTTCAACAGTGGGTAGAAAATCATCAGGAGAATTTTCGATGGCAACCATGCTTGTTAATGGTTGTGCTTGGCTTAATGATATTCCTGGAGAGAGAAAGTGACACTGGGAAAGACATGATATTAAGAACGTCCTGTGAATAATGTATAGACTAATGTCTTCTGCATCAACTGCATGTCAATAATTTGAACTGGACGTTTCTTTTAGCAGCCACTTTTAGCATCCAGTTAACCAATAGAACGGGTAACAGTCTCATATTTTAATTTGTTCGATTCCAAATCAATCTAATTATAAATCGGACGATGAAAAACGTGTCCATCAGGTAATACCTGCTGTTGTGTCATTGCCACAGCAGTAGTGATGTGTCACTGGAGTCACTGTGGCCTGAAATATATGGGTGTGTGCAGCGGTGACTGTTTCTGTGTGCAGCTCTATACAGAGACAGTGTCTCCATTTCACAAACCTGTAGCAGACAAAATAATGGTCACCTGCTGTTCATCACTCCCTCTCTCTATCAACTCTTGTATCGGCACATTTATTTTTTCTCTCCTCACCTCTGCTTCACTGACTTGTAGCAGCACATCCAGCGCTCAACAAGCCAGTATGACGACCGTCATCTCTAATTAGAGTCATTCTGCTCAACTAAATGTCATAAATTAAACCCCCCTTAATTCAATACACCCTGATACGTGAATTAATTACATCCATGTGTCACAGATTTAATGTTTTAGTGTTTAAGGGATGATTTACTGTTTTGCTGTACATGGTGAGCAAACGCTTTTAAGGAAAGAAAATGAGTGTTTGCACACTTGAGTGAAAATTACACTTGAAGTGACAGACTGTTGTTATAATCCAGCGATAGATCATCTGAGAGCTTGATGTGGCGACTGCATGCATATTGATGTTGAACATGCCATGGGGCACTAATGCCTGAGTTAAATTTGTAGCCCAGCAGAAATGATGCCTGCAGCCTATTGTCTACTGCTCTCCACAATGTGGCGAAAAATGGAATTAAAAATTAGAGCTGAAACCATTTAATTGATTAGTCAATTGACAAATTGAATCTGCAACAGTTTTAGTAATGGTTTAAATAAATAAGCATAATTTAAATAATTTAATTTTGGATTCTTGAACTAAACAAGCCTTTTGGGGGCGCCTTGCTGGCCAAATGGTTGTCGCAGCATCAGAAGGTTGTTTCCGGCCGGGGACATTTGTTTCGTGTCCTGCCCCTCTCTCTAGCCTTCTTTCTTGTCAGCCACACACTATCAACTGTCTGATAAGATCATTCTGAAGATATTACCTTGGACTCTGATAAATTGCATTTTACACTATTTTCTGACATTTGAATAGTATGAGTAATAGTATGAGTATGAATATATTAGAAGTTGCCGTGACTTCTACTTTTCATCCCCCTCTTCCTCCTCACCCCTTGTTTATTCATTATTCATTAAAGTTACTGATTAACTGATCTTAGCACTGTATTACAATTGATTTTCTGGACTTGAATAGCTTTCCATTTAAAATGAAAGCCAAACACAAGAAATAGTGGCAAATATCATAAAGACCTTCAATATTCATTGCCAATATTCCACCTAAACAAACACAGTTGATATTGTTTATGTGATGTTGTTGATATACTGTCTTCTTTAGAATGTATATTTCTGTTACAAGTTTACGTTAACTCAAAACTCTGTTTAGCACAAGAAAGCTGGCTAAGCCATGACAATGTGCATTACTCAATGTGGCAAATACAGGAAATACAGTCTGACAAAAGTCAATATAGCTGTCTGATTTTGATGCAGTCCCTTTAAAACTGACCACTGTTTTTATTGGCTTAAGAGGAAGTCACTCACTATGTCACTCTTTTCAAAAACAGTGACTCCCACTCACTTAAGTGTTTCTAGAAGAGAGGACACCAGTGGGAGTCAGCGCCCTTCATTTGCACTCCCTGAGTGGGGTCAAAGGTCAAACAACTTATATGCTAAGTCAACAAGTGCTGCCACCTGCCTGTTCATTAGTGCTGACCTTTAGCTAGTTAAGTGGGGTCACCAAGGAGCAGAATAAGAGCTGTGTCCCTTCACAGTATCTAACAGATAATGGCCTGCCCTTAGCTGTGTGGGCTGGATAAGCTGAAAACAGATATTTTAGCACTATATGTCACTCTGTTTTTCAGTTGAGTCATAATAGCTTTCAAATTGGATAAAACTTAATCCAATGTTTGTAGAAAAATGACACAATACCATTCCACAGGTAAATACAAACATTTGTAAACAGTTCACCTAGTGCTATTTTATACACTTTTTTCCCTCCACAATTAGATTATTATTATTATTATTATTGATTCAATTAATGTTTTAAATGTAAATATTTTCTAAATGATTTAGAATAAAAAAATTCAATTTTTCAATTCACTTTCTTTTATATTGCGTCCACTCATAGGCAGTGTCAGGCACGTTACTCAGAAATTGTAATAAGTTGCTAGTTACTTATTACTCCTTTAAAAAGCAATAATATTACTTTACTTATTACTGGGTGATAAAAGTGACAAGTTACATTAGTCGTTACGTTACTATATTACTCTCACTACCACCTCCCACCCCTCCCAAACAAAGCAGTCTCTCGCGACTTTTTAACTAACATCATATTCATAACCACAGCAAGGAGTTTGTTTTTTACAAAACATATAGGGTAGTGTGGGGTAAGATTACCCACTCTAAGCTCAATGTCTATTTGCTGACACAGAAAATATTTTTAGTATTCATTACTATTATTTTATAGATTTGTATCTTGGAAATGGCCGTGCTCAGGGTAATATAATATAAAGTAAAATAAATACCTACAATTGATAACACTGATTTGAATTTAATCAAATGTAAATTTTAGAAAAGAGGTATTAGAGGGTAAGACACCCCCCTCCTCCCGCCCCACCAAGCTTAAAGTCTATTTTCTGACACATTCAGACATTTTAATGATTTTTTTATAGCCTACTGTAGCGGTACTTGGTATTTGCTATTCTAAATTAGCATGACGTGGAATAAAGTAAGATTGTGTGCAACAGGACTATGTAGCAAGACTCACACACACTCACACACACACACACACACACACACACACACACACACAGACTAACAGCAATAACACAGATGATAGCTGTAACAGTGGAAAAGATGAGGATTTGGCTGACAACAATTTACTGCTGATACAGAGGAGAGGGGGAGGGAGGGCAGTTTGAGGAGTTGGCCTAGCGTAATGGCCTTCACCCGACCACCTGGCCTGATTTTGCAGAGTCGTGGAGGTGAGAGAAAGAGAGAGAGAGGGCGATCGCAAGTGATATTTCCCACCCTGGCCAGACATGAGTGATAGGAGATGAAGATAGCTCTGAAAGAGGGTAATGATTGTGATCTCTCTGTCTCGCTGCGTCTATGTCTGGGTTAATGGGAGTCAGGTCAGGGGGGTCCGGAGCCTCAGTGTGATGGTCATCTGGTTATCTGGGCTGACTCATTGTGGAACAAATGGACACTGATAGTTTGGTCACCTACATCAATCTCTGAGGTGCAGGTGGCTAGGTGGATGGTGGAGATGCAGCAGAACCATTTGCCTTTGCATTAAAACTCTTTGTGATTCATCACCAAGGACCAGTGGATCATCGGCTGTACACTCACAAGAAACAGAGAAACCTAAAACAAGACAATATAACAATTTTAATTAAAAGTTAAGAGATCATCAAAGTTATTGAATGCATCCTGACAGGACATGAATGTCTGTGCCAAATTTCATGACAGTCCATCTAATAATTGTTGAGATATTTCAGACTGGATCAAAGTGGTGGAATAACAAACCAATGTTGCCATAGAACCATGCAGCTTGTGTGACTAAAAATAAACTCTTGTGTGGAGACTTTCAAAATAAAGTCAGTTAAAAAAAAATAGTACAATTTCAGATTAGGAGAAAGTGTGATGTGATTGTTGGATTGTTAGCGCCACTCGTGTGTCCACAGCTACTCAGATTTTGCAAGTGTCATCAATATTCACAACCAACGTCTCCCTTTACCTTATAAAAGATAACCTATGAGCTGCAGATCAGGTAAAAGCTGAAAGCTGATGGCTAGAAATGACTTGTTGAACCTTTGTACCATTTCACCATTTACTGGAACTCTATAAGAGGCATAGTTTGAAGAAATATGGTAAGGAGAATAAATTTACTAACATGTCAGCCATATCTGGAGATTCCGTTAGATATCATATAATGTAATCTTATACAATAGAAGTAACACATCCACTGCAGTGAATCCATATAATTTCTTTGTAACAGTGTTAGGAAACAACATGTCTTCATAGGCTGAGGGAGCACAGGTGTAAATGCTGTTAGCTCCTGGTTACTGGTACCCAACCAGAAAATCAGCCCTCATTCTCACTATACGACACCTTAGCTCAGAGGCCGTGGTACTTCTAAATTTGTTCCACGCCAGCATGTTGAGCATTCCTCTCCTGTCTTATGTCATTAAGAAAACAATTACTCTCCTCCCCATACCTCATTTGGGCCTACCGGCAGCAGTCGAGGCCGCCACATGGCGTCACTGAATACTGCATATCACTAATGCATTGATGTTAGTCTGCAGGCATATTACTGTCCACATTATTTCATTCCATTCCATTCCTGCACTCTCATCTTAGAAAAGGCACTTGACTCTGTATATGTATTACAACTGGCTGCAGAGACAATGCTTTGTAAGTTTCCTGTTTCCTGTTGTGCTGTAGGGGTCTTGCTGAACTGTATAAATAGCACAATGATGAAACAAAAGCTGAGACCATTAATGATGTTAAAGCATTGCCACACAGCATGCTAGTTCTTCACTGAGGAAAAACATCTAAACAAGCAGAGAAAACTGTCTTCAATGCTCTTCTGAAGCCTTTTCTACTGACTGTGTTCCAGCCACCTAAGAAAAGTGTAATAGTGTATGAGAGCTACTCACTGTGGTGTCGTCAAGGCACCAAATTTCGCTTTTAAAACCATAATATATAGCAGCCATTTAATGGGTTTACAGCATGTGTTGTATGTTTCTTAGCCTATATGAGTTAACCATTAAATAATGAAACACAATGTCAAGCAGGGGATGCTTTTCAGTAAATATTGCTATCATATGCGAAGTAATGTGATATTATGACAGAATGAAAATGGCCCGGGACTGAGAATTTGATTCCTTTTGCTGTTCTTGTGCAAAGGTAGCACTTTACATCACAGCTCAGTAATAGCAAGGTAATGTGTGGTAATATTTTTTAATAAAGAGGTAATTAAGTAATACCATGTCATTACCAAAGTAATGACCAGGTAATAGCTTGGTATTAACAATGGGTAAATCCTTATAGTAATACTTAATTATAACTTACCCCTTAACTGTCACACTATTACTCCACAATTACCAATGTCATTACCGATTTGTAATGTAAAGTGCTGCCCTGAACTGGATCCCATCCACCTGTTCACACTATGTCCTTTAATGGTAGGAGTTTTCACATGATAAACGGCTAAAAATCAAGATTGACAGCAATTTTTTATCAAATGAGGCTGTGTCGAGAGAAGGCTGAATACTGAAAATAATCAATGCCCTCTGGAGATGAGAAAGTGCAAGGAGAGTGCCTTTGCAAAGCAGTTATTTTGTATGTTTTATTGGTATTCATTTGCCCTTAAAAATGGCTTTTTTTGAAATTAAAAAAACTAACCGTTTATTTGTTAATTCTGCAGAAGACTGAAAAGGAAAACCAAACCTCAGAAAGATTGAAGATTACTGAGTGAACAGATTATTACACACAGTTCAGTTTTCAGTCCAATTTTCAGGTCATGCTGAAATTTTAGCCTACAGCATTTCAGTATTTGTCCTTCAGGTATGCCAGAACCTGACTCACTCATGTGTGTAGTGCCAAACTGAATCAGAACACCCACAGCTGAGATGAAGAACTACTGCCTACTGCTAGTGGGATCCCCTGAACTGTGTGAGTGTGCAGGTGTCAGGTCAAAAAACATCTAGCTGACATTAATAGCATGCACTGTCAATAAAGTCTTGATTTGAGGCCAAGTGAGCCCTGAATCAGCCCTTAGCAAAACTTTTATGGAGACCCAGTCCACTCAAGTTTACTCTCTGTTGATCAGGAAAGTAATGGCAATGCTCTTGCAGAGCAGTGATGTGTTTAACATTCCTTACTGTGGGAGAGTGCATTTTTTAATGGCTAGGAGAGAAACATGTCATCAAACTCAGAATCTTGTTTCCATTTATAGAAGCAGATGTGTGAATCCAGTATTATTGCATATGGGTATGTTCAATTTATTGAGAAACATCTTTACATATCTAGTAAGCAGACTGGTCTTCTGGCTACAGAACAACCTAGAAGAGGGTCATAGCTCCCACACTTGAGACCATTCTCCCTCACAGTAAAAATGTAAATGCCTGTCACCCTACCCTTGTTTGCTAACCCTTGGAAAGATTTCTTTTTAATGCGATCCACTGCACTCACAGGTCCTCTCCTGTGCTTTGCTTTCCAGTGCTTCTGTCGACAGAATAAGGAGCAGTGGATAGGTCACATGCCTTTGGTATAGGAGACCTGGGTTGAATTTCCACTGTTACACATCCACCAATGTGTCCCTGAGGCAAGACACTTAACCCCTAATTTCTCCAGAGCCGTGCAACCTCGGACATATATAGCAATTGTAAGTTTTTGGATAAAAGCTAAATTAGTACATGTAGATGTGTGACTGTAAGTCCTGCCACCATGTGCCACTACAAAACCTGATTTGTGCCCTGTCATGCTTTGTATGCCTGTTTGTGGATAAATAGCCTTGGGTTTATCAAATTGGTGTCTCTCTCTGAAGAAAAGCTTTCTCTCGTTTTGTTTTCAGATCACAGAAATGTCTCTTCAGTGTCATTCTGTCCAGTTTCTGGAATCCCAGCCATTCGCCTACATTTTCCTGATGTGTTACATTAAAACTTTGTTCCGCAAAAAAAAGTAACAGAACTGTTTGGCAATAGTGTTTGATTGAAAGAAGGACTGCATCTATTATGCTTGCTGCCTCTTTGCCCAGCCTGTTTGAGACTTGATCAGCTGCTGTTCATTGAAGTGAGCCCTCTTTGCCATGGCAATGCTGTGAGCTTACTGAATAGTGTGAGTGCCTTCAAGCAGCAGCACAGTTGAGTCCAGAGACAATCAGAAACACAAAATACACACATGTAAGTATGTTTAAAAAACAGTTTTTCACCACTTTCTAGCAAAAAATTTCTACTCAAAAAATGAGTCAGATTCAGAAAGATGCAACCCTCACAAGGTGGGTTTCCGTCCACCTGTGTTTATGCACTAAAGCTGATGATACACGGAGCAACTTTAGGGCAAGGTTGCCGTCAATGACAGTTAGTGATTGTCTCTCTCAAGACATGGTTATTCTGTCTGCCATGCTTAAGCTAATAATTATCTGGTGCATATTTGGCTTGCCGTAGCCTGCTTCTGCATTTCATGTGGTGCACTGGGTTTAGCTTTATCCATCACAATAACCTATATTATATTCTCTGCAATTGTTGGATGTGCTTTTTTTTGGCAATGAGAGCTTGCCCACATACAATGATCTGCATTCAGGACCCTGGAATGTGCTTATGTGGAATGATGTGGACATTAACTATGTTCATATTCCATAGTCACATAGAAAATCTGTTCCAGATTGTTGGCTGACTGAAATAGGGCTTCTCAGATCACAGCAGGAACGGTTATTTAGGTCGCTTGGATCTTCCACCCCCTACTTTTTCACGAAGAGGGACTACATAGGCTGTTGGATGACCTCCATGTCCTTGAGATCATACCAGAGAGAATACCCAAATTAAAGATAAAAGGTCAAGGTTTTAATCAGATGGGGAGATATATTCACCAGGTCAAGGACAATAGTTATCAGATTAGTCTGTGAGTCAGCTGCTCATCATTCAGAGTTTATGCCTTTCTACTATGACAGTAAGCATGTTACTCAGGTAAAGGAGAGAATGATATATCTTAAATTCAGGAACAATTGACTGTGAGATTTTGCAGATCATTTGGCCTCAAATCATGACTTTGTTTTTATTGGGGTAATCAGAACTTATCTGTTTTATTGATTTTAAATACCATTATGAATGCTATAATCCTTGTATTTTTCTTCTTGCATAGTTGCTGAGCTATTTTGATGGAGGAAAACATGAATCCAAAATAATGTAGCATTAAGAGGAGATTTTACCTTAATTGCCAAAATAGAGTGATTTAATTAATACACTGTTTGTTAGCTAATTGAGGTGGGCATATATACAGACCTTTGCAACAAACATTGCAATGGATTGAAGAGTGAAGGGAAAAATGAATTTGACCTTTGAAGTTCTTCATAAACTTTGAAAATCACAACCTTGAAAGTAAATTAGCTTTTAATTGAAATTCCACTCTAAAAGTCGTCATGCCACAGATTTGTGTTGGAAGTAGTGCTCTCTGACGATTGGCATCCTATCCTTAGAGAACTCTAGAATTAGACAAGCATTTTTAAAATGAATGGTTTTACTGGGATTTCTAGACATGGCTATCAAATGAGGCATCACTGTCATGTGACAACATCACATGTAATCAAACACTACACTTTGGAGTGGAAATTTTTACCATATATAGTGTTATACAGCATTTTCAGTCGACTGTACAGAATCCGTTTACGTTTCGTTGATGTATCACTGTGTTCTGAGTACCATATATGCTGCTCTTAGAGGCCCAAAAAAAGTCTAGATGTGTTTAAAGTCTCCTGCACACTAGTGGCTTTGTTCTAGGGATGGCAGTCATCCTTTCGATCGGTCCACCACTTTGATCCAGACTGAAATAGCTAAGCTAATCCAACTACTGGATGAATTTTCATGAAATTTTGCACAGACATTCATGGTCCCCGGAGGATGGATTCTAATGACTAGATCCCCTCACATTTTCTCTAGCACTATCACAAGGTGAAAATGTCAATGTGTCCAGTAAAACTAATGACGTTCCCATCAGCCTCAGCAGTGCTTTGCATTTAGTGCAAACTAGTAAATGTTAGCATGGCAACACTAAACTAAGGCATTAATAAAAAACACTCACACAACCTTCTCCTGGCTGCAGATTTGTGGTGTTCACATCATTCTGCACCATCCAGACAACAACATTAGTTCCTGGAGAAACTGATTCTTTATTTGTTGAGCTTGTTGTGCTGTTGCCATCGTGCGTCACTGTGTGTGGCACAGCTGTATCAGAGCAATGAGTCTAGTTATGTGACTGGCTGAGAGCATATTTATTCATCACCACACTCTCTGATATGCCCAGCCCGTCTGCATTTTGTGCTGCGCATACATGAACCAAAATAGAAGTTGCACTTGGGATTGCCCACACAGTCCGTGTGCTTTTAGAGCTTCCACTTTGCATGTGTTTTTGCGCTTTTGTGATTAATAAAGGCCCCGTGTTATTTAACACTCTTTACCTGCATTCATTCAGACCTTGCTTAAAGCACCCTGTGTTTGAATCCATATCCATTAAGTTTTCCGATGGGATCATACTGTCTCATACAATTCTAATTTCTTGTCTCCCAGATTCATTGCTCCTTGATATTAAGCATCACTGAGTAAATAGCACCTTTAGTGTTGATCGTATTTTTAGTAGTGGCAAAATAAAGCGTTAGTCTGCAATGCAACACTGTAAGACTGGGAGACAGCATCAGTGAGTATTCTTCTTTGACAATAGCCCCCAAGGATTGTTGGTAGGGATCCATCAATTGAGAGCCAAGGGATCAGAGACCTCCAGCTAGGCTAAACAGCCCACCATTCCCCTGTGACAGGCGGTGCAACAGCATAACCAGTTAGCTCTCTTTCCTGGCTGGATCCCCTTGTCCCACTGGGTTTGTTCCAATGGGAGAGGATGGTAGGGAGAGTGAGTGTGAGCAAAGGAATGAAGAATTAGGAGTAGAGTTTTCAGAGTCACTGTAGACCAGACCTCCTCTCATCTTGAGGTCTAGAGAAGTGTTTCTGATTAGCTGGGAATTGAGCTTACTCTCTCTGGGTTGCAGCGTGAGTGCTCGGTATGCAGGGGAAGCTGTCGGCCCATTGAACTCGAACTTACAGATGGCTGGCCCTGAGCTCACTGCTGGGTCCTGGAGCTCCCTTTAACTGTGGTAGTTAATGAGTGGTCCTGTTGCCCCTGGAAATGCTCTGACCCAAGAACAAAGTTGATGGTAATTGGTTGACTCTGGAGTGCTGGCATGCAAAATAGATTTGATTCATAAATTGGCCTTTTGAAATCGACTCAAGTTTGTTTACAGGATTGCACAAATTGAGCCTAATGAATGCTTTTCTTGGTTTTGAAACTAACTATATTTGCGAAATAGGTCCAGATGAAGGGGAGGCATAAAGCAAGTATCATTAACTGTAATAAAAATATCTCATTCCCACTTAGCTTTTCCTGAGCTCTCAAGAATCCAATTCCCATAGCACAAATGAAATATTCAAAAATGCTTTCAACTCAATTAAGGGCAGCGTGCAACTGCATCCCACAAGGTTTTGGTAGGGTGAGTCCTTGCAGACTTTATGTCCTGCCATCTGCTCCCCTGAAGACAGCCATCCCACCTTGTTCTTGCCTCATTTTGACAGTAATGCGTGTCAGCACCGGTGTCTACCCATCTCTCTGTCATACAGGGTCGACTCTGACCGCTGAGCTGAGAGGATCTGTCCCTCTGCCAGGCATCGTGGAGAGAGGACCTCACTCTTATCCTCAAAAGGCTCATCAGATAAGAAGCGGGTAAAGGCACCAGAGAGTCTTTCCCCAGAGGGAAGGGATTTCAGTTTCTTTTTGCACTTCCTCCTCTGCTGTCTCTCTTTCCTTTTTTCATTCCTGCTCTCTTTTTTCTCTGTCTCTCTCCAGCTGGTTGAGGGAGAACCCTATCCTCCCAGGGGCCTATGATGGAAGGAAATCTCAGTAGTTCAGAGTATAAACAGTCGCCGTTAACATTTGAGACTGTGGGGGTTTAGAGCTTCAAGGAGTTCAGTGTGTACGGGACATGAATGAAATAGTTCCTAGCTAAACATTCTCACATTCTCAATGTACACTGATCAGGGTTTAGTGATGTTAGCATGATCAAAAATAGTTGTGTAGCAGGCAACAGAAGGAGTAGTTTGTACGTGCATCATACTGGTGCAGTTATGAGAGTCCCAACTGTGAGTTAAAACCTTTGCTGTGCATGGGTTGAGTGTTTGTTGCTGTGTTTTCACAGCAGAAATGACAGAATTACAGGGCGTCCCAGTAGCTCACCTGGTAGAGCGCATGGTGAATGAAGAATTCAGATCCTTCACAAAAAGTATGATAATAATACTAAAATATATTATACTTAAAGAGCACTTATGAAAGCAAAGTTCAAAGTCCTTCACAAAGCTACAGAGAGAAAGGTGAAATGAAATACCACAGTGAAAATACATTTTTAAAAATCAAATAAATAGGTAGCTTTAAAGTAAAAGTATGTAAGTATAATCAGGAAAATGTACTTAAATTATTATATTAGAAAGAAAAATGTCCCCTGTGACTGTTATGACATTGTATACTAGATTGTTATTACTGTTGCATTAATGTAAAGGCAGGATTTTACTCCTGTAGTTATAGGTGGAGCTTTTTTTCAAACAATTTTGTATCAGCCACCTGTTTACCGGTTACCACTTCTTATTTATTCATCATTTTTGATTTCAGAGCTGTTCATACTGTTCGTATTCTCATTTTGTATATTATATATGCTGTATACCAAATCCACCTACCTCAAGTACACCTACACACAATACTTATTTATTCCAGTATCGTTTGCACTGTGCTCTATCGCACTGCGTACAATAATAATAGTTTTACTAATTCATCCTTTGCACTATTCTGTGAAATGTACCTATATTGTTTTTGTTTATAGTGTGTGTGTATATATGTGTTCTCTATACTGTAGCCTGTGTGTGAGTCAGATTCCTTGTATGTGTACAGCTGATTCTGATCAGACTGCAACTAATAATATTTTCATTATGTGTAAATCTACTGATTATTTTCTCCATTAATCGATTGATTAAAATTCTGAAAATAGTGGGTCCAAAGTGACACCCTCACAATGCTTGTTTTGTCCAACAAATGCTCCTCACTACTTACCTGAAAAAAACCCCAAGAAAACTGGCAAATAGCTTTGGTTTAATATTTGATTTGATTAAATTAATGTTTAGGTTGAGATTTACAAGAAATATTTTATTGCTACTGTGTAAAGGGAATAAAGTGCAAACCACAGGTTATTGCACTTTTGTGTACGTAGCAGTACATTTAAATTAAAAGTGCGTAATACACTACTAATCGCAATATAAAATTTTATAGTTGCCCAGCACTAAATAAAACACAACATTTTATGA
The DNA here is from genome assembly GCA_024633595.2 of Lepomis macrochirus. Lineage (NCBI taxonomy): Eukaryota > Metazoa > Chordata > Actinopteri > Centrarchiformes > Centrarchidae > Lepomis > Lepomis macrochirus. The sequence continues at coordinate 26,808,446 of JALXJV020000021.1, forward strand.
ACTGTTCATCTGTAAAGTAATTAGTAACTTAAACTGTCAGATAAATGTAGTGAAATTAAAAGTACAATATTGACCTCTGAGATGTGGTGGAGTAGAAGTAGAAAGTGGCAATAAAAGAAAATACTCTGTCATTCCCCTCCCCCTGACTTTCCCTTTCTCTTTCTGCTGTACTTCTAGCCAAATGCCACAAAAAAAACAAAACAACAACATCAACAACAACAGATTTACACTTATACATCAACTACAAGCTTTTACAAAGCTCCAGCATTTGGGGCTTTGACAGTCCTGGTGGTTGTACAGCAACACCATGCTAGGACACCATGTTTCATATTTTCAGTGTTTTTGTGTTTTTCTCCCTTACGCAGTAGCTCAAGAGAGTTACATCAGATCACAGAGCTACTGGTACATGTGTCATCCAAATTTGTCTGGTGATTTTTCAATTTTTAATTTTTTTTAAAAGGGTATCGCTGACAACTAGGGAGAGACCATCTGTCAGCTTGGAAAGACAGCTAACAGGGAGAAATCAACCCCACTGGGACTTCACAGGGAGGAAGGATAGCCCTGGAGTCTGAAAGATGACTCATAGTGAGAACATGTTGAACTAGACCAGAGCATGGTCATGATAACAAATGGGATAAACACACACCAGGAAAGTACCAGATAGCGGTGGTGGGGTGGGGGTGGGGGGGGTGCAAGAATCTCCATCTCCTCTCCTGGCAATCAGAGAAAGAATCAACTCTAAATGAGGTAAAAATACACCTGATAAACAAAGGCTTGATAGTCCAGAGACCCTGCAGGAGCCTTTGCATTGATTGCCCCTTGATTCAAGTCATGTCTGGCCTATTGTATTTAAAGAGTACTTTTAACAGAATTGCTTTACTGAGAACAGATGTAAGACTAGACTAAAAAAGATTAACTGCTATAATGTGAGAGGTTCAGCAAGTGTATCAAACAGGGTTATCACATTCTGGGGCTGACAGTAAGTTGTAGGCAGTGTTGAATAAGTTGGCCTCAGAGTCTGGATGTTGATACTGTGTTTCCTACTGGAGACCTTCAGGAAGACATCAGTACCCCTGTCAAGTAGGAGCACAGACAGTGAAATACAAGAGGGTAGAAATGCAATCCAAGACACGTGCTTGGGCTGAGACTGGAATTATATCAAGTGAAAGCAGACATTATCAGCACTTTACAGGTGTCAGTTGAAGATAAACTTACTTTACTGTACATATATCATTTATATATGGAAATATGCAGGAGAAGTGACATAGAAGTTATAACCAGAGTGAAAGCAAGCAAAGCAACAAGGTCAAGTGCAGGACGAGAGAACACAAAGAGGAGAAAAGTGTTAACACAGCAACAAAGAAGGGATGTATTTAGGGTAGCCTTGTACCTAGAAGAGACAAAAAAAGCAGGAAGAATTTAGATTCTACTACAGAAACACTGTCTGCTAGGTGTCTCCTAGAAGTTAGAAGAAAAGATTTCGCTCAGTGTGGTAGCAGACAAGACAACAAACAATTCAAAAGAAGAGGATAGTGCAGCTGTCATGTCTTTGCTAAAGGCAGGTATACTGGATTTCTACAGCTGCGTGGAATACATAAGTATGGTTTCAAAGCAAACCCATTTTGCCCCTTGTCAGAAAAGACATTTTTACTGTTGGATACAAAAATGTGTTTTGAACATTGCAAGTCTATTTAGTTGAGCTTTTTGTTACTTCTCTAGACAGCCAGACATTGTCTAAAACATGGCCTTCTTCCATGAAAACCAGCCATTTTATAAAAACATCACAGTTTTACACCAATTTCTGGAAGGGAGTCTCTCTTTTAACATTGGCTTAGCTTTCAGTGTGATAGTAATCATGAAAAAATGTTGTGGGTCGGGAAATGCTACGCAGTGGGCTTTGCTATTTGATAATTAGCTTTGCATGGATGAAAAGATAACAGACTGAAAATTGCAAAAACACTCAAAGACAAGATGATGTGAGGCAGAACCAAAGTTAAAGGGCAAGACTCAGTGAATGTACATACGTTCTGTATAGTACTGTACAGAAGTGTAAGTAAAGGAAAAGGTAATTGCACGTCATGAGAGTCGCAGCAGTGTCACCCTCGTCCACACAGACACAACATGTACATAAACTTTCATTTTGTAGGCCTGAGCTGGAGAGAGTCAAAATAGATGAGTGGCCAACTAAAGCAGGATGGGAGACTTGGTGTCAGAGGAACCCAGGAGTCTCTCCTCCATCTGTTCAGATCAGTCTCATTAAGTCGAACAAGCGGCCCACTGCTCCTCCACTCAGTGCGCTCTCTCTATCTCTTGTAGCCTACTGCTGTCCCGGGGCAATGATTACATGAAGCCTAACCTTGTAGAAAATGACATTAGAGAATGCAAAACTATGCTAATGGCTCGGCCGCACGGTCCACTGGCTATCAGTTAACCCTGGCCCTTATGAAAGCAAATGCTAACGTATGCATTTAATGGTAGTGATTGAATGGTTTTCAGAACTTTTACTTCTTCATTGGTTATCACCGGGTTTTTCCTTCACATTGATTATGTCTGAATTCTCATACTTCATGCAAGTATATTTGATATATTATATTCAGGATGTGCTACGATCTTGTACAGCACAGAAGTTATACAGAGGTGGTCGGGGCTGACAGAGACCCTAACACTGGAGTCTGGGGCTGGCATCCTGACTAATGCGTGGGGTTAGGTTTGGGCAGTAAAACCATTTTGGTTAAGGTTAGGGAAAGAAGGTGGTTTCAGTAAAATATTTCAGTAAACAAGTCCTGTCTCGTGCTTCAAGTCACTTTAAACTTTTCTATGTTTCATTTTCTCTCTGGAACCTGAAATAAAGTGCTGTGAGTGCCTAAATATAACCATAAAATATTGTACACCTTTGTTGCTTCAAGCACATATTTATTTTGCAAGAGCTCATATTGTAGGCTGCGATGGACCATCCAGGGTGTACCCCGCCTTTTTCTCAATGTCAGCTGGGATAGGCTCCAACCCCCCCAAGACCCTGTACGCAGGATAAGCGGTTGACGATGGATGGATGGATGATATTGTAGGAAAAACAAATGCAGTATGGTGTCAGTTTTTCAGTTATATTCTGCATGAACATTTTTGAAAACACATCTTTGTAAAAAAAAAAAATAAAAAACAATGCCTCATTATGTAGATCTAAAATGTAATTCGGGTGGCAGAATATATCTTACAAAACGCATTTAGTATATATGTAATTTTTAGTTAACAAGGTTGGATGTGGTTATGGAGCAAAACACAAGTTGTGTGAAAGATGCAGCGCTTCACAACGCATGAAGGCAGGACAGCTGAGTGTAGGAACAGATGTTTGATTAAAGACACAGTCAGGCATCAGATCAGGCTGTGTGTGTGATGAAGAGAGGGTTTGAAGGGGTCATCTTCTAGCAGTGATGGGGATGACGTGAGTCCTCTGGGAATCCTGAGTAAACTCTGAATAACAGCAGAGGAAATGTGGTGAAATGATGTGGTTGCACCATGAGTTTGTTTTTCATATGAGGTGTTTCTGCAAGTCGTCCTCCTCAAGGGCATTTCAGCAGCGGTGGATCCAACCCTCCCACTCATCTCCACCCTGCTGCGCTTTTCGGAGAGCTTGGTGGTTGGAGATCATTGAAAGCCAACGCAGTGTGTTGCAGGAATGGCAATGAGAAAGGCTGCCTTTCTTCACAGCACAGGACAGAGTCAGAGGAACTATTCTGAGGTGTTTTCTTCATTCTGCATCTCAGTCAGGTTTGAGAGTGAAAGGTGGACTCTTTCAGAATACTCAAACATAAAGAATAATCAAAGGTTGGTCACTTGTAGTAAAACTCCTGAAGTTTCAAAACAAGGAATAAGACAGCACTTTAGTTGGTCTGTTAATACAAAATGGCAAGGGCATTTTATTGTTTTTATATATATATAGTGCATTATGCATAGAGCTGTTTTATTATTTTGTTCACTTAATATGTTGGAGAGTACATTTTAGGGTCAAAATGAAACCCAGTGAGTGATATTACATTTACATTTATTAAGGTGTTTTCATCTTTTCAAGGGAATACCCTGATAAATAAATGAAATATTACTTCCAGCATTTAGTGAGAGCAATACTGTGTAATGTGTCTTTGACACCTCCAGGTAGTGGGGTATAGACGTATAATTAACGAAGCAGCTGGAGAGATGTATTTGGTTGTAATGCATGTAGGCACCCTTGGTTCTTCTAATGCTGCTCACAGGTTTTATTTTGTGACGTTGTTAGCTCAAGTTACCACAGGCTACATGTGGTAAAATATGCGCATACACTCACACACACACACACACTTGCACCCAACCACACATATGGTGGTGATCTTTTTTGATCTGTGCCGCATTTAAAATGATCTGTGAACCATGTGTGTTTGCAGGTGAGAATGTGAATCTAGAACCTTCAGCTGCAAAACAGCATGGCAATCGTGCTTTTTTTCTCAGAAAAAAAACCAAAACAAATAATTTAGGCTGCAAATTTGGAAGTTTGTGAATTGTTCAATTTCGGCAAAGGCTTTAACTCCACTTGGTGTTATTTACTGTATGTGGTGTGCAAGAGCCATTGGGATATTTTTGGATATTTCATCTTGGCTATAGATTCATTATTAATTTACTTTATTAAGAAGACATGGATCTTTGCGCTTTCTCAGAATGAGCAGAATGACAGTCAAGCAGTTTAGTGGAACTGTATTGCTGTGTTTTGATAGCCCATGCATCTTATGGAAACACCACCTGCACACTTTTGGGCAACTGTAGCCACCCCTCTGTCCCCTGCCTCACACTCTCTGCTCAGTCGTGTCTGCGGTAGAGCAATTTTCTAATCAAGGTTTAATTAGAGAGGGGAAGCTCAGCGTCTCCCCTCTTAATGATCAACAAAGCAGCTAAATTATCAAGCCTGTGGTGTCTCTAATGGTAAAAGTTGAGGGGCCCTGGGTGGCAATGCAGCCAATGAACCGGCAGCATTGAAAGGAGGATCATGCATCTTCACTCTGAAGCAATTACAAAAGCTGCCGAAAGGACATTTTTATAACCATTCGCTATTTCATTTGGCTTTGTGGTAGACTGTTTTCATAGGCGTCCAAACCTCCTTGAAATGTGAAGTGGAAAATTCAGAGACTATAGGTTATAGATAGAACGAAAGGCCTCGACGATCACTTAATTTTTGCTTTTGGAGCCCCATAAAACAATGTGACAGATGTGGCTGGAGTGGGGCTAATATCTGCTGAATGCCATTGCACTTTGGGTAATGCAAAGTAGCTTGACATTTAAGGAGCAGAGGCTCCGTGTAATTGGAGCAATGGCCTTTTGGTGGCTATTCTCCTCCCACTCTGTCAGGACAAAGCCAACAGGACACCTTTGAAAAATACTGAGCCCACTAGATGAACAACTTAGAGCCAAGTCAGGGCAAATTGGTCACATCCACTACCTGTTTTTAATGAAAGGAGACGCAGGAGACTCCGCTGCTCAACAGTGGAGAACAATTTACATTGACAGTTCTATTTTAAGTAAGTACATGATTTAAACATTTCCTTTGTGCTAATGAGGAATCTGCGAAGTTCATGGAGGTTTTAAAGAATTATAGCCAGGCCATAGAGCAATAGTTAATTTCTGATGGTTAACCTTGCTAAAGAGCTGTGTCTTAAGTCTTGAGTTAGCTCTGTACTGTTTAATTTGTCACCCCAAATAGAAAGAAAAATGTAATTCCAATGGCATCATAAAAGGGCAATAAACTGACATTAAACAGCATATTCATATGTGATCCTGCTCGTAAAATGATGAAGATTAATTGCCCCTCTCTCTGTGATGAAAGGGCAAAGGGTAAGAGAGGATTTACTGCCTTAATGACCAAAGTGACATAAAGCCTGCAGGCTACCACTGCCCATATGTCATCGCTAAGAAGATGTACCATAACCAAGTGAGCAAATCAAGGACAAGGACTACGACGATAGGTGAAGTAATCATTTTACAGATGACATTACACACCAACACAGAGACTCCAAGCCAGCTGAGGCAAGTGGTCCATTAATCCATTTTGCCGTTCCTTATCATTGACCTCCTCCTATGAAATTGTTTGACTCAATTAGATGTTGTAATTGGAAAGCGGACACAGTGTGAAACATATTTTTTAACCACAGTGCCTGCATAATAGGTTTTCTTAATTTTTTTGGTCAACTCGTAGCTGATAACTGAACTGATAGCAGTTAAAACGTTAATGGCATTGCGACTGGAGTATTTATAAAAATTACATTTCCTTAGATAAGGCAAAATCTAATGTTGTGATTTGAATTTGAAACATCATCAGCAAAGTGAGGCTGAAAAACACTGTTTAATTATGCTAGGCAAAAATAATCTTGACCAGAGAGTCTGCAATATATGTTCAATACACTTACTTGACCTCATAGAACGGAAACGCTCAGATAAAGAGTGTTGTTGTATGTTTATGCTCTCTGCAGAGTGTTGTTTTCATAGATCAACATCTATGGAGAAGACGTTAGAGGCCTTGTACCATATAAATCAAAAAAAGTGTAAAATCCATTGCCTGCACGGCTCTTCATCAGAAAGCTTCAGTTCCCGTGAATGCACAGGAGCAGCTCTGCCCACTGATGCTGCATGAAACCGCTGTGTAAAATACACAGTCATTTCCTCCGACTGTCTGGGTTGAGGGTTGTTAGAGTCCATGACCCTGTAATTCCCCCTCTCGCTCCTGGAGCAGCCCACCCAATTACACTTTTACAGTCTGCTCCAGACTCCCGTTGCTTGGCTCAATTCTTCTCAATTTCCCCTGTCTGTCATATGAATTGAGATCTTGCACAGATGGCCCCATTGTGGCAGTCAAAATGATATATTATATTCAACGAGTGTCATATCAAATTACCTGCAAGGAAACAGCTCATATAGCATGCCAATGAAACGTTGACTGTGCCCGAAGGCTGTCACTGCAATGAGTCCAAAAGGAAGCTGATAGGATGACAGAAGAACTCTGAAGATCATGATGTTCTTTATATAGACTGTAGTAATCACTGGGTTGTGTAAGCCCCACATTGCTACACCTCCTCACTATCAAATCAAATTGCTGTTGGCTATTAAATTAAAACAACAGGGGGTGTTGTCCCCCCCACTCCTCATGACCAAATCAATAGTGTCCCCTCTTGGCTGACAGCTTAATCGCTTGTACTGCCTGACCCAACAAAATAAAAGCCTATTGTGCTGGTCCAGCACTTTTTCTCCCCTCTCTCTCATTCTGACCTTGCTGAAGCCAATAAACTGCACACCTCCTCCTCCTTCTCCTCCTCACTCTCTCCCAGTGGTGTCTCATTCAGAGGACGGGGGCCAGATAAAACTTGTAATAAGTGCGTCCATGCCCTCTATCGATAGGAGTGCCGGTCCAAAGTAGGTATTAACGAAGAATGGGTGCTTGACTGAGGCAGGGCAATGATTTTGCTTGATAACAGATATCGATAACAAATTCAATAGAGGCTGTTGTCAGGAGGAATCAGGCCCAGTATTCGTCCATTGTCTGCTTAAGATCCTCTGGCATGCTTTGGCTGATAGCAAGACAGAAGTGACCCCAGCGCAAAAATCGATGCAGCCGCGGCATTATGAGAGCAAAGCAGTTTTTTCACTTGACTGCCTTTTTGGAAAAAACGCAATCTAATCTGGCTTTATTGGTCTCACAGTGTTAAGATGATTGCCGCTGATCTGGTGGACCTGTTGGTTAATGGAGCGCAAGACTTTAAAGGTGAAATGTATAAGCTTCTCCATTTCCAAACTACAGTAAAGATGACATATATAACACATCATTACACTGACTGTCCTTTATACATATGAGTATATAGTACAGTGTTGTTTTTTTCTCTTTGCTGTTGATGGCATGCCATGAAAATGGAATCGGACGATAAAGTAATATAAACGCAACACAAACTTATTGCAATCTGCGCCTTTAAGCACTACCACGAACAGTAGAAGGAGCGTGTGACTTCAAACGCCACTCAAGATGAAAACAGGAGTGGACTGATGAAGAGACTTCCTCTAATGAATCCATGAAACAAACAGATATGCAACATTTCTGTCTTTTCAAATTAGTTTGTCTTCTTCTACAATGTCTTAATGGCACCCATCTTCCGAATTAGCTCCAACAACTAAACTACTCAACTGTCAACAACCGGCTACACAAATGTTTAGCACATATTACCATAGGTGTTAACACATGCACAGTCATCATACAAGCTTATGACATCATCATGCAAGCTGTATCCCATTCAACTTCTTTGAAGGACAGGGCTACAGTTAAATAAGTTATGAAGTTACATCTCATCCCGTGTCATTGCGAGTTTCCTTCTCTGGCCTCACAAAAAGACAGGATTTTGGACTACTGTAGACAACAAAGGATACACCTGTCTTTCCAATTTTTGTCAAGAATAGACTGCATTGTTCTGGAGAGCTTTTGCATTAAGTCAGCCTTTTCGATCCATTGTAATGCATTCATTATTGAGTTGCTCGCTTAGAAGGAGGCGTCCCTGAGACACTGCTAGTAATTCCCATTTTGCTGTTTGTTTAGATGTCCCATGAGGGACTTTGAAGTGTGATGGATTACCGTGGTGTGTGAATGCAGTTGGCCCTACTGAGTCCAGAGATAAAAGTGCAGTCTGATAAAAGGTGTTTACTCTCCCACGTCTGTCTGCCCGCCTCACATTCTTTCAGCTTGTTCTGCTCCAGTTAATATCCCGCTAATTCTATAAATATAACAACAGCTTTAATTAGGCCTGCCTGTAATCTCAGCGCTGTGAAACAGATTGCCACAGGTAGAGAAACACTCCATAGAAATGACACTACATCCTGCTGGAGTGGGGGGTGGGTGAAGGTAGGAAATGAAATGGAGCGATAAAATTGAAACAGGATCCCAACGGAAATTAGCATGCTAAAATGGGCCTGAAAATATTTATGATCCCATCACAGCTGTTTGTTTGTTTTGCATCTTTTTTTAGTTTTTTAATTACTACCACTGCATACAATACCTCATTCACAAATATATCAGTCATGTGTACTTCGGTACACACACACACACACACACACACACACACACACACACACACACACAAATAAGCAAATACACAGCAAGATGTGTGGTAGCTTATTAGCAGGGGTGGGACCACACATATATTGGGGGTGGCAGTGCTGGGAGACTGTTCTGCCAGGAGAAAACCTAAGCATAAACACCCATGCTTGTTGCCAATGCTTTTGCAAGTGGCTTGGAAATAATAAACTGTGCGAACCTTGTTGTTTATATTGTCAAGCTTATAAAATTGTACAGTAATTGTATAACTCTGTAAACATGTAATAGTGTTAGAAGGGCCCATCATACAGTCTTTAAGCTTTGATGTCCCAGTAAGCCATGACAGTGAGACAGCATGACATTACACAGCTAAATGGAATTCAGCCATATCATTATGCGACTTGTCAGAATGTCTTCTGTGAAAAAGGTCTATTCATATGTTTGCATTTGACATGTGAACTCAATGCTCAAATAATATCAAATGTCTGCAAAAAAAAAAGCTTCAACTGAAGTTTCATGTAAGAAAATTAGAAAATGTTTTATTATTTTAAAGAACAATTTCTAACTTCTAACATTTTTTCTTGGTTTTGGTGATTAATTGTTGGGATCTGGGAATTTAGCAACATTGTTAAAGGTGTTCAGGGCAAAAATCAGATCCTACATTTAAAAGAACAAAAACCAGTGAAAACTTAGTTGGCAGAATTATGGTGAACAGTAAAATTATTACCCAAACTTACCTTTGTAAATATCTATGATAATAATAATTTCTCATTTAACTGACACTTTTATCCAAAGCAATTTACGATTGCTATACATGTCAGAGGTAGCACGCCTCTGGTGCCACAAGGGGTAAGATGGGTAGATAAATAACAAGTCATAGAAATTAAACCATTTTACATTGTGCAGTGCTGAGGATGAATTAAGTCTCAAAGCCTGAGGGAAGAAGCTGATCTGAAATCTGGTGGTAAAACAACAGATTCTTCTGTAACTCTTGCCAGACAGCAGCAGGGTGAGCAGGCTGTGGCTGGGGTGGGTACCATCCTTTAGTATCCTCACCTCATTGATCACATTAGCAGTATTTTTTTTTTTTTTTTTTTTTTCCACCTACGTAATATTGCAAAAATCAGGAACATCCTGTCTAAAAATGATGCAGAAAAACTAGTCCATGCATTTGTTACTTCTAGACTGGATTACTGCAATTCCCTATTATCAGGCTCTTCGAAAAAGTCCATTAAGACTCTTCAGCTGATCCAGAATGCTGCAGCACGTGTTCTGACAGGAACCAGTAAAGAGATCATATTTCTCCTGTCTTAGCTTCTCTGCATTGGCTTCCTGTAAAATCCAGAATAGATTTTAAAATCCTTCTTCTCACATACAAAGCTCTTAATGGTCAGGCACCATCTTATCTTAAAGAGCTCATAGTACCTTACTACCCCACCAGAGCACTGCGCTCCCAGAATGCAGGATTACTTGTGGTTCCTAGAGTCTCCAAAAGTAGAATGGGAGCCAGAGCGTTCAGTTATCAGGCTCCTCTCCTGTGGAACCAGGTTCCAGTTTGGGTTCGGAGGCAGACACCGCCTCTACATTTAAGAGTAGGCTTAAGACTTTCCTTTTTGATAAAGCTTATAGTTAGGGCTGGCTCGGGTGAGTCCTGAACCATCCCTTAGTTATGCTGCTATAGGCTAGACTGCCGGGGATTTCCCATGATGCACTGAGCTCCTCTCTCCTCTTCTCTCTTTCTCTCTGAGTGCAACCTCATCCCATTAATGCATGTTACTAACTCGATTTTTCTCCCTCTCCCGTGGTCGTGTGCTTCCCCTCCTGTCCTCCCCCCTCCCCTCACTTCCTGCGTGGTGTTGCTGGCTCTGGAGCTGTGGAGTCTGGACCTGTTGTTGGGAGTCTCCTGCTGCCCCGTGTTCCTGCTCGACGCCCTCTGCTGCAGTTGCAACTGCTATTACTAGTCCTATTGCTATTATTACTGTTATAATTAATATCACTAAACATTACTATAAATATCTGTACCATTTTTCATTCAGTCTATAGCACCATTACCTTTACTGTCTGTACCTCTATGTGTATACTGTGTAGGTTGCCTCCCTCTGCTCTCTCTCTCCTGCTCTCTCTCTCTTTCTCTTGCTCTCTCCCTCTCTCTCTCCCCTCACCCCAACCGGTCGAGGCAGATGGTCACCCACCCTGAGCCATGGTTCTGCTCGAGGTTTCTGCCTCTTAAAAGGAAGTTTTCCTTGCCTCTGTCAGCCTAGTGCTTGCTCTTGGTGGGAATTGTTGGGCTTCTGTAAATAACTTCAGAGTACGGTCTAGACCTGCTCTTTATGAAAAGCTGTGAGATAACTGTTGTTGTGATTTGGCGCTATATAAATAAAATTGAATTGAATTGAATTGAATTTGCTACAAACAGATAAAGAAATGTAAAACAAAGTACACTGATGTCTGTTGTATTGAACAATGGGCCCTATATCATTGTTCACCCATGACTCCAGCTGTTTTTTAGTGTTCTTCTGTATTTCCCATTTGCTTCCCCCTTCTGTGGTGTGTAGGCCTTTCTCATTTCCCTATTTTGTGCCTCCGCGATCCTTCATCCTCCTGCCTATGACCTGAAAATTGATCGTAGCACGCCATCTTGAAGGACATCTCAATTCCTAAAATGCACTTCAAGGAGCAAGTATTGACTTTTTCTTCTTTGTGTTTTTATGGCGGTTGGCATCCAAAAATGTTGCTTTACTGCCACCTACTGGAAAATTTAACTACAGTCACCTCTTGTGTTTTTGCTAACGTTTTTTTTTCTCTGTGCCCCAGGGCTTCAGTGCCAAACAGTGTCTCCTGTGCCATCCACCACTTAACTCAGCTTCAGCTCAGATCGCTTTTCATTCAGCCACTCCTCATCTACTACTCCTCATCTGCCTGCCTGCCGCTGCCATCTCCAGTCCCCTGCAACACCTTTTTGTTATCAAAAGACTTTTTTTAACATCCACTTGGGAGTTTGTGTCTGCTCCTGGGTCCGCTAAACCAAACACCCTAAGTTATAATAAAATGTGTATTCCAGTTGCATGAATTAACACTTTTAGACTAAAGAAAGGTAACAGAAATGATGAATATAATTAACATACATCAGCACATAGGAAGTAATTGCTACTTGCCATGAGTAAAGTGTGAAGAAAGGTCCTGCTAATATATCAATTATCCATGGCTTCTATTTTATTTCTCATTTCAAGTTTTTTAAAGTGCTTGAATAGTGACTTTTCCCCAAAGCAATATTCAAATGGTAAATCATCTCAGCATTTACTCAAGTCTTTCCTTTTCTTAAACCTGGCGTTAGACTACACATCGATTTGCTGCCTATCTTTAATATCAAAGTGAGGTAGCTTGGAACACAAATGCTCATGTATAGCCATTTCACAATACTTCACACCATAGACCTCTCAGATCCTGGGTGTGCATGTCTACACCCCGATAATGTGGAATGTAATGTAAATGTAGCTGTCATCCCTCAAATACTGTACTGTATGTGGCATCCTAGCAAATGGCCTTTAATGTACTGTAGTGACACATACCTTTAAAAAAGTATGCACGCAGTCACATGCACAGTACAGCACAGTGTAGTTTGTTTCTTCTTACTTTTTTAAAACACAAAAAGTAAAATTTGCAATATCAAACCATTACAATTCTCAAGTAATTAGACATAAAGGTAAGGTATACTTTATTGTCACATACATGTGCAGCACTCAGGGACTAATGTCAATGGTCAGTGCCACTAACCTCAACTTAACATGTTCCTGATGGTGGAGGAAACCCATGCATACACGGGCAGAACATGTAAACTCCACACAGAAAGGCCGGGATGACTGTGGTTTGAACCCAGGACCAGTGCTATCCACTGGTCCACCATGCCACGATGAGTGATTGGCGTGATTGCAAATATTTAATACAAATTAAGTTAAATACAAAGTACAAGCCACAATCCAAAGATGTTTTATGTTTGTTGATTGCACTTTGAAAACCCTGCAGCGGAACCTTCCTTCACACAGTGCACTAAAGCGTTATATGTGGTCAGTGATATGGAACATGCTGAATGAAGTAAACAAAGTGAGCGATTAGCCCTTGAGCAACCGAGGTGTGAAGAATTTTCTACCATTTGTATTAAACTGCGAGACATACAATTCCCCCGTGACTCAGGCTTCTTGCCGTTCACAGTCAACTTAATTGACTCCTGTTCCATAACAATTCTTCCGTCAGACATACAGAATGCATGCCTTGTGGTCTCGCGCAGATTCTCCCATGTGTTTCCTCAACGGGACCTTACCATAAACTTCCCTTTGCATATTCATCAGTTAAAATTTGCCTTCATCTCTCAGGAATATCTTCAGAATAAAATGCACTTTCCCTCCAGCTGGGACGCTCAGTCTTGCATTGGCTGAAAACACAGGAAGGATTTTTGCGAGCATAACGCAGTGCCCCCTGCTCTCTGCATGTTAATTTGCCAAGGTCACGGAAAGTCCGTAGCATGTGCTATTTTGATCCCACAGTCCTCCAACAAGAATGGCCATCCTTATTAGGGAACGCACAGCTCTGGTGATCATGTGGTCATTAATATTCATAAGCATGGAGACAAGTACGATGCCTCTGACTGCCTACCAGCTATTTTACCTGATCCTACATGGGTTTTATGTAAATGCCTCTGCAGCTCTGTATACATTATTGAGATCAACTGGGAAAGTTCGAGGACATATGCTCACCCACAGATGTTGTTAAGGTTTAATGGGGATGGTGCTTTAGGTCTTTGCTGTCACATTAGTTGCTCTTGCTCCAAGCTCTTCATATCATTTAGTCTCCACCTCAGTAATCGTAAAGTGAGATTTCACTTAAGGAAGATTTTTTTTATGTGTACCGCTATTAGTTAGACCCTTTGGTTTCTCTGACTCACTGCCTTTCTGTTGTGATGGCAGTTCTTGTTGAAATAAACACTATGAGGCAAGCACTTGTCTCTTTCTCTAGTCCACTTGCAGATGGACTCACAGCGACCCACATTTATCTGACTCAGGGTCAGAGCATTATCTTATCACAGTCGCATGTGGTCACTAAAGTCTGAACTGTACAGTGGGATGAGATGTCTTTCATATAATTTAACACTGAGTCACTCTGAAACCAGGGGTTACACGAATCATTAAAAAATGGTCAATACATTAATATGTCTTGGACTGCTGGTACACTGTCGGAGCAGGTACTGAATGAACAGCAGTGATGCCACTGATGCTGTATGACTCATTTCAAAACAGTTTTAGTTATTGGTATCAAATGTAAAAAGAGAGCATGAATATTAATGGTGACCACATATTGCCATGGGGCTGCTGTCAGAGGCAAAACTGTTAAAATAAATGTGACAAAATTAAAAAACAGGATATCGTCTCAAGGTTATTGGAGGTTTACAGTCTGCTGCAAATCATTAGGGGAGTGTGTATGGGCACTTGCCTGTTCCAATATTAACACGCCATCTCAATAGCTATCTTAATTGCATGAAAAGTCTCGCACTGGCTCTTAATAAGACATTCATATCTAAAATGGACAGTAATGGCCTCGGGGTATGGTGCAAAGAACCTGAACCTGTCAGCTGTTCATCTCTACTGAAAAAATCTACATTCCCTTCCGTAATTTAAAGCTTTTTTTCATTTCTGTAGCTTTTAGAAAAGTAAGTATGGTGTGGAATACATCCATTGCAGTTTAATTTACATGTGTTTAAAGTGTATATATCCACTTGAGTTTAAATCAGCGTACCAAACTCTTAAATCATCCATTCTCTGCGTCGAATCTTGTGTGCAAACATTCCCCAGATGGCAGAGTGCGCAATGATATGATCAGAGCCTTAAGCAACAGTGTTGTTTTTCCTGCTTCTCTCCCTACACACTGACAAGAAGCTCATTAAGTATTGGGTGTACTGGCTGCCCAACATTTATGCAACATCCCTGGTTCCAATTCAGCAGGGGGCATTTGTTGCACATTGCCTTTTCCACCCAAACATTCTGTCACTCACTGTTAACTGGCAGAATCTTTAAACTGTAAGGAGGATATCTCCCAAGGACTTAGGCGCTGAACAGTCAATTGTGTTTTTCCCTGTGTACTTTAGAAACACACAGAGGTTTTGGTTTTAGCAGACCCAAGAGCAGACACAGACTCGCAGGTGGATTTT
Organism: Lepomis macrochirus; assembly: GCA_024633595.2. Classification (NCBI taxonomy): domain Eukaryota; kingdom Metazoa; phylum Chordata; class Actinopteri; order Centrarchiformes; family Centrarchidae; genus Lepomis; species Lepomis macrochirus. The sequence continues at coordinate 26,823,733 of JALXJV020000021.1, forward strand.
AAGATAAAGGTGTAAATGACAATTAAAGGCTTGCAATGGCAGGAGGCAGGCAGGCAGTTGAGTGGAGATGAAGGCTGAATGAAAGTGGTCTGGGTGAAGGGGAGAAGAATGGCGCTGGCATTCTCAGGTGAGAAAAAAAAAACATTAGAAAACACAAGCAGTGTCTTTCTGCAAAGTGCTTTGGCCTAGAGTTGCATTGCCACTAAGTAGTCAGCACAATCTGCCAAAGAACTACAGGAGACCAGGAGTATTGGAGCAGCTAGCTTGATGAGAAGATTGCCAGCAGGTGTGGTGCTGCTTGTTTCCTGTGACTTTTAATGGATCATAGCAGCAGTGTGGCATTAGTGAAGCAGCCAGGAATACATGTTAATATGGTCATCATACAGATTTGATCCATTTGCAGAACTAATCCAGTCAAAGGAGTTTTACCAAATGTCCCCACTGTGATTTGACAATGATTGGCTATTGATTGTTTACAGGGTGAATACATGCTTGCTGTTCCAAAAGTGTCTTCTCGAAGAGAAGACACTTCAAGTTCAGCTTCAACTTCCCAAACATGCACAGCATGTGTCAAAGGAACAGATTTTATTCATCAGCACCATAAAGCAACATAATATTTGTAGTCTTAGTAAATACCCTGCAAAGTGCTACGGCCCTGATGGCAAAATGTGACAAGCTTTGAAAGATCTCGCCATTCAACACACTTCAGAAAAGGTAGGCATTTTCTAGATGTGATTGAAGTTTTCATTTACACTCACACTGTCATACTTACACATATAGTGCATTAAAATCCAATTTGTATTTCATTTCAGTTCAGCCTTGAAGCATTCCTCCACTAAAGTTTTTCTTTAAACTGACAGCAAAACACCTCACCTGACTTGTTCTCTGTGCTGGTGTTCAGAAGAGCTCTGTTTGACGAGCTTGTAATGTGACATACACTTTAGCTGAAGCAGTCAGATCTTCAGGGCCTCCTGATTTGTCCTGATCAGCCATGAATGATATTCATGGCGTAAAGGGGGTCACTGACATGCAGCCTTGCTATCTGCTAAGTTAAAGGTTTGACCGGGTGCTGTATATTATACAGCACAGATTTATGCATCTCTGTTAAGATAAGAGTCACCCTGGCCCACCATCACCACCTCACCTCCTCTCATTCCCACCTTAGTGTCCCACTGAGTTGCAACTGCTGAAAGGGCTGCAGGAACATGCCTCTGCCCAGAATAAACTCTCTGTCTGGCACAGGCCTTGAATTCCATAGGCACCAGTGGGTCATCTCTTTTGTCGCGTTCCTTTGGGTAGTAAGAAATAAAAATACAATGAGATAGCGTTTGGCCTCCTCTCTTTGCAACAACCTTCGCCTTTCATAGGAAAGCCTTTTGTTTTCTCAGGGGTTTGATGCATTGTTAGTGCAACGTTGTCTGCTGCACACTGGGAATGCCTTTAGACTGATTTGCAATTGCAGAGTCATTTTCAGGCTGGATTCTGTTTGTGTGAGTGTTGATGCTCTGGGCAAGAGCTTATTGGTTTTTGAGTTTCTACCAAAAACACTCCCTGTAAGTGGAGGCAATGCTTTTTCTTGTCTTTTTTTTTTTTTACATTATATGATCTAGGTTCAACAGTACACAAAGATGTTTTAACAATAGTTTTGGGTAGATCCCTTCAAATTCAGTTAATGTTATACATTCACTTTTCACTGTATTTATCTGACTTCATCCCAAATCTATTTGCTTATATAATGTGGCATAATGACCTACACTATATGCAGTTTCTTCTTTGATTTTTTTTGCTGTTCACTTATGAGTCTGTATTTGCTTCTGATGTGTTATAGTGCTATCTATGTTTTTGACACAATGGTGCTACCTGGCTAAAAAAAGAGATTATGTCAATTATACAAAAATCCATACTGACTTGATTCATCTGTCTTCCCTCCATCCCTTCATCTTGTGCCTTAGCAACCCTCCTCAGCCTTAATAAGAAATCTTTACAGTCAAACCGTCCGGTGACACTCAGATCCAGTGGCAGCAGTCAGAGGCAGCCATAGTTGAGCAGTCAGGCTGACATGTTTGGTCCATATCAGGAATCCTCTAGTAAGGCCTTTTCACTGTGCATCAATGGTGCCAAAGTCACAGCTCATTAGTTTGGATTATGGAGCTCTGCCAGAGAACAAGTCCCATTTTATATGACTGCAAATACAATACTGAGAGAAATGCCACAGTCTATTATGGAGACTCCCCTCAAGATGTCTTTTTTTCAACGTTCAGTTATCTGTAGCATGCATTTGTGAATCGAAGAGAAATCCTCATGGGAGCTTTGGCTTTTAAAGCAGAAAATGATTATTAACCCGTGTTTACTGACTGACAGTGTGCACAAATGTAAGAGTAAAACAGATTTAACAGAAGCATAATGCAAACTAATGTTAGCCATGTAATCAGTAAAGTACTTTATGAATATTATAAGCACGATTAGCCAGAACAGATGGCTTACACAAAAACTATCCGTGGTATATTTGAAATTTTAATTTCAAAGTTGAGTGAACAGTTGTGGAGCACAAAGTGGATCCGTCTGCCAAGAAAATCAGAATGTGTACTGATAGTTAAGAGTCTACGTTGTGTTGTTGCAATCAATGCAGTGGTGGGATAAGCATAGGGCTTCTGGGCTGTGATTTTTAATATTGTCTTTAGACACGTTACATTTGCTAGACTTTTTTTGGTCTTCTAATTCTGAAAGTGCACACAGAGGGCGAGCATAAGCAATGGAAGTGCATTAAAAATAAATAGGAAAACAGGTTGTACAACCTTTCATCAATATATTTATTATATTATGGGGGGAAACAAAGTATATCGAACAAGAGTTGTACAGACAGCTTGTTTATTTGTGTATACGTTTTTGTGTTGATTAAATTCTGAGAACACATCAGAGATTACAAGCAGCCATTGACTCCTTGTAATCTCTGACACTGTTTTTCGGCTGTTTACTTTTCCATTGCACCTCCACACTCAAGGTCTCTATTAAAGTGCTCCCATATTTGGCTGTGCTGCTACAAACAACACTTTCAAACATCGTTTCATGCTTTCTTTTAATACTGAGCCCTGGGTTTAAAATAATAATCAGTCTACTCTCACTTCTCTCTTTATTTTCTAACAAAGCGTTTCACACAGCCCTCTAGGAAGTACAGTGCATTGCTTCATTTAACTTTAGACTATTATGCTCTTTAAAGTGTTCTAATGGAGCATAGTATTTCTCCTATGGCGCACTTGTTTTTTCAACAACCAAACCTGCAGTTAAAACAACAGCAACTCCTAAAAATATTTCTGATGACAACTATTATGATGGAAGAGCTTTCAACCCCTGACATCCAGTGTGTCAGGAGGTGACACGCAGAAGCACATCACTGTAAAATGCAGATGGGCGAGGCAGCTGGCGAGCATAAGATCAAGCTGCTGCTACAGTCTCACAGGGGCCAAGACTTAATCAGGTTCTTTAGTTGTGACACACATGAGACCAACTGACACGGGAGGGTTGTGTTTTTCAGATTACTGTTTGAATGGAGGCAAAACTTGTGAGTGCAGAGGCAGCAGCGGGGAGTGAGAAATGAAAACGGTGGTTAATGTTTTTTTAACAACCCGCCTTTACTTCTCTTTCCCTCTAAATTTCCCATCGACAGCTCTGTTCAAGTGTGTCTTCAGTGCGGCATGAGCCCAAGCCAACTGATGCTTCTGACAGATGGCAGAACACTGAATCACTTAAACTGTGCAGCGATACAATACTGAGGAGCAGTTGTAATGGCTTCAAATGGGAGAGTTTATTATTAATGTGATGCATCAAAATGATGGTATACAATATAGACTTACAGTTTGGCAATTTGTATTGTGCAGGCGCTCTAAGAATAGGCTTCAGAGATGCTTTAGCCAGTTTGCTCATGTTCATTTATTGCCTAAACAGCCATGGCAATGAATTTCAATAGTGTTACTCAGTAGTTCATTTCCTTGCTTGTGCAGGCTACATAGCTCCATGCACAAGATACCTGTAGACAGGCCCAGCAAAACCTGAGACGGGTGAACAAAATTGGTCCAATTCAGATTTTATATTGCAGCTTTTGTTTTGTATTGTATTCCATTATCGGGGGACTTTCCTTAGTGGCTCAGTGACCACTGATTTTCTGCCAGAGCCCATCGAATTCAATAGGCTGCAGCAACCCCTTCCCCCTTCCTCCTCCATAACAGAAGAACATTTCTCAGGGCTTTTAAACACTTTTTGGAGACTTATCTATAGCCCTGATGGCCTGTCCACACTAATCCATTTCAGCTCTGCACCTCCCTTCTACCTTCTTATTGATAAAGTGGTACTATTTTATTAGACTTGAAGCTGGCAGAACAGCTCTTAAGGGAAATATCTTGTTTTTATATTTGAAATGGGTTTAGAGGGTTCAGAGAAGCCATTTGAATTATATGAGCTTTTATTTCATAAGCTCAACATCCTCCTCTCTGGTTTCCAAATACAAGTCAAGGCTTATAGCCTATTAATCGTCCCTAATAAAATTCTTGTTTAAGTTAATGTGTCATTAAATTGAAATTGAGTGGTTTATACAGTGTCATTTTCTCTGTTGTGCTGAACGAGCCTGAGCTGCTATCAGATCCAGTGTGTGTGTGTGTGTGTGTGTGTGTTGGGTGGGTTTATTGACACTTAAGCTAGAGAAGAGTAAATGGAGCTCTGAAGAGAAATGAGAGAGAGGGAGACAGAGGGATAGAGGGTAAAGACAGGAAAGAGAGATGAGATAGAAGGTCTAATCTATGGTGTGTCAGCCCAATGCCACGTGAAATCCACTGCTCCTTTGATGAGGAAAGGCCTTGAGGTGCAGATCTAATAAGAGGGATTGGGAGAGGGATGGCTCCAATCTACAGGTCAATCCTGTTCAGGGTTCCTCACCACTGAGCGGACAGAAGGATTGTTAGAGCTGGAGGCTCAGGAGATCCCTCTTGGCTAAATTTGAACTAACATGAACACAACTAGCTGGGGAAAAAGTTAGCCATACCTACTGTGTCTAGGTGGCTTTGAAGATGATTTTTAAAAATTGTAACATTCCTGCAACATCGCATTAAAAACGTGTCATCTCTTTGTCACCTGGGTGAGGTCACAGGAAGGCGAGAGCATGGAGGATGGATGAGGATGGAGAGCATGTCCAAGCCCAGCAGCTGGCTACGTCTTTAAGGAGCTAATGCTGTTATCTCTGGGAGTGTACTGTCACTAATCTGATTGTGGTCCTTTCATTCTCCCCATGGCGGATTGATGTTGAATAATCAAAGGTTGTGGTGCCCCGACAACGCACAGGGCCACAGGGATTAGTTCCTGTCTAGGAGACATTGATTTGGTTTTAATGCCCACAAATATTGATGGACTGCAGAGTGGATAGGCCCAAATACAAGGCTCAGTTTCTCTCAGGGCCAAGGCACACTATTCCCCCCTCTGGAGCCTGTGGTGTCGTTCAACCCCAAAAGAAGAAAAATCACCAGAGCTGTGAATCAAAAAAAAAAAAAAGTGTGTTATTGCAGTTCCACTCAGATATACATCTATTGCTACATGCTTTTTCTAATGCCTGCTGTTTGTGGGTGGCCCTGCCTGGCTCCAGAGGAGTTGGTGTGCTGCCATGTTTGCACACTAACTGGCAGCAAAGTAGGCACAGAGGGGCCAAAGATCTTTGATGATCAGTGGAGCAAAAAAAGAGAGAGAAAACCCTGTGGAGGAATGGCTTTCATCCTCCCTCTCTGTATCTCTCTATCAGTATCAATCTCTCTCGTTATGATGATGCGTGGCAACCAGCAACACAGAATACACTGAATCATAGAGGATAGCTCTGAACTCAATTGCACGCTGTACAAAAGAGATTTTGTATTCATTGTGAATAAGCAAGCTGCACATCAAAAGTATTCATTCAGATCATTCATTCGTACAATCTACCCGCAGGCCATGCCTCGTTGTGCTTGTTTATGCACTACCTGTGTGCGGTCGTGCGTGTGAGCATGCATTTGTGTGTGACGCTGTATCTCAGGCTCCGGTATGGCAAATACTTTCCTGGGAAACTGTTGAGACATCAAATATGGGAGCAATGCCGCTGACTCCCTGGGAAAGTCAAAGGCTTCATGGTGCTAGGCGGCCGTGCCCTTGAATCCCAGCATTCCTCTCTCGTCCTCCCACTCTTCCCCAGAGTCAGCTCAACCCAGTTATCTCATAATACGTCGGGGCAAAGCCTGAGAGTGACGTGCCACAGAGCAAAGGGCTGTTCTCCATGCAGGTATAATGTTATTAGACTGCAAGTTTGAGCCTCAGTCGCCATTAGCACCGTACTGTGACCCGCCAGTCTATCTCCTATGGCGTCATCGCTCAGCTCCAATGATGAGCTGATTGAGTTGCAGCTGTAATGGCAGATGCCTGTCAGTCTCACTGAGTGTGACGGATGGGGATCAGCTCCTCAGTCGAAGTGAGGAATTATAAGAGTCCCCAATTCTATCCCTCCACTAAGCAAAGGGGTAAGTATAACTCAAAGTGACTGCTATGAAATGTCAATAACTTACACAGAAGATTGGCATTCAGTGTATCAGAGAAAAGATTAGTCCCATTGAAATTTTATATCTTCCAGCAGCTGGCACAGGGTGCTTTCCATTTCATAAACTGTGGATTAGCGTGCCTGTTTCTCAAGCAGTTGTACATTTTGGGGGCTGATGAGATGAGGTGCACCAATAAATAACCTTGACTTAGTTTTCACTGCGATTTCATTAAATGTAAAAATGCATCAATCTTGTCTGCTTGTCAGCTTGTCTGAAAGCTGATTGTTATGCTTGCTAATTGCTTACATCAGCATACTAGCATGCTTACAATAATAATGCTAATATGTTGATATTTAGTAAATATGATGTTAACCATGTTCACCATGTTGGTTTAGTGTGTTAGCAAGCTAACCTTTTCTACTTAGCAGTAAGTCAAGTACAGCTGAGGCTGAAATGTCATTAGTTGTAGGCTACAGGTAGTTCTTCTGTCTTCTATGCAGTTAATCACAGTACTTTAGGTCATAGGCCAAATATATACAGTATCTCACAAAGTGAGTATACCCTTCACATTTTTGTAAACATTTGATTACATCTTTTCATGTGACAACAATGAAGAAATGACACTTTGCTACAATGTAAAGTAGTGAGTGTACAGCTTGTATAACAGTGTAAATTTGCTGTCCCCACAAAATAACACATCACACAACCATTAATGTCTAAACTGCTGGCAACAAAAGTGAGTACACCCCTAATGTGCAAAACAGCTGTAGCTTGAATGAGCCACGTATGACATCATTTTTGTTGACTTTAAGCCACAATATGCAGCCCGAGTAGCATCAGTGCCACTGTTAAATACCAGAGCCTCTAACGGGACCTTGTGATTCAACGTGATAGTAAACTTTGAAATGACTGGTGGGTTTCTTCTCCTCTCTCTGCTGAGGATGCCCTGAAATAATGAAAGCTTTATCTAACATCAAGCAGAAGAAAAAGCTCTAGCAGTACTGATACCAAATTTGTTTGAAGATAAAGTTTCCCTGCGGACCTCCGAACTGTAGGAACAGAAACATCCTTTCATTCTGGTTCAGGATGCTTTATGTCTTTTCCCTCCGTCTTTGGCTGGCTTGTTCGTTTTGTTCCTAACAGATAAGAGGGCATTCATCGTTTGTCTTTGTAGAGTAATGCAATGATTAAGTCAATTAAAAGCCAGCCAAGTTTCTCTGTGTGGAAAAGCTTCTTTGGCATTAAATTATCAAGCCTAGTCGGGGCTTTCTCTTTCTCTGACACACACAAGCACACACTTTGTTCATTCAGCTGCTTTCATTTGTCAAGGCACAAGAGTACACCTTGTCTAACACTGACAGATTAAGTGATGTAGATGAAAACAGTTACGTATTAATCAGCAGTACATTCTGTTACTATGATATGATATATAAGCTATTTATCTCAAACAGTAATTTGCTTCAAAAATAGCACCAAGAGCTGCACGCCTCGTACCTGTTTCACTGTGAAGTGAAAAAATAGGTTGCTGTTATTGATGTAAGCATGATACCTATCAAACTGGCGACAGCCACAACTTCATCAGACAACACTGTAGAAATAAATTGGCACGTACCAAAAAAAGAAGCCAGAAAAAATGTAGAAAAGTACTTGTCATCTTGCAAAAGGTCATCATCAGCCTACAACTATTTAAAGGTCTGCCATCCATCGTCTGTCTGTCTGTCTGTCTGTATGTCTGTCTGTCTGTCAGCCGTGGTTCAATGACAGGGACAAGGCTGGGAGCCATCACTCCAGATGACAACAAAAACCATCTGTCCCCCCTGCTCATCATTAACCCTGCTAGCTATGTCCTGGCCGCTGTGCTGACACAGAGAGGAGAGATATCAATGAGCCTCCCTGCTGGCAAAAACTTGACATATATCCCAGCACAGACGGACAATTGCGTCATAGCCTGGCACATTTTGTTGTAACCAGCAACAGAATGATTCTTGACATTTGGTTTTTGTTGTTGATTTTTTTTTTTTTAGTGATTCAGTGTTACTGTCTGTAGGGAAAGTCTTCAGGCTGGAGCTGACATGGATATTTCTGTCATGGAGGGTGACGATTTCTCTCTTCGGCATGTGCTGCGATGGCAGCTGTACATAATGAAGTCATTCTAATAGGTTTTTGTTCCATATGCTGTCATTGCACGTTTGCACATTGCACAGCTATGCAGCTATTATCTTGTCCATAATCTACTGTAAATCTAAATCAGATCTAAATCCTGATGCAATTTATATGTACACATTCATTTAGTGCGTAAACAACATGTTGCATCTAAAAGTGAGTGATTCAAAAAAACATTGTGCAAATTTGACTAGATACAGTTAGAAGGGGGAAAAAACTAGTATATTTGATGAACAAGGACCAGCTGTTGTTTGATTTCAGCTAATATTTCCTTATTTTAAGCGTCGTTTTTCATGGTTTTCCCTCATTATCAAACACTACATACTAGAGAAAAAACAAATCAATCAAAACTTCAAAAATCAATAGTGACACTTTTCCTACATGAATACTTTGTGATTTCAGGCTTCTTTGAGGTTATATTGGCCAAGGTGCAGGTTTGTTTTGTTTCTTGATAAAACAGATGAAGCTGATGCCTGACATATACACTTCATGAAATGAGATGCAGAAGTTTCGTATGATTTATTTAGGTATATATTGGTATTTACTTAGCCGAGACAGCAGAACACACTGGCCAGTTTACAGTTACAGCTACACCTCTTTTATCTTGCTGGGAAATTCTGATGCATAAATATTTATGACTTTCTTTTTATCTGAGACATTAATGTGATATTAATGATGAAAATTTTCCCACAGAAATGCACCTTCATTCATCATCAGAGGATATGGACTGGTAAAAAGCTTTTAATTGACCATTTCAACTTTCTGAATCTACGCACTGATTATTCCTATTACAAATTGAACATTAAAAAGGGAGCCTCGGCAGTTTTTTCCCAGGGATCTATAGTAAGTGAGACTCGCTTGGTACAGTTTTTGTTGGCGAGTCTTTGAAGCTAACAGATGTGTATTGTACAACAGTTCAGTATGAAGCCAATGTATACTAATGCCATATGCACACTTTCTAAATAAAGACAAAGTTAGTCTAGTGTAGCAAGCTGTGTACAATGTCCAAGGAAATATGCCACCAACCCAGTGAAACTTGAGTACTGCAGATCATAGATCACTCATTTCCACCTGTAACAATGCATGAAACACAAAGTATTTTTGAGGCTGAGCTCTGTGTTTTGCCACCGGTGTTTTTGAGTGCGTGTCGGACTAGTCGCTCGGTGAGCATTATGACATGTATTTTCTTGTGACATCACAAGAAAGCGGAAGTAAAGGCTGGACTACTAAACGAACTGTTTTCAGGCAGTTCAGAGTTTTCTGTGGGAGATGGGAACTCCCTTTGTGGTGGACTTTGGGCTTTTTCACTTTGCAAACCTATTACAAAAAAGTTATACAACTCAATAAAGGAGAAGGAAAAAGCCAAAAAGGACAATACCACCGTGGGCCCGTATTCATCAAGCTTCTCAGAATTACTCATAAGAACGCTGCAAAGAACTGACTTAAGAGTAAAAAATTCTTGGCTCAAAGCTGTGCTTAAAAGTTAGTCATCAAGCATCACAGTCCTAATTTGAGTGAAGTGTAGGACTAAATCTTAAGTGTCAGTCTTAGTGCTGATTCACAACACTTTGCTGCGCAGGATTTTGGATGATGATGTAGCCAAGGACCAATCACTGAAGCGATTTCCTTATTTAAGGACCATCTTATCTTAAAGAGCTCATAGTACCTTACTACCCCACCAGAGCACTGCGCTCCCAGAATGCAGGGTTACTTGTGGTTCCTAGAGTCTTCAAAAGTAAAATGGGAGCCAGAGCGTTCAGCTATCAAGCACCTCTCCTGTGGAACCAGGTTCCAGTTTGGGTTCGGGATGCTGACACCGTCTCTACATTTAAGAGTAGGCTTAAGACTTTCCTTTTTGATAAAGCTTATAGTTAGGGCTGGCTCAGGTGAGTCCTGAACCATCCCTTAATTATGCTGCTATAGGCCTAGACTGCCGGGGGAATTCCCATGATGCACTGAGCTCCCCTCTCCTCTTCTATCTCTCCCTCTGTGTGCAACCTCATCCCATTAATGCATGTTACTAACGCGACTTCTTCCCTTTCCCGTGGTCGTGTGCTTTCTTGTCCCTCTCCTCTCTCCTCCTATCACTTCCTGCAGGTGTTCCTGGCTCTGGAGCTGTGGAGTCTGGATCTGTGGTTGAGAGTCTCCTGCTGCCCCCGTGTTCCTACTCGACACCCTCTGCTACAATTACAACTACTGTTACTAGTCCTATTGGTATTATTACTGTTATTATTATCATTAACACCACTAAATATCTGTACCATTTTTCATTCTGTCTATAGAAACATTACCTTTACTGTCTGTACCTCTATGTGTATACTGTGTAGGCTGCCTCCCTCTGCTCTCTCTCTCCCTCTGCTCTCTCTCTCTCTCTCTCCCCTCACCCCCAACCGGTTGAGGCAGATAGCCGCCCACCCTGAGCCATGGTTCTGCTCGAGGTTTCTGCCTCTTAAAAGGCAGTTTTTCCTTGCCTGTGTCGCCTAGTGCTTGCTCTTGGTGGGAATTGTTGGGCTTCTGTAAATAACTTCAGAGTACGGTCTAGACCTGCTCTTTATGAAAAGCGCTGTGAGATAACTGTTGTTGTGATTTGGCGCTATATAAATAAAATTGAATTGAAAATTGAATTGAATTAAGAGTATTCTCAGATAAATTCACATTGAATGGTGAAATTCCTAAGAGGAGTTTATATTCAACACATATTTAACAATAAAGAAATAATGAATTTTCAAGAGAATACATTATGATATAGGCCTACACATTAATAAATGAAAGATAAAAAGTTTATTTTCATGAAACTGTCGATATTCGAAATCTACACAGTTGATTTCTCGCCTAAAAAATGATCAGAAGTGCATTTAAAGTTCTGTTGTAGGCTTCTAAAGAATAAAACTGTTTGCATTAAGATCTATACTGTGCGTGAGACAAGATTAACGTCATCACGCTTTGTGCGCGATGTCTTCTGTTACAAACCATATTTGGATGGAAGTTCAACTTCCATCAACTTCCACCAGGTCTGCGGGCTGCAGCTGGATATACTTGAATAATTCAGAAATTCTTCCTCTCCTGAAAGATTCACGCATGTTTCTGTCTCCACAGCGCCATCACAAGGCCTACTGGCAGCTCCTAAACATTTGAGAGATCTCTCAAGCTGTCTTAAATAACGGGGAGAGCAAGAGTGATTCTTAGCATTAAGATATTTGATAACTTGCTTTTATTCTAAGTCTAATAAGTTTAAAAGTAGGAGTAAATTTCATAAATTGAGCACTTAAGACTAATTGCACTTGATCATGAATACATGATCAATGAACAAAATAGTTACAAAATAGTTTAAAATCTTTACTGTATATTGTATAATATATTGAGAACAAAATGATGTTAGAACAGTCAGTGAAAACCAAAATCACCCACTGATTGAAGGCTGGTTTCAAAATCATGCCGAAAATCAAAGTAAAAAAGTGAAATCACAGGTAGATCCAACCTGTGTGACTTTCATGATCGGAAATCATAATGTGATTACGTAGTGTGTATGGCCCCCATGTGCCTGTATGCACTCCTGACAACGTCTGTGCATCCTCCTGATGAGACGTCAGCTCTGTGGAAAGTGTGTGGCACTACTTGGAGGCCTCGGAAGCACTAATAGATAATGTCCCAGAAGTTCTCAACTGGATTGGTCTGAGGAATGTGAGAGGCTGTCAATGGCATCAATGGCATCAATGGCTTTGTATTCCAGGAAGTGTCCACATACTCTGGCTACTTGAGGCAGGGCATTATCCTGCACTTGGAGGAGCCCAAGACCTACTGCACCAGTGTAAGGTCTGACAATGACTTGAGGATTTCATCCACATACCTACCTAACCTACCTAACAGCAGTCAGGGTTCCGTTGGCTAGGAACATGTTGTGACATAATGTATTCCTTGGACTCAAGTGCAGACACACAGTCTGGATGCAGAGGTAAAGTTCAGTTTATTGTTAACAATAACGATTGCTGTTGATCTGAGATACGTGCAGGCAGTGAGAGCAGGGCGGGCAGCCGAGCGCATGAGCAGAGGCACCAGGACAGCCAGGCTTGATTCTCTAAGGAAAAGAGAGAACATGGCACACTAGCACTACTAGAATGTCACTAGTATGTTGGCACTTTAACACTATACCACAAGGGATAACTGATGATCTGGTGAGGAATGGAGCAAAGGACCTGGTAAGGTAGCTTTATGTGAATGAGCCTCAGGTGCGCAGGTACTCACAGGGGTAGTGATGAAGTGGAGGAGAGCCAGAGTGCCACGCCCACTCTCTCTCTCACACACACACACACACACACACACACACACACAGAATACAGAATACAGACAGGGGAAACAGCAACACCAAGGAAAGACACACAGAAACGCAGACGGAACAAAAACAAAGACAGGAATGCAAATGGTATTGATTTAGCACCGAAGAAAAAGGATGCTGCGTGGACACACTTGCTGACAACACACAGTACAAATAATTTACAGTCATTCATCACCAGATTACATCTGATCAAAAAGCCAATTTCTTTATCCATTTGTGTGGTTTTGACAATGAAAAATAGGAGTGTGATGCCAGCTGAGGCAGGTGGAAGAGAGTGGCTTCAAACAAAGGTGAAAGTGCTCGATGAGATATGATCTGCCATTGAGAACATATTTCTTTCAAAAAGCTGGGCTGAAGCTTTAACATAAATGTCATGTGTAGCTGCTGTTATTAAGACATCCAACATCTTGCCTCTGTATGAACTGACCCTGCTTCCCACGTACAACCTCTGCCAGTGTCTTGCAGGTTGTAAGTGTCAAGTGGATGAATGGGTCATGATGGATACGGTCAGGGTTTTAAATCACTCTGTAGCCAGTGAGGAATGGAGGGTGTTTCAGGCAAAGCAAGTATTGCATGTATTGACACAGTTCATCACCACATTCAAGGACATTTTTCATGATGCTGACAGACACACTGTTCATACGTTCTTAACTCAAGATCTTAACTAAAAGTTGTTCAAAAAAAACTGGTAGTGTTTATGGTAAAGTACATGCTAAAATCTGCTTAGACACCCTAAAGTACTAAATCCATTTACACGTCCAGAGTACACAAGAATATCTGTTTCTTACATATTTATACTGTTCATCTATGTTTCAGCCTTGAATTTTTCTTAGTGTCTTTCTCACCGTCTGTTTTTCCTATCTCTCGCCCACACTCACATTTCAAAGTGGAAAACTTGATCTTAAATGATGAGTTATTGATGTGGCACACTGAACCTGATCTTTTTATTTGAGCTAGTGTTGAAATAAGCAGTAAAAGGATCAACCGGCACTGCCTGTCATGAGGAGTGCCCTTGATTGGCCATCAGCGTGGTGAACAACCAGTAAAGCATTCTCATCATGTTTGCCTCTCGGACATATTGGCAGTGCTTGGCGGAAGGGCGTGAGAAATTGACTTGGCAGTAAGTGGAGTGAGGTAAAGTGTGTTGTGTTCGAGAAACAGAGACAGAATCATGGGCTTGTGTGTAGATTAAACTCAATTGTAATAGTAACAAGAGGTTGAAGAATGTGTTATTGTAATAAACAAAAGCATTCTTTCCAAATGAAAACAGGCATCACTTGATTAGAAAAATATTCCTCAGAGAATATAGCAACACTACGGTGGCCCATAGGTGTCAGAAAAAATATAAAACCCACAACACGAACACAAAAGTCACAACAGAATTGCAAAAGCCACAACACAAATACAAAAGCCACAACACAAACATAAAAGCCACAACACGAATATAAAAACCACAACAGAAACACAAACGCCACAACGGAAATACAAATGCCACAACACGAATACAAAAAGCCACAACGGAAGTGAACCACAACGGAAGTTGACAACGAAAGAGACTCTTCATAACAGTTGATTACTTTCAACGATGCTCGTCTATACAATAGTACAGCAGCAATTGAAATTTGAAAACTTGGAAAGAGCATACTTCTTCAGGGGACTTTTTCCGCATAATAACGTCAGCCAAATTAGTAAATGTAGGCCTACATGGAAGAAAATATTCTTACCAGTTTGATAAATAAGTAATACTTTGCACAGGTCAAATAATATACAGTGTGATATTTGTGTGAATTAAACAGCTGTCTGTGCAGAAGTATGCTCTTTCCAAGATTCAATCTCGGACCCCCAGATTGCGGGACGGCTACACTGCTGTTGTGCTATTGTATATATGAACATCACAGAAAGTAATCAACTGCTATGAAGAGTCTCTTTCGTTGTCAACTTCCGTTGTGGTTCACTTCCGTTGTGGCTTTTTGTATTTGTGTTGTGGTTTTTGTATTCGTGTTGTGGCTTTTGTGTCCGTGTTGTAGCTTTTGTAATTGTGTTGTGGCTTTTGTGTTTGTGTTGTGGGATTTGTGGTCGTGTTGTGGCTTTTATATTTGTTCTGACACCTACGGGCCACCATACAACACACTTTAATTGGCTCAATATAAATATGAATGCAAAATGTCAGTTTTAATGAATGCATTGATAATTACCATCTCACTCAGAAAGAGGTGTCTGGCTTTTGCAGTACAGCGACAAAGTATGCCAGTGTCTGTTTATCATGTTCAAACCATTCTCTTTAATTAGATGTTGGGCTAAATGGGAATGAGACAAGAATCCAGCCTGTTTGTTCTTCCATGGTCAGATCATGAGCAGATTTATTAACACCCACACCTTAAATCTAGTTTATGAGAACAGAATACAGCAACTTAGACTTTACAGCTTTCTGTTTTGGATTCTGTCCATCACCTGTCATAGAAGATCTGGGTGTTTTCTCTCACTCTGGAAGGTGTGCTCATGCGATTTAGTATTGCACTTCCATTGGCAAGCTTGCAAGAGACGGATAAAAAAAATCATTAAAATCGACACAGCAGAGAACATGACATCCTGACTTTGTATGTCCCTGGTCACGTGGTAATGAGTTGGGGTTTTTTTAATTTTCACTTCTTTTATTCAAACTGAGAACCTGTCAGCCAGTTTTTGCATTTGGGAGGGAGCTTATTTTTTTTAATCATTCCTGTTTGACATATCTGTCCCGTCGTCACAGTTTTTAGTTGACGCCTGAGAGCTGTAACTAAATAATAACTTATTTGATTGTGAAAGTTCATCATTGACCTTGGAAACAATAATTTGACAACAAAGTCTTACCTCAACAATTAAAAGCTTTTTCGGACGTGTAGGAGGCAAGACGCGTCAACTTGAACAGTTCTATTGCTGAAAAAACATGAGATGTGGGCAGTGGTCCAGAGGCCTGGCAGCAGGCTAGTTCCTAGCCCCAAAACAGTGGATCTTAAACTATGCACAATACAAACTTCATAACACCTCTTCATCATTCATTTTAGGTTGAGTGGTACTCATAGGGATGAGTGAACTGATCCAAGTGGCTCCACCCCTCAGAATAAGTCAAAAAAGTAGTATTTCATCCAAAGGAATTCAGCTGTGCCATCAAGTTAGCATTATAGCAGAGTAACGTTGTTTGACCTCCACATGAGATGAGCAGTTAAATTAATGACACCAAAAATGAACCCGAGTACGCTCTTTGTCACTGCTAGCAGTCTGTAGTGGATGTCATAGCCATAGAGGCAACGCATTTAGCCCTTTGCATTTCTCTGTTTGGCCCAGTTGGCCCAGTCTTCAGCCCCGAGCTGATCGATGTAATGACCTCGGAGAGAAAGTGGAGCAGAAATCAATATGACAGCCCCAGGTGTTTATGATGTGTGAATGCACTCTCTGGCCTCTGATTTGGGAAGGCAACTACAGGGTGAAAAAAACAAAACAAAAAACGTGTTGTCCATTTTTATGATTGTATCTCTCCCAGTCTCACAAGACTTTAATCTTCATGCACAACTTTAATATCATTATTCATCATCTATTCTGTGCTTTTTATGGTGTCTTAGATCAGAACAAGTGGACAAAATTGGATAGAGTCCAGGTGTAACTGAAACATTATAATGTCTGCACCGCATATGAAGACTCTTCAACAGTGCATGATGTTTTGCATGTAACTACAAAGTGAGAGTGGTGAAACAAAGTGGAGGATCTCAGCCAGATCAGATGTTTGCTGACTCTACTTCACAAATACAAACAGGGTGAAGCAGTCAGCAGACTGATGGAAAGATGCTGATTGGTTGCCTCTCTTTGTTTCTTAGTTGATAGGCAGCTTCAGGTTCTGCCCCCTGGTGGCAGATATACATCATGGTGGCATGCAGATACACCATGACATGGTAAAATGCACCTGTTGTTGTCATAGTATTGTATACAGTAGGTTCAGTTTGTGAATTTGAACAGAGTGTAGCGATGATGTCATCAACAGACAAATCCTGCAGCTACTCCATAGACAGTAAAAAATTCATTGTCTCCCAAGTTGCTTTGACAACGCCCTGAAGATTTTACTGGGAAATAGCCACATCTTTTGATTCACACCTGTAAGACTTGCACCACAATAAAAGTCATTTTGATGCAATAGAAACTCCCACAGATCTGACTAATTCATTTCAGATGGACCAATTCCATAGAGTGTCACTGAATGGCATCATTAATTCAAGTCTTGACAAACGAGAGAGACTGCTGTTTGTGGATTTTGACATTATTGTCCAATATCACGGAACAATATTAATTCAACTTTATGGTGAATGTTCCCTTTAAACTGCCCTGCATGGCAGCTACCAGGAGGGAAGAGTGATTAATGGAAGCAAGAGCTGGAACACCACCATATTACATCCTGGAGTACTAGGGGAATGTGAACTATGTGTTGTGTGTGTGTGTGTGTGTGTGTGTGTGTGTGTGTGTGTGTGTGTGTGTGTGTGTGTGTGTGTGTGTGTGTGTGTGTTATACTGGGCAATGGGGCTGGCAGAGATTTCATTCTCCATCAGCCCCATCTCAAAGTTCATGTCTACCTTGGCTGCTTCTATGATCACTCTAGTAGAAATAGAGGCAAACTCATTGCAGAGTTTGAGTATGGTACAAGTACAATAACCCTTCTGATCCTTATTTTCATATCTATGGCAACACATATGATGTTGGACAGCACTAGAGAGAAACTTAAACTGTATTCATCGGATTTATTGCCAATGAATTGCAGCTGGGAACCACAACTGGGCAATAATTCAATATTATTGACTTTAATGTTATCATTTTACATAATTCTGTTGTTCAAATGAATAATACTAAGTAAATTGTATTTAAAAATTAAAATTAGTCATTCTGTTATACACATGTGAAGAGACACGGTGCATTGCATTTAACATAGTTTTTACTATTTACTACTATATTTACTATAAATAATAAACATCTATTTTCCATATTGTTATATACATTTAGGGGGAATGTTATTAATATTGTTGTATTAATTTCACCCATTACACCCAGGCTAAGTGAAAACATGAAACACTTCACTTCTGTGCACCAGAGGATTTTTTCCAGGGAAATATGTACCAACCATGGTTCAAACAGCATATGTAAATCTTTGATATCAACACAGAAGAGCAGAACAATACTCAAATGAAATAATGTTCTAGTGTCTTAGTTTAGTTAGTTGAATTGTTAGTTTGATTTGTGTTAATGTACTCTAAATTCAAGGAGTAACTATTTATGCTTGTTATGCTCGTATTAACTGTGAGAATTGTAAAACATCACTTCATAAAACAGAAAAAAACATGTTTTTGCTTCTTTGTACAACTTTTTTTTGTTGTTGTTTTGTTTGTGTGATAGAGTGTCATTCTTGTTGCAGAGACAAACTCCACTCCACCACTTGCTCCCCATGGTAATGTAATGATTGATGCAAATAATGTCTGTCCTCAGTCTGAACTTTCCCATGTGCACGCTGGAGGATGTCAATCATTTACAGAGTCTACAAAATTTGAAATACCGCTAGTGAGACATATATAAACCCAGTCGTTTCCCTCAGCAAGAAAAATCTTATACTAAGCCAGAGTTGCATAATAAGGCAAACAGACTGCAGGCTACATATTTACACAAACAGGGGTCATAAAACCAGTCCTCCTGAGTCATTTGTACTCAGGGCAAAGTGCTCTCAAGGAAAGAGATTTATTTGCCTTCATTGTGTGTGCGTGGTGAGGCTGGCGCAGCCATCATTTCTATTAGACACTTTTCTGGCCCATTAAACCTCATTACATATTGATCCTGTTCTTCGGGATGATAATGCACCATTTATTTCCATCGGTTCCACTTTCACATCTTTCTACTTTCATTGTTCATAAAGCTTCATTGAGTGCCAGTAGAGATGCACACAAACAGATGTTCATAGAGTAAACGACAGGTATAGTTCTTGCCCTGCCCGTAAAACAGTAAACACATTTTGGATCATTTTTGACGTGCAAGTAAACATCGGCAGAGTGTTTACGACCCATGTTGATTTAAATGATCCAGCAGTCATCTCCAAACAGATTGAGCTAATACCTACACAATAAAATTGAGCTAATACCTACACAATGCCTCTGCTCATAAGGACACTGATAGCAAATGCTCACGTTTAGCTGTGTTAACCTTCATCAGTCTAAGCCAAGATTTTAGAGCTTTAGATCTTTTCTCCACAAGGTCTGGTTTTCTAACATTTTCTGAGGAGGTTATACAGGTTGCACTGTGTTGTCCTGTTCTTACTGACTGACTGTATAACTGACTGTACTGTAGACATCTGCTGCACAGTTGCAGTTGCACACCTGACCATCTTGACCTCCTGTTGATGATGACATACTGTCACATTCTGCTTATCTGTGCTCCCATCTGTGTGTTGGAAATGCACTTCTTGATGCATATTTACTTCTGCACGTTCTGCTGACCAGACATGAAACATTCTTCAGCCCGTAAACTCCTCCGTACAGGTGTAAACGGTTTTATTTACTGAAGCAACTTTATTTAATGTGTTGCTAGCTGCATCCTGCTTCCTGCCACTGCTAACTATACCCCAGTCTCTGATTTATTTGCTGGGTTTTTTTCCTGCACTTCTGCTGCTGCAACCGTGCAATTTCCCCGCGGAGATCATTAAAGTTCCATCTCATCTGCTCTTACATAAACCTGTTTTACCTCCACCCTACCACCACCCTTTTTAAATTGCCCACTGGTTGTCCCTCACAAAAGCACTGCATCATCAGTGTTCTTTACAAACCTGTCAGAGATGTTTCTTTTTAGGAAATCGGAACACCTGAACTGACTGAATCGATACTTATTTTACCTTTGTTGTGAAATGTTTTAATATTACAAATTAGCATAGTCACTCCATGTGAAAAGGGCATCTGACCATCCAATATAATGCTAAATTGAAGAACTGTAGTATGTGACAGCAGTATTAACAATATAGTTGTGTTCCATCACATTTAAAGTTCAGTATTCAGTCATCAAAAGCTGTACAGTTTCACCTCTAATTTTTCATTTTGACATGGTCATCTCACATCTCCATGCTGCATGGAAGTTCAGCTTTCACAGAAGAGCAATAGAAAGCATCCTGACTGGAAACATCACACACTGGCATGGGATGTGCACCAGAGGGCTCTGCAGCAGGTGATTAAAACTGCTCAGAAGATCATTGGTACCCATCCATCAAGCATAAATGACATCAGTGAGGTGAGGTGCATATGCACAGCCCAAAGAATATTAAAGGACAGTACCCACCCAGTCACAACCTGTTCACCCTGCTGCCTTCTGGGAAGAGATATAGAAGGTTCAGCTGCCACACCACCAGACGGCAGAGCAGCTTTTTCCTCCAAGCTATCAGACTCTTAAACTCAAATTCATCCTCAGCACCGCTCCAGTGATTATAGTTTATTTCTGTTTACCATTTTTCATAATTGCTTCTATATCAATCTGTCTATCTATATCAGGATATTGTCTGCTATGCAGAAGGGAGTTACAAAACTCAATTTCACTATATAACCTGTTACATAGGCGTTGCTAGACCCTTTTGACTGGGGCACGTGCCCCTGTATCCATATACTGTGCCCCAGTAAAATTGTCAAGACCCCTTGGCGTCGTTTTTGGATGTGTAGGGCTTTGCGGTCAAGTTAGCAACAATTGGCAACATCTGGGTCAAGTAGCAAGTAAGCAATGATAAACATGTCCAGTTACAATTTCAAAATAAAACTACTGGTTAATGTGAAAAGGCACTTTGTAACGACATGAAATGTCACAAAAAATCAGTCAATGTTGAAAGCGAGTGTTTACACCGTTGATGAGAGGACTAAGAGGGACTATCCTTCTCTTTACAAGAAGAGAAAGTAACTCAATTAGAGTGACTTTCGAGAACAGCAGTCAGGTAAACTTCTCTCCTCTCAAAGTCTGATGTGAGCAGCATATGAAGCTGCAGTGAATCTCTTTGTCTGTCTTGCTAACCCAGCTGAGCAGCCGATGCACAATGTTTGTTTGTAAACTGCAGCACTGAAAAAAAGCCACGCTGCACGTGAATATGGGCTCATACGCATGTGCACGTGCACATGCACGAAATGAAACTCGCGCCATCCGGCTGAGCAGTGCTTCAGTCTGCAGCCGGACCTTATTGCATTCCAGTTGCAACATTAGTGGGACCAGTCCAGACAGCACACAGATGTGATGGCACTCCTCATATGCACACATCATTTTAAAACAAGACAGTCTCATGTCTTCAGTCTCTCAGTGAAGGTTTAGTTACAACTCTGGACTAATGCGAGATGGAAAGCATAGGATTCAGATTTACTATTAAAATGTTGATTAGCAGGGCAGACTGGGCAATATAGATGTACATCTTTCAGTAGATAAACATCACATAGTCATGTCATAGTATAAATAGTATTTTCCTTTTGAAAATGGTTTAAAGGAAACCTGGGGAGCCAGTTTGAATGGGTTTGAAGCAGCTGATAACATTAATATTTTGCAAATATTGATATTTATATAATTTACAGAGGCTATGCTGTAGTTTGTCAGTGGAGCTCACAAGTCAGGTAAGAGAGCCCCATAGCTGATTTTTTTTTTAATGTGGTACCATAGGTGTGTGTGCCTTTCTGAAAAGACAGTAACAAAAATAATGGGCTAAGCAAGGGAAGCTGGTGAGGCATATACTAACACATTTCATGCTCTTCAATCAAAAACAAATCAAAATCAAAAATTTACATGCAGAATGAGCGGGTCTGTGCCCTAGCAGAGTGTTATGTCTAGCAACACACCTGACCTGTTATATTGTGACAAATAAATGTACCTACCTACCTACCTTCATTTTCCCAGATCATCTGTGGAGCTGCCTGGTTTGCTAAAAGCAGAGTTCTACAGTTCCCAGTTTTGACTATAAAAATGATTTAAAGGTCTCTGTCGCATGTGCTCTTCCCCAGTTGCACCAGCTGAGTGAGTCGCCTTCTAGGCTGTCAACTCTCAGCCTTTGTTGTTCGTCCGCTGCGTGATCAGCTGCTTGCACAACAGTGTACAATGATTTCTTTGTGCATGGCAGGGACATGAGCACTGTGACAACCCCTCAGCAGTCCTTCTCGCTGTCACAGGGGTGAGGTCTGTGTCTGAGGCCACCTGGCTTCCCTCAGGGGACATAATTTATGATGCTAATGAAATGTGAGCATGCGTAGGCCATCGGAAAGTAAGTGATGAATCTCCCGAGCTGAGCTCATCATCCATCACAGAGGTCCCCCTGCCTGTAGAAGCCTACAGGAAGCCCAAGCGTGTTCTCCTCTGATTAATGTTTAGGCTGATGCACCTCCAAGATTATCTCTTTTGATCGTGTCATCTCTTTGTTATTGCTGCTGCAGGCTTTCTCCGATTAGATCATGGACTCAGGGCTCTTTTTTAATACAAAGTCATCGTGAGAAATATTTGACTTTGCCAAAAGAGGAATTAAATCATCAAGCAGAATAACACATCTACTGCTGCACTGCAAGACTGTTCTGCAAACCAGATTTTCCTGCTGTTATTCCCTTATTTAACCTTGCTTATTTTCCATTAGAGAAGTTTAGTTATGTTCCAGTTGTGGCAGACAAGTTCTATTGTTTAAATGCAGATTGGATCCATTTATTCTCACTGGAAGACAGAACATTTGAACAGACAGTGGGGATTTTTGCAATTACATTTATCTCAGAACGTCCGTTGCTTTGTGCGCTGAAAAGTCATTTTGGTCAGCAGAGATTTGCAGCCACTGCTACTGCTGCTGAATTTAAGCAGTCTTTTAGGCGTGTTTATTAAAGCCCAGCAGTGTTTATCTGTGTAAAAGAAGTTTTAACCTCTAGAATAGCTACCTTAGTAATAATAAAGGTTCTTCAGATATATGTAAAAGTACCCCCCCACACACCCCCAACAATGTATCATCATTTTTCACAAGTGCTGCAACTAAACATTAGTTTCATTATTTATAATCTGATTATTTTTTGATAAAGAATCCTTCATCTGGGAATAAGTGAATGTTGAAAAATAGTCATCACAGTTTCCCAGAACCCAAAGTGACATCTTTAAATTGACAGGCAATTTAAAGCCATGCTAGAGGCATGATTCTGCAGACAGCAATACTGGTCGGTCGGTCAGTTGCTCCACCACTTTGGTCCAGACTGAAATATCTATCAGATCAGATACTATCAGGTGGTTTGCCATGAAATTTGTTACAGATATTCATGTTCCCCACAAAATGAATTATAACAGCATTGTTGATCACATGGCTTTTCTTCTTGTGCCACTAGCAGGTTGACTTTTTTGGTTCTTTCTTGTTTTCGGACAATCAAATATATATATATATAACTGAATATATAACTCAATTTACAATCATATCAAACAGAGAGAAGTAGCAAGTGCTCACATTTGAGATACAGGAGCCAGCAATCACATTTTGTTGCACAGAACTACAGTATGTGACAACTACGCCCACTGCAAACCAGCAAGACAGGCACAGACCAAAACACAAGTACAGACATGTAGACATTCCAAGAAATAACCAAACCATGTTTTCTAACTTTGGCATAAAATGTTGTGTTCATGTAGGACTCAAAGAAAAAGAAAAGGGCTGATTGAGAAGACAGGTATTCAGGTAATCAACCAAGTGATGAAATGTCTCAGCACTCAAAGCTAACGTGACTTTTCTTTACTGAAATTATAGTCATGTCGTGTTAAATCTGTTGTTTTGTTTGCTTTAGTAGAAGACTTTTTGATGAACGCTAAGTAGTCGTATTGACACAAGCAGACACTGTTGCTCACAGAGACGCTCACAAGTCTTTGAGCCAAAGTCCAAGTCAAGTCTCAAGTCTCTCGTGGTTATAATGAATGTTGTATCACCTGCTGCGTTCAGTCCAGGCTGCTTATAAAACTGCGTAGCTATAAGGAATTTTGTAACTGTAACCTGTTTATCACTTACAGAGCACAACCATGTAAACGCAATGCAATTAGTGACAGCTTATTAACTAGCCTACTGTAAGTCAGCACACCCTGCAGACTGTGAAACCAGTGTAACGTTATAACCAAATAAAACTGTAACGTTGTATGATCAACAATAAACCTGTAACCTGTTTGCAGCTGACATTGATAATTAAGGTGATGGCAGCCAGCGGGACGTAATTGATTATGTTAACCGACACCACAAGTTTGACAAGTAAACAAACGCTCATTCATCTCTTCTTAACGAACGACAGTCGGAGTTTACCTCTCGTAGGTTGTAGCTAAAGCAAGAAGCAGGCTAATGTCAGATGGCCAGTGCTGAGTCGAAACATGTTTACTCACCTCAGGATACTAACCTATTTTTCGTTCAGTGCTTCTTTTTTTGGTTCTTGTTGTATGGAGTTTTAAAGCCAAAGTTTATGATGGATGGCTCAGCAGCTGCCGGTGTTTACTGTTCCCTCACACGTGTGACAGCGCGCAGCTGATACTAGGTGTTATGTAGGCAGGTTATAGGAAACGCAGGGAGGGGAATAACAGCAAGCTCATCACACGTTTCCGAAATATAAACATTGTTCACGAGTCTCGCGCCTTGAATCCGAGTCAAGTCTGAAGTCTTTTGAAGACGAGTCTCAAGTCGAAGTCTGAAGTTACTGTGTGGTACAGTCGGACTCGAGTCCGAGTCTCAAACTCGAGTCCCCATCTCTGCCTGCTCATCCACCAACATGACTCCTTAAACACTGTGGACCTTTGCACATGTGTCTGCATGAAGGGTGGATTAAGATCAGTGTTTGTATAATTAGACAGGACTGGTGAACTAGTTAGACTAGTTGGAACATCCTTTTCCTCACATCAATGGTTACGGTTATCTGAGCCGCCCTGCTGCATGTTCCCCCAACACACAGTAGTCTCTGTGGTGAGTCTGCATCAAACAACCCTGCCAAGACTCCTCCCCACCCCTCCCCACCGCTGTCGTCTCCAATAACTTTCCACCTTGCCATGATAAAGTGTCACGCTCTGCCCCCGTTGCCCTCCCCTCATGCACGCAGACTGGTGAGCCAGCAGAGTAGAGAAAACAGGCACAGCTGGTGTGAGACATGAGGCAACACTTTTCTGCACCCACTATGGATGATGTGTTACTGGGCTGCACAGCATAAAAAGTAAACCTCTTCTAAATTAATTAGCAGCAGTCAGAATGGTAATTAGTCTAAAAGTGCCAGGGAATTTACCTTGTGTGTGATAAACGTGGGAGGGGGGATTTTAAATCAGGGAAGGAACAGATAGAGTTAAAAGAAGAGGATGACCTCTGCTAATTCCCCACTCCTCTCTCAGATGATGCCATACATGTTTGTCTCTTAAAATCTGCCATCTTTTATTTCATCCTCCTGCATGTCTAGTTGAGATGCTGGCCCAGTTATCACAGATCTCTTATTTTGCAAACTCCGGAATTCTTTGTACTTCCTTATCTATGCTAATATTGCTTCTGAAGATATAACGACCTTGAGGCTGACACTAATTAAAGAGAATGAGAAGAAAATAAAACAGCCTTTTTCTTGTAAAAACATTTTAATGAATTTCCGCGGAAATGAGACGTGAAGGAGAATAAATCCCTCATCATTAAGTACTCTAGGTTTTCCTTTTCTTTGAGTATCTTGTTTGACGATAATGTAGGCATGCGTAGTGTAAATGAACACCCTGATGCAGAAAGAGAAAATAATTAAACATGAGGTGTTATGGTGCTGGAGCTGGAATCAAGAATAGATCAGCACAGGAATCTTTTTGGTGGGTTTAAACCCTGGGCTCTCTACGATGCTGAATGATGTTGATGAATAAGACATGAGTTGTTTGGTTTGTGCTTGTGAACTAACAAGCCACGTTGAGCGGGATGTGCCTTTAAGATGTGTTATTTTACCTCTGTAGCACGAGCCTTGCGCTTGTCAGACAGGGCTGTTTTCTCCCCCACCACTCTCACCCTGCTGGCGGGCCTCTTGCTGTCTGTCAGGCAGCCCGCTATTCACAAATGTACATTTCTGCTGTGTGAGTGCTTACATAGAGATTTTACTCACAATGACTTGTGGCATAACTCTATTTTACAGCAGTCAACCCCAGTCTGTCACCTCTTACAGAAGGAAATTGTAAATGTGAAAAGTACGCTCCTTGCTGACACATTCATAACCACTCCAAATTTGAATAGCTGTTGCAAAACACACAATTTAACAGTTGTATTCTTATCGCCCATCATCCAACCTGGCTGTAATTCAGCAGCCAAAGATATACAGTAAGCATTTTTCATGAAAAGAGAAGTGTTTGCCAACGCTTTCTGCCAATGCCTTTTAACTGTTCACATGTGGAAATACATCCATATTCAGTGAGACATGATTCATTTTACCTGCACATACAGTAGGGATGTAAACGGCTATGAATCTATACATTATTTAGATATGCACAGATAATGCACTCTGAACAGATGCAAAAAAAAAACAAAACAGAAAACCCCTTCCCCGAGACCTGTCAGCTGATTGACACCACTTCCTCCCAAAGTCTTAACTGAACAATTTGTCTAATCTGAACACATCATCTTCATTAATCAGCCAATCCATAAAATTCAGACATTCGGAAAGGTTCATCCTTAAACTTCAAGCATGCCTTGCCAGAATGAAAAATCCTCTGTTTTCGCGAACATGTGGAAGTGTTTTTTGCAGGGACTAAACCCAGTCACTGCATCACACTATGACTGGCCACCCTCATTCAGTAATAATTTAACGGGGCAAAATGTAGCACAACCGCTTTCATACAGAGATCCTGCAATAAACGTAGAAATGCAGTATGTGGTTTTTCACACAGGCATGTTCAGGCTCTGTTACGTCAGCGTTCCCGGCTTAAAGGAGTGACACCGGCTATAGACAGACAGGGAGACAGCTTCACACAACATGCTGGAAACTCCGGTAAACTCCCACTGCACTGTTACAGAAATATTTTTATCAGCTTTAAGTTAAACTAATCCATTCTCCTTACATGATAAAGTTACATTTACTGCATGTGGCCAACATGCAATACATTGTTAGCTCACCTGTCTGCTTTTCAGTAACTAACATTACTGTCAGTGTAACTTTCACTGGAGGCTATAGGCTAGTATAAAAAACAAATCGCTCCACATTTGTTTATTGCTGTTACATCCTTTCTTGCAGGCTAAGTCAAAACTTTGACATACAGTAACACCAGTGGTACACAGGATAGTAATATTGATTGCGTTAGCTGGTGAAGTAGCTGCTGTTATCCAATCAGGGTTCACTGTTCTCATTATTAGACTCATGCAGACTTTCTCTGAACTACTTTTACTCTCAAATCCTCATAAAGCACATTGTCAATCTTTAACCGTGCAGTATTTGTAAACAAGACGTTATTAGACCTCCAACTCCCATGTTGCCCACGTGAAACCAGACAGAACACAGCTGCCACGTTACAGAGGGGCCAACACACACATAACAGTGGCAAGCCATCACACCAATTAACAACATTACCATAACACACAACTAACATTCGACATGTCATAATATTTCTCTTCACAGCTCATTTACACTAACTGTTTTCCGTCATGCTCTGAGTCCTGTGGTGCCAAGCTTTATATGGTCGGGGGGGTCAAGGGTACTGTGTAATGGAAACAGATCTTTGTTGAGGCTCACCCTACAAGGCTTAGGGGCTGTAATGCCACATTGCAGAGCACCTGCGTCCAGAAATCCACTCAGAGCTAAGCAGCCAGTCCTCATGTGGTCAGTGTGATTACACTAATACAATTAGCCCTGGCTTTTCTATCCTGGTCTAGATTAGAATGTTGGATTGCTTAGAGACAAACATATTTTAGACCTTAGTGATTTAAGAGATTACAAGCTCGGTTCTGACTGAACCCTCCTCCACACACACATATACCCACGCACATGCACACGCACACGCACCACGCACACGCACATGCACACAATGACATGCATGATTGCAGAATGCATGCAGACCAGTATATTGTAGCTACTGTATAACCCTGATGGATGATGGAGAATAGAAGCATCATATCTTTCCATCAGTCACAATTTCATGCTGCGTGTCAAAGACTTTTTGGAGCTTTGCTTCCAATCTTACTTCTGCAAGTTCCTTGTTTTTCTTCCTTTTGGAATTGCCTTTGGTGATAAGAGATTATTTGCTATACAAATTTTGTATGTATTCTAAATAAGCTGCTATTGTATTGTTTTTCATTTAAGAACTCTATAGGATGTGACACATCAGTGATTAAAACAGCAAATAATAACTGTGGAGGGCTGCAATGATTATTTTCCTTGTCAATTAATCTACTGATTTTTTTCAGAATGAATCATTAAGTCCCTTGCAATTTCCTAGAACCCAAGGGGACTTTGATATGATTATAAAAAAAAATAGTTGCTAGTTTTTATTGATCAACTTATCAGTTAATTGACTAATCCCTTCTGCTCCATAAAAGATTTAATGAGGTCCACAATTGAACAGAATCACAATTGTACAGTAAGAAAACATACTTAGTAATATTATTTATTACTAATTATAATAATAAAGATCTTAGTTTAAGTGCCTGTTTGTGGAGAAGTTAATTTTGATCAACTGTTCTACATTATTATGTTGTATACAACATATTATCCCACATTATCCCAGTTTGTGTGCTGCACCACATACAGGACTACCTCTACACCCTGCCTCGGTTGTTCGGCAGTGGTGTATACTTCCCTCTCAGTCCTTCAGCCTCAAACCAGCAGAGTACAAACCTGATGATTATTGACTTGGGTTGTGGTTAAGAGGAAGTGACGGTGTGATGGGTTCTAGACAACACGCAGCATTCTGGGGTAATGCCTATATTTGTAGCCCAGCGGGCCGAGCCATAACACTTACCATTTAATAAGCAACAGCCTGCAGGGAGCCCTGGGCTTATTCATCCTCCAGTAGCTTTCTGCTGAACACACAGAACTCTGCTGGGAGCAGGAGCAGACCAGTCAGCTGTGAGCTTTCCCTGGCCAAGGACACAATATCAGCACTGGCCTGTCCGGTGCATCAGAGCTGTAGCTTTCTGTAAAGTGGGTCTGTGTGCTCAGTCATGTGTGCCACATGTGTCTGAATTTCACACTGACTCATGTTTAATTTTGTCTTAAGTGCATCAGTGGTTACATTTACATGCGCTGACCTGTCTGTTAGTCGTTTCCAGTTGAGGTTACATACAGAAGGTTAAGCAGTTACATGGATGTTTGACCTTTGACCTCTTGTTTGAATGAATAAACCAACAGAGTATGATATGATGGCTTGTTGTTCCCCAAAAATCCCATCAGCAAAAAAAGAATGGCTGCTAAGTGTGTGAAATTATTTTTAATACAGTCAAAAATAAAATAACAAAAAAATAAATAAATACATAAAAAGAGATCACAATCCCAATGCTCGAATGCCATTAGCAGTGTTGTTTTAAGCCATTCCTGTTCCTCGCTTTACCTTCAAATGTTCTCGCAATTGGCAGGTTTCTTGCAGGCTGGATCAGATTTTCTCTAGGATTTCTCTATATTTAAATGCATTCATTTTACCAAAAAATTCTTACTTCCTACGCGTTGCTTTTTAACGCCCTGGATACCCCTTTTTTAAGGTACCCCTTTCTAGGCCAAGCAATAATAAATATGCAACATCAGGTTAGACTTTCAAAATAAAACTAGTGGTTTACTCTTTAAAAAAAAGTAATTTGGTTAGTTTAAGGCAATTGTTACACCATGTTACACTGCACAAAGGCCGTGCTGCAGTGTAACATGGTGTTTAAAGTGATGGCCTCATGAGATCATAGAATCTTCTTTTAGCAGACTTTAGTCTTCCACGTGGCTTCTGGTAAATTGTAGCCCAGAGTTACTTTCGTTCCTAAAATGTTGCGACTAATGAAGCCCTGGGCAATAGTTGGAGCTTGGAACTGGTGCTTTTCAATTCGCTTTTTACTTTTTTGCCATTACAAACAAATGTCAAAGATGTGTCAGTAGCACAGTAAACAGTTAAATCTGAATTCCACTTTTAACATTTACA
This sequence comes from Lepomis macrochirus, assembly GCA_024633595.2. Taxonomy (NCBI): domain Eukaryota; kingdom Metazoa; phylum Chordata; class Actinopteri; order Centrarchiformes; family Centrarchidae; genus Lepomis; species Lepomis macrochirus. The sequence goes on from JALXJV020000021.1 coordinate 26,853,880, forward strand.
TGCATTGATACATGTAATGTTAGTTAGGTAACTGGTTAAGATCCAGTGCATTAAAACATTATCTGTGTTGTTGCTGTAGAAGTGAAGGAATGAACAGTGAGCTATTTGGGGAAACTTTATTTTTACTTCATTCAGACCTCAACATGGTTCCTTGGTTAAGCTGCCAGATGATGCTCAGTTTTTGCCATCAGTATTCATAATAGAGTCACCCTGGGATTCTCTTTTAGTCAACACCCATTTTTCCTGCATTGATGTCTCATCTCTCCTGCTGTCGTTGCTTGATGCCCTCTGCCTCATTCCTCCTATCCTCTGTTCTTTTGCCCCAGGCAACACCTCTCTCCTAAGACAGAGATGTGATGGGTATTGCTTCTGCGGAGAAGAGTGATGGAGCTTTTGCGACACAGCAGATGTAGAGTAAAAGCAGCTTGTCACACCAGGTACTTTCCCCCTCTCTAACAGATGGCAGATTTGCTATCACAAGCCTTTGTCTTCATATCTGAGGGAGAGGGCTCTTGTCAAACACCCAGAAAAGGTCTCTTTTCTCATCTGTGATATGACAGGAAGTGAAATTTCTAGGCATAATTGTAATGATCAGCTACAGAAGTATGTGTATTGTACAGCATCCTGGCAGAGCATCATCCATTTATCCTGTCATTTATCCTCCTCTCTATTTTCTTTGTGAAACTACACAGGTAGTTAAATGCTTTCCACTTCACATCTAGACTAAAACCCTCACTCTCACTACGGTCCATTTCCTCTTCTTTTCTGAGGCTACGCGCAAGGATAAAGCACTGCTAGGAAAAATCATGCGCCACCATGACTTACGGACTGTAATCCTCCACTTATGCATTGGCATCCCAAATGCACAAAGCATATCCCTCTCTCTACGCATACAGTCTAAGAGGATGAAGAAAATTGGACTGAATTTTATAATGCCTTTTATCCTTAATTCTCTATCAAGTTCTCATTTCCTCTACAGACTCTGGCATGCCGTTCTGTTACATTGCTAGAATTTTTAGGTTTCTGGTAAGAACCCAAGAGCAGACTGGACACAAACGGATCAGTTTAAAAGATTTATTTGACACAAGAACGGAATGATGCAGGGAGGGGGACTTGCAGGTGAGTGGGTGGGGCTAGGTTTGGAATACTGGGGCTCAGCACTGACAGGTGGGTTGAACAGGCTGGGATAGTCCAGAGTGTTCTGATCCATGAGTTCCTGAGTTTATGCAAGTGTTGGGATGTGTTGGGGATAAGGGTTTAAATGGCATCAATATTTATATGAAATAACATAATAATGATTATTATTATTACTTTTATTTAATAGTTAATAGAATATAACTTATATTCTTCTTGGGGCACCACTCTTAAGAAAACAATGATAGCCAATTACCTAATTCAGTCTCATGAAATATACTTACTTATCAATTTTGGTTAATAATTAAACTGATAACTATAAGAAGATTACCATTAACTGATAGTGGGTTAAAGTATTTATAGTTCAGATAAAGTTAACTAAAGGAATATTAAACTAAAGAACAAGAGTCAAGTTAAGAGTTCGTCAGCATGTAAAGAATGTGTATCTGTGTAAAGCATAACATTTCTAACAATTTAGTGAGGGCTGAGAATTATGGTTACGTAATCTCACATCATCACATACATCAATGCACATGTACATTTCCACTGGCTAAACAGTCCTGTGCTTAACCAATAATGTTACGGTTAAGCTAGGTGAAGATCAAAGATCAGAGAGTTCTGTTCCAACGACATTGCATTGTGCTGCGGTTTTTATTAATTAAGTGACATCATACATCAGCGGTCACAGGTCACTGACCAATCATACCTGCTGGGTCTCTGGGCGGAGTTCATAGGTTCAGGGTGACCTTCTGGTGGATTCCTGGGAAACTGAGTTCAGTGACTCACATGATAAAAATTCAGTTATGATCAAAAATGAACAACTTCATCTTTGAGGTCCCTGTGATCCCAACAGATGGTAGCAAGCAGGTCCGGGGATGTTCCCTGAAGCAGAGAGAGATTAGTGTGAGGCAGACAGGCAAAACAGGCAGGCAATCAACTAAAAAAAAGTTCTCAAAAACAAGTTCAGAAATCACTTTGGCTGGTGCCGAGACATATGGAAGATGACTCAACGATACAGCAGGGACTGTTTGCATACCACTGCAGATGGGTGAATACTGATCAGGCATACGATTAGGGCTCAGGATCAGGTGTGTTTCGGCATAAACCCTGGAGATAGGGATGTCCAGATCCGATCACAAGATCGGAAATTGGGACCGATCACGTTGTTTCAGACTCGATCGGAATCGGATGTTACCACCCAATCAGGACTCGGATATGTATATATATATGTATATATAGATGTGCTTTGCAAACATGTGGCACTTTTATTTTTGTATTTGTTTATATGCCTGCCGGGTATTTTAAGTTGAGGTGCTATTTGTTTTATCTTAGTTTTATCTCCATTTAATGTTGCACTAAAGTCCAAAAGTGAAGAATTTATGTTATTTGTTACTTGATTGTTCAAGCTACCTCATACAAGTGCTCTGTTTGTTAACAGAGTTGTTGAATGTTAAAATAAGGTGAATTAAATAAAAAATAATGAATCTGTTTTTTCTTCTTTATTCTTTTTTTATTATAGAAGTATCGGATTGGGACTCGGTATCGGTAGATACTCAAAATCAAATGACTCGGACTCGGACTCGAGGGCAAAAAAACTAATCGGGACATCCCTACCCGGAGACCCACTATGAACACCCACTATTTCCCTGCTGACAGAGAGGGAGAGAGAATGAGATAGAGAAAGAAAAACTCCCACACAGAAGCTACAAGAAATGACAAGAATTAACTTATCAGAAATCTAAAAAAAAATCCCACCCAGTTTCATCTTCCAAAAAGGTGATGTTAGGGTTGAGGCAGTGAATTTTACAGCTGCTGAAACATGCCAGAGAAATGTTTGTCCGGCTCTGTCACTGGAGGTATAGGTAAAGTCAGGGCAGCGTTGACTATGCTTCCACACGCTGCTTTCACCTACAAGCCTGGTATTCCTTCAATAGGTACGGCTGAGCTTCACTTTAAATGAAACAATGTCACATCAACACTTTACTCAGGTGAAAGTAACTGAGGCTGAAATTTCATTTTGATGTGTCCTTACCCCGGAGGATCAGAAAGGCTCTTGGTTCTTAAAGGTCTCGCTGCAGTACTTTTTATGTACCCATGGATCACTGCCAAAACCTGCCTGAGCTGAGAGGGAACGGAGGTGAAAAGAGGTATTGTCTGGGCAAACCACTGATGTAGAGCTACATTAGTTGTCTGTCACATTCAAAGACACACTGGCAAGTCTAGAAAGGTGAAATGCGTAGTTTTGATTTTTTTTTTTGTTTAGGATATTTCTGACTTTTATATATTCATTGTTTTTAAAACAGCAGTGACTCTTTCCACTTCACGGTACGATCCGCATGACGCCACTCACGATTACTGTCCTTCCACTTCACCCAAGGTCTGTGCTGGTGCTGTTCAAAAGAGTGAAAGCCTATCAGAGAGAGCCTGGCTGACATACACAGGCTGATGACATCATCAGGGTTTTTTTTATCCAACTTTGGAAAGCTTCCTCCAGAGTCACAAAAGACATCAAATGTTTTCACAGACAATAGAGAGCTCCTCATGACGAGTAAACCAAACATTATGTGGTAAAAGTGTCCCTTTAAAAGAGATCTGTTTCAACACATTATTCACATCTTACCTACAATAAAGCAAACATCTTCCAGGAATACAATCAATAAATCACTTAACTGTTGCTTTTGAAAGAGGCTCACATTTTTATGTGTGCCGTGTTAACTCATATCCCACATGTCTTCAGTGCCTGGCACCTGTAAATACTGTAGAAACATCTAATGTCATGTGAGTCAATATTTATGTGGGAAATAAAAGCCTTTTAATGTTTTTTATGCTGCTCAAATCCCTTTTCTTGCTCAAAATCCACAAAGGATAGGTCTACATGAATACAGCTCGTCCTCATTCATAGATCTTTACAGTATATGTTGCTGTGTGGTTGGTGTTATGCTCTCATTAGACAAGTGATGACTTTTCCCCTAGCACCATCAGCAGGTTGATAGTTTTTGGGTTTATGTTACATCTCTCGACAACTGTTCAATCGATTGCCATGGCATTTGGTACAGCTATCAATGGTGCTCAGAGGTGATGATATTGGTGATGTTTAAATATCTCAACATCTACTAGATTGATTGGCAGAAAGTGTACAGGAATGACAGACATATTCGTCTTCCCATCAGGATGATCCCATAACCATTCCTCCAGCGACATCATCAGGTCACTTTTTAAATATCTCCAATACTTTGGTTTATGACCAAACTATTACAATGCTGTCCTTTCATCACTTCCCAGGAAACTCAACAAGCGTTACCTCTTGGTGGAGATGCCAACAATGGTCGTTCAGACTTGGCCACTGGTGGTTCTAACGACCATAACAACTGTCATTACAACAGCCAGGAGCCCTAACGAATCAGCGGTATTGATAATCCTTGCAAACAACCCCCTGAGGTTAAATAGCTGAGTTTCCCTACTAGTCAGTCAGAAGTGAAGAAGTCTCTTAGATGAGGGACAAAACGTCTTCTAGTATTTTCAACAAAGTCCAGTTGCCCTTGACTTTAACCTCCTTTGAACAGTTTATGACCAAATACAATCAAAAACTGTTCCCATTAGCCTCAGCTGTTGCTTATGTTTAGTGCTAATTAGCAAATGTTAGCATGCTAACATGTTAAACTAAGATGTCCCTAAATACAGACTAACAGCCGTTTAGAGAGTGCAACATGCTGCAGTAATCTCTCCCTGATTTTGTAAACTAAAATAAAGACAAAAATGTTCACAAATAATTTTAATCATACAAATAAAAATAATACCAGGACTCTATGTTTCTCTTAATATTATTTTTGTGTTGATTAATCATTACTTCATTCAAAAGAATAAAGATAATGTCTAAGATACGATCTGGCATTTACTACAGCCAGTCACTGTACATTTCATAAAGACACTAGCTATAACATGCAGGCTACGTACATATGGGTGCGAACACACGCAAAAACACACATACATGCCCTCAGTAGCTGATTAATAAGAGCACAGCCAGAGGCATTTACCACCACTCCATTATTCAGTTTGATTATCTGGAGGAAATGATAGAGTATTAGAGCTTTTAATGACTTTGGCATCCCCTCGTGTATTACTTTGCTGATGAGGACGGTTTTAATCATTGTGCTGCGCTAACTTGGTCCAGAATCACAGCAGCATATTAATGCAATGTGTTGCAAACTAAACACAAACACAGGTTAACGGGCCTCATAAGCAGAAAAAGAGCAACATGGGGATGCTAGCAAATTAAAATACATGATTAATACGCCGATACTTTGGAGGAGCTGGGAATTTGTTTTATTGGACCTCTGGCACTGTCAGCTGGGAAAATGATCACGCCTGCAAAGGTAAATAAGATAACAAATGCTGACAGTGGATGAACACACCATTTCCAATGCCCAAGGTCTGACAAATTATATTTTACACAAGAGTGTAAAAACCAACACAGTAATCTGGGACATGAGTCATTGAAACAAGCTGAAACTGTGTTTACTGTCTTTGCATGGGAGTAGATTAAGGTTGTTCTTCCCTTTCCTATTATCAGTGTTTTTCTCAGTGTGTATACGGTGCAGTATCTTCAATCTCTAACAGTGGTGAAAAAATGAATTTAAAAGTGAGACAGACTACTACAGCAAGTTGCAATATTCTCTCTCTCTTTCAATTTTCAACGTCAATTTACTTTATTGGCATGAATGTCAAAAGATTAATTTTGCCAAAGCTACATGGACAATACAAAAGAACAATTTAATTCAAACGGAAATTTTCTCTCTCTCTCTCTAGTATGATGTCAATGCACCCTGATGGCCCTGAGTCACATGATGGAACTGGGAGAAGGTCGTGTGCGATCTTGGATGTGAATCTCTTTTTATATCCTGGGATAAGCAAGTCTCCTTGTTTGAATCAACCATTCAACATATTAATTGATATTTTACATACCTTACATGGCTGCATTACTTTAAAAATGTATTGCATTTTGTAACGATCATCAAATGTAATGCATCAAATACATTGGAAATGGAAGCCAAGTTGTCCATTTGACAGCAGCTGGACATTCAAACAGCCAAACTTGCAATGTTAGTTATTACTTATATTCATGTTATAAAAGCTATTATGAGCTCTTTAAATCCACTTGCTGAAGAGGCCAAATCTATAGAAAGGACACACGTCGCCAGAAGAATTGCCACTAATAGGTGCAGGGTCACAAGGCCTGGTGTAAAGTGAATTGGAAGAGATGTACGCAAACTTAAAATCTCTATTCAGCTTACTTACAGCCAAAATATTTCACTCCGTCAGCATTATCTGGCCTCAGAGGAAATCAATTGATATGCAACACACATCACACTAGTTTGCAAAAGTTACAGTACTATATTTGCAGTGTACATAACTACTGACATGTGTCCAATATACATATTTTACACCCAGGTGTGAGTTGAACTGTGCCTGCAGATTTTGTTCAAAGTACACTGGCCCTGACAGCTACAACGAAACAGCTAATAAAAAAAAACATCTTCAGCAATTCGACAACACATATTCAGCACTTAGCAAAAAGCTGAAAAGAAATATATAGGGAAGGATTTGAGCAACACATTAAAATTGTCTCATAAAAATGGGCTACGGATTTATGTTTATTTCAGTTTTAGCATTTTGTTTGCATAATTCAGATATTATTGCAGATATCTGCTATGCATCTAATGTATAGTATATTGTATAATGTATTGTAGGTTTGGGCTATCTTCACAGTATGTATCAAGTGAAGTCATAGAGTAAGTAACTCAAGCTACAAACCATGACAACATGGGCATGTTCATCAGTCTTTAATGTCCCCTGAAATCTTTTGTTTTGTAACTGACTTCCATTTTCCTTGGGAAGCTTGCATTGTTTCTGCAGTAGTATTTGATAGTGATGTTGGAATGTCTGTCTTTGGTCGTGCATTTTATAACGCTTTTTGTTATGCTGCATATGGGTTGATAAATAGGTGCAGATGTTTTCTTCATATGATTGTTCTTTGTCTGTTAATATGTTTTTTTATGTGCAGTGCAATGAGCTCTCAGGGCCAAATTGGCCACAATTACATTTGTTTCCTGTCACCTCTCGTGACTCAGGGATAACCACTTGGCTTGCAACTGCTCAGAGCTGATACGATGACTCCCTTTACTTTTTATTTTTCCCCAGGTACAAATCATAAATGCAATCAAACATTGACACACAATGTTTTACACACTTGAACTTGAAATGACTGCTCATTGGTTCTACAGTCACTGGGGGAATATGATTCTAGCTCTCTTGTCAGGTTCCAGCACATAAACCATACTCACTGCTGAGGTGGCGTCACCTCAGGCAAGTCTGCCATCATCATAAACATATCTGAGCAGTATCACAATGATAATGAAACCTGTACTGTAAGGACATATTGCACAGTCCTCACTCTGCCATTATGATCTCTGACTATAACAGTGATTGAAACCTGATATAATTGACAGAAGGATCATTAAATTTCTTGAATGTGACATTGGTTTCCACAGCCAATGTGATATAGAAGGTCATTTTCACAGTTCAGGCAGGTGGATGTCTTAGCGCACTGACAGCAGAACCATGAGAGGTTAATCCCAGCGTCGCTCACTGGGACAGGGCAGGAATTAATGTGACACGTAAATGACTGGTTTCTTAAAATGGGGTGAGAATCAATTTCCAGTATGCAGCAGTCTGTTCTGACCAACAACTGGCAGACGAACCCCCCAGCCCCCACCCACTCACCCACCCCACCAACACCCACACCCATGCTCCCACCAGAGTGTGTTAAATCCAGTCCAAGAGCTGGGCTTGAATAAATCTGCATTCAATTAACGGATTAGCCACTGTTTAAACATGGCTTTCTCTTTTTTGCCACTAATCCGCCAAGTGGGTGTCTGTGAATGACACAACGCAGCGTTTCAGTAAGTTTGTATTTAAAATGCTTGGAAGATGATTTGAGGGAAGTGTCACGTGCATGTGTGAGGGGCAAATGAAGATCTTCACCAGTAACACGGTGAGGAAAAACAGGTGTAGGTGTTTTAGATATTCAGACAGGGAAGGAAGGAAACCAAAATGTGTTGAATTTGCAGGGTAATAAATCATTTTGGACAGCTTGGATGTTGTAACGTGAAAGAGCTGACTGAGACGCAGCAGCAATTAGTGTGAATGTCAGACAACATTCAGGTTATAAATAAGCATGTCAGAGTAATTTTGGATTGTTTTATAGCTGTTCTCTCATTATTCCTTTACGCTGGCACAATTTCTCCAGGAATGTCTGTACTTCCAGTCACTCTCACACACACTTGAGCAATTTATGGTCATACATACACCGATCCAATTTGACCTTCCTGGTGTGATGACATTTCCTCAGGGCATTAGTTCACTATCATTAAAACCTGTTCAGCGCTCATCTGTTCCATCTTCTCATCCTTACCCCTGAACTCATCTTCTCAGAGGGCTGGTGAAGTCCATGGCCGCATAACTCTGCCCCACATTCATCCATCACCCTGTTTCCTCCTGCTTCGTATTGATTGGATACTGCAGTGAGCCTTGACATCATCGACCCCCATTGTGTGGTAAACTATTACAAAAGGGATTAAGAAATAACTTATTTTTGAATTCTAAGTAAATAAAAAAAACTGGGTAAGACTGGTACATTGTGTTGTTATTCAGACTGAACTTGTCAAAATTTTCTTTTAGGTCAGTCCACTACTTTGTTCCTGAGTAAAATATCTTAACAAATATTGGACGGATTGGCTGAAAATTTGTAAAGACATTCATGGTCCCCAGAGTATGAATCCTACTGACTTTGGTGGTCCCCCGACTTTTCTTCCAGCGCCCCCATGAGCTTGACATTTGTGACTTTGACTCAAATGTCCCAACAACTATTGAATGTATTGCCTTTAAATATGTTTCAGACATTCATATCAACCTCAGGATTATTTATAATCACTGCAGTGAATCCTTTTCATCTAGTGGTATCATCAGGTCAAATGCATTTTAATTTGTCCAACACTTTAGTTTATGACCAAATACGTGCAAAGCGATAACATTCCCAACTTGTTTACTTGTAATTAATTCTGATAAGCAAATGGCAAACGTGATAAACATTATACCTGCTCACCAGCATTAGCTTGCTGATGTTAACATCTGGCTCAAAGCTAGTAACTAACATCATAATTCATATCACCTCCACAACACTAGACTCTTGGCACGCAGCAACATTACTTGAAATATGATCACAGTACATATGTGTCTTAACCACTGGGCCACCACAACACCCTAGCTCAACTGCCCAGTTCTTGTGTTTGTTTTTTCAAACCAACTACTGTGCTGTAGCTGCTGAAACAACCACACAACATGTCACTTCCTGTGTTTCAGAGGCTTGGTCACAGGAAAAACCTGCCCATGTTGCCTGTTATAACTGGCTACAGTTTGTATCGCTACTGAGTAAATCCAACAAGTTCTCACTCACCAAGTCTGCACACGTTGACGCATGGTCAAGACCCGTTGGCATTAGTTTGTAACACACTGGCGAACTCCTTAGCCCTATAGATCAAAGCACTGAGGAAAACCCAGTAGAGTCACTTGTGAATGCTAAAGGTAGATAAATGATCTCTAACATAATAGTCTTGGCAAGGTGGACGTTGGGGTAGATGGAGGGCCAGAAGCTGGACTTCTAACCAGGAGATTGGTGTTTGTTTCCTGCGTGAAAACACGAGTCAACATTGAATGTTTGTTTTTAGCTAATGTACATTGTGTACTTACTGTTACTTAACTGATGTAAGCTAACTGATGTAAGCTAACTGATGTAAGTTAACTGGACGTAATTTTTCGATTTTTAACCCAAACCCTGATCTTTTCCTAAACCTAACCAAGCAGTTTTGGTCCCTAAATCTAACCAAATTGCGACGTTTAAAAATTTCACATACCATTATTTTAATAAGTGTAACCAGACGTTGCCTATTTTACTGTTGCTAACTTGACTGTGGATCCTTGCATGTCAAATAATGATGCTAAAGGGTACCCAGGGTGTTAAAAAGCAACACCAAGAGGTCTTGACCAAACGTCCGAATGTGACGAGTTGGGAGGGAGAATGTTTTAGTAAATCAGACTATGATAAAAAGGGGGAAAAGCATTTTATGCAAATCTGATTGGTTGAAACAACTGTTATGTGTGTAATGGTGTAATGGAAGTGACTGGAATGTCGGAATCCTTTAATCAGCATGCCAATATTAATGGAGCCCGCTGCTTTAGCCTCCTGCTACAACTGCACTTCAGCTTTCCAATAACAGCTAATTAATAGAGCCCCTGTCTGCATCCCTGGATGAGGTTAAAACTGTGTCACACTTAATGTTTTTCTTCAGTACGACTCCCTATTGTGTCAGGAAGGGAGCCTGCACACTCAACACACACGCATTCCCATGGACAGACACACAAACATGTATCCACACACCTATTGACAAATTCTCATGCACACCATTTGACAGGCTTCTTAAAAAACAACAACATTGAAACATACAGTAAGTGGACACACACACACAGACACACACACACACACACACTCGGCCTGTTCCTCATTGAGAAGACAGATCTTTTGAGCTGTAGCCGACATCATGTACTTAGCGTGTCATACAGATGTCACAGTGATACAGCTCAGACTGCCAGAGAGCGCAGTCAAGTATGAATGGCAGAGCCTGCCATGAATTCCTCCGTCTGACACAGTCAGCGGACCGTTTCACGCCCACACAACACCCCAATGAATTACTAAGATAAATGACTTCACAGGCCTCCTCGGCTGGTAAGAGGCTGTACACACACCTGGTGATAAAAGATGTGACATCATTCATTTTGTACAAACACAAAGAACAAGAGGAAAACCACATTATGTCATGTGGGAAAACACACGTGCTTAATTTGTTAATGTGTGTGACACAGAATAACACACACGAGAGAGACAGGAAATTAGTAAAGCCAAGAAGCATTTTCACCACTCCTGAGTGGCTTGAAGATCTCTTGAGCCCAGAAATTCAACACTGAAATTCATCTGTATTCAGATGAACCTTTTCAACCTGTTAACTTATTCATGCTGTAGAGCTGCCATGAGACTTTCTCTCATTTCCTTGGCCTTTGCAGGCCTCGTTCTTTAAAAACTATTTTAAATATTCTGATAAATGATCATCCTAACAGTGCCAGGCGAATAACTCTCATACGACTCTGTGCCAAAACAAAATAACATCATAAACAATGTTAGAAGTCGTTGAAGGAGTAAAAAAAAGTAAGTGGCAGGCTTAAGGCAGGAAAAACACTTCCTTCCCTGCCATAGTTCTTGGCATGCAGACAAGTGCGGTGCAATGACACTGTAATAGGAGCTAATGAACCATCATCAAGGGAGATGATGCGCTGCCTAGATGTGGTGGTAATATTGATGACAGAGGCGAAGGTAGCCACAACAATGCATCAGACCACCCGTCACATCCTGCTGCCCCCAGAGGGAGGAAGAGACCAATTAATTACTGACTGTTAGTTCAATGGCAATTAGTCTGCTTGTAAGCTGGTATCCACTCCACTCCACGCCACTAGCTTCTACCTCCTACAAGGAAAGTGACCCAAGCTGGACTTGAATGAACCTCTCAGAAAAATAATGTAAGCATGGGCTGAAATTCAAGAACAGAAAACTGGGAGAGAGAGAGAGAGAGAGAGAGAGAGAAACTATGTGCAGTGAGACAAATACAATTCCAAAGGAAATGAGACTGGATCCATATTAAGGTGGAAAAAAACAAAGAAAGCTATTTAGTCATCCCTTGGCAGAGCGACAGTTGAAATGATGCTGTGGAAGTTTGCTGTAACATTTAGATACATCACAGAGAAATGTCTGTGGCATTATATAATAAAATCCGGCTGTTGTTTGTCTTTTTTGTGGGTTGTAAAACCCATCCTGTGTTTATGTGTGAGATGATGGGCTTGTACAGTGTTGGCTTCCAAAAGCAGAGACAAAGAAGCCTCCCAAACAGATGGTGTCTTTTGCCAACAGGAACTGAGACTTGTCCCACCTTAACCTCAACCAGATCTGTAGTAATTAGACCAAGCAAGTATTAAAAATGGAGCGGTTTCTGTGAGTTCAGTGAGTTTACTATTCAACAGAGCCTCTGATAGAAATATATGACTTACTGCTGGATGTCCTGATCTGCTGACAAAATCCCTGCTGTGTATTATTTTAGATAAAAGCAGAGCTAATCAATCCTAGATAGGGAGCTGGTCTATGCAAGTGATGGGAAGAGCAGCAGTGTAGATCTTTACGCACTTAGATGATTTTCAAGAACTGTCATCACTGAATTATGTGCACGTTTCCATTTTCATTTAATGCAACAAAATAATAATGTCTATTAAAATTGCCCCATTTGTGTCTTAAGTGTAGCTTTTGTTATTTAAAAACACACCAGTAGGCCAAACAGTGCAACTTTAAAGGATAAATGATAGTGCTCTAATTTGTGTGTTTTATATAAGAACTATGTGTGAAAATGCTGAATGACCCTATTTCGTTAAAATGACCGCAAAACCTACGTTGTTGGAAAATTGATTTGATACAATGCCAGATATGTTTTCATGGATTAAGAGAAGGCTGTAGTCAGAACTACCCTAAAGCCCAAACCAAGGCCAAGTGTTGAAGTATTGTTGAGCTGGAGTCAATACCTGGGGTTAGATGCATACAACTCTGTGTGGCGTTATGAATAATACTGTGTGAATGCAGTATGCACAAAGACAACAATATGCATAGGTATTTTTCTGTCAGATTTCTAAAGCTGCCTGTTCCTGTTTTATACATCTCCATCATTGTGGAAAAGGAAGCACATGCACAAGCCTTAAATCCACTCCCACTGTCAGCCATAAGTAGACGTGGAAATGCCATTAACGATCCTGTGATATCTCATTCATAATTACAAAAATGTCAGAAAGATGATCAATGATTATAGCCCAAACAAACTTCACAGAGTGCTTTAAATTTATGGGAAAAAAAGTTAAACAATCATGCAGATACTGGGACATAATGGTTTGAATGTAAATAAAAAGTATTGTTTATTTCACCACTCATAAATAATTATTTAAAATTAAGTTTATAAATGTGCCTTTTATTGAAATGTCTGCAGCAATAATCCTCATATCACTCACAGCTAGGTCTACAAAACTGTGTGAGGTGCACACATTCTTGCCGCACTTTCTACTACCAGCTTATGTGTTGGACATAGTGCATGCATGGTTTTTGTGAGTACATCTGGCCTCTGGTCTCACAAAGTTTGACTGGACCTGAGACCAAGATCAAGTCCATTAAGAGCTTTAAGTGGGATTTGACCAATGCCCATCCAATATTTTTGATTCCATTATTGAGTCAGCATGACACACCCTCCTAACAGACAAACACATTTCAACTGATTGATGTGCATAGTATAAGTTTCAGTTTTGTAAAGTGACATTAATCCTGCAAACGTATCTATTTCACTCCTCTCTCTCTCTCCCCACACCCTTTCTGGCTCCTCTCACACACACATGTCACATCTGTATTTATTTCCCAAAATTGCAGTGCAAAACACTTTTGTTTGTTTATAGTCATGTATTCCACACTCCGTCTGCAGAGAGCCAGAACCATATTCCCATCTTCCTACTGTACACATCTTCCATGTGCAGTGTGGATGAGTTGAAAGTTACTTAAACATGTTCTAGCTCAGGTGGTTGCTATGTGCAGAGGTAATATTGACACAAACTAAGAAAACACTTGTGAGGGAAATGAACAGACAGCTGTAAAAGAATGTGTGTTTACATTCTTACAACATGCGCATCACTAACAAAGTATGTCTACAGTTGCATGCAAAAATGGTTCTCACCCACAGCATGTTAATATGGATCGAGTCTTTGTGTCTCTGCCTGCACTAGTAGCCACTGAGTGCTGCAGACGTTCTGTAATCTGTGGCCGTCCTGTCTGTGATGACTGAGCCACAGACCTGTTTGATCCTTCTCCCCTGTGGACGCAAGTTTCTCTTTGTGGCTCCATCAGCCCAGCCTCTTATCATCTGGTTGAGTCAGAGCATGAAGGACTTCATTAATCCTCCACAGAGAGTTCCTAGGTGTTGGTTTTCAACAGACGGAGGTGAAACGCAGGCTGTTCCTGGAACAGAGGGGAGATCTCTGTGTCGCACAGGTATCCAGAGAGCAAAGCGATGGAAATGTAAAGTAATAACTACAGAAGTCCACACAAAGTAAAAGAGTATACATTTGATTTTATAATAGACAGAGACAAAATGTTTTACATTGGCTCAGCTACACTTCATTTATTATTGATTTTAGTTCAGACAGCAAGTGAAAACTAGGTATAAAGGCCTGCAGCTACTGTATCACATGCTGCACTATTTTGTTATTTTGTTACTATTATTAGCTCAGTTTTTAAATATGAACAAGACATCACATAGGACAGCTGACCCTTTTTGAAGGTCACCAAAATCCCGAAAAGTCCCTAGTGGCTCAAAGTGAGAGTCACTGTATGTGTGTGTGTGTGTGTGTATGTGTGTCTTGACTCAAGATACTCTTTTACAGTTGGTCCTGATAAGTCTGGAGCTTACGGGTGGGTTGTATATAAATACTGTATGTATCAGACATATGTTTTGTGTAAAAGTGCTGGTGGGAAGGACTCCCTCCAATTTCTTTGGAGGGAGAAGACTCAGGAATGCTAACACCCCTGTGAGATTGTACTTAGATACAGAGGCACTTTGAGCAAAATGTTAATGTTAGCATGCACACAGATCACAATAACCATGCTAACATGCTAATGTTTAGCATGTTTAGTATTTTAGATGAGTGTCTTAGCATGCACAGAATTTACTATGTAGCATAACAAGGTAAGTATAGTTGAGGCTGATGGGAATTTTATTTGTTTTACAGGCATTTGGTCATAAACCAAAGTACTGGACAAATTAAAATTAAGACCTGATGATGATCTGATACATCATCTTGGAAGCATGATTTTATGTATGAAAGTTTGTGGCAGTCCTTCAAAACAGTTGTTTGAGGTATTTCTTTCTGGATCAAAGGGATGGACTGACAGACAGAAATCGCCATCTCTACAGTCATGCCACTAGTTTTTCTAAACATGAAAGAGAAAGGGACAAAGATTTTTCTTTGTGGAATAGCTCTTGATGTATTCTTGTCTCTATATAAAATAGAGAAACTGGGAGACATATCACAATGTCTCACCGACCGAGAGACTAAAGCTTCTGAAATTAATAGATACATTTTGATCCTTTGGTGAATGACAGACAAGTGTCTGACAGAGAGGAATCTTCAGAGATAAAGTCAAAGCATTGTTTTGAGATAAATAAGACACATGAGAAATAAAATATTCACCTCCATTTTATTCCCACTTGTTGAATTCTGACGTGACAGTTTTTATTCATAACAAAACAATGAATAGAGATATTGGCTGAACGGACTGCAGAAAGCTTTGATAGTGAAACGGAGAATAAAGACTGGGATAGAAATAAAGAAAAAGATGTTGATTGGTTGTAAAACAGAAACAGAGTTAGTTTCCGTGTGCCCAAAAAGAAAAATAGAAACCATTCTGCATTGAGCTCATCTCTACAGCACACGTGCAGTTGATTTATTATCAAATCATAATCTGCTGTCATATTAAAAACAGCAGTGTGTAAATAACATAACAATGACCATATGAATGAATAATGTGTTCATATTTAGTGTTGTGGCTGAGTGTACTTGTGGTGTGGCAGTATGTAACAACCAGATACTCTTTATCCAGCAGTCCCATTTGGCAGCTTGAGCACATGTCCCTTCTTATGAAGGCCCTTCCATATGCCTGTGTGTGTGTTTGAAACTATGAGCGTGTGTATATGCTGTGTTTGAGCTGAGGGCCATCTTGATGTATCTGGGCTGGCCACCTGTCTGAGCGGCTGATGGGGGCGTTTTCTAATCTGACAGGTAATCTGCCCAGCAGACACAGTGACAAACGACTCCCAGTGATACCCCCATCCCACCCTCTGCTATCAGGCCAAGGCTTAATCACTCACACGGACAAATCAGCCCTCAGGTACGCAAAAACGTATAGACACTTGGATAGTGTGACAAAGAAGCACATGTGTACTGTGCAGCCTCCGAAGGCCTATTTACTCTGTAGATAAATACCCTTACTAGCCTTAATAATGGAAGCAGGAAGATCTTATATGATTATGTGCTAGTTTTCCTATAGCCTTCTGTAGTTTATTGAGAAACAATGATCTACCTTGGCTTTGTGACTGATGGCCGAGTGTTTAAGAAAACAAACGGCATATCCCTGCAGCGCATGAGTACTTGTGAACTGCCTTGGTAGGACTCCTTGGGGAGAAGGGAAGCTATTTCATGTAAAGCAAATTGAACAAGGGCGCCAGCGTTTCTAAATTTACTCTGCAAAGGTAAATTGCCCAAGGGGCAAGCACCACCACAAGTTCATTCTCCCAATTATAAAGTAAACCTTCTGCAAGTTGTAGTTAACAGTTGCTGGAGGTAGCTTTGGAGTATTTTAAAGAAACTGCCAAATATTGTGGTTTTCCTGCAGCACCTGAGGGTTAAGCCAATATTTTGATTAATGACTAATATCTAGGTTGAGTGTAAGAGTATTTTCTATAATGTGGACCACTACAGTCCTATAATGAGCAAGATGTGAAGGGCATGCAATAAGACTGTTGGACACTGGTGCTGTTTTCTAATCCAGCAACAGCTATGAACAGCTGGAAAGCCTTATTGTCACCAACATTGTCTCTATGCTAGATACTACAAAACAAAGCCTGTCCCTTCTCACTCTCCTTCTCACTGTGTTAAAATACAGTACCATTGTCCAGTAAACAGTTTGCAGACAGAAAAGACAATAAGCATGAGAAGCAAACAGTATGCTGCTAAATTGAGTGGTGGAGTGTGTGTGATTGCTTGCTTATTGCTTGCTCTCACAAATACTGCTAGCTTGCTTGCTCTCAAAAATACACAGTAAAAATACTGTGAAATGGGCATGGACTTGAAGCACAAATTTTGCGTTGTGGACATAATTAATACTGTGAACACTACCTTCCTCCTTCGCAAACGTATAAATAACCGCGTACGCACCATTTTCAATCGATCATGCACACTATTTGCAACAGTCAGGCAACCTTTTCACGTTTATAACTTGCAATGTTGTTTCAAACAGTTAACATAGGGCAACCAAAATAACTTGCGTATGAAGGAAAGACAGTAGCTTCTATTAGTGCCATTTCTCCGGATTTACTCAGTACAAAAATGTGTTTCAGCTGGATGGCTCGCTGTTAAAGTTGTCATGTTGATTGGTCAGAATGCGTTGGCATTTCTGTTTTTATTATGAGTTTATATAGGCCTATACTGTGTATAACAATTTTATGTCTTAACAGAAAGGGGACAGTTCAAATGTGTTAATATAATAAGTACTGTGTACTCCAAAACACAGTCCTCCACTGTGACCAGTTTACACATTACAATTTTGATGATGATGGGCTTATTATTGTGTAACAGGAATTTTATTCAAATTTGTATTAACAATAACATTGATTACTTAGTTGGGTAAAAATGTGTATTAAAAAAGTGTATTTTCGCTCTTAAATTCTTTGATTTTAAATCTGTTACCAGGCCAAAGAGTTTTAAAAAAGGGCAAAGCAAAAATCTGATGGTTTAGTAATCAGATGTGAAGAATGCAAATATGATAATAACTTAATCAACTGCATCATTGTACTAATAGCTTGAACATTAGTGCTTAACAGTGTGAACATTTTCACCATAGAAATATTGAGCTGCTGTTAAACAAAAAAGTAAGCTAGCTGAGCTTTTTAATGCTGTAGGTCAGTGGTTCTCAACCTGGAGATAATTACCAAGGTCGCCAAATGGTTGTGGAGAATGACATACTGTAGCAAGCAGCACGGGGATGAGAGACAGGAAGCAGCTCTCAGCTATATCAACCCTTTAATGATATTCAGCTCAAAAACACTATATACTACAGGCTATATACTCTGTTATTATACATGTTAACAGGCCCAGTTACCTCAGTAATATGAAAATGTATTTTTTTATCTATCATTCCTTTAGGCCCAAACCATACTGGTTGAACTGGGGAAATATTACAATATTCCTGTCATAACAACTTTCCGGAGTGGGTGGGGATTCTAAATGTAAGCACTGCTGTAGGTAACTTTGCACCCAAGATGATCTTTTAATTCTGTGTGGTGTATGGGTAGTTGTCAGGCCATGTGACCTCCTCAAAAACGTGGACATGTGTTGTCAACTTTATTTAAATTATTTATATTCATAGCAGGTTTTGTGAACTGAGCCGGACAGAACTTTTGACCTGTCTTAACTAGCGTAAAAGGGGCATGTCTTTTTATTTGAAAATGATAATGTCATGAAGTATTATAAAATGTAAAAGTATGTACTCTTGACTATTCCCTCGCAGTAAGTGAATACATAAAATATGAAATTTACAGAAAGACATACGTTTAATGGGATTAAGCTGAACTGTCCAGAAACCAGCAGCAATGTACTGATAACAAAATGTTACTGCAGTGAAACAAAATCATACAAGCAGCAACAGCACTGAAAATGCAACATCTGTTCTTCAGAATAAACTTTGACATTCATGCATTGTTCTTTATGCTACTATTACATATTTGTTACTACCACTTATACCTGCATACATCACAGTATGTGTATACAAAATATATGTTCATAATAGCTGTTTAAAAGCTGTTTAACCATCACACTGAGAATGAAAAGAATGTCATTGGCAGCGACTGCTTCACTGTAATTGTTGTGCATGTGACAATAAAAGAGCTTGAACTTCGACAGAGCTGTTTTGCAGCTGACAGAATGGCAGTCAACTATCTATTGTCATGATTCCTCCTCCTGCTGCTGCTGCTGCCGTGTGTGTTTTATCGTAAAGCAGCTACCCAGGCAGACAGGTTTAATCCATCAGTTCATTTATGAAGAAGCCATTACCAAATGTGAGCCTGCTGCGGCAGCTTGGCCTCTCTCTTCCTGCAATCTCTTCAGCTTTACTCTGCAAAGGCTTCTCATTTCAGAGTGCATTGCTCTGTCGTTCACTCAATGAACACAGCTATGGCCCAGGCAAAATGCAACTGGTGACAATGTAGCAATACTGCTGGGCTGCATTAGCAGCCGTTATTGTGACAAAGTGCATTTCTCAGTCTCTACCATGGGTTAGGGTAAGATCAGCCCCATCTTCTGAAGAAAGAGCCTTGAATATTCTTTCCTCCTCTATTGGCTTTGTAAGATTGGTTATTTTCATTTACATATATGCCAAGAATATGCAAGCAAATGAGGCAGGGAAATTAGAAGAGAGGGAAGCCAAAGTGGTTCCAGGTGGTGCACTGTGATTTTAACAGGGGTGGAATAATTGGATGTATTATGAAATCATAAAAGATTCATTATAGCCGCTATGCAGGAAATGGGATCTGAGCCAGGCTGTTTGTTCTGTGTGGTGTGGATGTGCAAATCAGGTGGCGCAGACAGGAGGATGTGTAACTCAAATGGAAGAGTGCTAAGTGGTTATGTTGAGTTTATTTTAAGGGGCCCTGGTGAATAAAGGTATCATCTGACTCCATCGTGATTCTTTTGTTGCCATTATTATTTTCTATTTAATATGTTTATCTAAAGCTGGAAGCAAGATACGGTATAGAATTGATTGTATCTGAGTGGGAAAAGTCACATTTGGAAAGAACCAAAATGACCGATATTTTTCTTTTACCGATAAATAGCCTTTTGTGTGCGAGATAAACCACTTCAACTGCAGAGCAGAAGTCTTTGTGCCAGCAGTTATTCAAGAGGTTCAGGCTGAGCATTCAAGGTCTTTTTTTGCAGGATGGAAATCTGCACTTGTCAGAGCTGTGCAAGCCTGCAGTACTTGTCTGGGTGGGGTCAGCGCTGGAGTCATCTGTATTGGGTATCTGTCTAATTCACTTGTCAAAATCACTTGGATGGATAGACATTCGCTGCCAGGTTCCTGTCGTCATTGCTACATTTTGAGGAGAAGAAAGAAACTGGGAAATTCTTCAAATGCAAAAAGAAAAATTGAATTATGGCAAAAAATATCATGTCTATATCCAGAATGATGTGATAGAAAGCACTTTGGTTTGCTTCAAAATTATTAGTATATTCCCCAAAACCTCCTGTAGTTGTGATCATTACCCGTTGCTGAGCACGCACACTGAACAAGATTCAGCTAATATATGAATATCCAGCATCTGTGGATAGTGAAGAATTTATAAAACCTAATTAAGTCTTGTCGGTTTAATAGGCATGGGGTATGTTCATCATTAGGAGACTCATCACATATTAATTATCATCCTAATTGTGTGTCTTCCTTCCAGCTTTGGTCCAAAAAAAGCTTTTTTATTAAAAAATAATAATAACTGCGCTGCTTTCATCCATACAGAAGTTCATGAGATGTCTTTAGGTTGCATGTTGAAATGAAATGTTGTTTAATGGTGTACGGTACCTTGAGGCGCTGTACATTCAGCTCTGCCTTGTTCCTGCTGACTGCAGCACTGAACCCTTTGGCACCTTCTTTTCTGAATCATTAGGTGGTATCAGATAACAGGAAATGAATGGAAACATTTAGTTACATGCCATCAAACTAAGTGTCCTCAGCTTCAACTAAAACATACTGCATTTACAGTACACGCGTGTTTGCCTGCGAAGCTCTCAGTATGCCATTATTACACCCCTCTCATCTCAAGTTTTTGTTTATACAGTCAGTTTATTTCTGAACATTTACAATATAATGGCATCTGCACAAATACAATGCAACACTCATCATTGTTACTGTTCACAGTATTAAAATTGACAACAGACCAATAGCTGGGCTCTCACCGTGGGCTGAAACAAACAACTGGTTATTAATAAACCTGCTGATCCTTGAAGAGGTGGGGGATTGCTGTGGGATATTGTTCATGTGAAACAACTTTTATATCTCTCCTCTAAGGCCAGTTAAAGCTGTACACAAACTCCCCTGTGGCTCACTGATTTCCCAAGTTCCCTTGAGCTTGTCTGCATTCAATGTACCTCTTAAACATGTTGCTAAATTACACAACAAGAAGCTTCTTCTTGTAATCTCATTACTGTGTGCAGTGACTGTACCTGTTTTGTAATTGTGTAATCCTCACTGCAAAAAAGCAATTCTAAAAAAAAGTCTAAATAATATTTTAAAATGATTAAATCTTGTTTTTTTTTTCTAACCCAAGATGAATGAGCATGTCAAGCACCATTTGTATAATACTATTACACCTCTGTCAAGGTACCTGGCCTTGATTTCTCTAAGAAAGAGATACAATCTACAGCTAGAGCTGACAAAAAAACAAGCCTGAAACATGGATTGAATGGCTTTCACAATTACAACCAAGACATCTATTCAGAGAATACTGACTTTGTTCTTTTCATGATCAGACCAGTCTTAACACTAAGCAAGAAAATATATTTTTTTCTCTTTTCTTAAAATGGTTAGAGGCTTACCACCTCATATTTCATTATAGTAGTATTACCAAAAATGACTCTTGATTCTAGATTTTTTAAACAAGGTGTGAGAGTTGGCCTTACTTCAAGATGGCAAATCTAACGTTTTAGTTTAGTTTTTTGATAGAATTATTAGGCATTATTTGACAGGGGAGGTGGATTTTTGCAGTGCTGTGTTAATTCCTCCAAACAATTAATGTACGGACTCATCATTGTGTATGGGAGGGTGTTGGTATTCAGCTCAGCCTCTGACTAATTTCAGAATTCCAGTTCTTTCCATTATTTTCGGCCAGTCTCTTCTCTTTCCATCTTTGTATGTTTCTGATTCTGATTTGCAAGGCTAAAGTTGCCGAACTTTTTCACATTGTGTTGCTGAGTCGTTGCTTTATTCGCACCACCCAAGGATAATTCTTCCCGTTGACTTTGTATGCAATCACACCTCTAAAATTCACCTCACATCGTGTATGATGGTAAGACAAATACCAGTACTAACAATTATGTTGAACCCTCTTCATAGCTTTTATCTAACCTATTAACTGTATTATGAAAGCAACATTCTTGAGCAATGTGTCTGGGTGAAAATGTCCATGCATTGTGAGTGCAAAACTTCCTTCACTGTGAAGTAAGAGCATAGCTACACATTCATAACGCCTTTTGGTATTTACAGACTGTTTACCGCACACAGACAAGTATTTGACACATGAAACATAATTCCTATTCATTTGGTGGTTGTCATGCTGGAGGTTAAATCCCTCCAGCACTGGATCTATTGCAGATCCATGCAGATCTATTGTTGTTGTATCTGAGTGATATTCTAACATTTGGTTTTTTATAGCATAGTTGTAGGACAACACATGAACCTTTAGCTCCAACTCGATCGCATACTGCATGATTTTACAACCTAATGTAAACAATAACTTAGATGGGGTGGTGGTAGTATATATAATGCATTTCATGAATGAATGCACAGGGGATTGCAAAAGGTCAGGGAGAGTTTACACAGCAATATGTGGCAGATGGAGGGCAAAAAGCAAGAGTGAATAATTTAAAAGGGAACTGACACTGTAGTGACAGAAGGACAATTCAGAATTAATCCATTTTACCAAATTTGTCTGCCAGCGTATCATACACGTCTTCAAGGACCCATGAGCAAAACTCGATTTGATTTAACCTTCTGTCAACTATAGGAAATTCAGTGTAGCTCCATATCAGACACACAGCTGCTGATGTAGTGAATGGTTTGCATAATAGCTGCTTAGCAAGCCACACAGCGACAAAAGCAAATGCGACATCAATAGCAGTAAATGTAATAATTGAACCAGCCTGCCATTGAGCTGGCAAGCAGTTATCAGACAAGCACAATCACCACTTGATTGTGACACCAAATTCCCCATTGATTTCCCCTGATGTACTATACATACTGTAGCACTGAGAAGAAACAAAGCTGTCTGTCATGCAATTAAATCTATAGCAGCTCATCGATTCCCCTTGCCGGCAGAGGCTGCGCAAGAATAACTTTCTTTCTACTTTCACATAAAGCCGTATAACAAAACCCCAGCAATACATTCAATATGCCAATCTCCTAAAGTGAGCTCCTAGTGTTCACTTTTTTAAGGCATGTGCCTTGTAACCTGAAGGGAAAGCTTGCTTGTGTATGTGTTATGAGTCGGCATGAGGGTGTACCTGCGTGTGTCCTTGTCTGCTTAAGGTTGTGACTGTGTGCCTGTAACTCTGTTGAAGAATTCTGGACACATGTCAAGTCCTTTCATGTTTTATGAGGGTGCCGGCCGAGGGCTTGTTCACAGTGTGAGCTAAAGGCACAACAAGGGCACCTGTCACTTGATAGCACGCCTATTGTGCTTTCCCTTCTCCCAGCCATGTTTCAAAGAGAAGCCCTTAAGAGATGGAGGGAGGAAGGAGTAGGAGAGGAGGAGGGGGTGAGGCTAGAGGATGGTGTGAGGGAAGAAAAGAGGAACAGCCTTTTATGTCTCACCGGAGCTTGCTGCTACTTCAGTAATGGCCAGAGCTAATAATTGACAGTAAAAGCTCAACAAAATGAATCGCGGGATGTTTCAGATCCGCAGTGTCTCCAGCAGCTGGGAGGAGTTTTGATGTTAAATGTTAAGATGAATACCCCCTGGTATATCATTTTTAAAGAGGATAAAGACATTTGTACTTTAACTGCTCCATTTTTAACAGTAGGGTATGATTTTTAACCACTAAGTGTAACATCTTCTTTAATAACCACATTCTGGAGGCCCTGTGAAAGACTTTCTTTCTGTTCAACACAACTGCTGTTGTACAGTTATATGTTAGAGTGTTCAGAAATGCCACTTTGGTCCAGTGTTGGTATAAAAAAGAAAATAAGGCAGTTGTTTGTAATTATCATATTTTGACATTTTTCCAGCACAAGAATGTGTGAGGCTCACCTTTAATTAGACAGTGATAATGAGAAAAGCACATTCCTTTCTAATACAGGAAGGTTTCACAGCCAGCATGTAAGAAGCAATTTGTTTCACCTTTGAGTTGTTTACATAATTTTGATTCATTTAGAGGGTGAGAATAAAGCAGTCTGGAGTGAGTGCCTAATAACTTCAGTTAGATGGAGTGAAAGGTTACCAACACCGTAAACAAGCAGCTGTGAGCTTGTCACGCTGCTGTTTTGATAGACTGGAGCGGTGTAGATTAAGGTAACTTGATTTCTGAAATGAAAACCGGGGACATTTTTGGTTTGTTGGTCAGTATTAATTATATGAAAAGGGGGACAATTTGGGTTTTATAATCTGTCAAATATAACTCTTCTGAATGAAATCAAGTCAAGTCTGAGGCAGAAAATACCTTTCAGTCAATAAGTAAAGGCTGCAATCACTTTCTGGCAAGAATACTGCATTTTATTTGTTGTTTTGGCAATTTAAAGGTATTTTAAGAGGTAAAATATACTAGGTGAGTTATAATCTGTCAAATACAAGCCTCATAAATATCAAGTCATTTCAGGGAAGTAATAACCTTTCAGTTAATAAGTAGAAGCTGCAGTCACTCTGGCAAGTCCACTGCATGGGTTGTATTAGCCATTTAAAGGTGTTTCAAGAGGTGGACTGGACTGGTTGGCATATACTTATAATGTAGAGTCATAAGGATAATTGCAAAAGAGATCATGTCTGTATTTTATACATAACTCAGCAGTACGTCATGTTAAATATAGGCTATATTCCGTTTTCCAAATATAAGTAAGGATATTAGACATCCGCCTATTCATAGATTCAAATTCACATTCCAAAGAAAACGCTCCCTTGGAAGGCAAAAAATACGTTATTTTCAACTGCCTGCCAACCAGGAAGCAAGTGATACACCGTAATTTTGAGTTTGTTACTTTTTGCTTTGTCAAAATGCTGGATGGATGTTGTGCTTTCGGATACATTAAGGTAAACGTAAACATTACCACAGCCGAGAGCTGGCAGGGAATACGCCAACGGTGCTGTCGAGGGATCGAAAGTACTTGAAGTTTGTGTCCATATTCATCTTTTTGTCGAGTTGAGAGGTGATCCAAATAAAATGTAATGGCCTTAGCGGCGTCTCTACGAGGGAGTCTAGTGTGAGCCGCTATCTTGGTCTGTTGTTTTGCCGTCCATAGTGTCAACAAACTGGCTTAATAATAGAGCAATATCTAGCCTATGTTTGCTAACATTAGATAAAATTTAGCAACCAAGGTAGCAGAAAACCCTCTAGAGTTGAGCAATTTTTCAAAGAAATAATGTGTTATTTCTTCTTTCAAAAGTTACATACTGTACACTCAAACATGGCGGTGGTGCTTTGACTACTGCATGCAAATATACTCATGACAATGACAATGACAATGCTAACATGCTGGATTATGTGAATCTGAATAATTTTACATTAGCGTGTTAGAATGCTAATATTTTATAGTAGTCCTAGAGTAAAGTACAGCTGAGGCTGAAAAATATCATTAGTTTGACAGGTATTTGGTCACAAACCAACATATTGGACAAATTCAAATTCCAAACAAACACACCCAGTAGTTGTTGAGACATTTCACACAAAGCTACAAATGTGAACCATGGTGGTGCTAGAGGAAAGGTCAGGGAATCACCAAAGTCATAAGGGTTCATTTTCTGGGCACCATAAATGCCTGCACAAAATTCCATAGTAGTTGTTATTTGTCAGATTGAAGTTAAAATAGTTTGGACCAAAGTGGTGGACCGACTGACAGGGCCCATATTACCATGCCTAGAGCTGTGACAGCTAGCATCAGCTAGCAGCTACTCTCTTAGATGTTACAGCTGTTTCATGGCAACTTGAGGAGACCACTGTGTTTTACTCATGCAAGCAGTACCTGAAGTGCAACACTTGTTTGGACACAGGGCCCTACAAAATGATAACACAATCATTAGTTGCAAACTGATACGTTCACTTCATTGTTTACCAAAAACATGAGCTTGTTCAATGCTCCCACAACAATCCTTCTCTCCTTTAAACCAGTTTGCTCCATCTGTCGGCCTAATAAGACTTCTACAGTACAGAATGTAATCAAACAATATTTAATGAACAAGATGAATGAATATTAACTCAACTGAGTCTTTGCTGCTACTGGCTGAAAATCCAGCATTCCCTCCACTGACAAATTTAAGCAAAAATTATTACCTGTAAATTATAGTATAATAATATTATTAATTGTATCATCTGAATCAGGCCCATTCAAACTAGCTCCACCAGATTTTCATGTGTACATTTTTAAATGTAAAATAATATTTTTACTATGGCTTGGCTTGATGTCCATCTAATCAATCTTTTAATTATATTGTATATTATATTTAATCAAAAACAAATCTATGTCTATTTTTTGCTAGCTTGCATTAGTCCAGACTTGTAACTAAACTTAACTGAGTGACAGAAAATCACTTGGCTTGTTTTAAAATTCTGTGTGCCTATCAGGCGTGCCATCACGGCCATATTGTCTAGACTGGTCTGCACAGAGACAGCGGCTGGACAGAGCACGTTTCAATTTGTGCACGTGCATTTGAACACATGTGGTTCTCTTTTCCGAGATGCAGTTTATAAATCACCGTTGGCATTTGTCAAATGTAATAAATAGTTGTCAGGCACCAAGTCACAGAACACAGCCCTGGAAGTGACTGGCAAGCAAGCAAAACACAAAGAAATGGGATGCCCAGCTATGTTAGCAAGACTGACAGACTAAAGATGCACTGCAAAATAGCACATGAACTTTACATTACTGTTATCTGCTGACATCAAACATGGAGAGGAGAGAACACAAGTTTGCCTGATTGCTGTTCCTGACTTTCACTCTCATTGTGTTTTTTTTTCATTTCCACTGACAGAAAGGCATTCTGGCAGAAAGCCTTGAGGTCAAACTTCTCTCATGTGCAGGTCCTACACAACTTGTGAGTGTATAGGGACTAGCCATCAACACAGGATAACAGGCAGCGAGAATGGGAACAGATGAGCATCACAAAGTAGGTAATGCAGTTTATTTAGGGCCATTATTAATCACCCAGAGAACCTGATGTGGAGAGGGCAGAAAAGAGTACCAGCAGCTTGTGAGAAGTGCCGCTGTGCAAGAGAAAGTCATGGTACACCAAAGAGTTCAATGTCTACATTCTGGTAATGTGTACCAGTGAGTACCGGCCCACTTCCAGCACTGCTTGCAGGTACATCCTTCACCAGCCTGCCAAAGCCTGTCATGTTTTAACAGATTGTCTCTATTCTTTAGAGATCACCCTACACACAGCTTAACGTCATTATCTGATGAGTTATATTATTCTCACATTTCATTCATTTACAGACAGTGCCCAAAGTCCTGGTACAGGCACAGCTCAGATACACCAGCAGAAAGAAACAACACCTACAGACGCTCTGAGGCTGACCTGAGGGCAGAGAAACAACATGCCATACATCTCTTTCTGAACATCTTTCTGAACATGCTCGCAATGCCTGTGCAAATAAACTGATCGACTCCTAACCTCCATTTCTGAAGGAGAGTGAGATCTCCTTAGGCAAAGACTAAACAGTTATTAGGAAAACGAGTAGATGACATTGATAAGACTTTTTTAAGAAGCACTCAAGGGGACTTTTAAAATCCCTTGACATGTGTTCTTGTTAGTGCATTAAACACTAACAGTGCTGTGTTATCTGGTAGCCAGAGAAAAAACTGCGATGGTGGAAGTTGATTTGCTTGCTTTTCTAAACTAACGGTACATTACAGGCCCTGAAATATAATATGCAAGTTATGCAGCAGGCTCTTGTTTCTGCTGTGAATGCAGCTCCCTCCCAATTGTGATTTAAGCCAGAGTGCTTTAAAGCCTTTATTGCAAATCATCTGCTTAGCTATTACGCTGGGCTGTAACTGTGGCCTTTATGGTTCATAAACAGTGTTTTGCTTTCATACACTAATGATCATTATACACTGTTAAAACCAAGTGTCAGAGCATGTCTTGGTACTGCATAGCTGTGCAAATTTACAGTATTTCAGACTGGTTTATAGCTAAACCCAACTTCAAGCTTTGTCTCCACATTATGATTACTGTTCATCGTTTATATGCTTTAAAGGATTGCATTGCTTCACAGCCAAGCCTATCAATTCCATTAATCAAAGTAAAGGTTCAAATATGATTTTCCAGGTTGATATTATTAATGTATGCATTGATAGTCTTTCGCTTTGGTCGGTTTTCAAAGGTATTATCTCTTTCACATGAAAAAAAAAAAATCCAGAATTTATTTTTTTATTACAAACATTTTTTTCCCCCGCTAAACCTTCATGCAATTCAGTGTGTGCAGAATGATAGCAACATCAGCAGCGGAGTGTCCTTAGTTGTTTTGATCTGTTTTGATGTGTGGTTCATCTTACAGCGGGAGCGATCTGTCATCATTCCAAGTTAGAGACATCAGTTAAACACACTTCACTGTTATAAATACCGTCATTCACCCACTTGAAACTGTACTTTTATATTATCCTTTACCTAGCTGTCTATCAGTCTGGCAGGCAGAGTCTAGTTCTCACTTAAAAACTTTAACACCAACACACTTTGGGTTAACACCCCAAAGCGGGTGATGTATGGATGAAAGAATTGTGCATGCATTATGCACATGACTTTCAGCTTAAAGATGCAAGTTAGTGAAGGCAAATGGGCTCTTTGTGTCCTCTTTCAACTGGCAATGAGGATTTATTTACAGTGACAGCAGCATGTTTCTCTTTCTCTCTGTCTCAGTCTCTCATTTTCTCTCCGCCATTGGTCGGGCTCTGTGCACTGTCAGCTCGCTGCTGTATTGTGGGGAAAGCCTGGCGGCACCGGGATCTGTCTGAAGCTTTGCAGGAGTCGACAGGGAGCTCTGAATGATCTCCTGGAAGAAGATTTAAACTCTGAGCTCTTTAATGTGTTTCTGGGGAGGCAAGCAGGCAGGCAGGCAGGTGGGTACACAGGCACCATCATCTCCCACTGGAGATGATGTGGATGATGCC
The DNA here is from genome assembly GCA_024633595.2 of Lepomis macrochirus. Lineage (NCBI taxonomy): Eukaryota > Metazoa > Chordata > Actinopteri > Centrarchiformes > Centrarchidae > Lepomis > Lepomis macrochirus. The sequence goes on from JALXJV020000021.1 coordinate 26,883,107, forward strand.
TGAAATGTGAATAAATTAGGAGTGAGGCGCTGTGTTGATGCTCCAGGAGATAACCTGGGAAAGTGGTGAGAGATTCTTCTGCAAATAGTTCCCTAAGGTGGGAGCCAGGTGAGCAAAAGCAAACTATTCATCTTTGCACGTTTAAGCAAGGCATGGTTGTGATCTGAGCCTAGGGCGTTGCAGTGGTGATTTATTTTCATCTTCTTTGCTTTGGGTTATTTCTCCCTTGCCTTTTTGCTCTTTTTCTTCAGGTAAATTGCAGCTCTATAGTGCAGACCCAAAACGGCCTGAGTCAATACAGGAGCTATGAAGTTAATACATTTTAAGCACAATGCACGGATACTGAGAGAAAAGACTGACATATCATCCATCTACCAGAATAAAAGCCCAAACCTTTCATTAAACGACAACCAAAATGCAAATAACCATGAGGCAGGAGACCTTATTAATAATTCATGAATTGTTCCCATAAGCAACAACAAATCAATAGTATTCCCCATCCCTATTCTGATGTCAGGGAGCTATGTGTTTCAACAGCATGGTTAAGAAAAAAAATAATTTTACAGTTAGAGCAAGCAAAGAAAAAGGAATAAATGTAAAAAATAAATAAATAAATAAATGAAGATCCCACAAAGATCTTCTAAAGTCCAGAATAAGTTACACAGGGTTTTATTCAGGAGGAGGTTTGAATTGAATCCAGACACTAAAATCCACAACACCTCTCATACTGTACATCCTGATGTATTCATCTTCCTCTACACGGTAACTGAACTGCACAGTGTCACCAGTGCCGTCATCCTTTCCACCAGCATCCTCTTTTGAAAATCAGTAGCAGTGTGATTGAGATCAGCTTGCCCAGTAGTAACACAGCAGCCTAATATTAACAGGGTGATGCTGTCAGAGCCATATGCTTCACTTGCCTCACCTAGAGCCTGGCAGACGTTTAGTATGCAGGAGCTTGCAGTGTAAGACTGATAGCCGTCTGCTTCAGGCCTTTTAGCTTTTACAGCCTCCTCCTCCTCTGTGTGTCCCTATCATCTCTAATGATTCACTTAGGACCTGATCTGAAAATCAAATCCCAATGCATGGTTTGGAATATGCCATTAAACAAGCAACAACACATTATGCCCAGGGTCACTCATAGCCATTAGTGGAATTGGATCAGTTTTTAGGTTCATTACCTCTGTGTGAATTGGATGGCCTCATTGGAACATTTCACTCTGCAGACTGCTCCTGTTTAGGCCAGGCAGCACAGGTGCTTTGCCCTATTAAATACATACACTACACAAATTATTTACTGAAAGCTCAATCATTTACTTGGATAGTGTTCTTCATTTCTCCATAGAATGAGAAGCCTCATACATAGGATTTTTTTAAAAGTACTGTACAAGACTGCATGGCAATAAAAATTGGCTAAAATCATAACACAATATTATTGCAAATATTCACATCAAGTCTAAAAGCGGAAATAGGAATATTTTTAAATGACTGGCACACAACGCACAGCACACAAAGTTAGATTAGTGGTTTGAATTTTCATAATGAATGACATCAGCTGACAGAATGTAAAATGGTCATTTTGAGACACTGTCTAGCAGCCAGTTAGCTTGACTTAGGAGATTGGAAACAGAATATTAGACATTTTGACGACGCCTTTTTTTGAGAGTTAGTTGAGAAATTTGATTGATTGACTGTACACTAAAAATGAAGCTAACGCTATAAGCCAAGTAACAGATAGCTTTGTCCAAGGGTAACAAAATATGCCCACTACCACACAAAGAAGCTCACCACTTAACACAAGTTATATCTCATTTGTGAAATCCCTACAATACTAATGTGTAAAAATGGCATGTTGTGGTTTTACAGTGGGCTATGTGGGTTATTTCTTGGTCGGATGCAGTAACTTCCCAGAGTTTTGAACGTGTCGTTTTGGTTTATGTACGGGTTAACCAAACAAGATAAAATATGTTGATTAGCAAGCTTTAAAGCTGCTTTTAAAGCTGCTGGCAGGCTTTTGCTACCTTTGGACAGAGCCAGGCTAGCTGTTACTTAGCGAATGTGCTTATTTAGCAAAATGTCTAAATATTCCTTTAATTATTTTACCTACTGTCACCTAACTCATTACAGCATGTTGTGTGAATCTCGCCAACAAAAGGTTATACCTGTGAGACATCTGTGACATGAATGGTTTGGAGCTTTCAAGTCGATGAAGGCAATTTCACATTCTTCCCATTGGTTCATAAAGCAGCTGTCAAGAATGTGACACACTCAGTCGAAAATTGAAAATGGTATTGCTCACAGAGAAGTACTAATGTTATGGGTGCAAGAGTATTTCATCTTTTTCCAAAATGCAGTTTCAGAATAGATGAGGGATGTAGCCATCCCTCTCTGTCATGTCCTCATGTTAACCATTATGCCAGTCATAACAGCGCGCTTGCATGTCTGTCTTCTAGGTTACAGTGTATTTCACAGGAATATCTCTTTCTAAATCTCTTTGTATCCCATAAAAAGTGAAATGTATACAGGAATATAAATTTTAGAAATATAAAATGCATCCTACTGAGAATCCCTGCTTAAGTCAGCATATAGTAAACTGCACTGGAAAACTAATTTAATGACAATAGACTATAATTGTTATATGCACCATAAAACTGTACGTGAAAGGACAACCATGTAAATGTAAGAACACAGCAAAGCTTATGGGGTTATATTCACATACATTGTTGTACCATTAGTCTGCTCGTTTCAGGCAAATTTCATCATACGTGCTATACATCACAAAGACGGTGTTGCTTCCTTTGTATGCACTCTTCTGTGATGTAGATCTGTGCACACTTCTGCTGGGAGAGGCAACAAGTAAGAAAGTTGTACAGATAGTGAAAAGCCAAACAGTACAACACTGAGAAAGAACGGTTGGTTCCCAACTTGAAAACAAGATTAAGGTGTTACTCTGCAGCATTTTGCTCTCAACTAAAACCTCTGATATGATCCAGTAAGATTGTATCTTGACGCAGGTTCCATTGTATTTTGGAAATCTTCCCAAAGGACTTTCTATTTTTGGATTTCTGAAGGGTTTTTTTTTTGACAAGTGAAGGCAAAGAGTGAGAGGAGAAAAAAAAGAGGATGCAGCTACATAAGTCTACTATCTCTTCACAGTTAAATGTATGCAAAGCTATTCATGTGCTGCCACTCCACTGATCCACACAGATGCACAGGCACATGCAGACGCATCAGTCTGGAAATAACAGATCGACATGCTTACATGAGATGTGTATTGATTGCACCTAAGGGTGGGATGATTACTTTCTAAAGTGTTAATTCTGTTAGACATGGATACCAAAGCATTCTGGGATGATTAGGCACTTTGTCCTGGGATGTTTCAACATTCAAGTGAAAAACTAATCATTTAGATGTGTGAAAAATGACATAAAAGACTGTCTGCTGTATTGCAATCAAGGCAGCAGATTTTACAGGTTTGCAATATGTGTACTATTGTGGTTTAGCGCAGCATGAATAACAATTGACTCTGAGTCAACATAATGAGATTTCACTTGTCATTCTCTATGCTGTAAAATTATTCAAAAAAACAATGAAGTAGCATTTGGCAGTGTTTATTTGGATGAATCAATTTCAGGCTTGATAACAACATTGAAGGAGGCTCCTGGTGAGATTGACTTTTTAGTTCCATCAGTGGTGAAATAGTTTTCTATCACTTTTTGCTGTGATGTTGGCCACTATCTTTGTGCCTCGTACCTCTTCTGAAAATTAGTGGTAAAGTTGAAGGGATGGAGGTTACAGTGCATACTCATTAACATGGCTAGCAGTGTTTTTAGATTTAGCTAGCAGTGTGGCTCTAAGGATGGCACTGTCTGTTCACTATCTCAACAACCTTTGGATGGATTACCATGAGTCTTTATACACACAGTCATGGTTACAAGAGGATTATGACTTTGGTGATCCCCTGACTTTTCCTCTAGGGCTTAATGAAGCAGACACTTTTGGTTTTCAGTACAACGTCTCTGCAACAACTGGGCTGCCATGCAATTTTGTATCTTTTTTGTAATACATCACCAGGTCAAAAATTCAATTTGTCCACTACTTTTCCATATGACAAAATACCTCCAAACCAAAGACATTAGTATTTAGCTCAAAGCACTGCACAGGCTAACAGAGATGCTAGTGTGGCTGTTAATTCCTCCTCTTGTTATCATGGAAAAGACCTCAAGATGTTTGTGTAAAATGACGCACGACAACATGTAATTTTAGTCAAACAAGAAGTGTGTGAGGTTTCTGTAGAGGCTTAAGCATATATCTGCAGTGTCCCTTAGGAGTTAAGATGCCAACCATGAACCAGAACATCCCTGATTCCTATCCAAATGGAGACCTGTGTTGCGTCTCGCTCTCCCTAATTTCCTGTCATCTCTCTACTTGAAATAAAGGCTGAACATATTGAATGCTAACTACTTCCAAAAAGGCTCTGTAGCCTTCTTTGTGCGTATGCTTGAAACTAACCTTTTATTGGACTGAACGTCTTAAACTTGCTTCTGACACCCAAGAAATTATATTCATTGTTTTGAACCCATTTTATAGTCCCGATTGTGTATGAGAAAAGGTCTCACGTGTCCTGCAGTTCTGACTGTGGGCACTGTGAGACATGTAGTAGACATGTAGTGTCAAACTAATAAAATATCATGTATAAAAAACTAATAAAATATCATGTATATCATATCTATTTAAAATATTTGAAAACAGGAGACCTGTCCAGGGTGTACCCTGCCTCTCGCCCGATGTCAGCTGGGATTGGCTCCAGTCCCACGCAACCCTGTTCGCAGGATCAGCAGTTGACAATGGATGGATGGATGGATGGATGGATGGATGGATGGATGGATGGATGGATGGATGGATGGATGGATGGATGGATGGATGGATGGATGGATGGATGGATGGATGGATGGAAAACTCCCTTGGTAATGCATTTTTCACTGCACTGCACATCACTTCTACCATCTCCTTTAACCACTCTGTTATACACTGCTCTGCATGAAGCTAGATAGAATGCCTCGAGATAAAACAATATAATGAGTTATTATTGGTGTGAGAGTGTGTGTGTGTGTGTGTGTGTGAGTGTGTGTGTACTAATGTCATCTTTTATCTAGCTCTCATCTTCTTTGATCGTTGACATTTATCTCTAGTTTATCTTTCATTCTCACAGCACTTGCAGTGTCCAGGGTCAAAGTCTTCTCTCATTTTTTGCTCAATGACCAGCAAAAAAGGTTGTCAGTTTCACCCTATCAAAGCAGAGGTCACTATGCCGAATAGACAAGGGCAATATGCGCCTTTTCGTTCAGCTCCCAGCAGGTTGTTGACATGAATCAGACAACAGGCTCAGCAAAAAAAAAAAAAAGGACAGGCACAACTTGACTCATGGTTAGCTTGGCAGGGACGTACACAGTGGTGGTCCTTTTCTATTACTGCTCAGATGTGTAGTCAGAGGAGTTTATGACATCAGTGTTTGACTGCCAAAATGACATGCTATGCAACACTGAATTGTCAAATAAATGGTTCCCTGTGAAGTTAAAGTGATGTTAAAAGAATCTGTACGACTTTTGTGTTGTGTTGAAATTCCCCTTTTGAGCCTTGCAAAATAGATTTTTATAAGATTTCACTTCTCAAACAAAGCTCTGGTTTTGACAGCTCTAAAGGTGCTATTCTTCTTCTGTTCCAAAGTGATGCAACATCTACCAACAATATGCATGGGCTTCGTTATGCTGAGAAACCTGGCCTCCTTCCTGCTGCCTTGTTTCCTCCTCTGTCACTCCTCCCACCGTTCTCTTTTGCTGCTATCTTTCTCTGACACAGCTCATTACATTAGCAGGGCTGCGTAGTTAACATACACACATGGTTTGCACACACACACACCTGGCTCATTGGACTATAGCTGTAGTGCTGTCACGCACGAGGGGGGTGGGCAAAGGTTTGACAGGAGACAACGGGCTGTTGTTTAACAGACAAGCAGTGAAATGCATGGCAGTGTAATTGCAATGAAGGGATAATTTGACAGCCGCTTGGTTATCATAGCTTGCAATTCTCCCATTCTCCCTGAATCCCTACACTGACACACACACACACACACACACACACACACACACACACACACACACACACACACACACACACACACACACACACACACACACACACACACACACATACACACACATACACACACACACTGTATACAAAGAAGGTGCAGAAGCAAAACCCTTAACAGCATTACACATCTTCCAGAATTTATTTGCGTGTCCTCACATTTCTTCTGCTGTTTCTCTGTGTTCAGAGCATTATAATCAGCATCAAGACATTTCGTTGCTGGAGGACTTGATGCTTTTGTGCCGTAGTGGTAAATATTGTTTTTCAGAGAAAGGTTTCAGTTCTCATTTCATTTTTTTACTTCAGACTGACAACACAATTCATCACTCGCAGGCCTATGTGAATGCCTTATTTAAACAATGCCAGTGCATCATTGCTCAAGGACTGTAAGAATGAGCACTGCATACCAGCCAAAACTACCTACATCCGGTCCTTTCTTCACTTTCTTTCTTGAGCAAAATGAAGCCGTCTCGCTTGTGTTTCTGTCTGCACAGGCTCCTGCTCAGCTCAAGGACATGGATGAAACTGAATAAAACATGACTGACATCTTGTCATCTCAGAGAGGATGGGCTGAGAATGGGAAGGGAAATAGAAAATCTCACCTCTGCTTATTTGTCAGTATGGACATAAAGGAAGGGGGGTGCATATGTGCACATAGAGAAAGCCTGAACTTAAATTTCAGGCTGTACCGGTGTCTCATGTGAAATGATTTCAAGCTACAGTAAGCACTCAATGTAATGAAGAGTAAAAAGAGTTCTAACACCATTCTTTTATTTCACTGATCAGTGTTATCTTAAGCTTATACATTAAAACTGTAGATCCTCTGATTACTCAGGCAATTGCTCTTCGTTGTCAGGTCCCAGTTAATAGTAATGCTTGTTGTCTCGGTAATCACACTGTAATCTTCTTCTGATCTTAATCCAACAGTGATCTTTTCCCTTGTTGATCATTCTCTTCCTTCCATCCCTTTCTCCTTCTATCATTAATTTCCTCAGACATTCTGCTCTTATTCTTCACTCGCTGGTTTTGTTTTTACTTCCAGATATATACAGAAAGGATTTCACACACTACATCTCTCTCAGTTAAAATGGCATGTTCTATCTTTACATTGCTGCTGCTGCTGCAATCACATCGAGTGGTGGACACGTATATAAAAGTGGATGCAATGTTCTGACTAAATAAGGTTGTCTTAGAGGTCATATTATTCTCATTTTCAGGTTCAAAATCTTATTTAGCGGTTATACCAGAACAGGTTTACATGGTTTAATTTTCAAAAAACACCATATATTTATCATACTGCACATTTCTGCAGTTCCTCTTTTCACCCTTTGTTGAACGTTGCATTTTAGCCATGGAATGATGCATCTTACCTTTACAAGATCTTTGTTCGGAGTTGCACATGCAGGTTTAGGACTTCTAGCCAATCAGAAGCAGAGTAGGGCGGGTCATGAGAAGCCAGTAAACACACCTTTGGTTTAGCTGTATATCCCTTTACCAGCTTAGCAACATAGACTAGAGCAAGAGTTTTAGAGTGGTGAATTATTAATCTGTAACAAATGTTTCTTTCTTCCATAAAGTTTTAACTGAGCTCTGTCTCTACCACAGTAGCAACTTTATGTCCACTGACTGCCTGGAGGGTAGCTAGTGTTTGGAAGGGAGAGGAGAGGCAGCAGGCGGATGTCTCGTCACTGTGTGCTGCAGCTATGTGTGTCCATCCGTGTTTTTGAGGGCGTCTGACTAGCCACTAGGCGAGCATTATGACGCAGATTTTACTGTGTCGTCACAGTAATCAAAGGGAAAGGGCCAGACTACAAACAAGCTGTTTTCAGGCAGTTCAGAGCAGTAGTTTTCTGTGGGAGATGGGAACTCCCTTTGAGCTTTTTTACTTTGCAAACCTATTACATGCACAAAAAAGATATATAACTCAATAAAGGAGAGGGAAAAAGCAAAAAAGCATAATAGTACCTCTTTAAAGTAGACAGTACAGAGACTTATATCAAATGACAGTTCAAAAAATGTTATGTTATGTTATGTTAGAAGTTATGTTATACCTTTCCTGAAACTATCATGATCATGATCAACAATCAAAGGCTGTTGCCATGTCAACTATAACAACAAGTAGGACCGCATCATCTGAAATGTGGAAAACACAGAAACACATAGAATTAGACTACTTTTTCTACAGCCATTATGAGACCTATCCAAATGAATTTTAGAATGATCATTTTATCAAAAGAAAATATTAAAAGAAAAACACACATGCAGCTTTAAGTTTAAATTTTATTTGAGGTTATATGTTTCTTATTACCGTAAAAACATAGAGTATACATGAACATGAGACAGAGCAGAGACAGACAAATCTTTCTAGCCTCTCCAACGTACACATTCTTAGTTGTGTTTTGTGACCTAGTTATTTTAATTTATGATGACAACCCTATACTGCTGGCTCATCAATTAAAACAGAATGTTGGGTCAGTTGGAAAAATGTTTGAAATTTGCAAAATATTAGCAGTTGTGCTGATTTTTTGCTTTAATTTGAGGGTATTTTCATCCCTGTCCAACAGACTGTGTCGAAATTGCAGCTTTTTTATGCATGGCCTCCAAGGGCTACGATTCCTGCATTGCTCACCAAATATAGATGTGAACATTGCCAATTGCCCTCACAGCTAAATGTCAGCACTTTGGCTCACAGTCATTGTTTCAGTCAAATTCCAGTGTGCTGGAGTAGAGTCCAAGCAACATGATAGTAAAACGCTTGCAATCACATATCAACTTGTCAAATTCAAAAAAGATATTGCCTCGCCAAATTAAAGTGAGAACTCTGACTTCCTTCTGCCGACAACTTACTTACAAACCAAATAAATCCCAGAGACACCCTCACAACGTTAAATGCTGTTTTTTGCCTTCTAGCCTGCCAATATGAGCATCAGATGAGAAAACCCTTCTATGTATCTGGAGGGGTAAGGACAAATGACATATTTTGTTATTAAATTGGGAAAACCTGTTGTGTTTAACAAAAAAAATGGTTGTGAACCTAACAGACATTACATAGACATTTTGGTGACAACACCTCCTTCAGTATGTAATGATGGAATCATCAAACAGGTATCTTCTCGGAAAACCCACCTATGTCAATATTGTTCATTTCACATCAGGATGCAGTTGCTTCAGTGTACAATTCTTACTCATTCTGCACAAGGTCAGTGGAGGCCAATAGTTAATAGTAAATAGTAAATAGAACGTGTTGCTCATATTCCTGTTTCTGTTACACTTGCTATGTTGTTTTTAAATTATATACCTCTTGAATGACAAAATCATCCACTTTTCTGACTGCTTGGCCCTGAAGTGTGATTTGCTCAAGTCACTTAAACTCTCTCCAACAGCTGTGCTGCTGACCTTACAAGAGAGTTGGAGGGACCTCTTCGACTAGAGCAATTAAAAGAACAGCGGGATATAGATTTCCGTTGGCTCCGATAAATGTGGTTGGGAGAATTATAATGTGTGTGACTAATGGTATGCTCACAGTCTTTAAGCATGGTTCTCATTAATATGCTAAGCAACTGGCGCTAGCTTTGTCTTCAACACTCCTCCTGAGATCCATTGTTCATTGCTGAACTCAAATGATTTGCCCTCCCTATTGTACATATGGGTGGACATACCCATTGAGATGTCCCACAGTTCACATGACTTTTACATGGTGTTACAGGATATCAAATGGATACTGAACAGCCTCTCAGGCTGCAGGGTATTATACATTTTCCCTAGATGATATTCAGTCAAGTCCCAAAGGTAAGAGAGCTGGATTTGGAACTGTAGGCAAGAGATTTGATGGAATCTAATAATCCTCAATATCATTTCTCAAAAAGTATGAAACTGCTGTGGTTAATAATGGAGAGCTTATTGATAATGTCTCACAGGGTTATTCATCCTCCTCAGCGCTGAGATCTGTACAGCTCATGACCTGAACTGCGCCTAGAGTCTGGCAGGAAAAAGACAACCTGCAGTATTTCTACTCTATTTGCCAGATTGGACCACTTGGCTCTCCATCTGTCACAAGCAGTCTATCAATTTGTTTTGTAGCCTGCCATTCGGTGTGGTGCTGTTCCCATCAAATAGTGTTCTAATGTAAGTGTCAAGATATAGTAGGCCGACAATCAATGCTCTTGCCCTCCTCCTGTATTCATTATGCCACAGGGATCCATCAAAGCCTTCAGAAGTATCCCATTACCTCTGGGCCTGTGAGAGGCCTGCATGTAATTACAAGCTGTGTGTGTGATCACAACCTCCAAGCTCTGAGATAAAGAGCAAAAAGACATGCACTGTATACTTTACATAAGCTCCGACACAGATCGTCATGGCAACCCTCAGTATGTTTTTAAGGAGTCAAAACTGCTTAATAGACCTTAATTTGCCTTGTAACCTAATATTCAAATTTGCCCTGTGCAAATCCAGAAAGCCAGAACTTGTGCTAAATGTTAATAGAATTAATTAGAATAACTAAATTCTGATTTCAGTGCAGGTTTTCATGTGGAAGAAAGAAGACTCATGAGCACAAAATCGCTGAAGTAAGAGAAGAAAATCCTGCTACCGTAATCAACAAGTTGAAAAGCTTTTGTGTTGCTCGCTTGTGCTGGTCTTATGTTTCTTTTCTAACAAAATGAAAGCAGTCAAGAGATATCAAACACTTTTCCCAAGAGCACATTAATGTTTCATCTCAAGAATAAAATGTTTTATTTAGATCATAACTTTATTGTATCTATAGCTTGTGAGAATGAAACTGTTAATTTTAAAATGACAAAAATGACAGCAAAGGTCGTCGGTACAGTTGTCCTGTTTTCCTGTAACTGTGCCTTGGAACATGTCTGAGTCTATTGGCCTGCAGTCAGTGTTAGCTAAAGGACAGACCAGGGTTCAGTGATAGAGGTCTGTCAAAGAAAGAAGCCACACTGTGCCTTTCTCTCACATATTGTACTTGAACTGAAGACTTCTGTAATTTGTTGTTCATCATTTCAGGAAAACATCTGATATCTCAATTTAACAAATTAGTGATCTCACGCTAGTGAAATCAATCATGCAAATATGGCCACTCTTCATCCACTCGTGGGAAGAGTTTAAAGGTTCCTTCTTCTGATTGAAGTTGAGGAGGGATCCACACAAAACTGGATTCTAAATCATTCATTTTGTCCCACATGAAGTTGGCAGTTGGCTTTTAAACAGATGCTGTCAGATGAGGATTCATGCTCTTAAGATGTTGGCCTTTTACGCATACAACTGTAAATAATGTATTATCAAAAGAAACATTTGTAGGAACTAAAACTCTTTGTGTAGCTACATTCTTTACTTTAACAGAAATCATGCTGATTATGCATTCTTGTTTTGCTTGAGTGGGTGTGACTGCCTCTGTCTTGTTTTGTCAGGCTGAAGCCATTATCACGGGTGAACCAAGAGTCCAAAAAACTGGCCAAGACCAGTGAGCAGGAGACTGCAGCTGCACCATCAGCCATTTTACCTCTTGTGGTACATTTGAGCAGAAGACAGTCATGAGAGTAATTTTTCATCTGATTTGAGAATTCCACACTTGGTTTAGTGCAGAGAGGCTTTTCAAGCGTTGCAATGTCCACCTAGCCAGCAGAAACAAAACCTGTGAACCGTGTACCAGTTCACTCCAACAGACAGCAAGGTGAAAGAAACTTGACTTCCCCTACAGTGTAACTCCAAGGTGCTTCACCTTCAGAATAAACAACTCCTTTCTGCCTTGATGGATGAAAACAAGGGTTTCCATGCCAGGTTTTGTCATCTGTTCATGAGTTAATTTGATTTATTTGACATGAACATTGCCAGTAAAATAACATATTACATATATATATATGCAAATATACATATATGCACACATACATATAAGTTAAAAAGTCAGAATAACACAATCATCCACCAGCTTTAAATTCATCTCATTAATAAGACAAACACCACTGATAGATGTGTATTTGTTACTACTTGAGCTTGAACTATTCATGACTACTTTTTGTCACTCCCACACAGCATGCTTTGGATGTAACAGTTTTTCCCTGCCCAGTGACTGCTCTTCCACTCTCATGAAGGATTTAACAGGATTTATGTTTCATGATGTCTTTAACAATTTTCACTAATCCTTTGCCAATCAGTCTTGAACAGTTTGAACAAATGTTCAGGAAGTTAGAGTGGGAGAGAGGATCTGTTTGTGCGTATGTTTGGGTTTCTATAAATATCCTCTGCTATGCACGGTCATGCAATCAATTCCTTTGGTTTGGTTTGTCTTGCTCCTTTACCATGTTGCTTTGTCAGGTGATGTCTAATAATTCTTTATCTTAATAAGACACTGAGCCTACAGTCAAAGCTGACTCTAACTGCGTGAACCATTTAGCCTTCTCTGACCTCCATCCTACTCAAGCCAAATGTAATTTGTGTTGAATAGAGGTCGGCCGCTTCATATTAGCCAAATGGCATTTTAAAATTTAGATTCAAATTAATTTCTTCTGCAGACAGCCACCAATTCAGCTGTCTCCCTCTGGCTGACAGCCATTGGCATCCTGCAGAATAAGGAAGGAGCTGAAGTTGTAAATACATCACAGAGTTGTCATTTATCTCAATAAAAAAGAAAGCGTGCCTTGAGAGTTGCATCTAAACTGCAGCACGCAGCAAACCAGCTCTGTCGAGACAGAGATATTTTCAGCAGCTGGCATATGGAGGAGATCGGGGCTGAGACAGACTGAGCCAGTGCAGATGGAGCTTCTCGTTGTTCACCAAAAGCATGCATTCTCCAATCTTATGGGAATCCCTGTGGAGGAAAATGGCTTGGCGTGTAATAAATGTTTTGCTGGAAACAAACAAAGTGTCACCCTCAATAATCTGCTTTTAATTGTGGAGGTTTTAGTTACGGCGAATGAGTATGATGAAGAGGAGTCATTTGCTTTTATTGTATTAATTTTGATGACTCAAAAAGAAGAAGGAATTGTCTAAATCACCGTCAGTATTCGAGACTAGAACAATGCTTTGGCATTATTTGGCCTTTTGAGATGTGGAAGTTGTTTGTTGCCCATTTGGATTCGAAATCATTCAGCTCAAAATGTCAGATTGCCACTAAGGACAGAGGCAAAATCAGAAGAATGGTTCCTACTTTAATAGCCTCTTTTTCTGCTCCTGTGACCCGTCACAACATCGCATATGTAAACTGGTGAACACTGAGTATGCCACACAGCAGTGGTTCATAAACTTTCTTTGTCTGACGTACCGTACACCCAAAGCCCTGTCAGATAAGCCATGTACCCCTTCATAGCACCAGTCAATTATGCTCTCAGTAATGGATTACAAACTGGTGCTGTTTAATACTATTATATAAAAGTTGACAACAAGATTTTTCATTAAACCATTTATCCATTGCTTTGAGTTAACTAGTTCAACTGTTTATCCATTACATTTAGTTGTCTTTAACTTAGTTTAGCCATTTATTAATTTATTTGATTTGAACAATGTATCCTTTACAATCAGCTATTTCTTCTTCTGGCTTACTCAAGTTGATGGGCAGCTTACGGTTTTACTGTATTACAAATGTATGAATAAATTTAAGATTACTCCAATTTGTAATCCTCTTGTGACTGTTTATTTTCCTCTTTATGGTTTTTAGCCTTTTTTCTTTCAATAGTCAGTGAAGAGAGAGACAGAAAGCATGTGGGATGAGAGGGATATTACATGCCCCTTGATGTATTTTTGTTACAGAGTACAACATCAAACTCACAGCATAGTGTTATCTGAGAAACATGTTTTTCAATTCACATTGTGCACTTACAGAAATTGTTTTTTCCAGGTATTCTCTCTTTATGTAAAGTTACGTGTATTTATAGCCCATGCAGTGCCCGGTATCTGGTTTGATATCAGAGGTACGTTGTAGGAAATGGACACATATCCTCACTGTCATCATTTCAAGACTATTAAGAAATATATCTCTGTTGTAGATTACTCCACACTTTGCAGGGTATGGTAAATTTCTTCTGAACAGCAAATGTGTGTAGGGGCTGAAATTTCACATAGAAGTAATACTATATAGTGGGTTTTTTTTCATCTGAGCTATTATTAGCTTGTAGTATATGAAAGATGTACATGTACATGGTGATGGATGCTGATCAGACTATTGTGCCAACCATCACACTGATCTGATCAGCAGTTTGTCATATTGTTTTTGTTTACATTGTTTCTTTTCTTGACATTTGATGTCCTTTTGATGACATACTGTATCATTCTGGCACCAAATAAAATCCTCAGAAGAAGAGTATACTGCAAAGAGATCATCCCTCTGATCCTCATAATCTGTCCAAATCCTTAGTAACAATGCCTCTCCATTATGGAAATAGAAAACATGAGCATTACAAATTTTATCCCCGGGGGTTCTCTGCCAGTGTGCGATATCCGTGGGACCACAGTTGTTGCATACATCATTCTTCTTCTTTTTTTGTTTTTTATCACCGCTAACAGTTTCCATATTTATATTACATTGTATGTTTATGGGCACCTAATGAAACACATGTTGTAAAAGCACAGTCACCCCTGAGGTTCCATTCTGACGACGCTGGCTCCTTCGGTAATGGACTGCTCCAGTAGGCGGGCCACTAAATTAATGACTGTAAAACGACTGTAAAATCTCCAATAATGCAAGCTGGCAACTCGTTGCAGTAGGAGAGGAATGAGAATCAAATGGAGTCATAGTGTATTCACCTCCCTTCTACTCTCTTTTTTCCCCCTGTCACTTTACCACCTCTGCTCATCCATTGCTCCCGACAGGAACCCCCACCTCAAAAAAAAAAGAAAGAAAGAAAATAACATTTCTCATGTCATCTTGTCTTTTACAATCCACTTCATTTGGAGGCTTACAAATTCTATTAGGGTGATCGTGTGTGCACTGCACGGTTGCTGCAGGGGAGAGAGATGGGTAGGGCTGCCTACGAGGGGAGAACGGGCCCCTAATACTAATAAACGAGCTCGACTTTGCCTCCCCTGCCCTGCGAGATGGGAGGGAGAAGGGGCAGAGTAATTGGAAAATATCCCTGCCTCTTGTTCCAATAAGACCCCCTCCCAACAAACACGCACCACCATCCCCTCCCCACGGCTTAACCAACCACTCTCTCTTCTCCCCCATGAAATACACGGCCCCTGTTTTTCATTTTTAAGTTTAAAAAAGAGAAAACTACACAATTAGTCTGATTTCAGTAGTCTGCCTCTGTATGTGGGGTGAGTGGGAGGGTGGAGGGCACCAATGGGAACAAAAGGACAGGAGATATTATGTGAGGCTTTCTGCAATATGCAATCTGCAAAGTGGGATCAGGGAGGAAGAGGAGGGTGGAAAGGTTCAGTGGACATTGGTTGCAGTGAGACTATCCCCGGGAGTAATGGGGCTAATGTCAGTGACTACCCAACACAAATCCAAATAGCTGGAGAAATCAAGAAACAAGGGTGTTTTTTTACATTCTTGCTGTTGTGGATGTTAATGGAAAAAACAAGCATTTTGTTCATATTTAGAGTGCAAGCATGAGAAATAAAAACAGAAGACAGAACAAGTGATCCATGTCCGAGGAATAATTTACACACCAGGCTGGCTGAGAGTGGGACTCTAGCTTTAAGTTCAAACCATTATTCATGAATCTGACATTGTAACAGCAGAAATACTGCAACACATCTCCGACCTCAAAGTCCCTCTGAAGACCCTGGATGACTTCATTATGTTGGAATTGAAACCACATGCTTCTATCGGGCCTCGGTTGTACTTAACACGAGTAAAACATACTGAAATCATTCTCTTTTATCTTAAGAGGCTGAACTTGATGTTGAACTTGTCGTCTCATGAATTAGTTAGAGCTGAATGTTTCTGTAATTGAGCTGTAGATGTGCAGTTCAAATGAAAGGATAACGGGGTTTTGTTTAGAGTGCATACATATCTGACAACATCGTTAGTTTAAGATATGATGCTGTTTTAGTAGGTCAGCTATCAATTTGAGTATTCCTTCTTGTCAATCAAGGAACTCATGAGCAGTTTTTTATTTTGGCTCCACGCTGCTATAGGTAAACATAGAGGCATGTCAGCATTGAGTTATTTTCTGTTTCCACCTCCTTTTTATATCTTTTCCATGAGGTTGTACTTGGTTTATTTGCACAGATGACAGATATGGAAAATTACAGTCCTTCTCTGAGCTGGGAGAGAAAAAAAAGAATAACAGCTAAAGTGCATCAACTCATCTACTGAAATAAAGAATACACAAGTAAATGATCTCCTCTTAGAGCTGAAACACGCAGTGAAAGGTCATCCTTGGCATTTCAAATGAGGAGGAGTTCATAAAGAGACCTTCAGAACAACTGACATCAAACCCTGGCATGTATTTAAAACTGAACAATTCAGCTGTTGAACAGAATACATTAAATACTTGTGCTACAGCTCATTTTAGAACTGAGGCGACCTTGTGAGAGCCAAGATATTTGTTCAGTTCTTCAATCATTCATTTTATTAATCACACCTGTGCTTTTGTGGAAAAGTCATTTCATCCCATACTTAAGTAAAAGTACCTGTACAAAAGTACAGAGGTATAAATACTAATATACTCATTTTCCCTCTGAAATGTGGAAAGTGGTTGAAAATGGGAACACTCAAAGTACAAATACTTCAAAATTATACAGTACAGTACTTGATTGACTTTCCACCAGTGGCTTCGCCTATGTGACATGTCAAAATGTGACAAAAGCATGTTAGGTCAGAATTTATTTCAGAGTCAGTCTGATGTGTCATCATCTTATGAAACGTCCCATCAAATGTTCCATTTTTAGCTCTTCATGCATGCAGGTATAGTTGCCATAAGGCCTTATCCCACACTTGTCAAAGTTTATATAGATGCTATCATACTGGCAATCCCATAGCAACTGGTTTGTGATCATACTGCAATGTAAACCTTCATTTAATCATCATACATAATCTGTACATATCTTGAAATGAATCCCGATTCCTCATTTCTCTGATGGTTAAATGTGGGTCTTATCCAATACTGAAACAGTCAGGTGATTGATCGTGTGCACCAGCTGAAGAACCATGAGCTAAGAAGATTTTGACAGGCCCCATATATTAAGACGAGAGAGGCTTTTCAGTCCACGCTGTCATTATTACAGCTACAAGCCTCAGTCATATCAATCTTGTATGGTCAATCATGATAATTCACAATTCTGGCTTAAGAACAGTTTCATCTCAGTGAAATGTATTCTCACATCATTCTGCAGCACTGTTTATTCTGCTTCTTCCTTTAATCTGACAGTTGACACTATTCCTAATTAGGGTCAGCCGTTGAACAGCAACAATATGCCACGCGCTTGTCATGTATTAACATGCACTTTACAGACATCTACCACTTGATGAATATTAAACATCCCACACATGTTTCAGAGCCACTAAAGTCCCCGCTATAGCTTTGATGAATACTGTCAACAAATCAGATTTGCCAAGAGAATATAACAGGAAAGAACAAAGCGAGGAGGCTAGATAGACTCTATCTCTAACTCTGCACAGCTACAGAGGGGAATATCTAAGTGAGGACTATTGTTCTGCACTCACAGTGCAAGTAATAAAGGCTATTATAGTGCTTGTAGGCAGACCTGTAGGGGGAGGGAAATGAGCTCATTCTTGTATTGAGAATGTCTTTGTAGCTATAAGTACACAGCAATTCAACTTGCATTACGCTCATAGTGTCATTACATCCCTCTTGAGTCTCCTTCCTGACATGTAGAGATTATGATGATGAAGATGAACACAAATAAGACAAATGTAAAAGATAGTAACAGGCAGGTGTGAGATACTGTGGGGATGGGTATGTTTCCGTTTTGTGAATCTGATTCTTCAATTACCACCGTGTTTATAACTTAAACGCTGAAGAGGAAAAGAGGGAGTGGAGTGTTGCGTTCTGAACTGGCAATTAAAGATAAATAAGCACAGTAACAGGAGACATACATTTTGTTTCTTTCCAAGTTAACACCAGTCGCAGAATGGCTGGCCTGTGATTGACTTCTCCCAGGAGCTTCATCCTATTATGAGCTCTTCTCAGGCTTTCATGGTGTGTTGAAAACACCTGCACCGTAAAAAAATAAAATAAAATCTGACAATCTTAATAAAAGCCTGATTGTATTTGTTGGTTTATAGGAACCTTTTAGGTAAGTGTATTTTATAACACATTGTCATTTTCTTCAGCAAATGCACTTTCTTGTTCTTCACTTCCTTTTCCTTTAGTTTTTTAGCATTTTTTGTTATACGTTGTTGAAAGTCCAGTGATTGACCTTAACCCCCGTCACAGGTCAAAGGATCATTATCATAGCTGGTTGGAAAAGCTACATTTGTAAGGGACTAGCTTTGAAGCTTTTGTTGTGTTGTCAGCTGTGGAAGCCATGGTCAGTACTCTTAATGAGCTGATACAGTAGCTTCATCGTCATCCATAAGAAATTACATATTTCTCATGTTACCAGTCCCATTATCTGTTTATCAAATCCCAAGACACAGAATGTTGTGTGACAGTGAATGGAGCTGTGGAGGCAGAGAAAGTTTGGGCCAAGGTGTAATTAAAGCTGATTATGGTGAGGCGGAGAGGAGGGTAGGCCAGCACATTTGTCTTCCAAACCTAATGAGCGGAGGCTGGCAGAGCTGAATTCGCTGCCTCGTTGTCGTCTCTCCCCTGCCATTTCACTCCCTGTCACAAGGACACTCCTCCTGGAAGATGAGACGGGGTCAAGTGCATGTGTATCCCCTGGCATTATTCTTACACGCCGGTGGGGTCCCTGTTCCACCGGGCACTGGGAATTGAGGCACTTCAGCAAGCTCTGAGCCACACCACAGCTTCTGCATCATTAAACCAGGCTAAAAATACACAGCCCACCCATGGTCCCCTGTTCACAGAGGACCAGTTCATTGCTACGCTGAAACAATCGCTGACTCCTGTTCATGAGAGGTGTGACACCATCATTTTTCACTCCCTCTTTAAATTTGATCAGTGTTATGAGGCTATGGCAATACAGTATGCTCAACAAGCTATTATTAAGTACCCTTTTCATTCAGCCACAAATTCACATGATCATTATCAATAACACTGCTACCATACAAATCCATGTTGTTTTGTTCACACTGTAATTAATGCTCATCCCATGGGCATTAATGGACTTAGAAATCAATATGTGTTGGTGTAATGCTGGGGTGACATCTGCTATAAGCTCTCCACTCATTTCTTACGACTAAGCCCATTCTGAGTGTATTATAAAACTATATATTAATTGCTGCAACTGACAGTTTTTATCAATTGAGCTCACAATTAATGTTCAAATAATGAATTAGTCTTGACATCTTCCAATGTTTTTGTCTGACCTCCAGCCAAAATCGGATTAATCGAGGATCAAAACTGTTGACAATTTACTTTTTATCAACTAAATGGTTAATCTAATAACAGTCCATGCAAGTGTTACTCAAGCAATTGAATCCCTAAATTTACCCTTCAACTCTTCAGGTGACTGCCACTACCAGTACGTGAGGTTTTGTTAATCAAATGCCGGCCTTTGAAGCAACAGTGCTTTTCAAAAATGACACTGAACAGAGTGCGTAAAATGACTTCCTCAAAGCAAGCTGAAGCAGCTCCGAGGCAAAGTGTGAATACATTCATTCCTGGCAAATGATGCATTCTATGGATTTTGAGTGTTCTCTTACATAATCATGTCTCTCTCTCTCAAGGGCAATGCAACATCAATACAATAAATCATGCAGCAGTCATGAACCAGTTACAGCATTGTTACGAATCTAGCCAGAATTCCGTAAGGCAATTTCTTTGATACACTACATTGTTACAATGCAAAGGGCACTCACATTTAACCCCATGTTCCACAGGTGCAAGTAATTATTTAGTATGATTAATAAGTGTGGTTACCATTGTTTGAACGACCGGCTTTCCAAGGTAAAATCTTTTCTTCAAATGTCAACTGGATACAGTGAAAGCTCTGCTTATTTAACGTCAGTGTTTTATTATTCATTGCTAAGGTGCTCTGAGGTCAGACTGCTCTGTCAGTGTGTGTTGAATGGCGGGGATGAGTTTGTTGGCCCCGGGTGTCCCTGAAGCAAAAGCTTACAGTCTCTTTCATGAGCCAAATAATGATCTGACACCTGAGCTATACAGCCTACAGAGGGAGAGTCCACCCCCCCCTTCCCCAAGTAACATGTATACCTTAATATCTGATTGGATGATTTGACCTGAATCAGTGAGCACGTATACATAAACTTGTTCAACAGCTCAGGTGATAATAAAATAGCCTGCTTCCAAAATTGCTGTTTGTTTCAGTAATATTTGGCTAATTATGGGAACAGCTTCTCTGACGCACCTGGGGTTTATTAACAAATGACCAAACACCATCGCAAATATTTATTTTAATTCGCAGCTTCCCTTATCATTGCATACACAAACTTATCACTTTGTACTTGTACACCTAATGGCATCCAAAATGATGCTCTGCCATAGAATGTACGGCAAACAAAAAAAAAAGCGTCCGAAATGTAGACGGAAAGGAAAACAGGTGCGTAATCGCGCCTTATCCGGCTTGGATTCCGCTGTTCCCGGTCACGCCGTCTCTGTATTGGGAGCTCGGAGCCTACCAGACGTTCAGAGACAGCACTATTTGCGCTGAGGAAGAAGCGTGCAGCCTGTAAAGCGGCACTGCGGCATCGCCGTATCACTGCGCCCCGGTCCCCCTTCTCCGGGATCCTGAAGCTCGGGTCTGGAGAGAGGAGGAGGAGATACCCTCTGGTTTTCCTTTGCGGGATTTATTTTGTCAGCTCCAAACCTTCTTGTGCTTTATATTTTTATAGTGACCGAAGGCCTGCAAGTTGTCCGGACGGTCCCTCCCCACTCGCAAGGGTTTGCATTTCTTCGTTTTGCATGACGTGTCTTGGAGCAAAAAAAGAGAGAGAGAGAGAGAGAGAGAGAGAGAGAGAGAGAGAGAGAGAGAGAGAGAGGCTTGCTTTTGTTGTGTGTCTTTACAGTAGAAAATGAAGCTTGGAGAGCCGGAGCAGGAGGCAGTGCCAGTCCGCTGCTGCTGTTGTGGGCTGGACTGGATTACAGAGCCTGAGATCTGTACTGACAGCACAGGCAGACAAAAAGGGACTGTGAGCGAAGACAAGGGAAAGAGTCTTCTACTGAGCTAGAAAAGCCAGGGCGAGTGCTAGAATACAGTTTTCCCCCCAATAAGGGATATTTTGGGATCTATTTGTGCAGTGTGTGTATGTTATTAGATAAGTGCTGGCACGGGGCATCAGGTTAAAGGACTAGGTATCCTACTGGGAAAAAAGGCTTAAGACCCTCATTATAGTAAAGGTGGATTTTACCTTTTTGGAGCTTCTTAAAAGCCAGAACATCTGCATAGAAGGAATATTTGTGAATGGGTGCTGCATAGAAATGTTGGCATGCTGGCTTGTTGGATGTATCTTTTGTTATGTATCAAGTTGATTATTAGTCATTTTTTTCAAATGGTTATTTTGCATGTTAAAAACACAAGTGACTTTGCAGGGTGTAGCAGAGCATTTGAGGGCAACATGCATGCTGCAGAATCCAGATGAGCTCCATTACATGACAACCTGTGTCCAAGGAGACAATGTAAAGTTGAAGATGGTGGTTGACTGTGACAGATTGGTTTTGGTTTGTCTGCTGATGCAGAAAAGGCGCTCTGTGTTTGAAATGTCTACCAGCAATTGGAGACATGACTGTTCAGAGAAAGAAAAAAAAACAACCCTGCAGTTTTCTTCCACATAGAATACCATGTCTGTGATGTAATGGATGAGAATTGATATTCTGGACACATAGAGAAGCCATATGTGTTTTAGGCTACAACACCAGTGACTTTCAGTGGCTAAAGGCCTAGACTGTAGGCCATGTCTTGAGAATGATCCAGAATAAGACTGTAAGCTGTTGAATGTTGCATCCTGATATCATAAAGCAGCCAGATGTCTTCAGTGTCAGACAGTGAAGGTATGCCCCGCTAAGCTCTATAGTTAAGTGCAGGATGGCATTTCAAAGGGTCTTGACATTTGTCTTGATTTCTTAACAGTGTGTGTGTGTGTAAAATTTCAAGGACATCTCCCTGTTAAATTAGACCTGCTTTCATTCATCTAAGAGAGAAATGTTGCTGTTTGTGATGTGTGGAATGTTTGAGCGAGATGTTATGTCCACAGTGTTATTTTGAAAGAAATGAATGGTCTTCATGATGACTTTGATCATTTAGATTTTTGATGGATGTCTACATGTCAGAATGGTTTTATTCAAAGAAGCGCTTTCAAATCACTACTTTTTAGTTGATAGATGACCTACTCTATGTGAGCAGCTCAGAATGATTAAGCCTTAACTTTGAAATTGTAGATTTTACACCATGCACAATCAATACAACTTTATTTCTAATATGGAATATGAATATGAATGCCTTGGAAACGCACTATACATTTTTTAAATATAGGTTTGTTACAATAATGCAATTAGCACACAAATGCTAAAGTGGAAAGGATAAATGACAGTTAATTGTTTGTAATACATTTGATGTAGTTAAGGCTTTTTTGTCAGTAATTATTTTAGCAGGTAACAGTGCACTGTATGTTACTGATACATTGTCACACTTTGTGTTTGCATTTGTAGAGATAAACACATTCTCAGTATGGGACCTTTTTACATTACATTCATTTAGATGACTGACAATAAGTGTATTCAGCCATGCAGATACAACCCCAAAATTGCAAAAACAAGTAGATCAACCTCATCCGATATGCTGAACTTCTTCAAGTGCTGCATTTTGAAACAATAAGTGAGAGAGAAAGCGGTCAAAAACAACAGATTCATGTTGAGAGGCAAACACCAAGTAGCAAAGGAAAATGTTTGGTACATAATTAAGAAATGTAATCATTTAAAAAGACAGTTTAGCTTACAGGCTTGGCAAAAGCTTCAGAGACACTAGTAAAAGAGCCCTTAAAACACATAATCATCTCATCTCCGGGCTTAATGACCTGCCAGTATAAGAAAACACAGTATGCATAGTAGATGAGACTGTAGCCACCCTAATAAAACATTCATCTTGTATTATGTAGAATGGAAACAACCTTCTGTATAGTGTACAGCACCTTTTGGGAAATGGCTCATTGACTAAATGCACAGTTGAACTTGCTGAGTGAACAAATGTGCGCTTCTCTCTCTCTCTCCGTCTTTATCTTGCAGGAGGGAGAGTTTGCTGACCTTCGGTAAGAGGAGTTGGTTCCTGGAGAAGAAAGATGTGGCGTCACCTGCTCAATTCACCATGGCGGGACATGTTCACTGAGCAGATATTTGCTTTAACTTGAAAGGCTCTTCCTCTAGCGGAATTGACAGCTTCGTGATAACGTGTTTAATAGATCATTTTACACCTCTGTCACAGGATTTGATGGACTGCCTTTGGGGATCTTTGTTTGGAACCTAGCTTGGTTCAGTGACACGATGCAGTTTTGAGTTTCCCGTAAAAGGCTTTATCTGTTGGATATTACATGGTTACCTTGGATCTATTACATAGATAACATTCGCTTGGATATTGCGGAGATACTCCTCGGGGGGTTTTTTCACACGAGTGGAGGTCGAGCAGAACCAGCGCTTGGCCCTTGAAGAGTTTGATTCTCTGTAAGAGGAGGGTTTATTTGGATGTTTCCTATGAAGGACATGGATGGGCCTCGCTCTAGTGGCCTCCGCAAGAAGAGGAAGTCAAGGTCAGCGAGGAATCGGGAGAGGAGATCATGTGGGATAAGGAACAACCATGTTAAGGGCGCCGTCTTTCGCTTCTCCTCTGACTCAGAGCGGGAGGGCGACAGGGAGCCCTCCTCATCCCACCATCGCCCCCCGCGGAGAAAGCGAAAGGAGTCTACTTCTGCTGAAGAGGACATCATCGATGGCTTCTCCATCACCGGGTTTGTGACCTTTGAGGCTCTGGAGGTGAGTGTTGTACCTCAGGGTTAGCCCCTTTCACTCTTGCTAACTTTGTGTGTGTGTTTGAGCTTTTGCGTGAAAATCTCTTTAAGGTGTGTAAAGATGTGTTTGCGATGGTATGCCTCTATGACTGGGAGTGTTGTGGCTCCTGCCTTAATATTTGGCTGTTGTGTGAGCTGGAGTTAAACAGATGTAGCTTTAAATGTAGCGCTGCAGCCAGAGATTACTATCTGTGTCACTGAGAGGCTGTTGTTGTGGTGTGTTACTGTTCTGGATTTGTTTTCACAAGAGTTTTCCAGCAAAGCCTTACACCAGATGAGGGATGTTCTGCTATGGCTGTAGTGGCTGTTGTGCCTTTTGTACGCTTCGGAGTGAAAAAGCAATTTGATCCATGTTACAGCAGTTTATTCAGAGTGGGAGTAATTTATTGTGCGCTGGCTATCCATTTTCCTTGGAATGCAAACCGGGCAAAGGCTGCCTTCCAATGATGTAGTTCTGAATTATGGCTTACATATTAAATATATACATATATACACACACGGTTCAACTGCTACATCATTCTATAATGGTAGCTTACAGATGAGTGACAAATTACAGGAAAGGTGTCTCAGTAACGTGTTGGGCCACCCTGAATCTCCAGGACAGCTTTAGTGCTCCTTTGCATAAATTCTTCAAGTTTTTGGAACCATTCTTCCCTCATTTGGTGTTTGGAGAGCTGTCTAACACATCAGTCTGCCAAGGCCATAGCATACGATTCACATAATTTTCCTACTCTTTCCTCACTCCTTCTACTCATCATCGCACCATTCAGAGACTGCTTGGCTTCCTAATGGAAGCATCTACATTTTTCGTTCTCCACTCATTTATTCAGTTGCTTTGAAATTGCGTCCTGTTGCCGTTGGGCATTATCAATTTTATTGGAAACATAACTTGTCCACAATTGTTAATTTTGCAGCAGCATAGCTTTTTAGGATTGCGTTTACCCTCATCCTGTTTCAGCAGGGTGTGAAAATAGTTTGCATCTTCACAAGGTCAGACTCTGGGGTGTTCTGGGATAACAGCCTGAATTGCAGTTGCTAGTATATGCAGTGTGATATCAATCTCGTTGCCTGGTGTGACCCATCACAGCGATGTACAGTATCACTTGTCCTCACTGTATCCCTTTGTTAATCAGATCAACTCCTTTCAAAGCTCAAGAGTTTCTTACTCTCGTGTTCTTGTCATTCATTTTATTCCGAATCGTACTCTTTTCTTCAGAATAACAACAGTCATGGGCTCCCTTGCCTGCGCGTCCTTTCTCTTTCTCCTTGTTTCATTTGACCTTCTTTCTGTTGTTCTTTCCATTGATGTCGGTCTGCTATAGCAGTGCTATTCACAGTTTGAGTGTCTTGTTGGATGGCAATTCAGAAATCAATGTGAGGAAAGTTTAAAGTGAGTAGCTCTGGAGTTTTCAAGGTCAGTGTACATAAAATAATGAAGCTATAAAGATGCCTCGAGTCTTTTTTCATTATTCAGCAGTTTACCTTTCCACTAACGTTTAACCATTACAGTTTAAACATAACCTCTACAGCTTAAATTGACTTTTGTAAGAGCTGCACACAAGAGCATTGAGGTATTGTCTGTACTTGGCTCAAATAGTTCTGCCTCTCTTTTTTATATGAGTCTAAGATTACATAATATAGCCTAAATGTAACCCTCATTCCCTGTCAATAGACGTACCACTAGTACTAAGAAGTTTACATCAAAACATACAGTATGTGATCAATTTAGTAACATTTAATGAGATTTAAATGAAAGTGGAAATAATACTGTTGCCCGATTGTAACAGATTTACAGTTTTATGAACATAAGTAGAAATCATTTTGATGTTTTACTACCCGACGCAACATTGTTTGTCTTTAATTGCAGTCAACTGGATGAAAAACAGACTAATAAACCAACATATATTGCAGTGTCAAATGATATTAATATCAAATTATAGAGATTTAGAAGACACAAAACAATCTTGTCACAGATTTAGGCAGGGTGAAGTGAGTAATACAAATGAAACAAGCTCAAGTAAGAGTAACACTATACCCTGCTTGTGTTTGTGTGAGTGCAAGTTCTGTCACATTCTCACAGTGTTTTTTGTGAGAATGTGACGGAACTCATTAATGCAGTATCGTTTCGCAGGGGAGTGAAGGGAGATGGCAATATTGTACTGCTTTGCTTCTTACAGTTGTTGCAGAGAGTTAAACATAGCAGTTTGTTGCACTGTGTCCCAAATGTAATGAAAGCCTTTATAACAGATGGTGTGTGGTGATTCATATTGCTGTACACACAACCACTGAAAGTAGGATCTGGACTATGACCATGTCCACAAAGCTCCTTCCGCCATGTAACCTGCTGTAATACAGTACCCCTCATGCTGCCTTGAGCTTGCTGCAGACTGCTTGTCCAGATGTTTAAAGTCTCTGTCCCCCAAAAGTCCGCAGTCTGTTTTGGGGAACGGAAAGCAAACCCTTCTGTGTGGATGGGGTGTAGGGATGGAGAAAGTCCAATATGTTCTGGGGGGCAACGGCATTGAGAGATCTATAGGTGAGGAAGAGGATTCTGTAGGTGATGTGGTACTTGAATGAGGGCCAATGAGGGTGAGTAAGTGGGGTGATGTGCTGCCAGGGCCTGGTGCGAGTGAGAGCCCTGGCACCTGAGTTATAGGAGGTATTGAAGCCTGACCAGGACTTTGCTGGGCAGCCTGAACAGGACACCATTGCAGTGGTTCAAGCGGGCGATTGAGTGAAGGCCGGAGTCTGGAGATGAACTTGAGGTGGTAGAAGGCAGATTGCATCAGGTTGCACATTAGCACTGGATTTGACATGTCATGCCTAACTGCACCAAACATCAGCCTACAAGCTGCTGACCACTATAGAGTGATGAGATCGTCACTTAGGTTTGATGCCTCTCAGTGCAGGTTTTTGGAGAAGCCGGAAACAGAATGTTTGCTTGAAAAATTACCTCAAGGATTAATCGACTGTCAAAATATTTGACAAATCAATTAATCAACTAATCGCTTCAACTCTAAAGAATGCAGCATAGATAACGTGTTAATGAAGCGTTAAAACTGGCTTCTCCTGCTTTGACAGAAAGAGGTGACAGTGCAGGGAAACAATAAAGATGATATCAAACAGTGCTGTTGGATCCTGAATATCCACACACATTCATTAGAATTGTTCAGTGGAAGACATATTTTACTTGGCATCTCTGATGTGACTGGTTAAATAAAGTCTAGTTCCCAGAAAAATCTGTCTTGCCCCGTTGTAATCAAAGAGATGACCATTTATTGAAGAGCTTTTTAAACGGATGACTTGTCAGAATTACACCCATCATGTCAGATATGTCTGAGTAGTTGGCAAGACATTTTTCTTCTCTCTATTCTTCAATTACAGATCAGACTTATGAGTGCTTTTTCTTGCATTTGACTGCCTCCATAGATTAAGTAATTAGATTTCTGTTTATTTAATATATTCAAGCATCATTTTCACAACCATTATACTTATATAAGTAAATTAAGTTTCCTAACTCTTGTATGTGTTGTTTGGGTAACTGACATTTCCTTTTGCTGCACTGTCTGACAACCATCTCTTTGCAGTTGTGAGCTGTGTTTACTTCGATGTTGCTACCACACAATGCATAAAGACTATGGTATATAGTGTAAATGGAACTATGCACTAACATATCACAGCACCAGTGGCTCGTTTTCTGTCTGGGTAAAGTTAAATTCTGATGAGGTCAGACCCCTGGAGGTATATGCTAGTGCTCTCCATCTGTCACCACAGTGTTGGAGCAACACAGCTCCCAGGCCTGCTTTTCATGTGCATGCTGATATCTTAGCTTTGCATTTCTCTTTTGCAGTCTCAGGGCTGAAGCGTCCATGATGAGGCTCTTGAGACAGTCAAGTAGCTTTTGGTAGATGTTCTACAACATATTGTTGTCTTGCTCGCTTATCTGCTTCTTGGTGTTGCAGTTTGGGGTGAACTCACGCATATTGGACTTTTCTTAAGAGCAGATGAATAAAATTTGACCACCAGAGCATCAGTCTTCACCTACAGCCAAGTTTTAAAGGTTCAGTGTGTAATTTAGGACAATCTATTGACAGAAATGCAATATAATATACATAACTATGTTTTCAGTGGTGTGTGTAAGACCTTACATAATGAACTGTTATGTTCCTATTACCATTATCAGAGTATATTGTTTATATGTTCTGATAATGCTAATCAAACCTATCTTTGAAGTAGCATCCATGGATTCCACATTCCAAATTAAGAGCACATGAACACTCCCTAAAGCGTAAAGAACGACTTCACAACTCAGGAAATGGGACCATCCGAGGAGTGTGTGAATGCACTGTGAGCTGCTGGTTGCAATTCACAACCCTGACCACTAGATGCCACTAAAACTTACACAATGAACCTTTAATATAACAGTGATTTGCTTTCCCGCGACCCTGTATGCAGGATAAGCGGTTGACGATGGGTGGATTGGTGATTTTCTTTCCATGATTGTTGGATACACAAGGTGCTTCAAAAATGCACGCTGTGCATGTTAATGATAGTGTAGGCCTACTTTGGATAAAATCCACCATCTTGACTTGAATCATGACTAAGGAAAGCCTTCTAACTTCATATCTCTTGAAACTTTGACAACATTAGAACTCAATAAGATTATTCATACTGACTGAATGTTATTTGAAAATTTTAGCACAAAGCTAGGCTACAGAATAACTCTTAACAGTGAATAAATGGACTACATTCTTTATGAACATAAGGCTTGTGTTGTCTTCTGGTCAGACATAGTGAAAGTGAAAGAAGTCGAGGTATAGCTCTAAGGCATTTCTATAGTCTTATTCTCTGCATGCAAATGTAATTTAGGGATAGCAGATTTCATGCATTGATACAAAGCAGATTTTTATTCATTATGAGCCTATTAGTGTACGGTAATAATGTAGGGCTAAGACACTACACACTTTCTACCATACCTAATTAACCATTGGCCATTTATTCACTGTTTCCATTTTGTGTTTTTTATGTCTTAGAATCTGAGCTTAGCCTGCTCATTTTCCCAAACCTAAACTTTTTTCCTTTAAATTGAGCAAGAAATTATAAAAACGTATTGAAGAGTATTCATTCATTGCACTGGGTTGATTTTTTCTCTTTAATTTCCCAATAATTAGCAGTCTTTCTTGTCTGTATGTTTATATAACATGGGTGAATTTTCCTGAACCTCCATCTCTGCATCTAATACAGCCTTGATCAAACTGCCGTCCAATCTCGTTGTGCCTAAAG
Source organism: Lepomis macrochirus (assembly GCA_024633595.2). NCBI lineage: Eukaryota > Metazoa > Chordata > Actinopteri > Centrarchiformes > Centrarchidae > Lepomis > Lepomis macrochirus. The sequence continues at coordinate 26,912,595 of JALXJV020000021.1, forward strand.
GCTAGGCTGATTCCTGTTTTTTAACTCGCATAGCACTGCATCTTCTTGCACAGCAGGTTAACAGCAGTCTATTACATGATTGACTGCCTGTGATAATACGACGAGCAGCACAAAGTAGCACTGTGTAAATTAGTACATTTGCAGTGTCTGTTCTACTCTGACTTTGCATTTAAAGGTCTGGCAAGACGTCTTAATTCACAATGTCCCACAGAGCTCCTGCAGGTTTTGTTGTTCCTCTAAATAAGTTTCCTCCCTAACTTAATTTGTTACACACCATAAAAACAGAAGAGAGTAGATTCACCTAATGCACAATGTACAGAAAGAAGCTGGGCAAATAACTGCATAACACCTCCCAGCGAGACTGGGAGTGCAGCCTAGTATTGGGATAGATGTGAGAGCTGACACAAGCACTTTAGGGCCTGCAGTGTAGAATGAGTCTTTTCCTTACTTAGTAAAATAATAAAGAAAATTGTGATGATTGTTCAGAGATTTTTGATTTGTGCAAAAACTCAACCGTGTATATGGTAGGACAGTAGGACTATTCAGTTCAAGGAAAACAAATAGATAAATGTTATTTGACATTTTAAGGTAAGTCCAGGAATTTACACTTTTTTTATATTTGTTGTCATTTAGTTCCGGTATAGTCATTAAGTTCTCTATATGTCAAGATCTTATCAACATTTCTCACGGCAAACAGCCAGATTATATTGGGTATGGTTTCCCAGAGGAGGATTCCTAATGATGCTGCTAAAAAACTTATTTTGGGCATTCAAGACACAATTAGCCTTTTCTATTCATCTGTTGTTTAGGTTTAGCTTTGTTTAAGCAAGCTATATATATATATATATATATATATATATATATATATATAATCACAACTATAAGTTTCCCCTGGAAAAACATCAAAAGATTTTTACTGCCTAACTAGGGATAAAAAAATGTGTGCAAAACTGCTTTTTGCTCCTGTAATGCATATTGCATCAGGTTGCACACACTAGCACTGGATTTGACATGTCATGCCTAACTGCACCAAACAGCAGCCTACAAGCTGCTGACCACCAGAGAGTGAGGAGATAGTCAATCGATTACAAGAGCTTTATACCTTTCACTGCAGGCTTTACATCACATTGACAAAAAGCCCATAACAGGGATATGTATAAAGCATGGGTCTGCTGGAGGAGAAATGTTTTCATAAGCGCTGTGGAAATCCTCCTTGCTTTTCCTGCCGTTTACATTTCATTTCAGTACTGCTGATGCACCACCAGGAGCTTGTTGGTTCCAATTAAGTGCCAATTTCTATTTATGACTTCTGATTTGCCTGTCAGTTATTTAATTTTAGGCACCCGCTTCACACCCATCTGTCACACCCACACTGGCCTTGGAGATGTGACACATTCAAGTTGGAGCATAGTGGAGCATCATAGCTCACGGATTAAGTTGTGACGTGTATGTGTGTGTGTGTGGGGGAGGGAGGGGTTGGAGGTGGTATGGAGTTCAACAAAATGATAATAGGTTCATTGATAAGTTGTCAGACCTTCAAATAACAAATAATGGCAAGCTAATTAATGGCTATTGACATTTAAAGTGGAGCAGGAGTTAAAGGACAGGTCTCCGGCCTTAGCTGAAAGGATCAACTGTGGTAATTATGTCAACAAAGGCTATTCCTCTCATATGGCCAAATGAAGATGATGAATTGCAGTTTAACAGTCTGGCATTATGCTCGTATGCTGTCCGTGGGATGATGCTGTCGGCTTGCCAGCATTTCAAAAACAATTGATTTTCTTTGGCACAGCCCTCAGAAGTCTGCCTGGAGGAGGACTTGTAAGTGCAGGCACAGAAGAACACATTGATTGGTACTTCATTGTAAGAAAGAGGCTAATGTGAAATCAAATGTATTGACAGCTTGTTTCCAAAAGACCAGGGGAAAAAAACATTTTCAAACAATTAAAGACACATAAATATCAAGCCAGGTTTTCTTAAAGCTTTGTTGCTGAGAAAAATGCAGTTTGATGAACAAGGACACCTTCGACGAGAGCTTTTTTTCCCTCCTTGTGCCAAGCTGTCAGATGACAGATGTTTCTGTCAAGTGAATAATACCACTTTTCCAGCCTTTTAATTCATTTGCCACCTTCCACACATGTATTTTTTCCCAGTCTCTTGGCAGTAATGGCAGATATTCATTTAGCTGCATTTTGGAGGTGTCAAAGAGTGATGTATGGTGTGCATTAATATGCTGTGACTGCCCAGTGAGTGACATATTAATGAAATAAGATGTCTTATCTGGATGTTTAAAAACCTTCCCGGATTAGATATTGTCTGTTATTTTCGGGATGGATTCTAACATCTCTCACGTGTGTGCACTAACATTTAGATACTCAAATTCAAATTCAGTAATTTTTCTTCTGTGAGTGTGCAGTCATTTTTGGGGCTTGAACTGAGCCAGGGCCTTGTTTAAAGCCTCATAGATCTCCTACCAGTGTACATTCAGTATCTTTGCTGCCTAATCCAACACTCAGCTAGCCTGTCGCAGAGCTCCATGGCTGGTGCGGATGGAGTATATTCTTGCCACAGAGGCAGATTAATTTGTAAAACCTACTTTGTCTGTATTGCAGGGCCATGTCACATGTAGATTGGTACTTTGACAGCCTTTCCATCTGTCACTAACATGTGTCCAGGGTGACTGGACTGTAAACTGCATTGAGCACTACGCCATAAAATCCAGGTGTCAGTCTGCCCAAGATGCCTTTAAGATCTGATCACCTAAAGTAGGAGGCGTTTACAGATACATTAAGGCGTATTATAGCAGTAGGGAAAACAGAAATGAACATTTGCATTAAACGTTTGATCTGAAGAAGTGTCAAGGAAAGAAGCAGCCTGATTTTATAGTAATATACACAGAGCTGTTTTTAACATGTTCATGTTTAAATGGAACCCAGGTACATCATATTCAACTTCCATTATTTAATGCAAAGTGCACAGGCTTTGATTGATGTCACGATTCGCAGTTCAACTCAAAAGCACTGGAGTCACGAGCCCAACGCTGACACCCTCATCTCACTCGTTAAGGGAGAAACTGACACAAGTGCATTCGTATGAACTCAGGCAAAACAAATAGCTCGGCAGCAACATGCAGCATCTGTGTTTGGAGCTGACTTACAGGCAAAGGGAATGGGACTGTGGTGTGTTGCAGCAATGTGGAGGGATGATCAGTCTTTACACACTCCTCCAAAAATGTATGAACGCATTTTACAGTGATATTCTCGGTTATTTTAGCCAAACATTTGGAGCGTTTGCATTATGTGCTGAGAATCTTCAGAGTATGTGTTTTAACAATGCAGACTTTAGGAGTTCACGTCCAAAGAGGATCCTATTTTTGTTTTAAATTATGAAAGGTCCGCCTCGAAGCATAGTTTCTGTCGAGTTTTTGTAGTGACTAAATTTAGCTGCATGACAGCTGGAATAAACAGTGTTTTTTTGTTGTGCAATAGACATTTTCTCTGAGGTCAGAATAGAGGAATATATTTGTTTACAGGCGTTGTTTGCAAAGACCGAGTGCTGTTGTTGCAGAGATTTATGAATGACAACCAGTACCAATGACCGCACGAGTCTTCCATCAGCTTATGTCTACATTAACAGCTAATCTTTAGCTAATGGCATTCCCAGAGTGGCTGAAGAACATTGGATTAATGGTTCCACCTCTTTAAGACCTAAGTCTCCCTGACACTAGTTAATGTAGCACGCAGCTCTGAAACTACATCACTGCATTTCCTTATCCTTAAGTATTAGGATAGAGGCAAATCACATCCTCATCCTAGTATAACTAACTTGCCTCAGTTAAGAAAAATACATTTCCCTGCCACCAGCTCGCAGGCCATTTTCCTTTTCCATTTCATCTTTGTTTTTATTCTGGCAGGTTCCTGTGACAGATGTGAGGGAGGAAAAGATAAATGTTTGCGGAGGATGATTGTAAAATGTCATCTCTGAAGTAGAGCCGTTGCTGGAGTCACACTCTCTCTTTTTTGTGTAATGGCCCCCATGATGATGCATTTGGACAGATTTTTTTTTCTACTTGAGAGGAGACCCTTTTCATGCTTAACTGCACGCATTCTAATGGTGGTGCAGTTAGGAGTGTGTTGGTGTGTGTGTGTTTTTGTTTTGCACCATGGGGCCTGTGGACTTACGGACACAACCCTGTTGAGATCTCTACCTGCAGCTTTGAACCTTTGATCCCCCCCCCTTCTCTGATCCTTCTTTCAAACCGAGCCAACGTACTACTGTTTCTTTTTCCATCTGCTTCCATTCCTGCTCTCTCAGATAAGCTTTGCTCAATAACTGCACTGCTTCAGTTCTTTTTTAAAAAAAGAATTGTTTACACTAGCCTGTATGCCAAAGTATAATCCATAAGCACATGCTTTTTGCAATATTTAGAAAATTGGCATATATCATATCAGCTAATACCAAACAATTTGCTTTACTCAAGGCACCTTGTTTATCTCGGGGCTTGGCTAAGTAGCGCAGGATGCAGTTACGTCTTTTCCAGGTCAAATTATATTGAAATACTTATTAAAGGCTCTGTGGCTGTGTCATCCCCCTACCCCAGCCTCTGGAACTAACTGCTCTAGATGCTCAGTTGGAGGATTTATTTGGACTGAAACTTCTTTAGATGTGAGTCGCTCAGGTCCATTAGATACAGTTTTTCGTTAGCCATGTTATGCTCTCATTCAGCATCCACTGCGAAAATGGTTTTGGGCCATCCACTTTATGTCTGATCACTCTTCAAGCAGTCAAGCAGATGGAAACCTTTGGCTTTTGGAAGTGGCATTTGATAATTTACCCACTGGGAGTCTAGGCATATAGTCCAACTAAAACATGTTTAATATAGCCTTATAGTTTTAGCTTCTAAATCTTCTAAATCAATGGTACTTAACTACCTATAAAATGCATTTCCAATGATAGAGCGTGGAGGTACTGTTTACATGGCTGGGATATTAAGCATGAAAGCCTGGGCTTAGGAGGAAGAAGCTAGGATGACAGTAATACTGTATTTGATAGGCATGAATCCTGTGACAAATGCTGTTCTTGGAAATTCCTGACCAGGTTTGGTGGAAAAGTGAAGAGGGAGATGCAAGGGCATGTCTGTCTCGAGCTGTGTGCTGCTGTGTGTTTATGTGTGAGTGTCAACATGCTTGTAGCTAGCTGTCTGCGTATGGGATAGTTGCTATTTACGTTATTATTAAGGATGAATCCATAAATCCTATATGAATTATGCCAGGGTGAGTAATGTATGAACAGTTTTTATGTTGTTGCCCTGGTTATTCCTTTCATTGATGCTTTGAGCAGAGCAGCAAAGTGTGTGTTTCTTTTAATATATTTGAGACTGATTAGATTCTACCTCCAGCAGCATTAAAGCCAAGCTTCTTTTATATTGCAAAACATTTACAATTTTTCGAATGCAAGGCATGTGAGCTAACGACGACACACAGGTCTCACAAATATAAAGCTGCATGTAAAGCAATAAAATGTGCTAATTCTCCTTCTCCTTATGTAAACTTTACATGTCAGGACAGGATTAACAGATAAAGTGCAGACTTTTTCCCAAGGTCTCTGATCCATCTACCTGACAGGTGGTTGAGTACACATTTCACCTCTGTGCCTTAAGCAGAGCTTCTTGATGTTAATCTATTAATGCTTAAGCCCACAGTGTGTTAAATAGGCACCACTTGTCTGCACTGGCCTCAAAGTCACATAAAAACTGGAGTTAGGAGGTGATTTATTTGACTTAGGGATGTCAACAGTGATTAATCAATTATTTGGTAATTTAAAATATATTAACAGAGAAGGAGAAGGCGAACACTACTACAGTGCTAATGTTCAGGCCAAATGGCACTGTCGAGCATCATCAAAACAAAACTCAAGAACTTTTTAACCAGCATTCCTAGATTTTTGATTATAAATCTAATTTACTTGACCCCGGGATAACTGTTTGCATCAACTGACATAGGGTTAATTACAGTGAAGAAACAGACAATCATGTAACATGTGCTTATTATCCCGATGTTTGAATTTACTCAATTTTAAACAAAGGCCTTATTTTGTTATAATTTAAATTAGCTTTAAATACCTTGTTTACTTTGCACTCAGGTTACTCCAGTACTTTACTAATGCTGTTACTATGGCGAAAACAATCAACTATAGATTGTTAAATAATCAATCAATCAGTGAAGTTCCTTGAAATTGACATGCTTATTTTGACTTGGGAGTTTGGATTGCAGGACTAAATGTGGATAACTGTGATATAATCAGTGTCTAAAAAAGTGTGTGTGCGTCCAGTGTACATGCCTATGTTTGTACAAATGTGGGTTACTGTGTGCGTGTGTGTGTGAGAGAGAATATGAGAAAAAGAGACTGTGTTAGAAAGATAGAAAATATATGGTGGGTGAGGGAGAAAAAAATCTGACAGTTGTTTGCGTTGGTGCGTAAGTGTGTGCAGCGGGGACGGCTACGCTTCCAGAAAGCCAGGTGGATCTGGAACTGTCTTCCCCAAATGAATACATCGGCTTGCATTGTTATCATTAAGTGCTGGTGGGCTCATGTGCCTTCTGCTGTAGGGAACACAAAGCCGGATCCCACAACATCACATCCACTGCGTTTTTCTCCCTTAAGATGTGCTAAGTGCCTGAGGAAGATTTTGCTTATGTTTTCATTACAACATCCACAGACTTGTTTAGTGGTGTAATCCCACACAAAAAAACACACAGATTTGCATTCTGTAAATTTGTTTGTCTACAAGTTGTTACCTGGCGACTGCTTTGTTTACATATTAGTTTCTCCCACTCTTTGTGTAGTTGGTGTAGCTAGTATGTGGTATAGTCTCACTTTATTGACAGTATTTTGTGACAACATCTTTTAGTGCTCTGTTTTTTTACCAAGAAAACCACAGTCGCTGCAGCTGGATATGTAATATGTATCTATATCAGATGCAGTGTGGTGTGGGATTTTTCATTGCAATGATATACTCAACCTTGATCTGGCTGTAGCTTTATTACTATTTAATTACTATCGTTGATGAGTGTATATGCGGCCAGACGACATGAGCAAAACATTTCTTTTGTTTGAGAACATCATTTTTTGCCGACATCACAATCATTTTGTGATATTTATTATTTTGTAATCTTTTCCAATGATCCCAAAATCAACTCACAGTAACATATTTTATTTTCATACTCATGATGAATGAAGGAAAGGACAGCTTGTGATATTGGGATGATTAAGTAACATTGCACATGTGAATGACACATAAAACCAAGCCTAAAAATCAAGCTTTTCATATGAGACAGAAGCAAAACCAACATTTATTTGTGCGGTAGCTTCATATTTTATTTCTTAAGAATGAGAAACCATTGACACAATTAAAACACACACTATTACACTTGGTCGTTTCCTCCAAACCACAACAGCAGACGAGTCCTGGATGAATTACATTTTGGGATGGCTTGGAATTAGCATGATTTGTTGTGAGCTGTGTGCTACTGGCAAAATGGAAATGTTTATGCTCAACTAGATAAGCTTGGGCTAATTAGCAAACATGAAAAAGCAGCCAGCCAATTCAATGATATTTCCCGGACTATGAGAGGATTTGAAAGCATCATATTTAGTTTTAGTTGATTTTTAGGTGAAATTCAGTGTGTTTAGCAGGAGGATCCTCATGTCGGTCTCTTGCTCTACTGCTGAGACACACTGTTAAGACCTGCCTGAGCCTCCTGACACTTCTCATTACAACCGAGGCAGGTCAGGTTAGCAGACCTATTGATGGACTGCCTGCATGACCCTTTGGGACTTTGGTGTATTGCTCACCTGAACCTGCATGCACTTCCATCTATATGGCTTCAGTCCTTTGGTGGTGTGTTTTCATTAAACATCTGCTGGAGTTTTGTAAACGGAGGTTTACACTGAGACAAAAGGTGCGCTTATATAAATGCCAGCATGGTCTTTGTTGATTTAGCACATCCCAGGGTGTACATGAAGCATTTACACACACACGCATGCTGGCACACATTAACAAACACAGACACACATACACTCTAGCAAAGCAGGGTTTTAGGATGGATTTAGCTTTGCCAGCTAATAGCAGGGTATCAGTTGTACTGTACAAGCTGTGAGTGGAAGCAGCCCGTAGGCTATCCACATAGGCCTTATCACTCAGCAAGCAGACCCCATGATAAGGTATTAGGTTTTTCACAATAGTCTGCTGTGTTTTCTCCTGTTTGTGCAGTTTCCCTGTAGTGCATGCTATAATAACCCACGGCTGCCAATTACACAGGCTGGGTGTGTTAGCAGGCCTAAAGCCTCTTTCATCATATCCATCGGGTTTGAAATGCTGGTGGTGATTCAGTAGTTGGAATGACAGTGAGTGATTTCCAGAAGCTAAGCTGGATGTCTAGGCCTATGCTGTTTCATTTACAGGATTTCTACCCTCTGTGAATTTAAGAGCACAGTTATCCTGCGCCCTCCTCATTTATCTGCTCTGCAGGATCATTCTTGGTTGAACTCTCTGATCCTCTCCGCATATCAGAAGGCAGTTGTCTTCTCTGTCATATCGATCTTTCATCCAGACGTGTGAGGAGGACTTTGCCAGTATCTTGAGAGAAATCTCAAGAAATGCTGAAAATAGTAATTCATTTTGTACTGGCATTAGTGGATTTATCCTCAGTAGAGTAGTTTTTACTCTATATTAAAAGATATGGAGACACTGGACAGTCAAAATATTTCAGTTAGTCAGAGTTAAAGGTACAGTGTGTAATATTTTTGAGGACTGAAATGCAATATTAGATCTATAACTATGTTTTCAGTGGTGTGTAATCTAACGGCCCTTTCAATGGTCTGTCAAGCAGACTACAGACTCTTTTGATGTGGTTTTAATGTGTCAAAGTAAAAGCTCAGCGCAACTCCAAATACAGCATTGCAGTAAACAAGCTTCTTGCGCTTTTGTAGGCAAATTCACTAAAGAGGAAGTGATTATGTGAGTAACTGTTGCTGTCATGACTGAGGTCTGTTTCATCACGGCTATCAGTATTTATTTATTTATATTTTTTGCAAAGCACTATAATCTGACCGCGGGCCAGATATTATTGCTGGCGGGCAGTTTTGGCGAGGGTCCATAATCACAGAGAGAGTGAATGTGTTTCCCTTTTCAATGTTTGTATAAACTTTATTTAATGTGTGGTTTATAATGGACTGTGGTGCAGAAACAGTGACAGTGTTTCACACTCTTGGCTCACATTTTCCATGTTGTCTGTCAGTGGCCAAGTCACAATAACATATGGTTTTTAATATATCTACCTAAAGAAACCTCATTTCTTGACTGGCTACTCTCTGCTGTCTCAGAAGAAACTCTCTGTGTCAGCCACCATAGCTGTCCTACGCTCTTTGAAAGTTTAGGGAGGAGAGGTAGCCTGGACAGATGGTTGCAATTCATAGCCCTTGCCACTAGATGCCACTAAATCATACACACTGAACCCTTAAATCGGTTCATGGTCAGTTTTACCTACATTCAAATGTACTAATTTTTTAAGTCATAGCAGGGCTGCAACTAACTACAATTTTTGTTATTATTTTAAACTGCTGATTATCTTGTTGAGTAATTGAACTGTGAAACCTACCACATTGTCCTAGACACAAGTTGACGTCTTCAAATGTCTTATTTTGCCCTACCAACAGAGAGAAAATAGCGGTTACATTTGAAAAATATCTAACGATTAATTGAGTATCAAAATAAAAATCAGAACAGTTACTGATTGTTGGACTAATTGATTAATCGACTAATTGTTGCAGCCCTACGTTAGCTCATACTCTCTAATCCCACCGAGTTTTGGTTCTGCTAAAGTCACAAGTGTGTAACATATCAGTGTTTCTCAGTTTATACCACACCACTGTCAAATGTCAACATTTTGTTGGTTGTTGTTTGAGGTGCATAATGTTACCCTGCTTAGCTTCCATTTCAGCTCTGAGATGAAACAATCAGCTCTCTGTATGGCAGCCTACTGCTGCTGAAGATTAGCTTACAGAAATACGTTGTCACTGTTGTTGTTATGTGAGGCAGCAAAACAATCAGCAGCAGAAAGACTCTCATGCATCAGTCTGTCAGTGTCTTTTACATACTGTAGCCTATTGTCTGCTTGGGTGATGAAAACATAAGAATCACATGGTATTTTACAATTTACAGCACTTCTGGCTTCCTCCCTGATTAGCCATCATGGATTATTCTACAAAAAATGGCAAAAGATTAATAATTTCGGTACAAAAAAATATATTGATTGATTATATGATATGTGATAAAGTGAAAATTCAAAATAAACTTCTTCTATTTAGGCATGCAGTAGTTGCCTAAAGTCCAATGTCACTGTCTTTACATATAAGGACTCACAGAGTTTTGATCACATTTAAATATGTGATAATTACCATTGTAATATATCATTTTGATTGTTCCTTTTAATTGAAAATCTTCTCTTCAGTAAAAAGGTTTTTTTCCAGGCAGTTGGTGAATGGACAGAAGGTTGATTTGATGTTCCTCCAGCGCTAAACAGCACACAGACACACTGGTGATTTGTTGGCTGCCAGTTTTTCCCACTTTCAACAGGCAACAAAGCATCAGTTAAGTGGATCAATCCAGTCGGTTGTTCCAGCTCCTGTGTTGTTTTAAGCTATTAATCCAGGCCTGTCTTTATGCTTCAGCCTTATTGGCTTTATCAGACAGGTAAACCTACACACACTAGATTATTTGAGTTGTGGACACATCTTCATCATCTCTTGTCAAGTGGAAACTACAAATGTCTGGTTTGCTGTTCCCTTCAAACTTTGACTCATGTCTGTATATAATTCAGCATGCCAATACTATTTAGGAATATTTCCTCTGATGACTTCATATTTATGGCAGCCTGGCTCTATGTTAAATATTTGACATCTTTAAAAAAAAAACATGTAATCTGTGTCTCTCTAACCTCATGTTCGTTACAGAGTGGAAAGTGTTTGGTTCCGTGCCCTCGAGGCACTTGACATTAGATAAGGCAGCTGGCACAGCTCCATGTGCGGTGAAAGTGATTTACTGCCGGCTCTGCAGCCTGTAAAAGATTCACAGTAGAGCACATATAGAGTACAGTGTCGGCATAAATGCACTGTCGCTCATCACGTCTCCCGCGGTCTGTACATTAGAATACAGTGTCACAGTGGAGTGCTTCTCTCTGCGGTGGTCCTGTTCTCAGTGCTGCACAAATGGCCTTCTAACTGCAATACTGGGAACAGGAGGGTTGGGCTTGAGGTTGGTGGTGGTGGTGGTGGGGGTTCCTGCTTGTCAACAGCTCCTCAGTGTCTGCGGGGTCGTCGTCATTCTGACTCTCCCACAGGGCTCGGGCTTCAGCTTGGCACTGGAGACTTGTGCTGTCTGTCTCTGCGCCTGTCTATCTCGCTGCCACCCAGCCATCTCTCTTCCTCCTCCTCTGAGCTGCCTCTCCCCCAGAAGGTCTCCTGTGAAATGAAGCATTGATTCCCCCTGTGCAGACGGAGCGTAATACATAATGATATTGCTCTGCCCCCCCTACTCTTTCAAAGGTTAGACAAACCAATATAGGCTGTTTGGCTGATATTAGGCCTTTGTAGATTACTTTTGAAAATAACATCTGGATTCCTTGATTATATATAATCTTTGGTCTATTCTCTAACTTTTTCCCGGCTGGCCACCAGACACTCTTGATTGTTATGATTATGAGCAAGTCAAAGCAAAAACAATAGCTCTGTATCAAGAAGGCCTGTGATTGGCTGGTTGAAACTGCAGTGCACCCTTTATCCTGCTGCACTGTCGTGTGCCGAACCACGGTTATGTGCATTTGCACTGTCATCCATATAAAATATCATCGTGCTCCTATATAGGAGCAGGGCCAAACTGTGTGGTAGTGGGCTGGTTCTTGGCAGATTGATCAAAATAGATTTTTTTTGAAAACTGGAAGGCAGGAAGGAAGGACTCTAAAAGCTCACACATCCAGCTCTGCTCGATTCTTTCCATTACTGATTAGAAAACTCCTGCCGCTGCTAATAAATTATTGAACATCTCCGTTTCCTGGTATAGTTTTTAACCTCAGGCAACCGCTGATGGATAGTCAACCTGATGCAGGTTTGTGAAATGTAAACCACACTATCAGAGTCATTATTGTTGTTGCACTGTCGTTATTATTGGAAATCTGACTAGATTTGGTAAAGAAAATTATAGGATTTTCATAACTAATAATTTTTCCTTTGCTTCCATGACTAATTTGGTAATCTGAAAATTCTACATGTCTTAAAATTTGCCCAAGTGGCTTGTTTACATGCTTTCATTTTACTCAATTAACATAGTCCTAGACAAGAAAATGAATTTAAAAGAACTTTGTAGAACCATTTGTAATTATTAGGATTAATTGGCTGTTTATATTTTTATAAACACCCAATTATTTATGCTATTTTGTTTAGCATGCTGTGAATGGTGAACAGTTGTCAATTGTGTTGTTGTCATAAGACTGGTAGATAGTACGATCCAATAGGATAATTATCTTAATTATTGTATTTGCATCAAATTGTTATTACAGTTCCATTTGCTATTCTGTTCATTAGAAGTGATTAACAGTTTGCTGTGGCATGCTGCTGCTGAATGCCAGCCAACAGTTTGGTTAAATAGCTCGTTTCAGAGTGGTCCAGTGAGAGGGAAAATAGCTCCCAAGGACATGTCTCGAAATTTGTTAATGATATGCACTGTGGAAAGAAACGCACACACACACACACACCTACACATACTCATAGACTTGCATAGAGCTTATTGCATGCCAAGTAAACAGATAAGATTTGAAAATTTAATTACAACAGTACAAATTTGAAGCTCAGTTTCGTTCTTTCTAACAACAGCAAGATGTAAAAAGTATTATGACAGTAACTCATGTCTCTGTCGTTTAACTTCGTGCCAGCACCAACAAGGATACTGACGATGTTTTTCTCACCCTGTCGTGTTTAGTATTTAAGTAACATGAGCTCCTTCATACATCTTATTTGCATTTCTGAAACTGTAGTCAAATTATGCACGTTGTGTGAAAAGCCACAGAAGAGTGATATTGGTCATGTTCCACTCTGTAGGACACGCAGCAATAAGGTCACAGGCTTTCAGGAAAGGAAGCCACATTTAAATGATTGATGATACCGAAATTGTGCTTTTTTAAGATAATGATTTGAGTCATGTTTTACATCGTGAAAGCCTTTGAGACAGACAAGGTTTTGTAAACTTATCTGTCTTATTGTAAATTCAGCATTTGAATCCATTCCACTTCGCACAGCCATGATACAGGTGTGCTGCTGCTGCACCTATCCTTCTGCTAATGGAATTAATTAAAATGTTTTGGGCAGCACATGCACTTTTACTGTGATTCATAAAAATAGAGCTCAGTAAAGCAACATATTACTTGGAACAGTGTGATGTGTTCACACTCCACAGCCCCACACAGGTAGGTGGCTGATGATTCATAGTTCCCACAGAAGGCAAAAATTGGCTAAACATAGTGAAGTCTGTAATAAAACTACTATCCCTTAATATGATGTACAGTATGTCTGCTGTGTGCACTCACAGCCTTATGGCATTTTTAGTCTACTTATTTAGATGTGGAGTACACTACGCTGCAGTGTACTCTGAGGCAATGTGAACAACATCATTGGATACATTCTGTAAACTAAACAAGCTTAGTTACCAAATTAGCCTCAAGCTACAATTCTGCAGCTTCAGCGCGCTGTAAGCCTGTGTGATGGTAGGAAGTTCAGGTTCAAAACTGTGGCTACAAGAGTGGGAGGGGGGGGAGGGGGGGGGGGGTACTACAACAATGAAAGTCAACCATTCTTGCCCAGAGGCTGTGTAGCAGGAGTGTTATGATTTGAAGCATTATATAGAAGTTTTATAGTAGTTGTTGAGCAAGCTTCTCTTTTCCTCTTGAGCATTTTGCTGCTGGTCTGCAAGTGCTGGTGAGATGGTTCAGAGATGTGTTAAAAGAACAATCTGGCAAAGACGTGAATGGGTATAGCCATAACCACTGTCTCATTATTCTCTTTCCCTGTCACCTGTAAGCAAAAAACTAATGATATGACTGTTCGGTGCTGTTGTTAGGACTGGAATCAACCGGGGAAAACACTCAGCAGGGTTCTTTTTATCACCGTGGAAACCCAGTCTAGTAAGGTTTCATGAGGTGCAAATATTTTCTACTCTAAAAGGCTTCGTTCCAAAACAGAGCTGTTTATTATTATCATTATCATAATTTCGGATTTTAAAACGTGGATCCTTAAATTGCTTAAACATGTGTATTACTGTTGCTGCAAAGACGACGGTTTAAAACCTATGTTGTTTCTGAAGCATCCTGGCTTGACGGGATTAGGCGTACACTAAGCAGCCATAATATTGGGGGTTCACATCTTATTTGCTGTCCCCTGTCTTTACTCTCTCCATTGCAGTCTCTCCAGTGAAGCACAAATGCTTTTAAAACACACTTTAACAAAAGATGTTTTTGACACTGACTGTTTTCTCTAAGTTTATCTCAGATACACATACCTCCAGAGCAAAAAAGAGGAACTTGGTTTCAAACTGAAGACCTTTTGTCTGCTTGGCAAGCTTGATAACTATCACACTACATGGACTAGGAAGCATTGAGTCACCCTTACCCTCCTCTTTGTCTGAAACTTAAGCCTCTTGTCCTGCTGTCAGCTGAGACTAAGGTTTGTACATTTGCATGCTGATTAGGACTGGGAGAGGTGGTGCACAAATGTGTGCGTGCGCATTTGTGTGTTGGGGGATTGTAATTGGGTGCGAGTGTTGAAAGCCCCACTGAGCAATTAGTTCAGCGCTGAGTGGTACTGTTGGACAATTTTCATTAGCTGTCAAGGTAATCAGCGAGTAAGATCAAAAAAACGTGTTTTAATTTAAAGCGACAAGCACACAGTTCATCTAAAGCCGTTAACAGTTACCGATGTTTACCAGTGTTATCATTGGAAATGTACAAAACAGGAAATGTTGAAATAACTTGTCTAGTACAAGAGCATATTAGTAGCAAAATGGAAGGCTGGATGACTAACTGGACTAGTGTATTTATTTAATATTTTTGTTTTCTCAGGCTACAAGCAATTCAGGGTTGGCCTCACTCCAGTCCAGAGAGTGGTGGTAACGCACAGGAAGCTGTTTAGTAACTGCCTAATGTAGCAGAAGAATGAATAACTTGAGCATAGTTCAACTAGCTTTAGCTTAACAGCTACCCATACACTAACACAAACACATAGCTGAATCACTTCGCTGAGAGCTTAGTGATGTAGGTGCACTTGGGAGGAGTGAAGCTTAACTATGTGTTTTGGAGAGACGGATGCATTTAGACCTTCTTTTTTCCTAATCTGGCTAGACTGTGCTAGGTGGTTTGACAAATTGGATTTCAACCCATACTGAATTCTTCTTGGGTCATTTATCCTTAGCTTTTGAGATTGAATAGCTTATCTGATGTACCCAAGATGCATTAAGTAACTAAGTCTAAATGGAGTCGGTTTTAGACAAGTGAAAAAGAATGCAGTCGACCAGAAAGCGCATTTGATCCAGACTAGTGATGCGCGGATTGATATAAATTATCCACCAGCGATCCACCTGAAAAAATTTTCTTTCTCCGATGTAGGGACCCCGCACCCGCATGGACATTTCACTCCACTTTTACACGTCCCAGAAGGCTATATCACTTTTTAAATCATGTCAAGCAGCGCAAGTTTTTCAGATGATTTCTTAATGTTGTACTGATGTATGAGGTTGCTGTTTTTTAATGTTTCCTCACAAGCAGGATATTGTGCACAGCAAATATCATGGGACAGCACTTCCAAAATTCTGTAGTCATAAACTTAACAAGGACAGATGAAACTCTCCAGAGGAAACAGAATTCAGCTTTTAGCTTGCTGATGCAGTTTAGAATTAGGCTTGCTGTGAACCTTTTTCACTGTATATAATGACAATTGGCTGTATAATTGCTTATAATAATTGTACTGCATAATATTATTTTTTTTCTGACAGTTGCTGACTCAGGATTTATCAGGCATGAACATGGACTGTGTGTGTGTGTGTGGGAGAGAGAGCAAGACCTTTTTGATGTGTAGAACACAGAACATTAATTAACATTAGATCCTGTCGGCGTGTTGGGAGATTTAAATAATCAATGAAGTTAACACTGCTGTGCCTCGTGCGTATAACGCGCACAGCATTTCTCTTAATGGGGAGGCGCTACTTACCCACCCGCTATCAATCAAAATGTTAATTTTTATGACTCGATCCACTCGATGTGCCCGCAGATGTAACTGTGATCCATGCATCACTAATACAGACACTCTAATACAGCTACTGTACCAGAATATAGGCCGGTTATAGGATTAATCTCCTGCAAGCATCTAAACGAGCATCTCTTGTGTCTGCTGGTCATTCTACTTTGCCTTTTATTGAATTAAGCCAAACATAGCATGTCGTAGAATGTCGGGATATATGGAAACAGCTAACATCAGACAGTCAAATGTGACAGTGCTGCCAACAGTATAATGATGTAATGACTGTTACAGGTCAAATGTTGTTGCATAAAGCCCTTGAACAATGACGATACAAAAACACAAGGACTAAACTCTGTGAATACTTTGTAGATCTGCCTGCTGCTTACAGCTCAACAATACCTCTGATCACTTCAGAATGATTTGATTGTTGCCTCTTCCGAAACCTCTCTGCCTCACCAAACATAATACTGTTCTGAAGTATGATTTTAAGACTTTGTTCTCCCTTCAAGCCTTTAGAAAAGATGACGCAGCCGCTCACACTCGGCTCTCTGATTGGGTCTTGCAAAGCAGAAACACGATGCTACTGACCAGGTTTTCGACGTCGTATTTTTATTAAAATATTATGTACGGTGCAAATAACACTTGTTTCCCTACACTTGTACTGTGCATGTCGCCGTTTACTTTACAACAACTCCCAGTCTGTTTTCCGCCGCCACACTCCCATGTTACATTCATTAACAGTCCCAGCTCCTTATTGGTGCATGCATAAAAAAATGCTTCGTCTGTATTTATTTATTCTTTTGCCAAATCTTCTGGAACTACGGAATAGACCATCTGCTTCATGTTTACAGCAGCACGCGCACGCCCAGTGTACCTGAACGGCCAATAGATGTGCGTTTTCAGTCGTTTTAATGTAGACGGAGATCAACTCCAAAACGCAGCTAAACGCTGGTATGGACGGAGATCGTATTCGTTTTAATTCTCCGTTTGTAAACTAAAACGGAGTAGTGTGGATGGAGCCTTAGCCTACTTCACAATAGTTCACTATTAGTAAAACATATCCAACACTTTAATTACACTGATGATTACATCCAGATTTTATTTTACAGTTTTTTAATAGAAAAATTTTAGATTTGAGCAGTTGTTCTAAGACACCAGCAGTGTAGTGTAGATACAGTTATTCATGCCGTTTACACCAATATTGTGTTTAGTTACCTGTGTGAATCTCCAAGGCCAATAAAGTCTGTAAAGGTGCTGCAAATAACTGTCTCCTTTTTTTTAAAGTGACAGCTGTCCATGAGCTCCTGTGCTTCTCTTGCTCAGTTTTTTTTTACTGTATTCAGCTCTCACTATCACATTAAGCACAAAGAGCAAAGTGGTGTGGTGAGTGACATGGGAAGAGTATTTCATAGCTGAAGAGCCATATTGAATGAGGACTCTTCAATGATTATGCTTAGCCGAGCTTTGCGTGAGAGGGTGAGCTGTATGGACTTGTCACTCCACAGACAAGCTGAGAGGAACAATTCTTTGCACTAACATTTTTCAAACCTTACATACTTTAAAACTATAATTTACAGGACAGTTTGGGAGCCATCTCCACACACTGACATTGACTAAAAAAGGATCTTCCTTTTTGCAGGGTGTTTGTGTCTGCGTCTCTGTTGCAAATTTGTCTGCATATTGTACAACTCTACTTTTAGTTGATGCTGTGTGAATGTCAAATCCAGCAAGGCTGGAGCCTGAAAGCCTGAGTTGTTGAATGTGCGTCTTGTCATTGCCTGGTCTTTCATCTCTGGGTGTCAAGAAAGAGCTGCTTTGCAAGGGAAATTGGGTTTTGGCAGACAGATCTGTAAAATATAATCAGAGATGCCAGAGTTGGCACTACTTTGCTTGCCTACAGTCTGCCAGCCCACATTCTGTATGCTGTCTCCATCATAAATATTTTGTACGCCTCTCACAATATTGAAGAAATCTGTCGAAATACAGCTCTACTGCCTATTGTCATTTGTAGTGGTGAGTGTATTGTAAAAGTAAAACACAAATTACTGCATGGCTTTACACCAACATTATGTTGTACTAAATGAATATTAAAGGGGAATGTGCAGAGGCTGGTGGAAGTGCAGATTTGACAAGTGTAATGGTTTAATATCTAACTGAATCAGTATATAGCAGTAAGCAGTGAACTGAAATACTGAAAATTGGTTTCAGGGTTATTACATCTGTTAAAAACACAGTTTTAGAGGGGCTCAGATCTAGTTTCCTGGACTTGCTATATCTTTAAACAATCTGCTACAGAGAGCTTGAATCATGATTTAGCCTCTATTGCCGCTTCTTAGAAAGGCTAATGCTTAGTTCATACGGGTTAATGCCTTCATACACCAAACCTCTTGAGACTGTACCGGTGTAATGATGTACTAGAGGACTGGAACCTTTGTATTAAATTAGCCTGATGGGAAAGTGAAGTATTCTGCCATGTCTGACTTAGGTTAGTACAGTGAATTCCTGAGTAGATCCGTCCTGTGATGTTGCTGTGTTGTCACACTCTCAATGTTAATGTTTTCGTATTTGCTATAATAATATGCTATAATCATCAAGGCAGCCATAATTCTAGTGAGTTGATCTGGACTTTATCCCCGATCTGAGTCTGACCACAGAGTGGATGGGCCAGTCACTGTTGTGGTGGCTGATCAAACGAAGTGGTTTAAGGGAGACGCACCGCAGCAGGAATGTAAACAACAACAGTGATGGCAATGGAGTGTGACAGCAGCATGGACAAAGATATTAAAGTGCATTGAACCAATAACAACACTAAAGGCTTACCTTTTATCTTGTGCCTTTTTGTTCGTACTGTATAGTAATTTGAAATAGCTCTGTTGTTGTTGAAGAAAGGACTTTTTTTGTGGAAATGATCTCAAGGTGCAGCCAGAGGGAAGAGAGTGCCGGCTTTGGACCCCTCAGAATTGCTTCTCTGGTCTTTGCAGATGATGTGGTTCTGTTGGCTTCATCAGATAGTGGTTGGTTTGCAGTCGAGTGTGAAGCGGACTGGATGAGAGACAGCACCTCCAAGGCTGAGGCCATGGTTCCCTCTGGGTTGGGACTGAGTTGCAGCCCCAAATGAAGGAGTTCAACTGTCTTCGGCATCTTGTTCACAAGTAGGGTGACCAGACGTCCTGAAAAATCCGGGACAGTCCCGAATTACGAGCAGTTGTCCCGACCGCTTTCTGGTTTGTCCCGAACATGAGTTTTGATTATAGCCTAATCAACCATTAAATACTGATCGTTGTATAGTTCTCTTGCTCCAGCAGGGTTGCAGGTTATCTGTACATTGTGACAACAGCCACAAAGTAACACTCGTCAAGCTCTTTCCTCCTTTTTGTTTTCTTGTGGTTAGAGGAAGTTACAGTGGCGAGGACAGGGAAAGTGTAGCTTCCGGCAGCCACGGCGGAGAGGTCTGACACGCGCGTTGCACAGACAGATGTGACACTGCACTGATGACATGAATAAAATAAATAAAATAGGCTAATTAGGTAAAAGATCACGACTTACCCACACATCCACAGTTGTGTTTTTCCTAATAACAGACAGGTGACTTCATGAACAAAAATAATTCATTTTAACATTGTGTTTTGATTTTAACGTGTATTAATATTAATATTAGTATAACATTAATATTATTTGTATTAATCTTCATTTGACACTCAATGTCCCGAATTTCACCCATTCTCATCTGGTCACCCTATTCACAAGTGAGGGTAAAACGGAGCGTGAGACATGTTTCAACCCTCTCCTATGGTCGTGAGCTTTGGGTAGTGACCAAAGAATGAGATTGTGGATACAAGCAGCCGAAATTAGTTTCCTCCGCAGGGTGGCTTGGCATCCGGAGGGAGCTCAGAGTACAGCCACTGTTCCTTCGTGTTGAAAGGAGGCGGTTGAGGTTGTTCTGGCGTCTGATCAGGATGTCTCCTGGGGACGTCCAACTGGCAGGATCCCCTGGGTAGATCCAGAACACACTGGAGATACATCTTATCTGGCTTGGGAACTCTCAGGCTCTCCCAGGAGATGCTTAAAAACATCTACATTTTTGTCCTTTTTGTAGATAAATCTTTATTTTTACTCACAGTAATGTCATCCTCTGTGTCACAGATGTTTGTTCGGAAATGGTGTCGATAAGATGGGATTTCTGCATGTTAAAGGAGCCCTGACGACCAGCTGTTGTGGAACTCAAGTACTTTTTTGTGGATATTAAGGGGAGTTAACGGTTAACAATCTGTATTTCTACTTGAAAAATGATTTACATGATTAAAATATTATCAAAATAGTGGGGGATTAGTACTATGTTGATTGATATTATATAAGTCAACTAATTGTTTCCGCTCTAAACAGTTCAAAAAAGAGCTTGTGGCTGAAAGCGATGCGTTTCACACCACATTTGTTGAAATCAAGCATATCTGAGTGATACTGTAGCTGGGCCACAGGTTATTAGGCAAGGACTTTTATTTAAAATACTTAACAAATGAATTTTTCAACAATATGTAAACTTGAAGTGGTGACTTTAATGTTAAAATATGACTTATGTAGGTAATTGCTTCATTTATTCAGTATTTTGTTCATTTGCCTCGGTTTTGTCTGGAGGATTTCTCTGTTGCCTGTAACCATGGCAATCTTTTATTCTTTCAGCTTGTAAAATTGCCTTTAGTTTTTTCGTTCATGACATTTGTCTCTAAAAATATATT
Source organism: Lepomis macrochirus (assembly GCA_024633595.2). Lineage (NCBI taxonomy): Eukaryota > Metazoa > Chordata > Actinopteri > Centrarchiformes > Centrarchidae > Lepomis > Lepomis macrochirus. The sequence continues at coordinate 26,933,666 of JALXJV020000021.1, forward strand.
GGGCCTCAGAATAAGATGTCCAAATCATCAAATTAGTTTTCATTTGATTGGTATTTAATTTCAGTGAAACACTCACACGTTATTAGCTCGGAGTAGAAATGGTTTATTGCCTGCTTTAAGTATCCGTGTAACCTTGTAGTCATTAAAATCATTTTAATCAAGAGTGGTGTTCCCTGATAATATTTCTACCCCATGGTAAAGAATTCCAAGAAGTAATTCTGCTCTTACATTTTTGCAATTATTGATCATGAGACTTGAATAAAAGCCTAAACTCTGTATAATTAAATCAGGCAAAAGGTGAAAAAGAGTCAGTGAAATAAAAATACTGGGTAGCAGACTAGTTTCTTTGATTTCAAATCACACCAGTCAGACTATGCTTTTTCAAGTATTTTTTTTTCTTCCACATGCTTAACTGTGTGTACCTTTTTCTGTTTTTCTTTCTTCTTTTCAGTCATCTGAGGCTGGACATGTTGTCACCTGCCAGACTCCCATTTTGACTGAAGGCAGCAATTCACGACTGTTAGTGTAATTAGTTTGCTTAGAGGCCAAGGTTGTAAACTAAATGAATGTCTAGCAGATTTTTTTCCTCCCTTCCCTAAATACATCTTTTAGCAACAGTAATTGATATTGATGCCTGCTGCAGGAAGAGCTCCTAAATCACAGCCAGCCACAGGGACGGCGTGGGTTTAGCAGTTCCAAATAGTCTGAGTTATGTGTGAATAAGTACCCGCCGTCTTTAATGATGTGTTGTTGCCTCGCACTCCTGCTGGGGAGCTCTGGCAGGCCTGATGGATGAAGTGGTCTTGATGTGCCCTCCTGCAATCACCTATGTGTGGTTTCAATCAATAGTTCATTAGAAATTCTGATCACTCTCCAGCAGTGGAGGAATTTCATTTTATTTGTTTGGGTTTGTTTTTTATGACTGGCTGCACATGTTTGTTTAATAGTGAATACCTAATCAGTCTGTCACATAAATATGTATGTTTGAACGTGTTTAATTTCTCCTTTTAAATTGACTCAGTTGGCATGTTTTTCTTTTTTAGTCCGGTAAGGCAGTCGCGTTATAAATCTCCTGTCTCCCCGGAGCACTCGGCGTATGCTGTGTTCACTCCAAACCAGCGCTTAGGTTGAGAGGTTTCTCCATATTACTCACTATGAAGCATGCTCGTATTGTCGAGCTGTTTTTCACACACGGGTTGCAAGTATGTGTTAATCAGCCTGCTCGGAGCCTGTGTTAAACAACACCCCCCCCCCTCCCAATTTGCCCTCCAAATGAATGGAAAGGCAAATTAATTTGTGCGCTCTGTTGCTTGCGGTATCGACTTGTTTCCAGTTTGGCTCCGTCATTAGTGGCTGATAATTTGAACGTGGGGGGGATTCAGGGACCAGAGCTCAGGCTACTCCAACAGATCCATCTCATCTTGCAAGTTGATCAACTGGTGGATGAGGATGGTTCACTGTGGCTTTAACCAGAGGGTAAGATGTTCCACTCTGGCTCTGAGGATGCTCTGGAGTCCATGCAAGATGGAGGTGATTGAGGCCAGTGGATGGTGTTACCCCATATTTTTCAAGTTCAGAAAAGGTTTATTTGGGTCAAATCACCCGTTGGCAGTTTGTGCAACCACTGGGAAGCTACAGGGATCGGTTATATAGTGTTCTGTGGTTGGAATATATGGAATAATATAATTTCTCCTCAGTTTGCAACAGATAAGTTACAAAGTCGTATTGCAGTTAAATTAAAAAAATAAAAAAACAGGTTAAACAGGTTACTCTTACTATTAATTAGCTTTTTTTCTCTGGTTGGTCAGACAGTGCCCTTCAACACCAGTTTGCATAAATCCCAGTCATGTTTCATTATGATTGGGCGCACAGCGAACTGGAGTAAAAGCCTGAAAATGATGCTGGAATTGAAAATTTTAAGTTGAATTGTGACACAAAGAATCAGAAACATTGGTACAATGGAAGGGCTTGGCGATGATCAGTATCATGATAAATATTAATACTGATATTAATATATTCCAATATTGATACATATGAGAATTATTGTTTACTGGTGTATTTATGTTGAACTCATGTCATGATGTGATACCCATCAGATTGAACGGCATAGACTACTTTAAATACTTAAAAAACATATTATAATAAAATAAATTGTTTCATGTTTCATATGTACTCATGTAATTACAATAATTGATAACCACTAAATATAAGTAGTGACTGTATTTACAGTAACTGCATCATCAGTCATGTGAAACATTCAGTGTAAGTTTATTGTGGCTTGTTGATTTACTTAGAAACAAAGGCAATGTTCTCACTCTAATAGGCTGAGGTTAATTAAATCACCTCTTTGTCAGCCCTCAGGTGCTAATCTGCTCTTAATTGAACGGATTGTGGTAAATCAGGGGAAACGTGCCCCTTGAGCTCTGAATTACACAATCCTTCCTAATTGTGATTGGATTTAGCAAAGTAATTTAACTCTCCTTTGCTTGTTGGGTGTCAATGTATAGAATGGAAAAAAAAGCTTGGTGAGATACAGTGTGTATTTTTTTTTTCAGTCATACATAACTCTGTCCTGTGTAATTCCTGATTAAGTCTACAGTTTGCATGTCTGTTTGAGTGCGTTGTGGTGAAAGGACATTGTAGTGGGCTGTTTGACAGGGTACAGAGGAAGGAGAGGAAGGTAGGGGAGGATAAAGAGGAGGAGGAAGGGGGGCAGTTTGCTGTGGTAGCACATGACAGTATTTACTTTGTGGAAGGAGGCTCCCAGGGACACTCAAAGAGGAGAGGAGGAAAATACTGTTTGTTTTCCTAAGAGGCTCTACTTTGTGTGCGGCAGAGAGGGCCCAGTCAGCAGAGAGGAGACGGCTGACAGACAGACAGACAGAAAGGCAGGTGAACGGACAAGAGGAGATAGGAAGGAAAGCAGAGGCTGACTGACAAGGAAACATACAGCGAGAGAAAGCAGACAAACTAACTGACACTCCTGACAATCAGTCGAGCTGGAGGCTCATCTCAGCATGCTGAGGCACAGTTGGTGGAGATGGACAGCTCATTCCCAGTGCAATCCACACTGTGACAATCCACAAAAATAGTATGGTAGAGGGAAACATGTTAATGGCTTTTTCATCTCATCTGCAGACAAGTCAAAGATGAATGCAAGCTCACACTACAATCTTCTAAACCAGCAAAACAAGTACCCACATTGTAAACACTTGAATCTAGGCCAATCCTTGCTTCTCTGAATTTAGTGTAAGATTTAACAGCTACAAAAGGTGAAAGCAATGCTGCCAACAGTCAGCTGCTCCACACAAGCCTCAAGTTTACTGACCCCTGCTGCTGCTGCTGCTGCTGTGAGCCTGGTGAGCTATGGTCAACATGAAAACCAGCCTGTTACCAGCTAACCAAGCATTTCAGCCCTTTTCACACTAAAGTTACACTTCCACTAGAAGTGGAATTTAACAGTTTAATGGTAAATGTCCTCAATGTAGGAGCTAACTTACGGAACACCTGTTGCTGCATTGAAGAACCAGCCATTAGCTTTGTTATTCGCATCTACATTTTGTCTTGGGGGGGGGGTGTTTGCGGTTACTTCATGGCATTGATAGCTAAATGGTTCCGTACTTAATTGAATAATTATTATTATTAATACTCAAATTAGAAATAGGTACTGAAAAATTAGTTACTGAATTTCCACCATCTGATTGATGTTAGAGGACTGTAGCTAAAGTACCTTCATATATTCATTCATCATCATTATAGTTAATAAAATGTTCCTTGTCATGACAACTATTCCACATTGTAACTGCATGCCTACCTAATTTGATCAGAAAATCAATTACAGTGAAGGTAAAGCAAATTAATCAGTAAGGGTAATATCGATCAAATGAATTTTAGTTAGTTAGAATTAAATTATTGAATTAATTTCTAGCAAAGCTAGTTGTTCAATAAAGCAGCAGGGGATAACGATATCTTAGCCTTAGCTATACCATCGTGTGCTTTTTCCAGCTGGTTTTAGAATAGAATAGAGATTAACTTTATTGTCCAGCCGAGGCTGGAAAATCATCTTTGGTCTCATTTGTCATTTTGATTGTGGCTCACTCTGCTCACTACAGCAGCAGCAGGGTCAGTCAAGTCCTGTGGTGTTATTACAATCTATGTTTAGGCTTTTTAGTTTTCCATTTCACAATATAACTTTGTTATATCTATAGTCAATATTCCCTTTCTTTTTACAATTTTAAAATATAAAATATGATAAGAAAGAATTTGACGTATTCTTAATTTTCACCATTTCATTGTAATTGCGAGTAAAATTATCCTCTATAATCTTTGCAAAATACACAACCTTGCTGAATTTGTAATTGCTAAAACCACGTGCGCGTGCTGACTTGCCTTGTTGCATTTTATGGCCGAAATAATGAAGTGGGAGTGCAGTTCCATTCCCCAGTGCCGAGGCACACATGCATGACTGCACACACAGTGCATGCGTTGCTTATACAAGGAGAGAGACAAGCGCTCTACAGTGAAGTCTTCCGAGCCTTCCAGATAATTACAGTATCTGTTTCTACTGAGGAGTAGTGATTTTTGAAAGGTGTGAAGTGTGTGTGTGTGTGTGTGTGTTGTGTGAGAGCGACTGCGGTTTAGCTTGTAAGGTTGACTGCAACCCAAGCAGCAAGGCGATTGTTACTGCCTCTGTCCTGCCGAGCGCTCTGATTAGAATTTCAGATGTGTGATTCGTTGCTTTCATCACAGTGTCCCAGCATCCATCAGTGCGGGGTCCCTTCTTTCTCACCTCCTGTCCCCATGAGACAGAAGCCATATGATGGGAATTGTCATCACTGGCAGGGGAGGGACAACAGAGCAGAGAAAAAACACTGGCCTACATGTTGTGGGTGATAAACATGTATAATAAGCTGCACATTTTGTTGTGATTACACAGGAATTAGGCCGGATATGGTTTTACCGTAATGATGTCTCATACAGTAACAGATGGTTTATGGCATGCTTAATGCCAGCATATGTGTGTAGTCAGTTTAGGCCCTCCCATTTTAACTGGACAGCTTTTTTTTTAATGTTCAGACCTCCATAGGGAATAGTGCAAGAATTAGCCCAACATATTTCCTGTTTTAATTCCTTTTATGAAAAATGGGTCAGAGAAATGTTAAAGTCGAGAGATGGATGTAATTCCCTGTAAGGAGTATTTGCTGCTGTGTGCTATGAGGAGAGAGTCCTTTTGAGGAAAAGAGCTAAACCTCATTCATATGTGAACACAATGGCACTACTTTAATTTATTGACTTTTTCCACTCATTTAGAACAGTGAACCTCACTTAGCTTAGTGTTAAAAATAAAACCTAGGAATGGGGTATCAACATAGGGTGCAGTGTTTTGTTAAGGTCCCAGACAGTGGAGATCAGTTGAGACACTTTAGTCTCTATGGGGTCCCACTGAGCTTAAGCAAAGCAAGTCTTGCTGGATCACGCTTCAATGATCTTATTTGCTTGTCGTTGTTTTCACTAAATGGACATTTTCACTCATATTTTAGACGTTAAATTGTGCCCCGACAAGAGTCACCCAATTTTGAGAGGGTTCCCAGCGGTGACTTTACATGATTTGCATAATCTGGGTTTTTTTTCTGGAAAAAAGCCACTGAATAGCAAACAAAACAGCGCTGTCAGTGGAGCATGAACACAAGTGGTTCAAAATAATGCAGCCTAACTGCTCTATAAAATAAAATAAAATGAAACTGTTATGGAGAGGTCTCAGTATATAGCTGTTATGCTTTTCTTTCAGTGAGGTGCCATGGGGTGCTATTATTCCAGGGGCTACATGTTATAAGATCAAAAGAGATCAACGTATTATATTTCTCACCCAGACTTTCATATTCTCATTACCCCATGGAACAATTGTGAAGAGAGTGTGATATGACATGATACAAACTCTGTCTGTCTTACAATGGGAGTCAAGATCTCCAGACATAATTTCCCATGCTGCATTCCGGTTCAGTTGCTCTCTTGTGAAGAAATTTTCTCTCCTATGCTTTCCCTACTACAGTTGGGGCTATTTTCTGGGAAGGAAGTTGGTTATAGATATAGAAGACTGTTCTAGCAGACTTCTGTATTCAGTTTTTGGTGTTCTTTTAGATGTCAGCGCCCCCTTGGACCTTGCCTGCTTTACAAAGCTTTACCTCTAAAGTCTAAAGTAAAAGAAAATAGACTTGCTTGTTAACTGATAATGTGGACTGGGACCATCCATTTTTAATAACAATTTTACCCCGGCTGTCTCTGTGACTGAAGAGGTTTATGTATCTTCAGAATTTTACAAATGTTGACATCTCCAACTTGAGATGGATGGAAAAATGTTAGTTTATTTTGCTGTTTTGTGAACCACCCTGAATTGTCAGATTTGACCTTTACTTCAAGGTACAAGGCAGATTTCTTTCTCATTTTACAACACAGGGTTGTAAAATGAGATTCAGTGGTAGTTCTTTGTATGCTACTCACAAAAACAAATGTTATGTTCTCATTAGTATTAGTATGCCTTTGGCTCTCAAAGTGTCTCCTGAGGCGAACAGTTTATTAAAACAATTTTTGCATAATTAGAATAAGTGATGTAAAGTAAATGTCCTGTAATAATGGTTGCTTCTGAACCCTATAAAAAGATATCTCTAGATTTAGGTATTCTCAAAAATTTCAACCCTTTTCAGACCGACAAAAAATAGACAGATGCTATTGTGTAGCGAAGACCAACACAAAGCTTTATGTCCTTCCTTGCAATTTTGTCCTCAAGTGCTCTCCTGTTGGACCCTTGTGCCATCTCACTTGTGGTGTGAATTACACAGTTGGAGACAGTGCAGTTCCCATATGGACTGTGATTTTCATTCCATAAGCTGTGGGAATGCAGCACAGTAGCTGTCACAATTAATAAGTTCACCCACAGGTTATACACAGGCAGAGGCTCTGCTGGACCAATATGCGCAGGCTACTCTAAGTACAGCTAACTGATTACATGGGATTGATCTTTAATGTTGTGTAACTACAGAGCGTTGCTGTAGTAACTCACTTTTTTTTTATTTCATAGTGCCATACGGATTTACTCATTCATTATGCCCACTTGGTCCCTACTTGAGGAACATGATTAATGACTTTGGTGTAGCGGATACAAATACAGATGCAAACATTTGTTTCTGATCCACATAATTTCCAACCACCTGTTTGTCACAATAAATTCAAAATGATGCTTTTTTGTAATATAATTTACACAGAAACATGACGCTAAAGTTAGCTAACAGCTAAATAGCGATTGTTGTACTTTATCAAATAAGACTGCCACTGTAAAACCACTTAAAGTACTGAAGTGAACAGTGTTTCTTTACTCACATCAGTGTCAAAAACTGGACAAATAGACCATTATTATTATTATGAATAACTATGAGGGTAACCTAATGGATAATGACTCCTTTATAGATTTTAATTAATTAATAGCTTCAGATAAGATAAGTTAAATTTATGAAGTAATAAGTGTGTGCATATACCTCTTCTTATAATGAATGAATTATACATCATTGGTATTTTACCCTCCTGCCTACGTTGCTACATTTATGTTGGATGAGTTCATTTATCATCTGACATCTACCAGCATTGGCGACTCCCATGTCACACTGCTTCTCTCTACACTGATTATCTCTTGCTTCTCCAAGCTGTGTTCCCACCAAACATGGTAGGGAGACATGAAACTGTACACTGTATAATCACAGCGACCTGGAGCATCAAAGGATCTGTAATTGCAGTGTGACTGTAAATGATTTACGGATAGATTATTATGTCATTTACTTTATTTTGATGGTGTTTATTACATGTTATGATTATGCAGTTGCCAAAGCAAAATGCTTGAATCTTTCATTGCTGTGTAGACAGGAGTTTCAAATTAGAATATTTATCTCAGAATAAACAGTTTTCCTTTAAGAATAAAATGTGCTCTCTAATCGTAAAATCAAATTTGGCTGCCATGCACGTATGCCAAGACATAGACACCTTCACAGACACTCTACAGTCATTTTGATAACTTCTCAGTTTGTGGCTGCTGTGCTCAGCCCGAGGGGCAGTGTTAGAGGCAGCCAGTCAGCAGCTTACCACACTGTCCTGCCTCAGCATTGAGTTCACATGCTCTCAAGGACAGTGCTGCCGTGCCACCAGCGCTAAGCTGTCTCTCTCTATTTTTCTACTTTTCTCATTCCTGCTCTGTCTCTCTCTGTCTCCATTTCTTTTGCTGCTGTTGTGTGCTGGCTGTGCAAACAAGCCAATAAGATTATATTGCATTAATTGGCAGCACTATGATCATTAAGAGCTCATAATCCCTGAGTAACTATTGCTTTTTATGATAAGCATTTGGTTTGCATCATTACATTCCGCTGTGTTTTCTCGCCACACTGCATCAATACAAAGATGTGTGTGTGTGTGTGTGTGTGTGTGTGTGTGTGTGTGTCTCTGTGTTGTCCTCAGTAGTTTAATTATGCCTGCAAGAAGCTCCACTTCATGGAGACATCCTAATTCTCTTACCATCGCTCATTTTAGCCTGTAAAGTGAATGCATTCCCACTGTGGCAACATACATTTGATGCACATTCTTTGTAGAAGGGGAACTAAAGTCCTAGTCCACTAAAGTCCAAAGTGTTAGAACCACGCATAGAAGCTGATGACAGAACCTTTCTCTGATGACGAGTAGGGCTGCACTATATATCGCCAGAGCATCGTCATCGCAATGTGCTTTTGTGCATTAGTCACATCGCAGAACAGTGCAATATCAAGCAAGTCAAATTAACTCAACCACCTCAACTTTTTGACTGCTTGATAGAAAAGGAAAACTTGGATATTTCTCATGTTTAATCTACAAGAGAGGTTAGTCTGATGTAACATCATTACTGTAAGAGTTCTTGGATACACAGTTTGTAACAAGTGAGTGAAGAGCAGGTTCTGCAGGCACAGTGAACTAGCAATCCCAATATTATTCTTGATTAGTTGATTAGTTATTTTATGATGCTCAATTATTTTCAAATAGAGTAATTGAAGTAATGTGGTAAAACTTCCTGTATTTTTTCATATCGCAATATATATCGCAGAAAAGAAAAATACTGCAATGTTAGTTTTTTCCAATACCGTGCTGCCCTACTAAGGAGTCTTGGGTAGTGCCTACAATCAAATACCTGTCTCCACTTGCTCTTCTTATCTCCCCTCCAATAAAGATGAACAACTGCTTTCTTCATTTACTGTAAATGCTTTAGTCTGGGGGAGATGGGGAGAAAAGGGGAGGGAGGGAAAGAGAGAGTTGGATTAGCTGAGCCACTCATTTGTATGCATATTAAAAAGGAATAGAAGTTTATTTTTCATTTTATTTCTGAGCACAGCATCCAATTGTGGGATGGTGTCAGCCTAGACACTGACCTTAGAAAGTGGCTCAGGAATCGGCCAAATGTGACTGATCCACATAAAACACTTCAATATTTTCCTTTTTAGCTTTGTTAATTTGCTGCAGTGAGCTAATTATAATGCATTAAGATGCTGTTTATACTCGCTCACACACTTCCTGCGTGTGCTTTACACAAACTGCAATTTACTATAAATTCAGACCTGTTGACATTTGTTGTTAGTTAATTTTTTCACAAGTTGTAGTATAGCAAGTATAGCTTTTCTAAAGGCACCTTTTCTACACAAGTTTATGTGGACCATTTAAAGTTTGATTGTATTCAGCATTTAAATGTAACCAGTATTAGTAGCTAGTATTATTTCAATTTTATGCTACTATTTCACTTCATTTTAGAGAGTAATATTGTTCTTTTTACTACTACATTTATTCCACAACTGTAGTTACTGTTTACTTTTCAGATTAAATTTTACATAATAAAAACACGTGTGATAAGCTTATGAAATAAAAAATATTAAACCAGTGGTTCCCAACTTTAAAAAAACCCCATAATACTTCTGCTCAACGTGTTAACAAGAGAAAAAGGAGCATCTCAGAAAATAATTTTGTATCATTTACTTATTAACTGTGATCTTTTAGCATCTTGAACTAGTTCACCTGGTCGGTTTTGGTTTATGATGAAAAAAAAAGCAAAACACAGCAGCCATAAGCAGAGGTAACGTGGGTGCATGGGGGCGGCCAACCCTGGGCCCCGGCTGAGTAGGAGGTCCCCTATGTGGATGGTGAAGTTTAGCCTAGTTGATTGTAGACACAGTCAAACGAAAGCCCTGCAGCATGAACTGTGTGTTACATGTATCAGACAGAATTAACATGATCATGTCTCTGTGCTCAAGTTATCTGGATATGGTAAAATTATTAATTAGTTTGATCCATTATAACACAACCTCCTGAACTGTTCAGAGCAATGTAATTAAAAACTGTCTAAAATGTCTAAAAAGAATAATGGAGTGTGAATGCCTCTACATTTATTAAAGCAGGTAAGTGTTAGACCTACAGCCTTGTGTTCAGTTAAGAATCCCAAGTGAATTCCATACAGTGAGATAATGTTACATACATTTAGATTTGCTACAAAGACATCACTGCAATCTGATCAGGATCCCTAACTCCCCTTTTCAGTTATTTTGAAATGACTTGAATTAAAGTGAAATGCTGGTTCTATCCTTTCCCAATGTAAACAGACTTGAGAACTGTTGTGACAAATGTTAGTATTTAACAAAGCTTGTTCTTGTAGTTCAAAGCAAGTGTTGGAAAAAAAAAAACAAATTCACTTCCCAGACTGACTCAGCCTGTGTGCTCCATTTTAATGACTGTGTTTGGATGAGGGGCCTGCCAGCTGAAGTTGCCATCAAGCTGCCTTACCTTTCTTTTTCCTTCATATGCTGAATGTATTCCATACGGCAGCTGTGTTCCCTCTCAGCTGTGACAAAGGGTCGTCCTGTTATGATGAAAACAGCTCAGCGGCGTGAGTCTCCTGTTTCGGTCTCACCCCGGGCTCTGTAACTCTTCTAAAGACACAAACAGCTTTTTTGCCTCCTGGGGACATTTTAATGGCTGCAAACCACACATCCATCTCCTCCTACATGTCACCTTCAAATAGGCTAGGAGATGGCAAGGGATTGGAGGGTGTGTGTGTGTGTGTGTCAGGAAAAACAGGGCCAGTCTGGGTAGATTTTTCATTCCTGAGCCCTTCACCCGTGGCAGTAACAACAGAGCGTTTCATCTTCCTCTTCATTCATCTTGGATATATACAGCCACAAAGAGCAGGAAAGCATAAATAATGCACTTTATACCACTGGGCCCCTAGACACTCTAACAATGCACATGGGCTATACAATATATTCAGTTGATGATGCATTGGTGTTGTTTATGGCTGACCAGTATACATTGCTGTATCATATAAGAATATAAGATAAAGGCCCACAGAGTGCAGTGATAGTTGTGTTTTAGAGCTGCCCTATTGTGTAAAAGCAATAATGTGATGTAATAGTGCACCGTGGTGGTTTGTAAGTAAAGAGCTCTTTATCTTAACATGGGGCTATGCTGGCTGACCAGGGATCAGATTTCATCACATCATTTAAGCTCATTTAAGCTAACGTGCCTCCATTTGTGTCTTTAAATGGCACTCGTTGTCCTTACGCTGTGCGTTAACATAAAAAACAGCCTCTGGTTCAAATATGAAATTTGGGTGTAAACAGCACTTGAATAAATATAGCAATGTGGGAGGAAATGCCAGATGACAACTTTTGCAAAGTGAGTATCAAGCTGCCAGTTGCACAGCTGACAGCTTTATTGTGGGGAGAGAACAATTTTAAGATCTGCTCAGATAACAATGATAAAGACACACAGAGAAAAGTCATAGAAAATACGCCCACTATGTTTTCATTTGTTGTGTTTTTTTATCCTTTTCGTCTCATCTTTTACTGTTTCTGGGCATCTGATACTTGAATGGCTGCATTGTATTTTCTTGCAGTGCTTCTTCACATCCTCATTAAGTATGCAGATGGTTAAATCACATGCTTATTAAATTATCTCTTTATTTTCATGGTTGAAGATTCAATACTCTATTGCCATACAACTTAGTTGTTAGGAATTTGCCTCAGGGTGCTCATGATATGACAACATCCAATCACAACAATAACTAGAATGACATCATATAACACATACACTGCAAAAACTAAAATCTTAGTAAGATTAGTTATCTTAATTGAAGGCAAAATATACTTGTTTTTTGTCTGACAAGATATTTCTTCTTACCAGGCGGCTTTTATGTCAGAGAATTTCACTTGCTTCAAGTTTTTTTGGCTTTAGGTAGCAAGTGAAATATTCTTGTTCTGTTGGCAGATAGTTTTGCTTATTTTAAGTAATATTTCCCCAATTTTAATAATTTTTTCTTGTTTTTGAGATCTCAGTTTTTGCAGTGTATAACATATAACCCCCACCACATGGACCATTATGTGTATCCATCCGTAGATATATGGTCCAGTGCAAATAAGTAAAGAATACAGTGAATATACTAGGGTGTAGTACAAAATAAGAATAAGAAAAAATAAAAATAAAAATGTTTAACGCTTTCCTGGTGTTCCAAACCAGTACATCATATCCAAGCTGGTATACCACAAACAGACCAAATGCATGATCCATGTACATTCAGCCACTGACACTTAAAAACAAACTGGCCCAATATGAGTATGAAATGTTGACCAATATCTAAAGTTAATTTCAACATTTCTCACCAAATATTTTGACTCTGAAGAATAATTGTATTTGATATATCAGCCTTCACCACCAGTGTTGAACAACTTCATAAATAAAGTGCCAAAATGAAAGCTGTTGTGACATCTGTAGTCATCCATCACTACTCACTGCATCATTTCATGCATCAGCGTTTAAGCAGGAATCTGTTCATTTCCTGTAGGACTTGGTCTGTTGAAACAGACAATTAAGTTCTTGCTTAGAGGAAAACAACCTGAGATGTACATGTTTGATGACGATGTAGGCTACAACGTGGGGGTCTATGGGCAGGCTTTAGTCAAGCCGTGTCCTTTACTGATTCGTCACGTGACCCTTTTCTGAAAGACAACAAACAAGTCTGTCAATCAGTCTTGACTACCAGCAGTTCATTCAACATGGATAACAAATTACAAGTACTGCTGACCTTTGATGTCTATGCTAGGAGGTGTTGTGTGGCTAAGTTATGCATTTATTTTGCAGTTTTTAAACAAAAACTAGTGTGGTTGTAGCTTACAATCTCGATTCTCTAAGCTAGACCTTAACTGTCTGTGGAGCTGTTGACAACTTTTCAACAGACCAAGTCCTACAGGAAGGACTTCATTGCCTTCTCGTATTGCATGAACCTACATCCTCACTCATGCTTCATAGCTGTTTCTTGTGTTTGTGTGTTTTGTCAAATGTAGCAAGCTAGCACAGCCCCGCTGGCTGGCAGACGTTGTTCTGTGGTGGCGTTTGTTTGTGTTTACCTTGGCATACAACTATCTGCTGCAAGCTGATGGGACATGACTGTCTGGATTTGCAGAAGGGCCTTCCATTTGTCTTAATCAGGGGCTGAGACCAGATAATGATTGATAATGAATGAGTGATTGCTGCAGAAGTGATTATTTGAATTAAAAGGGCAATGTCACTTAATTAGAGATTATACATCTGGTAATCTTATGGCTTTGGACACTCCAATATCTATTTGTAGACAGCTACAAATAGCTACAATACAAATCCAAACATTTAATATGTTGAACCAAGATGCTTTTTAAATGAGTCACACTGACAGCGAAAAACCACCATTTTTTAGAAATTATGGTACTTTTTATCACTTTTCTCAAAATTATATTTTTGCGAACTCGTCAAGCAACGTTTGGCCAATCGACCCGAAACTCTGGCAAGATCATCTACGGACTTCGTTGATCTCAAAATGGTTTTAATTATTGTACATAAATGCTTATAAATCAAAATTTACTTATACTATTGTAACCCAACTTAAGTCATCTGTTTGGATGCTCAGTTCGAGCTCCACTGAGCAGTTCTGGAATATTCTTCCACTAGGCGTGCCACACATGTGAAAACTTTATACCTATGAATTCGCTGAAGGGATTCGTACAAAAACCAGTTTGTACAATCTAGGGTCACTACTCAGCTAATTTGATAGTGATGGGCTTGGCTTATTACAACAAATGTAAATCTATAGACATTTGTCATTCCAAATTTCAAAAAATCTTAGAAAATCTTCCGTTCACTGATGTGACAAAAGTTTGCTTTTGTCAAGCCTTGGTTCAAACACTACCAAAATGAACAGAGACATTCTCTAGATGGCAGAAATCAAGTGTATCAAAGGATTTTTACATCGGTCAAACATAGAATCTGCAGTGATATTCAATATCTTGCTGTAACTTGTACAGTAAGCACATCCTTTTTTTTTTTGCTCAGTGTTGGATCCAGCGCCACCAAAATAATTGAGAAATCACCCAAAAGCAGCAGAAAGATATATGATTTTTTCCAGAATTGTATCACCAACATTTTGACTGCTGAAAGCATTTTAAATTTAAGCTGACACAAATATCCTGGTCCAGCACATGTGATGTCATTACCTCAACTTGTGAGAAGGTGTATGCAAACATGCTTTCAACAGTAGCTCAGTCTTTAAGTCACCTACTCTGGGAATATGAAGTTCCATGGTTCATATCCCCCAGTGACTAAGACCTTGCCAACAATGAGGTGTTCTGATCGTAATGAGTCAAAGTGTTCTTATTTTACTGACGCTTTCTAATCTCAAGGTGATGCTGTAAAAATCAAATCTGTATTTTCACAATAATCTCAAAAAAAGTCTTTAGTGCTTTGAATCTAAATTCTTTCATCACTTTATCATCCTACGTCATCTGCATCTGGTCTCCTCCTCAGAAAATGTCTATATATAGCCTATATCTAGAATATAGAATATATAGAAATATGTAGATACTATATAGTGGCTATATAGAAAACAGCACCTTGATTTGCAAACTAGGAGATGTTTGTATGCTCACATGTGTGGTTAGTTGTAACTGTTTCTGTCTATTCCAATCAAATCTCTGTGGAATGGTTCATTAGTGTGGCATTAGAGATTCTCTTCTCATTACTGCTCAACACAGCAGTAAACAGTAAAACAGGCGTCCAGGAGTCCAAGGGAACATGATAAGCATACTTCAAAGATTGAACTCTTGTGATTGATTTTAGGGGGGAAAACCTCACTGAATCTTTCATTTAAAATGTGCAAAAACATTGCAACTGATAAACACGTTGACGCTGTTAATGATAGTAATTCAATCTGAAGACATAAATGGGCAGGACTGACGCCAAAGAACAGCCGCAGTTTAATGAAATAAAAACGATGGATCAAACTGACAACCGAATGGAGCCTCCTCAAGCAGTGTGTTTATGTCAACATAGATTTCTTTTCTTAACTTGAATTATTTCACAGACTGTTGGACTTAAAGGTTCAGTTTGCAATATTTCTGAGGATTTATCGACAGAAATACAATATAAGATCCATAACCATGTTTTCAGTGGTGTAAAAGGACCTTATATAATACACCATTATGTTTTTATTACCTTAGAATGAATCATTTATGTCTCCATAACCGCGGGTTCCCCCTTCCATGGACGTCGCTGCGTTGCATCGTCATGTTACTACAGTAGCTGAAAACGGACAAACAGCGCTACAGAGCGCATTTCATCAGTAAGTTCTTCTTCTTCTACTTCTGGTAGAATTCAGGCAGTGCAGACAGTCATCACTATGTTAAATACGTACTTTAGAAGAAGAAGAAGTAGTATTAAAGTATTGATGAGAATATAAGCCGTAATATTGCCTTGCATCCACATGTGGTTCAGTTAGCTCAGTTGGTAGGACGCACGACTGAGGCTGCAATGTTTTTGTTTCTGTGTTTGTTCGACATCCATTAACCTACGGATGCCTTTTCATTTCCCCAGTATCTCCAGGCCGAGGACATTTAGGGAAATTTTCTGACGGCTCTTTCAGAGGTGTGTCAAGCAGGTTACAGACTTAATGTCATTCAGAATTTTTCAAAGTAAAAGCTCAATTCAACTCCAATACTGCATTACAGTAAACAAGCTTTTTGTGCTTTTATTTTGTCAGCAAAACCACTAAAGAGAAAGTGTTTATGAGTAATTTTTGCTGTCATGACTGAGATCTATTTCAGCACAGCCATCAAAGTATTTATTTATTTATATTTTTTACTGCTATCAAAGTAATCTGACCGCAGACCAGATATTATTGCTGGTGGGCAGTTTTGGCGAGGGTCCATAATCACAGAGAGAATGAATGTGTTTCCCTTGTCAATGTTTGCATAAGCATTATCTAATGTGTGGTTTATAATGGACTGTGGTGCAGAAACAGTGACAGTGTTACCCACTCTTGGCTATACATACATCTATCAGTGACCAAGTCACAATAACATATGGTTTTACTGAATAATAATGTAAATAGAATGTCTTAATTGATTTACCTAAAGAAACCTCATTTCTTGACTAGCCACTCTCTGCTGTCTCACAAGAGACACCTTTTGTGCTGTGTCAGCCACCGTAGCTGTCCTACGTTCTATGAAGTTCTAGGGTAGGGGGCAGTGGTAGACAGGATAGTTGGTTGCAATTCACAACCCTCACCACTAGATGTCACTAAATCTCACACATTTAACTTTTAAAACAAGTTTAAAACATAGTTTAAAGAATTAATCAATTAAAAAAAGTAAAATATTCAAAGATATAAATATGTATACAATGATGCAAAAGAAAAAAAAAAATTTTTTAAAGATTGATCTGATGAATATATTGACATTTTTGCTTTATGATCAACTAATCATTTTAGCACAAAAGCATACTATTGCAGTCACCTTATTTAAGGAAGAAAATCATAAAAGCTTTTTGCTGGGAGTTGTTGCTCTGTGATGCTGGGCTTCACAAATCAACTTGACTTACGTTTGGCTGCTTATGAGTTTATATGTAGCAGCTCCTTTTGGTCTGTGTGTGTTCGCACACATGCTTGAGAGCCCATCAGCTCTCCAAGTATCATCATCCCTACGCTAAGGTCACGACCTGCAGACTGCATGGAGACTAAAAAGAAATACCAGGCTGCTGAAAATGTGTTCTGCTGCTCTGTCCCTCTATCCCTCTGAGAGCTGCCGATGTGAATCCCTCCCATTAAAATGTCGTCTTTTGTGTTTGTTTCTACCGGCTCTGGCGGGTGAACCCTCCACTGTTCAGGTTCAAGTGATTTTACAGGCCTGGCTGGATGTAAATTGCATTCCGCTCCAAGACAAACACAGGTAATGAGCTAGATCCAGCCGAAAGCAGAGACATGGTCTGTGTCGCCGTTCCCACCCACTCCCTTTTGTGAATGCTTTCAGTGGCTGCCATAGTGTTTGAATAGGTTCAGCTGATGGGGGATTCTCCAGTTAATCCACCCTTAAGACATCGATCAGTCCATCACAGTGCAGAGGGGAAATTATTACAGATGAAAATGGCTGCTAGCTACAGCTCTCCCGCACTCTCTGGTTCATTTTTTGTTCTTGTCTGCCCTTAGTAAAATCAGTGATGCATTGTTGAGCCTGCACATTCACTGATTGATTTCTCCCTCTGTTTTCAATCTGTCTGTCAGCCAAGCTTAGCATTCCTGCTCCCCGATCCATATACTTGTTAAATTCCCACTCTGCGCTAGCTTATGAGGCCATTTTCCCTTTGTGTAGGAAATGCACTTTTGGCAAAGGAGTATTATTCAAATGCATCAATATTTTGTATCAATATTACCTCTTCAATAAGAACATTTGCCTTTTGAAAGTCTGAACGGCCTACAGTTTCTGGTAGTTGGCTTGTTGTCGTAATAACTGAAGTTTATTGTTGCTTTTATGTAAAGTAATATTTAGAGTAGAAAACAGTTGAAAAGAAGAAAAAAGTAATAATGCAAAAAGGGCTGAAAATGTGGGTGCTCTGGTTTCTCCAAGACACACACGCAGGCATATTTCAAACACAAGCACTTTAGGAGAATGACATACATTAAATGTTGTCATATGTATAAATGTGTGTTGTGTATAAATGTCTGCTTTATGCTTTTTTGTGAAAATTGTCAATAAAAAAATAATAATATGGATAATATTACTGCCTTATTACTTACTACTACTATAAGCCTGTATTGCAGTGAAAGAAATATTGCAGCATTGAATCAAAACACTCTCCTACAGAGCTCTCAGGCTAATAGGCAGGTCTAGCTCTTGAAGCAGAACTCTTGAAATGGTAATGACCCTGCAGAGGGCTCATCTTTGACCAGGGGGACCCTTCAGAGAAGCTGGAGGCAAGGGAGCACCTGAACATGAATGTAGTAACAAGGACCTGATAATATGAGGCTCTGTTCAGACATATTCTCTTGTAGTGCTTCATTAAATGCGTCAGTTAATGCTCAGTGTTAGGGGTACTTAATAGGCATTCATTTCATTGTTAGTACACTTTGAAAGTAAGCAAAATGTGTGCATCACTTATGCTTATTCATAGAATTGACTGTATTAATGATGATATTACATTGTACAAAGTTACAATCCTGACGATTTTCATGAAATCAACCCAAACTTTTGAGACTATTTATGGTCAGAATTTTTTCAGCAATTGCCATTCAGTGTAATTAGATAGATCCTTATGGACTAAAGGAATATAAATAATTAAAGAATTGAGGTCATGAGGTCATGCCAATAAATATGAATAAATAATACTTTAGTGCTCACTGTTTACATAAAATGAACTACTGAATTGTGGAAAATCTAACCCAACTAACGATGTGCAGCATGTCCATATTGACAAAAGTTTAAACATTTTTATGTATGCACCAACTCAAGTGGGCGACCCGGCAGATTTTATACATCCAGAGAACTTCTATAAAAAGCAGACCAGCCATGAAAGTGAGACCTGCCTTTATTTGTCAAAACTTGTAGCCATGTGAAAGGGACAGGCACTAAATGGGATTAGGCTTTTAAAGTTTTACGGTAATCCTCATACAATAGACATATCATGCTTATTTCTGTGAAAAACAAATAATAAATAAATAAAAGTTAATTCTGCCAGTAAATGTACTGGTTTGGGAAAACACACAAACAAATATATAATGTTCATGTTATTTACTCATTGTAAAGAAACAATAAAAAAGTGGTGGAAATATTAATGAAGGTTCAAAAGTCAAACAATGACAGAAAATCATTGTTGGGATCTTAAGTGACTAAAAAAAAAACATACAGTGGAATTTCTTCTTTTCTTCAGAGAGTTAGGGACACAATTGTGCTCAGACTGTGCCACAGTATAACTGGTCGTGTGTCCTTGAACCACCTCTGAGTGGGATTTGAACAGTTGGATTGGACATTTTCTCTGTCTGTCTCTCTTCCGTATCCTTGGACTGCTCCCAGGCCTCTGTGGTGCTTTGGAGGAATTCACACAGATTTTTTTTTTTTGTTGGTGGTGTGTGTGTGGGCACACGAGGTGTGTGTGTTTTTTGTCAGACCCATTGTTCCGCTCACCCTTACTGTGCAGTACAGTTGTGTGCACTCAAACACACACAAGTGGGGGAACTCAACGTGTCAGGCACTGTGAAGCCGCAGAGCTTAGCCTGGGACAGAGACGACGGGCTGTGTGTGTGTGTATGTGTGTTTTTTTTCCACCTACCAGTGTGCATCCTGTTATGGCTGACATGCAGGGACAATGTTTCGTCTTCCTTTTTCCTCCATGAAACACTTTGAGCCCCTTGGCTTTCAAGTGTTTCATGTTCGAAGAACTTCCTACACCACATTTGTCTCCTTTCCAGTGTGCTCTGCCTTCATAGTCCTTTCACTCGCTTTGATTTTCACATGACAGCCTCATACTCTCTGTGTGTTTGCTGCTTGAAAAGGCTCCATCATTCATCTGTCTACAATACCACGGCAGGAAACGCCTGGCTGCATACAAAACAGTTATTGGATATTGCAAATTCTCTGTACTTAGTTACAAATGATGTTCATGTTCTGCCATTGAAGTGATGGTGTTGAGGTTGGTTGAATTACCAGTAATGTAAATAATGTTCTGTGTTTTCTCCTCAGTCCTCCTCATGGGCAAAGATTTTTGTTTGCAGTCTTGTTCCCACCGTAGCATGAAGTGATCCAAACATCTGATCTCATTAGAGTAGACGTGCATCACGGTGTGTTGTAATATTGTGATGAGTAGTGTGAATGTGTATTTTTTTTTTGTATTCACACCATGTTAACTGTGTGGAACCCAGGAAGAATAGATGCAACGCAGAAGCTAATAAGGGGATCTTGATAAACAAACATATCTTGTACTTCTTTTATGTTGCCATGTCAGTCTCTGGTGGCATCTTTTGGTATGTTACAACTGTTATTTTTAAGTTCATACTTACATGATACACTGTTGAAAAGCTAAAATCCTTGTGATTTGACCAATAAGAAACATTTCAAGATACAATCACAACTGCGTGTACATTCAGCTCCTTTGTCAGACCACCCACCAACAATCATAATTGACGCTCACCTATGATGCCTCAAAGTAAACCTCCAATCGAATATATCCCGAAAAGAACGTTCTTGTTACGCTGTTAAAGGTCAAGACAATCCAATCTACTAAAAACATTTAGTCCATTAGTAGTCCAACCATTATTCTGTCAATAAATACCCAGGAACTGCTGCTGCAACATTTCATAGGAGCGGGCAGACGTGCTAACTCCATTTTGGATGTAAACAACTGCGATTTCAAAATAGCTGCTGAACTCTGACCTTTCAGTTGACACCTACAGTACATGTCCTCTCCACAGCCTACAATAGCCAACAAGAGGCCTTGCTGTAAGGAAGTGCCAGCCCCTATTATTTCATTGGTAGGCCAAGCCAATTGCAACCAATTGTGCCGATGACTGGCACTTTGTGTAGCCAATAAAATTTGAAAATAACGATAGAGGACCTATATCAGACCTGCTGGAGTCATGGTGAGACCTAACATACAGCAATACAAATTACATGCCAGTTGACGTGACAACGGTCTGCACTCCTGCTTGTGGCTCTGTGAGGCTGTAATAAAGCGAAATGGTGCTTTGAGCTAAATGCTAACACCAACGACATGCTCACAATGAAAACATGTTAATATTTAGCAGGTGCAATGTTTACCATGGACTCCATCTTAATTGTGCTTAGGGTTGCCGCTTTAGATACAGAAAAATAAGGGAGGCCTTCCGCAGCAGGGGCAACCACAGGCCTTGTGTAAGAAATGTCAAATGGACTTTGTCAGACTTTATGTCTAAGGGATCATTGTTTCAGTTGAGCTTGTTTTGGGGCTGTAATGGTAAGACCAGTTTGTCAGACGTGTCTTCTTTTTATCTGTGCTTGTAAAAGTGTCATATGTGTATTTTCCCCCTGAGCCCGTAGGCTACGCTCGTCTCTGCCAGTGCTGTGAAGTGACGGTTCATGTTATGTTTCTCTTCGCCATTTACTCAAAGAAAACATTTTCCCTCAACCTTTGCTGCTCCCCTGACTATTGTTTTGTTGACCATGTTGACTGACAGACAGAAAATATGAAATGGACAACTAGATCACCAGTACACAAAAAACAAAAAAGCAAAAAAGCAATTGTCGATGGCTGGGGCGACCCAGAGATGCTATGCACTTTTATCTGTTACTGATCTCATTAGTTTCTTTTCCCATGAAATGTCAAGTGTCTCCCAAAGCGGTACACGCTTTCCAGATGTATTGTCGGTCCATCTCTATTGTCAGGCCATTTTAGTCCTGCTTACATGCACTTTATTTTTCTCATATACTGGTCCTACTCCTCAGTTTCTTAGCCTTTTTCTTTCTACTGCAAACCTCATTCATGCTCTTTCTAAAGCTGTGGACTTGAAGTGTAAAATACTGTGTTGGCATACAGTGTTTTCCACTTATCTTCCTTACTTCAAGATTTTTTCAGTCTTATCTATCCCTGTTAAAGTGCTGCTTTCCGAAGCAAAAGGAAGCTGCTTGGTTCCTCACTGAGGACATTTTCTATAATTGCTGTGGTGCTGCTCCAAAACCATCCAAGGCCCGTCTTTAAGCAGCCACTTATCTCGTTCCTTTCCTCTACCTTTTTCCATCTCTTTCTGTATCCTTTCCTCAGACTTACTCAGCACACACCCTATCTGTGCAATAGGTGTCTGACAGGTGACAGGTAGCACAGATTTCACCAAGACACAGAGTCACCGCTGCAAAGTGGTGTCTCTCCGGGCTGATGTATGAGGGAAATCAGTGCCCGACAAGCCATTAGGAATGCTCAGACACAAAGAAATGACATCATCAGCTACATTACTTTGATAATTGGATAACCCCTAACTGTAGTCGGAGATCTATCCCAGCCTGACTCATCGTAGCTCTTCTTGCCTCTCACTGCTGGTGAAAGCTGTCATCTCTCTTTAGCGGTGACCTAAGGGAAGCTTGACAGACAGGTGAAGCGGGCAGAATGGACTGTCATCAGGGTCACAGAGCCCTGGTGTACTTTGGTCGCACAGCCTCTCTTCCCAGGGACTTCCCCTCCACAGAGAGAGCAGTGCTGCAGGGCAACCTCGGATGTGCAATCGCAACAGAGTGACAGCTCCTTAAAACGTCTCAGATTCCACTTCCCTGCATAACCCACGGGATATTGGTCGTAAAAAGCTGCAAAACCCATATTCGCTGCCAGTGTACTCTGTGTCAGGCCTGTAGTGCATTTTCCAGCAGTTTCTTACAAGCTGTAAAAGCTGTCATTTCCTTGGCGCTGCTCAGCTTGCTTTAGCCTGTGAGTGCACTCCCATGAACATTAGTGCTTTGAGCTAAATCAAGCGGCCAGGCATGCATGATAGAGGCAGAGGGAGGGCTATGGCTAGTGCATGAAGCATTTTGAGTGGTTTCTGAGTAGTGGTCTCCCCCAGCAACTCCCCAACCCCACAATTCTCTGTGGTCTACTCAACATAAAGATCAAGCCGATATGAGACAAGTGAAGATAAAAAAAACATTGTGTTGCATTTTTCTTTTGTTTGTTCCAGCCATTCAGCAAGTGGATGTTTCCACTGAGAATGTTTTATAGTATTCTAGACGATGTTGCAAAGAAACATTTGAGACATTGTTGGTGCAGTTAAGAAAAGTGCTTTCCTCCGCAGAAGGCCATGGGGGGATGAGGGCTCGCCATTGAGCCAGTTACCAATAGGTTCCGTCACTCTGTCTGTACAGGTCTACGGGAGATGAGCTGAAATGCATCTTTTATCCAGCAGAGAACAAATGAAGCAGCCGATGCTAATTTTTATAGTCATGATACTACACGCTATAAGCTTTGCTGTACATCACATGGCCTTGAGAGAAACGGGGATGGCATTCTTGTGAGGCCAGCAGCAACCAGGCCATCTTTGTCTTTGTTTTGTTTTTTGTCTTTTCATCTTTCACACACACTCTGTCTCTCTCATTGTATTTCTGGATCTTCTCCCAGACACAGAGTGTGTTTGCAGTCTGTGCAGATCTAAATATAATACACATTCCTGACGCTGCAAGACCTGTCAAAGTAATTGATTCGGCTGATTAATGGCAGAGAGAGGGGAATGTGTGCCATGTAATAAAGTAACAGGGGAGTGGCATACAGATATTTTCCTCATCTGTAATATTTCATTAGTGAGGCTAATTAAAAAGTAACTTTTTTTGTACTTGTTGTCTGGGAATATTAATTCCCAGGCTTAACACAGATGCATCACTCTGTCAAGATTCTTCAGCTGTCGCTCAGCTGCACTCCTCATTCAAGCAGCGCTGAGTGTTTTGATTTTGATTTAATAAATGCTAAGCGGTGTGGAATGGATTGAGCACTTAATTGTGGCATATATTTCAGTTCAAAGAAAGACATGACATATCAATGTATTTGTCAATATTCAGTAGGCTACATCTTTTGCTCTGCTAATCTCATTCTGTTGGATTGTGTTGATGAAGGAAAAAAGACTGAGCGCAGTCCCCAGGGACTGCAATACAATGGCTGGCTGAGATAACATAATTATACAGACTGTTAACTGATGTTCACATCTGTTAACCTTAGCAGTGCTTCAGTGGTTCTGTTGACATACCTTTTGTTGTTAAGTGAAAGTGGGTAGGGTGACTGAGCTTGAAAGCAGACCTGAGGGCAGCATCCATGTGAGCTTTAAAGGCACAAGTATGACCTAAATAACTAAAAGATGGTTATTTGGGCTTCTCTTCATGTTGTGCTGTAATATTTATTATTAAATTATGACAACATGTTTAGGATGTCTAGTCTGATCTACAGTATTGCCAGCAGGATCCTTGTGCATTTGTCTAAACCACACACGCACTTCAGTTGGCCCATAGCCCTTAACCTTTAATACCAAAAGCCTCCACAACCTCCATCATATTAGGTATCATTTGGAGGATAAGCTTCTTATCTTGCTTTTAGGCTTAGGGCGTTGTCACATGTAGACTTTCCCAAATGAGCCAGAAAGAGGAGAGTGAGCAAACAAACTGTCTAGTTCTGTACCTTTTACTCTTAAAAAGAACTCCATGTCCCCTCCATCTTTCCCAGGGATTCACTTTGAATTACAGTGGGGCATGATGATGTACAAAAAGAAGCCAGGATTGGCAGAAGGCTCTATCAGGTTGGTCTCTTATTGGATTTGAATAGGCTTCAGATGAGCTGAATCTGACTGGCTAATCATGACTTGTTAGAAGAAAAGATGCTTTTAAATTACATCTAGTTTGACTGCAAGTTCATCCCTTGGATTATCTCCAACGGAGATCAGAAAATATCAAGGTGTTTTCCTTATCTTGAAATGAGTTATCGTTTATCAATCAACATTCGTAAACTGAATTTTGAATCTTTAAAGCGCACTTAGCATTGCTCTTTCATTAAATGGGGACTAACAAGAGATTAATCCCCAGTAAAACCGCAGTTTGTTTTTGCACCTTTTGTATGAATTAAACAACGCGTTAATTAGTGAGCTTTAGAGGAGCATGTAGGAGAGTTTTTTTCAGTCAGGCCAGCTGTATCCCCTGAACTAAGCTAACCATCTCCTGGCTGTAGCTTCATATTTACTCAACAGATATGAGAATGGTATAGATCTTCCACTAACTCTCGGCAAGAAAGCCAATAAGTGTATTTCCCACAATGTTAAACTATTTTGTTAAATAAAGAATGGTCAGTAATAGTATTGACCCAGCAGTGGACAAGATATCCTAATGTTTAGTCCCTGCTCCAAATACATTGGATCCTATATATCCCACAATGTAACTCCAATAGCTTTTACCTTCCCTGCCTGGTGAACACTCACTCCTTTCCATCTCCATGTCTCAAGATGTGTATTTTCATGGCCAAGCTGAGAAAGCTCCCTCCAGAGCCACTGAAAACATTGTGCAATTGTTTTCACAGGCTGAGTTGTACTTCTCGTCACAAGTAAACTGATCTCTTTATATAAAATCGGCAGAGTGCTTAATTCACATACAACATACTTGAGTAATCAGCTGGAGACACGTTGATTTCACTCTGCTGTCAAGTGAGTTCAAAAACAAAACCAGGAAGGTGGGTGAGTAATGTGTTCCGGCAGAAACAGATGGGAGAAGAGAATACCTCTGGTTGCATCTTTTGTCAGTTGCACACCAAGGTCAGGACATCCTGATGCGACCTTCCTTTTGATATATAACTTCGTTTCACCTACTCTCACTTTGACATGATCTCTATCCTTGAGAAATAAATCAGACTGTTGGACACTCATGTTCTTAGCTTTAGTGGTGTCTAGTAGTGACAGCAAGTGAATCAAGTGCAGGTTGCAACTTAACAAAATAATTTATATTGTGGTCCAGTAATGAAAACGATGATGTAACCTTACATGGAGAACCTCGAACTGCGTCTGATGTCCTCTTTATAATCTTTTGCCACCTGGGAAGAAACATTTATCAGGATTAATTTGGAGGGCGTGGACAGAAAAGTGGGGGTGGTGAATACCAAGCAGTCACGGTGGATCATCATTGTCATTTTCAGGAATAGTGTGAATGCACTGCACATTCACATCACTCTTGTAAGCCTTAGTGAACACCTGTGAGTGATTCTGTTGAACTATTTTCAAACACCTGAAGGTAATCAATAAAACTTTACTTTAACAATAAAATCCTGGTTATTGTGTGATTAAATGTTGTAGGCCAGTATCCACCACCCCACCCTGTGTAGGAAGAGCTGCAGCAGTGCTGGAAACAAAGTCCTCCTGATTTCCTAATTCAGGTGCCTGACTTCCGCTCTCAGACCTGTCCTCTGTCATGTAAAGTCAGAATCCACCAAAATCAATAACAATGTTTAAGCTAAAAAAGCTATGGGTAATGTGAATAGACAGATTATGTCTACACATATCTGATCTGATTATAGCTGTCTATAGACAGACACATTTTAAAACTCTTAATGTGACTCATCAAGTATTTTATATAATAGCAATAAATCCAATTGGGCTTTTTAAGTCTTTACTGTCTCTGTCTTTGGTGACATTGTTTCTGAGCTGCACTTAACTTTCAATCAATTGTGATGTGTTCTTTGTACTGCTACATCTTTTGCCTTGACGTTTGACTTGAATGTCTCTTCTATACTATTTTGCTACCTTGTCTGTCTTTGTGTGAGAATCGGCACCCTGTTGTGTTTGTGACCACATCCCTGCTGTGGTTGTATGGTGCACAAGGGATGCACATGAACACGAGGGAGCATGCCGATCATTGGGCTGGACTATATGGCCAAAAATGTTATCACGATAAAAAGTTTCATACCTTTCAATATCGATACTTATCACAACCAAATCGTTATTTCCTTTAAGTTTAAAGGCTGATTTTGCAGTGGAACAGTGGCTCACTTCACAAATCTAAGGTAGAAAATTCAAAACAATTGTGATAAAATCTTTGTCAACAAATATACATGACTAAAATTAAGTAAAGGCTTTTTTCAGTCCTTTTTCCTCAACAAAATAAACATCTTAAAACAAAAATTAAGTCCTAATTTGTGAATGATTTAAGTGAATTTAATCAAATTATTGAATATTTATTGAACATTTGTAATATTGTTATTGAAAAAAATTAAATTGCAATAATTATTGTTATTGTTTTATGGTCCAGCCCTAGCGGATCATTATACACATTACCTCCAATGGTTTTATACTGCTCTGCTGATCAACAGGAGAAAGGAGAAGTTCAGCACACTTGTTGTGCCTTAAGATTTGTTTACAAGGAAATCACAGGCCACCTTTTAAAAGATTACCCATTGTACCCCTGTAACATTTTTGGACTTGTGAAATGAACCACTTAATGTAGCAAAACCAGAGATATTGTCTTTCTTATTACACACATTCTTGTTTTTTGTCAAAACCTGCCGCCTGTGTTGCGTTGAGAAGAAGCAGGGTTTGATGTAGCTCAGAGCCTCACTGTTAATGAGAGGAGATCAATAAGGTCAGACTAATGGTTGAAAATGCATTTGAGTGTGAATCAAAAGCTTGAAACCCTCTTTCCAAGTGAAATGTTTGTTTTGAAGTAAAGGATATGTTGCTAACCTTTCAGTTAAAGTAAAAAAAAAACAGCAATGGTTTCACAGTGAGCATGTCAATGTGTTGTGAACTGTCAGGGACGAGTTTTTCTCTCCTGGATTTCACTTCTCAGAGGTCCTACAATGACGTGTAGAAAATACCATCAGTGGCCGTCCAACTCTGCCTCATCTATGACACTGTTGGACAAACACTTGTCTGCGCTGATAAATCAAGGACCTTGTCAGTTAATGTGGAGATGAAGGCACTTGAGTTGAGCTGTGTACAAACTGACTCCTAATGACTCTGGCGTGCTCTCAACACAAAAGATGAAGCACGTTATTATCAGTCTTGGATCACCAGATGCTTGCAATAAATGTTTTAATTGCCTGTTTGTGTATCTCTCAGTACCGTCGTAGCCTCAGCTGCTGCTGTTACATCTGGCTCCCAGTCAGACAGGTGCTTTTTTTCCCAGACGCTTCCCATTCTGTAGCGCTGTACAATTTCAACGTATTGTATTGTATGTTTAATTGACACTAATTGCATTCTTGAAGTCCTTTTTCCAAACTGTTTTCATAATTTACACAGTTAGCTGTTCTGTGTGTTATGTAGCATTTAAAAAGTCCATGTGAGATATAGTGTTACATAGAGCTTTGTGGCAGAATAATATTTGCTGGAGCTGGTAAAGGAAAGATGAAGGAGTACACCAGGATGAAAATTTAAAATTCCTGAACACAGGCAGTCCAGAATAGAATTTAATTAAGGGAACTATGTAAGGTTAATAGAGGAAATCAATTAAAAAAACTGTACTTTGTGCAAATTTCTCTGCTTGCATGTGTTCATGTGCACTTGATGTGTGCTTTTGTCTGATGAAATCAGTCATGTACAGTAAGTTGCCGGGTTATTGCTAGTGACTTCACTAGCAATGGTGACTGATGCATGCTAGTCAAGTGGTACTTCATGTAAAAAAAACGACAAATGAAGGCTTTAATACGACAGAATGCGTTCCTAAGCCTCCGATCAGCACTCTTTTGACTGGAGCACTGTAATTAACTGCTGTGACGTGATCGTTTCCCATTACTCATTTTCACTGTTATCCTCATTCAATATAGAAACCTTATAAAAAGTGGACTCACCATTCACATGTTGCACCCCCCCAGTAAATAATATAACATTAAATAGAAAGTATAATGTTAGTATAATATTAATATATTTACAGGTCACACAATAGAGTATTTGTAACATAGAAACAGTTTATTTGTTGAGATTCAACAATTCAACTGTTTCACAAGTAAAACTTTTTTTTTAAATTTACATGCCTGTGGTTAAGATTTGATTAGAGCTAATGTTAGTGGATTCATTATAATTTCAGAAAATAGCATAGACTACTAATATAGCTTAGCATTAGTAGACTACAATATTAATTTCAGTTTGACAAAACAGCTGTTTAATTTTGGTTGTTGTTTTATTCATTGAAATATTGTGCAAGAAAAATGCCGTACATGGTGGTCAGTCTCTTACTTACTTACTAAGTACTTACTTAGTGTGACCCCACGAGAACAAGACAAGATGATGTTTTGACATTATTATGAAGTCATTTTTGATGCTGAAATATATAAGAGTCGGGTGTCTGGGGGAATACTTTGAGCAATAAAATCCTAAATTACTCCATTCTGGAGACATTTTCTGCATCCAAGCTTCTTGCGTATCGGGCCGCTTCAAGCACTGCTTATAATCCTGAAATCCAGTCTGCGCCTTCATTCAACTCATTTCACTTCATCCACCCAAAACCTCTGTGTAGTCCTGTTAGTAACTAAAAACTGATAAATTGGCATGCTGTATGACTGAATATGCAGTGAATTTTATATGTTAGAAAAAAACATTGCATAATATACAGAATGCAACCTCTGGAAAGTTGGACTTTCTTGTTGTCTGTCATTTTTAAAATATGGTTGTTAAAATTCCGTTGTAATATATTGTTAGTAGTCCCGGGCAACGATTGAAATTTCTAATCATGATTAATCGCATGATATTCAGCGATTAATTGCATTGTTATGTGCAAAATTGAATAATCAATTCTAAATAAGTGTATTTCTATAAACACAAAAGTGGAGTAACGTGGTTTACAAACACTTTTTTTTACCAGCAGTATTCCCTTTACACAGTAGCTATAAAATAGTTCTTAGAAATCTCAACTTAAACATTAATGTAATCAAATCAAATATAAACCCAAAGCTATTTGCCACTGCCAGGAAATTACTTCTTATCTAGCTTGTTAAAACAAGTAACCATCAGAGTTCAGTTTTCTTGGGTTTTTTCTGAACAGGTATCAGCAGAAACTTTTTTCTTTCATCAGGGAGCAGCAGAAACAGTCAGTCTTCAGTAGTAACTGTCGCTGTCAGAGTGAAGAGAATTGGTCGCCTCACGCACACACCCACCTGCTGACAAAGTTTAATTGTCTTGAACTTTTTGTAGGCGACGCGCAGCACAAATCATTGGAAGAGAGACTGATCCTAGTTGTTAGTGAGTTTCCAGAATCTATTACTGTTTAGTAATTAGGACATCAACAGTAGGGAATTCACATGGCAGAGCATCCCCGTAAAACTAGATGTAGACCTATCGGGTAAAGTTATGTAGCCTATAATTTTAACTTAAGTTAAAGAGGCTACAGCTGTGTAACGCACAATAGCCGTTGCCATGGTTACTCTCAATAGAGCACCTGCCGTTTACTTGCGGAGAATGCGGAAAATAATTGTCGTGTTAATTAATTAATGCATTAATGCAATAACATGTTAATGTGCCCAGCCCTAAATATTATAGTTATTATATATTTAAATTTTTGAATTTTAAAAAACAGCATGATCAAAATAACATTTAATTTACAGATTATGCATATTCAAGGGCAAAGAGATAAAAGTTGACCAAGACATGAGGCGTGCTGTCACTTTTCATGACATGTTTTTACCTCCTTGCTGACACATGCTTCCCTTACAACATTATCAGTAATACTTGCTTGTCTTAAACTCTTCAACACATCAATCCCTCTTTTTTTCACTTCATTTATCAACAGAATTTTCTGGCCTTTCTAAAGAAACTTCGGATACTCAGGTGCCATGACATTTTGCGATAGCTGGGCTATGTAGTACTCTCCACTTGACTTTCTGCACCAATACGTTGCAGCCATTTTCAGCTTTGTTATTTTTAGGTTTCATCTGCCAGTCATCTAGAATTCATAGAATTGAAGTTGCATGTATAACTCCTTGCAACATTTATTTCTGTTGGGAATGGCTTACTTTTCACAAAGCGTTTTTTACATGCTGAAATTGAGATGTGACTAAGTTCCAAGTCGCTACCTTCTCTGACAGCCAAACAGTGGTTCAGAGTCATTTGGACAGCTAGCTTAGCTTAGCGAGGCTTCAGCAAATGCAGCAAAATGTTATGTTGTCTTGTGGCTCTAGGGCGTGTAAAAATGTATATATAATTTACTTACACTAAATCCACTTTTTTAAAGAATAATTGTGATTGTGTCTCAGGAAGAAAACACTCACCCTCAACCCTCAGGCCACAGCATCATCAGCTTTTCATTTTTAATGCAGAACTTGTTAAATTATAGTTTTAATCAGCAGGACAGGTCTCCACTCCATCTGCATTGTCTTAATTTGTTTCTCTTTATATTTGCATATTAAGATGTACCAAATAGTAGAACTTATTGTTATAAATGCCTCAGTAAGTATTCTTCACACGTGGTAAGTCTAATAATATCCTGCATTAGACAGTTGATAACTTAACTGAATTGTTGCATGGAAACTACAATCATTACACAAGCTTAGCTACAGCGTAGCAACAGCTCTAAATCCCAAAAACTGCCTGGATTTCACTTCATAAATTCTGGAACTGTATCAGAGATCTGCAATATGAAACTAGCTCAGGTGTGTAGTGTATTCTGGCACATCCCCCGTGTGTCTTTTCTGGCACAGTCTTTTCCTCCATTGTGGAGATGGTGAGCTTTCACTGGGTTTCTAATTACCAGTGGAGGGGCAAGCCTGTGGTCTCTTGTTACACTGTTAGCTTTAATGTCCGCGGTCTATAAATAGTGCAGGTGTCGGCCCTCTGGTGAGCAGCAGCCTCTGCACACAGTCTTTACTGAGGCAGGAAATAGAGCTCTGCATGCACACACTGTGCGCACCATTGATTTAACTTGATGTTAACTGATAATGAGGTTAGCCTGTGTTTGTGCAGTTTCCTTATGGAAATAACTATGTAGCTCCATTCTTATCCTT
This sequence comes from Lepomis macrochirus, assembly GCA_024633595.2. Lineage (NCBI taxonomy): Eukaryota > Metazoa > Chordata > Actinopteri > Centrarchiformes > Centrarchidae > Lepomis > Lepomis macrochirus. The sequence continues at coordinate 26,965,469 of JALXJV020000021.1, forward strand.
GGAGGAAATGAGTTATATGGTAAAGCGAAATTTTTACCTCAAATAACCTCAAGGCAGTGCACAGGCCAAGTATACAGTTCATTACCTGCATTTTGGATACTGACTGACTGGAGGCATTACTTTTCCCATTTGATTATTATCAAGTTTACTTCCAGAATATTAATATATGGTATACTGGGCTGATCGATTTTATTCTAGCTAGCATGACACTATACTTTTATTGTCAAATATGTTAAATTGTTATTATTTCAGTGAAGACACATGCCTGAGTGCTCCATGAATAAACGCAAGTGAAATGCTCCACAGCAAACTACAGTAAGCAAATAAAAATGTCTGAACTGCAGTGATATGTAAGATAGCTTTGACTTTGACTATATGAAAAAAACAACTTTTAATGTTTTATTTTGCTTGGACATGAGTTTCCACATGAGACTTTGCTGAGGTGCCATCGCTACCGTCTGAGCTGCAGAGAAGATTCTTATTCACTGTGGGTTGGAGCAACAAGTTCTGAGATACATAACGAAGGACTGAGTGAGCATCAGTGCAATTTAATGATCTTCTTTTTGTACCCAGTTGCTAAGCAACCTGCACCGTTCTGTCTGAAGCCACGGCGTCCCAAAAGAAACATCACGTCATTGGTCTGAGGAGCGGAGGAATGATAGCAGGGAATGCAAAGCCATGGGGGCTTTACACATGTATTGACTCTCTAAAGGTGCCCACATGCTTTGTTTACAATAGCACCACTGTATGGATTAAAGCAAACATTTCATTGTAAACAAAGGTGTAATAATATGAAGAAATATAATCACCTTCTGCTTGGTTGTCTAAGCATGGAGACATGAGTGTTGCAGTAGTCAAGGCTGGAGCCCATTGTGTAAGCCTGCTGGGCTAATCTAACAACCATTCCTTGGCTGGAGAGCCCATGGAGGGGGCCTCTTTTGTTCAGATGCCATTAACTGAACACCAGTGCTGTACAGGGAGAAAAAAGGAGCGAATTAAACCAAGTGCTTTAAGTTTCTCTCACAGAAAATCACTGCTTCAGGCTCTGACAGCAGTCTGGTTTTGGCAGCGGGCAGGAGGAAAGTATATTCAGGAAAGGAAGGCTTTAGCATCAGCCACTATTCACTCCCTCCCTGAGTCAATTTTCTGCTGTGAATCGTAGAGGTGGAGGGGAAAACAGAGAAGTAAGACAGAGTGAGAGCTGTTGCTACAAAGCCACAGCTTGAGTGAAATCAAGTATTTCTGTTTCCCTTCTCCCCAAATCCCAGGAGAGGGCTGCTTTTCCTTCTGCGGTTGTTGTTTTGGCTCCACTGCACACAGAAATCACAGAAAACAAAGCATTTTTTAAGACAACACTGGGCAACAAACAGACTTGGTAAACTTCTGAGGGGACAGATGTCAGAATTGTACTTTCTGCCCAATGAGCCAGTGATGCTTTGTGTGTGTGATTATAGGAATTCTTTTTTATTCATTAAACCCCACTGCATGGGTTAAAGTGAGACCCTTTCTGTTTTTGTATAGTATCGGTATAGTTTTGCTTTGTTTTTTTAAACACAAAATTATGCAGAGATGGTGGAGATGCATTTGTCAGCCCTGATTGGTGCCTGCAGTCTTTCTCAGGCTGCATATATGGACTCAATAAGCTCCAGCCGGAAGATAGGGTAGACTGCTTGTAGATTGAGAGGAAAAACCCAGGGCAAAAAACCACATTTGACTGCTTATTGCAGTGAGCACACAGTAATAATTGAAAGGCGACTGAGATGAGTGCTTGTTTATCATCTTCTCTCGGCTGGACAGCAAGAGGATAACTGCGATATACTTGTCCAGAATATATCCCTTTTTACTCAGCAGTATCTTAGCACAGGCTCATTTAAGGTGGCAGCACATTTTCTAACCTCACTCATCAAACAAAAATGGCTTTGCAAGCATCCGAGGGGAATTACACCGTGCTTGTTGCTCACCATAGCTTTAGGCACATTTAACAGAAAGAATCAAGATACTTCAGCAGTGTTGGCTGCGGCCTGTTTTGTCTTCAGGTTCTATGCACAATTACATTTATTACAGGTAAGGAATGCTGTTCAAAGCTCACCATACATACTCACATTTTGTGTAATCCAAAAACAAATCCAAGATGCAATTTCCAAAATGCTGAATCAGTTGTATACAAGCAGTTAATGCTGTACATTAGAAATATGTTCTAGGAAAGATGACAACAAAAAGCTAGTTATTGTAGTTGACCCGCTGACATTGTCTGACCAAGACAGTCAGAATTTGGAGCTTGAATCATCTTTATTAGACCTTTTTTTTATAAAGGTGTTTATTTTGTTGAGGAAAAAGTTAAAACTTAATTTTACTCATGCATATTTGTTGACAAAGATTTTAACATAATTGTTTTGAATGCTCTACCTCAGATTTGTGAAGTGATTTACTGTTTGGCCTCAAGTGTTGACCATAAAGAAGAGTTAAAACCTCAATTAACCTTCAGGTTTCTTCAACCTTTCACTCAGGAGTAAAAATCAGCCTTTAAACTTGAAAGAAATGACGATTTGATACTTATCTTAATCACTTAATTATCGTGATAATTATCACTAACAAAAGATATAAAACTTTTTATCGTGATAAAATTTTGTGGCCATATCGTCCAGTCCTAACTTTAGCTCATTGTACTGTTGTTCAATTTACAATGCACAATTGTACAGGGGAACTTGTTTTCTTTCACTCTTGCTGTTGTCTTTGTGTTGCTTTTGGCCAGAGCTGTTTTCACTTGGCATCTGTTTTCACCTTAAAACTAGAACTACCAAGGCAGTCATTTTGATTGTCTGAAAATTATAATATAATGTAATGTAATAACTCTATTGAAATAAACCCCATGTTTCTGTAGGACCATGACTTTACCTAAATAAGTGTATATTTTATTCTCACATAGTTATCTTATTAAAATTAAATTAAAACACAAAAGAGTTCTGAGTATTTCTACCTTGAATGGCCATAACAGTCATATCGACCGTATGCATTATAGACAGTGTCCTTTATCCCGCTCTTGAAAATGCGTCATCATTTCCTAGCAACTATTTTTTGCTATTGTTAAGCTAATACCTAGTTTTAGATTCAACTAAATCTGAGAAGCAAAGAAAGCTTTCAGCCTAAAGCCAAATTTAAATAATTGAACAGGAAACTTGTGACAAATGTCACAAAGTAGTGTGTCAGAGCAGCGTAGGACCTTACCTGTGTTGACTGTGACTAATTGTTCTAAAAGTGTCAGTGAAATTGATGCGTGGTGTTTAGCAAATTTAAATATTGTTTTCCTGTGATGGTCAGATTGACTGGATTGATTCCAGATGGTTTTTGCCATTTTGGGATATTTATGCTTTCATACTGTATGTGTCCATAAAGGTTTTTACTACACACTAAAATGCATATTAGTGATGTTTATATAAGTAATTGTATTGAGTTATGATTGTTAATATTATTAGAATTCTGGTAGTTCTTGTGTCCACAGTAAAATCCACAGTACAACCAACTGCTCTGTATCTAACAAGCGACAGTGTGGAATATAGTGATGATATGGATACAAACAATTATGTCAATTAGAATCCGAAGACGTCAATGTGCAAACCATGTAGAAAACTGTTTGCCGTTAAAAACCACGAAATAACCACTGCACAAAAAATAAAAAAAAATCTTTGGGAGTCAGCTGTCCACGACAGACCTAAACATGCCCAGGTACCAGCACAAAAACATGTCCTGGTTCAAACACCACTATAATGATGATGACAGAATCAAAGCTATTACAACAACAGCTACGACTAAACTAATTTCTATAGCAACAAATGAAATGGTTTTATCACACTTGATTTCAGTCCTTTTATATTGTTTAGACTTGAATGCTCCAGTTTTAAATAAATAAGACCTGTTTGCATTGACGTCATTAGCAAGTGTAGAGTGAGCTAGTACAATACTTTTATAAGGATGCCAAATATTTTCTCTAATTATCATTCCTGACAAAATCCCAGAAAATATTGAGATTTTTTTTTTTGTAAGTATTGCACACCCCTAGTGTCAATGCTGAGAAATCATAGAACAAAAGATTCTTCTTATAGCTATAGAACTGAGAGTCATTTTTATTTATTTTTCCTCAAGGAACTGCTTATAGTTAATTTCCCAAACTTGTAATTTTGCCAGTTTTCCCAAATGTGAAGTATATTTTTCATAATGATCTGCTGAAAATCTATTACACAATCTGTGCTTTTAGGCTTGTAAGAAGTATCTAATAGGCTTGGGCGCTACCTATTTCTTCATGCCTTTCTGACATTTCACCGGGGTATACAATATATGACCGTATTTGTGTGAAATCTGTGCATTGTGACACATCTCAGTGAGTGAGATACACATGACTGACTGTATGAAAGAATGGGAAGCAGCCACGGTGAGGTCATTGGTTTATGGACTTTTGAAGCCTCGAGTTTGGCATTTTGGCCGTTTCGGAATCAGAAATTGGAGCTAGGGATTTCTCCACCTGACAGGTTGCCAAATTAGTGACTTGTTAGCCACGCTCTAAAGCATACCCTTCTTAATTGTCTATTTACTATGACAATCTGACTTATTTTTTTGCAACCATTGGTGCCCCCCCCTCCCCCCAGCTGGTCATTAGACACTTTACACTGCAGGTGTAAAGCACTTACTCACTCTTCCTGAGGGTCCCGCTTGACACACAGCCTGTGAGAGAGAGGGGGGGAGGAGATAAGAGATAGTTGGAGAAATAAGCAAGTCAGGAAAGTAGTTGCACATGGCATGCATTAAAAAAGAGAAAAGTTGATGGCGAAAAATAAGCTTTCATTCAAGAACGGGCAGACGTGGCAAACATTAAAAGCAGAAATGTGAAGCGCCACTACAATACGAGACAAAGCACATAGCATCGTTTGAGCAAACATGCGCACTCAGATCTGATCTGAGCATGCAGAAAATAAATGATCTAAGAGCCAATATGATCGATCCCCCCGAAAGAGGGATGTCTTTATTTTTGACAGTTTTTAAAATCATACCTTTGAGATTGCTAAATAATCTGGTATTCTATAATACCTTGATACCGCCCACGCCTAGTCTCTAATACTGTTACCTTAAAATGTTTACATATTGTAATGTTCAGTTAAATACCATAGTTTTTACGAATGCAGTGTCTCTTTCAGGTTATAAGTGCCTCACTTATTCCCAGCCATGACAGGATTTTTTTAACAATGAGTGAGTTGTCAGTTGTAGAGAACTAAACAAACTGGGCCATTCCACAGAAAGTGAATTTTCTTTAGTAATAGTGAATGGCAGAATCCAATAAAAGCTTTGACCAAGTGCAGTCACCGTAAGCAATCTGTGTGCCAGTTTAAGCAATTGGTTCATTTGCCTTTACATCTGTCAGCAATTAGGTGTAATTATTTAAGCCAACAAGGGCAGCTTCAAAGGGTGAAATCCATCCCACAATGCCGCTCGGGCTGGTATTGTTTTCAGCACAACATGATTTTCCTCCTTGTTGTTTGTTATCATTTGATCAGGACAGTCTGCACTTCATCTTGTTTTGCACTATGCTTTTTTTATTCAGGTTGTCCCCACATGACTAGTGTGCATGTTGTCTTGCACTTGTTTGCTTTACACTGAAACCCTTGTATTCACATTATTCCACACACAACAAACAACCTGACAGCTGATGTCTACGTCTGAAATAGTCTAATATAGGCTTTCCCAAAAAAGAATTTGTTCATATTCAGTAACACGGCAACCCTGTTGGTTTTCATCGTTCTGCTCTCATTAAAGGGCCACTCTGCCTGCTCTGCTTACTCTGTGATTAACATGAAAAAAGCCAGGCTGTATCTGCTCCTCATGTTTATTTAATCAGGGTAAATGTTGTGGGTTCTTGTGGCTCATGCTGAATATGTTTGCTTTTCATTAAGTCCTGAGCTTTGCTGGCGTCTCTGCTGAAGGCCTGATTTCCCTCTGTGAGACGTGTGGTGGAAACACACTTGCACAAAAGCACACGCGCAAATCACAAATACAAACTCACGTGAATACAGATGTGTTGACTTTGGTACCCAGTGCGAGCTCTTGTTGCCAATATGGACATTGTTGTAAGATCCTTTCAGTAACACATTTTTAGAAATAACTCCATCCTCCCACCCACTACAGGCGTGGTGTTACATTGTCACTCTCGACATGTCTCCTTTCCAAGCATGATTATTTTGGCCACAATGCAGCCATTTATGTGCTATCTTTGATGCATGGCCCCAACCGCTTTGTTTTATTTGAGAAAGTCAGTTGTGGGTCTCCCAGGACGCCTGATAAAGACTGAGTGACACAAATGGAAGCTAGTTGCTAAGATCTACCATTACGCCAGCTCCCCTCTATCCTGTCTGCCATCCCAGAAAGAAAAATAATCCGTATTTGTTGCACAGCCAGACACAACCAGGAAATCAGATCGCCATACACAGGATAACCCCTTGTCTTTTTTTGTGCACCCTTCTGACTCAAATGAGAAAAAAACCCTCTGCTATTATGAGATTAGTGCCAGGAAATTGGCTACATGTCTTTGTCTGTGTGTATGTGAGTAGTGTGTGTGTGTGTGTGTGTGTGTGTGTGTGTGTGTGTGTGTGTGTGCATTTTTTAAGTGGACGCTATTTTGTGAGGCCCCCACTATTGTCATGAAAGTGCTATCATGAGAGAGGGTTAGGTAACTAATGCAGAAGAACAAACATCTTGTAGATGGTTATGGCTGTCAGGGGAATAATTTACTGCCTACCTGAAAATCTCTACTTGCCTCAGCAACTCCCCCCCCACTTGCTCTTGTGTATAATGCAGACATTGGCTTCTCTGCACCTGAACATTCTGAGCAGCTCTGTGTGTGTTTTTGTATGAACACAGGCATCTATTTAGAGACACTACAGAAGGTAGACAGACTTGCGGACTATGGTTTTAGTATGGGGGAGTGGAGCTGTATAGAACAGTACATAGACATGTGATAATTCTCCTCTCCAAATAATGCCACCGCACTCTCAATTTCTCACCCTCAATTAGTTTAATGGTTTTATTGCTGAGGTGATTGTGGGTGGTCTCTGTAACCCATTCCCAGTGGCTCAGACAAAACAAGGCACCATCATCCCTGACTAAGATTACGTGTTCTTTCAGATACAAAGTGACAGCGGCACCACTGCACTCTCAGACCCATTATTTCCAATGGCTTGCGTTGCACCATGGCAGCGTTTTTCGTCGTTGAGCAAAGCTCGTGCACAGCTCTGTGAGCTCGCACCTTAAGTTCAACTTGGTTGAAAGTTTGTACTGAAACTCCAGAAGGAAAGCCGTAAGTAGGCACATCAGGTGTGTTTAGCCACAGACTGCATAAAGTATGGACGTAGTGTCTGTGACGTCACCAATAGGTTTCCGACTGCTGAATCACCTAGCAGCAAGCCACTGTAACTTTTAAGTCTTAATAATCCAAGGAAGGTTAAAATTAAGGGCAACTGGACTTGGCTCAAGATACTTAAAGCCGTTTCATCTCTCATCTGAGAGACTTCTTCAGTTCTTGCCCTTGATTTTAACCTTCCTGACCCGGATGACAGAGAACCTTCACAGACTTTAAGCCTTGATATAATTTAAGCGGGTAAGTTAACTATAAAAATTCACTTCCCCTACACAGTTGCCATGAACTGGGAGACCAAAACCGTTATTTGTACCAGGCTTTAAACACATTCCTGCTGTAAAGTTGGGAATTTTAATATGGGGGTCTACGGGGACAGCCTCAAGGCGCCATTCGAGGATCCACAGTTTTTGGCACTTCAGCGTTGGCTTTATTTTTCATCTCCAGAGGATGCTGCTTGTTTTTAACAGGTAGCTTGTAGGTAGGCAATATTTGTTGCTGACAACATTTTGTTGACAACAACAAAATGACGTTTTGAAACTCCACCTATTTTGCTCTATGCTCAGCTGCTTCCCTGAAAACCTAATCTGATGTTCACTGAACCCATCACTCTGTCTGGGCTGATTGACAGCTCAACAGTAAAATCAAAACATAGTTAAAACATAAAACATAGTTGGCGATAAGCTTTAGTTCTTCCTGGAGAGATAATGGATAAAACAACTGCAGAAGGACTCTGGGTAAGTGATGATGGTTTTCATGTCCTCACTTCAGGGTCCTCACAGCTCAAGTATGACACGATTATGTGTGGTTGTGAGTGCTCAGACTATATCCTATTTGTACAGCACAGGCAAAGAGCCTTTGGATCTCAAAATACAAATTACACCAAGTTGCACTCAAGCATTGTGCTGAAAAATTGTTCCAGCTAGATTTGACAGCAGCCTTGAGACACATACCAGAGACTAAATACAGTTAACCTCTGTAAACTCACACTTCAACATTTCCAAATTTACAAGAACTGCAATCAAGCTGAAATTAATTAATTCAAATCTACAATTAAAGAAATTTCCTGTGTACTGCCTCAAGGATTTTCATAAAGGCTTTCACACCTACTTGAAAAATTGGAGGTAAATGCAGGTGGAGTGTTTTATGAGTTCTGGGCACATTTTGAATTGCATATTCACCTTTTAAGTCTTCGTTTTTTTTATTTACCGCTAATAAATAAGCCCAAAGGGGGTCAGAAGTCAACATGAATGCATAATTCTATATATGTTCTACTACTTAACTTTCCGTTCCTTTGTCTGTATTCAGGGGCTGCTGTCCTCCCAAGCAGCTCTCAGGTATTTTCGTCTTGTCTGATTTCTTTGAGCTGCAGGTCAACCTGGTGGATGAACTGCTGAATGATGTTTGGCTTGACCACAGCAAAGTATGGGGCCAGCCTGAAAGTGATTTGCGATTGCTGGCGTTTACACCTCTCTCTCCTTGTCGCAACAACACCTACTACCAAGTCTTGCCAGGTTTAAATACTTAGAATAATGGGTCCTTAGAATAATAAATAAATAGGAAATAAATGCCCTTCTCCTATAGATTCTTGTTGGAGGCCCCAATGACACGTTGCTGTGGTGGATACTAACAAATCAATGGGCTTCACGCGTTGATTGGCTCACTATGCCATCAGGACTATGCCCAGCATTCACCCAATTAGGGGCAAAGGGATATTTTGTTTTTCCACTAGTCCTGTAAGGTTTATCCCACCACTCACAATCGCTTAGTTGAGCAAGAGAGAGAGAGAGCAGCAAGTGAATGCAGCGGAGCAGAGGAAAAGGTGAACATTGACATTGTCATTTTAGTAGTAAAAGTACAGTGTAGGTTATAGTTTGTCTTTGAACAAATTCTGCAGCTAAAGTGTGTGTGTCTGTGTTGTTCACAGACTGCTGGAAAAGTGAAAGGGGGTTATTGCGTTGTCACGCTGTAGATGAGGGCGTACAATACAGGACATCAGCTCAGTTCAGCATCTCTGTATCAGTTTATAGAAAGAGGACATACCAGTAGGGATCTCTTTTATGATTATATGATTAAATGATTATAAGCCAGAATGGACATGCATATGTTTGGAGTGATCACCTATACATCACAGACTATTACTGTGCAGGAACGATGAACCAGGAACAATTGAACGTATTAGAAAAGCTTTACATACTGAAGAAAATGATCAGACAAAGAAGCCATATTGTTAAAAATGTTTTGTTTGTTTTTTTACAAACAATCTGACGGATGTCAAATCTACTACAAACTACTCCCTTTCTAATACTGCAATCTAATATTTGAACAATCTTCATCCCCACTGGCTTTAAAAGAGAGCAAGTTTAAAAAAACAAAAAACAAATCTCAGACGAAAACTTTAATGAAGTAATTGAAGCTGAAGGGGGGGGGGGGTCAATTTTGGAAAAATACACAAGACGAGCTACAGAAGTTTGTGCCTTATAGTATGTGTAATTTCTTCACAGATATAAACCCTGCAGCTCTGGACCATAAAACTATTACTATTCAGTGGTAAATTGAGAGTATACCAAAGAGTGTAATTCTAGCATAATTCAAAGTAGCATTTTGTGACTTTTGTGAGTATTGGCACTTCGAGGATCAGCATGCTCTAACAGAAGTGTCTGTCGGAAGGTCAAACAGCAGCCAAATTGAAAGAAACAAGTAAAATAATCTTCCCACAACTTCCAACCTTTTGATTATCATCATATTTGTTTTTACTGTCATCAACAACCATACCTTTACTTAAAGGAGCTTTCATTGACTCGTTTTAGTATTTTGAATATTTATGTTGAATCAGAACGCAGCAAAATATGTTTTTAACATGGTTCTCTCAGTAACATTTTGAGAAACATGTTCCCCCAGTCATTTTCTCTGCTGTGCCAAGACTCAGTATTTTCACAAGCAACCTTGTTGAGATTTTTATTAGAACGGGCACGTTTTCTGAGGAGAGTCAGAAAATATAGATACATATCGTTATGGTGTTCTCTCTTTAAAGGATCATCAAGAGGGAATGGGAATGCAAGCCGAATGTAAACCTAACATGAACATGTTAATGTAAAGTAATATAAATGTACAGTAGATATTATGATAAATATTATATACACAACAATCGTAATTATGCCCCCTTAGCAAAAGCCTTTGGTCTGAAGAAGCTGCTGGGCCAGTGACTACCGTATTTACATATCATTCTCACCTCAGTTTGAACCATCAAATTACATATGAAGTAGATCAGCTGCTCAAATCACACCTGTAATTGGTTACATCACCACAAACAGCAGCAGTGAATCACCTAGCAATTTGTTAAACCCAACACTTAGAGCTTGCTTAATGCTATTTCACACCTACTGAAAATGTGATAATCAGGTCAAGGACTCCCTAAAGAATGAGAGACAATTCACTGCTCAACTTAACTAGGTAGCTGAAGTTAATATGGGCTGTTGTTGTGGAGTACCCACCAAGGAGAGATTGTACTTATCAGTCTTTATTAGCATTCATTAGATGTCCAATTATTGTTTACGTTGTTTTATTGTTGTTGTTTTGAGAGGTGTGTGTGTCTGTGTGCAGATGTACTTTGAGCTTAGTGCTGAAAGGAGCAGTACCGTGGGAAGCCAGATTCATTAGGCCTCTGGTGGGTTCAAGCGCTCTCTCCTTCTCTCACCATCTCTGTCTGTTCCTGTTTTTGTTTTTTTTTGCCACCATCCATCCCTCTCTCTTTTCCACTCTGCTGGTTTGTGTAAACTAATTAAACTGTCTCAGTAAGACAACTTGATCAAACTCTTTGATCAACCTCACACAGGCGTGTCTGTTGGTGGCTCAAATACCAGCAAGGATCAGAGAGACCAGAGAAGGTCTAGCTTGTTTAATCTACTGCTGTAGGTGTTGAGTTCAGGGTGCTCCTGCGCACGGAGCAAGGGCAGCAAAGGTTCTCCACAAATGGTTTTCAAACAGAAGACAAAAGAGAGTGAAGAGAGAGGAGAAACAGCAGAGCCATGCATGACAAATTGTTAACTGTGAAAATATTTAGTACAATAGTTTTGAAAAAAAGTTTCATAATATTTCATAATATATAAACAAGTGTTAGTTGGTAGGCAGAGAGATGCAGGTAGGGAAACAGGCAAACATGTAGACAAGCATTTTACAGGCTCAGATACAGATCGGATGGGCAATGAACAAAGGAAGTGAACTGGTATAAATGGTGAGTGGCTGATGAGGGAATGAGTTGCATGTGAGGATTGGTAGAGGAGGCCAGGGGCGACTTCAGCACCGACAAAACGTAGCAAAACTTTTTTTTCTTTCAGCGGAAACGGTGATGCCTTGAACACCCTTTTGTGTACACAAGAGCACTGCATATTCCTGCCTTTTTAACAATCTTTAAATGTGTTTACAAACGAGTCTCAGCTGATTGCAATACCTGTGACAAGCCCACTAAATGGGAGAAAACATACCTCGAAGCCTGTTGAGGAACATTGCACAACGTTGCAAGGAAACATGTTGTTCAAACAGCAAACGTTGCCAACCGTTGCAAAATGTTTTGAGATTGAACCTGACCCAGGTGTTTAGTTGGGTGTGGCACTCAGGTTAAAGGAAAAGTCAGAGGGCATCTGGTGAAGAGCTTGGGGATGGCAGGTCTGGGGAGTTAGAGACAGCGACAGAGGCTGTTTCTAAATTCCTTTAATTGTCCTCCCACAGCTCTAATTTGTGCGAGGAGCGGGTAGCGAGGAGCTATCTCCGAGGAGCTAAGAGCGAGGATACACCAGTGCATCCTTCACAGTCCCTCTTTTGCTGAGTGACACAACCTTATTGCAGATCCGTTTGTGTTTGGACGCCGCAGCTTATCGGACTGATAAATCACAAGATCACAACAAGTTTGATACCGGAGAGAAGACAGAAAACAGATTAAAAGGGGATCACCGCCAAGTTTTACATTTGATTTGTTTCATGATTCAGCATCTAGTTAAAACCACACACACTTTTACTTTTATTTTATTTTTAACTTTTATTTTATGGAGATAATTAAAGTCAGAGAGAGTCGGAGAGTCTGTCTGATTGTCTGCAAGACACACTTTTTACATCGTTTAGCGTCATTTCCATTCAGTGTTTAGTCCGAATATACGAAAATAAAACAAAGTGAACGAGTGAGGAGTCTGACTAAACAAGTCACTGTGAGAACTGCAACAAAGACTCAAGCAAAGCAAAAGAGAGTAGCCGGCAGCTCCATGGCTAAATCAGCTGATGAGATATATGAATGGAAGCGCAGCTGTGCTAAAAAGTGTTTTATTGATATGTTGTGACGAGTAATGCGACTTGCAGATTAAATTAATGGAGAAGCGTTAAAGGAAATCAGAAGATTAAATAAATGGAAAGCCTAAAACTGAGCTAAAGTCGGCTTTGATGTGAGTCACATGATTTCAGTTTCCGCTAAAACATTTAGCCTAATAAATCAAAGGACATTGTGAAAATATTCTGTTTTTTTCAAGAGGCCTAATTAATACACAATCACAATATCAATAAATACAGATGCAAATAATGACTAAATAATATAAATGCATTCTGCCAGTAGAAATTATGCTGTGGATTTGAGCAGGATACAGTTTAGCAACATGTTCTCATCTCAGGGAAACAAATAGGCCTACCAAAGCTCTGAGAAAGCCTGACAAAGTGTTGGTAGCCTATTTGACGCCCTGGGTTGAGATCGGGCTCAGTATAATCACAGAATGCAGGTTATTCTTCATGTGCAGGTGTTTGTTAAACAGGTAAGAGTTACAGTGAAAAAACATGCTGCTCAGTGATAACTGAGACACAAACTCCATAAAGTCTCTCCAGCTGTTAAAGCTGACTGAAAGCTGACAGCTTTGATCAGCTGGTCCAGCTGTGATCAGCTGCCGCCGTCATCAGAGACGGACACCGCTTCTCGTGATGCTTTGGAGGAAAGGACGTCTCATTTATTTAAAAACTTATTTCCTCATTCCTTCTGTCCTCGCATGGTTTCCCTGCGTCTCTCCATGCATCCCCCGGTGGGCGGGACTAAGACGCAAGGAAAAGACAGAAGTGAGGGAAACGTGGATGCAGTTTAAAGAATTGAGAAGCACCCAGAAAGCAATGCAAAGGGCCGGGGATTAGAAAGTGTGGCTGAAGAGAGGGACTGATGAGCAAACTGTGACGGTGCACATTATTAATCTACTGCAAACAGCTTCTGGCATACAATTTAAAAAGCTTCCAGATCCAGCCTGCAAGCATATCTGAGTATCTGCTGAAAGCACACATTAACAGTAAAAGTTATACAGTAGATCCCCTCCAGGCATGTTTTGAGACACATAAAATACTCGCTAAACAGTTAATTACTCAGTTTAAATGATGTCCTTGTATTTTTCATTTCAAAAGTTTAAATGCTAGAACCAAGATGGCTAATACATCACTGAAATGTTGCATATTGCATATATAAATTGAATACTGGACCATGATTAATGGGAAAATCTCAAACTTTGCACATCAGTCTGCACAGTGATCAAACATCCAAGTGAAGGAACAATCAGCAAAACACATTTTTATCATTAATAACAGGATCATTGATCAAGTAAGATCAAGTTTTTCTCACATTAGATGTGAAACATTATACAATATTGGTAAAAATCCCCCCTTCCCCTCAAATTTTAATTAGAATAGCTGCCTTCCAGATTGTAACCTGTTGTAAGTATACCTGCAGACGTGCATGCCACTAAATGCCCCAGTGTAATTACTTTGTACACTGCCAGACAATCACAGTAATGAAAGCTAGTAGAGAGTGAGCCATATTGAGCAATTACTTTTTTCAGTGCCATCATACAGCGCTGAAATGAGAAATTTGTCTTGCTATTGTTCGTGAGCAGGCAAAACATAATGCGCATAATTTATTCCAAGCAATCAGTTGGTTCGGAGGCTTAGACGCATGCAGTAAGCTGGCACAATGGAACCTCTCTCAGCCCCATCATAACTTTGTCACTTATTCTGTGCACTGACAATGCATGTCATGTTGCATTATTTGCCTTGGATGAGTGTGGGCGGAAAAGGCAAACACGATTAGTTGATGCATGCACTTGTTTTTCTACGAGTGAATTGAGGCCTTTAGAAATGGTTTAGTGAGTCAGTGCCAGTAGCACACCCATCAAACTCATCCTTCTGACAGCAGTGCATATCTGTAACACTGGTGAAGTAATTCTCTGCGGGCGTGCTAAGGTTGCTTCGAGGTGGTCCTTTAACGAGTAACAGTTGTTGCTAGAGATGTGTTTTTTTTCTCACCAGTATTTTGTGGGAAATCTGCCTTGATTCCATTCCTCATATGCACTATATACCAAATATGAGGCACGCTGTGGTTTCTGTGGGCTATGGGATAAATCCTGGACTGAGGCAGGGTTTTGTGGAGTCCAACTTGAGTGCTGTTTACCAAACATAAACCATCCCTAGAAATGTTACTGGCCTGAGACACTTTTTTCCTTCATGTCCCAGTTTGCATGAGGCAAATGTGAGAGGCTCAGTGGCAGGAGAAGTATTCAGGTCTTTTACGTAGGGAAAAGTAGCAATACCTTGAAGTAACATAAATAGGGGTTAAGACTGAAAAACAGGGGATGCATTGTTGGGGGCGTGTTGTCTAACATTACCAATGAGATCATGAAATGTGATCTCAAATTGTAGTAGCAGATCTATGTGTTTATAGGCTACTCAGACAGAAAGTCGGTCTGAACACTGCCTAGCTCCACTGCAAGTAAATGTCCTGCATTCAAAATTTAACTTAGATAAAAGTATTAGCAGCAAGATATACTTAAAAGTACCCAGTTGGCAGCAGAACAACTCCTTTCAGTGTAATTGCATTAATGATACTACTATTTGATTATTATGAATGCATTACTGTGTGCAGCATTTTGTGTTACAGCTACCTTTACCTATGTTATAGACTGTGGGAAAGTTATTCTAATACAATGCATCTTTGTTTTTTACCACTTATTATATATTTACATGTAAAACCTTAGTCGTCTAAGTAACTAGCAGCTATAACTGTCAAATGGAGTAAAAATATCTGCCTCTGAAATGTTGAGTAGGAGAATAAAATATCATGAAATGGAAATACTGAAGTAGAGGACACATTAGTGTTGTCATGGCGTGACGATGCATGAGAACAAGACGGGAGGATTTGTAGCACTATTTTGAAGAATATTTTGAGTATTAAACTTTTGATTTCTTGCATTCTTGAGTCAATTTCTGCTCTAATTAAGGGAGCTAAGGGAAAGGGAAACTATATTTATATTGCATCGCAGGTTTTGTTATTGTACAAATAAAGGATTTTCATTTGTTAGTTAACAAGTGATGGGGACAAAATGATCTGTTTCAATATGTGGTAGGGAAATGTCCCCAGTGTTCCCAGGGTAAATGACACCTATGCCATCAGTTAATTTACTTTTTAACTTGGTCAAAGTATTTCTTATCAACTAAAACTCTGCTGTCTGAGATTCCTCTGCTTTCATAGCTCTGAGGGGGATTATCTTAGTTTTGAGAATTATAAATGCAAACAACAGGAAAACTATCTTCTCAACAACAGTTTACTGGGCCATTTTCTTTAATACTTTAGTGATGTTAAAAGGGGAGACGTCACCAACCTCTCCAGGTTCTTTATAGAGGACGGCGTGTCTGTCCTGCAGGAGCTTTGCTTTTTTCAGAAGCACCGCTCTGTACCGTCACTTTCATATGGGCTTGCTTTGCCAGCATCCAATCACAAGTGACGAGTACTAGCCAATCACAGCACAGTAGGGCGCGACTTGTCAAAGGCTTGGCAGGGGAAAAACGCGATTCAAACAAATGGAGCGAATGAGACGAGAAGAAAGTGCTGCGAGTGACAGGAGGCGGGTCTGTGTGGGCACTGCAGCAGTGTGTATCAGCTCGCTGTCGGGGAGAAGAGAAGCACATTTTGATGATCGATACTGTGGAAAATGAGTGTTAAAACCATTACATATACATAACCGTACCATATACGTTAATATTCACAATCGATATGTATCAAAAAATTTATATTGTTAACAACACAAGTACAAATACTCATGTACTCAGCTGCTTTCCACTACCAAAGAGTGTCCATAATCCATCTGAACCTTTATTTTTCCTGAGCTTGTGAGAACACAGAAATGAGAAAACAACCCCTGTTATTTAGTGGAAGAAAATTTCAAGTAGTTATGGAGGTACAGTACAGTTATGGAGGATTTAGAAAGCATAAGATAAAATAAGGCCAGACTTGTCAAAAATATCGGAAAAACAGCAAAGGGGAGTGTTGCTGCGGGAATAATCCTCGTCAAGGCCAAAAACAAACTACACACGCACCCAGAGAATAAGTCCTTTAATCTAACATGTCTATCTATTACATTTCATGGCCTTAAAAGTGTTCATGTATCCAGTGCGAATGCCACTAGATACTCACAACCATGTCTCTTGAGCCTTCCCGTTAAAATGTTGAGTATTGACATGTCATTAGTGCAGCTGTTGCAGTTTGCGCCTTCCTCCTCGGCAGTCTGACTCTGATGGCTGCCTCACCAGCTTAAATGTCTCCCCGGGGATATTAACACCAATGGCTCTTTTGTCCACAATGGAGCAAAACAGGTCGCCCCTTCAAATAACAACGCTGATTTGTTCCATAAGTTTAACTGTGGGCGGCTGTGATACATTACACAGTCTCTCAGCAGCAGATGAGTGGTTCTATTGATCAGCCCTGTCAACCTGCATAACCCCTTGTGTGTACCCTGCGATATTGGAGTTAGTAGCTTATCGGTTTGTTTTCAGGATCCAGTTTTCTTCATGAAAAGAAATGTTTCTGATGTGGTTTTTACGTCTTGATGGGTGAACTGAACATATATGTTGAATGTTTCTTGCTGTGCTTTAGCTGATCTCAGAAAGGTGCCTTACAGGTAAACTCAGTCAAAGTTTCTCCTCAACTTTATCTTTGCCTCTTCTACTTCAGACCGAGCATGAATGTTGTTAAGAGTATTGTAATGTGATGCAATTCAGCAGAATCGCTTGAAATGTCTCCATTAGCCATTGTTGTATTACTTTGAATGTGAAATAACTCAAATCTCAGACTGTCTAAAAAGGTAAAAACCAGTAGCAAAGGTATATATTAGCTACAGTGGCATGTAATGGATATGCAATCTAATACAACCCAAAACTGTTATTCTAAGCAGTAGAACAGCTTCTGACTGCAGTAGCATAAAAACAGCACCACCTACACAGACTCCAAAACTTCAGTAGAAAATTCCAGGAATACTTTGTCACAGTACTGGCCACACTGCTGGATTAACAAGTGATCTCAAGGGCTTTGCAACCGGGAGGTTATGACTTCTGACTCAAACAGCTGACTAGTATCCATTTCAAGAATAAAAGTCACTTCAACCTCAACCCCGTCAATATTTAAAAAAATGTCTATAACCGAGATCTGAGACTCTACAGCCACGCTAGGCTCTATGAGGCTGTACTTAAGCAGAAGTGCTTTGAGCTGAATGCTATCACCAGCATGTTCATATGCTCACAATGACAATTTTAGCATACTGATTTTTAGCAGGTGATGAAATGTTCACAATGTTATTTTAGCATGTTGGTGTGTCCTTAGTTTTGCAGGTATTTGGTCATGAAGCATTAGGCATTAAAATTTGTCCTGACGATGGTGCTAGCTGAAAGGTTGAGTGATCCCTGAAGTCATTACAATTCGTCCTTGTGAGGACTGCCTTTGAATATCCATACCAAATTCCGTGATGGTCAATCCAACTGTTGCTGAAATATTTCACTCAAAGCCCATAAACAGGAACCTTATTCTGGCACTAGAGTAAACATACAGTAAAGGGATCATCAAAATCATTACCATTCATCCTCTGGGCACTGTGAATGTCAGTACCAAATGCCATGGCAGTCCATCCAGAGGAATTTAACATATTTCAGCCTGGATCTAAGTGGTGGACTGGTGTGGCAAAACAATCAAAACAGGAGTTGTAATAAAGCACCTTATCAAAACTTACCATTGTTTTTAGCATCCTGTTTGCTTTCTAAGACACATACCACCTAATCCCAATGTCACTGGTTTTATCTGTGGGCCTCTCCGCTGTGTGCTTTCCGATAATACCAAATGGCAAAACAAAATCTAACAAAGACCCAATTTTTGTTCTGCTTTTCTTTGAGGGAGAAAATCATGTCATACTACACTGTATCGAAAGCCTTTCTGCGCGACTGCCCCTCAATTTGGAGCAAATTTACTGCACTGCTTACTGTAGAGTGGAGAGTTGCTATCTGCCAAAACAGGCTTTTATGAGTGGATGTTCAGCTCTTCTTCAAGCTCTCGAGTGTGCTAATGAGCTGGTTTTCTTAGGAATAGAAATTTAATGCAGTATTGATTTGACTGTTGATGGACTGTATGATTGCGGAGTTCTGCCAAAGCCCAGCTGCACAGCTCCTACAACACATTGTAAAAAACATTACCAGCAGTAGTGATAAATGTTTGTTTTTGGTACTAATTTAAGCTTTGTCTTGTGCCGTTTCCTCTGTAGAAGAACATGACACTGAAGACCCAGGAGTGCAGAGACAACCAGGCAGTGTGCCTCCACAAGAAAAAGCCTGCCAGGGTCCCCAACGGCCTGAGCCTGGAGTCCTGCAAGAACAATCACCACCACCAACAGCCTTCAGACCAGGAGAACAACCCCCGCCTGGCTCACACACAAGGCAAAAGGAAGAAGAAACACGTTAACAAGAAAAACATAATGGTGAGTTTAAGATATTTTATCTTTCTATTGCATCGTATTAATACAGTAATAATATCATACGCTTGATAAATCGTAAGTGGCAAGTGCCGCTGAGGACTACATTTTTGCCATGAGGTGTGATCCATTTGGATACAGCCTTTCTGTCATTTCAGTGTACCTATGCTGAGAAAATGTTGTTCAGTTGTTGACACAGAGAGTACTTTTAAATTATTGCTGCAATTTTTTTCCTCTTGACTCTGTGTTCACCTTGTATTCGATGCACCAAGGATGTGTGTTGTGGCACAACTATGTAATACCTATATTCTTTAATGCATTGGGTGTTTGTGCGGTACAGTGTTTGGTACGCTGGCATTGGAGGTGGGATGGCTACAGATGTTTGGCCACAAAAAAGTAGTAGCTAGTTTTTAGTTTTTCAGTCACATCCAGTGATTTGATGATTTCGAGGCATTTCATTGGCCATATGCTGCTGTTGCTTACAGCTTCTCACAGTTTCTCAGATCCTGGCCTTGATGTTCTTTAAACTGAATCAAAATGTACCAAATATAGTTCAGTTGTGGTCATTATAGAACTTTGCTCAGTTCAACATGTCTAATCAACATCAATTACAATAACTGCTACTTGTTTTATTACTGTGGGGTTGTCTTGCAGGGTAAGCAGTTCAGTATGTTTACTGCATTATATTTGTGTTCGATGTCTGCATTGTCTGTTAACGGCATATTATCAAAAAGTACCAATGAAGCAAAACATTTGTGTAGAGCATGTCAATTATTACTATTACTATTCCAAGAGAACCGTATCTCTGTAGCAGTCTCCTATTGTAACACATTGTAACACCATATCTGTGTTTACAACTACAGTGTTGGTTTAATGATAGGGATTGATTCTGCTGTTTGCTTTTGGGAGTGAGTCTGTCTAACATTTTTTTAAGTATTCTCAGGTTTGGAACATAGTCACACTCCATGTAGAGGATGTTTGTACAAAACTAATTTGTGAAAAAGAAAAAGGGAAAGCAGAATACAGGGACAAATAATTATCTGGATCACATTTCTATATTTCATGAAAGCATGACTTTACAAAAAAGAACAGATTAAGTGACACCACATGCATGTACGACACACCCATGATTAGTGGTATAACGTTTAACTTGTACTGGTGAAATTTAGCTTCTAGGGTATGTGAGTGTATATCCATTTAAGGTATGCCTGAATATATTGTGCAGCAAGGTGACAAGGTCACTAATGAATATTTATGCCACACACATGCAGCGGTGTGTCTCCACCAGCAAGGACGATCTGTTACAGCACTACCTACTGTTTACACTCTAGGATTATGCTCTGCTTTTTCTCTGGGAGAGGGTTGGTCTTCTGAGCTGCATATTCAGGGACATGTTTGTGTGGGTTGCTGCAAAACAAGCAGTTGTGAGGGAAAACAAAGACACATGTTATTGGGCACACCATTTGCTTAAATACGCGGTACACAGTTGACCCCACAGAGGTTTTGTAGGAGCAGTAGTGTGGTGGTATTTCTTGATTCCGGATCCACATTTGTGCTGTTTGTCACAGATCTGAAGATTATGTTTATTGCAGCACAATATCATTTGATTAGATGGCATATGGAACAGTAATTGACATTATTGACCACATATCTGCTCGCTTTTTAGGGAAGTTTTGATTAAAATTTCAAAATTTTCAGACATTTTATATATGAGTTTCCCTCTCTGCGGTACACAAATGCAAGCTTATACCCATATAATCCTAAATATATTTACGCTAGATGTTTTGTATCAGGCAGTTATTGTGTTCTGGTTGTGGTTGTCCTCCACTGCTGAGTGGACGATCCCCTCAGACTTGTAGTCATTAGAACTGCTTTAAAGGGCTCCTATTTTTATCAAGTCACATGACAGAGAATGTAGTAATCGTGTGAATATAGCATACAAGGACTGCAGCTTATGCAGTGTACCTCTGTTGTGAGGGTCACCAAGTCTTGTGTTGTTAGTGTAACTGTGTGTGTGTTGGATATTTTGTCAGGTGGCTGTGGTTGCATTTTCCAGTCATGTTTGGTGTTTAGGCTGATGGCAGAGGGATCCCAACCCACCTGATCTCCCGAGTGCGCACTCACCCGCTAATGCTAGCAGATACGCTCACACACGCGCAAGCTAACATACGCAAACACACCCACCCACTCTTTCTCACCTCCCTCACCCACATATGTGCTCACACACATAAACACGAACTCAGCGCACCTTACCATAACCCTCCACACACAATACAGGTGGCTGTGACATGGTAGCAACAACAGCGATGGGTTAAATGCAAGGCGTATTGACGTAGTCACCAGTGAGAGCTCTCTAAATAACAATGGCTCCCTTTAATCTGGGTAATTATAAAAAGTGATTTTAATGATTATATTGCAGATGATTATGATGATAATGCTTTTGCTTTTTGGGGGGCAGCTAAAGCCCAGACTGTTACACAGCCACTGTTAATAATGAAAAAAAATATTTTTTTGTTCCCTGTAAAGTGCAGATAGACCTATCAACCTTGGTGCTCAATAACACCCTAATCTTTCATTCTTTATGACTTATGCATAATTGAAAAGATCATCATCTGTGCCCTCCTCCACCTCTTTTTGTCCTCTCTGAAGAGAAACAAGCGGCAGAGTTATCTAGCAGAACTATTATCTTTTCTTTGGCTTCACTATAAATAAATGTTAAGCCATTGTCCTCCCACAAGGTTACATTTTTAAATGTCAGAGGTCTGACTCAAGGTTTAATTCTCCATTTAAAAATGCTACTGTCTGGTGAGAGATCACCTGATCACCTGTTCTCAGCACTTTTTGTTAGCTTTGACTTTAAGTGGAGAGAGAGAGAGAGAGAGAGAGAGAGAGAGAGAGAGAGGTTGGTGTTATGTAAAGCAAGAGGTGTTTTTTTCCCCCAGTTTTTATTTTGTTCTTCTTCTAGCCAAGCTCGCAGATTGCTGCAAATGTTTTCGATCTCTGGCACTGACCCAATGTACTGAACTATGAGATACTGTAAGCTCAAGGGGGGAAACAAGAGAAATGTTTATAAGCGCCTCTGACATATCGCCTCACAGTGAAAAAAAGAGCAAAGATAGAAGAAGCTTCAGCAGAGATGGATGGGAGTACTGTAGCAAGCCACAAATTATATTCTCTCCCTCCTCTCTGCTTTTATCAAATTGGAGGGAGCTTTTTTAATCATGGCGTGTTTTTGTTTAATTGCCACTGATCATTACTGATCCCGATTTTTAGATTAATTGAATTTAAGGCTACATTAACTGTATTGTAGCTTTAAAAACTTAATCAGAGAGTGTTTAAGGTCAAGGAGTATTGAACTAACCATTGTTTTCTGGGGTCAAATATTTTGAAAAATTAGAAGTCGTCACTTTGGTGAACAGATACAGATGAACTCAACTTACAAGAAACAGAAAGCTTAATGTTGCCATGGATACTGTGAATTAGACTGTGGGCAGCAACATGAGCCCCGTTTTATATTTGCTTATATTTTGGAAATTGAAGTTCGCCAAATTAACTAATAAGAGTTCTCTTTTTTTGCTGTGTATCATTGTATGTACTGACAACTATCACTGTATTGCCTTGGTACTGAAGACATCTTAAAAACTGGAGGAAATTACAGACAAGTTCTGAAGCGGCCCCATTCCTGTCCCTGTACATGCATACAGTGAATTACACTGAAGTGAAGTGAAGTGCACAAGTGAGTGCAAGTTAAGCCTAGTTTTAGTTTTATTTCCCAAAACACTAACTAAAAACAGTTTCAACACTTTACTCAAGCTTATATTCTTTACATTTCATCAGGTACCGACCTCTCTCAAGTGTATTTGCTGCACGTTTATCAAGTGCAAGACTATAATATTAGCAAAAATATGAAAGTATAAAAAAAACAAGCCCATATTTGTTACGTTTTTTTTGGATTAGATTAATAAATGAATAATAAAACAGGAAACAGTTTCTTAATTTTTCAGATTTGGATTCTCAATTAAATATGAAAAGAACGAATGATACGCAGGTTAGTCAGCTGAAAGGCTGAAAAGAGGCTGAAGTCTTAAAGAAAAAAGCATCCGTTGATACTGTAGGAATGGGAAAAGTGATTTGATATGTGATATTTTTGTGTGTGCGGTTATAAGAGGTCAGTATCTAAACAACAGTGACTGAAAAGATTTGGCAATTAATACTGGATAAGTGTGTGTGAATGAAGGTCTTGGTCTATTTGTGTGAAATCAAATAAGGTACTATGCCTAACTTGTATGTGTGTAAGAGCTTTACCTTAATTATACAAGTTTACAGTCACCTTTTTACATTTATTTCCACGTCATGGATGTTTTCAGTTTAGAATTAGTAGTGTGTTTGCAAATATAAACAGGGAATGTTACAATTAGGTCACATGTAGGATTACAGCACAGAGAGTATTAGAACCTGTTTCACATATTCATTGTGTCAGACTGGTTTTAAGCTGTTTTCAGGAGCTCAGCTGGAATGTAGAGACTTATGAATATAAATCTTATAAACATTAACAAATCCGTAAGGAAAAAACAGTTTACGTCTGTTTGCTTGTTTGTTTATTCTTGTGCCCCAAGTCGGAACAGACTTTGACAAAACTTGAAATGTTACCATTTAAATATTACACTGGCTGGCCCAGTGGTAGGGCTTCATCTACAGGCCACACGCTTCTTGAACTTGCAGGATACATGTTTCCGTTGCGTTAAGGCTCTGTTCAGTTCACTGATGTTGGATTGGTGGTCTGTGATTTGTGCTGTTTTGTACAGTGGCTCTGGTGAACAGAGGCGTGTGCTGTGAGACCCATCTGCTCTCTGGCACTGGAGGGAGGCTGGTGAGCAAGGGGGGCTCAGGTTGGGCCTCCTCCCTCTGATCCCCCACATCTCAGTCCAACCACCTGTCAGTCTGCTGGTCTGTCTGTTTTTCTGTGTCGTTTTCCCAGACATTTGGCGGCTATGATTTATATTGAACAGGAGTCCCTCTTGGAAGGAATAGTTGTTTGCCTATATGTGAAAAGTTGAGATTTCTCTTACCCTCTTGGTGGGTGAAATACCGATTATTGATTTTTACAGAAAATATAACACATAATCTGTATGTGGTGTGTGTCTCTGGAAACACTTGTTGAAAAAAGGACAAAATGCATGAAAAAACAGCTTAAACCATTTTCTCTGAACCTCAAACATGATCTTGACTGAGGTCTCTATGGGATCTCTAATTTATGTGACATTGTTCCTGCCGTGTTTGCATTAGCAGGGAGATCCTTTACATCAAACCAAACGCACCCAGTTTCCCCTAAGCTCCAACCACAAATGATAAGTGTGTGTTACTCCCTCTGACAAGCTAGAGACGCAGGACGTCAATGCACTGTAGATAAATCTAATGTGTGTGACAGGATTAAATGTCAACATGTGTCAGAATCATGGAAACCCGGTGATGGTGAAAAATAAGTGCATCTATCCTGTTCTGACAAAAATGCTGTGCTTGTACTTGAAAAGAAGCTCCACACATAGTCTGCTGTCTGGAACTGGATTGACAATGATCACGGTCAAAAGCTCCGACGTCACTTCATCAAAATCAAATTCCTGTCGCCCAAACATTCTTATGTCCATAGCGGGAGTCTAAGCTCGACTTGTAGTTAAACGTAACGGCTCAAAGCCATAGGCTGTGTCAGAGTTGACTGCTTATGTACTCTGTGGTCCAATGTATTTTCCATCATTTTATTTGAGGGTCCCAACACAATTGCTAACCGGATTGCTTTAGTGAGAGAGTTTACATGTGAAATAAGTAAATGTAGAGAAATATACTTGGACAGGACTTGGTTTATGCTGTTAATGATTATTAGTTTTATTGTAATTTGTAGCCTTTATCTTTTGTAAAGTCTGCATGACTTTACAAAAGTGTGCAATTAGTTTAATCGTAGTTTAAGTACTTCTTAAGCATCATGATATCCTTGAGTAAACCTCTCTAGCACATTAAGTGAACCATGGATTAAGTGTGATCCTGGCATTAGGTGCTGTCAGCTGGTAGGGGTGTTATATTGGCTCATTATGAGGCAGTGTGGTGCAATGGGGAGGCACTGTCATTGGGCAGACCACCCTGGCATTACTGGTAGGGATGTCCCGATCAGGTTTTTTTGCCCTCATGTGTTACTCTAGTCATTTAATTTTGAGTATCTACCGATACCGAGTCCCGTTCCGATACTTCTATAATACTTATAAAACAGAACCAGGATGTTCCTTAATTTTTATTTAATTCACCTTATTTTAACATTCAACAACTCTGTTAACAAACAGAGCACTGCTGTGAGGTAGCTTGAACAACCAAGTAATAAATAAGAATATACATGTAGAATATACATACATTTATATCCGAGTCCTGATCGGGAGATAACGTCCGATTCCGATTGAGTCTGAAACAATTTGATCGGGTCGTGAGATCCCTAATCACTGGTAGTGGTTCTTGGAACTGAGAATGTTTTTTTCGAAGCCTTTTCAGAGGAGCTCTCTGGAAGTAGTACCGCCGACTCTCATATGTTGTGTTTTTGTAGTCTTGCATTAAAAACACTCAAAGTCCATGTGAATGTAGTGGCATGACATGTAGTAGGGTGGCAGTGTGAGTAATGCAGCTGAATATTTGCAGCGTGGGAATGACATGACAGTAATTTTATAGCTCGTCCATCTGAGTTTGTGCCACCACTTCACAGCTGTCCCCTTTTGTCATTCACATCTAAAACATGTAAAAAGAAGAGATGTGGTCCTTGTACCAGCGGTGTGGAGTAATTGCTGTGGAGACTGCTGAGCGGTGTCTAGCCCCGGGGTTTGAAGACGTTTCCTTGAGGAGCTCTAACCAGGTCAGCCAGTCAACCGGAGGGCTCTGGTGTCTGGCCTCTGGCTCCCTGAATCATCTCACTGGGTGGGATCCTCAGTCCACCTGCCCTGATGGAAAAGCCCTGCCTTAGGCCTGCCAGAGGCTGTATTATCATTCAGCATCAGTCTCTTACATAGAATGAAGTCTTATTTCAACCTGCTGGTGGCCACATCTAATGAGATCAAGTTCAAAGCACTAATGGCAGATCTCCCAGGCTTGTGTGTGTGTGTGTGTGTGTGTGTGTGTGTGTGTGTGTGTGTGTGTGTGTGTGTGTAAATATTTGGACTGAAGCCCTGATTTTGTCAGGGCGGAGGCAAGCTTACATGCTTTTCAATCTGCAATGAAAATGTAATATAATGTTCAACTCTTCCAGCTTCGCGGGTCACCCTTAATAAGCTTATCCGCTAAGCCAATAAGAGATTCGAAGAAAAGCAATGTCCTGATTGTCAGATAAGATGCTAAATCCATTCTGGTGGGGGGCCTCACTTGTGGGGGATGATAATTGTTGCTGTCACAGTGGCGGTTTATAGCACTGGATCAAATCAAATCCAATCATGACGGCTTGTTTTGTGGCCTTTGTGTCACTCTGACACACATGACAACAATCGGTAAACATTTTAATGCTCCTGGGGGCCTGACAAGGCTGTGTGAAATTAGTGTGCGCTTGTGATTTTACAGCACTATATGGTATAAGGTTGTGGAATATAATAGTGTGCTAGGAGATGTTAGCACGGCAACATGCCTGTGTTGGCTTCACTGCAGACCTGTTATACTCTTACAGCTTCACTGTGCACTTTGTACTTTCATGTTAGCATGTAACTCTTAGACTGAATGTGTGATGAAAGTGCTGCTAGAATTCCAGGACCCTCTGACAACAGCTGATGATGAGGTCCCTCTAACTTATTATGCTGTCACCGTTACACTGTTTTTTTTTCTCTGTACCAGCAGGCCCCCTGTTGCTTGAGGCCCTCTGACAGCACATTCACCCCCCTCCAACTCTAACTACATACATTCTCCCGCCCTGTCTGCATCTCCTGCTGACATTGGTGTATTTACCATGTCCCCTCCGCCAACGGCCTGTCTTTAGCTGGAGCCCCTGATGCTGTTTGACAAGTCTAGGCCAACATGTCTTTGAAAATGGTTACATTTTTTTCATTCTCTGCCCTGCACTGAGGAACCTTTTCTTTTGAAGTGTCACTTTTTTTCTCAGGGAGGACAGGCAGGAGGGGGGCCGGGGTTGGACTAACTGCTTGCATGACTGTTAAACTGAGTCATTTCATTGCACTCGCAGGGTGAAGCCTCTGTAGCTCCTGTAAGGAGGCAAAGCAAGGAAAGGAAAGCCAGACCACATCTGCTGTCGCTAGTCACTGTCCAGCGTGACGCTGGCTCTCGCTCTTGACAACCCTCACAGCCAATTTGTGAAAAATTAAGTAGCTGCACTTTAAATCAAAGTGTCTGCTCACTTAAAGCCCAGGCCCATCTTAGCTGTCAGTCATCTGTGGCCAGTGGGCCGGAGGTGTTTTGAAGAAGCTTTTATCATGGCAGTCCAGCCCCTGTCACAGGCAGACCACTTCAGCCCAGCAGTCAGACTTACATCTAATCCAATCTGCTACCGTTTACAACGCATAGCCCCACAGATGATCACTCAAGATAGTTCAAGTCCATCTGGATTTGGAAATTGAAATTGTTTTTTTTTTTCCCTTTCTCTCCCTCTCACCAAAAGTGACATAACGCTGTGTGGCTGTGTGTAACATGTAGTGTCCTCGTCTTTCCACTCGCTGCCTCATTGTTTCCTTTAAAGTTTCCACTGGGTGAATGAAAACAGGTTTGTGTGTGCGTTGTGTGTGTGTGTGTGCGTGTCAGACACACAAACATACTTTTGCCAGATTAGTGGTCGGGTTCAAGAGATGACGAAGTCGGCCAGCCAGTCTTCTTGAAAATGAAATCCATGAAAAATGGATCCTTTGGATTTTAATGACACTTCCCCTAGTGCCAACCTCAAGGCAAACTGCCCTGACATTTTACACACAATATCTCAAATTCTAATGGGACGAAAACCATGACATTTGTTGAGCAAATCCATGCTGCCCACAAGAAGAGCCCTTTAATTTTGATGACCCATGATCTTTCTACTGACACCACACTTAAGTCATCTTTTCCCCTTGTTCACAAGATAGGGAGCTGGTAAAAAGGCTAGGAAACAAAATCTGTGCTATATCTATACAGTATTTGTCACCATCTCCCATCAGTGCTTTGGATAAAAGCACTTTATAGAGGCTAATTGTGTGAAAGCAGAGATACTTTGTCACACACTGCCTACTTATATAGGCAGTGTGTGACAGAATAACACAGAGTTGTGTTAACACTGTTGTCATGGGTGACTTACCCTGTGATACAGCCCAATGATATCTTTAATTCTCATCAGTGGCTGATTATAATGACCTTTAACTTTAGGATTGCTGCGTAAAACACTTTTCATGCTCACCATTTTAATGTATAGAACCACATCGCCTTTCACCTGGCAAAACCCTCAGATCCAGCCTTACTTTGCTGGTCCCACTAGTGGTAAGGAGAAGCGACATTGATTCTTTGATTTCTCATCCATTCAGCAACTTTATGTTTTGTGTGTGAGTATTGCAGCTTTGCAGTGATTCTTGTGTAGCTTTTTGCAGATTTATTCTACTGTTTTAAAAAAAAAAAAAATGTTTTGGCCTCGTTGGTTGATCTGTCTTAATGTGAACATTTCAGCCATGTGTAAATTCACAACATAATAAACCACATGGGCTGTAGCCACACACTAAGTATTCATACTCATTCCCACATGAAAACATAGTGTACCCTCCTCTATGTTGCAGCACTCTAATAGGCTTTAATAAGGTGTGTAATTGCCCAGACCTGCATCTCCTGCTGCTCTTTGAGGCAGCCTGCATGCTGCAGAGGCAATTGCTCTGCAAATATCAATTAGGCATATCCTGGATTTCAGCTGAGCCTAGATACATAGACAGTTGGGCTATATGTAGTTTATCATGTGTGTGGATGTGTGAGTGCCTGGAAAGAACTCTGCAGACATGCGTTTTCTACTCCTCCTCCTTTCTTGCCACACGTTGTTGCTCTCTCTAAAAGAGGAGGTCATGGAGCAGGTGCTGGCTAGGAAAGTGGAGTAGTTTATGGGAGCACCAAAGGCTCATAGAGTGAAATATTCCCACGTGGGGGCAACCCTGACTGTTAAAGTATCTCCAGTTTAAGAAAAGGACATAGAAGGGGCTGGTATTTACTCAGCGTGTGCCCCACACAACCACTTTGTCCCGGTCCTGCTTCATCCATGTCCTCCTGCCGACCTTCTCCCCCACTAACTGACTGAAATGTGACTCAGCTTAACACACCTGGCTTTTGAGCTGTTTTGAGTGTTGAAACAAATCCAAAGTGAGTTCCATGACCTGACCTCTTTTTCCAGTGTCGTTCCATCTCCTAAATGTTCTTTCGGGAGGGATTTTGAGAATTTGTTGAGAGGGACTGACTCCTCTCACAGCCGGGCATCTCAATACGGCGAACATGTGTTTTTAGTTTGGATATGGCGTTCTACCATTTTTACAAATTTTTACTCATGTTCTGTTTTCTTGCCTTCTGACAGGTAAAGCTGTAGAGTAAAATAAACATTAGAAGTAAAAGTGAACGTCTGTTCCCGCTGCTTCAGACAACGCAGACTCCCACTCACTCAACACTGAGACACTGTGAAATCTGTTTCAGCGGTGTAAGAGCTACTACAATCAGTTTAATCATCCTAAAATAGTAAATGTTAGGAGTGATTAAAGCCAGCAGAGGGTTAAAAAAATAGTATATCATACTTGGATGATATCCAGATATTACGAGTGGAAATTTAATGAGGATTTTTTGGGTAAGATTAAAGCAAACATAAAAGCAATTTAGTGAGCTATTATTTTCCCTCCCTTTTGCTTGAGCCTTTTAAAAATTCCGTCTACTGTATTCTGCCCCAGTTTTGCACACTGCTCCTGCTTGTGCCTTTAATGAACTAATTTTACTGGACTTAGCTTTTATTTATCTCTACAGCTACAAAACTACAGCTAATTTTCCTATCCACCTGGATTAGACCATAATGGGCCTTTCAATAAAACATAAAACAATAGTTTATTTCATTTAAGCTCCCTAAAGCTTGGTATGAAGTATTTTTACATTTACCATTGCTATGTACAAGAAAATGACCTGTAATTCGATTTCAGTGGAATTTTTGTGGAAAATCAATTACCTTTAAACGCTGACATTATTTTATACACCGCCTCGTGGCAATTTGGTTCTAGATTGATTTGGACTAGCTTTAGGTCAGGGTGGAGTTGTGAGGAACCTTCATGATATCAGAAGTGGAGTGTATATCCAGTTGATATCCTTTTTTTAGTGGCAGGTATCTGCTTGATATTCAGCAAACAGATCAACTTGTCTAATCTTGTCTAATTTCCACATCATCATTACTTGTATCTGGCAAGGACAAGGAGAGGTGTTTGGCGGATATTTAGAATGCCAAGAAAATCAATGTCACTGCTCCGTGACTTAAAATAAAGCTCCTATTTTGATTTTTTTGTCATTGCATGTGTATTATAAACTCCAGGTCCTTAAAGAGGACATACCTATCAGTCAACATAATGTCATTTCTAGTTGGTATTTTGGCATTTGATCAGACACTTAGAGTTTTGCTGTTTTTCACCTTACTGCGAACTCTACATTGTTGAGATGTAACTTCAGGGAAACGAAAGCAGTGAAGCTGTGCGGAGAACTATTAAGTCATGAAATGATCAGTAATGAACTTTGTCTAACCTTTCCCTTTTTGTTCAAGTAATCATTCATTTTTATTTTCAGTGCAATAATCATAACATCTTTTACAAATATGATGGGCACATTCTCTTCTTAATCTTCCTCTGCTCTACAAATGGGTACTGAAAAAACACAGTTTTGAGCACTTTTTTTTTATTAATTCCAACCAAAACTACTTAAATGCACGACAGGTCCTATTTATGACTCCCAAACTTGGAAGTGGGAGCTGATGAAGAGCACTTGAAGTCAGCATAAGTAGTCCTTCATCATGCTGGAAATGAGAGGAAGGCTTTAATGACTGTGGCGAGAAATGGCTGCAGGGGGGGTGGAAGAATATCTGAAAGCTCATATTTGCATGTGTTGAGTCATTTGCTGGAAAGTTCTTATCTCTTTTCGCTTTTCATCAGACCCACATTCCCTGACAGGGTAAAAATAAAATCAATTTCCTTCTGTTCCCTTCTGCCTCATTTCCCTGCTTTTGATACGATGGTAGACCATATCCTTTTAGTAATTTGTCCATATAGGAGTTTCCTTATTCTCAGTAAATTGTCTCAGATTTTTGATTACTCTCGGTCCACTGGTGATGTAACTTAACGTAGCGCCATGTAATTGGGTGTAATAATGGAGCATAATGTTCACAGGATGTCTGCAAAGCTGCTCCTGATAAGGGTGCTCTCATGACTATTGTATAATTACTACATGCCATCTCCCAGCTAATTGCCTGTAATGTCATCCTTAGTTACCCTATCATCTGACAACAGATCATGTACCAATGCAAAAACATAGGACAGAGCATACACAGAGCTCCTCAGAGGAGGCGGGCACTTTCAGAAATGCTTCCAGACTACCACCATATCTGTCTTGGTGGCTTTTTAATAAGTGAGGTTTTTATCCTTTGGGCTCCTTTACATAAACTGAAGATCTGCATGAGCAGTGGTTCGTACAGCTGCTTTGATTTAGGTACAAGTATTTATAACGCCACATTGTGTCCAAATAAGGACAAGATGTCTTCAGTCAGGATTTGCCAGGTATTGTCAGATTTCAGGTTCAGGTTCTTTTCCATCATATAGCCTGAGTAGAGTTAATTCCCTCTCTCAGGCACACATGCATACACACCCACACATCTTATAAATGGATAAATAGTGGTGGAGAGAAAGCAAACATCTGTGGAAGAGAGCTGCCTCTACTTTAAATTGAGCTATCAACTGGAGCATTAGCTGGGAATAGCAAACACAGAGGGGACTGTTTTGCATAAGGTTTGCATGGGAAAACATTGAGCTTGTGCTTGAGGTGCATCTTGTATTTTGTATTAGTAATGGTGCAGAAGTAGCCAAAACACAAGATTGAATATAAGGACAAAATTAATTTACAGTCCAATGTGAACTGTTGACAAACTCTTGACCCTGAAACACCATGTAAGTACATTCAGACAGTGTCCTAATGTAAAGAGAACCCAGACTACCTTGTCTGGGATATCTAGTGTGCAATTAGTGTTTGGATGGGCATACTCAGCACTTGAAGGTTTAACACCACAAACTTAATTAAACACTTGCGTAACCATCATGCAAACATGTACTTGCAGTGCTCACCAAGAAGGCGAGTGGACTGCTGGAGAAACAAACAATATTGGATGTAACAAAAAAACATAATTTAGTCCAACCAGCAACAAAGTTAGGCTGATAATGGAGAACACTGTGCGCGTGTGATGACCAACCCCCTCTGTTTGGAAATCTGGGATTTTGATTCTACATCTTCTTTTCTCCGTCAAACCATTTTGTCTCTCCAATGATTGTTCAACATGTGTACAACCAAAATAGTGAATTGTTGGAACTTGGAAATACTGAAGTACTGTGTTTCACAGTTTCACAGCCGACACAAAGACGTGCTACAAAGCTGAGACGTGTAGAATATCCAGGATTAATTCATTTTATGGGGTTTTAGAATTTGACAAGATATGTGTCATTTATGGATATCTACCTGAGTAGACACCTATTTTAAGCATTGCTTTTAAAGGCGAGTGAATTTACTAGCATTACAGGAGTATCAGTATTGGCAAATGCAATAGAAATATCTCTAGCTGGTACATTGGAATTTAGAGAACTTTAGTTCAACATTACTTGTCTGCAATAAAATCATGTCTCCTGTCTCCTCACTGGCCTGCGGCTATTGTAAACTTACTAGCTCACTCTGTGTCACCAAAGATGGGTGGATATGGTGCACTTGAGAAAAATCTAGCTCTCAGTGCACTTGTAAAGTAAATTACCACATAAATTAGTAGTTAGCGTCTTCTGAATATATAACATGAAACCTTTAACTTTATTTTATTGCTTTGATAGCACTGAATAGAGTTCAGTGTGAGCGTGAGAAATAATGAATCCTCAAAGGAATGTAGTCTGATCCTGACATATTGACAAACTGCCCTGTATGTCCCTCTTGAGTGATGACCACGGAACCATGGCAACAGCAGCATGGCAAAAAGAAAAGACGCAAAAAGGACCAGAGCCTGCTGTAGTTGCTGTCTACTGTTCCAATTTCATGGTGGGACTGAACAAGCTGTGAGGAGGCAGAGAGTTAAGCCAGATTTGAGAGCCTGGCATCTGTCAGCTAACATCAGAACACAGTCTGTCTGTTTCGTTGCATTACATGCATTTATAATGCCAACACCCAGCAGCAACTTACAATTATTCAGTTTTTTCTGTGAACTCACCTCCACTTGCATCCAGACAGATCTCAAGTGGGAAGGGGATAAGAGTTATTGTCTTCTTAAGCTGGCACATGGGGTCTGGGGCAGACCAGCGATATTGATCCTCTGACCTAACAGGCCACTGGATAGGAAGCAGTACAGCTACAGATGAACGTTAACAACGTACTGTCAGAAAAAACTAGAAGAATTTCAAACAGAAAAAGAGATTTTTTTTTCAATACACAACTAATGTCTGATGTTCAGTGCATGAGTGAATGAGTTAGTGTTTTACACACACACACTCTTTGCAAATCTGTAGATGTTCTGTGTCTGTGTGGTGCAAACTCAGATCCACATACAGAAGAGTATAAAAGGAAACAGTGAAATCTGTTTACTGTCAGATTTGGCCCAGATGAGCAGATGGAGACGGTTTCTTCATGGAACCCGCAGGGAAGGCCAGACTCCATCCTCCTCTTTCCTCTCCCGGTCCTCTTGACAGTGCCAACTCTTTGCCACCGCAGGCTGAGGAGGTGGCAGTCTCAGCCTGGTTTTCCTGTCGCCCCAGGGCAGGGAGAGAGAAATGGCCATCTGTGATTTACCCAGACTCTGGGCATTGTCTGCCACGGGCAAAGGGAGGGACGAATGTTAAATCTTCCTGAAAACATCTATACATCCCCTGTAAGGGCGCTCCGAATCTCTGCTTGAACAAATCATTGAAGGAGGCATCTATTTGCTCCTGTGTGTAAGTTATACTCAGGAATTGCGCCCCATGTGAGCCTACGCTGATAGTTTGTGCACTTTAAACTCAGATAAATCATTCTCATTTTCTTTTTATGTAGAAGCCACCTCAATTACCCAGTTTCAACTTAACTAGAATGCCATGAGTCAACTTGAGTTCATGAAATAAGTCAGGTTTCAGTCAGTAAGGTTTCATGGAATAAACACAGCATGTCTAGACCACGTCCCCTCCCAGACATAGCGCTCTGTGGCTGCCAGGAAAGATGGAATAATTGAATTCTGAGCAGAAAAGAAAAAGCACAGCAATGGTACGGCAACAACAATGGGTCCAGTCTCCGTTTCTCTCTCTCTTTGTCTGGTATTTTTAGATGAATAAACTTGTCTGAAGTTGGGCTGAATATGTGGCATGCTGAGGTATTTTTGTGATGTGCTGGCACCCTCTGCTGCTAGCTAAGGAGAATGCTTTGGACCCTTAAATGGAGGAATC
The DNA here is from genome assembly GCA_024633595.2 of Lepomis macrochirus. Classification (NCBI taxonomy): domain Eukaryota; kingdom Metazoa; phylum Chordata; class Actinopteri; order Centrarchiformes; family Centrarchidae; genus Lepomis; species Lepomis macrochirus. The sequence continues at coordinate 27,000,295 of JALXJV020000021.1, forward strand.
TCATTTAAGATGTGCTAGTTTTACCACTAGAGCCCTCCTTTTACCATCTGCCGCTCAGACTGTGGTATTTCCGAATCTTGTGTTGAATGCTCTCTTCCTTCTAATTGGCTGAAATGTGGCTTAGCGGGGTTGATCTTTTTCCAGCTCCACAGGGCAAAGGCAGTGTGACGGATTTATTGGCGAGCAGCTGAAACGTAGAACGTGGCAGAAAGGGGCAAGTGGCGTGGACAGCAATTTTGAAAAATCTACCAATATTACCCACAAAGGCCACGTCCAGAACAAAGTTGCACTTTCATTAAAAGACACACCTCTGGGTTTGGTCCCACAAACCTGTATGACTTTCCTGTGCTTTGTTTAATGCACACAGAGTGGCACACGCAATGCTGCCAGACTCTCTCTCTCTCTCTCTCTCACTCACACACTCACACACACACACACACACACACACACATTCCCTGCCCCTCTTACTCTGTTATTACTGTCTATCTCAGAGCCAATTTGCTGTAATATTCTGTGATGCAGGGGAACTGGTTGGCGATAATGAAGCTAAAATAAGTAGAGCCTATTATACAGAGGAACATTGGAACTATGCAGGGCTCTCTCAGCACAAGCATATGCACAACATTCACTTCGCCGGCAAAAATATGCCACTCTGCAGGGATCAACTTGCCGGGACACAAGCTTGTTAGTGTAGAAGGCTGGAGCGCTGTGTGTACTGTATGTGTGTGTAGCCGAGGCTGTCTCTTCTGTGTAAAGCAGATATCCCACGTGTCTGAATGTCACACTTCAGAGCTAACTGGGTATAATGAGCAAAAAATGTCGCAGCGGAAAACTAAATTCTTTTCATTGTTGTCAGTTGCTGAAACCTTCTTGTTGACACACAGTGTGGTATCAACAGGTATGTACAGGGTCTGGACAGATGCTTTACATCGTTGAAAAAAATGTCATTGAGCCTTTTTTTATTTTTAATGTTCAGGAGGAATTTGAATGATAAATTATGTCATGAAAGGATATTTATTTGAGAAATAATATGGCCAGTTATATCCACTTTGCATAATATGCAGTTTGTAAGTGAAATATGCAGATGCTTAATTGCAGCAGAATTTTGTAAAATGATAATACAACATGCTCATATTGTCGTGATATAATTCCACTTAGTCATTAGTCAGTTGTAATGAATCACCCAGCCCTAATTTCCACTTTCCCAGTTAGTTAAATTTGAAATTTGTCGCAAGTATAGGAAGATTGTTAAAAGTACAGGTGTCTGTGGTTAATCTGCCGTGATTTAACTAAAATGTAATGCATATAAAGCGGCACAAAGCCTTATGCTGAACTCTGCAGATCATTTCAGAATGTGCTCATACATTTTGGAATATAAATTTAACTTCACAACGTATATTTCATATAGCTTAATTTATTTCACCAAGAAACTTGAATTCAAATCCTGCTCTCTACTGTATTACCTCTAACGTTTCTCTCTAAGGCATTTAAACGTTTTAAAGGGTTAAGACCAACCACCATTCCTTTTGAAATAGAGATTTTCCTTTGCACAAAAGGTGGGGTTCACACAGATCAATATGGCAGTTCTATTAGGATCCACCTTTGTTCCTTTTAACTGTGCCTTGGATCACTTTGATATAACCCCCACCCCAAGCAGCCGTTAACCTTGATTCACGTGTCTTTGGCTCACTGCTATCTCTTTGAGTTGACCCGCTTAGAACTCAGGCGGAGATGGCTGCTTTGATGCCTTCCTGCTGCATCTTCTGCTACTCCAGCTCGCCTCCAGCTATACAATACACTTACACAAAAGACTGTCAGAAGAAATGGTGGAGAGGAACAAGTCTGGCAGTAGGGAGGGTGTAATGTGTGTCAGGGAGCATGCAGAGCATGTATGGGTTCGTGTGAGCGTGTTGTGATGTGTTGTTGTTCTAGAAGTGAGTGATGCAAGTACAACATGAGTCAGAGGCAACGTACAGCTTCTCTGTCTTCCTCTCCCTGCACATCCCCCCCCCCCCATCCTACCCTGATGCACTTCCCATGTCAATGCTACACATGTAGTTCACAGGTTACAATCAATAATTTGTACTCTCCACCCCTCACAAAGAGATGTGGCCCAACCTCCACCAATCCACAGTAATGGCTGTTGGTGAGGAGCATGGGTAATGGGAAGCAGTCTATTTTTCAGGCATGTTTCAAAGTTTTTAATGGGGCCGCTCCCATATAAGAGCCCCTCTGTGGATTGTGGTAATGGGTAGCAGACTGAGCAGGCGTCCTCTCCATACTCTGGAATTATGATTGTTATAGCTCTGAGGTCATTATCTTCTGGTCCCATGCTGACTTATCCTCTGCCATGGAATTAAAAAAAAGACAGAGAGAGAGAGAGAGAGAGAGAGCTCCACAAAATGGGTTTTGTTGCCTGCACTATACCTACGTAGCTAGTAGGCCAAAATTGGTGAAGAGCAAAATGGTGATGATGATGATAATAATAATAATAATACTCACACCTATTATATTGTTAATTATTATGTTGTTAAGACAACATTTCCTTCCCTCATATTTTCTTTTAGTCAGCTGGTCAGTCAGCAGTAAGCAAGCCTTGATTCCAAAGAGTCAATGTGTTACTATGTTTTCCTAACCGAGTATTTAATTTACACATGAAACACAAGGTATTTGGATCCATCCATCCATCCATCTTCAGCCGCTTATCCGAGGTCGGGTCGCGGGGGCAGCAGCTCCAGCAGGGGACCCCAAACTTCCCTTTCCCGAGCCACATTAGCCAGCTCTGACTGGGGGATCCGAGGCGTTCCCAGGCCAGCGTGGAGATATAATCTCTCCACCTTGTCCTGGGTCTTCCCGAGGCCTCCTCCCAGCTGGGCGTGCCTGGAACACCTCCCTAGGGAGGCGTCCAGGAGGCATCCTACCAGATGCCCAAACCACCTCAACTGGCTCCTTTCAGCGCAAAGGAGCAGCGGCTCTACTCTGAGCTCCTCGCGAATGGCCGAACTTCTCACCCTATCTCTAAGGGAGACACCAGCCACCCGCCTGAGGAAACCCATTTCGGCCGCTTGTACCCGCGATCTCGTTCTTTCGGTCATGACCCAGCTTTCATGACCATAGGTGAGGGTAGGAACGAAAATTGACCGGTAGATCGAGAGCTTTGCCTTGCGGCTCAGCTCTCTTTTCGTTACAACGGTACGGTAAAGCGAGTGCAATACCGCCCCCGCTGCTCCGATTCTCCGGTCAATCTCCTGCTCCAATCTCCCCTCACTCGTGAACAAGACCCCGAGGTACTTGAACTCCTTCACTTGGGGCAAGGACTCATTCCCTACCTGGAGTTGGCACTCCATCGGTTTCCTGCTGAGAACCATGGCCACAGATTTAGAGGTGCTAATCCTCATCCCAGCCGCTTCGCACTCTGCTGCGAACCGATCCAGGGAGAGCTGAAGGCTACGGACCGATGATGCCATCAGGACCACATCATCCGCAAAAGCAGTGGCGAGATCCCAAGCCCACCGAACCGCAGCCCCTCCTCGCACGCGGCTACGCCTCGATATCCTGTCCATGAATATCACAAACAGGATTGGTGACAAAGCGCAGCCCTGGCGAAGGCCAACCCCACCTGGAGCGAGTCCGACTTACTGCGAGTACTTCGGACACAGCTCTCGCTTTGGATGTACAAGGATTGGATAGCCCTAAGAAGGGCCCCCCTCACCCCATACTCCCGCAGCACCTCCCACAGTATCTCCCGAGGGACCCGGTCGTATGCCTTCTCCAGATCCACAAAACACATGTAGACTGGATGGGCATACTCCCAAGCCCACTCAGGATCCTTGTGAGTAAAGAGCTGGTCAGTTGTTCCACGACCAGGACGAAAACCGCATTGTTCCTCTTCGATCTGAGGTTCGACAATCGGCCGAACCCTCCGTTCCAGCACCCTGGCGTGGACTTTACCGGGGAGGCTGAGAAGTGTGATACCCTGTAATTGGCACACACTCTCTGGTCCCCTTTTTAAACAGGGGAACCACCACCCCAGTCCGCCACTCCTTGGGCACTGTACCCGACTTCCACGCAATGTTGAAGAGGCGTGTCATCCATGACAGCCCCTCCACACCCAAAGCTTTTAGCATCTCTGGTAGGATCTCATCAATCCCGGGGCTTTGCCACTGTGGAGTTGTTTGACTACCTCAGTGACTTCCTCCAGGGAAATTGACAAGAAACCCCCATCAGCCTCAGCTCTGCCTCTACTAGAGAGGCGTGTCAGTCGGATTTAGGAGTTCCTCAAAGTGTTCCCTCCACCGCCCAATTACCTCCCCAGTTGAGGTCAACAGGGTCCCATCCTTACTGTACACAGCTTGGGCGGTTCCCGTTTCCCCCTCCTGAGATGGCGGACAGTTCTCCAGAAACACTTTGGTGCCGACCGAAAGTCCTTCTCCATGTCTTCTCCGAACTTCTCCCACACCCGCTGCTTTGCTTCTGCCACCGCAGTGGCTGCAGTCCTTCGGGCCTGTCGGTACCTTGCAACCGCCTCCGGAGTCCTCCGAGACAACAAATCCCGGAAGGCCTCCTTCTTCAGTCGGACGGCTTCCCTGACCACCGGTGTCCACCACGGTGTTCGAGGGTTACCGCCCTTGAGGCACCTAAGACCTTGAGACCACAGCTTTCGCTGCAGCTTCAGCAATAGAGGCTTTGAACATTGCCCACTCATGTTCAATGTCCCCAACCTCCACAGGGATGCCAGAAAAGCTCCGCCCGGAGGTTTGAGTTGAAGATCTCACGGACAGGGGCTTCCACCAGGCGTTCCCAGTTCACCCGCACTACCCGTTTGGGCTTACCAGGTCTGTCCAGAGTCTTCCCCACCCCTGACCCAACTCACAACCAGATGGTGATCAGTTGACAGCTCCGCCCTCTCTTCACCCGAGTGTCCGAAACATGCGGCCTCAAATCAGATGAAGCGATTACAAAATCGATCATTGATTTTCGGCCTAGAGGTGCTCTGGTACCATGTACACTTATGAGCATCCTTATGCTCGAACATGGTGTTTGTTATAGACAATCCATGACTAGCACAGAAGTCCAACAACAAACCCCCACTCAGGTTCAGATCAGGGGCCGTTCCTCCCAATCACGCCTTTCCAGGTAACTCCGTGCGTTGCCCACATGATGCGTTGAAGTCACCCAGCAGAACTATGGAGTCCCCTACTGGAGCCCCATCCAGGACTCCATTCAGGGTCTCCAAGAAGGCCGAATACTCTGAACTGCTGTTTGGAGCATATGCACAAACAACAGTCAGAGTTTTCCCCGCTACCGAGGCGTGGGAGGCTGACCCTCGTTCACGGAGTAAACTCCAGCGTAGCGGGCTCAGCCGGGGACTTGTGAGTATCCCCACACCGCCTGGCGCCTCACACCTTGAGCAACTCCAGAAAGAACAGAGTCCATCCCTATCAAGGAGCACGGTTCCAGAGCCAAGACTGTGCGTGGAGGTCAGCCCCACCAGATCTAGTTGGTAGCGCTCCATCTCCCGCACAAGTTCCGGCTCCTTCCCCCACAGAGAGGTGACGTTCCACGTCCCCAGAGCCAGCCTCTGCCGCCCGGGTCTGGTCCGTCGAGGCCCCTGGCCTTCACCGCCACCCATGTGGCAGTGCACCCGACCCCTGCGGATCTTCCGATGGATGGTGGGTCCAAGGGATGTAGAGGGGGGGGCCACGTAGCTTCTTCGGGCTGTGCCCGGCCGGGCTCCGTGGCAAACCCGGCCACCAGGCGCTCGCCGACGAGCCCTCCCTCTGGGCCTGGCTCCAGACGGGGGCCCCGGGCTTCCTCCGGGCCGGGTTATTCCTCCTCTTTTTTGGTCTACCATCAGGGGTTTTGTGAACCATTCTTAGTCTGGCCCCTCACCTGGAACCTCTCTGCCTTGGGAGACCCTACCAGGAGCACTAGGCTCCAGACAACACAGCCTCCAGGTTCACCAGGGCACGCAAACCTCTCCACCACGATAAGGTGATGGTTCACCGGAGAGGAAGGTATTTGGAGCGGATCATTAATTCAGCAGGGCTGAAACATGTGAATGAGGGTCGATTGTTGAGGATAGCAGCTGCGATGTAATAACGGTATGTGAAGAGAAATCTACAGTCAATGCTTCCAGTTTATCGTCAGTAAATGAAGTACTTGCAACATAAAAGCTTACACTAGAGATATCTATAAAGTCAAAGCCCTAGTTGGAGTGTACTGTGTAGCAGGTCACACTGAGTACAGAGAAATCTCTCTGTGGGTTTGTTTGCTTGTTCATTACTTATCCCACCCACGCAAGCTTCTAATTATGATATTGCATTTTTATTTTCTGTACTTTGCTCCAGAAGATTTGTTCAACAGCTTGTGCCTAATCCCCTCGATATTTCTGTCCGGCTTCAAGAGGCGCACTTAACACACAAGGACAATCTCACAAACGCACACAAGCACACACACACACACACACACACACACACACACACACACACACACACAGCGCATGATGCACTAATATCAGGTGAGGATTTACACAGAGGGTTCATGTTCCAGTTCAGTGTTCTGAGTATGCAGTTCTGATATGTCATAGAGTTACTGAAGGTCAGCAAGATGCTGCTTTACAGTGGGAGATGAAACTGGATATTATCATGTACACTATTTGAGGATCCCTTCACCAAAAAATGAGAATAAATTTCTTACTTTTATGTCCCCTAAGATGTCAGACCTTGTCCCTTAAAGAGGTATTTTCACATTCCTCTACTGAAGGGGGAGATGTCCGCACACTTTTTTAAAATCTGAGATTGAAACTGACCGATTTTCTTCCCCCCTCAGTGATGCTAATGAGTATTACATGTGGACATGTCTAGTGGTTGAGCTGTAGCTGACCCGTCCATATTCCCCATGTCCTGTCTCCACTGTCACAGCTGGCTGAACATACCAGACTGTAGCACACATGTGGTTTAGCTTACATTGTCCGCCAACCAGAGATTGTGGTAGAAGAATTATGGTGGAAAAAGTGTCTGCCTATGTGTGTAAGCCGGCACCCATTTGTGAGTACTCTGGAATGCACAGTGCTAAAAGAAAACCTCAAAGGAACTGGAAAGCTTGTGCCACTGGAGAGAGCCTCTTGTAGTTGCTAGCCCGGCTACAACACACAGGTGCCCAAATGTGCTTCTAGTGACAGTCAAATCTCCACCAGACTCCCCGTCTTTCCAGCAGAGAAACGGCTGAGCCTGACAGTTGCTGGTCATGGCTGGTCAGCTGTGACTACCAGCTCTTGGTCACTGCCCATAGTACACCGACTGTGGTCAGTCAGTGTACCTACTGTAATATTCCCCCAAACCAGCTGAGTGGTATGTGCCATGGATAAGTGTACCAGTGTACTTATTCGCACTCATTTTCCGTGGCCTTGGAGTACACAAGTCATACTCAAGTACAAGAAGCCTGCAAGTCATTTTCACAGCAGCGTGGGATTAGCCAACTGGATGCTGACAAAATAATCTCACCTCAGCCATTAGGACAGTTAGCTAAAGTTAAGACTGCATTGGGAAACTATGCTAGCTACAAGAAATGTCAAATAGCTTATGCAGCGCTGTGCGACAGTGAGTGATCCCCAGCAATAGGTGAAAGTCTCACTTTTATGATAGTGTTATGATTACGTTATAATCGCAGCATGGCACACACCCTACCCAAGAGCATCACTTTGTGTTGAAAAGTGGTGGGGACATTTAATGTCTCTGATTATAGGTGTGACAAAACACTTAGCTCACTAGACATGACATTGCACAAGATTGGGGGTCATGAGTTATTTTTTTTAGAACATTTTTAGCGAATGCTTTAAAAAAGTGATGTGGACAACATCTGCCAAACAGGTTCAAAAAGGTCCCTGCAGGTTGAGCTACTCCATGCTTACAGCTTCACCTCCACTCTCCTCCTGCTCTCTCTCCCTGTCCCTCAGCCCTGTCACTTTGTCACTTTGCTAACACACGCCTCCTTCCTCCTTCTCCGCCTGGCTGTTTGTCCTTCAAGTATCTGTGCCTGCACTATGTCGGGTACTGCAGCTGATGTTGAAGCTAGTGCAGCCCCTGTAGCAAACATATCGGTTATTTTCACCCATGTAGCGGCCTCCACCTGAAGACTTGTTGTTGGCCCATAGAGCACGGTAAAAAAAAAAAAAACAGTAATTAACCTTCAAGTACTACCTCCAAATTTTTTTCAATGTAACAGAACCATCTAAACATCTGCTCCTAATTGTAACAAGGCATTTGATGTTGAACTGATTCATTGGCTTTATTGTGGGATTCTGTACTCTTAACAATCCTGGGTAGGGCTATTTTCTTATCTTGTGTTGAACGCTAGAAGGATGCTAGTTCAGTAAAATGCATGTTGTGATTAAAAAGCTTTCTGCACTTTACTTATTTTCTCATGACCCGCTCTGTGATTTTCTGTTTTTCCCTCTTTCCGTGTCCTCCCTCTCTTTTTTTCTTGTATTCATTCGGAAGTGTTGTCGTCCAGGGTGCACATGCAAAAGATTTCAGTGAACCCAGCAGCTCCTACCCCACGCGTCCTGTCTGTGAGCAATTAATCTGTGTTTACCTCTGTTTCCTGCGTTCATCTGATCCGTGCACCGACTGATGCTGGGTCTGTGGGCTGCTTCCCTCATAGAAGAGAGGAGAGGGTGAATGCGTGCGCAGGCGTATAGGCAGGGAGGATGTGAACTGAAACATCATGGAGCTGGCATTGGCTCATCCATCTGTAAGTCATTGGAACATTGAATCATATCCCCTCCTTTTTCTCTTGCGTATTTCTCTGTGGATCCTGTTTTTCCCCTCCTCTTCCAGACCCCGGTCCAAATCGCCTGCTAACTTGTGTTTGGAAATTAGTTCCAAATGAAGTCTTGGCTCTGGACTCAGACAGGCAGTGTGCTTTTGTGTGTGTGCTATGTATGTGTTACGCATGTGTGTCTGATGGTGTGTGTAACTCTGTATTTGCGGTGTGCTTTTTCCATGCAGGCATCCACCTGTATTTATCTCTCTAGGCCTTTACAAGGTCATGATTAGATGTAAACACACTACAGCATGGCACTTTATACAAAACAGCTCATTACAACGCTATGGGTTGTCAAGTTAGAGAAAAACATCAAGTGTCTAGTAGGTTAAGTGAGTGTAGTGATTTTGCAAGAGAAATGAAAATGTAGTTCTCACTTTTTTTTCTTTTGAATTTAACATTTGCTTTTATCTATAAGATTATGTTTGCTTATCTGAACTTGTTTTTTGGGTTTATTGAGGCATGGTCAATCATGATTAAAGGAGCGTGTGACCTCTTCACCCAAGTTTCATATAACCATTCCAGCTCAAGCTCTTCACATGGTGTTTGAACTTTCCTCCCTCCAGGTGAGGGGGCATTTTTAACACATACATTAAGTCACACCAGTCAGCGATGATGTCAGCAACATGCTCATTGGCTTGCAGTGGTGTCCTACTGTGACTTTGATGTTCCTTTCTAGAACATCTGTTTTGGCTGTAGACAGCTTTTAATGAACAGTTGTAAATCAAACTTTTGTTAAAACCTCTTGAACTTCTCCGCAAGGAGTCCTTCAACCACTCTGTGATCTGTGTCTGTATGTTACCTTTTTGGGAGGCTGTTTCTGCTGCATTTGTTGCAGAATAGCAGGCAGTTTTTAGCCATGCTAGCGGCATGGCTCTATGGATGTCAGTGTTGGTCCAGGCTGAAACATCTCGACAGCTTTTTGTTGGATTGTCATGTAATTTTGTAGAGACATCAACAGTCCCCAAAGTAGGGGTCCTACTGACTTTCAAGTCAGTGTGTAGCTGAAGTTCTTTCCTATCACTCTATTCAAGTTTTTTTTCAATGCCCCTGTATAGGAATATTATGTATGTGAACAAATATCCATTTTGACTTTAGTTCAAAACTGTGTTTATGAGGCAATGCCATTATCTTAATAATAATAATAATAATAATAATAATAATAATAATAATAATAATAATAATAATAATAATAATAACAGCCTTTTCAGTGCCATTTCCTTCCAAAAGAGGATATTCAGGTCATTACTACCTTATGGACCTTAATATAAGTTTCCTCACAGCATTTCAGCAAAAGTCATTTGTGCCAAGGCAGCCTGGTGCCATAATCCCCAGTATTAGTAGGAGGGGGGGGTGGCTAACATGATTTCCTGGCTGTGGCCTGGATCAGACTCTGGACTGTATTATCTGGCCATCAGAAAGAGTCAGCTTCAACTCTAATATCTGTGTGTGGAGAGCAGGAAATGGCCTTTTGTGTTTCTGGCCAATACAGCCCGCGGAGAGGAAGAGAGGAAACATGCACTGTGTCGTGCCATGTCGGGCCACTGCCTCTCAGTGTGTGCAGCAGTATTACAGAGAGAGAAGGAAGTCTAAGCCTGGCCGACTTAATCAGCTCTTGTAACTCCTTCCCTCCCTCACTAACCATTCTTAATTAAGGTAGAAACTAATTAGGAGGTGACAAATTAAGAAATATTGCTCTCCCTTCTCTCCCCTAGCCTTTCCTTTTGTCTCTTCTCTTACCTTACATTAGATTTTGTAAGACGACCGTGTTGCATTAAACAGTCAGAGCTGTGTTAGCCCCCGAGAGCTTAAAGATTAAAGCATCCTCTAAGAGCATTTAAGGCAGTGGAGAGAGAGCAGGAGGAGTGCTCAGCGTTCTCCTTCGTACATCTGGGCGCTGCTTTAGCTGGAAAAGAGAGAGGAGAGAGAGAGAAAGACAAGTCCCACGCTTGCTAGAACCCAGAAAAACTAACACAGAAACTTGCTCTGTTTCACATGCCTATATACGTCATGCACAAGAACACACCTGGGTGAGCACCAATATCAAGTACACTGACACAGGCATGTCCATACAAAAAACACAGATACACAGGCCTGTCTTAACCCCCAGGAGAAGCAGTGCCTCCAGCAGGAAAGTGTCTGTGCAGGCAGGGAGCTCCAGGGCCTCTGTAGGCTTGTAAAGCAGCTTCTCTGTTCAGCCTTGTGGGATTCGGCAAAGGAGATAACAAAAGGAAACATCATTAAGCCACACGTACCCATGAGATATTCCCCTGTATTAGGTAGTTGTCCAAAAAACTGTAACATGAAAACCCATTTCTTCCTCCTTGGCTCTGATAAAGCCATGCAGTAACACTGCCCCCTAACCTTGTGTTATTCCACACAATGAATTGTCTTGATATGATCTCTTTGCACGCTATGTTTAATTGTTTAACTAGAGATCCAAAAGGATCTCAAGATAACCTTATAATCTCCAGCAAGTGTTCATTATAGTCCTTAACACGTTATCACCAGAGCACTGACTTCATCTCCTCAGCCTTGTGTCGCTCTCTTTGTTGTATCTAAATACACTCCAGGTGGTGGAATGATACCCTGAGCTTCTTTTTTTTTCTGTTTCTTTTGGATTTTGTCCCTCCGAGCTCTTGCAGTTCTGTTATCCGGGCACAGCGATGGCCATGGGGGACATGGCCAAGCGTAGGCATGTGTGTGGGAAGTGAGCAGGCTGGCAGGCTGTCACTTAGCATTACAGCACTACAGACTCCCCGTGGGTGACTTGAGAAGAGTGGAAAGTGAGAGAAGAGGAAGGAGGACAAAACAAGAGCGGAGCAGACTATATACAGCGGCCCACACACCAAAACACACACCCGGCCCGTACCAACCCCAAGTCTAGGAAACCTGCTGTTTGTTTTTCTTTTGATAAGACCAACCGCTGAAGATAAGCCCGCCTGACAACACTTCACTTCTGGCATCTGAAAAGAGAATCCAAAATGAAAGGAATCTAAGAGGTAGAAGAAGGTTTAAGACTCCTGAGTAGAGAAGACAAAAATAGTCAGTACATACTGTTCATCTGGTAAACTGTAGATCGGTAAATCTTTGTTCTTTACTTTATAATGGTCTCTGTCTATTCCAAAAAATCTTTTAGTACTTTGTCACAATCATTCCATGGCACATAATCCAGGCTTATCATTATTGTAATAAATTATAATATAATAAATAATAAATTATGTTTTATTGAATATTATAACGATAATTAGTATTTGTTTTTATAACATGTAGAATTATATACACAGGTTCAAGGTTGTAATTAGAGTCATAATCAATCCAATTCTGTCTTGTCTTCAGAAATTTGAATAAAAGAACTGTTAAGTTTTCCCTCAATCAGCCAATAACAGCAAATCTAATTGAAATTATGTAGTTATACATGTCGTCTTATCTTTCGCCACTGACCTGCCCTTTCCTAACAACACATTTAGAAATTGTCTATGCCGTTCTTTCAAACGATTTCTCTTTTCTTAAAGATGAAATCTGTAACTTTAAGCAATATTATCAATCAGCTAATCTGTCTTCTATTTAAATTGTCATCTTGTCAGGAATATTTTAAGAGGTCCTAGCATCTACGCAAGGATATGATGCCATTTTCAGTTAAACAGACAGGTCAGTTAGCTTAAGAAATCATTTTACCATTATTCAAGTTAGAATTTCTTTTGTACAGATACCTAACAATCCCTTAGTTAAGCCCCACTTTAATTATATGCATGACTTGTGTATAAGAGACGCAGTTGAACCAAATTGTAAGTCATCTCTGTTGTCCCACAGTGATTATGGACTGTGGTTCCATGGATGCTAACACAGCTATTTGCACGGCTGAGTCTGATTGCTTTTGTTTATAAGCCACTGCTGTCTATGATGGAGGGGTTCCCTCAGTTTAACTCAGGAGCTGCCAAATTTGGCTAAATCCTGTGGTATACAGGAGCTCATTCTAGCTGGCAGACATCGCAAGCCATAGTCAAAGGTGACTCTGATTATATACACAGCAATGTTGTGTGTACGGGATCTGGGCCTTGTGGACCGGGGGGGGGGTGCAGAATGTAAACATTGGCTGGGTGGCCTAGTCTCTGTTCTGGCTGTGGCCTTTTTAGTCCTTAAGTCTTCAAAGTAGGCGGCTGACTTTTTAAAGGTCCAGTTCATAATTTCAATTTGCTTCCCCCCTGCTGAAACCCAGCGTCCTTACTGCTGCCGTTGTATACACAGTGATTTAGTTGTTTAAACATATTTTGGTCAAACTCCACATTCTCTGATATACAGTGAGGAAAATAAGTATTTGAAGACCCTGCTATTTTGCAAGTTCTCCCACTTAGAAATCATGGAGGGGTCTGAAATTGTCATCGTAGGTGCATGTCCACTGTGAGAGACATAATCTAAAAAAAATAATCCAGAAATCACAATGTATGATTTTTTAACTATTTATTTGTATGATCCAGCTGCAAATAAGTATTTGAACACCTGAGAAAATCAACGTTAATATTTGGTACAGTAGCCTTTGTTTGCAATTACAGAGGTCAAACGTTTCCTGTAGTTTTTCACCAGGTTTGCACACACTGCAGGAGGGATTTTGGCTCACTCCTCCACACAGATCTTCTCTAGATCAGTCAGGTTTCTGGGCTGTCGCTGAGAAACACAGAGTTTGAGCTCCCTCCAAAGATTCTCTATTGGGTTTAGGTCTGGAGACTGGCTAGGCCACGCCAGAACCTTGAAATGCTTCTTACAGAGCCACTCCTTGGTTATCCTGGCTGTGTGCTTCGGGTCATTGTCATGTTGGAAGACCCAGCCTCGACCCATCTTCAAGGCTCTAACTGAGTGAAAGAGGTTGTTCCCCAAAATCTCGCAATACATGGCCCCGGTCATCCTCTCCTTAATACAGTGCAGTCGCCCTGTCCCATGTGCAGAAAAACACCCCCAAAGCATGATGCTACCACCCCCATGCTTCACAGTAGGGATGGTGGTCTTGGGATGGTAATCATCATTCTTCTTCCTCCAAACATGGTTAGTGGAATTATGACCAAAAAAGTTCTATTTTGGTCTCATCTGACCACATGACTTTCTCCCATGACTCCTCTGGATCATTCAAATGGTCATTGGCAAGACGGGCGTTGACATGTGCTGGTTTAAGCAGGGGAACCTTCCGGGCCATGCATGATTTCAAACCATGACGTCTTAGTGTATTACATTATTAACAGTAACCTTGGAAACGATGGTCCCAGCTCTTTTCAGGTCATTGACCAGCTCCTCCCGTGTAGTTCTGGGCTGATTTCTCACCTTTCTTAGGATCATTGAGACCCCACGAGGTGAGATCTTGCATGGAGCCCCAGTCCGAGGGAGACTGACAGTCATGTTTAGCTTCTTCCACTTTCTAATGATTGCTCCAACAGTGGACCTTTTTTCACCAAGCTGTTTGGCAATTTCCCCGTAGCCCTTTCCAGCCTTGTGTAGGTGTACAATTTTGTCTCTATTGTCTTTGGACAGCTCTTTGGTCATGGCCATGTTAGTAGTTGGATTCTTACTGATTGTATGGGGTGGACAGGTGTCTTTATGCAGCTAACAACCTCAAACAGGTGCATCTAATTTAGGATAATAAATGGAGTGGACGTGGACATTTTGAAGGCAGACTAACAGGGTCTTTGAGGGTCAGAATTCTAGCTGATAGACAGGTGTTCAAATACTTATTTGCAGCTGTATCATACAAATAAATAGTTAAAAAATCATACATTGTGATTTCTGGATTTTTTTTTTTAGATTATGTCTCTCACAGTGGACATGCACCTACGATGACAATTTCAGACCCCTCCATGATTTCTAAGTGGGAGAACTTGCAAAATAGCAGGGTGTTCAAATACTTATTTTCCTCACTGTATATGTTCTTGCCAGAGTGGGGAGGCAGACAGATTCATTAACATGAGTGCAAAGCTTTGTAACGCAAAACGAAGGGGACTTTTGGCATTTTTAAGAAGAAAAATCACATGACTTACAATGATACCACATTATAGGGAACACACCAAGAAATATAACTGGGTTCACAATGTAAAATTCAAATGCTGATGTTACGAAACATGCTCCCACTGGTACCTTTAACCAAATGTAATATAATCTCTAACACTGTATTGATTTGCCCAAATTACAAGTTGTCTTTTCTGTCTCCAGAAAATTATCACCTTTATTCTGCTGTGTTTGTGGCCTGGAGGTTTTTGCTCATCCAGGAATCTTGAGGCAAAGTCGTGATTTATGACATTGAGCTATAGAATAAAACTTTTCTTGACTTGACAGGTTAACATCACTTGAATGACTTTTTGATGGCAGGGAGCATCATTACTTATGTAACCATGATCACTATTTTGGGGGGGTTTGGCTGAAGGTAGGTTTTGGCGTGTAGAGTATGGCTGGAAAAGCGTGATTGCATACATTGGTGTACCAGTCATCCTAATATTGTTCTGTGTCTGCAGTATCAACTTTATGGTGATAACATGAATGACCAAAACATCCATCAATGGCAGTAATGAATGCTGATTTTGGAAAAAATGCACTGTATAAATTAGTAGAAATGCTGATAGAAAACACTAATAATGTCTGAAACTGAATTGAAATAGATTTGCAAATATTTAATATTTACAATGAGTTACATTGAACACGAAACATACACATAATTGGTTCAAATTTGGGATCAGATCTTTAAAATCTGAATTGCAGGGGACGGAGCAAGCAGTTGGCATTTTATAAAATGGGAATACCAGATAACAAACTAATCCTTTTTGCAATACTTGTAAATATTTGAAGCTATCATGCAGAGTTGAGCTGTATCCAGTCCGATTTCGACATAACTGCATTTGACAGAGCATTTTCGAGGCACATTTGTTCAGCCGTCAGAGTTTATTTGACTCGTGGGAACGCTGTGCCTTTGGGGTCAGAGCAACATCAGTTGCTGCTGTCTGTAGAAATAATAAAGCAGACAGTGTTACTTTACAGAAGGCAGAGAAAGGCAAGATTGAAATAGATACAGAAGGGGGTTAAACAAGGTCAGACTGAAAGAGATTAACGGTGCATAAAAGAGCAACACGAAGCACTGGGGGGAGACATCGAGTGAGCAAAGGGCTAGAAAAAAGGGAACATTTAAAAAAAGAGCAAGAGAGCGAGAGAAAGCATGTAGGGAAGATAGGAAAGTTAGAAGAAGGAGAGAGGGAGAGGGCAGCAAAGGAGGCTGGTGCTTCAGCCTTTTGCGTTTGCCCACTCAGAGGGGAAACATTCTCCTCTACTGGCATCTGCCACCACTGCTGGACCCCAGCTGAAGCCCATCTGAGGAGCTCTTCTGTCAGCCTTCCAAGCCCGCCACGCCACACACACACACACACACACACACACACTGCACACACCGCACTACACCACGAAGACGAGGGAGTGAAAGACACAGTAGCAGTCAGAGACAGCGCGAGAAAGAACAAGCCCGAAGAACCAGCAGGATAAAGTAGCAGAAACATTCCAGTGTCATCACACTGCACAGTCAACATCAGTCTTTGGAGGAGACCTTCACTCGGCACACTCAGTCAGACAGGAACAGACGACAGAAGGATGATTAAGTCCAGTTGGTTTTATGTCAAGTTCAAATACAATGAGAAGGTAAGTCCATATGTTGATTTATTTATTTTTCCTCGACTCACTGTCCTGGCAAATATCAAAACATGTGAGACAGATTACCCATGAAAATGTTAAAATATTGAGCTGCGCATGGATACTCTGGACGTTCTTTATCTTCTCTCAGTGGCTATTTTAAATTCATAGTGGAACATAGTGATTTATATGCCTGTGGTAAAGAAAAGTATTTCATTGAAAGACTAATATACTGCAAAAAATGCTATATTTAATGCCATTTGTTCGATAGGATTGTGCGTTTTGTAAGTGCTGTGCTTGCCTAAGTGAGAACACTTACATATTCTTGCTTATTATGACACTGCTTGCTACAGTGAGCATATCCTTGCAAATGTAGCTTAAGCCATTAAGCTGCTAATAGATGTGCTGATTTTTGCATTCAGTACTCTGGTTGCTTAAGTGTGCATGATATTCTGTAGTCTCAAGAAAATCCCTGACTATGACTTACCCTACCTGTAGCATGCATCAAAAGGCCTGGAGTGTGCAGCATTTAATACAGATTACTTTTTGCTGTATGCCTTTTGCATGTTAAATGTAAATGTTTTTAATCCAAATGTATACAAATGTAGTGTGAAAACCTAAATGTATGAGCATAACATTGTCTTGTGATGTAGTGCAGTTATAAAGATTTAATGTGGATGTGTTCGTCTGGACATTGGATCCTGTAGCCTGTGTAATGGGATTGAGACTGATAGGACACAAGTCCTCAGTGTTACTGCTCTGTGTGTGGATGGCATTACACTGTGAAAGCCAAGCTTTGGGCCAGCAGCTAGCACTTTCCCCGCATGTTTGCAGCTGTGCTAATGAAAAGTTAGCTAGTGTTACAATTACTTCCAGTCAGTTAACCAGCTAGGCAATCAATCAGCCAGACATCACCCACCAGCGACCATCTAGTCAGTCAGCTGGCCACGTCTCTGTTTGTGTCATGACTAACCGTTTTGGTGGTGACCCCTTATGCTGATCAAGTTCTCCACTTAGCATCAGGTGTCTGCCCTGTAGGATCAATAAAGCTATCTCGTTACATAAAACAAGGCGAAGCAGAGCTCGGTTTTCCGTGGTTGATGCATAACTTTTCACAGTTTAGTTAGAACATTTGGCATTAAAAAACATGGATCAGCAGTGTTCATGTGTCGGACTGGCTTTGCCATAATCAGGCTTATCGTGGATAAATGAGAGTGTGCCAAGTGGCCTCATGGGAGCATCTGTTGGTGCCCGAGGTGCTCTGTTTCCATCTGGTCTGCCATTTTGCACTTGAGCAGTCTTAAAGTTTGGAAGTGAGAAGATGGCCGCTCTATTTATCTTTTGCAAACCGGGTCTGTTTTAATGATTTGTCTTTACAGCCATAAATATTTCACCACCAAATGTTTTAAAAACATCTCTGTAAAGAGCCAACTCCTGAAGTATGAAAATGAATATACTGATGTTTAACTTCTTTAAAAAAAGGCACATTTGTCTTTTAAAAAAATGACACATAAGTATGGAAAAAGGCTCTGCACTCAACTTTGTTTGTGTATGAAAGTATTGTTTTACACAAAATCTGCTAAGTGGCATATTAGAGATAACTGGAACCATTACTGTAGTGTTGTTCAGCAGAGGAGCCTGCCAAAAAAGGCACAAACAAACAAAGGTTGGTGTAAAAACTCTGCAAAAGACACAACAATTCGACAAGTTAAAGCAACCATGACAACAGCATGGGTGTTCGCTGGCAGCGTCTGGTGTAAAAGTGGAAGGAGGAGTTCAGTGTCTTCTTCCATTCCCTTCCACTCACTGCACATCCCATTACATTTGGTCAGAGTTAAGTGAGAACATTTCCACTTCACATCTGATCCAAAAAAAAAAAGTAGGAGGATAATGGAGGGAATTGAAATGGAAAGAGGCGAAACCAGATGGTTGATTTTTGTATCAGTGATTTTGGTAAGTAAAGAAGTAAAAAAAAAAAGATTTTTTACAAGCCTCATTGCGTCTGAATTATCTCTAATTTGCTCTATTCTGATTGATTGCAGAAGCTCCAGGCGGTATTTTTACTACTAAAACATGAAACATTGAACAGTTTGATCAGCTGGTGCTGTATGTCTGGCTACACTGATCTTCGCTCCCAGGTGGTCTGGCTTTTCTATAACTTTCTATTTTACTCCATGTCTCTGTCCCCAGTTAAAAGAAAGTATACAGAAGGACAGGATGTGTGTGTCAGTGCTTATGAGGGACTGGAGCGAAAGCTGAGTGTGTCAGAGGAGAAGAAGGGCAAATGCAGCCGTCGGCTTTTCCTGCTCCCAGCTGTCTCGCCTCAGGAGCAGCCAGCCTCCGTGTGATTACTCATGATTGACAGGCACGCTTTCAGCAGCATGTGAATAGGAAGTGACCTTAAACAAGTACTGCCATTTTTGACTGAGTGCCTGTCTTTGCTTTTGCCCCCTCCTCGCTCTCTGAAGAGAAAGGGTGAGAAGGGCATGGAGCATGGTGGCTTCTGGGTCAAGAACCCAGGGTCATTGAAGTCTGGGTAAAGGGTAATTGCTACCCCTGTGTGTGGGCTCATGTCCTGAAGTGAGAGGGTATGAAAGGGAGGGAGGGAGGGAGGGAGAGACTGAAGGGAGGCTGGAGGTGGGTTACATTCCTCCGAGTGGAAAGAGAACACAACACTGAAGTCCTGCTCTGTGTGTTTGCTCTCAGCTCTTTGTCCTCTAAGCCAGTGCCAGGACCCCCCAGTGGGCCAACTCTGGGGCCTCAGACCCACAGAGGCCGAAGAGCAACCTGACTCACACTGGACTAATTCAATTTAACACACACTGAGTACCCTGTGATTGGTCTGTTAACTCGGGCCTCTCTCATGGACAGATGGCTGTTCTATGAGAGATACATTTACATTTTAGGGCATTTGACTGATGCCTTTGTGAGTGTACAGTGAATTGTCATTGTAGAAATGGACGAGTTGGATTACAGCCTTTTTTTCCCATTGTTCTTTTAGAAGCTCACACAGATCGTTGGTAACAGCTTATTGTTTTAATGTATTCTCAATTTATGAGTACTGTATGTCAATATTTTACTGTCCACTGCTCGATGCTGTATATATTGATCATTTATCACTAACCAAGGGGAAAGAATGACATTTTACTGAAGTCCATCCATCCATCCATCCATCCATCCATCCATCCATCCATCCATCCATCCATCCATCCATCCATCCATCCATCCATCCATCCATCCATCCATCCATCCATCCATCCATCCATCCACACAGTAAATACTCCAATACAAGAAAGTCCTTCCTTCAATATCCTACCGTAAAAGTACAGAAGAGCTGTCTGCAAACTATACTACAGTAAAGTATTAAAGTAAAAAGTCTTGCCCTGCCAAAAATGGCCCCTGTGACTGACATGCTATTTATGATGACATTTTTAGATTATTAATACTGATGCACCACCATGTACGTGTAAACATTGTATGTGTACAGTTTACTGTTGTAGCAGGTTTAGGTGGAGCTAGTTTCAATAACTTTTTAGATTTTTAGGTAGTTCAGTGCTGTGGGCCCCTCCAGTGGGTTACCAAATGAATCTGGGAGGTCTTGAGATAATTATTGTGGTAGAAAAGATTAAAAAAACTTTGAGAGATTTTAAAATTCTGCTACACAAAATTGTGGGGTTTTTTTCCTATTATGTTTACTGTCTTTTTGGCAGACGTTTAGATATTTCACCTACATAATCACTGGCTGGATTATGTTCAGAAGTAGGTCTTTTTTGTTAGTGTGTTTTGAGTGAATGAAGCGCTACATGTACCGCACCGAATTAATAGGAAGGTGGCTGGGGTTGAGAATACAAAGTGCAGGCCTTTGACTCCAGTTTTACATTTACATTTATTCATTTTAGCTGACACTTTTATCTACCACCCCCACCCATCCAGTAAATGTTTCAACTCACTGCAGACTCTCTCCGTGTAAAATCAGACCATGACCTATCTCTAACCTTAACCAAGTGCTGCCAGTGCCTTAACATAAAAGTGAAATAGTTTAAACAGGTAGTTACAGATACGCCTTTTTCCAAACCATAGAGGAATAAAGCACATTTTTTTATTGTCTTGCATATGGGTGCAGTATATTGATGAAAAGGTTTTTTATGATTTAGACATATTGCATTGTTGTTTTTAGTAGATTGTTGGTGTTTATACATATAGTGTCCTGCACACTGCACTGTGTGTCTGTAGTTTTTAAATTGGATAGAATTTTGTCATTCTACAAAATGACACAAAAGGTTCCCGTTATTACACTCTCAATTTTCTTGGCATTGTTATTAATTGTAATAGCTGTGTTTTATATTCATGGCATAAGATGATTGATTTATTCACAACTGGCAGCTGGTTAAATCACAGGTCCCAGATCTGAGGCCTGTTGGATTGTCCAAACTGTGCTGTGTGAGATGTGGCCCCTCTTTCCATGTTCCCACATAAAGAGAAGGGCTGAGATTGTAGGTTGACACTGTATTTACTGATCCTGTGTGGCGGGCTGGGTTTGTTGAATAGTAGGGGATGACTATAATGACTATAATGACTGTGAAAACCAGAGAGTGGGGTGTGGGTTATCATCAAGGGAGGCTTATTGCAGTCTCTGATGATGCCACAGTATATCATATGAGAGAAGCATGGTGTGGAAACCTCTCCTGGGTGGTATCGCCTATTTCAAACCTAAACTCAGGGAGAAGGTTGAAACCAATGCTACACATTCCTGTGGACTGCTCTGCTCAGGGAAATTCTTGAAGAATCTAATCCTCTATTAGAAGTCTATTGGGAGACTATTGTTGGCTTTTTTGCTTCTAGGTTTGGAGCTTGCATCTAATTGTGTTTGCTGCTTCAGAAGATTCCTCTAGTGTAACCATCCCAATGGCAAAGGCAGTTTTCTTTTTGTCAAATAATGAATGAATTATCTGCATGAAAGTTTTATCCCTCTGCCCATCCATCCACACTTGGAGGACTTTAATGAGGGTTTATTGGAGCCATTTTTTGCCAAGCCAGTTTAATTTATTTATGCTTAAAAGCTGCAGCGGTAAGAAGCTTAGGGAACTGTTGACCCCAGCAATGCTTGTTGCAAAGCAGACCCTGTCGGGTTTTTTCCCCAGAAAGGCTTGCTTACTTTACAGACACACTGAAATTCTAGGAGAGCGCTCCACAGCTTGCCGAAGGGATTACTGGTAAATCCCTGCAAACTCCAGATGTTTTCCCAGGCAGCACGCAGCGAGGAAACATCGCCCATCCCCTGTAAACATCTGTCAGACAAAAGCCTCCGCCACAGCGGAGACAACAGAAGCTTAGAGGGAGTAAAGTAGCTTGACTAGTCAGATTTTCACTCTGTTAGATCTGTTTGTTCATGAAGAGCTAAGTGGTTTTGAGGGGCGTCTTGCATGATTGCTTATGCTAAGCTTCAAAGTGGACGAGGGTACAGTATGACTAAAATATTTGGCGGGTATACAGATGATATATATATCCCACATATCTCTAAACTGTCAGAACTCGTAACAGAACCCAAGAGCAGACTGGAGCCAATGGTGAATTTAACAAGGTTTATTTACAACACCATAATGGAGAATGAATGAGGGGAAGTTGGGGCTAGATCCGGGTCTCGTTGGAGAGCTGACAGGCAAAGCGAGTTGGGGAACTCCAGGTGATCGTGTAGAATGACTAGGGGGGACAGGTGATCCAGGGAAGCAGGGCGAATATCCTGAAGCAAAGAGACAGAGGGAATAGCAAAGGACAGGAATATAGAACAAACTAGACTAGACTTTCAACTGAGATCAAAGGCTGGAGTGAAGCGTACTATGATTACATAACGATCCAGCGAGGACTGGAGAGCTGGCCAGGGTTAAGTAGTGAACGGTGATTGGGGAATGCAAGTGCTTGATAGAGACGGAGAACAGGTGTGCCACAGCCGTGATGAACCGGAGACCACGTCCACAGCTACAGGAGATATAGAAGAGAAGACAGACAAAAACAAAACCAACCAAGCACACAGCAAACACTCAAAAGGCAAAAACTAAATCAAAAGCCAATCATACACACACACACACTGCCACCAGACAGGGTCATGGTCCAGAGGGCATGACATAAACCCAGAGCTTTGCTTGGTGTACCACCACCACATCCTTTTTTTTTTAATGTACACCATCATTAAAGGCCACACTGAAATTAAACGTTAAATATCAATGATCATATAGCTGTCCTGTGTAATAAGTATGTTGGCTGGTTCTGCTGCATCCTTCACTCTGTCTGAAAGCCAGCAGAGCCATGATAGTGCCAGCGAGGTCTGAACTTTGCCTTTCATTTTTTTTTTCTTTGTGAGTGTATGTGTGTGATTTAAGTGGCAGTTGCTGCTGGGTTCAGGCCCCAGGCAGGATCTCATATCCCCCTGCCATGTTTGTGTTAATTTGCTGGATGTAAACACAGTGAGTGGGCTGTAACAAGGCAGTGCCTGCCTGTGTGTCTGGTCTCCAGCCTCCTCAGTGGAAGACAGAATGGAGAGAGGGAGCGGCTGACCGGTGTCTGGATCACTGAACAATTGCAGGCCAGAGAGAAAGTGCGAGAGAGCGAGCCCTCAGTATAGCCACTAGGGACAGGCCTGACAGATGGATGGAGCGAATGACTGGATGCTTAGCCAACTGGAAAGACAACTTTCACCCACACAGGGTGTATGCTTTTGCCTGTCGCCTTTTATCTCCATATCTCAACAACCTAAAGGACAGAAAAAGGCATGTGTGTGTATCCATAACCTACAATGTATATATAGAGTGAAAATACAGTACCTACTGTAGGGATAAGTATCTTATTTATACACCAAGAATCCATATTTTTCCATAGATGGGTGACAATTTCAAGTGCTAGTTCTGATTTTTTTTAAGTGGGTACTTCCATAGTACATACAGTAGATGGCTGCTGGCACGCCCCTAGCTTATAGAGGAGCAGACAGGTGTACTGGCACGAAAGATAAGCGATGTGGACAGGCGCAGCAGCAAAATGTGTTTTAGTTAACTAAAAAAAGAGCCCATCTAAAAAAGGTTGGTTAAGTAACTTATACAAACCCACTTCAGCAGCTTCCATGTACATTGGCACTGACTCTCTGGAGCCCTACTGAAGGGATGAACACCATTTTCCCACACGATATCAGAAGTCACTTAGATCTTTTCCTCTTGCTATCTTGGTACAAAATCTAAATGAACAGGGCCCTCAGCATTTTTATTCATGCCCCTGAGCATGCTTGGATGTTAACAGTGCTTGAAGTGGAAAGAAATAGGTGCCCTTCCCCCGTATTTAATTTTATAACATTAAATACAAAGTAAAATGTTAGTATAATATATGTTAGTATAATATTAATAAATTTACAGGTAACACTTTATATAGATAGTCTGCCTGCCTGCAATTCATTAAATTATTGTGCAAGAAAAATGTTCTACACGGTAGTTAACCATTGTTAACCATTCATGCAGAACAACACGTTCAACATTTAAAAAGTTTTGTGATTGCGTCACTTTGTGTTGTATATTGGCAAAGACATAAGGGCTCAGATTATGGATGTGACGATTTTGAGCATCAAACACTTATTTTCCTGCATTCTGGAGACATTTATTGCACCAATTAATGGTGGAAATGTCTTTGTTTATATGACGGAAAACAAAACTAAGGTGGCAGGTGACAATTCAAAATCTAAAAATATAATGGAACATAATGTAGTAATCAGCTTTTGGACAAAGCATTTATTTCTTCTATATTTCAGATCCATTGCATGCTTTCTTATTGTGCATTGTTTCATTTGTTATTTAACATTTCTAGTTGCAAATTTTTTTTCAGAGGATTTTTTAGATAAGAGCTTTAAAAAAATGAAAAATGAATCATTAGGTGCATTCGAGATGATGGCGGATGGTCTCACGTGAGCTGCAGGGGACTGCAGGGGCGGGGCATAAATATGGCGCCGTCAAGTCGGACACATTCTACCTGCAATAGCTTACTGTGAGCTGAGATCAATGACTGATCCTGCAGCATTTTCAAAGAAAAATGCCGCGAGTCCAGGCAACAGTGTGGTTCCAATTTGTGCAGCCGGAATAAAGCAACTGCGGCCTCCGGACTCAGCATGTGCAGCCGCCTTGCTCCTGCGAGGTTTAAATGTCACATAGCTGAGAAGTAGGGTCATTTTACTATTATTTCTAATGGAACCAGACTTCTTTTTGCGACCAGAAAAGTCGCCCCCTGCTGGTCATTAAATAGAATGCAGGTTTTAAGGACTTCCTTGTTCGCATCACTTCTCTGACCGGAAGCTTCCCGCTTGGTCTAAATCTTGTAATCTAACTCTGCAGCGGAGAACTAAAAAGCTTATTTCCATTCCATGTGAAAATGTTTGAAATCTTGTGTTGTGCTTGAAAGCAGAGATGAGTCCACAGTTATGGAATTGAGTGAAGGCGCTTGAAGAGCTGCGCAGTCAATGGGAGTCCTCTCTGAGCTCATTAGCCCCAGTTAAATTCCCACTGGAATGCCGGGTCCTGCCTGCCGTCTGCTGCCTGCTCCTGGACAGCTCTGGTTTCAGCCTGCTGGATGACTTGGCACGGAGATGGTTCCCATAGTCGAGCTGCCTTAGCTGCAATGGCAGACCCTGGTACTCTGGCTCAAAGAGCCCTCTGTTGTCCCGTGCACACGCTCACATGCAGCGTAGGGTCACTTCACATAGTAGCACACATACACAGAGGCAGCCTAGCAATGTGAGCTATGGGAATGTCACAGATTTATGGAAGGATGGATCACATGCTTGCAGACTGCTGGAGAGCAAAGCCCAACAATTGCTTTTTGTGTGAATGTAAACTTGTGTAACTGTTTGGCAATACCAGTCTGTGCTGGCGGGGTCCAAAGGAACAATCCTATGCTTTTTTTCAGCAGCCTCCCTCTGAGTGAGGCTTGGCTTAAAATCTTTCTAACTTGGCCAGCTCTGTGGAATACACACAAACACACACACACACAAGCACAAACACACATAGCCACACGAAAATGGACCCGCTCCCACATTCAAATGCATAATGTCTAGATCATTACTTTCTATCAGGACATTAGGGAAAAGTCTGTTTATTATACACCATTGTGTCTGCAAATGGCCAACAGTTTGTCAGGGTGACCAACTAGCTTTCACTGCATTCAGCAAAATCCACTTTAGTCCATACACCAAGTTGCGTTTTTCTCTAAAAGTTTTACCCAGTGAGGGGGGGGGGCAGAGGAGAGTGCATATCAAAGAGAAGCAGCCATCTGTCCGCACAGGCAGCAAACAGCTGGTGGAAGAGATGCAAGATGTCTGAACAAAGACTGACAAGATGGAAGATGACAGGAAACAGATTTCCCTCCTTTTTACCCCTCCTTCAAGAGAAGAGGTTGACCATCGCAGTGCTGTGATGTCTCGCAGTCTCCAGATGCTGGCTCTCCTCTCCTCCCCACTCCTCTCATCTTCTCTCCTCTAATCTTCTTGCTCTTCTCTTCTCTTCTCTTCTCTGCTGGTGGACTTGCAACGCTTGATTTTTCCATGACTCATTAGTAATGATAATAGCTTTAGTTATATAGCACTAAAAAAACCAACAACTTACAAAGTGCTTCACAAAGACATGAAAACAAGACAAACAATATAATAACTAAAACTAGAATTGATGAAAGTGACAGTGCTACCTGTCTGAACTCCTGCGACAGGTCGTTCATAGTTGTGGGGCCCTGACTCCAAATGCTCAGTCTTCTCTGGTTTTTATCCATGACCTTGAAACTACTAACAGACCTCTGCCAGAGGATCTAAAGCTGCAGTCAAGCTGGTTAGCACTCAGTTAGTGATATAATCAGGGGCCAACCCCAAGCATGCTTTCAACGTAATCATTAAAATTTAAACTCAATTCTAAAATGCACAGGTAACCAGTGTAGAGATGCTAAGCTAGACATTGAGTGGACTCTTGCATTGGATTTTGAGAGTCTTGCTGCAGCATTTTGAACTCATTGAAGTTAGGAGAGTCTTTAGTGAGCGAGAGAGAGATGCCGCGAGTTGAGTTGTCCAGCCAGGATGTCATAAAAACGTTTATGACAGTTTCCAGATTCTTAGCGGGTAAAAAATCGAATCTAATCATCAAATTTTTTGAGATATTGCAAAGTTGCAGAAAGCACAACTGAACCACTGACTTCAACTGTCAAGTGAGTTGGAAGAATGTCCATTCTGTTTTCATTTCAGTAGTGACTGACTTAATTGCTAGCAGGGTGCACGTTGTTTATAGCAAAGGTCAGGGAGATTTTGAGAAGGAGGCATAATTGGATCCCTTACAGTTTGACTCTTATTAGAGATAAATTATAGAAGCTCTTCATATTTATCAACCGAGGGCTCAATAAAAAGTGAGGGAGGTTTTGTGTTGGGGTTCATAATATCAAAGAGGTATCTGGGGTCATGTTTATGTTTAGCTGTAAGTTTCGAAAAATAATTAGTATGTGCACTTTTAACTGTCACAATAATTTTTTTTCATGAGATCCTTTAGACTTTCAGGGTTAGTGGGAAGTTTTGCACCCCTCCATATGGGTCCTGCTTTATGGCGAGTTCTCCTATTAAATGGACTTTATTGCTAAGCTGGGCCAGAAATGGCATTTTAGGCTTTTTAAGCCTGACAGGAGCAATATTGTCTAAAATATTTAGAGAAGTGGAATTTAAAATAGCTGTGTACATTGAGGAGCACAGCTGGAAGTCTGAATAGGTCAGGGTTTGGCAAAATGTACTGGCTGAGGATGAACTGAAAAAAAGAAAGTGAGTGTCTTATGAATCACAAGTCATGGTACTGGAAAATTTGGTATTAAATAAAATATGTTTATGGTCAGGAACCCAAATTTAAAAAAGATAAAACCAGGTCTACGATGTGTCCCTTATTGTGTGTAGCTTCACATGGAGCAAGATTAAAATAATCTGTCATACAACATGAACATTAAAATGTCTTGAGTCCAAATATTAACATATTCATGCATAACAATGTACTGAAGATTCTTCTATGAAACCTACAGTGGACTTGGGTGGTCTATATTCTGAAATACAAAACCAAAACAAAAGGAGCAATTTCAAAAGAAGAGAAAGATCAGACCTAGAACACTTAAAGCTATTTTTATATAACGCTGCTAAACCACCGGGTTGTCTAAGTTCATTTAGGAAAGTGTAACCTGTTGGTGAGGATTCAACAAGAGGGAACATTGTCACCTTCAGACAGCCAAGTTTTTGTAAGCAGGAAATAGTAAATATTAGAAGTAATGAGATCATTGCACATAAAAGATTTGTTAGCTGGTGACCTGATATTGAGCAAAGCTAATGTGTTCAAATTGATTTAGTTGTGACAGTGTGGCTGCAATGAAGAATGAGTGTGTGACATGTTATTGGGAAGTACTGGTAATCCAGATACAGGGACTGGATTAGGAAGTCTGTGTCAGTCAGTTTATAGACTACTGATGTGTGAGATGTGTCTAGTTTCCAGTGGGCTCATGCACCTGGGTTGGGGTGAAGGTTATCATTGCTGTTACCAGTGGCAACACAAAAATTGTGCAGGCACTGGTC
The DNA here is from genome assembly GCA_024633595.2 of Lepomis macrochirus. Lineage (NCBI taxonomy): Eukaryota > Metazoa > Chordata > Actinopteri > Centrarchiformes > Centrarchidae > Lepomis > Lepomis macrochirus. Next base: position 27,028,379 of record JALXJV020000021.1, read on the forward strand.
AACACCAACAACTTAACCACTCACAGCCTTTCTTCAGTGTGGGAACTGGACCAGAGAAGATACCCAGACTTTACCCAGACTTTCAATTTACCCAGACTTTCAATTGTTTCTGCGAGTACATCAAAGTTCTGCTGACGCTTTGTCTGAGCTTAATATCATTTGTGCCTATTTGTACAATAACAGTGTGGACAGTACAGAACGAATATTTTCAACAATATCCAAAGTCTTGGCACCGGAAAAACAGTAGTTCATTTCCCTTGGTAATTCCGCAAACCTGGAGAGGGTCTTCCGTCTCCTCCGTCGCTGCTTAATTTGTTCATTTGCATTTCTGTTGCGCTCAACGAGAACAGAGAATGTCTCATCTCTCACACGCAGAATTAAACTATCTGTTCTGGAATTATCACGTAATAATTAATACATTATATGCTTTAATTATACTAATTATGATAGCATTTACTTAGTGTAGAAGGTTTTTTTTTAGAATAGGACCTAATATCACATTCTGTGAATTATTTAGCTTTAGTAATTGACCTGCTGCAGCTTAAGTAGATGCACATCTCTCCGCTCATTTGCTCAGATAAATGAAGCGGTGTGAGTCGTGTTAAGTAAATTTTTAGGAAATGAGCATGGGGCCTTGTGTTAATTAGTGTTGCCGCGTAAGCCTCGTTACATCAAGTCTTCTTCTCTCTCTGCTTAGCACAGTCTATTCCCCTTTGTGCCTTTTTCCCCCTGCACTGTTAATTTGAAGAGAAAATGCAGTCTATTTCTAAATAGGGCATTGGTGCACACTAGCCGCAATCATTAAGCCCATTTTCTGCCAGCTTAGAGCTGTTGAAATGTCTGTAATGGGGGGAAAGCGAGAGAGTTTTTGTCTACTCTCTCTATCCACAGTGTAATGTGTGATGTGTGACATTGGCCAGTGTATTACTGTAATGGCCCTAATTGTCTAATCACTCTAATATGTGGCTGCTGCTCTTGGACATGACAAGGGCAAAGTGAGCTAATAAACAGTGATTACTGTCACTTGAAATCAGTACATAAAAGAGGGGAGAAACGTTAGCTGCAGGGGGACAGATTTTTTTTTTCTCCTTTTCCCTCCTCTCACTCAGTCTGTGCTTGACAGACAAGGGAAGCACGGTGGCGGTGAAAGGTCAGCTTGTGGTTGCACACAAGCGATGGAATGACAGAGAGAGAGAGAGAGAGAGAGAGAGAGACAAAAAAGGTATCAAAGACAGAGAGAGAGGAGGAGAAAGAGCTGTCATATCTGGATCTCGTCCCTTCGGTCTTTTGGATTGACAAGCTGTCAGCCTGGCCAGCTCATACTCCGCGGAACAAAGAATAGACAAGGCAGAGCTTTCACTTTCCCCAACCATCTGCCTCCAAATCTCTCAGCCTCTTTATGGTTCTCTTCAGTGTACTCAGTTAGAAAGTGAACTGGACATACAAGCAGAGATTGTTGAAAACGCTATTACAGACAGCTTGAGGTGCACCCGACCGAGCCATGAGGGTGGAGTTTAGGAGTCACACTGAAGGAGATGAGATGAAATCCAAACCACAGACATCTGAGTTGCTGCTCTGTAAGTGTAGATTTATAACAACATCAAAAAGATAACTCTTCCCGAGCAACAGAATGTATGACAGCCAGTCAAAACGAGTGACCACTTTCATTAATCATGTTCAGCGTCCATTCACAAAATAACTAAGAGAAATGAAAAGGAGAAATATATATGATCAAATGCTACGTGTCGGTGTATTCTGTATGATTTCAACTGAGACACATCTGAAACATCGCATGATGTTTGTGGGGAATTTTGAATGAAACTAAAGCATCAATATTCTTTATAGATCCCTGGTACATTCAGTTAGCTGATTCAGATGGTGGATGTCTCTCCAAGTTGCCAGGTATTTGAGGAGTTTTGAATGTTCTTTCTAATATACCACCAGTCTTCCTTTTCTTTTCACTGTAACTGGACATTCGGACTGAGGCAGAATTTAGCCAGCGACTAAAAAGTCTCTGTTTGCACTGTTTTGTGCCTTGTGAGATGAATGTGTTTGTGTCTGCGTTTTCGGAGTTGGTGTGTTATGCGCTGTCTCCAGGCTATGAAGCCCTCATTTCACAGCTCCCCAGAGACCAGTTAACCCTTCATTTCCTCCCTAGAGCATCCAATAAGGACCGCAGCAGTTGTCTGTACGTGCGTGCGTGCGTGTGCGTGAATCCTTGCTGTATCTTCGGTGGAGCTGACATTCTCTACAGTAGTCGGGCATTCTGATAGCCTCCATTCATTATTCAGCTCTACTCCAGCTGCACCACAACCCCAAGCAGCAAAGAAATAAAACAAGGTTAAGAATTGGCATGAAATGTGTCTCAGTGGATCAAGTGGTGGGGGAGGGTGGGTGGTGGTTTAGGAGACGGGGGAGGTATGGGCCTTTATCTGCGCGCCATCTTTTATTAATTGCCCTGGTGCTTAGACTGCGAGTTTCTCCGTGATCATTAATGCATGCGCGGAATAATGTATTTACATGTTCTCCATGCATTATGCATGGGCAGGGAGGAGGCTACAGCGCTGTGGAGGACCCTCTGCCCACAGGTCCCGTGTTTTCTTTTCATGAGTGTGTACCCGTCTGTGTGTATGTCTGTGTGTGAGCTGATTTGCATTCAGCCACGCTATGAAATCCGCAGCCAATGCTACAGGAAAGCGATGGAGCATCAGACAACAAACAGCATTTCCTGTGCTTTAACATCGGCGGCTGAGGGTTTAACTGTCTGGCAGAGGCTGACGGTCTCAGTTTCGTCAAGAAGCTGTAACCGGACGTGTTTGCTGAAGAAGCATGGCTTGTGAGTGCAGTGAAACATTTGGCTGCTGTTACTATTATACTGCTGCCACAGTCACATGTGCTCTGCTCGGTGATCTGCTTTCCATTCACTACTATTCACTGCCACTCCTGTACTGTGTGCAAAAAGTAAAATGCTAAAAGGTAATAGTGACAGGATGACGGTGGAAAAAAATCTGTAAAGCCTGTCTTAAAAGATAAGCGTTTACTTGTCCTCTTGCCAGCAGGGATGGTGATTAATCTAGTCAAAACACAGCTCTCCATTGGACTATTCACCTCTGTGATTGATTGATCATTGACACATTCAGAACTGTAGTTCTTGTATTTCCACTGCAGCTCATAAGTTCAACTCTGTGCACCGGAGCTACCGTTCCATTTATTTTGGTTGTTTATTTCCTTGTTCCTCCACTACGGCCTTTATTATCATAATCCAAACTCAGCAGATAGCCCTGATATCGATTACCGGCCCTGGCCACCCTGTTCAACTTGTAAGTGAGCACTGTGTGTCTCCTTATTTTTTGTGCTGATTGCTACGTGTTGTAATTTGTGTGTTGTCATTGTATTAGATAAACTGCTGGTGTGGTTGGTCCTTGTGCTGCCCGCTGCCTTGCCTCAGAACCAGCCCTGCTGGATAATTAGAATTGATTTAGTTACAATTTAATTAATCACACTGTTAAATCTCTGGTACTTACTGCGGACCCACACTGTTAGCTTTTTGTGGGCACACGTTTATGTGTGGAGGTGTGTGTGTGTGTGTGTATGTCCGTGTGTTCGAGGTTGTTAGTAGAAAAAAGGAACCATTTACAGAAAAGAACAAGGCTGAATAAAACAAATCCATTAATTTTTTAAAAACCTTTATCAAACTGAGCTCGGAATATAAGCAACATAATTCAACTCCTCAAATTATCATCTTCAAAGACATGATTGAATGTGTTTGTCTTTGAATGACTGTAAGGTATGTCGATCTAGAAAGAGGGTTTGCTTAAAGGAATACTGTCTTTGATTATGGCAGAGTTTGTAAGGTTTGTAGACAATTATAATGGTCACAAGTTAAGATGTCTTCAAGAGTGATGGGGAATTGTTCAGCTTTAGCAGAGCCTAGTGCTTTAAAAGTCCTTTCTAGTGTGCATTACTGTTTCCATGTTGAAAATGCTATGGACGAACAGGTACAATCTGTGCATACTGTGTGTTTCCCGCTGTACTTCCACTATCAGGACGTTGTTAGTTTGACCTTTTGCATTATGTTGCTACCAGTGTTGGCAGTGCAAGAATTTAAACTTCCTTTTTTTGTGCTTAACGAAGCCTCCTGACACACAGTACATACCAAAAAAGTAAATAAAACATGGTGGATTCGTGTATGTATGAGTTGCTGGAGTTGTTGTGGTTCTGTGTATTTTGACTGTCCGGGTGACTCCTTGAATAGCCGCTCAAGCGTGTATACTGCAGGGGGAAGCGGCGACAAGGAGAGAAACCGCCATCGTTGTTGTTCTCTTCAGGTTTATTCATCCTGAAGAGCGTTAGAGTGTGTTGTGTGTGCATCTCTTCGCCTGTTTCACCGCTTCGGAGAAAACAAAGGCGCCCTCGCTCTTGCAGGCCTTGATTGCAGTCATTAGGATGCACGGGCTCTCCTGGTGTGACGGGGCCTCTCCTCGAGGGGATTCAGCTCGCAAAGCGGCGCCGCCGCTCGCCTGTTTTTAATAACAATCATCTAAAATCGCTGCAATTAGCCCGAAGCTATAAGGAGATGGAGAGCAGAAAGATGTAGCAGACGGAGGAGGAGGGAGGGAAGAAGGGCTACAAGCTCAGAATCAGTGAACCTTTCGAATGTCAGCTCCACTTTCACATGGAAAATTCAAGAGGGCCTTTGTGTTCATCAATTATTAGCCATGAAAGTTAAAAAGATCCATTGTGTATTTTTAATCAGAGTTGTATAGGGAATCTTTGAACTGATTCCCAGTCCTGCCCGGGGCTACAAGAAGAGGTAGCCTCTTCCACCCCACACATCCCCTCCAGCCACTCCTCCTCAGCTCTCTGCGTGCAGCTCAATACTGTGTTATTCCTGCTCAGCCCAGGCAAACTGTTCACTCTGCTGTACTGGCGGAAGCCAGCGCAACAGTGTGGAACCACAAAAGCTGCTGGTAGAGTATGTATGCAAGTCTGTTTTAAGAAGAGAGGTCGAGCGAGAGCTCACTTCCCTCAAAAATGTAGGTGTTGTCAGGAAAGGACACAGAAAGAGAGTATCTGCAATCACGCAATATGATATACTTAGCTTAACTGAATGTTTTTCTCTAGTCAGAGAATCAGAGAATCAAACATTGCTCGGCAAGTTCCAGTGTCCGGGCTGAAAACAAAGGGGATCAACCTTTTACTGTTCTAGCTGTGGAACAAACTAGCCCTTAATATCAGATCAGCTGAGTCAGTGCCTCATTTGAAAAAGCTTTTAAAAACCCACCTGTACAGACTTGAATTTGTATAATATTTGTATGATGTCTCTAAATGTAACTACTTATTGAACTCATTGCTTATATTGCATTTTCGGTGCATGATGTACTTTTAGATTGGCTTCTCTATGATTTGCTTGTATCGTAGTGCATTTTGTGAAGCACCACCCTGCTTTTGAAAGGCGCTATAGAAATACAGTTTGGTGTTATTAGTCTGCAAACAGGATGTGGCTTATTTAACATTTCATTTAGAGTGTGTTCTTAATGCACTATGTCTTTGCCACAAGCTTACCTCTTCACACCTTGTGGAAGAGGTAATGTATCAAATTTGGAAACTTATGAAGTCACTGTAATATTCTACCGTTTATTCTTTTTTTTCTTGATCTGCATTAAAAACAAGCTTGGAGCTAAATTCACTTACTGAGTCTGATCAGAGGTTTAAACGAGTATTGCCCTGTTTTGGCATTGCACTACTGCAACACTGGACTCACAATGGACACTTCCAAAAAAAGTATTAAAATCAATGCAGCAGAGGTGCAGAGCTGTCCTGCATCCTTGGCTCAATTATTCACTCACTGAGACTGAATCAGGGCTTTACTAACAAACACACATCTTTGTCTATCTCCCTGGTTTTGGGATATTTTATGTTCTAAATCTTATGCTCTAAAGATGTCCACTATTAAAACACACACCGTGACAAACAAGCAAAACCAGCAGTCCGCAACATCCTCTCTTCACAGTAGACACATTAGATAACCGGGGTATGCTGTCTGTGTGTTGTTTTCCAGTCCTTTCTACTTCCCTCCTCCTTCCACTCCACCTCCTGATGTGTTGTCATGTAGCACCACCCACAGGTCATCAGGAGGGTGACAGGCTGTTGTGCTGCAGCTCTCCGTCAGGGAAGGAAAGACACAAGGGGGTCTGACTGAAGCAGCAGCAGTAACTCTGGCTGCCAGTTCAAAATCAACTCTGAAAGCTCAAAAGAAAGCAGAAACATTCTCAGCTACAAACAGAGAAGTGCCCGCATCGTTGCTCCTTCTTGCGGGACGGGGAGAGAAAGTGCAGCATACACGGGAGAACTCAGATTCAGTCTTTGTTCAGGCTGTGTTAAATTATTCACCTGTGTGTTTAGAAGACACTCGGGGGAATTTCAACATTAGCTCTTCAGAGCCTGCACTCAAGTCTTTCTGGTTTACAAAAGGTTGATGTGCTTTCATTAAATGTAGTGTACACAGGAAATCATAAATGCAGAGTTATCAGAAAAAAAAATAGGGGAAGAAAAGGTTTTGATAAAAAGCATTGTCAAAAGTGCGCTTTTCAAATGCAGTGGACGCTTATTTTAGCCTTGTTCTTTCCCTCTCATTGTGCTCGCTTGTAAGACTCCAGGGAAGTAAAAGCATTTTTCACCCAAACCAACAATGTTTCCTGTTACATTTAAGATTGTACCCAGCTTTGCATGTTTTCTCTACTTCATTTCTCCTCTTTGTATTCTGTATTGAAAATAAGCCTTCTGTAGTTCTCATTTGCATTCACTGAGCTCCTCCATAATTTAAAATACAAGTACATTTACACAGTTTGAAACTGTGATGCTGTCTGAGAGTGTTTTCACTTTGTTAAGGTACAGCTGTCGTTTGTAGACACAAGCTAAGGCGCTGATTTTGTTAACTGAATTGATTCTGTTGAAATAGTAGTTTCTCACTAAAAGCTGTTTTGGGAATGAGACGACTATGTGCATAAGGCCATCAGGAATCATTTATTTTAGCACAATACGCTACAGCCTTGAGTTTTATGTTGTGCTCAGCCAAAAAATATTCAAGAACTCACTGGTGTTCCGACTCTTACAGTTTTCACAAGGTTTTGCTTTGGGTCATGGTTATATGTTTCGTCTTTCTCAGAGTGCGATAGGAGCTTATCTGAGCAAACACTGATTAGCGTACAAGGTTACATCACTGTTATCATGGAGGCAGGTCAGCCCACAGTAAAGCAGAATAGGTCATAAGTCAGCCTGAAAAAAGAGTTGAGCAAACCTAAATCCCACACTCTTATCAGAGAAACACTGAACCACTCCTTCTCACATCCCTTTCCAAACAGCAAGACACTCTGCTCTGAAGTCAGACAAGGTCTTATGATGCAGGTTATCCCCCCTTTTTTTGCTCATTAGCCACAAATATGTGAGAGGTTTTTTGGCAGGATAATTGATTGTGGATGAGGAATATGTGTGCTGGCAAATCTGCACTGATGAGTCTATGATCCCTTGTAGCTGGGTTGTTTATGCAGTGCTCATGCCATCCATATCCTATGTAGTTCAAAGCCGTTTGACACAAAATTTGTCACAGTGGAAAGCCACAGTCTAACAACCACATTACTTCCTTCAGTATTTCTTTAGACCTCACTAAAGGTCTTAAGCTTCTTGCACTTCTTAGATAAAGTTTTCATCTCATACTGGCTTATTTGGAATTATTACACCAATTTTGTTTCAGAAAATGCCTGAAGTTTCAAGTGATAAACCTCAGGGTGAGAACCCAATTTTCCCCAACAAACTCAAAAAGCCACAGGCCGACTTCCACTCCTGCAGAGCCTGGCTTTTAAATTGTGTTTTATTCACGTTTTGTATGCCTTTCACCAAAATTGCCACACTGAGGGTTACTGAAATAATTTTCAGTGTTTCCTCAGGTGGGGGTGGGGTGCTATACTCCGAATTTTTTCTTCTGATTTTTTTTTTTTTTTTTTTTGCGGTGCAACAAGGGGTGAGCACAAAAGGGAGACAAATGGCTCAGTATCAGCCGTGATTTCCTGAATAGCCCAGTGGGAGCGCGGGAAGTCGAGGTGCGCGCAGCAGATCTGCGTTGCCCTGAAACAGCAGCCATGCTGTGAGGGAGATGGCTTTTCTCTGCGACAGTCCGACTGTGAGCCACGGGTCTGCAAATGAAACAGGGGGAGGAGGGATGCAGCCTTTACAGATTCAAGGCCCCTATTGCCTTACTGGGCATGTCTGCTGCTGTGGTGAAGCAAAGGAAAAAAGCAGCGATGGATAAACAGACAAAGAGCTGCAGATAATTCTGTTGAAAGTATAGTGGCGCTATTTCCTGCTGTTTGCGAATTCATCAGGCCCCACGCTGTGCCACCAGTGATTTCTAAATATATGCAGCTCATCTGATGTAGATGTGTAAACTCTGTGTAGGGTTATGGATGGCTGTGCAGACAGATTGTTTGCTCTGGGTTGTCTAAGGTCCTGGTGGGTGGGATCTGTCAGCATCATCTTACATTGTTTTCCACATGAGCTTTATTGAGTTCCCAATTACAATGCTGGTCCTCTTGTCTTGGGCTCACCACTGCTGCTGAATTGACCTTGCATTTTTGCAAGGGAGTGCTGTTGTGTTTTCAGGCCAGCAGGCCTATTAGGCAAGCAGACAGTGAGGCAGACTGACTCCTTCTCTCAGGCCCTGCTCCTGCAAGACCCTGCTTAACAGGCATCAGGCTTACACACTTAATACTTGGGAGGGGAGAGTGGGCTTAGCTCTTAGCTCTCAGCGCAGCTGACATGGTATCAGGCAGCCAGACAAGGCCGGACTGCTGCAGCCTTATTAGCACTGTCTGGATTGGCTTTTCCTCAGTCTGACACTGATGTTCAATGAGAAAGGCTACTTTAGGATTTAATGGAATGGGTAGAAATGAGCTGCATGCTGTACATGGACAGCCGCCTCCTGCTGTTGTTTTCCCAGAGCTCGTCTGGCTGTCTGAACAGAGGAACAGAGGACCCACTTGCAGTAGGTGGAGCTCTTGTGTTGGGTTTTGATGTTGGAGCTTGACTCACCTGTTCGTGAAGGACACAACAGCTGCCTCTGTGTGTCTGTGTGAGTGTGCACACAGCCCTTTCACATGGCATTTATGCAAAATGCAAAGATATAATAAGAGATTTACACGCCCTCTGTATATATACATATATATATATATATATATATATATATGTACACACAGGCCCAGTCCTCTAAACACATAAAACACATTTTCAGTGTGGAGCTAATTGACAGCTCTTGATGGGTGGTACAACACTGCCAACTGTTGGTGTTTACATTAGACCTTATTAGATATTGTAATGGGGCTCTTATGTTTTCAGCTGGTAATAGTTTGTGTGTGTGTGTGTGGGTGTGTGTGTGTTTGTGTACTGGAGTATACACAAGCTTTATTTACAGCTGGCAACCACAAGCTACCTTTCTCTCGCCGCTTCCTAACACCTCCGTGCACGGGAACAAACGTAAACGTCTCCCTCACAATTGCTCCCGCCCTCTCCTCCTCCCGCTCGCCCTCCTCCTTCCTTCCCTCTCTCTCTTCCCTTTGCGCCATCTCCTCCCCGCAATCTACCGCAGGCCCTCCATCTCTCCGGCCTGTCAGCGTGCTTTTTCATTTGGCTTGTTGCTACAGGGGGCTCGACGCTGGCAGATTACAACTCGGCAGCCAGTCATTTTCGATTTATCAGAGCCCCCTCCCTCTGTGCCCCCACCCCCCTTTCAGCCAGCCACATTCACTACCCTAGCCAGCATCAATCCAGACACATAGCAATTCCTCATCACCCCACCACCCAGCACACCTCCACCCTCCCACCTTCCATATCTTCCTCTTTCGATCAGCACAGAAAATTTAGCTTGCAAGCCCCAAGACAAAAAAAAAAAAAAAGAAATATTGTGGCAGTGGAAGCATTTAAGTTAGAGAGGCAGCTAGTGCTGTATTATTACTTAGGCCTCTGTCACTGGTGATGACCCGGGAGAGTGGAGAATATCGATCGTGTGTCACTCAAGGCATTCAGCAGATTGCATTGACAAAGCTTGTCGGGGCCTTTAATAGCAAGGTTAGCAGCCTTGGCAGGGACCCAGGAGAAAACTCTAACTGTGCCCTATTTCATGGTGGCTTTTAACCATTCCCTGGGTCCAGAGAGTGGATTGATAACAGTAAGGAAGTAATTTTACTCTCATAATTGCCTTCCTGTGGTTGACATTTGTGGCCCTCAGCGCCTGTAAAAGTGCATTTGCAAGAACAGGAGAAAGAGGGCCGGCATTGTCCAGCTGCTTTTTGTGACAGAGAATAGCTTCACACGAACAAAGATGTGGTACACTTAACAAAACATGGTGGAGGCAAAAAAAAAAGGAAGAGAAAATCAAAAGGGGTGTACAAGTGTGATTTATGTGTTGAAGGAAGTCCATTACTCGCTAGAGGAAGCCCAGACCAAAACACAAACAGAGTAAGGGCCTGGCTTTCAAAGAGGGTCATGGAGCAATTCTTTTGCCCTGCCAAGATTGCTGATAGCTGCTGAAAACACTACTTGTCAGACGGGGGAAAAAACTGACAAGATTTTGATCTTGCTGTAATTCTCAACATAAATAAAAGCACTAAACCACCTAAATAGTCTCTCTTGAAGCGAAGTGATGTGGAACTAGGCTGAAATGTAACAGGCCCCCTGTGTGTTGTAATTTGCGTTACACACATTGTAGGGAAGCAATTTCTACAAGCAGCGTAGTCATTGCTGGATGCTGCCAGGTCTTGCATGGCAGGTAGCTATCTAAGTGCAGATTTTTTTTCCACAATAAGCTGTGACAGTTGATAGAGAAATCAGTGTTTATTTTCCATGGTTGGAGTTATGACAAGTTTTGAGAAAGTAAGATGACAGTGTTCCATCTTGTGTAAAACCATCTTTCATTGAACTGCTACAAGTACGTGCCCTAGTTACTGCTGCTGTACAGAGGCTTTTCAAGTAGCAACAACTTTTCAAACTTGTTCCAACGTTTTAAGTGCTGTTGCTGATATAGTTTTTCGGGCTGAAAACTGATCTAGATGGTTGTTTCATTTTTGTGGAAAGAGAGTGTATTTTTCTGAGCTTTGATGTGGCCCATTAGTTTAGTAAAGGCAGTGTAAAGTTGATTCCAAATTAACTCCTAAGTCAAAACAACTTAATTTTTCCTCCATAAGTAGTGACAATTAGATCAAGTTGATTAGTGAAGGTTGTTAATGTTGCTAGCTTCCTTATAATGGACAATTGTGTTTTTCATTGTCTTTGCCAGCACTGAATATGCCATCTAAGTACATGTGCCGTCATTACAGATGTAATTTCAGGCCTGCGTACTTGTTTATATTGGAAGATGGACGGATCCGCCGCCAGTGACCTGTCAGTGGTTAAGTTAACTTTGCTCTGGTGACTGTGGAGGCCATTGGAGTACAGTGAACTCATTGTAATGTTCTTCTGCTGCTGTAGCCCATCTGTTTCAAGGTTCGACGTGTTGTGCGTTAAGTGATTATATTCTGCATACCTTGGTTATATGAGTTACTGTTGCCTATCTGTCATCTCGAACCAGACATCAACGAGGCATTTTCGTCCACTCAACTGCCACTCTTTGGATGTTTCCTCTTTTTCGGACCATTCTCTGTAAACTCCTGAGATGGTTGCGTGTGAAAATCCCAGTAGACCAGCAGTTTCTGAAATACTCAGACCGGACCGTCTGGCACCAACAACCATGTTCAAAGTGACTTAGATCCTCTTCTATGCTATGGATATGGACGCAAACTGCAAGTGTTGGGCACTTGCGTTAAACACTGCCAGGTCCCTGCCAGCACTCAACTGTGGTAATGTTTACTTTTGCGTTGGAGGGCATCCCTCACCTAACACAGCTCAGGTTCTCCGGGAAACTAACTAAAGTAACAGTGTATCACTTGCCTCCTGGTTGGTGGGCTGCTGAAAGTAACGTTTTTTTCCCCTCCAAGGGAGCGTTTTCTTTGGAATGCGACGTCATGTGAAAACTATGAATTGAACAGGTGTACCTAATAAACTGGTGGGTGAGTGTATATGTAAATGGGGAAGTATTTGAACATTAATATGGTAAAATTAGCCATTGCAACAAAAGTTAGAGATCGTAACATTTATTTCCCGTCTACTTCCAATATTTAGCCTTCTTTAGAATTGCATGTAGCACACTGCTTTATGTGATGTCTAAAATATAAATCTGAATTCTAATAGGAGAATTACAGGGCAGGGGGTAAGTGCTACCTTAAAATCTCATTTATAATTCTTGCTAAGTGGTCAAACAGTGTCCGAAACAGACCCTGTAACAACAGTTGCTATCTGGTTTTTGAGAAATCAACTCTCAAAGTCTTTTGAGTTGTCTCATCTCGGACTGTTAGGTGTTGTAAGATGCTGTTTCTTTCCCAGTTATATTTAGAGCTTTAACATGTGCACGACTCATATTAAAAAGATTTCCAACAACACATGAAGGGCAGCACTGAAACAATGCAGAGATTACTACTGCTGACTTTTTGATCCCCAGCCTTTCGGCACATTATGGGCACATTCCAACTGCATTTTATGACCAGTCAGAGGATACGGAGTCTGGTATGCCGTCAATGTGGTTCCAATTTAATGTTAATGGACAATATTCTATCATTATCATGGCTTTATGTACCGTTTTGCATCAAAAAAGTACAGTATTTGCAGTTGTATTACATGTGTGTTGTTTCCTGTCTCTGAAGTCCTGATTATTTCAATTACAACCATGTTGTTTGGCTGTATTTTTGTTGCCCTTGGCTTTTTGCTGTTTCCCATTACAAGTCTGTTAAAGCAGCCAGAGCAGATGTTTTCTAACATACTCCTCACGAAGCAAGCAAACTCAACCTGCTGTTTATACAGTGAAAGCGTAGCACTGTCTTGTTATATGACTTGATAACGACAGATGTGAATTTCAGGAAGGTGGCTAAATGAGGACATTTACAGCAGGGATTAGTGATAACAGCGCTGGCCCCGTGCAGACGCCCTGGGTCAGCCAAATAGGGAATGTATATCCTGCCATCAAATTTTACAGCCTCCTCTAATCCCCTGAATATCTGTGCAGATGGAGCCAAATGCAGGTACGGTGAGACGCTATCATTTTTGGTTGGTACACCAGCACGCAAGCCACAATCACGGTGCCTGATAAGGCCCCTTGTCCACGAAATGGCAATAGCCACCTGCTGACTAGAGCTCAGTTTATGACCCAATGGCCTTCACTTTAACGTCTACTGAATTACTGGACACTGTAATTAGATGAGGAATCACTGCAGATATGCAAACAGTGTATCACAGAGAGCTTGTAGTTATGAGCATTGGTATTCGAGGTACAGGCGAGGTGATTGATATGAGGGAAGGATGTGATGTTTTCCAAATTAAAAAAGGATTTGAGCTCATGTATTGTACGTTCCTGTGCCACGAGTTCCAGAGTGGATGCAAATCAATTAATTCATTTTATTGAGTGGTCTTTTCTCTTTCAATAGACTGTCTTTTAATTCTTAGCTTTTATGTTTTGTAGCTTTATTTACTGCATTGCTTTCCAACCAGAAGTTCCTCCACATGTTTTGTAAGTTCTCCTTCTGAAATGCTATCCATTTTCCATATTTTTTTGCAGCAACGTGTCACAGCGAGCACTCTGCTGCTATTCCTGTAGCATAAAAAAAAGCTGCGTTTCCTTAAACTAGAAGCGTTTGTCTATCATATTACCACCACACATGAGCTGCACACAAGGCTTGACCCAGTGTTAAGTGTCTGCGCTAAATTTCATTGCCTCCATCTACTGGAAGGCCTGCCAATATACGGGCAGTGAATTCCTGGAGGAAAATAAATGGCAATAAAAGAGAGAAATGATAGCCCCTGCAAGCCGATAGGAGAGGGCTCTTTCTCTGCTGTCTTTTTTTCCATACTGCTCTTTATTGAGGCTGCCTAGCTCGGGGAACTGTGATTTGGCACACTGGCTGTGGCTTTAGTTGGATTGGTCCCTGAAAGCCAGTACTGAAGTAACGACTCAGTAGCACAGATTGAAGAGCTAGGGAATCATGTAATTAATTGCACGCAAATTTCTTTGAGTAGTTATGTGGTGATGATGAGCGCTCAACTGGGCAGCAAGAAGGGTCTTTTTTTAACCCCCTGCCCCAGCACAGCTCCTCCCTCAGTCCCCCAATACATTTGGGGAGGGAATCTAGTAACAGTATTCTCCTGGTATCCTCTCTGTCCGCAGTACATGGGGGATGTTAGAACTCATGGAACCGGAGGTGCGTAAAGTGGGCAGGAAGCTAATTTTACTGCCACGCCGGGCTACTATAACAAGATGTTCAGATATGATCTGAGAGAGTAGAGGTCTCTCGCTGCTTTTATACCAACCCCCACCCACCCACACACACACACACACACACACACACCACACACGTTCTCCACCTGCTCAGTTCATTATTAAATCTGGGAATTGTCCCCATAACTCAATCCACCAGACTACAGCATTATATGACCATTTGTGAGAAGGGAGAAGGCTGATTGCGACGCAGGGCAGAGGATGGATGTTAAAAGCATATTGATTTGTCTGTAATGTCGTCATAGATCAGAGATTTATAGCAATATATAAATGCAGCCACAAGCTCTAGTAGCCTCCAGCCTGTGGTGGAGGAAATGGAGTCCTTAGGATGACTGATGAGATCAAGACAGTGCTCTCAACCATGTTTACCCCCCTCCTCTCGTTCCCCCCCAAGCCTCCATTTCCCACTCCTCCTCCTCCTCCTCCTCCTCCTCCTCCTCCTCTTCTCAGGATGCTCTCACCCTGCGGCTGCTGTGACTAGTCCTTAGTGGCTCCATATCTTTGCTTTGGCTTCACATTCCAGCACAGATGCTGGAAAAGCCTCCTCTGTGGCCTGAGATTGGTCAGAGTGGTGCATTCAGCCACACTGATCTCTCCCCCTGCCAGATAAATGATGTCTGACAAGATCACCAGAGATCACTGCCGCTCAATGATGCTAAAGGATTGAAAGGAAATGGAGCTTCTCCATCGTTACATACATACAGTAGGTAGCTAATGAAAGCTGCCGCAGCGGCTGGCTGTGAGTGGCATCTTAACCACAAGCAAACAGTAGGCTTAAGAATAAACATGCCAAGTCTTAATATGTCATTTAGTCACAGTGATGAAAGACACCATGACACCCGCATGACATTCATGCTTCAACAACAGAGAGAAAAGAGAAGAGGTATAAAGGGTTATTCTCACAGTGTATGCCTGTGCCTTCTTTTCCACACTGAGCTAACAGTAAACAAATCTGGGGCAATGGAAGCCAAGCGCTGATGCTCAATGACAGGCTGTGAGCGAGGGTGGCAAGGGAGTTATGGGTGACGAGAGGGCCAGGCGGGCTCCTGTCTGTGGCAGTTAAAGCATCTGGGCCTCAGAGCCAAGCACAGGGTCGGAGCCAGGCCACGCTGGTGGGCTCGCCCACACAACCACTGTCAGAATGATGACGTAGGACCCATTGTCGCCCCCTCACAGGCCCTGATGAACCCTCAGCTCCTCTTTTTACGTAACAGTCAGATCAGATAAAGCCGGCTGCAAGTTAAACAGGCCCAACAGTTTCCAACTGCTGTTGTCGACCAGCCCAAGGTGGTTTTGGGCTCACTGTGAGGCTGATGTGATATAGAGACTGGCAGGGACATAATTAGCGATGCTTAATGTGGTCTAATGTTTAGCAATGGCGTTTCCTAAGGCTACACTAGAGTGCCTGGATAAAGTTGACAGAAATTCTTCAAATTGTTCACTTTAACTGCTGAGTCGTGAAGCTCCCCAACACTTTAATAGCCCTGGTATATAGACCTGTGAAGATAGCATAAAGGAGATATTCAAAGTGTAGTCAGTGAAAACCAGGGGGATTTGACAGTGCCGCAGGAAATAGACAATTTATTATCAGCAACACAGCCTAGGTAGTGGATTATCTATAAAACTTTCATGGTCCTCCCTCAGTGGCAAGCAGCCATAAAACTTCCCAAATGAGGGACTTGTTAATTTACTTGTTAAAGCAAATTAAAAATTTATAAGCGCTTTTAGGTAAATGAGATCCTCTTTCATTGCTGCCCTAGCGGGATTCTCTCTGCCAGATCCTGAGAGGACAGGTTAGCTGTTCTGAAAGCCGCAGAAGAACAATAAAAGCCGTTAAATTGTTCCAGGTTTTATTACCGCCGAGCTCCGCAGTTGCTGTTGTGCGTAACTAAGGGAAACCAGGAGCTGATGGCTATCCCACTGAGGCCAGTACAGAAAACTGAGCCCAGTTCTCTCGATGTCTTTTTTCTGTTTTTTTCTTTTTGTGGGATGAGGGGTGGGGGTTGGGGATGGAGTTGCTGGGGCAGGCCGGTTGTGTATGGCTCCGTTTAAAAAGGCCTTTGTGGTTAGAAATGTTAGCAGGCCTACTTTTGTGCTTGATTGCACTGAGTCTGTAGTGTAGCCCTTGAGAATAGGTCAATACACTTGTAAAATTCCACTATGGCAACGGTGAGCACTTTTCAGAAAGAGAAAAATAATGGACTACACATGTTGAAGACAATGTTGTAATAGCTGTTTTAGCTAACATTTCAGGGGAACAGTGTTAAATGAGATTTTATAATTTTTCTGCACTCTGATCTGGGAATATACTAAAGTGCGTTCTGTATGCTCTGAATCACATTTGAGTTCCAACATAACACTATTACCCCTCTGCTGCCACTAGCAACAATACTGAAATGAAAACATTCCGTTATTGACTTTTTTCTTTTTTTCATAAAAGTTTGTAAGAACAGACATATTGTGCTTCTGTAGACATGTCAAGATAACTATTTTTGAGGCATACATGACATTCAGCAGCACCTTTGGTATTTCATGTGGTGGTCTATAAAGGCCCTGGTTTATTTCAGTCCAACCTTCAAAAGAAACATTGAAATGCAATGTCCTTCTGCTATTCCTCATGTTAGAACTAATTCGAATTCAAGAGTTTGCAGAGTGTGTGAGCGAATATACAGTGGGTTCTGTGAGAAGATCCTGGCTTTGGTCAATACAAGTCAAGGAATGGCAATCCTCTGACACATTATTGGAAATCCATACCATGGCAGACCTTTGAAGAGGAAATCATTGACAGCTTGCTTCTATATAATCTATTTAGATAGGGTTAGTAATGTCTTACCAGATAATATGGTCGCTTTGATTAACTATATGAGACCATTTAGAGAATACTGGTCTGTTTTATAATCACACCCTTAAGTAGGCCTGTCCTCAACTAAAGCACATTTCAGTCAACTAAAAGTAATAGGTACTATTTTTTATTTTACTAATTCATAAAATTGAAAAATCTGTCAGATGGTTTGTTTTGTTGTTGTCCCTCCACCGATGAATGCAGAATCTTGTGCTTATTAGACCAAGCATATTTCTGAATTTCACTGCAACATTTACAGGACTAACTGACAGGACTGCCAAAAACTGGACTAAGGAACTGGTGGATACATGTACGTGTTTAGTGACAGGACTACTGCAGTTATGTTTTAAATACTGACCAGTAACAGTGGTAACACTTTCACATGCAGCTATCAGGCAGGGTAGAGCCGATAGATGATGCCATCGTCCATCACAATGTTGAGCCGGCATCATGATTTTAACACGATGGCCTTTCGATAGCCCCCAACCTTACTCTGAAGTGAAAACAGTAGATGTTCAACAACGTTTGTGTCTCCACAGACAATAACACCTTTAATTTTATTTTTAAACTACCACTAGAAACTCAGTACCCAGACATTACTGAAACATTATAATCACCGGTGAAGTATATGCAAATAAACTGTGGCAGTAACAGTTTGAATCATTGCTAGTTACTCAAGCACAAGCATTTGTTTTAATTTTTCTTTTAGAATGATTTATGAGGATGGTAAATGATTTCTCATACTTGTGGGCTGAACTCTTTCATGCTAAGGTTTCGGCTGCTCTCTTCCAAAGCATCACGCTGACTGCTGATTGAAGACAGTTGTTGATTCTCTAGTTCGGTAAATTCAGACTGGTAAGAGAGAACAAGGCGAAAAATAAACATTATCCCCTAACACAGAACAGATTGCAGGAAAACAAGACCTCACTGTGTGGAAATTAATGGCAGATGCACTTACTAGTAGTTTAAATGTTTCATTAGATGCTAATGTCTCGCTGTGTCTTTAATTGTTGTGAAATTAGCCTCTGGAATATTAAAACCATCTGTTTATCTTCCTGTAGGGCAAGTTCTCACCCAGGCTGTGCAGATACAGTACGGTCATTAAATAAATGCGTCCTCATGCCTCAACCTGCATCTTAATTAATGTCTTTGCGCTATACAGCAACACCAGTCTGGGGCATCTGCACACACACATCGTCTCTCTCCACCTTAGATCTCTGTTGAATACAGTGAAGCACACTGGTGTTCATTACAGGAGATTTAAAACTGAAGGCTAAAGAAATATAGAGAATAACCTGCACGCTGCAACAAGTCATCAGAAGTAATCAGGTGGAAGTGATGAGATCAGTTGTTATAGCAGAGGTCACATAACCTGCCCCCCATACCCGCACACAGGATTCTCATTCATCATCAGACAGCAGGTCATTACATTTCAACTTCACTTTTTGATGGCACTGACCACCAGCTTTCCCTCCATATGCTTAAGACGTCCATTAATCACGCCATAAAAAGAAATGAATCCATCATCTGAACCTCAGGAAGGGAGAGAGGATGGAGAAAAAAAAAACAATTCTCTGAAGTAATTTAAGGGAGCTCAGGGGGAAATTAAAGGGAACAAGCTGAGGGATACGTTTTCAAATAGCTGTGTAATCAGGTCCCGAGCTATGTAATAGCCCTGAAAGATGAGCCGCTCTTTATTGGAATGTCTTTATTAGACATGTTCTTCAGACGTTACACACAGTTAAATTTGTGCAAGATTTCTGATTTCATGGAGTACTTTCCCACTGGTAAGCCAAGGATACAGACTGTGTAATTATGTGCTTTCACTACTGCAAAGTCATTTTGATACCACATTGATTATTAAAAGACAAATCTCTATATCTCTCCTGCACTTGCCTGATTATATTCCTTATAAGCTTACCATATATGAGTTGGATTTTGGACTGTGAATATGTGATGCAGGAGTCAGCAGCAGCTTTCAGTAAGGTTTTTTGTGTGTGTGTGTGTGTGTGTGTGTGTGTGTGTGGGTGTGGGTGTTTGTGTGTGGGTGTGTGTGTGTGCACATTTATAAATGCATGAGTATGCTGGCTTGCACTGCCCAGTGTTGTCAGCAGGGACACCGCCTGGATAATAAATATTATAGGTCAACATGTTTTGATGAAGGAGGTGCAGACTGGGGTGTAAACAGCGTCCCTCGGCCCTTCTTCAAGGATCAGTTCACAGACCAGGGTGGATGAGATATTATTCCCCTTTTCACTCTAAAAATATTTAAACTCCCCTCAGATTGTCTGGCATTTACAGTAAAAAGAGAGAAAACATGTCCTGGTTTTTGTGGAAATAAAATGTGTTGGAGGTAATTAGTGCTATCACAGCGCAGGGCTTTGGTGTGCATGTGTCTGTGCATGTGCCACATTTGGTTCTTGTGTGCTCTCCCCAGCCTTGCTTCGGCATCGGCCTGACCACGTAGACATGCGCTCATGCGCACATGTACACACACACATATTCAGACTCATGCACAGAGTCAAACAGGCCCATCAGGCATTCCCAGCGCTCAAACTCTCTTATCACGTTCAGCACTCTGGCGAATCCACCCGCCTTCCACCCATCATGCAATTCCCCCCTAAGGAATAGGAGTCCTTTCACACCACTAATGGCTACAGAAAAAGGAACATTTTCATTTTAATTATCCCCTCAACTCAAGGGTTCTTTTGGTATTCCCCCACCTTGTGCCCTTTCATCGCACTAAATGATGGCCGATACCTGAAAAAAAAAATACTGAAGGAGGGGTAAAAAAAAAGCATATACCGTAGCTCTGTCTCTTCCCTCCAGAGCAGGAGAGGGAGGTGGAAAGGAGGGAGCCATCATCTTCTAGTCCAAATCCTTTGTGTGTGCAGTACCACACTCTGCTTTTCCTATTAAGTGGCAGAGCAGCCGTTTACGGCACTGTCCCATAAAGCCATCTTTTTATGTGCTTTGAAATGAAACCTGCAGCGTTTGTCTGGTCTGGAAAGAGCAGCATGGGAGCTTCAGAGGACATCAATCGCAGACTTGGACAGGGAGTGCAGACCCCCACCTCCTTCCACTCAGCTCCACACTCCCAAGAGTCTTTTATTGTTCTCCCGATTTTGAAGGGCCTCAGATGCTCATGGATTGGCACGTCCTGCTCTTTATTCTTTTTAGTCATTTCGGTGCATCTCGAACAGAGTGTCTAGAGGATGACACTTGCTGAGCTCCTGCTGCCTCGGCATGTGGTGTCTGTTTGGAAAGGATAGTCGCTCCATTTGAAGGTTCTGGAGGGGTCTTTGTCCCTGTTCTCTATTTCGTGGGCTGAGAGGAGTTTCATACTGCGAGATCAGATGGCGTCTGTCATTGGCAAGCGGAGTGATGGCCGCTGAATAGGCTCAGAAACATGACAGATTTACGGAGACAGCGCCGCAGCTCCTGCCAGTTCTCACATATTCATGAACCAATTTCTGTGGGATGCCTTCCCCAGCCAGCGTTATCCATGTAAAGCTCTAAACTGCGGTGTTAACAGTTTTGCTTCATGTTGTTAACCCATGGTCTCCTTGTGTGTTGTGTTTGGCAGCTGAAGCCAGGGCAGAACAACTGTAAGGACAGTGACAGCGAGAGTGTAAGCGGAGAGTCCAAGCCTTCCATCAGGAGCAGCTCCAGAGACCGACTGACCGATGTGAGTACATTAACAAACCAGCTCACTGCGTGACAGCTCCTGCTACTTCAGTGGTAGTTTGATGTTCTGTCAGGGCTCAGCATTTCAGAAATAGCAAAAACAAACAAACAAACAAACAAACAGAAAGAAGAAAAAATTTGACACAATAATTCATCAACATCAATTTCACCAAACAATATTTTCTATTCACGTCTAGTTCAAAATCCCAATTGTTTGGCAAAACTATTGTATATCAGCCGAACTTAAAGAGGCCCTGTGGAGTATGTAAACAAACAAACGTTATATTCACATTTCGTGTTACTCTCCAAAACGCGTTTTGTGTGTCCTTAAGCTTTAACAAATGTGATGAATGTATTTCCAAAATATTTGTAAAGCTGATGTTTCTTAAAAGGTCAAAACCCGCATTGGTTATGTCTTGGTTTACTAGCAAGCAGCCACCAGCTTTCCTGCCTTTGCCTTTCTTGGTGCATCATCGCCACCTGTTGATCAGTGGAATTGTGAGAAACCATTGGTAGGAAGGAATTACATTACCTACGTGCACATGCGTCCTTATATGCGTGCACTAGACAAAAAAAAAGGGTGACCCACTCAAAGAAAGACTGCTCCATAGAGCTTCTAGAAGTCAAAAACTCCACAGGTTACCTTCAAAACCACTGAAAGATGTTGAGTGAACAACACTAGTTTATAGAACTGAGTCATTATAGTTACCTTCAAGTAACTAATGGACATGAGCGATATATGGAGAGGACCTTTTAGTGGTGGTAAACGTTCTACAGTTCAGTGGGTTAAAAATGATCAAGGTATATTTTATATAAGGAAATAAAGGGTTACTAATTTATAAGCACATTAATCTGCTAGAAATATTTGTTTCAGCAAGACACTCTCCACACTATCTACTTGACGATTACATGTAATAGTAAAAACCTTTCAGAGCTGTTCTGCACTACAAAGCTAGAGAATGAAGTCAGTATTATAAATCAGCGCATGTTCTTTCAGCACAAGTGTTATAAATTCTACTCCAGTTTCTTAATTTATGAGTCATTATGTGTGTGTGGGCCTGCACCTGCGGTATGTCACACAGACAAAAGGTAAGTTACTGATATGGTGTTGCACCAATAAAATTCTGCCTCAGTAGAGCACTTTGTGGTACAGTTTAAATGATCACAAGTACTCTTGGAGTACTTTAGTTTAAGAGCACAATTTGCATCCTACACATGCACACACACACACACACGCATACACCCACACTCTTTCACTCCCAGAGGTTCTGTTCTTTATGACGGATACAAAAAAAGACACTACTTACCCAGGTCCTCGTTCCTTGTGGAGGAGCTGAAGGCAAGCATTAACTGACAGAAGAAAGAGCGGCTGTGTCCCTGCGCCCTGTGACATATTTCAAGATGTAAAGCTAGCAGGCTCGAGGGACCTTGCTGCCAGACACCCACCCCTGCTCTTTGATTTGTGTGGAGAATCTACAGCGAAGCGATCAGATATCTGGCCATAATTAAAGCTGTCAGTTGGGAGGCGAGCTAGTCTTTGAGAAAGACATGGCCGAACAACTGAAGCAAAACTGATTCTGCATGTAGCTTTACGATGCTTGACTGGGCATGAAATGAAATAAGTAATTTGATGTTGACAACAGAAATTGAAATGATACTTGCTGATTTCTTTCAGACTGCTCTGTGGTGACTGTGCAGCAGTATACCAAGACAAATTTTGCTTAAACAATGGGGGCACTCGATTTGTCATATGTTGTGTCATGATCTCTAATAACCAAATACAGTTTAATATAATTGTAATGTTTCATGTTTAATGGGTTAGGAGTAGTTGTTTTTCTGTTCGTTTTTTTTTATAAACCTTTGCAGAATAATGCATGTTAAGGCCCCGTATCAAGATAAATAGGGATGTTGCCTCAATTACACTTGATAAAAGGGTTGCATTTGGTTGCTATATTGATATTAGTTGTTGCTATCTTATATGGGCGAGCGTGAATCCCTTAAAAATACTGCATGTAACGATTCTAACATGTGTTTTAGAGGCCTTTGCTCCATGTCATTTCTTTAATCACTGTTTAAAATCATCCTTTGCCTGACTTGGCCTCACTGACCAACCACTTCCCTCCATTTAGATAACATCACTGTGATGGTTTGCACTTTGACTCATTACACACTAATGAAACATGTTTGAACAGTTACATCATGTTATTGTCCACCACTCGCTTCCAAGTGCCTACAAGGACACTAGCACTGTCGCTTCACATTCATCTAACTCGGTTTGAATATTGTGTATGAAATCAGCCCCTGAATTGAAAATGAAGCACAGCACCAGCCAATGTGTTTACTTTGAGTAATTTCATTGAAACACCAAATAACAAATTACATTCGTAATTTTGAAAATGTCAGGTTTTCTCAAGCAGAAACACTTTCCCCACTGCTGCTCAGGAAGCATCTATCACCCTCTCTATAATCACTTCCACCTGAGCTGGCATTTCAGCCACTCAGTTCACTCTGGAGGATAGAAGGGACATCATCCTTGGTTCCCCCTGCTTCATCTGGTCAAGACACCCCACAGGAGACTGAACATGTCTTCAGAAGAGCTGCTGAAAGCTGGGCACCATGAAGACAGACTTTTAGACCCCCATGTCACTTTAGATGGTCTGACTGTGTGAGGCTTCATCTCCAGTCCCCACAGGTTTCTGAACAAGTCCCCTCCAGCCTGGCTGTAAAAACCCACTTCACACGTCACAAGAGGTGCAAGTCGTAGATTTTGTAGCAGAGCCAGATTGAAAGGAGGAAAACGAAAATGGAGAGAACAAGAAAAAAAAAACATGTTTTTCTTAGCACTGAGATGATTTGTGTTTTGTTTATGATAATAGAATGCAGTTAGTTGTACTGTACTGTAAAACAGTATTGATGAAGGTAGATATACTGTATGTCCAGGTGATTTATAAAAGCCTGTAGCATTTTCTCTTCTATGGCAGTCCCTGTGTTTGCTCTGCTGAAATGTTTTGGTTGTAACACTACACAATGCAACTGGACTTCTCATGTGGTTCAGCTGCACAGAGATGCTCCCTCACAGTGCGAAAAACAAAGAGAAAGCATCTAAGTCACTCGTTAGTACCAGGGAACAGTGTGAGACAGGAGCTAGCTTTGACCCGAACTGTTCATTAGACCAACAGTTCGCTAATGGTATTTGCTGTAGCACTGCCCTTCCCCTCACAGAGCAACTATGCTCCGATGAAGCAGAGTAACTGAGTTTGCCAACCTGGCACTGGCTGGCAGGGAGATAGAGGCCAGAGGAGGTCAGCCCTGGCAGCCTCCTCTCTCCCCGCTCGCCTTCCCTCCTCACTCCGTCCTGCCAGCTCATTAAGGCCTACAAATGGCACATCAGCTCGGCTGTGTTTGCCTCAACCCCAAACCCCAGCTAAATTGGCAGGCTTAGCCGCGTTTGCTCTGAAGCGCCGCGCTCCCTTTTGGGTTCGTTTGAAGCCGACATGGCAGCTACCCCCCACGTCCCCCACCACACCCCGCCCCTTCAGTCTGGGTGGCAGGCATTCAGGCAGGCAGCAGTCCTGAGCAGAGGGAGTCTGCTGGATCAGCGAGGGCAGGGAGCTTGGGATGAATCACTCCCATTTAGTCTCTGCGGCAAGGGGTGAAATGCCATCATTACCCGGCTGCCTATCAAATAAATTGGCAATTACGGGCCTGGGATTGCAAGTAAACAGCATGTTACTCCTTTTTTTTCCACCCAAGGCTCTTGATGAGAGGCGGGTGCAGGCTCTGGAGTACTGGGTCAGAGCCCGCCAGTCAGTGTTAGCCAACCTGATGAGAGGCACAAGAGGCAGGCGATAATGAATGCACCCCTATATTTCAGTGTCCATTTTTATCGTCAGCCAAAGCTTCCTGTTTCATGCTTTAGCTGTTAGCTAATGAGTAAAGTCTGCCTGCAATGATATCTATACTATCTATATGGACACCTTTATGGTAGAAGGTGTAGAATACCTCGCTGTAACAAAAGGAAACGATTTGTGTGTAACATGAGTTGTGACACTATTATTAATACTACCGCTTTATTGGTGTCACTCCAGACAGTTTTGCATGCTGGTTTTCCTGACTGAAACGAAAATGCGAAAATTGTGGGTCCCTGAAATCCATACTCGTGTGCCCTGGCTCCTCTCACACAAGAAGGTTTTCTTGCGGTGAGGTCTTTCAAAGTTGTTTTGTAATGAAACATCTGGAAGTAATATTGTTAAAAGTCAAGCACATCGTCTTCCTGTGCTTTTGAAGCGGTTTCAGCCCAAACACAGCTAAAGTCTCTCGTATGGCTAGTAAAACTGAACTCAGTTATTACTGGCTTTCCGATGAAAACATAACAGCCTATTCAGAATCCTGTGTGCATGTGGTGAAACCATTTGAAATACTCAAATTACAGCTTTTGGAAACGGATTAATGTCATAAAGTATATTTGTTGTTGTAAAAATCATTGTTATGATTAAATTTGCCTGAGCATTCCAAGACTGCAGATAATGTTTTGTCCTTGACCTCTGAGTACAGTGTTTTCCATAAGCTTCTTGTCTGAACTGAATCTCACTGTCCAAGCGAACCGCTTATGTAATGTGACCAGAGTAGGTCTGCATTACACTATGCTCATCCCACCTCCTCAGTACATTCTCCAATTATTTCCTGACACTCTGATGTAAATGAGGTCGCAGTCCCCCTACATGTCCAGATATGCTGGCCAATTTGCTCCGACACAGAACTTGTAATTGCTTGCATCAATTATCCGTCTCTTTCTCTCACTGCCTCTCAATAATTTGAAATGTTTCCTATTAGAGACAAGCATTTAGATATGGAAGTAGGAATGTTGTACCTATAATTAGCTCATTATCATGGGATCGTACTCTTTGCTGTGGCGCTAGTGTGTGCATAGTGACAATGTGAAATGAGCAGCAGATGCAGTGCAAGGATTACTTGACAGTCTTTTTGACTGTTTAATGGCTTTTCAGCAGTGATGTAAATAAGACAATAGACATACATATCCTATTATGTTGCCCAGATAAATAACAGAAATGAATGGAATCTGGCAGTCAACTGGTTACGCCCACAAAAATACCGGTCATACAGCAGGGGTACACAAACCTGCGAAAACCGGCGTTCTGAATCCTAAAGAGGTCATTTGTGTGTTTCATGTAGATCCGATGAGTTTTGGGGGGAAAAAATTGGGGAGTGGGATGCCTGGGTCTGCAAGGAGTCACAGGGAATTAAATGAAAACCACGCATTCTGAGTTGTCAGAAAAACAGATCTTGGCTTCGGTGCTTGGCACGTCCCTGAGAAGAATGTGGACTGAAGGGAAACGTCTCTGTGAGGTTGAATTTCACACGTATGCTTTAAGAAGCTCTTACAGTAGCATTTTGACAACCTTGACTGACCTTTCGCTAAGCCACACCCCCTTAGTTACTGTTGCTGTTGACAGGCTGTCGGACTTGGGGCTGCCACTGTCTATAACTGCGCTCCCTGGAGAAATATTGTCTAATTTTTGGAAAAACGAAAAAGTGATTTCAGAAAGAAGCAGACAGAAGAGTTTGCATTCTACATTTGAAAATTATATTCGGGCTGTCAAACTGACTCAAACTGACAAGAACAAAATAAAGATAGAAGCTACCGATCAAAGAGTAAAAATGAACCACCGCTTCACCTGACGATTGAGACAGAGCACAACGATATTAAGGATCAACACTGTTCCTGTAAAACTGGGTAGGTCTGGTCCATTCACTATGAAAATTATTAAAAAGGAAATGCAGTCTGGCCAAATAACATTACTCAGCAGTAAGTTAGCTAGCATTAGCTAAAAAACATTACATCAGAAACCTGTAATCCACAGTCTACATTGTTCTGGATTTGTTTTAGGATTTGGAAAGAGTAAATAGAGGAATAAATCTTACTTCTTCTGGTAGCGATTGTCACTATTGCAAGTGCCCCAGGAACAGTGTTTGACCAAATCTTGGAAAAGGGCAGTAACAAAAAGCTAAAAAATGGGGAAAAAAAGTTGAAATTTTGAATTGAAGTTTTGCACAAGACTCAATGGAGCCATAAAGTGTTGGAGCTCAATTAGAGCCGGTCCTATACTGTGCTGTGATTGGCCAGCTTGCGTATTCGGGCCGTGGCTCAGTGAAGGGTGAATTGACTTATATGATGGTAAGTCAAGCATGTGACTGTTAATTAGCCTGCTCAGGTTGAGTTGTTAAGATTTAGTGAATGCTAGCCATCACAATTTAGATGTAACATTACATGTTGACATTATTTCTATAGACTATTATTAGCTAGCATAGTATTGTTATTGCAAATTCCACTTGTATAACTTTAGTTGATACTAGGGCTCGGACTAAAGTTACTATTGTGCAGACGATTCAACATCATTTGAGCTCCTCGGCCAAATTGCCAACCTAACATTCTTGTTGAGACTGTGGGGTAGACATTAAACCTAGCTAAAATGGTCCTGCGTTACTGATGATGTAGTGTAAGAGAATGCTTGTTACAATAACCTAACACACCGACACACAATATGTTCTGTTGACCCCCCTAGCTGGTCGCATCTTTGTCACTTTTTCACCCCTGATGACGCTGAAAAGCAGATCATTACATACCCACACATGCACAACCAGAAGTCCACCCCATGTATGGATAAAACGTAGTCTAAGCTTTGGCAAAAATGTTATGTTAATATTATGTTAATATTTTAAAAGAGCTTATTGTTGAAAGTGTATGAGCTGAACACAGTTTTACCAACTTTGAACAATGAAAAGACCAGTGTGAGAAGTCCTGAGAGATCAAATTGACTGATAGTCGGAGAAGTTAAAGTAAGTGTGTTTTCTGCTAAAATCTCAAGAACATCCACTTCGGTGATTAAATATGAAATAATTTAAAGCACAAGGTTTTGACTGGATGACTCACTCTTTGATTTATGCCATCTGGGGTTCATGTTAATTCAAAAGGAACACCTGGAATAGATTGTAAAACATTTTTTTCCACTGGCCTCCTAACTATCCCTCAAGTCCTGTGTGCTAGTGAAGAGATCATGTCCACATTAAGAGCTTACCACCTTATTTTTCTCATTCATTATGCCAGGTTTTGCTGTCACTGCAAAGTCAGCTTGCCAGAGGATCCAGAAACAAGATTACTTGAATTGCCTGCACCTTTGACTCTAAATCACCCTGATGAATAGGATGTCTCCCAGGAAGTGGCTGGATATGCTTATTACCACCTTTTGGCACTCCAAATCGAACCTCCTTTTCTCTGGTTTCCCTCTCTTTTATTTCTCTTCCCCATTTTCTCTCTCATTGCCTGCAGTCGGGGTGTCAGGCACAGACTGTGACACTTTGTGACATGGCAGTCAGGCAAAATTATGCCGAGCCTCCATCGTCCTGCCAGTACCCCAACAGCCGAATGTCCGTCAGGGGCCTGTAGTTTGGCTTGTCTCTACAAGTGCTCGCGGCACGCCTGCGTTCCTGCCTATGTTCACAAGTGTTTAACTCAGACCCGGCTGCATCTTCTCTCCAAAAATATAATTAGAATGAGAGAAGCAGAGTGTGAATGTGTGCAGTGACCTCTGAGCAGCCCTCGGGTTGAGAATACATGGCACTGGTTTATCTCTGCTAATTATTTACCACACCTAGAGGCTTTGAACACAAAATAAAAAGGAGGAATCAGAGGAACATTGTGACCTTTACTGTAGTTATGTTACTGTGTACCCAGCAAAAAAAAGGCTCTTTAATTGTTGAAATTGATACAGAGCGAGGTTGCTGTGGTAAATACTGTTCAGGCCGATGCTGACTGAATGCAATCCCTCAGTGCTGTGGATGATAAATCTATTCTCATGGAAGATTAATGGACTGGAGAAGTGGTGTTGAATGTCATTGTTGAAGGTTGAAAGTATTGAGCGCCTGAATCCTATCCATATGTTTTCAGGAATGACATAAATAGGCTCAGCCAGAATCCATTTTGACTTATCAAGCTTAAACCAGTGCCAGAGCCACGCGATACTTGCCAAGTATTCAGGCTCTGAGGCTTCCAATAACAAATCCTATTGCACATAATTTCAACTGAAATTGGCCATGGCCACGCGCTGCCACCCTGCTTTTGCCGTGCGTCCTGCAGCTCTTGGCGATGTATTACTTCCGCACTCCCTGTAACCCGACCCTGTAGCCCCAATTTTTGATGTCATACCAGGCTCTGGTGAGGGAGTCTCTCCTCTCTTTGTTCCAGCCTTTTCAGCATGGAGGCTGTTCCGGTGGGGTAAGTTGAATAAGTGGAGCCCGGAGGAATCTCTACAAAGGTCTCGCTCTGATTGGATGCATGCAGAGCCCAAGGAGAGAGCGCCGGTTGCCATAGCAATGAGAGCAATGTGGGAGCTGGCTGCATGAAGGAGAAAGTGGTGCTTTCTTTTGTGATGGGAGGTCTTCATCGACTGACATTCCTCTTTATGAATACACACTGGCCAACATGCACGTAAACACAAATACGCAAAGGCACACAAACGGTATTACACGCACCTTTTTACCCCCCAAGGAGAAGCCGAGCTAGAGTGCATACTTCAATCACAATGGCCTGGTAGGGGTGTAGTCGGGCCCAAGCTGGGAGCCAGAGAAAACACAATCAGACACACCGGGAGTCCAGAACCATCTCCCCCTCATAAACATGATTACTGGCCATTCACTGCTACATATCGCTTACCTCTCCTGAGCCAACAAATCATCCTTACCCTCTCCCCTGGCTCATCACAGCCACTATAAACAAAGTAATGATGGAAATATATATCTGGTTCTCTCTATATATTTTTATTTGCTTGCATCCCTCTCTGATTGGAAAAGATTTTCTAATTGTTTAACCTACAATACCAAATAGGCCATTTGACTATCCAATGGGTAATGGAAACATCTCCAAGGAGCATATGTATGTGTTCATGTGTGTTTTATATATGTGAATCCCTGGTGTGTGTATGTTTGTAGCAGGGAGTTTAACTGCGGGGTACAGAAGCTGTGTGGGAGGGTTGGGTTTTGTGTGCGTGTTGTGTTGAGTCTTGTTGAGTTTGTTTGAAGGGCACAAGGGGCTGAGAATGCTGAATGGGAATTACATACAAAGGCCTGCTGGTTTATGAACCCGGTCTGCTCTGTCTTGTCTACATGCCAAACACAGCAGATGAATGTACATCTACATTCTTGTCTGTGCATTCTCTTGTTATTATTGTGAAAATACAGCTTACAGCATTCCAGGTGTAAATGTTCTATAATCTTTGTGCTCTAAAATTCTTTATACTGTTCTGCATTGTAGTATCCGTGGCTCACTGTGCAGTGGCATGTCCAGACATGTTTCACTAGGGTGGTACAGGTGGGCACTGACTTGTGCAGGGGTGGCATGATGTTCTACTTGCATCATAGGCGCACTTTCCATGCTTTTCTGTCCCACTGAGCTCCTCAGGTAAGATAGTTTAGTTAGTTTTAGGAAAAAGATTGGCAGAAGCCACAGTCACTGGAATTGTTAGGAAATGCAGTAAAACAGTACAGACTTCCCCAGTTGTCTGTACGCAATGCAGTTGTTGTCTACAATCAACATCTTGGTTAGTTCTTGTGTTGTTCTCCCTTCTGAGTTGCTGTCTGAACGGTGTGCTGCAGGTGCTAGCAGCAGATGCTAGCAGCAGGTGTCCCCTCCGGCTCTTGCTCACAACTCATGCTTGCTGCTATGCCGTCTTTCTTTTTAAACAAACAGAATATTTTTGGAAGCTTTTCTTGCCCAGCGGCTTCTTTCAATTTTTGCATTTGAAAACTGTTTTTTTTTCTACATATTGCGTTAATTTCTCAGTTGCTGTCACTTCACTAGCTAGCATACTCTTCTGTGTGGATTTTGCACAGTAGTGTGCGTGTCCATGACCATAACCATAACCATAACCCAGAATTCTGTTTGGGCATACTTTGCACTTTTTGAACATAAAATTGCTGATGAATTCATCATTTAAACTTCATTTAGATGCAACATACTGTAGACTATGTCAATAAAGTCTTTGTATGTAAAGTGTTTCATGTTATTGTATTGTTATTGAATGCGAATGCCATCAATGTCACACCGCACAGACTATTTAGAATTAAACAGGAGAACAGACTGACACAGAGACAAGGACCATGACAATCAAATGCGAGACAGAGACACCATTGAGAGGGGCTTAACTCACTAACTAATCTAAATACGTACTGCAACAAATCATAGTTTAGGAAAACGGGGTGGCACCTTGGGTGGTCAAATAGATTCCAGAGGTGGCACTTGCCGCTCAAAATCAGCCCCGTAGACACGCCCCTGTCTCTGCGTATGCATATTGTATGCCACATGCAATGTTGCAACTTAATTCTTAATTGCTGTAGTACAACTACAGCTTTTCATTTCTTATATGCATTCATGAAGGAGGAAAAATGGATAACACCTTAGAAACACCTACCAATGTAATGCAGTCCAGTGTAATATATACTTACATCACTATAATAATAAATGTAGAATTGAATATACACATATCTCACAATGTAACCAAAAACTGAATATAATAAACAGTGTAAAGGTAGAATTAATGGCAGAGCTTTAATTGCATTAGATTGCACAGATGTACCTAATAAAGTGGATACTTATAATTTGCACAGTAGAAGGCACAGAAGGTTCGAAGGGCAGACAAACACCAAATTTGCCTAAATATAATGTTAGGTTAAAGCCCTACACATACTGACTTTACTTGAAGACAAAAGTAAAAGGAAAAAAGTGAATCCTTCTCTTGTTGTTAACCCTTGATTGTCCTATGCTGGATCCAACCCACCCTGGATTTTGGTGATGAGTCAACTGAAAACATGATGAAGCATGGGAAAAGTCAATTAGGTTGCACTGCACAGCAGTGTGAAGCCACACTTACATTATATAAGAAGATTTTGCTAATATTGTGGTTTTCATGTCCTTTGAACTAAGCCCATGTTTTTCTTTTTGACAGGCTACACTTTGCAACAGTGTGCATCAGAGCCATTCTTTTCCCCCTTGTGCTGGAGAAGGGCATGTTCTGTCTTATTTGAGGCCCGTTTGTCTGACAGGATTACTGTGAGGCATTTGATGTCAAATCACTTCTATTTCAGAAGCCAGTGCAATTTCCCTTAAACCACAAGGCAACAGCGCCAACAATAAATAAATAAATAGATACTGTAGATAGATGGACAGACAGACACAGATATATCAAGAAAGACAGAGAGATGGTGCCCCTGGAATTACAGTTGCAGAAGATTATTCCAGAGACATTATTTCCCTCAAGTCATGGGCTTAAGTCAAATTTGGAAGAGAAATGAAATTGCCAGCATTGAAAAACCAGACTAGGTAGGAGTTCATGAGTAGAAAAATAACATTTTCATTTGTTTCTGCCCCAGTGGGAGATGAGCAGCCTTTCAGTAAATAGAGACAGCTATGAGAAATGATTTTTTTGGTCGGCGGGATATTGTTTTAACGTGCACTTATCCATCTGCAATCTATATGTCAGGCCCCAGGAATCCACAGGATGGCCATTCTACTGTTGTCTTTATGACACACAACTGTTGGCCTCGTCTAGCCTCCAATTGTCTCTGTTAGTGTCCCATTTCCACCAGAGATTCAGTCCTATATGTGGTCTTTTTTTAAACTCCTCTTGTTAAGAGCAACCAGATGATGCTACAGTACTCTTTGGAATTTAGGCTTTTTTTATATTGAGCCTGCCTCTGAATTGAAATGAAAAATTCAATCCTGGCATCTGAGATTGTCATCTCCATGTGCACAACCTGAAGAGTATATGTGTATCGTACATTTTTTTTTTCACTTCAATAATAATAAATAAATGATGGTGCATTTTAGCAGAGATTGGCACAAGGTATCAGTTTCAGCAGATTTCTTTTTTGTGTTTCACTGCTTTGTCTTGTGATTTGGAGCCCAGTTTGCCTGAGGTAACAACGTGTCACAATCACTCCTTTGTTTGTGGTGTCAAGTTTTTCTGAAATTGTCAGATGCATTGCACGCCTTGTCTTTATCTTGACTAGTTTTTGATATCTTTATGTCTTTTCTTATTAGGGTTACTGTACTTCTGTGCATTTCCGACAACAGTGTACATGCGGTTGGATAAATGGTCATGTTATATCATTGTTGTTAAGGGTTATCTGCTTACAAAGAGATATTGAGGAGATTATTAGGGGATTACGTCCACTTCTGTAAACTGCAGCTGTCCACTTCTGTGAGATGTCTGATCAATGAATGCGTTTCTATACACGTTGGCTCTCTATTGAAGTTATTTATATTCTGTTATACGATTCATGATTAATCTGTAAGAGCAAAGCTTTGATGCAGAGCTGTCAGCAGTGATGTACTCCCAGGTGATTACGTCTACTTCCTGTCATCCCCTATCAGCCAACACAGAAAGCACTTGTCATATGGCCCATTCTGATTATGGCTGATATTGACACTGGAATTGAATTAATGTATGCAATAAGAAGATTAGTGTATCCCAAGAGGCGTGCGCCCCTCTGCTGAATTCATTCCCGATGAGGCACGCTGAGCCTTTTGAGAGACTTTTTTCATACGAGCAAATCCCATCTCTGACTACATAATGTGTAAATAGAAAAAAGCGATGAAGATTAATCTGCTGGCCATCTTCAATGGAACAGCAGTGGTCTCACAGTGAAGCAGGGGTGAAATTGCACTTGGCCTTTTTGTTGAAAAATGTTCTGCATAATGGCAAATTCGCTCCACTTTGCATTGTATATGCATATCAGTCAACCCTGCCATGACATTTTGCAGATCCATGCCCTCAAGAGCAGGTATTGTGCTCTAATAAAGTGACATGTCACATAAGTGATTTGTCTCCATTTCCATATCATCTGCCATGATTTTGCCTCATGAGAACATTGTCAGGAGGCATGGCTTATTTCTGTAATATTCCCAAGTATGAGTATGCTTATAGTGCAAAATTGGTTAATTGCATAACATCCTATATATGTATTTTGTGTATATGTTGGTAATTTAACGTAACATTGTTCAGTCAAAAGCTGTGCAGAAACTTACAACTGTGTAAAACAATGTTTTTGTCATGCATTCACATGTCCCCCTCTGTCTTCAAAAGCACACCTTTAAAGTTGACAGTACAGTTGGTTGTAGTGCACGGGTATAAAATCTTCAGTAAACTAATTAGACGATTGGCTCTGACCTTTTTAAAGGGAATCACATCAGCTGTGTTTGGGTAGAGGTAAGAGTTCAGAGGGCAGCACAGGGCCACATAGTACAGGGGATTGGATGGGATTAACCTTGGCCTGCCCCTTTGGCCCCAGGCCCAGACGGCCCAGGAAGAGTGGAATTAGCCAAGCCAGGCAGGGCCATCTGATTCCAAGCCCTCATCCAATTACTGCCTTATCTCCTGGCCAAATGAGATCAATGCATGGAGGGCAGGGAGACCTGGCAGGCTGGCGAAGGTGCGATAATCAGCAGCAGGGAGCACGGCACTTAACTCCCCTGCGTCCCTGAAAGAGCCAGAGCATGTGTTAGAAGCACCACTCACTGCCATTAGCTCTCGGTGCCTGCTGGAGCCTGACCTGCACTTTGCATGAGGACAACCTGGTGTAGTGCATTTAGGCATCTTAGCTTTTTGTGTTCAAGTGCTGCACTTAGGAAGGTGAATAATGTGCATAATTACAGTTTTACCTCTTATCCTTGGTGAATCTACCCAGCAGATTACACTGGCTAAAAGGTAGTAGAGATAAAAAAAAAAAAAGCTGCGTGATTGCTTTTTACATGTACTGCATATAAAAGGCGCTTTTAAGCATTTTACAGTGGTTAAGAACAACCCTGCACAGCTAATATAGTCCACTGTTAATTCTCTTGTCAATTAGGGGGAAAAACAAATGTTTGACGTGTGGGGGTGTAATTATGAAAATAATTAACCTCTGTGTGTGCCATAAAAGCAGATCATTTTGCTCGCTACCTGCACTTCTTGAAATGGAGTCGCTTTCAGCTAAATGAGATTCCGGTGTTAAAAGGGAGAACTTAATTAAATACAATATCTTTTCTTCACGTAAAATTTCTCCTGTTCTTATTCGTGTTCCCTTCAATAACTCTTTCCTGTTCGTCACAACATTAATAAAATACCGTGGACTTCAAACTTCACAGAAACAACAAAAGTGATGACAGACAGCTGCCATTAACCAAAAGCTTCCAACAAAAGTACTTAGGCCTGGAAAGAGAGGATTGATTTTAAAATCTGTCATCGAAAAGTTTTTATAGAAAAAGTCTTTGCTTGCTGAGCCTTTATCTGATATAAATACTTCTGCCATGCCAGTGATTGTATTGCACCACTGGTGTGTCCCTTAGCCATCTGGAGGACCGTTCTGTGCCCACAATATGGCCGGAGAGGGACCCATTCTAGTGAATTTATGTTTGGCTATTTCTTCCTATGCTTGTGTTCTGGGCAAGAGTATCCATTGGAGAGCAATAGGTAGCCCTGAAAGAGTGTCTGTCCTCAGCTGTGGCCTGGTGATTGTATATCCACTAGTACCCAACAGTCCTCCTCCCACCTGTCCCTGTCTGCTCCTCCTCTCCTCAGCCCAGTTAGATTAAAGTCCTCTTAAATTCACCACAGCAGGCCGGCCGCACAGGGAGAGCTGGCATCACAGGGGCCCTCTGACAATCAGCACCCGGCTAGAAAGCACTAATGAGCGCCGGGAGGGGAGGGGTGGGCGTTGGTGGATTGCACACAGACAGCAGCAGTGGTGGGTAGGATTGGAGGGGGTTGTTAGGAAGGGAGGAAGTGGGCTGGCATGTTGCAGGACTGGGTCTGGCGCAGCAATGACTAGATTCCAGGGGGCAGAGCTGCAGTCAGTTTGGGAAAATATCACAGCCCATTAGTTAGGAGCAATGAAATGAAGTCAACTTCTGGGACTCCATTAGGCACGCTGCGCTTAGGCAGACAGCGTCCCTAGGTGTGATGTTGCTATTCTGGAAGGATTGAGCACAGAGATATAATTGGACTGGGGAAATCAAGCAAGTTTCAGTGGTCCTGGTGGGGCTCTCAGACTGAAAATGAGAACACGGGCCTTTGTATTTTCTCTCCCTCTCCCTGTTAGCTTTATAGCTTTTTGAAAAACAGGAGTGAAAAGGCAGCCAGTGTGCTTCGGGTTTTCTTTTCATTTTTATTTCTCCTCTCTCTCTGTCCTCTGTTCTGTAGCTCTGTCTGCCCCTCTACTTCTGTTTTTTTTTATTGGATTTTACCATCTGCTTTAAATTCATTTTTTTTCATTTGTGGCTCCAGCTCTTGCTAACCCTAAGCTAAACAATATGCATTTATTCATCCACGCCTTTCTCTAAGCATTGATGAGGCTGAGGATTGTGCTTGATAATAAACATGGCTTAGTCTAACACAGGCTGCTTGCTAAGCCTCGCAAGGCTGTTTACTGCAGATCAGTGCCAGCTGACTCCATTAGTTTGGAATATACAACTTCATCCATGAAAGCAATGCCCAAGCATTGTATACCATATTTTTCCTCCTCCTCTGAAAGGCGCTTTTTTCAACAATGATGTCAGGATAGCTTGCTGACATTTTGATTCCTTATAGGCACAACTTACTGTAGATGTAGATTGAGCGGACAGGCCTCAGTGCATCAGGTAATTGATGTGCAGTTTTTAGCACCATCATGGGACGTCTCCATCCCTCCAATTTCTAGCAGGCATGCCTCACTTGGTTTGCCCAAAACGCTTGACGTACTCTGTCCTAAATAAAGGACATTTTGCCAATTCTCCAAGTTAATATACTTCACAGTAGCAGTCCATCATATTTCTCTTAGTCTCTCGCCATCAGTTTAGTGGCTGGTGAGTAATTGGATTCAGTCTCTGATGGTGTATTGCCATTGTCTTCATCACTGCTTTTATCAAGCACATTTTGACTGCTGTTTATGCAGTGAGTCAGTGGCATGTAAGCAAATGTATTATTGTTGTAAGGGTAAAGAAATCTGGTTTTCCCGTTAATATAGAATCTCACGGTTAAGTAAACCGTTTATCAGGTACTTACTTACCATAGCATTTTCAAGGGATTGGTAGGAGATCAATTAGGATCTATCCATTTAGCCTAATTGGTTTTGCGAGGAATTGATGAGTATAATTAGATTAGGAGGTCATAAGGGTATATATTTGAGACAAGGGGACACTTAGTCTGTTCAGTCCAATTACCTGTTTTTGTTTGAAAAGAAAACACGGCTTGAAGTGTTGAGAAGGTAAAACATGCTAATATATGATTTACTGACATACTGCTTGACAAAAGGACTCCGCTGCATCTCTCTTGCTCTAGCTCTTTGTCCTTTCTATTCGTTCCTTTATGTGCCCATAGCAGGAGAGAGTGTTGACATTTGTGCACCTCTTGGGAACACATCACCATGAATGTTATCAGCACCTTAAAGACAGCCCTCAGCTTCTATGCATCCCTGGAAGACACTCTCAGCCATTGCCTCAAAGGGCACACCCCACCTCAACCTTCCACCCCTGACCTGTCTGCCAGCCTGAAGAAAGAGCCCTTGACAGCTCCTTTGATGGAAGCAGGAGGGGTTGGCTTGTAAAGAATAGGTGAAATGGAGGGGTAAAAAGGGGGCCAGCCATTTGAAATGTCTACACAGAGATCTAATCAGGTTGCAGTGGCTGTGCCCCTTTTTAAAGTAACACCACAGCATTACAGCTATCAGCCTCTCCCGGGTCCAGGCCTCACGGGCGTCTCATGTCAGCCCCCCCCCCCTCATGGTAACCCTCTGGAACACATCATCCACCTCAGTCCCAGCTCTGGATTTATTCCCCCCCTAAAGCCGCCTTGACAGGTTTGTTATCTGTTCACCCGGTCGGCGAGCCCTGGAGAGTCGCAGCACTGGCAGTTAGGAAGGGGAATGCTACAGGAGAAGCAGGGCAAGTAAATGTCAAGCGAACCGCCAAGGATGGATATTATAGCTTCTGGGAACCACAGACAGGGGGGTGGGGGGGTGTAGGTGTGGGAGTGGGGGGTGGGTGAGAGAGATGGTCTGTCTTTTCTGTATATTTTACAGCCCACCGCACAAGATGGCTGTCTTTACTGAATTGTCTCTGTAACTCTCTGGTAACAAGTAATGATCACAAACAACCTGAAACAATTGGGACACTGAATCTAAAAAGACTGATCATAATCTCAACTACAAGCAGCTAAATCAAATCACTTTTTGTTGCTTAACCCTTGAACTTTTGGGAAAGAACACAATATATAAGGGGTAATATGGCTGTTATTATGACAAGGCACCAAAATATAAATATGAATAAAATATTGCTTTATTGACATCTGACTTGTTTTGGAATTTGAAAGTGTGTGCACCACATGTGAGGTTTACACAGTATGAATTCCTACTTTAATATAAAACATACCTTTAGCATTAAGACTGTATGCATAAACATTAATACAAGCACAGATGATGTTCATATGCTGTTATTATTAAAACAAAAACTGTTTATATGACTCACATCCCGTTCAGATCCCCAAACTTGATTTCATAATAAAAACCAGAACTCATTTTTCTAATGTGGATTTTCTGTAAAATACTCTCACATAGTGCTAAACTACATTTATAATCAGGTTAACTCCTAACATGTGATGCACAGACAGCAGTCTTATTTCATGAGCCTGGAATCATAAGATTCTGTGTGGGTGGAGTGCAGCGCTGAGATACTAAGCATCAAAGATTTGGCATCTCAACTGTGAAACTGTCATGTATTTTCTATATTTTTGGGATATTTTACCCCCGAAAATAACACAACTCCGAGCCGAATGTAACATTCAAGGGTTTATTTGAGGAAAAAGAGTTTTAATAAAAAGAAGTCAGATCTACACTTACAATTCTGATCTCAGAATTTACTAACATTGACTGATTATTTGTTACACCCATAATCTGCACATTTTAGAATTTTAAAAACAGAGATAATCTTACCTTTAATTACAGCATCTCAATGGGTGTTTTTCTGTCTCACTGTAGATTTGCACGCGTAAAAAAACTTTGCATTCCTGGATTTTCACACGTTTGCTGCCCAATAATGATTATTAAGAAATGGCTTGTAAGTAAAGTATGTAAAAGCTAGGTTAGCGAGCTTCTCAACATTATTACAAATCCTTACAAAGTTTTTGCTCGTAAATCTTGAATGACCTCTTTTTCAAATGATTACTATTGTATTTTAATAACTTTAATGTTGGTGGAAGTTGGATCTCTGAGTGCTTGTTCTCCACACAAGACAAATCAGGAAAATGAAATACTTTTACATACCAGACAATTCAGAAAGTCGTCCAATCAATCTTTTCTTCCCAAGTCCGGAATATCATTGCAAAGCCTCTTCTTTTTTTTCATATTCCCAGTCTGTCCACATTCATCATGTTTGAATGTTCTGACTAGTTTGTAATCCAGCACTTGCTATAATTTTATTTCTTCCAAATGCTATGCCATTTAGTAAGTTTAAGTGAATATTAAATGACATTTTGCCATCTTACAGCACTTATAGTGGTGTTATTAAACCTGTCTTCCTCATTCCCTCTCATCCTCATTTTGACCACGTAATCTTCTAAAGAGGAATCCTCAGTTGTATTTTGAGAATGAGTCTTCTGTGCAACAGGGATTGGATTTTTTTCCTCTTGATTAACTGACTTGCTAATAAGGCTTGTCACAACAGTTTTCACCCTCTGGACTTCCAGCAGTATCAATTCTGGTATTGTGGTGCCAGATCAACTGAGGTGATTCAAAGCCTCAAAGCCTTGTATATTTGCTGCTTGGATGTTTGTGGTAAGTTTGTTTGGTTTCACATAATTCCACATTAATTCTTTCACCTGTTAGTCCTCTGATCCTGCTCCCATGCTCACAGAGGAGAATAGGATCTAAATTGTGCGATAATTTCTCTTGCCTTAATTGCACGGCTCCAGTGAAAGCTTTGCTGCTCTCTCCAATCCTTTTAGAACTACTTAAACGTTCCGCTTGGGTGTGGATTAGTGGATAATGGGCCCAGCAGCAGGCCAGGTACAAGCTATTGAAGTGTTCCTGAGATAGCCTTGGCGAGCCCTAGGGGTAGAGGGGGAGGGTTCATTGTTGGTGTGACAGTTTGGCTGAGTGGATTACATGCAGTTTAGGGGACTGTATTCGATTGGGTCTGTACCCAATTATCCTCTTGGATTGGATTGCAAGTGAGTAACCTCCTATCCCAATTTCCAGTGCACCAGGGTAAGCCTATAGGATCCTGCTGCTAGGCGTTCCCATAAACCATTAAGCCACTGCGCCCAAAGATAAAATAGTCATGTTCACAGCATGATGTGATAGAAAAATTCCACTACTATTGCCTTGTTGCCACTATACTTCCTCTCCCAATTGCAAATACCAAGATAGATTAATTGAGTGTAAAACTATTTTTTCTATTTATCCGTACATTGTATATTTCATTCATTGCATGTTTTGGCCCCTACATCTCAATAGGTCATCATGTGTAAAGACCTACACAGACTGCATAACTAGTTTAATTATTTAAAGGGAAACTCCACCAATTTCAAAATTAAATTCCTAGTCATACAAGTCAGTTGTATAATGTCTTCTGTGGCTCTGGACAACAATCCCCCGATGATGTCATCTGGGTAATCTCGTATTGGGTTTGAAGCGTTACAAACTCAGGGTGTAGAGCTCACTAAACAGTGAGGGTCTTGTGCCATGTTCATGTCATATCGGAGTGATAGTAATAACAAGTTTTCAACTTAAATAGTGTTAAAGTCAACTTCCCTGTTGTACAACTCGGAAATTGAAGTGTCTGAAAACAAAACAAATATGAGCACCTCTCATCTGACCATCCAAATGACCAAATCTGGATGTGGTGTTGTATTGTCAGTGCACAGAACTGTATTTCACTCTTTACATGACCAACTCTGTCACCCACAAGTCATTAACATGGGAACATTACCATTGTTCCCACCTATCCAAAATGTGGCATAATGAGTTGCATTGTGAGAATTGTAGGATCTGGTGTTTTTGGAGCTCAACCCATACTATAGAAAACTCAGCATATCTTGGTATCTGCTGGGTTGTTTTCTTTAATCTGATTCTTATGAGTCTCCAACTTTATGAACTGAATAGCTGGAGTTCTCTTAAAGATGCTCATAACAGGACATTTTTCTGCCTACATGTTTCTTCAAAACATTGTAAATCTTTTGATGCATATTCCGTTTTGTAATAAAACCAATGTCCTATGGGGCTTATTTATTTGCCTTCCACATTTTAGCATTATAAAGTTAGAAATACATTATTCAAATGAAATTCAATTCTTTTCTCATCAGTCTCCCTGTTTGTGTAACATAGCTAGGAGTTCATTCAGTTGTCACACATGAGAGTCTCAAAAGCTGTTGTTGTAAAAAAAACAGTACACAGCCTCCCCCCTCTCCAGAAATCTCTGCGTTGATAGTAGGGAACAGTAGAATTTTTTTACAATCAAATCATGAGTTATGCAGTAATTTGAGTCACTCCATGTGTCATCGCTGTGATGTGTGATTGCATTAAGGATTGTCTGCCATCCATTCATTATGAGAAGGAAAATTCAGTTTTGCCAATCCTTCTTTGCCACAAAGGCTCACGGGGACTTGCTCTTCAGTGTTCCTCTCTCTGGATTTGGTCTGAAAACTGAAATAGCTGCTTGATATTGCTGAGTCAAAAGAGGGATCGATATGGTCACTAAGAGATATGAGTTTGATTTAATAAAGGGGTCTGTATTTTTTCCTTGCACATCATTTTATTCTTGGTTATTAAATCTCTCTTTGCCTAGGATGAATAATTAAAAGTTTTGGTTTATTTGAATTTGCACTCCTGCACCTCATTAGAACTTGTCTTTGTGAATTGTGCACTGTGTGCAAAGATATATTTTACTACTAGTGGGATTTTAATTAATATAACAGATTCTTTAACAGGAAAGTAAAAGTGTCCAAGTTTAGCCCGCCTCCCCTTCCAGCCCCCACCTGACGTCGATTCTCATATGGGGAGCTGTCAGAGCCTGCTGTCGCATTTCTTCCTCTTTTCTTTTTTTTAAAACTTTTTTTGCTGGAGACTTGCAAGTGGATAACAATGAGTCCCCTGGCTGTGCTCATCTGATTCCATCAGGAAGAGGAGAAAAGCACCACAGCGCCTTGGGAATATTGTGCCTGAAAATGGTAATTTGCCAGCTCGAGCAAATCCTGGGAGAGCAGGGAAGATGAAGAGTAGACAGATTTCACTTGCTTTATTTATTAAATTTGATAACCGGTACAGGCCTCCAGAGAGGCAAAAACATTCTGCTGCGTGTCATTTGGAAGGAAGTAGAGAATATTGTGGAGATCCGTCAAAGACAGCCTCCCAATCATTCAGTCAGTCTGATGTTAGGCATCCCCGGGTCCACAGCCCCCTTCATTTGATGCGATGCTGCTCTCATACCTCTCAGACTGAAGACCCTTTTTTAAAAAGGCTTAACATTTGTTTCCCTGGTGTACTTTGCTGTATTTTTCAGTTCCTTTGTAAATAGCTCAATGATTACATTACTCCTGAACTCTGACAGCCAAATCTATCCATTTCAAGCAGAATTTGTTTTTCTAAGTGGTTGAAATATGTAGAAGCGAGTCAATAGTTTGAATTGATTTGTATGGACCAGAAGCATCTTTCCCATACTTGATGTCTATGAGGGACAGTACATGGCCACTGAGCCTCCCCTGGGCCGGTCTTATGGTAAAGAGGAAGTAAGCTAATTGATTAGCTGACAGCCGCTGTTTGGTGTCAGGCAAGCAAAGAGGCTACCTCAAGTCTCTGCTCCCCCAGGCTATTATTTAATACAACTGTGTTGTTCTCAGTTTCCTCCCTTTGTCCAGGAAAAGCTCCCTGCCCTCTCAGTCCTCAGAGGGCTCCTCAGTGACACTTCACACAACTCAGAAAGGAGGGGAAAGAGAGAAACATACCCACAAAAGCCATACTTGAGAGGTATCACTTTGCAATCTGCCAGTCTCCCAGCTCTGGCGTCTCATTTGTTCTGTGTGCTGATGTGCATCAGGGCTTCAGGGCAAGGTGATAGTCTCAAGGGATAAGTTGCAAAGGAAAGTTACCTGAGGAGATAAGACGGTAAAGAGAGTGTATGGGGGGAATCCTTTTCTGCGCTGTGGATCTTTGTGTTTCTGTAAAAACCAGAAGCAGCAGTTTAGC
Source organism: Lepomis macrochirus (assembly GCA_024633595.2). Lineage (NCBI taxonomy): Eukaryota > Metazoa > Chordata > Actinopteri > Centrarchiformes > Centrarchidae > Lepomis > Lepomis macrochirus. The sequence continues at coordinate 27,071,581 of JALXJV020000021.1, forward strand.
AGTGCCCCTGCAGAAACTGAACTGCAAAGCCAGAGGTTCTTGAATGGGTTTGCTTTTAATGGCTGGGGTCTTTTGAATGTGTTCTGCTTGAATAAGAGGTCTTTGACTAGTAGGGGCTTTGTGATCCTCCTGTGCTCCTTGGCTGGCTCTGTGCTGGAGGAGCAACAGCTCCCATTGCTAGTTTTCCCTGATGGTACTGTTTATGTTTATGGAAGGCTGTCCTTCATGTTTTAATGCAGAAGCTTTTAGTTTCCCACTCACAAAAAGAGTGGATTACCTCATGAAATATCCATCCATCGTCAACTGCTTATCCTTATACACAGTATCATCCCGGACAGGTATGAAATATGAAATATAAAAAATTTAAATTTCTAAAAGTGTCACAGAAACATTTTATTACTGTGTACTGTACATATGTAAAAGGAAAAAAATGTCAGCATAGTAAGTGATTGACATACCACACCTACAAGCAGTTGTAATATTTAATCCCTTCCGCTGAATTCCTGAGCCTCTTAATTCTACAAAATATAGAAGCTGCTCATATAGTTTTTGTAATTAACAAATCACAATTTAATCCGCAGTGCATGACAATTCAATTTGTTGATTTCCCCCCTCCCTCCACCCTCCTCTCTTCGTCTATTTAGGAATGAAAAGGAAAGAAAAATAATCTCGTTGAATGTATTAATTCAACATGATGAATCCTGTATTCAAGTCAGTGGAGTGAATAATTAAAATTAGCTGATAAAACTTTCAGCAGAATTACTTTGCCGAAATTGCTGAACAGATGTGTCATTTTAATGAAAATCCACAGCCAAGCTCCTTTCCCCTTCCCCTCTGTCGGATAAAAATATTATTCCCAGGGCACATTCTTAATTTGGTGGTAAATACACTCGCAGCCATCTCCGGAAGGGTGGGTGGGAGCGGGTGGAGAGAGAGGAAGAGCAACTTGTCACACTTAGTAACTTGATTTCTCCCCCTGCATGCAGTAACAGCTATCTACAGTAATTCACAGCACTCCATTGTTGCAGCAAGTCCCAAGGAGGACTTATTAAAATGCAATAATCTCCCTATTTAAACAGAAACAATAACCATTAGAATTCCCGCAGATCTAAAACAGAGCATAAGCCCCCATCTGCTGTGAATGATTAGAGTCTTGACGAGGGAATTTAATTTGCAACATTCAAAGATGGGAATCTGAGCAGATCTCTCCTCCGAGGCTCTCACCCTCATACTCATTTGCCTCTCGCTTTATTTGTCTTTTTAATTATTTATTTAGCTGCCACTAACGTCGCTCTAGAGAGAGACCATTGGATGCTTTCGGGCTAGACAACAACAGGCTTCACAGAGCTACAGCCTTTGTAAAGCCTACATTCAGTGTTTTAATATAACATGCTGTGAATGTAACGATACATCATTATACACTATGATGTAAACAGATGTGCAGATAATAAGATAATATAGCTTCATTTGTATAGCACTTTTCAAGACAGGTAACAAAGTGCTTTACAGCAATCAATGTAAAACATAGAGGTTGAATAAAAACCAGCATCACACACAGTGGTGTGCATCGAATAAAATATAAAACAATTCAATGTACAATTAAAGGAAAAATAAAAATAAATTACGCATCGTGGTTTGAATTCAGTTAATAAAATACAAAAAAGTCAATATGCAAAAATAGAGACATAAATTGCAAATCATACGTTGAAAGTAATTTTCTATAAATGAGTCTTAAGAAGTGAGGAAATTCCAGGAACAAACTCTGAGGCTGATCTCTTCTGGTGAACTGTTTCAGAGTGTAGGGGCCCTGACAACAAAGGCCCCGTCTCCTTTGGTTTTTTTGCCTCAAACTTGGAATAGTTAGCAGCGCCCTATCAGAAGATCTCATGCCTGTAGTCCACACGTACACGGGTATTTTCATAACTGGAGTTTTTCCTCCTTCTTTTAAAAAAAAAATCTCTGTCTACATGAAAACGCAAAAAAACGCTATCAAGCGCTGACAATTGCATGCCACCGGGCCGCGACATGACCCTAAACGTAAAGCCATATTGGCCAATCAGAGCCTAATAAAGTGTAAACAAAGCAGGCAGTGGCGCACAATCTGACATCAAACACATCAGGTAACGGCGCCCAGTCTGACGTCACAAGGCAAAAACTCCGGTATTACTGTCTGCACAACAATACTGCAACCGGCGTTTCTTATCCATCTAGTACTCTAGATGTTGAGGTATTTGACAAGAATAACTAAAACTTTGACCTGCTGATAATGCTAGAGGAAAGGTAAGGGGATATCTACAGTCAGTAGGTTTTGTCCTCTGTGGACCTTGCATGTCTGTGCCACTTTAATGACAATCTAATAGTTGTTGAAATATTTCAATCTGGACCAAAGTGGTGGTCCAACAGACAGACAAGCATGGCTTAAAACAGCTAGCGTTGAAACAACCAACATGACCTTTATCATGCCATAGAAAACACAAGTCTTAACAATCCGCCTAATCTCAACATCTGTATAATAATCAAGTAAAACAATAACTGCACCAAATTGGGAAGATTTGTTCAAGCCCGTAATATTATACCTTGCTCAAACCTGTTGAGATAGCAGAACCTGTATAAAATCAGTTGAAGTCACTATGACAGATGAACTAGCTAAATCAGGTCCACTAGTAGGTAAGACAGTTGGCTTACTGGATTTTGGTGGTATTTCCCCTTCACAGTGGCATTGCAACGTTGTAACGTCTTGGAGATAATTCAGTATTTTACATAGTGGAACATAGTGGTTGTACTATAAGGACAAGGAGAAACTAAGAGAGGAGAGGATTCTTAGTGACTGTTGACAAGTTAAGTAAGAGTGACAGATTTGGAGAGCTTTGTGTTTCACCGGTGAGACCATTGTGTCTGAGCCTCCAGAAGGGCAGCAGTCACCTCTGCTTCTTGCATGGCTGTTAAAGTAAACATAGATCATTTGAAGCTGAGCTGAACTGAAGCAACTATTCATTATTTTCAGCTCATAATGATCTTTCTTGTGAAAAGCAAGTATATTGCGTTGAGACCACAGGAGCCTCTACAAGCCTGTTCCACAGCTTGTCTTCAACCTACCTTAATGATAACAGATCACTTCTCTTTTTTTGTAAAGCTGTATATCTCTGTAATCATCAATTGTCTCTGAGCACCCATTTTGATTGTGCGACTTCAAAGCCAGCTCTCAAATCTTGATGATTCTCGCACAGGTGCACAGCTTACTGGAGGTACCATGCTCCTCAATTTTAGTTGGCGATAGCATCAAACCATGGAGGCACAGCGGTTCTTCATCATTTCAAATGACTGCCAAAAAGGAGAGCTGCACCTTCCATACAGCACCTCAGCAGACTGAAACGTAGCAGGTGCAATGCTAAATATATATTAAAAAGGGCCTTACTCTGCAAGTTGCTGTATTCCCGTGGGCTCCTCGCGCTACTGATCTCTCTGCCTGGTATCATCCATTTCTGGTTGTGAGTGTTCCGAGTGAATCCTAATTCCTGTCTCTGGTTAGCAGTGTGCCCTAGAGACTTCTGATAATGAGCTCGGAGGTTAAAAAAGTGGAATGCCAGTCCCAGAAGGTGTTGTTGAGTTATGGATATGGGGGGGGGAGGGCTCCAGAGACCCAGTTAGGGCCAAACCTTTGGCAGAAGGCATATTATTCTCCTATTTGAAATGAAAGCTGTGCCATTTTGAATTGCTGCTAATTGGCACTCAATGGAGGAAGACTTCATAAGGACACCATTTCTTTCATATATTAGTCCCAGCAAAAAAGCCCTTTAATGTTCTATAAGCATCATAGCATTCACAGATATAATGAATAGATGTCCTTGACTTGGTTTATATTATCATAACTCAAGTTAATATAGAGATCTTTTTTCTTTTTGTGTTATTGATGATATTAAAAAGGCAATGCCCTGAAGGTTAACTCCTAATGAGTTCTGTACCTACCGTCAAGTTAAAACAGTCCACCATGTTAAATCTATCTCAAATACATTAATAAACTAGGCGCCCTTTTAATGCTTTACAGCCTGGGAAGTGTCACACACACAAACACTTCAAGCTTTATCTAATCAAAATAAAACATTGCACTTCGCCCCCACTAACATAGTCTATTCACATGGAGGTGCAGGCAGTGTAATGTAGTTGTAGTGTGTCCGCTTCACATTGTGTGTCATCACCAGCCCGTGGACTGCAGATGGGATTGAACATTTAACATTTTCATTTTCATTTTCATTTTCAGCTGCAAGCTAAAAAAGCAAATTGATCCATTCAGTTTAAATTACTGTGTCAGTCCACATTTCGATTAAATTCAGCAATGCAGACTTTAGGACGCGTTGACTACTTATTTCTCTTTTTGTAGGAGGCAGCATAGCCATACTTTGTCAGATATAGGAAAACAGTTTTAGCTGCAGTTTCTTGTAACTTTTTAGTTTTAAAGGGTTAGTTCAGTTAATTAAATCAAATTGATAATCAAACATATTGAACACTTAAAATTAAAATATTTGCAATTATGGCATAAAAAGCACCCAAACATCTTATTTACCAATTTGCTGCTGTACTTTGTCAAATGTTGGTCTGTGGCTTGAGATACTGTGGCAGTAAATCCACCTTGCCACAGTCAAACACTGATTCTGTTTGATGCCCAGTATGTGTCATAAATAGGAAGATTAGCAGGGAGGTGAGGCTGGGTCTCTGAAAATGGCATTATGTATAGTAGAGAATATGATATACATCAACTCTTTGGGTAATGGCACCGGATGTTTAATAGCTTTAACTGTAACACCTTATAGACAGTAAGTTATTGTGCATCAGTCTCGTGAAAGACTGTCTGGTAATAATGGATTACCCATTCATTCTGTATACATGAGAACTACCTCAAGTAGTTAGTGTGTTATCATTTTGGCTATATAGTAGTTTTGTATACTTAGAAGTTTATTATAGACAGTACAGTATAACCTCTTGTGTATTTCATAGAGGTTTTGTAACAACAAGGTAACTTAAGTTGTTTTTCTTCATTCTACCTTTTATTCAAATCATCATAGTTAGTTGCCTATTGATATGCATATTTGTAATATATTCTTTATAAAGAATATATTACAATATATTCTTATAGCCTTATCAAGCACTTAGCATTTTATTCAGTATTCTGTGTTCCTATAATAGCCTCCTCATTACTATTACTATTATTAAATAATAGATATTAGAGATTGATAGATATTATACATATAACAATGTATTTGTTGTAAACGTTTCTATTGAAAAATACATTCTAAAAAGGTATTACTAATGGTGTCACATTGACAGTTCGTTTGTAATCTTACAAGGACATGATCACCAAAAGTATCAAACTAAAATACAAAGAATCTGGTTAGTAGCTGTCTTCTGTAATTTAATATTAGTCTAGTACTAAGCTTTGATCAGCTAGATCAGCTCTTTGGACTTGTGTAAAGTACAATTATTATTACGATACTATCATATAGGTGTATGGTATTAGTTAACTTTAGTTATAGTCAGATATGACTTTAAGAAAAGCTAAATGTTTTCGATGTGGATGCATTCCGTTACTCTTCTGCATCTTTCACAGCACTGTCCATGTGAATTTCTTTAGAAAATGTGGTTACCTAAATAATACACGGACTCCTTTTGATGAATAATTCTCCTTGAATACCAGCTTCTCCTTTAATGTTGCCTTCATATTCTACTCATCCTTTCTCTTTCAAGATGAGCGAGAACAACAGCCCCCAAATCAAATAGTTGCCATAATGGATAAATAGTATGACTGCAGCTAGTTTATCTCGACATTTTATTCCTCAGCTACAAACCAGTTTCATTTTGTTGACATACCTCAGTTTTTTTATGCGGTTAATTGACGAAGGAAGATTGCAAGTGCTTTCTGTAAAGGTAATGTAGTGAAGCCCCTTGGTGGCTCTGTCTAATGAGGCTAATTATCCATTGTGGATGTCCAATCCAGACAGGCCTTTCTTTTGATTGCTTTGATTAATTACAACACACTGAGTGCTGCTCTTACAGCCTGTTAGAATGGCAGGAAATGAAAGCACTGCAGCTAACTGGCAGTGGCAAAGGACTTGCAGTCAGGAGAATACTGAAGAACTACAGCAGGATCCTCTACATCAACTTGGCTTCAGGTAAAATACCATTTAGTAGGGCTATCACGTCACTTTATCACATTAGTTGACAAATTAGGCCCTTATTGGAATCTCATTTACTATTTCTCTATAGAGATGTTTGCCTGTAAAATGTATGCCTAAAAACAGCACACCCACCTTCGAGCAGAAGAAACTCCTTAATTAGACAAATTATTTTACTGGCATTTACTTAATTGGGAAATATTTGTGCATAATACTCAGCTGGCAATGCCACAGTTTTCACATTAATACCACCTGACTTGATTGTTTCTCGATGAGCTACCGCGCAATTGTGTTTCATGTATATGCTTGCGTAGCGTGGTGAAATGAAAGGTGCCTCGGTGTTTCTTTGAGACCCTGGTTGAGATTTTTCCACATTACCAAGAAGGTAGAGGGCTGGATGCCGGTGTCATTAGCTGTGCTGGTGTTAGTACAGGTTCTCATCACTTCCCCTGGCTGAGCTCAGCAGCACGCAGCACATTAGCGGTAGCATGTCACTCTCAGCTGCATAAATCTTTGTCACACTCCCATGCACCAACTTGGAGAGCCATGAGTAAATTGATTGTTATAGTGCCTGGCCACCTTTTTGATTTTCAAGAAAGCTATTGTGAGCTCCCCGGGCAAGCATTTCACTGAACACATTTATATGATTGCTTATGATGATTTTCTGTGCACCATTTTGGTCATCTTTTTGAATAATTACACCTCATTTTATTGGGATAATATATGCATTTTGCATGTGATAACATTTCAATATGGCTATATTGTGAATGTGTGCTAATTCTTTGACAACTCACTACTGTAAATCCACTTTTTCCAAGATGTGACTGGCATTAATAGAAATAATAGAGGATTATCAATCCACATACCGGTCAGTTAGTTGAATGGTTGTACTGTGACTCATGGATGCATTTAACATCAGTGTAGCAGAAAGTAGCGGAAAATCCATCAAGATTTATGCTCTTAAGCAATAGACTGTCACCATAGCCATTTGGCTCCAGCATAGTGTGGAAAATCGTAATGAAGAGAGGCAAGTGAGGGGGAAAATTTCTTGACCTGAATTTTGTTGGTTTGGTGACAATGAGAAAGATAAGTGGTTGTGACAGTTGTGAATGATGTTCTGCCACGGGCCTGTGAGCTGTGCTGTGGCTAAATTGACTCCGTTGTCAAACACACTTTTCACGATGCCCAGACCTCCTGTGAACCATCTAATGCGGCAAATGGGAACCCTAATTCTTCATTAACTCAGAGGAAAAAGGAGATTTGGTCATGTAATTTTCTCCTCACTGGCTGTTTTAAAGATTCCAATAACCATGCATTTACAGATGACTGAGCAAGAATTGCTCCTCCCCTCCACCCACACCAACCCCCCGTCCTCTGCCCTCTCTTCTTCTCCACTTTTTACAACATCGACACGCCAGCTGTGAAACCTAGTGATGCTTATAGGCAGACTTATTGCCATGGTTATCTTTAATGACTTTGAAATGTATTGGCCTCGTTAATAAGCAGCGAGGTTATCAATTCCTCTAATTAGACTGCATGCTCCCCGAAGAAATTTCACATTAAAGAGCCAAAAGATGAGTCTGAGGCGAGGGACTCTCTTTGGCAAGAGGTTGGGGGGAGGAGGTTAGGAGGTGGTGGTGTTTGGAGCTAAAATTCAAAGTCTTACCCCGTCTGGGAGGATTAGCATTAAATCACTGTACCCCCGCTACCACCCAGATCCCATTTTAATTCAACACCCCCTATCCCCACCCTCCCCACCACCACCACACCTTCTTCCTCTCCCCTTGAAAATGACTGTTTCACTTACACATTATAGCTATCAGCGGATATGTGTGTGTGCAAAGGGGGGGGTGGGGGGCGGGGTTGAGGGGTGTAATCACAGCCGGGCAGGGCTGGGTGGCGGTAATGGGACATGAGCACTGCTGAGGTGTGTAATACGATCAGGAGTTACTGTCACAGAGCACTGATGTGCATATCTCAGGCTGACATGTTGAGGCCGCAGCGAGGCCATTTGGGTAAGCTTTATGTGGCGTTCCCAGGGGAGCTTCAGTCAGCTGCCAGCAAGGAATATTGGCCTTTTAGATGAAATGGATGCTTGCCTTCTGTCTTTGTCACTTCTCTGAGTCTGTGTGCTTGGCAGCTCTGAAATAGTCAGATGTACAGCATATATGCACGGCTTAGAGTGACAGAGCCTGATATTTATGTAGGAAACAGTGCAAAACAAAGGATACTGTGTCATCAGTAAAGACAAGTGAAGATAATTGTGATCCAAATGTTCATAATTATCTATGTAAATATGTACAGTTCCAAATTATATTTGATTTCCACACTCACTAGCAGTTCCATATTTTTTGCATAACTAGTAAATCCATCTGCCAATTACCTTTATAGTCCAAAGCATGAATGAGAGTAAGCCATGACCGCATTCTTCATACTGGTATCCTCTTAACGCTGATTGTTGCAAATTCGCATCACAACACTTCCGTTCAAACTGCAGCCAATGTGGCGTATGTATTTCCCCAATGCCTGTTTGTGCATATTCGATACTTACCCAGGAACCTTTTGCAAGCACTGGTTTCTCGTTTATGCTTGTTGTCACTAATTTGCATCATACCTACATCATACCTGAATTTACATCTATCTTCTGTGTTCTATAGACAAATTAAAAATCTCCAATTAATTGAGCATCAGCTTAAAAGCAAATGAAAACACAAATAAGTAATTATTTAATTGTTAATAAATAAATGAAACTAATAAATTCAGGCGTCAAGGGGTTAAGGCAAAGCTTATTCAAGTTGATCTCAAAATAACAGTGTGCAGCAATTGTTGGAAAATTTTAACATTTTCATTTTGGCCTAATGAAAATAACATTTGTGTCTGCATCTGCATCTGCAAATGTGCATACGATTTAACACGTGTGTCACCATCCATACACACGTGTGAAAACAGAGATTAGCTATAAATGGCTCTGATTTATTTGCGCCGTGTCCCCCAGCAGCCAGACTGAGCCTCCTGCAAATTTATAGCCAAATGTCACTTTTACATGATGGGTTTGTAACAAATATCTGCTGCATATTGTTAAATTAATCTTCCATTTAAAATTAATGGAGTTAGACTCCCCAGGTTCAATGTAATTTGGTGTTCACGGGCAGCAAGTAACGCAGTGTGAATACAGAATGAGTTGAGGCCAAACGGCCTAATCTTCCATCACCTTGAACCTGAGAGGAGAGGACGCCTCATCCAGCAGTGGCTAATGAGATTGTGCTCACCTCCCGGGAGAAAGAGAGACAGGGTGGGAGGAAGAGTCTGGTAGGAGGGAGTTGGCATGTTGGAAAGATGGAGGAGAGGAGGATGGATGTGTTGAAGCACGCCAAGGCGGGAAAAGGTGAACAGGATATGATGTGAGAGAATGATGGTCCAAGTGCTGGAAGAGGGACATAAAACAAGAGGGTGGGAGATGTATAGAACAGGTGCCTGATAGCAGCCTGTAGTTTTCCACCATGCGTCACCACTTCGCCTTGTCCTCAACTGTAAGTCCTGCTGCAGGACATGGCTGATGTATGTATGTATGTTTGGATCGAGCCAGGACATGTTGACATGAAATGAATTCTCCATCATTATTTCACAATCCTCACCCGGCCATGACAAACACAGAGGACATATTTCACATTTAAGGATGCACTACTCAGCAGGGGTCTGTATCTCCATAATTCATAAAATGAGAAAAGGTTCCCCTGTGCAAGCCATGCCATATTATTGTCAGAAAAACCACAGGGAATAGCTATCTGCTTCCACAGGCAGGGTTCTGCATGTCTGCTGTTAGATACAGATTTACATTCCTGTTACAGTGGAATAGGCCGGCCTAGGATTGCACTAGTGATGTTTAAACATATGTGAATTTGATGACAAATTTTATTCTGCAGCATAAAATCTGAAACATGTGCACACACTGACGCTCTCTTTTTCGTATTCCTGCTGTGGATATTGTTATATTGACTGTCTTTGCAATGCATTGCCCTCCAGCAGACGGTGGCAGCAGTGTGAGCCAGCCCTGGACTGAGCTCTGCCAGCATTTAGGGCTCATATCGTTGGTTTTGGATGGGTATGTAGCTATCCCGGCCAACTGGGTGGATTGGCAGCTCTGTCCTGTACAGCGCAGCGCTTCATCCCAAGATTGTCCCACTGTAAACACCATGACATTCAAAACACAGACATCAATTACATTTGCAGTATAGGTGGAGAGTGAAATCCCTTGGATAGTGTGTGAATTTGGAATACTAGTGTAGTCGCTGTATAGATCAAACAAGGGCAGATTAGGGGGAAATGTAATGGCACGAGTATACCTCCATATTTTATGAGTGTTTTCAGCTCTTCCATACAGACTGAAGTTTATCCATGATGAAATTAGTTTGCATAATATTTTTGCATTAGAAGCACAAGAAAACAGAATCTGTGTAAGGTTCGTTCTTTGTGTTCCTTCTTTCCGGTGTTGTATCCCTACTGGTTTTCAAACTCAACTGGCTGCTGTACACATGCGCCTGTTGTTTGCAACAGCTGTGGTCTGCGTCGGGCTTCATCCAGGGAAGGTCGAGGGAATGATCACCAACCCTCTGCAGCGCATCAGGTCGCTCCTGCAACCTCCTCTCCCTTGCTCCCTCTCCGGTAGACCTACTATGGGTTGTGTTGCCAGTGGAATGGCGCACTGGACAGTCAGTGGTTGTTCCCTCTGGCGGGATGAACTCCTGCTCCTGAATTTACGCATAGCCTAAACCATGTGTTACAGCAGCTGGAGGCTCTCTGCAGCGCCACGCAATTTTATAAATTCTTCCATCTCACGAAGAAAATAAAGGTCAGGTCAAAACTGCGTAGAGAGGCTGAACGAAAATGACCTGAACCTTTTAATCTGTGTATGATTCGTTAATATGCAGCTCACAGATTTTACAGTTCATTTTTGCTGTGAACCATGGGATGTACTGACTACTTGTTCTGCCAAGGTGCTAGTGAGTTGCAAACTGAACAGTGAGCCTCATGTTTTTCTAACTGAAAACCCACCTATGTTGATGTTTGAGCTCATTTTAATTACATTTAATCAGGCACCGCCCTCACCCAAGTGTATCTGCTGCAGGTTTATCAAGTGTAAAACATAAAGCTACACAAATCAGACACATTAAATATCAATATTGATATTTTTTCATTTTGGTTTTAAAACAGAAAACCAAAAACTGAGTCTGTTTTTTTTTTGTTTTCTGTTTATCTGTTTTTTTGTCTGTTTTTTTTAAATCTGATTTGGTTTTGAAACTAAATAATCAAAGAATGAACCATATATTGATTAAACAGTCATCTGTAATTAATATTTTGGTTCCTTCTGTTAAACTTTTTATGTCTAATCTGTGTCTAACTCTTGTCAGCAGGGATAAAGAACTGGACTCAAATCTCATTCCTAAACAAACCACTTACTCCACTGTGACAGAGGATTGATAGCAGTTTTCTTGCATACACTTCTAGAACATCCCAACCAGTAAAGTAAGATAGTTTGAATTAAAAATCAAAATAAAACAAAGTAAATTTCAACAATGGCCATTGAAAATGTATTGTATGTATGTAAGTCCTGGTGAAACTGATAAGCATTAGTCCAGCTTCCATACATTGAGCTACTGTTCATTTAATTAGTTCTGGACCAATGCCCATGCTGTTTACCTGCCTCTACCCATGTTTTTTAATCACTTGGCTAATGATATACTAATAATATTATTAATCTCTGCTCAGTTCTACATGCCTTCCCTCACTCATCATTAATACATTTTCATGAGGTTTCAACTACTCATTTCATTACACCCTCAGTACTTGTCCTTTCACTCCTTTTACTTGTTTCAAATTTTCCTTGGCTGGTATGTACTAATTGACACACCTACACACTCATTTGTTTGTCCATTCATTCACCGATTCCATTGATCCGTTCCATTGATCTCATTCTCATCATGCCCACGTATAATCAATGCACCTCTGTGTTTGCTAGTGTTGTGAAGCTAAGCAGCATGTTAAAAGACTAAAGATGCTTGACTTTTTTTTTTGTAAAAGACAACTGATACTCCCAGGCCGTCCTCCGTTGTGTAAGGTTGTCCTTTTTAATGTCAAGGCAGCTAATGAAACCCAAAATGGCCGTCACTGTTTACCATCTCTCTTGCGAATGTGTCTCGATGATCTTCCCCGCCTCTGAGCAGCCACTTGGCTCGGGTTCACACCTGTCGTATTTGAGCGATGGAGTGCCACTTTGTCTCTCTCCTCCGGGTTTTAGATGTCGATCGCTCAGGCACCCAGCATTTAGCCAGCGAGGATTGATCAGCAAATAAGTTGCTGTCGACCAGCTTTAAAAAAGATTAAAGATTTTGCACTTGTCAGTAAAAATGGACCGGCAAGCTACACTCTGATAATCACAGCCCCCCCCCCGCGCAACCACTTTCGCTCTTCCTCTCTGGGCCAAAATGTATTGAGTGGGCTGTAGGGGTTATAAAGTTCCAGCTGGCAACATTTGTTTAATTACTTAAATCCATTCGATCAAAGCTTTTCAAGCAATTATGTCAGTGCTTTCAAGGCCCTAACACGGCGATAAATGGATTAATTCAGCTGGACAAACATTCCCCTTTACAGGGTCATATGGGGGTCAGTAACAAGTGAGCTCAATGCGGGGGTGTTGTATTGAATTTACAAGTAAACGTGCTTTGTGAGCATAGACTGCGCAACAGTCTCAGGCATTAAGCGAGAATAGCAAACTTAAGGTTGTTCAGGTTGCAGTGGGGTCAAACCTGAAAATGGAGATGAGTAACATTCACCTTAAAGCTGTTAAACCAGGTCCTGCTGTCTCTCATGCCAAATGATGAGGGAAATAAGTGGTGCAAAAAGTAGTTTCTCTGAGGAATCAAAGGCTAAACTCCATGTCAGACAAGCTCCATCTCCATGTATCAGCATGCAAAAACACTTAATGTAGTTTTGTGTTTCTGAACACTGCCTCTTGGCATTGCAGTCATTATCATTTGTACCCCTTATATACTACCAAGTTTCATCAAAGATTCATCAAAGGTCTGGGAGCATAATTAACTTTAACCAATTTAGATGTGTTAGGTGATGTGGAAGAAAGACAAGCCGAAAGCCTTGAGTCCTGCGCGTTTTTCCTCAATATTTGTGGCTTTTGATCTCACTGCATCTTGCTTTTGCAATTTGAGCTTAATGAGTGCAGATACAGGTAATGGGTGCACTTCCAATTGTTGTGTCATAGCTCTCCTTGTTCAAGTGCATTACAAATTCTCTTTACATAGGTAAAGCACTGTGAAACACTGCCTTGAAATGACTTATTGGAGTTGGAATTCAGAAATCGTGATGAAGCTTTGAGGGCTGGAGCAAATTCTTGCTGTCACATGATACAACGACGTTTCCCACCTCCTCATGTATTACCTTGCAAAGCTGTCTACCTTGTACTGCTTTGCAATAAAACTTTTTCAGTGCCATTGTATTTATTTGAAGAGTAAAATTTTATTGCGAAGCATCATGAGGCAGCTGTAAACACAGCCTGCTGATAAACATAAACAATAGTACAGAGGGTTGGCAGTGTAGCACAGAGGATGAATTTTCCGCTGTGTTTTTAGTGACAGATGTTTGTAACTTTTACAGTTCAAAACATCTGACTTGAGGGGAAAAGAAAATAATGTTAAGGTATAATTATTTTTAACAACAACTGGTCCCCACCCTTACTGCTGACAGCCATTCAATAGATTGGTGACACTGTGTGGCCCGGAACTGTTACAATGTACAGTATAGTAAACTGAGGTATAGGTACAGTACAGCACTGTATCATCCTACTATGGTGACAATTTCTGTTGAAATAAAACAAAACACTTTGTCTTTAACTGTATATGATATAGAAGGTTAAACTATAAGTTAAGAGAAATACACAGTTATGATGTGGTGAAGGTATGGCAATTAATCATTAATTCATAAACTATGTCCCTTTATTTATCTAGAAAAAATTCAGGAATGATAGGACTCACTGCTGCGTTGCAAAGAACCCTCATATATATATTTGAACTATAACACTTGTATGACTCTACTAAATGTATGAATTGCTTTTTTGTGCTCCATACAATCACAGCTAATGGCAAGTTGCTGTAGATGAACGTGAAATCAAGAAAATATAAAAGAAATAGAGCTTAGCAACAATTGAACATACAATGCAAAACTTTCCGCTTCTCTCTTTGCTGCTTGTGTCACTCTGGTAAGCCCGTCGTACCAAACCCACAAGTTCAGTAGGGCAGCAGAAGGAGCCGGTTGCCCTGTGAAACCTTATCTCGTGTAGGGCTCACTCTCAGCGAGAATCTTCTCAAAGACACCCCTCCAATGCTTAGCGGGCCAGGGCAGAGTTCCCCAGGCTTCAGAGGCAGCTGAGACAACATCTAACAGTGGGATGAGAGGATAGTACACCTCTGTCCCCCCTCACAAGTTGTTCCCCACTGTTTGTCATCATGCCTCTTTGCCACTCGTCGATAGCAGAAGCATGGCATTGGACATAAAGAGCCCAAAGCTCTGCGCGGATCCAGGATGTGTTCACAAACGTGTTTTGTACCAAACACCATTGCTGGGAAAGGAGGGACAGGCAGTTCTTTCATTGCAGCTGTTTGTTTCTCACCCATTGTCTTAGCAAAACTTCTGAAGCTGTGCCTTGCAGATAGTGAGCTTGACTAGTGAGACAATGCGCTGGGGATGGGGGGCTGCGCAACGCATGCATGAGCAGTGATTGACTCTGAGTTATAGACTCCTCCTGGCTCTGATTGGTTGTTTTAACGTTGGAGCTGTGGTTTCTTGTAAATGGCATTAGGGGTATTAGGAGCAGTAGGAGGAGCCAGAGGAACCTGATTTTCCACCTGGCACATGATCAGCCTCATGTACTGCTGTCAGGATACAGTGACACTTTCAGCAAATATGACAAAAAGTTATATGTAAAAGTGTAAAGGTATATCTCGTCTGTTACGGTTCTCTGTCATCCAGGCTATAACTAGGCTTTTAGATTCTTGCTAGAGGCTTATACAGTTTAAAAGCCATAAGAGGAACTGTTGCCTTGTCTTTTTTGTTCCATGAAGGTATTGCTTTTTGTCGACGATTTTGGAAACCCTTCTGTTGATAAGATTAGACTCAGCCCTTTTATTCCCCAAGCCTTTAAACCTCTTTCACCTATTTTTCCTGAACATCACCTTTGACTCCGTCTCTGCATTCTGTATGCATCTGTACAGCCCAATTATCTATCCAAGGCTGATTGCAAACGCAATGTGAGCAGCACAACTAAAACATTCCCAGGACTGTCCTGGACTTTCAGTCCTTTTTTTATGTGTCACAATGCATGCAGCATCTTGCAGAAAATATTTTACAAAATGTACATATTTTAGCATTCTGCTGTTTTATATTTATATATTCTAATTGTTTACAAATTATATTGATAATATAGGATTCCAATCTAATTAATCCTTTAGAGAGCATTAAAAGAGGCTTATCTTTAAAGTGAACATGTCCTTCTTTCAGCTTTGCAATGCATTGACAATAGGGCTTAACGATTAATTGCATTCGTGGTATTATCGCAATATGATAAAACAAGATTTTCTAATCGCAAAGGCTGCGATTACACTCTGGTCACAAGACACGTGAGAGGAAACCAGTCTGCAGAGGAAGCATCAACTTTGCACGTTGTACCTTGACTTGTGGTTGTACAATGGCCTTAAGCTCGACAGAAGCTGACACTACAGAAATTTAGTATCACACTGGGAATGAAAGTCGCACTCGCCACCACCCGCGGGTAACCGTGTCCACTGTGGCGGACAGGAAAATTGCACAACAGAACGTCACGTGTAGTAAGGTAAGCATATTGTGCCGATCGGCGCCTGCGTCACATACACATCAACCAGTTAGGTCAGGAAATATCTGTGAAATGGCGTTTCAAACCAAACTCACAAGCCCGATATTTTTTGTTTGCTTGCTGGCAAATAGAAAGATGGACTCCTAGGAGATTTGACCTGACTCATAAATTGGTTGTTTAACTGTGGGTTTTGTATTGAGTGCTTACTGTAGCCTATAACACAATTTGGTGAACTTAGTATTTCTTGTTCTCTGTAGGTAGGCCAACCTGATGATATTATATCATATTATTTAATGCCATGACTTGACTCAAATTATCATATTATTATAATTTGATACTTCTTTTCCACTATTGCTGATAATAATAATTCATGCAATTCATGCATCACCTAATTTCATCATAAGACAGGCCTGGCCTACAAGAAAGAACACTGTATGTTAAATCTATGTAATATTGTCTTGGTCATACTATACACTGAAGACAGAAAGTAAAGAGCTTAGAGACAGACATAAGGCTTGATACTATATATATTGTGATATTAGGGACACTTCAGCTGTGAGAGAACCTGCTCAATCAACACATAGGAATATGTATTTGTTAAAAAAAATATTTAACTTAAAATCTATGCCAACAGCAACAGCAGCATGTGTGTTATTCAGTGGATGAAGTTGTTAACTCCTCAATCTCTTTCATGGAAACAGATATCATCTCAAAATGCCCACCTAGTGCACAAGGAGTCAGATATATAATTCTATCAACTTGCCCAGTGAAAATTCGATTTCCTGTCAAATTTTACCTCATTCATTTTTCTCATTTACTTACTTCATCTTTTTCTTTTCCAAGCCTCACAACTTTTGATTTAATGACCTGCTTAATGATCGGCTCTTGGGGGAGTTTCCAAAGACTAAGTGCAGATTCACATTTTAAAATGCAGGCTTAGCAGTGGCAATCTCCGCTGCCAAAAATGGATTTTCCCCGGTGTCCTGATGGTGAAGTAGTTAAGCTCCCTGTTGCAGCCCATCCAAGCATTTATGTTCTGCACTTTATTCTTCCTTCTCATTCTGTCTTTCAGTCTGTACTAAATATGCCAAGAGAGGAATTGCAGAGCTTTCTCTCCTGTCATAGATTAAGACATGACTACTCTAATTATGTTAAATTTAAATTAGATTAAATTAAATCTTTGTTGTTAGTTGACAGTGAAGCTTGACATTCTGTTGATCATGAGAATACATACTACTGAATGTCTTTGCCTTATTATAAACCAGTGGAGCTCCTGGAGGTGTAGTAAGGAAATATAAATGAGCAGGGCCTTGAACACATGCTGGATGTAAACTCCCCATAGAGGAACTGGGTATTGCATTGCATAGTGTGAAGAAATTCTCCTCAGCTTACACTGGGATCAAAAGAAACAGGAGGAAAGGGCCTTGAAACATTTATGAGATGTGACGGATCTGACCTGCGGGAAAACATCCTTGATCTGATTGTAGAACTCGGAGTGGATCTGCTCTGTCCCAAGATGCTTTGAAAGGCCACAATTAGACCGGGAGCCTCAGTGGTTTCCTTAATTTATACCCCTTGCTGCTGACATGTACTCCTGTCCAGCAGAAAATACTCCAGCCTCCCCCAGTGAATAGCTTGTGGGTGACAAATAGCTCCTGCTTTACACTCCATTTGGTCTAAGGCAGCTCCCACCCTCCTCCCTGTCTTCCCCGCTTCCATCCTTGAGCCTCCGTCATACTCTGCCCCTCCTGTTTCCTCTCCAGGCGCTGACCTTTCAGATGATGCCTTTCCTGGCCTCCCTGGCCGGTAGCTCCGCTGGGAGCTATAATGGACTCAGTGTTAATTGCCTGTTGAAGGACAGAGACAGTTCTGCACAGCCTGATTGTGGACTCCCTCGAGAGTGTGGCTGTCTGTTTGTGTGATTGTTGCTTTAAAGCAGCACGGCTGGAAAATTCACCCAGCATGAGTCAACACATACAGTGCTGTAGACAGTCTCAGTGCACATAATACAGATGGATTATTTGAAATTTTAACATGTACACATGTCATTTTACTGAAGACTGAACTTCCTTGACATTTGTGTCTGTGGAGAGAGACATCAAATTGGTCTGGTGACGCAACAGTGTAAGTCTTTGGATTTTTCATTCCTGCACATTTGAGTGGATATTGAGGTTCCACTTCGTCCTTTTGTATCAGTACTTGCCCCCACAAAGGGGCACTGCATGTGGTTCACATCAACTTGGCCTCCCCTTGTGGCCTGGATGTCAACCTAATTCATAGCCACAGACAAGAGCAAGAGAGGAGAGATTTATCACCCACTCCCTGGATTATTTTTTTTAACTGTTATTCAGGGGAATTGAGTTGGATGTAAGGTTAACTCCTTCAGCCCTGTGATTCTTGAGGGTCATTGAATAATTCTTGTCTACTGTGCTGCCATTTCCATGGATACAGCCCCTTGTGTACCACAGCCCTCACACATAGTTGAAAGGATAAAGGTCTAGGATTGAGCGAAGCCATACCATTTCCAATGCCAATAAAGGGCATCATTTCCACCATTTTCTGTTTATTAGCATACCTGTAAAAAGCCTCAGTATGCCACCTGACCTCCCATTTTAGGTGTCCTGTCAGCCTGAAGAAGGAGAATGCAGTTCTAGAGATGAGCTTTTAAGAAAATGTCAGGAGGAGCATCCAGGTGAAAACTCACCATTCCTCACTCCCACACCTAAAGAAGAGCCTCCATGTGCATTGCCCATGGCTGGACCTTGATCTCCGTGGTTTGAAGTTGAAAGTAGGTCCCATGGCCCTGGCGGCCAGAGAGTGATTCCTGCTAGATAAGGACCCCCTTTCATCCCTTGTTCATCTCTGAGCTGTGCTGTCATGGTGAGGCTGATTCGCATGAACAGCTTGCCTCCTGGGCAGCCCAGGCCAGGAGACGGCCATGCTGGGGATTTATTTTGACATGCTGCCGAATTCCCGCTAGCCATCAATGTGGAATTTCTCAAGAATTCTGAGAATTGTCCATGACAGCCATAAATGTTTTGCCACAGCCATGAAGTAAACGCGATAGTGCCCGCTTTGGCTTTGATACAGTACATATTCTCAATTTTGACTGATATCCTGTTATAAGAGCTGGGAGAGCCATATTGGTAAGTTTTTATTTCTGTGTCATGCTGCTGTTTATTAGTAGAGGCGTAGAACTGGAGGACCGGTGTTAATTTTGGCAGCTGTGTTAGTCTTTGGACGACATATTTTTGTCACATTTCTGTCATTTTTATCCTTCATAGTTTTAGTTGACAACATCTCAAAACATTTATTCAAATTTTGGTCAATGAAAAGTCATTACATTGTAGTCAGCTTTTAGCCAAAAAAAATGTTTTTCTCTTTAAACTAAGTCAGCTAGGCTAATACAGTTAATAGGAAATTGGAATCATGGGGACAGTATCAAGTGTTGATATTTGTAAAGCAACAAGTGTAGCCAGTGTGGTTCTGCAGGACATCAGGCAGCATACAGCTTAGCCTCTAAAAAGGCCAGAAGACTTTGCATCCTCAGAAGCTCCATGTTTGCAGATTTCTTGTTAAACTGACAGTTTGATCGGGCTGCTTTGTAGCTTGTACTTACAAATATTTTTGTTACAGTTATTTGCTGGCTTTTTTCAGGCAACATCACCTGGGGTTCTGAGAATCTGCACACGTCAATCAGTGACAGGGATGCATTGTTTATATTTTGACAGACAGACTAGATGCACAATTGGGGGACAATAATGGTGGCTGATAGCCACATACATTTTGTCATAGTTATTATCAAATCATCATCTTCACCATCATCATCATCATCATCATCATCATCACCATCACCATCATCTAGTTTTAGCTCATCAACGCCTCATCTTAGTCATGGAAGAAGTCTTGTTAATGACTATGTTCATCATAGTTTTTGTTAATTGAAGAGAAAGGGGACCGAGTATGCAGGACCCTAATGTGAGGAGGGCCCAGAATGATGCTAGAATAAATAGCTGTGGATGTGGAGAGGGGCGCGTAGAGACTACCTATACAGGGTCCACAATTTTGTGCTATGCCCCTGTCTATCAAAAATTAAATATTGGACATCATCTGTCCAATATTTATTTAGTAACATATTACATTAAATAAATTATGCACTGTATAGAGTGAGGGGAAAATGCTACAATCCTAAAATCCTACAATTACAATTCTTCTGATGGACTTTTTGTTCCTCATTTCCAAAGCTGTCTCAAAATACCTGGCTAACTTGTGTTGTGTGTCTGTTTATTTCTCTCAATTGACCATACATTTCTCTCTTCACTAATTCTATAATCCCAACTTTTTTCCATCCGTTCAGTTTTCATTATGGCCTTCACCCACCGTCATAATTTTCAATATGTGTATCTTTTCGCGGGAAAGCAGCAGTAAGTGCCTAAAAACAAGCTCGAGTCAACTGGAGATGCTTAATGTTTTCAAAATCCGTTTTGGTTAAGTGGACATGATAAATCATTTCCATTACGCACATGACTAATCTTTTTTAATTTAGCTGGGGATTCAATTAGCTGGTGTCTGATGGGAGGACTGGGGGAGGAAGAAAGGTCCACCATGCTACATACAGCAGCATAATCACATTAAAAAGCCATGAAGGGGCCCTTGTTAAGACCAAGAAATCACCTTCAGTTAGGACAAGAATAATATGAGACAACATATACCTCATGGGTAAAGTCAGCCACAAGCTTGAAGACCAGTTTAGACTTAAAGTTTAATGGCTCACATTATCTTATTGTGGGGAACTTATTTGCCGCTTACTTTCAATAGCCAGTTCCATCATTATTCTACATTAATACTCATAGCTGGTGGATACTTCATTCAGCTGTTGCTGGCAACAGCCCCTCCTACATGCTGAAGACTGAATCTATCATTTATTATAATCTTGATGAAGATAATGCCGACACAAAGCTTACAGTTAAAGTACATTAATCCAAAACACTATAATCTGTGGACTAAACACTATCCATAACCCAAAAGAAAAAGAATACATTCAAAAAACTACATAAATACAATGAAAAATGACAAATGACTTTGGCCTATCTTTCTGTCTGGTCTCTGAATTAAAAACAAAATGAGAGCAATGACGGTTTGTGTCTTTAGAGTAGCACTTTACTGCATCTGATTCAGAGCTGTGCCATGCAACACAAACACTGATAGTGTTATGTCAGTTATGTAAGACCAAAGTAGCAACTGCATATTTTTTTTAAAATTTATAACTGCTGCTGTAGTTATACAGATTGTATATAGAATGTATATAGATGTACCGTGGTAATCTTGATTATCAGTACATGACGCACCACATTGGCTTGAACATATGGGCTTTATGTTACTTTTTGTTCATACTAAACGCTCTAGTGCTCAATCTTTTATATGTGTGGATGCAGTATTCTATATTAAATGTATTCACTTGATTATTCTGCTTTTTAAATACTCAGTCTATATATACTCCTACTCTATACATCCTTCTAGTCCTATCCACAATCCATCATCCTTTGTGTGAGGTGACTACCTAGGAATCAACATGGTGATGGTAGCAAAAGGCAGATTTGAAAGGAAAATTTGATTTGTCCATGCTCTAAGCTCTTGCATTTCTCTCCCTCCTGCTCACAAGGCAAATTGAAGTAACGGTTGTCGATCAGGAGAAAGCGGAGCAGAGGCTGGGGAGGGTGACGGGTTTTTGTCTTCAATCAGCATTACCACGCCTGTTTAGTTTTTTGTTAAAGCAATGGAATCCATCAGCAGCCGCCTATAAGAACTGTAAGAAAGCTAATAGCAGGTGGCGGTAGATGTGAAATGGGCCTTTGGATGGAGCAGCCACGGAGAGGATAATGCAGCCATTCAGGCTCTCTCTAGCAGGGGCCCCCTTTGTACTCTGAGCCTGACATGCTACTTCACTGGGGCTCCTGAAAAGGTCCATTTTGTTCAATTTGTCTAAAAGCCACTGACTTATGTGACAATTTAAAGACTCTGGATGTTAAAGTTTCCTTAACCCACCAACTACTCAATGGCTTTTTTGTCTTGCCCTGTGATCTGTCCGTCATTCACACATCATCATATGAAAAAGACAAGAGTTGAAAGCTAGAAAGAGGGCACCCTGGCTCTAGCTCCTAACAGATGACCAGGGCACTCTGAAGAGGCCTAGATGACTTTAATTCTGTGTAAAGTGCAAGAACAAGAGAGAAAGAGAAAGTTGGATTAGGTTCCCATTTAGTGCTGGCAAATGTGTGTCCATTCCACATGAGGTATACATTATTCAGCAGCACCGATTGACTGGACTGTCTCCACAAGCGAGCCAAATGTGACTCTTCAGTTTGCAGGAAAGCATATTGTGATCCCTGATGAGGCTGACAAATGTCTCAGAGCCCTAGATTACATACATTTAATGATGAGATGGAGATGTTAAGATTTTATAATGGAAGATAATCGCATTGTGGCTTGAACATCATAATTTAACTAAACTTTGCAATTTAATTACAACCTTAAAGCTTTAGTCAAAGTGATACATGTAAATAATACCAGCAATGGTTCCACAGGTGACATCATGTTGTAATTCTGTGGCATGCCGTAAAACTGTGTGCTCTCCCCCTCCTCCTCCATATTCAACAATGAGACAGTCAATACGTTATTGAAGTGGGGTCCCTGTGCATTGAAGCATCTCGACATGGATACAGTGACGTCACCCACATGAAATGTAAATCATCTCCACAGAGCCTAGTTCCTCTCTCTAGCTTTTGATTAATTATGACTGGTTAACCATAGAACTGTCCCTGGAGCACATGCAGAACAAGAGCCACACAATGGAGGTGCAGTGAACTGTTAAAAGCTATTATGTCTTTGAAATGAAATGAACACTGAGTTAAGGTAAAGCAGTGTACTGTGAAACAATGTAGGAGTTCAGGGTTTAAATAATGCCCAGCACTCAGGTCTAATACCTAAACAGGATTTAAAATACATAAACAAAGAAAATGAAGTGAAATACAATACAAGGTACAGTCTGAACAGAACAAAGTTTTCAGTCTGTGATGAAGATGTGGAGAGCAGTAGCTTGCCCCCTCTCGTGGTGAGGGAGTAGCAAGCATAGTGGACTGGCTGAGGTGAATGGTTTGACTGTGTCCTGGATGTAGGATGGATCTGAGGCTTTTGCATTACATTAAGCAAGTACCAGTGTCTTCAATCAGATTTAAGCAGCCACCTCCTTGAAGTCCAAGCAGTGGACACCACAGAGTGATTGGTAATAAAGCGGTCATGACTGGAAGGAAGAGCAGCTCAGTCTTGTCAAGACTGAGCTTCGGGTGTTGTGAAGACAGCCACTAAGAGATGTCAGCCAGTCAAGATTCATGCTTCCACCTGGGTTTCATACCAGGGAAAAGACAGAATTAGTTGAGTGTCATCTGCATAGCTGTGGTTGGAAAAGTATTGTGAGTCAATAACGGAGCCATCTGACTTAGTGTAAAGAGAAAAGAGGAGAGGATCCAGAAAAGAACCCTGAGGGACCACAATAGTGAGGCTAAATGGTTCAGATTGCCTCCAGGTTACCCTGTAAGTGTGGCCGTTGAGGAAGAATGTTAACAGGGAGAGTGAGGAGACTCCCAGTTATTGGAGGGCAGAGAAGACGATCTGGTAGTTCACTGTGTCAAACACTGTGTCAGGCTTTCGCATCCTGAAAAGATGTCGAAAGATAGTGGTTTTCCTCATCTTAGTCTTTAATAACTTTCCTAATATGTGCATAATACCAGGGTAATTTACTGTGATACTCTGCTTACTGTGATCCATAAAGCTATTATATTTTTCCTGATGTTACTTTATATTGCAAGAATCCCTGTTCTTGTTTTAACTTTACCTCTATCATCTCCAGCTGTTGCTTTACTACTGTCAGAGGAAAATTCCAACAGAGTCAGATGGAAAAAGTAAAATTGTCCCCACTGAAAATTTAGCTCAGTAAGGTGCGTTGTAATGTCATATTGGGAAGAATTGCCATAGTTGTCTCATTTAAAGTGATAGATCATGATTATCAGTTCAGTAACACGTCTCTGTGAGTTGTTTCTAGTGGAAATTTATCAACAGTGTGAGTGCATGGCTTCGAAGAGGTCAGACAAACATGCATAAAGAGTTCACATCAGGGAATTGACACTCCATAAGGCAGTAATGTTCCTGAAATGATTTACATATGTTAAGTCTATAACATGTTGCTAATACATTTACTGCTCTCAGAACGAGCCTGATACATGTAATCCAAGTTTTGATATCTCACTCAAGGACACATCAATGTGGATGCCCACAATGAAACTGTAGGTGGTGTAGTGGTTAGCACTGTCGCCTCACAGCAAAAAAGGTCGTGGGTTCAAACCCCAATTTCCCCAGCCTTTCTGAGTTTCCGCGTGGGTTCTCTCTGGGTGCTCCGGCTTCCTCCCACCATCCAAAGACATGAAGGCTAGGTTAATTTGTGTCTGTAAAATTGTGAGTAATCCTATGTGTGGTGATGGACTGGCAACCTGTCCAGGGTATACCCCGCCTTTCGCCCAATGTCAGCTGTCCCCGCGACCATGTACACAGTATAAGCGGTTGACAATGGATGTATGGACAAGCTAACTGGATCTTACTAATGACCTCTGCTTAGGCAACAGTATTCAAAAATACACTAAGTTGGGTTTTCAGAGGTTTTCGATGTTGCATTGCTACGGAGTCCAGGAGTGGCCATAGAGAAGAAAAATAATCCCCACATTTTTATTAACTTGTGCGCACAAAATAAAATTCATTCCCATGTTTTGATCAATTTGAGTTCACAGGATTAGTGTACAGAGAGCCAACAAAACATACTAGCCTTGTTTAGAGTGTGGAGTAATGGAAAATGTTGTTCTCAATGATTATAAGTCAACCTAAAATATTTTGTCGAAAAGACAATTCCGTGTGTGTGTGTTGAAATGTTAAGTTGGCCCTGAAAGGGTTAACTGGCAGAGGCAGACCTTGCTTGCTCTCTGGATAAAGCGATTGATCTCAGGGGCTGAATATTTCATGTGGTAATTAAAATTTGTAGGTCAAGTCTCCTATGACACCTATTTCTATTGATATGAGGGAAAGCAGTGGTGCCTCTCTTTAATGCGCCTCCTTCACCCAGCTGAGATTTAAAGGATGAAGGGTGACATTTTCCCCCATTTTGTAAATTAATGCAATTGATCTGCCTAACAAGAACAAAGTTAGGTTTCTAAATACTGCATGATAAAGAGATTAAGCCTTTAAATGGCTTTCCAAAGGCAATCTTTATTGCAAGCCCTAAAGTAAGGGCATTGAACTTTCAATTAGAATTTCTAATAGGCTATTGACTGGAATGTATTAAATGTTGCTACACAGCTATATAGATCCAGAGAGGGGATTTTTCTCGATCCAGGGTACATGACCCCAACATTCCTCAGGGTGAGATACACAAACATTCACCACAATCACCTGATGTGTGTGGTGACTGAGTTGAGCATGTGTTATTTCTGTAAGTTCACATGGTTCCCATGGTAATTGCTAGATGTGAAGGTGTTTGTAGGTCTTTAAACAGCATTATGCTGGCCCATCTTTGTAATCTATGTTAATTTCAGTAAAGCCTTTTGATCCTTGATCCTTTTATTTGTGGCCAGGATTTTTTTTAACTCCATGTCAGTTTAGATCATTCTTTTTCTTCGCTAAGCTTTGATGTTGCTCCAGAACCTTTTGTTAGTCTTCATTTCTGAGGTTCTTTGTATCCAAGCACACAAAGCTGTTTCTAATTTTCTGTGATTGATCTCAGGGTCTAAATCTGCTTTAATTGCCTCTAATGCCATATTAACTGTTGTCAAAATATTTTTACTTGTCATCCTAATTCAGCTTGCTACTCCTAGAACAGCATGGTCAAGGAACATTACATCTGTTTTTCATTGTCTCTTTCTCCCACTCTTCTATGCCGCTCACTTTTTCCACCTCCCAGCCATAATCTTCTCTGCCTTTGTTATTCCCAGCCTCTCTTTCTTTCTGTTACGCACACATTGTAGCTGCAGGTGATTATAAGCTTTGAGAAAGCTGCATCAGGATACAATTTGTCAGGGCCTAACAGCCCATTCTGTTCTGAGGGGGTTAACATTCTGTTTGTGTTACAGTGCATTCAAACTCTAATTAAAACAACATTACATTCCCCATCTGCCAATCTCCCATAATCTTCTTTAATTGCTGTAATTAAACTATATTTACATGTGCAAAATACTTGTAATTTAGCAAATTGCACTCTACACTCTGCACATTTAATCAGTGGCGTTGCAGTGGAATGGAGTGATTTCAGTGTTTTGATTTCAGCAGTGGGCTTGTTCTGACGGGGTAAGTGGACCTCTGCCTGAGGTCTCGCTCAGGTTAGGAAAACAAGCCATTGGAGAAGTATTGTCACTGGGCTCTGACTGCAGCTCGTGTGGCTAATTATAAGCCTGAGCTCCCTTGCGAAGCCAGGCAGAGCTTAGGTATGTGTTATTGTGAGTTTCTACAGTCTACAGTGTGGCCTAGTGTACTGCATTCATAGCTCACTCCAGCTTGGCTCTGATTGACATCAACCATCCCCTTTCATTTATTCAAAATGTAAAGTGAATTTGCTGAGATGTATTTGCCACCCAAACAGAGACAACTGAGATGAGGCGGTAAATACCTGGGAATTAAACCTGCAGCTGGCTTTGCAACTGCTGCTGTAATGAAAACGTCAAGGACTGGCTCTGACTGAAGAGGAACAGCATGCTTGCTTTCAGATTAATGTTATTAGATAGGGATTAATCTAGAAGAGGGAATTTGTCAAGTGGTGGCTTTATATTAGCATCACTAATAAGCTAGTTTTTTAACACCCCACATGATGACACCATAAAGACTGCCTTGTGGTTTGGTCATTACCACTAAACACTGGGGCCACAAGCTGTCACTCAGACAAGCTGATATTCATCCTTACTGTTTGTAGTTGGTCCTACAGTAAGTACAGTCATTAGAAAAGTCTCAGTTAAGGTTCACAGCCTTGTCGGTCAGGTCAGTGTGGCAGTAGTTTTAGTAGCATAACCATGTCATCGTGGCTAAATTACGTTCCTGTGTGCCTGGATGAGAAAAGCCCCAATCAAGCCAGATGGAACCAGATGTAAAAGCTCAGCAACTTAGAATCAGGGGCCCTGGACGACCTTCCCCTCCCACCTTCAGGAGCTGTCAGGTGGAGGCAGACCTGGCAGGAAGAACCGCTGCTGAGAGAATTGCTGTGCTTTTGCAAGAGTTTCCCCGTCCTGTTAGAGCTGCTTATTAACTTCAAGCCAGCAGTATGCACATCATTAGGACGTACCACACAGGAAAGCGAGAGAACTGAAGGGAGATTTTGCAGAAGAACTATCTGTACCCAAACACAGTGCTTAGACTCAAAATGCTCGCTTGGTTTCAATGAAAACCCTTTTCAGGGTATTCTTCATAATAGATCTTTCCCCAGTTCTTCTAACTGGAGTTTTAATTGCTCATCCTATTACTGCTACTTTGTGACTGACATACAAATGATGGTTTCGTCTGCTTGGTTTGACTATAAAAGACTGTAGCTGTCTGTAGCTCTCTGAGTTAGAGAAGATGTTTCAAAAGGAGAGTAGAAGCAGCCAGCGGGTAGTGCAGTGCAAATGATGTTATAAGATGGACACAGCCCCAAATCCTCATTAGCTGACACGTAGTTCCTCTTAATTAGTTTCCATTCACTGTAATTAGCATGGATGAGGCTAATCATCTGATGTGAAAGCAATCTAACGCATGGGATACAGCGTCCTTGGCCTCACTTTCATTTCAGGTTCACAGAAATGTTTTTCTTCAGGTGGTGTTACTTTTTTATGAGCTTTTTGTGAATACAAGGCAGCATTTATCCGCTTTTTTTAAATGGGATGTTTTATGTCTCTAATAATACAGTACTGTATATTTAGCTCCAAGTAGACATTACTGTAAGGGAAATTAATTTCTAGTACTAATTCATCAATGAATAATTCATCCAAAGTGTATCTTTGCAACAGGATTTGAAAGAACGTCAATCAATATTTGATAGACCATATATTTTGGCGATGCCATTTTCAAGGCCTTACATGAATGAGAGGAGAAAATGTGGATACTGCGTTGACAGTGCTGTGATGTTTGAGGCTGTTGTCCCAGATCAAAACAAATGTGTGTTGTGTACCACAATGGAGCAGGACCACAAGTACAACAAAAGGAAGTGATTGAGGATTGCATTGTTGGAAGCACCTTCTGTAGCAGAATGATTGATACTCTCGCTCTGCCTCTCAAGCCCTTGAGAGAGATATTCCTCCCACTAATGTTGCATGTGCTGCCAATCATCCTTTGTCTTCCACTGGTTACCGAGCTCCGATCTCTCAGCTCTTCCATTTTTCCTCGACGTGTCTTTGTTTTAAAACTGACGTGACTTTCTTATTTATACAAACTTTAAGACAACTGAATCGGGGATCATACAGTTTGATGGCTAACTGTTATACTGGCTGGGGTTACACAGGATATGAGCTTTTGATTAGATTTTCTGCCTTGTAGATTTTAGTCTTCTGCTATCTGTGTCTTTATTGATACCAAATCCCACAAGTGATCTCCTCAGATCTTAAATGTGTATCCACTCACCACAAAATGTCCTTCAACCTAATCTTTTGGCCGCAGACAAAAGGATGCGAGTACTGGATAATCCAGGATAGTAAAGTCTGATTTTCCTAGAGTACCGAGGGCACGTTCTCCCTCACTCGGCTCCTTCAAGCTGTAGATTTTACCCTGATCTAAAGCAGAACCCTGTTTATCCCCTCCACTCGATCTTATTATGACAGTGATTATTTAAGACTGAGAAGATCTGGATGGGCCCACTGTAGATTAGATGTGCATAGACCAAACAGTATCGTATTTCTGGCATTTTAACATCTTTCTGTCATTCTCTCATTTCGCTGTCTCTTATTATTTCTTTCCTAATATGCCTTTGCTTTCCCGCAGGCTGGATCTTTTTTGTGAAATGGAGTGTTTGGCATGAACTTTTGCCATATGCCTGTAGATTTGCCAAAAAATATTCAGAGCAGCTCTTTTCTTGCGCCAAGTATTTGGCCATCTGCTTAAGTCTTTAACCAGCAGCATCCAGGGACTTCATCAAGCTTGAACTGTGAAGTCAAATGGTTTTCTTCAGCTCCCAAATCAAGCTAGGCACTGCTGTGCAGATTTACTGCACTGGCAATTCCAAGCAATCACACATATATTTTATTATGCAGTACATAGTCGCATTTATGGGATTTACACTTAATGACAGCCAGGTTTTCCCAGAGCTGTTTTTATGTGGTTAAAATTACATTAAAGTGGAATTAGACAAAGTAGTCTCTTTTGAATTCTTCTAAATCACTTTTAGAAATAACATTTAGCAGACAGGAAATCTATTTGTATTAGTTTGAAGGTTGTAAGTGTTAAGTATCTGCAAATGAGGGTGCAGACAAATAGCTAGAACAGCTGCAATAGTAATTTCCCAAAGATGTCTTTACTAGCTCTGATCTACCTCTGGAGTTTATACTGGCCACACTGCCACTTGCAGACTGAGGATTTTAAAGCAGGAGACTCTGCTGAAGAATGTGCTGCTCGTCAAATCGGCAGAGAAGAGGAGATAGCTTTTCTATGGGGGTGGGGTTCATTATGCGGCACACAGGACACCATTATTAGCCCCATTACACACACTGACAGCCGCACATTCATTCTCCTATACCTGCTTTTTAAAGCCACCAATAAATAATGAGTGCTGCTACTAGCCTCGTCTTGGAGGAAGGGAAAAAGGTCATTATAGACCAGGCCTCCATTTGTCAAAATTATTTCATAATCTCAGGTCATGAGGAGGGTTTTTGCTTTAGTTAATTGCAGATCGGACCGCTGAACATAAATTTCCATTAGCAATCAATTTGCTACTGTGCAGATTCTGACCCTATATGCTCTTTGTTGTGAACGTCAATGACAGATATAGACAAGCAGAGACACACTGCAATAGTGACTGCAGGAAATCTAGAAAGACCGTATGTTGCATTTGTTGAAGTACAATAGTTGGGAAATAGTCATTAGGCAGCGAAATCCTGTGAATTTTACACTTTGCTACAATCGTCTACACTACATTGATGGTCTTCACACAGAAGCTACATTGGTGGATATTCTGCCACTCCATTGTGATGTAGAGGTCACAGTGCCATCCTGGTTAAATGTACTCTGACTGGTAATCGGTCGTGCTGTGCAATATAATTACCCCAGCTTTTATCAGAATGACCTCATCTGACAAACTTCCCTGGTGGAAGGAGACACCTGAGAGCTTCCACACTTCCTATCTGCCCTTGTTTTATCGAAAAGGCCCCGCCTGAATGGATAATAAAGCCCCTGTTCTCCCAACAGACGGATAATGGAGGGTGGAGTGGTCCTCTTTGGCAGACTATTGCCTCTTCCCTGCACTAGAGAAACCAATACCAGGCCTATCGGCTGATATATGACACTAATACACAGGCTGACTGGGGCCCTAAACAGAAAAGAGGGATTGTTCCAACTTTCGACTGGCTGTAGGATCCATGACTCACAGGTACCGCACTGTCTGGCCCCTGAGACCGCTCTAATTGCTTTACATCTGTACAAAGGTTTCTTGTAATCGGGCCTTCTGCCTCCATTTGTCTTCCTTTCAGTCTCCTAGTGAAGGCCTTAATTGGTCTTAGTGGGGCTTTTTTTCCAGTTAGCTCCCGGGCCTGAGCTAGTAGAAGACTTTACCTCGGGGGGCAATGGGGTTTGCTGGCTGCTAGTGGTTGGGGAGGTTGCAGAAGAGTGGAAGTCAATACTTCTTTTACCTCTAACACGTTAATTAATGCTCTCCGGAGTTTTTTCCTCATTGCTTCACATAGGGGGGGGGGGGGTTGAGCTCCTGGGATCCACACAAGAATCAAGACTTGTACAGCTTTGTGAGAAAATCTCCCATGCAGTCTCCAGTGGCCAATCGATGTTTGCTGAGAATCCAGTTCTTTTTTTGTGCGTTGATTGTTAGTGCATATTTTTCTGCCTGCGTCTCTGTGACTGAGGGCTCATCTACATTCAATGCATCTGTTGCTTGTAAGTCTTAGATGCTGTCAGGCACATTTTAAAGTTAAATTACTTGTCCTTTTGTAATGAGCTTCGGATTGTGCACAAACACGAGTTAGCATTTTCTGTGTAGATATTCTAAAACATATTATATAATATTTGTCATAGACAGTTGACATTGCAAATTCATCGTCAGTATGTTTACATGCTCACACATAACTTGATGAGTGTGAATATTCAGATTGGGACCAGGGTTTGAGATGACCTGAACTCCCTACTGTTAAGTTTATATGATTTCATTCATCACTGAATGTCAACAGAAAACATTTTACTTGTGCTCTAAACTAAGATAAGGGAGGGAAAGTTTTTGTTTGTTTGTTTGTGTTTTTACGACCCGTTCTCACTCCCTGACTCATCACATATGGACGCAAGGCGCTGCGTCAGTTTGAAACACACTAGGGAGTTAGGACGCCCTATAGCGTCATAGTTTAACGCAGTGGGGGGAAGCCCTGTTGCGTCAGTTTTTGACTGTAAAGGCAGGTATGTGATATTTTACTAAACAGACTGAGTAAGGAAGTGGCTGTGGTAGATGGAGGGCCAGAACCTGGACTTTGAACCAGGAGAGTGGTCTTTGTGTCCTGTGTGAAACAAAAAGTCAACATGAAATATTTTTATTTAAGTTACGTGAGTAAAGTAAATTGCGTAAGTTATGCAAGTGACGAAAGTAAACTTACGTGTTAACTGATGTACATAGTTATTTTAACCGAAACCACAATCTTTTCCTAACCTTAACTACATAGTTTTGTTGCCTAAACCTAAAGTCTAACCGGACGAAGCATATTTGCTGTTGCTAAGTGTTGCTAACTTGACCCCAGAGTCCTAAACAAAAAAGGGGTACCCAGGGTATCGAAAAGCAACGCCAAAGGACCTTGACCAAGCGTCAATAAGTCACGAGTCGGAAGTGAGAATGTGTTGGTTTTAATATATTTTTTCCTTGATAACCCAAAATATTTTTCCCTCCACTTCTAGCCAGGCACATTTTTTGATGTCTAACACAACTTTGTCCACG
This sequence comes from Lepomis macrochirus, assembly GCA_024633595.2. Lineage (NCBI taxonomy): Eukaryota > Metazoa > Chordata > Actinopteri > Centrarchiformes > Centrarchidae > Lepomis > Lepomis macrochirus. The sequence continues at coordinate 27,103,835 of JALXJV020000021.1, forward strand.
TAGATTTAATTCTTATGTTGTTGCATTTTGTCAAAGATATTGTCAAAGTGAAAATGCTAAAATAACATGGTTACCATGCTTACAGTTGCAAAAAACAAAAAAGTATTGCCTCACGATGGATGTGAGTGAATTATTAACGTACATGTAAATATAATGAATATGTTTGGAGGAAGTCTGTTAGTCCTCACGTTCCACTATTTGCTATCATTAAATCGCTCAAGAGTGTTTACATGTAGTGAAGTGCTGCTGTAAGCCGATGCAGATTCCCAGAGCGTAATGTGACCTACCTCACTTTATCTGACTAGACCCTGTTCACACTTGTCTTTTCCCAGTGATAACATCTCATGTACACTGCTCCACAAACCACATTTTGCATCTTTAATTTAAGGTTAAGAACATAACACATTCCTGCCTCTTTACCTGAATTCCAAAAATTCCAAAATGCCATACCTCTGACATGGATTCAAGGCCAAGTGATTCAACTATGCACAGAAACGGACTGGGGTCCAAAAAACGGCAGCAGGTGCCCTGGCTTGATGAGTTAAAATGTGAAATATTTGGCTCAAGCAAAAGGCAGTTTGTTCACTGAAGGGCTGGAGAGTGGTGCAAGAATGAGTATCTGCAGGCAATGGTGAAGCATGGTGATGGTTTATTGCAAGTTTGGGGCTGCATTTCTGATAGCATCTGAGGCTGCTGAACTGTGGGTAGCTCTCCAAGATGTTTGAGCCTCCTGAGATTCTTCAAAAACTATGTGCAAGCGTAACCTAGAAGAATTGATTCTGTCTGAAAGGGTGCTCACCAAATATTAATTTGTGTTGGGTTTTTCTTCAGTTCGCTCACTTTGCATTTTGTTACTTGATAAATATAATCTTAATAGGCATAAGCATTCTTACTTTACAGCATTTTTCCACACCTTTTCACCTGTGGAAACATTTGCACAGTACATAGTACACAGCACATATACACTCACTGGCGACTTTATTAGGTACACCTTGCTAGTACTGAGCTGGACACACTTTTGCATTCAGATCTGCCTTAATTCTTCATGGCATACTTTCAACAAGGTGTTGGAAACAGTCTTGAGAGACTTTGGTCCATACTGACATGATACCATCACACAGTTGCTGCAGATTTGTCAGCTGCAGATTCATGATTCGAATCCCCAGTTCACCACATCCAAAAAGGTGCTCTATTGGATTGAGATCTGGTGACTGTGGAGGCCATTGGAGTACAGTGAACTCATTGTCATGTTCAAGAAACCACTTTGAGAAGGTTTGAGCTTTGTGTTGTGGTGCATTATCCTGCTGGGAGTAGTCATCAGAAGATGAATACACAGTGCTCATAACGGGATGGACATGGTCAGCAGCAATACTCAGATAATAATAATAATAATAATAATAATAATAATAATAATAATAATAATAATAATAATACATTTTATTTCTAATGCACTTTACATTTAAGAAAAACCTCAAAGTGCTACAGTTAAGATCATAAAAGCAAGGTAAAAACATCAGTGTAAAATATAGATAAATAGTGCAACGACATTATTGTGCAAGGTTAAAACTCATAAGTTCTGCTAAAAAGAAATGTTTTTAGTCCTTTTTTAAAAGACTCAATTGTCTGTGGTGCCCTCAGATGGTCAGGAAGGGCGTTCCACGTCCAGGGAGCGGCAGAGCAGAAGGCACAGTCACCCATGGTGCTGAGCTTAGTTCTGGGGACTAGGAGGCGTTTTGAGTTTTTTGAGCGGAGGGATCGTGTTGTTGTGAGAGGGATGAGTAGTTCTTTGAGGTAAGGGGGGGCATTTCCATAGATGCACTGGTGGGTGAGAAGTGAGACCTTGTAATCAATTCTTGCAGAAACAGGAAGCCAATGAAGTGAGTGGAGAATGGGTGTGATGTGGTCACACTTGCAGCAGTGAGGTGGATCATTGCAGCACTGTTCTGAACATACTGCAGTTTCTGCAGACTCTTGTTAGGGATAGGCTGTCGCATTTAAACGATGCTCAGTTGGTACTAAGGGCAATCTTGTATTGTCCAATTTTGGTGAGCCTGTGCTAACTGTACTCTCAGTTTCCTATTCTTAGCTGACGGGAATGGCACCCGGTGTGATCTTATGCTGCTGTAGCCCATCTGCTTCAAGGTTCAATGTGCTGTCATTCAGAGATAGTATTCTGCATACCTTGGTTGTAACGAATGGTTATTAGAGTTACTGTTGCCTTTCCGTCACCTCAAACCAGTCTGCCCATTCTCCTCTGACCTCTGACATCAACAAGGCTTTTTTGTCTACACAGCTGCAGCTCACTGGATGTTTATTCTTTTTCGGACCATTCTCTGTAAACCCTAGAGATGGTTGTGCGTGAAAATCCCAGCAGATCAGCAGTTTCTGAAATACTCAGACCAGCCCATCTGGCACCAACAACCATGCCACGTTAAAAGTCACTTACATCCCTTTTCTTCCCCATTCTGATGCTCGGTTTGAACTTCAGCAAGTTGTCTTGACCACGTCTACATGCCTAAAGTTGCTGTCATGTGATTTACTGATTAACTATTTGTGTTAACAAGGAATTGAACAGGTGTACCTAGAAAAAGTGGCTGGTCTAAATTATACTGACTGAAAATTCTTATTTTCTGTAAATGTTCACTGTTGTATTTGTTTTTAAAAAAAATTTTTCAGGGGCCTCTGTTAGCTCACCTGGTAGAGCACACCACCATATATATGAAAGGCTAAAGCCTTTACTGCAGCGGCCTGGGTTTGGGTCAAATAAATGTAAAAAAACAACAGGTTTTGGCAACAAATCTTCCTGTCTGACATGAATTATAGCTGATATTTCAGCTGCTGGTCCCACATTTGGACTGTACATAATACATACTTTTCAATCAGCTGCAGTATATGGATCTCTGTTTGCTTTTTTTATGCATTTTCCAGCTCTCTGGGATTTACTGAATAAAGGACAGAACAGGCTCATGTCAGGAGTGTGGAGCAGGAGCTCTGTGTTGTGAGCTCTCCTCTGCTAGGTTCTGCTCTGATGTGCTCCCTGAATTTCCTGCTGACTGACTGATAGGGAGCTCTGCTGCCAGGGCTTAAATAGCAGCTGTAAGCGTCCAGCTGCTCCCTGCCACGCTCCACTTCTCCCCAGATGGCTTCGAGACGTTCCAGCAGCCCTCCGGAGGAGCGCTCACGAGGAAAGTGTTATGGAGTGGCTCTCTGAACCACCAGGGAGCGTCCCTCACTGCACCACAGCCACCCTCCTCCTTCTCCAACCTCCGGGCCAAACGCCCAAATCAGGGGAGGGCTGCTTGTGCAGCCTCGTTTGCCAACTTACCAACGGGAGGCAGCACAGATGGTGATGTCCACAGCGTAGGCCAGCATGCAGCAGAGCCTTGGGAGGGGCGCGGGGTCCTGGAGAGCACATGCCATGCCTGGCTTAGGATGCCACTGATATCCCCCAGGAGGAGCTCTAACTGGCCCTCAGCAGATGACCAGCAGAAGTCTGGCAAGCTCAGTGTAGTGAAATGTTTTTCTTTACCCACATGGGTGTCTTTGATAAGTGGGTTGTTTCAGAGCACTGTCAACCCATGAGAGAATGTGTTGGGCGAAAACCGGCGTATTCAAAGTCATGGTAATTTTCCTTGAACACTCAGTGTTAATATATTATGCCAGCTGTAGCGCTTCAGGGCAAAAGTCTCTTACCTTGGCTGTGTGTAAAAGTGATGAATGGTCCATCAACTTCACACCACTGAAGCGAACTGCAGGGTTCACTTCAACCATGACATTGCCCACAGAGATAATATCATGTTAAACATATCCCATACTCACACTGCTCTGAAAATATACTTTACTGCTTAAATGTACCCTGAGGACATTTTGACCACTAGTGGCACTGTAGAGCTCTAATTTAATGGACACGATCTTGCAGTTTCTACTGACTACAGAGGATAATAACAATTAGTAAAGTAAAAAGGAGTAGTGTGCAAACAATCAAAGAGAAGAAGACACCAAGCAATAACACAGATTTAACATTTAAAAGAGCTGTTTGGAAATGTTTTCAACATATTTTACAGCCTTAAGGATACACACTATCACATTTTGATGAGACATACTAGATGTACAGTAACTATATATTGCTTGTTTACAATGAAAACGCCAGAAGCTATTGATGAAAATAAGCCAGCAAATCTAGCTACACTATGAGTGGAACACATTTTATTTTCCACAGTTAATCTGAATCCATCACTCCCACGTTACACAGTGAATTTGCTTTTCAAAAATCAACTTAGTTTCTCAGTCAAAATGTGGGTGAAAGGTATGACCTATAGTAAAGAGCACACGCTAAAAGATCTCTCTGTGAATGTTTATTACTGCTACTAACGTCACCAGAAGATCCAATTTGTATGAGTCACACACCTCCCTGTTCTTCTCGTCTTCTGCCTTGTTTCTCCCCTCTGCACTATCCTTTTTATTCCCTGGTCAGAGAGGTGGGGAGTATGCTTCAGGGATGGATGCTGTCCTGTTATAGCTCTGGTGGGGGAGGGGGTTCTTGCTCTCCTGACCTCACTGTTATCCTTGTCGTGACAGAAAACATACATCATAGTAGGGCCTCTAATGCGAAACACATTCCGCCACAACTTGATCAAAGCCGGGGTGCCTGGACAACAAAGTGCCTTGTAATGCCATATTTTCACCATATAATTGGAGAGTAATTATGGCTGACAAAACACTCCAGAGATTTTCTCCTCTGCGCTCCCTCCCTTTCTCTTCTTCCCAGTGTCTGTGGGCTGTAAGAAAGCCCAGAGAGGGGTTGTCATAAACTATGTGGGATATTGTGAGCTGAGTTGGCTTGAAAGCGCTTGAGTGAAGCTGAGGGTAGGTCAGTTTTTATTGGAGCACGATCACTTATTCAGAGACACTATAACAACACACAAGGGTAGCAATAACCAGTGGCCTAGAGAAACACCGGTGCACCACATGACAGCTGACCCTCACTTACTGACAGGACACCAGTGTCCCAAAAAAAAGCTGCTCTAACTATTTTTATTATAGATAGATTTAGTCTATTCTTTTGTCACTGATAACAATCTCAATTATGGTGGTCAGCATTTCTCCTTTAGTCAAGCTCAACAGTGCCCTAACCAGTAATTTACTAAAATAATTCACTAAGCATAGATGTTTGAGGAGCTGACCCTGAAATCTTAGCTTCAGAACAAAGTTTTTCAAAAGATAATAAGCCTGGCAAAGAATACTGTGTAGTCAGATCCTTTGCGAGCGTGTACAATGCAGTACACACGTTAGAAATCATTTCAGCAAAGAATAGAAGATGGATTTTTGACAAAGTCGAAGATCAGAATTTGATACAGATGTTGGCGTTTTGTGGTGTTCGCATTGCACTAGTTGTCCCAGATTGCTGGGCAAACATTTCTATCCATTGGTAGTCTTTCATTCTGAAGTCGACCCCCCTGCTGTGGCAGTCAATATGAACATAGAGCCTTAGGGTCTGAGCTCTGTGGTATTCTGCTGTACGGAAATCAAACAGAAAACACATGAAGCACTGCAAAACATTACAGTTTGACAAAAGTCTGAAAACCCTGTTAGAGCACAGCTATAAAAATCCAAGTTCCACATCACCACTCACAGTTTGACCTAATGTGTGCATACAGCTAATGGTTTCAAGGAGCAAAACAAGCTGTCAAGAGTTAAAACCCTCAACACTACAGTCCTTTTATTGCACCAATCTGTGGCCAACTCTACTGTCCAGGGGATATCCTTCAGTTGAGCACAAGTTTAGCTGCAATTCTATCTGTCATCCAGGGAAAATGTGGTGTGATTCAACCTGTTGACAGGCTGTTTATTACTGAAAAGCGACTGACAATACCAGGAATCATTTAAAAAAATATTGGAGTCTGCAAAAACATCAACAAGACTTTTAAAAGGAGAATTTCATTTGTAATTTTCTCAACAAAAGATGTGGAGATATGGAATGTAATCTGAACTGGCTGCTCTACCGCAGACAGCTTTAGCCCCCTATCTCTGGTTTCAGTCCACAGTATAGTAGTGTATATCAGGCTCTGAAGGACAGAAGGCTGTTGAACTAGTTCAAACCATGACGACTGTAGTGCTGGTATTGTGGGTGGTGTTGGATGTCAGACGGCTGGTCCGTGGATTTCAGCCTGCTATCGTGGTCTACCATTTAGCATGCTAATTAATCCCAACCAAAGGGCTGCGTCAGTCACCCCACGCTTCACCAGGGACGCTCCCACTGGGCTCATCCTGCTTTAATTGAGCACGTTTTTCAGAAGCGAGCTGTCCCTGGGATTACATTAGATCCCTCTAATTCACCCAGCCTGCCACCGGCGTGGGCAAAGTGAACGAGAGAGGGAGGGAGCGAGATGAGACGTAGAGCTGGGAAATGTATAAATAAACCAAACAAACAAACAAAAAACCAGACTGAGTGTTTATTAACACCCTTGGGATGAAAAAGGAGGTGAGTGCAGGAAATCATTAGCGCAGGAGAGTCAAACTAGGCTCGTTTGATCTCACTGATGGAGGAGCAAATGTAATTTAGCGCACTGCAAGTAATTTGTTTTAGCAGTTAGCATGGGTTCCTTTTAATTTCATTTTGCCTTGCATCAGTCTTTCAAATTAAATATTTTTATTTTGTACAAAGCGGATCTCTGTGAGCCTCGCGGCTCAAAGACCAGCCCTCAACAACAACTAATGTTTATTCATCTTCGCTTGTTTGCATGTGCGGTAGACAGAATCTTGACAGGAGTGTGCAGTGTCTGCTTTTATTTGAGTACTGTCTGTATAATGAGGCAACTCAGATGTACACTGCGACAGCTAGCAAATCATAGTAGGAGAATAACAAAGTGTTTTTGTCACTGCAGCTCTAATTATTTGGAAGAAGGTGCTGAAGTGGCAGCATCTGTTTCTGTGTCTCACCTTATGTCCTCCTTCTTCTGAAAGTTGTTGACTGTGCATTCGGTTTATGAAATCAAGACACCATTTTCAAACCCAGGTAACTAAACAGTTCCCAACTAAGAACAGCATTCACTTAAAATATAATATGTAAACTTAAATTACCTGTCTGTCAATAATATTGCCACTTAAACGCTGTCCCCACCCATGAGGAGGCCTTCCGCTGCATCTGGGCCAGCTAGTCTCTGGTGAGCAGGGAAGAGAGAGGAGTCTTATCAGCAGGAGGTGCCTGGGACATTGTTGCTCTGTATCACCTTATCAGGCCTGTGTTCACACCTTGTGGAGCCTGAGCCCCTGCTCTTGCTTTCAGCAGAGATGTGAGATGCCCTCCCCTGGTAACTGAGAATCAGAGACATGGACAGGATGGATCATTGTGACGATGAGCTGCGGAAAAATAGGCAGCCATTTTGGATGCATGGAAAGCGTTTACTCAGACTCCTGGTATTCTGAAAATATGCAGCATTTATTGCCTCTTATTTTGAAATGTAGTAGAACATGCTCCTGGAAAAGCCCTTTAAAATATTGCTTTTCTTTCAGGATGTATTACTATGTACAGTTTATAATGCAGTGGTAAATCCTAGTCTGCTATGCAGATCATTTAGTATTTATCGGAAATTAAATAAACAACTAAGTGAATCTGTGATCTTCAGATATGTCCAAATCTTGGACAAGATTTCAGCCTTTACCAAAGTGATGCATTTCTAGCTGCCATTACAGACTGATAAACAACGTGTGCTCTAATGTGAGGGAACTCTGTGTATCTCAGCTGTGTCCCTGGCAGAGCCTGCAGGGGTTGTTAGCATTGACAGCGCCGGTCTTTATGCATGAGACTTCCAGGCAGATTGTTGGCAGAGCTGGGCAGTTTCTCTCAGATGGGCGTCAGCTGGCTGCAAGCCTCACAGCCTTCTCCCCCTCCACCTTGGTCTCCTTCCCATCATGGCAGACCCAGAGAAAGCGCTTTATGGAGCCCGATAATGATACGTGGCGAATGTGTAGCACTGGGGTGATTGTTAGCGGCGGCAGCTGCGCAGATAGCCTGGATGATGGAAAATCAGTGGGACCTCATTTTGGTTTGCCAGTATGAATATTAATGGCTCGTTTCCAGGCCATGGCTAATGATGAGGAAAATTCCCTAATAAAAACTTGATGTGATGGGCAACGACCCACGGGGTCACTGGAGACAGTCAAAGTTAATAGTGTGCCATCAGGTGTGAGGAGTTAAGTGATTAGAGGCACAGAACCTAATCCTGATGTTTTTCTCCCCCCTCAGCTATGAGTCAGTGTGGAGGGAGGGAGGGCTGGAAGTGGGAGGTGACAGGAGCAGATGAGGTTTATCTCTTGACAACAGAGGGTTGCAGCCTGTTGTTAAGCATACATTACAAGTACATTCAAGCCATGAATGTTACAGGAAATACTAGAGGTGGCACACAGAGATAGTCGTCTATATATTTGCTCCATTCTGTGCAATATTATCACATTTCACCAGTCACATTTGTTGCCATCTGAAAATGTTTTATTTAAGTGCTGATAGGAACCAATACAAAATACTGTTTCAGTACTAATAATAAAACAATGTTTTTGATAACTCACTTTGAGGATTATTTTTTTTTCGATTTAAAGGTTCAAGTGTGTAAGTTTTAGTGGCATCTAGTGGTGAGGATTCTGAATTGCAACCAACTATCCAGTCTACCAGTGCCCCCTACCCTTTCAAAGAGCGTAGGACAGCTACGGTGGCTGACAACACCGCAAAAGGAGTCTCTTCTGAGACAGCAGAGACTGGCCAGTCAAGAAATGAGGTTTCTTTAGGTAAATATTAGAAATATTAAGGAATTATATTTTCTTAATTATTCAGTAAAACCATATGTTACTGTGACTTGGCCACTGACTGGCAACATGGAAAATGTGAGCCAAGAGTGTGAAACACTGTCAGTGTTTCTGCACGACAGTCCATTATAAACCACACATTAAATAAAGTTGACATTGACAAAGGAAACACATTCACTCTCTCTGTGATTATGGACCCTCACCAAAACTGCCCGCCAGCAATAATATCTGGCCCGCAGTCAGATTATGGTGCTTTGATAGCACCAAAAAATAGAAATAAATAAATAAATACTCTGATAGTGGTGCTGAAATAGATCTCAGTCAGACAGCAACAGTTACTCACATAATCACTTCCACTTTAGGGGTTTTGTCTACAAAATAAAAACGCAAGAATGTTTTTAGCTGCAATGCTTTATTTCTTTTGATTTTACATTGAAAAATTCTGAACAACAATAAAAAGAGTCTGTAACCTGCTTGACACACCTCTGAAAGACCCGTCAAAAAACGTGATTCCCCTAAATGTCCTCTACCTGGAGATATTGTGGAAATGAAAAGGCATCCGTAGGTTAATGGATGTCGATCAAACACTGCAGCACATGCTGTAATGTGAGAAACTGTCGCTGCAAAACTTATTTGCCAACCCCTGCTGTATATTTCTTCTTCTTCTTCTTCTTCTTCTTCTTCTTCTTCTTCGAACATTCATATTCAACATATTGATGGGTGTCTGCACTGGCTGAATTCTACCAGAAGTAGAACAACAAGAATGTAGCTCTGAAGCGTTGTCTGTCCATTTTCAGCTACTGTAGAAACATGATTACGCAACATGCCGATGTTCATGGAAGGGGGGACGCTTGGTTATGTAGACATAAATGGCTCATTCTAAGATAATGAAAACATAATGGTTTATTATATAAGGTCTTTATACACCACTGAAAACATAGTTATGGATCTTATATTGCATTTCTGTCAATAGATCCTCAGAAATATTGCAAACTGGACCTTTAACCAAAAACAAGCAAACAAGAGTATGAATCTGTGCAAGCACTTTCCATGTTGTCAAGTTCCATGTTTTGACAGTTTTCGACACATACTGCTATGGACACATTTCAGTCAATGTGAAAAAGTACTTAGTTTGAATACCCAATCATGAATGTCACTGGTTTCAACAGGTTAGTATCACACTGGTAAGAAGAGGGCTAATTTGCCTGGTTATTTCAATCTGGTCATCTACGCAACGGCACTAGCCCACTTTCTGCTCTTCAGAAATCCAGTTTTTATCCAGTCTTTATGGTACACAGGCAATTCAGCTTCTTTATTTACAATAAAATTGATTGTTTATGTGTGTAGCGAGATTGCTGTAATGAAGATGCCAAATCACATCATCGTAATGTCTTAAAATACACACAAAGTGGGCTCAGAGGAGTCACCATATCTGTGCAAACAGTGCAATTTGATGTATGTAATTATCTTAAAATCCTTCTATTAATCTTTGATGAATCCAGCATCTGCTTTGTGCTGCAGTCCCCCATTGGCTTATGGAAACAGAGTACGGAGTTGGGGTGAGGCAAGGTGTGTATTTGTGGGTGTTTGAGCCCACACTTGTGTGCTGCAGCTGTGTCTTATGGGTTTTTATTCCATTTCTATCAGATAAAGCTGTAAACGCTTCCCACCCCCAGGCGCCTGTAGCCGGGAGTACTGTGTTGAGATGTTCTAGGAGGAGAGATACTGAACTTGGTGCTTGTGTAACAAATGGATTTTTAAGAAAGCAAAGTGCTGCACCTCTCTGTTCCTTCCTACCCTGGTCCTTTATCAGGTGTGTGTGTTTGTGTGTGTGTGTGTGTGTGTGTGTGTGTGTGTGTGTGTGTGTGTGTGTGGGGTGGGTGGTTGGGACTGATCAACAGAGAGGTTTACCCTGCAGCAACATCTGTTACTGCCAAGCATCCCTTCAGTATGCTGCCACATCTCCAGGTTGACTTAAATGTCCTGCCTTCCTCCACACTCAAACAGAAAGCAACATATACACACACACACCACTCGTTTGCCTTCTGAACTTACGTCTTTGTCCCAGGCATCCAAAAGTGTGTGAATGTGTCTGTGTATGAGTGCTCCTTGTCACTTCCCTGCTCACACCTCAACATGGAGTCCCTTTGTAGACAGTGCAGACACCAACTCTCTGTTTTGACATTATTGGTGCTATTTTAATGTAAATTGTTGAGAATCTGGGAATTAATAATAATATAAAATTAATATTAAAAATGAATATTAAAATATTTTTTAAAAAGACAGGTTTGGAAAATTTGCTGAAATATTCGCTTCAGTAAGTTTGAGCACAGTCCAGTTAAATAAAACCTAAAAATAATGTCCTCCAGAATATTAAAACCAGAGGTCACAGACTATAAAGTTCTTAATATTTTATGCCAGGCTTCATTGTTCTGCCATTCCCATCGTCCCTCCTTTAGCTCTACTGTCCCAGTGACTGGAATCAAGAGTTTGTGGTCAAATTGAATATCTTCTGGATAAAGTTTTACATTTGAAGGGAAATTGCATTCAGATGTTGGCCTGCTGCATTTGGCCAGTCCTGCACATGTGGATCAGACCCGGTTATATTAGTCCAGACACAAGTCTGGTCCTCCCTGACGAAACATTCTTGGCTGCTGAAAGAGACGTTTGCCTTATGTGACTATATAGACTGTCTCAAACACTCAAGCTCTGCTGTTTTCTTTTCCTTGTGATTTTTTTTGAGGTCTTCTCTTTTTGCCATGCTTTTATATGACAGTTTGACATCAAGCAGATGCTGTGGAAATTAGATGTTCGATGTCGTCGCCACAGAGCCCTGCTTATTTTAATGATGTGTCCCAGTCACATATGTCATGTTCAATTTCCTTCTACTTGCTGAACTTGTAGGTGTATTTACCAAACTGTCTTTTATGGATACCTTTATATGCTTGGCTCATTTCTAAAGTAAAGTATTCCTAAAGTTTATTTTTGAGGTTCACTCCAGTATGTGTATGTTTGGGCTGGTGTGCTTGGCCCTCTTTTTTAGTGTGAATCGGTCTGCAGTGTAGCAGTGGTTAAGACTGAATAAGGAAAAGGGGACTTTTGAAGAGATTTATCCAGTGCAGATAATCATTAGTATCATAAGTCACAGCAGGTGACAGAGCTGCATGAAGGAAACAGTCGAGCATAGTTGCCATGTTGGTGTTTTCTGGTCATCAAACTGGACGACATCTGCATCTCCAGTCAGTAAGAGGTATCGACCATTCTCATGTTGACGATCTTAAGATTATTACCATTTCTTCTTAAAAGTCTGAATTTGATGCAGCCGAGTCAGTTTTATTTTTTTATTTCGGTGTTATAAGAAACTAATTTGTGAGCGTATTGTGACGGGGCCTGCTGCTCCAGCTTTGTGTGCCAAAGCAGGTGCTGTGTAGCAAACCCTGAGCTCATCAGTCTCCTCCTGCCCGGCTCTATTTGTTGTTCCTCAATTCACAGTGGCGGGACTGGCAGACTGTGTAAAGTGTGGGTGAGAAAGAGAGAGGAATACGGGAGGTGTGAGTGGGGGGTTTGAGAATAAGAATGGCAGAGATCCTCATTTCGCCATCCCGGTCTTCCTCTATTCCCCATGAATAATGTAGCACAGCCCCTGCCCAGTGGTAGGCCAGGCATGCCGCCATATCAAGCTGTGGTGGAGAGTGAGGCATCTGAGTCTGGGCTCAGCCATATTATAACCCCCACCCCCCATCCCCAAACTGCAGAGAGGAGCACTGGGCTCCAAGATGGCAATCAAGGCTTGATTTGCCAACACATTTCCAATGATTAAAATGTAATTAGCACAAGCGAGCACCTCCTCCCCAGCTAATTTCCACGCACGCTGTGACAGGCAGGCGGTCGGCGGCACCCAGGCCCCAACAGCAGATGGAGGAGGATGCACCGGGAGGGGAGAAAACCATTTTGCCATGTGACTGTTTGCATCAGAAAACCATCAGGACGCGCAGCTATATCAGGAAGGAGCCGTTAGGAGGAGGGAATGAGGAGCTCTTGACGACAGCACATCAAATTGGCACTGTCAGAGCTGACCCTGGCAACGGCTGCCATCCTTCATGCTGTCTTTCCAGCTCCCAGGCATGCAGGCAGGTTGGCTTCTTCCCTGGGCTTTAACCCCTTCAGCCATCCTGCAGGACAACCTGGCTCTGGCTGATAAACAGACACCATCCTCTGTGCAATGGGGCGCTTTAATAAGACCCATACCAACCATAATTAATTCTAAGGTCATGGATTGCAACCAGCATAACCTGAGGCTAATGTCACTCATGGGGGCAACAATGTGTATATATCTTAAAAAGATGCTATTTAAGAAAATATTAGATTAGGGACAACTAGATGTAAACTATCTAGATGCGAAATTATAATAAGCCTGTTAAACACACTGCTTTACGCATGTCATTTTTTTCTTGATTGACTTAACATCTGTTAGTGTTTGTAGACCAGTGGATTTCCAGAAGGTTATGTTGGAAAAGGGAACATGGCATACTTTCTTTGCACGCATCCTTGTGTGATGTGGTTACCTCTTTAGTACAGACATTTTTCTGCGGGTAACTCTGGCAGGAGACTTTGGTGAGCCCTGCTGCTACGGACGATAGCATAGCTGCATCATTTCGCATTCAGCCCATGGCTCCTTATGTTCCCCTTGTATTGGGCCAGTATTACACTCAGCTGGAGAGGATTTAGGACAAGAATAATTTACTCCTACTTTCAGACCAATATAAACAAAAGGCTCGATGCTTGGACAGAGCGTAGGGAAATTTGTAAGAGCACTCAGCCAAAAGAGAGGCCCGGGTGAGAGCAGAGGGGCAATCAGAAGTGCTCCGGATACAAGCCAACATCAACAGCTCTTAGAGCTGAAGCTAATGTTTGACATTCCTGTGTTACTTAAACTTAACACTAGGGTCTAGCTCTATAGTATAATGCTGGTCCTGTGTAAATAGTAGTGGGACTGGGTAAAGTATCACTTTTCTTTGTCAGCCCCCCTTCCAGGACTAATGGTTACCTTATTGTACATGACTTTTACTATAAGTAAGACCCATTTCTTACCTCAGCCTGTCAGAGATCTAACTCCACTGACCTCAATAGCACCACTGTTATTGTGTTTTTTTTTCTTATCTTTTCATTTTTTTTCTTTCTTCAGTTTAAGATATTCATTTTTGCCAGTCATTTTAAACCTCTCATATGTCTTTTCATTAGAAATGCCATTCCAGGATTGGTATAAAGTGTTTTTGATTTTAGTTAACCATACCTCTGCAGATTTATCCATACTCGCCCGTCGGTAGCAATAACTGAATTTTGAGCTCATGCTTACCTCCCAAAACTGCTAAAATACCATACCTCAGTTACAAATTAAGTCTACCAATCATTCATGATATTTCTAACTGCCAAATGCAAAGCCGAGACTTTATAGCTTTCCGTCTCTGCTTCTAATGTAAGAATCAGTAAGTAGAAATACAAGGGGTGAAAAAATTTCAGATATGCAGGGATTCTTCTCCCCCGCCTCAGGTTGCTTTATGCATGAGGCAACGCATTAGTTCACTATGATCACTTATCAGTGAGTGACAGCTCTGTCTTGTTTGTATGCCTGAGATGTGTTTTTTTATCTTTTAGAGATATTATTTGTTACTTTTTGCTCTGTACTTGAGCTGTGAGTTTGAGGGAGCTTTGGCGTCGGCACTGTAAGGACGATCAAATTGCCTGCCCTTGCCTGTCAGGGCTGATCTCAGGATTTTTTACTTTGCTCATTATAAAGGTATTTCCATTTTATTAAGTTTTCCCTTTTTTTCCACCCTTTGTCGCTCTGGGAAATTTGCATACCTCTACTCCTAGGGAAAAAAATAATGACAGCAATTTCTTTTCTTTTCTCTCCCCCACCAGCCGTGTGAGTGCTTCGTTTAGTGGCACCTGCGAAAGCGACAGGCACAGGGATGAGAAGTGAAAGAGAGCAGTTGATTAAATCATCATCAAGTTGCAGCACAGAAAGTCAATTCTGCTTGCCGTCTACAATGATATCCTTTTATCTTAAAGTAATGAGCTATGGCACTTTTGCATCGGGTAATACGATGAGTTCCATTAGCATGTTCCATTTGCTTCACAAGCAAGGGCGAGCCATTCCAGCCGGCTTCTATCTAGGCAATCAAAGCAATTGGCTGCACACCGGGGGAACAGGGGGAAGGAGGGAGAGCGAAAAAAGGGAACACGAGAAAGAAAAGCTAGTGTTTTTTTATGGATCACAACACAGTGGAAAAACTAAAATGATGTCGATTATTTAAACCGGGTGTGTAGTGTGCTCTGACAGAGAAGCAGCTAATGAGTGCTCGGGCGCATTACTGTTGTCACATTCTGAGAAGCCTGAATACATGGAAGAAGTTGAGACGGCTAACACTGCTCATCAGATCTTGTCTGCTGCTGCATTAGTCAGTCCTGTGTGGGAGGTGGCAAGGGAGAGCGATACATGGCCGCCACGCCTATTTATTCACGAGCTAGAATAGATGTGCATAATAGCCCACAGTGTGCAGCTTTTTGTATTACACAGATATTCACAAGTAATCAGAGTCTGCACTTGTCTTTCATTACCCTTATTTATTCTTCCAGCTGACAGTCTATAGGGCTGCTGGTTGACACTGTATTAAAATGGGAGGGGGGGTGTGGAATGTTGTGGGTGGTAGAGAAAGAGATTGAGAGAGAAATGGAGAGCAGGGAAACGTCTGAGGAGTGTTTGCCCAGTGCGTTTATTGCCTCTGCATAATTTATGAGCTGCTGGACCTGACCATCATGGCAGTGTGCCGTGGGCGGCCCCTGGGGCCGTGTGGTACAGGCCTGTAAATTGGATGCTATGCTCCTGCTGAGCTCGCAAGGCCCCTTTTTACTGTCCAGCCTCAGAAACAGACCAGCCACAAGCCCAGCCAGCTACCTTTGAGCTCTGCAGGGCCCCAGATCAGCAAAAAACAAGGGATGGAAGCAAAAAAATAGGAGAGAGAGAGAGAGAAAATCTTCTGGGTCTTCTGTCGCTCGCTCCCTGAGTTGTCAATCATTTCATCCCCTTCCTTCACTCCCTCCTTACTTTAATCGACACCCACCAACCCCTCCCTGCACTCCCAGTCCCCCTGCCTACACACACACACACTCACTGTGCCAACCCCTGCCCATATTCCCCCCCAGTGCCTTCTTCATTACCGACTCCAGTGCTTCTCTGCACCTCAGCCATATGCACAACGTTGAGGGCCGCCAGTCACCCAGCATCACACTAATTAGTTGATAAAGAATTAAGTGGACCTTGAAATTGAAATTGGAAAGAAAAAAATGAAATCCAACCACTTTTTCCTCCCTCCATTACAAAGTTCCCTTCCTCCTCTTGTCATTTCTCCATTCCCCGCCTCAAACGGGAACAGACATCGTGGAATTATAATTCTAGTGGCTGTTAGGGTTTTGAGATTCCAGCTCCGTCTGAATTTCACATAGGTTTCAATGTTAACAAGGGCACGGCTGCTCATGAGAAATCTGCTTTGTTTCATATTCCAGTGCATGTGTCAGCTAATGAAGTGATCTGATGATATTCAGACACTGAATATGAGTATGTGATAAGTTTGTCATTGAAGAGCTGGTGAGAGGGAACTGATAAAATATGCCATTTGCAAAGGTAAATTACATTATGGCACTCACATGTGTTGAAATTGAATACATTTTAAGCAGGGACACTCATAAAAACAAGGATGTAGACATGTTATTCCTCATTTTCAGGTTTGCCTTTCTTTTCTTTTTTTGCAGTGTGACACCGACAGTGACCAAGACGACAAGGTAAGCCTGCCATTCACTGTGAATTTTCATATGCTAATAAATATGCTTGGATCATTTCAGGCATCCTTTATCAGGTTTCAATAAGATTCAAATATTAGACTTTCTTTAAGGCTGAGAATTTAATGTAATTAGAATTTAACATCCTGTTAATAACTATGAGAAAGTCTTAATTAGATGTGCGTTAATTATAAATGACTTAATGATGTGCAAAATCTAAATCGAACTGTTCTGGGTTTTTAGGATTTAAATGACATTTAAATTAGACTGCTGTCACAGCCATGGCTGAGGGTGCAGGCTTTCTTATGCTTAAAGCCTGTCGCTAGCATATCTGCAGGATTAAGTACAATGCTAGTATTTGTATATATTGTGTCATATTTATCCATCTATCTAATCTTCCTATGTATCTGTGTGTCTGTTTGTCTGTCTGGCGATCTATCTGACACACTCTTTAGCTAATAAGAAGTAACACATTCCCTATAATCAGGTGTCCATTGCTTATGTCTGTCACCATAATCTCTATCAACACCCCCTACTGTCAAGATCTATAGCATCATCCTGTGGTTTAACACCGTCCTATATTTGCTGAGAGGTTCATAGTTTCCGTTTTGTCACTTTTCTTACACTTTTCTTGCAGTCTGGAGTAATGGACCAGGAGATACAATATACTGATTTGAAAGTTGGGCTGATGGTGGCGCTTGAGGGAAGGTTGTGTCACATAGATTGCTACTTCATGTCCTTTTAGGACTGTAAAACCACATTTATTCCATGCCAATCAGAAAACCAGTATTAGCGATACTGGTGGGGTCATAAGCAAAACGAAATGACACACAAGACAGCAGTAATTGCTTACCCTCTACTTAGCAGAGGCTAGAAATCAATAAAAAAGCATTAACAATGTTCAAGCTAATGAGAGCTCAGCAAGAAAACATGTAGGATTCTATTACTTGTTGTTACTCAACAAGCTAGAATAGATGCGCATAAAAGCAGCATTCTGTATTACACAGACATTGATTAATCAGATTCTGCACTTGTCTTTCATTATGCGTATTTATTCTTCTAGCTGACAGTCTATAGGGCAAAATGGATATAAATGCTGCATATTTGTGGCTGAGCTAAAACTGTGATGGAGATGGTTCAGGAGATTCAAATGCTGTATGCTCCATCATCGTCACCTGTTTCTTGAAGATGTCAGTGAGTTAAGTGTGATTCACCCCAATTATTTTCTGGCGATTTTTTTATGGCTGCCACAATTTTGTCAAGGCAAAGTTTGTCGATTACAATATTTCCGTGCTTGTAGGAAGTATCTAAGAGTCTGTTTTTAGCCATCCTTATTCTGATATCAAGGTATTCACAGTTAGAGCAAACCTTATAGATTCCAAGAGCAGCCATATTATCCAACGACTTCTAACTAGAGCTCTAGATCCACTCTAATGATTTAGTAATGCCATTTGCTTGTGGTGTTTAGACTGTGCAGCAAATTGAGTCATTACTCAGTCTTGTCGATTTAAATTGCTCCTGTCTCGGTGGCAATTCCTTTTTGTTTCAGGAAGAGAGAGAGAGCATGGTAAGCTGTAATCCCCCCGGTGACTGTATTAATTCACCCTGGCTCACGTTACGCTCCTGATGAACAGCGCCAACTACACCTTCCTGTCATTGATTAATTGTGTGTTAAAGTAACAGAGGAGTGAATTAGTAAATAGGGGACCCCTATGACAGGAGGCTGACTCATGTGTTCTTCCTCAGTGTGAGGGAGTAATTGGAGCTCCCACTCAACACTTTTACCCCCTCCTCAGTCCACGTCACCTCTGCCACTATCTGCTCCTGCCAGGCGCCCGGGCACACTGCGCCCACTGCCACTGTCATTTGCATTCTGTGGGCGAGGCGGTCTACTTTACAGCAGAGAAGGATGCGGGAGAGCAGAGTCGTTTTAATGGGTCAAATGTATTCAGATGAGGACAAACGTGGCTTATTTAGTTTCCCTTCAAAAGCAGGAAATGGAAAAAGTGTTCCCAGGAGAAATCATGTTCTGCCTGGCGTAGAAGGCCTCTGCCGTGTCGGCGGGAGCTGCCAGGCTCTGATAAGAGACAGCTTTTCACATCTCAGAGTATGTGCACACAATCCTGCTCATGTGTTTGTGTGCGAGTGCGTGTGTCTGCTGTCAGAGCATTTGCTCATTATAAAGTGACCTGTAGGATAGGCCCTCTCCAACATGACATGTTAATGGCATAGTGGGAGACAGGTAGGAGGCAGGCTCACTGCAGTCACTCGTCACGCTACACTGGTGTTATTAGCTCTATATGTGTTATCATTAGCATCTCTGCTAAGGTCCCCATCACCACCGGCCTTTCTTTCTCTCTGCCAATATCAAGCAGTCCAATCAGAGCTGAGATAATGAGATGAGAAAGGTGAATACCTCTGCTTTAAAGGTCACTACACTATATGTGATGGGGCTGCAACTAATGATTATTTTCGCAGTTGACTAATCTGTTTATTCGATTAGTCAACTAGTCACGGTTATTTTTGTCACCCCCTAACCCTAATTAAACCTGAATTACTGATCTCCAACACACAGCCTAACTAGCTGACGTTATCAATAAGTGAACGAGGTTTACTATTCAGACTGAACACTAGCATCAACACCAGGAGGAAAATAGGGAACAATACAAGACAGCGTAGAGTACTCTATAAAATATAAATCACTGATTTACTATTGCACGTAACGTATTTGCTAACACAACTAAAAGAGCATTCTCTTAGCCAGCATCCTCCATGAGACCTCAAAACCAAGAATGCAAAGAACTATGGAGAGGCTGCTCCAAGGTAACAGCCAGGCTTTACCACCCAAAGCAAAAGGCTTACAATCTGATTTATTGCCAAGTAGGTTTAAAACATTTAACTTTTTAATAAAGTAACTATATAAAATGAAAGAACATTAAAAGCAAGTACTATAACTATTTAGAATAATACAGCAACAGTTGCATAATATTTCTGTAGTTTATTTTTCCAAAGTGCTTATAAGTTTTAGAAGTGGAGTATGTCCTGTAGGTTACATCATGAGCCAGATGTTTTTTGATTTTCTTTAAAATGTTAAATGTTAAACCATTACTCAGATTGTAAAGACAGAATAACAGTGGTACAAACATTGAAACTATCTTTACAGTTGTGGCCTGTCCTCTGTTGCTCTGTTGTTGCTGCTGCAGTGTACTGTGTAACTGGGACCAGGCGCTCTGTGGGCGTGACTGGCCGGCCTGCCAGCACTGACAACCTTGCCGGCGCTTGTGGAGCTTCTCGACCCTAAAAACGTTTGAGCACATTTTGGATTTGCCATCAGCTTTCATGAATAATTTTAATAATATTCAAGTTCTACACAGTTGATGTCTGGCCTCAAAACCTGTCAAAAGTGTATTTAGTGATGAAATAGCGTATAAAACTTGTAAAAACAAAAACAAACGTTCTGCTATTTCTGCGTTGCTTTCCTCTTCTCGCATGTGGAAACGATACTGCCCCCAGCATTCCATGTAGTGCATTTCATTTAGAAATGAACAACCAGAAATGTACTTAAAGGGACTATATGTAAGTTTTTTATTGAAATTAATCAAATTTTCAATGCCTTATTGTCAGTGGGCTCAAAACTCACTTAGAAATAAAGCACACACCTTTCTCTATTGCTTGCATCAGCCACATCAGTGGGGTTCAGCCCTGTGCGTGCTCCCAAGCCTCTCTCTGACTACAGCGACAACACGGTAACTAATAAAATGCAGTCCACTAACACCATAAAACAACCGGCTCACAGCAACAAAGGCACCACGTAAGGATACAAAACAATAACAAAGGTTTAAGTGCTGACACTCATCAGACCAAACAGGTTCAGATGATGTCGAGTAAAAACAAAGTGAGCATTAGTAAAGCTGGAGAAAGACAGAGTAAGTCACGTTAGCTAACGTGAGCAGTTGCTAATGTTATCCGGTGCAAAGTTATATCGCTTTCCATATTACTTCATCAACAGTAACTAACGTGACCCACATAATATACAATATTGCAACAAAACGGTCACAACAACACAGAGGAAGAGCCATCCACTAACACTAGTTTTACAGTAAAGTTACTTACTGCAGTGTAACTGTTAAAAGCAGCAGACGAGCTAACCATGTAGCACGTCGGCTAAATGCAGTAAATTTAACGAGCATGGATTAGTTCAACTTGCATTTGATAAAACATTGCAGTGGGAGTTTACCTGAGTTTCCAGCTCTGTCTGTACTCCCTGCCTGCCTATAGCTGCTGTCACTCTGCTTTTTTTCGAGAGTATTGTGTCGATCTGCCTCTGAGACGGGAACGTTGAAGTAATAGAGCCTGAATACGAATACCAGTGAAAAGCCACAGCCTGCATGCTGGTGTTCCTGCGTTTATTGCGGTATTTCTGTATGAAAGCATGTTGTGTTTCGGATTATGCTCGCTCATGAGTTCAAGCGAGCACGCATACGAATCTGGTTGCAATCTTAGAACCGCACCGCTAGTGACCGCTGAAAACTACATAATGCCCCTTTTAATAAGAAGATTGCTATCACTCCCTTAAACGGCATCTCTGGAACACCGCTTCAACAATGAAATTTCATGTTGAATTTTTAAAATCGGCGTAATCAATTACGTCGACTAATAATCGTCGCTGCCGTAATATGTGAACAACATGAGTGAAATGTGTATGCTTGTTGAATATTTATTAATGTTGTTGACTGAATGTCTTGTGATTGAAAGCACATCTGTCTGGTTTCTTATTTACACAGAAACCCACAGTGGAGTCATGTAGTTGTGCCTCACTTCTTACAGCCCATTTCATTCTTTTTATGTTGCATGTGTGTAAAATGGGATGATTTGCCTTCTTTTCATTATATACTGTTCATGTGGTCTCTAAATTGGCAGTGGAATCTAAGCAAAAATGTCTGTCGAGGGGCCGAAACCATCCTCTCAAAGCTTTTGCTGGCAACGGTGTTCGCGTTTGTCTGACGCTATCATGTGTCTTGGCCCATCTTCCACTCCTGAAACACGGACGGTCAGCAAGATGAGGTCTTACATGCATCCTCTCCACACTCTCTACCCTTTTGGTGGATCCAGGCAGAATCAAAGGTCATTTTGATTAGGTCTAAGCAGGACTGGCCTGTTCATTTGGAGCAGCTTGTCCCCAGTTACAATGCTCTGCTTTGCTAGCACAAAGCACACTAAAAAGATCTCCATAGCTTCAGGTGTCTTTCATGTGCTTCCGCTAAAGCCCCAGTAACATTGCCTTGTTTCACGGCATAGTTAACACTAACAGGTTTTCCACCATCTGATGCCTTTTAGGGGGGCTTCCCATTTGCCTCAACATGTGTATGATCCAGAGCCCTGAAAATCCTCTCTAAATCCTTTGGGAAAAGGTAGCACACGTACAAAGAAATACATTTTAATGAATCTAAATGCACCCTGCCTCTTTGATTTTACTTTGTCTTTTCAAAAATGTATGCACTGAAACATTCACTTAACATTAATCATTTTTGATTATAATCCAACAGCGGCAAATTTATGCACCTTGTCTTAGCAGTCTTTGTAATATTGTCAAGAGTGCTCAGGCACTTACTCTGTCTGGACTTGGTAATGCTTAAGTGATTTTTCCTACTAAGTGGCACCTTGAAACTGCCAGTCAAACATTTTAGTATGAATATCTACTCGTGCTCAAGTGCTTTTTTCCAGCTTAACTGTTCATCAGTGGTGTTACTTAGGCCTTTTGTGAAGACAATGACTCTGCTGTAATCTTCAGGACTTTATCGCTCGTTGCTTTTTTTATTCTTTTCCCCTTGCCTCTGGGCTTTTTTTTTATAGAGACCACACCTTTCCTAAGTGTTATTTACTCGCTCTATCAGCAGCCACAAGCTGTAAATGCCATTTTGAAAATGCTTTGCGTCTTATTAATGGCCACGCAACGGAGTGCTGTAATTTGCTGTGCTTTGCTCTTATTGGAGGCGAGGGATCTAAGTGGGTGCTTTAGAGCAGCCGAGAGAACCTGTTTGTCCTTGACATAAAATAAAGATCTGAACTGGTAATATATTTGCTGTTTCTCTTCCTTTATTGTTTTGCTGTGTTTGCCCTCAGGCAATTACAGCAGAAGAGTCGAGTTTCTCAATCACTCGGCAGCACTGTACATAAAACCATTTTATATCCCCCCCCCCCCAAACCCTCCCTCTTTCCACCGCAGTGGGAAGGATGAGTAATAAAAAGGAGAGAACAACTTGTCAGCGTTAAAAGATTATGTGTTTTGCCCCCTCCAAAGGCAGAGAGTAGTGTTTACAGGCTTGAGTGGGTGCTCGCTAGGCCGAGGCTGAGGCTGATTGCACTAGAGTACCCTGTCAGCCAGTGATTTGTCATGTACTTTATCATCCTTGTCACTCTGCAGAGCGTTGTCATAGGTAACTTTCCCGCCTGCCCCCTCCCCCCTCTGTGCTTTGTACCCAGTCAGTGTAGGAAATTTGTATTTACTTTGGGGGAGTGTAATTTGTTCCTCATGGATAATATGACCCTTAGCGGAGCCGGATCACGGGTTAGTTGAAGTGATATTTTCCGGTAATGGTAGTCGTACATCATGGCTGTCAGGCCGGGTTAGGAGGCGAGCACATTACAGCTCCATTTTAGCACTGCAGGCATCTGGGATTATTTTCCATAACCAAGTATGACATGACCGCTCTGCGGAGTGCATTAAATTTTTACTAGCTTTTTTCCCTCCCCCAGCAACTTCTGTGGCTTTTCCCCCGGCCTGGGTCTCGGGGCTGCCACAGTGATGGATACCCCCAGAGTCCCAGTAGCCCTGGCCAAGGTTAGCGGGTGTCACAGACCTACACCGCTCTCCTCCATCCAATAACCGGCAAATCCCTGCTCCCTCTGAGATGCACGCACATAGGCCCATAGTTCACCTCCGCAGCCAACCCCGAGCCTCCACTCGCCTCAAGCACACACAAACAGAGATGCATAGAAAAGGAACAAGCATATTCCCCCTTTCAGAAGTAATTTAACAAGTTACTCTGAATGAAAAAATATTACACTTGTGTTTGTCCCCTCAAGCACTTTTTATACCAGTGAACAAAAGACTGATAGATGGACGTTTGGACACTTGCGTAAAACAACCCCTCCTTCACTTCCATAAATAGAGATAGTCTTTACACATGGCAGTGCTTGTGATGGCAAGCAGTGTGGCGCTCCAGAGCTGTTCATTGCTTTTCTTTTATTTTCTATTCTTTCCTTTCCTTTTTCTCCCCCATTTTGTATTCTCTCTCCTTGGCAGCAAGGTCAGCGACGTAAATGCCACCTCTTGCCATTGACAAATGGTCGCCCCCCTGTCTGATAATCAGTAGGGTCTCAGAGGTGGACGAGCAGGCGGAGCTCATTAGGGCGCCACAGATGAGAAATTAATGTGGAGATTCCAGGCCTGGCAGAGAGCCGCGTTGATGGGCCCTGGGTGGGGGAGGTGCTGGGGGGGGGGTTAGGTTGGATGGATGGACCCTGTCTGATGGATGACCAGGTCAGCAGGCAGCAGTACTCCCCAGACAGTCCCACACATACACAAACATACACACACCCACATGCCTGTCCTCCCCTTTTAACGTCCCCTTCTCCTTCCCTTCTCCCAACCTCCCCATAGCACAGCTCATCCTCCTCCACCCAGCAGTACAGTAATGACACTGCAGAGCATAAGGCCACAGGAGAGAGGGTCAGAGGGAGAGCTGTTTTATCCCTCGACTGACACACTGATAATGTCAGCCTGTCAATGTGCTTCACAGGTTATTTATATTGCCTGTCTGTGATATTCCCCTGCCAACACATTGTATCATTTTTTTTTAATTTACACTTTACAGCTAATTTACACTACACAGCTAATTTACACCAATACTGGGAATACACCCTTGCATGTTGATATGGTAGTCCCTGGTTTGTAAATGACTTCTCTGGCTTATTTTGAGATGTTAGGTGAAGTTGCTTAAAGTTTGGATTGACACTTTTCCTTGTCTTCATTACCAGTTTAATTAAGTTTGGCTGAGACTTTAGAGCTGTGGTGTTGAACTGAGAGTCAGCAGGCTAGCTTGACCCTCCTCCATCCTCCTCTACATTGACTGTGACCTATTTACAGTAGCTAGCTCCGGAGCTTGCAACTCACTCTGTTAAAGCACATTTCCACTTGCTAACACTCACATCCTCAGATGTGGACAATATTCAACTTGTCACGTTGGTGTTTGTACCGTCAGTTCTCCATTTTAGCCTTTATTGTTTACCATTTAAATAGAAATTGCTAAATGAAGGAAAGGCCATTCCGCATCACTAGCTGTAGACAAGGTTTTTAAGGGTTCCGTGGCATTGAAAATCCTTGGATATGACAAAAATAAAATAAGCAAAGTTATTAAAGTCGTGGTTAAAGGACTTTGATGCTGCCGTGCTGATTACATTGCCACAGAAGAACTGTGGTAGTGTTTTGGAAAGGTGCAAACACTCAAATGCACCTTCATTCAAAAGAATCTGGACTGCAATCTGAAACTTTTTTGTATCTATAAAAAGCATTTCTATTGCTTTTTAGAATACCTCCTGATGCTTATTGATAGCTTCCTGCACATTTGTTTTGGTGGTGAAACACAGGATTGTAGAAGGTTTGACCCTTACCTTGAGACATGATATTATACAAGCCCTAATGTGTTACACTTTGCCTCTAGAGTGCTCAACCTCACCATTCATTTATGGCCAACAATAAAAGGTAATAATGCACACGTATGAATAGGACAAGGTTGCTAAGTCCTTGAAATTGAAAGGGGGGAAAGCAGTCACAGCAGTGAATCGTGTTTCAAAGGCAATGATTCAATTCCCAGCCCAAGCTGAGAACACAGGGAATGGAAAATAATTCAATCAGCAACAAAAACCATAAATATGCTGTTTGACTGAGATGTTCACTCCTGGGGAAAGAAAAAGCTATTTCCATCTTTCCTGACCTGGAAAAGAAAAATGTCTCAGGCAAATTGTGTACATATATCAAAGATTTTATGAGATTGGCCACATATAGAGAGACTTTGGAGTAGAAACAAAACTGCAGTTAAAGTCCAATATATTTCGCATCAAGTCCAGTATATTGTGCAGAACTCCTTATGGATAAAACATAGAAACCATGGCATATGTTTCTTGGTAAGTGGTTATTCTATTTTTGTTAAGGACATCATTAGCTCTCCCCATATTTCTAATAATTTCACCAATGTTGTTATAGCAGCACTGTTAAAATTGGCCTAAGCTCTAAGCCAAAAATAACATCAGTGCTGCCAAACATGTTGAGTCAAACTAAATTACTTTTTTTTTATACCATTGACCTGCGCAATAATGAACTTACTCCATGTGGTGCCATTTGTCAGGTGCAATGACAGAAACAAAACGGAGGGCTGCTGGGTAGAAGAGTGGGCTGTGGTGTACTGTGTATGTAGAACCTTCTGGGTCATGTTAGGCCGGTGGATTTGTGGCCGATCAAGAGTGAGCAGTGCCCCGGCTCCTCGGGTGTCTGTCTTCATTTCTATTTATGAGGCAGTGTTGCCAGTTACCGGCCTTTAATAATGCATGGAGTAGGACCTTGGGTTCAAACCAGTGTCTCTGGAAACAGGCCGCTTATGGAAAAAAAAAATGGTTATTGTTATGCAGAAAGCCCCTCACACTGCCTATCTCCTTTCTCACATGCATTCGCTCTTCATCCCTCACTGTCTCTCTATCTGCCCTCTCTCCCTGCTGAGAGTGAATTCTCCAACGAGCCAAGGTTAAACTTTCTCGCTGCGCTCGGCGGATGTCAGTCAAAGCCTGGTTCACCTGCACATAAGCCCCCTCCAGCAACTGGGCCAGCGACTCTCACACAGACCCTCTGCCCCCTCATTGCCCTTTTGTCAAGCCAATGATTTCTACAGCCAACTAGCTTCAGAATTGACTGGCTCCTGGCTCTGTTCTTCCACTCTCCACAGCAACCTCAGCTCACCCACAGAAAATGGCTTCATCCCTGCAGCCAAAGCAGGATTTTTGTCTGTGATTTGACTGATGGCAAAAACAAATGTAGAGCACTCACTCAAAACTGGAAATCACACCAAATTAACAGGGTTGCAGACTGTAATGCACCCTATGGCAGAGATCATGTAGTAAAATTGTAATCGCTGAATACTAATGTAATAAACATCTCAAAAGATCTGTGACCATAGTTTTATGAACTAAAAAATATTTTTACTTTTTTGACTTTGTAACGGTCTAAGGATCTTTCGGCTCACAGTATTTGAATTCGTGGACATAATAGGTTATTAGACTCCACAGAAATGTATCGGATGGGTCTCACAAGCAAGAAACTGCCATGGAAGGCCATATGGCTAATCTCCTGCTATGTAAGCCACCAATAGCAGCGACTCTCTACACACAAGGATCCTAAATGAGGGAAATAGAGAATAGGCTTGTCAGAATGACAACGTTCTCCCAGCATGCATGGCGGCAGCCACAAACAATCCTAATGACATCAGGGGCTCTGAGGAGGGGCTGTACACTGTCGGCTCCTGGGCTAAGGCCGGTTCGCTCCCCCCAACATCCTTCCCTTGCAACCGCCACCACCACCACACTGCTTGTTAGAGGCAGTGTAATTAGGTGGCTGAGCTTGTTGCAAGTAGCCCAGGTCACAGAGGCATGTCCAACCCTTGTCCTGATTGCTCCTTGGGGAATTATTGACAAAACACAAGGAGCATTGCATGTTGGGCTCTAATTATGTGTACAAGACATAGATGGCTCCGGGGAAATTAAATGAAATTCCCTAGCTTGATGGGTCCTCCACACTCATGGGATCCATTCTGTTTCTTATTAAGCTCAGCCATTGTCTGACTTTATGAGGCTGCTGTGTGGAGTTAGGCACCAGCTAAATGCTTTTGAGTGTCTCTCTTTTCACAGTGGCAATACGTCAATGACTCATGGTGGAAAATTGCCTGTCGATTGTGATCTACACTGAAAGGAGTGTAAGCAATAAAACAGCAAATACATTTAACTAATGCACACACTAATATTGTAAATGTAGGGTGTGAATGGGAACACCTGCATGGTGTTTCAATGTGTAATCAGTGTGTTGTCATTGCAGCTTGGTCTGGACACATCCAAACCTCTGGTCTAATTCCCCTGGCCCAGATACTGGACAGGAATTGATAGTCTCCTGCTTGTGCAAATGAAGTGATAAGGGGTCTCACCCAGATTACACAAGGCCTAAGTGGTGCTAAGAAAGCTTATGGAGATGAATGAATTCATGAGGCTGCCTGACAGATTCTTAAGAAGCAATGTAATAAGGGATAAATCAAACAGCTACCATTTTGCCTCTGAATGATTTCAAATGAAAGCCGAGGGAGATGGCAGACCTCCCGGGAGCGGGTGAACATAAGTATAGAACTGTGGCTGACCCTTATGTATATTTCTCTATCATTAGAACACCCCAATGGCTAATGAAAAAAAGGCTGCACAAGCAGTAAATACTCCATTCCTTTTGATCAGCACAGTAGGATGTTAGCTGTCTTTGAATTGCCAGACTGTGGGGGCAGGCCCAATCCCACAGAGGTCTTTCACACAGATCATTCTTACGACCATTAACAACTGAGCATATTATGTTGTAAGATGGTGGATCACCCAGGACCTTTTTTTGGAGAAATCTATTACCTCTAGTTCTAATAGCTGTACTGTCATGGCTGCTACAGTATGAAAATAACATTACAAATAGGGCTACAGCTAACAAGGATTTTAGTAATTGAGGCTTCCACAGATTATTTAATCGATTCATTGATTCATCAATTCACCTTTAATTAAGTACTTTTGCTTGGCGATTTATAAGGTAGCTCATGACTTTGACGTTACAACCCAAACTCACGGCAAAGAAAGATGCAAAGAATTTGCGTAGATACTTTTTAGTAATTAATTGATTTAATCGATAAATAGTTTCAGCCCTGATTACAAGAACAAAGTAAATACCATGCAGGCATATGGATAACAATAACTGTCCCTGAACATCATTAAATGGCTTTATACACGGCTGCAGCAAACAGCACACAATTAGGTCTGATCATCTTCCTCTACAATGCTCTGGAGACAAATGTTGCCCACTGTGATTACCCTTTATTTGTTGCTCATGAAAGTTTGTACATGCAGACACCAGAGCATCAGGCCTTTATGAAACTCAAATCATACATGAAAATGTCAGGTCACCTCATTGATATGACCCTGCATCACAACAGCGCATAGCCCTCTGGTCAATTAAGCACAGGCAGAGCGAGCGCTGTATCAGCCCATTCCACCCAGTCCCACATGCCCTGTGGTTATGCAGACAGCCAGCTCACTAGTGCAGTAAGCACACACACTCTGTTAGCAAAACCAGCATTCAGAGAATAATTGGCAGAAGATGCAGATGCGCTGGCTGCCGAGCTCCAAGGCTAGAAAAAAAAGAATATATGTTTCGAATGGCAAGTGGAGATGAGTCATACAGACACTGCTGGTCATAATGATATTTCTGCGTACGCTTCCAGGGGAGGGAGACATTTGGTGTTAGCTGTCAAGTACTGGCTTGAATTATGTGATTTAGCATCTACAGTCACAGTACGGACACCAATTTCATGATGGTCATCAGTGCCAGGCATCACCATAGTTTCTGTATATCTTCCCTTTCCTAAACCCTCCTCTGCATATTCACACATAGAAAATGACTTGAGAGTGTGCAAGCGCGTGTATGTCAGCTCACCAAGTCATAGGCACACCGTTCTAAATAACAAAGCAAAGACGTGCCCTTTGGGTGGTGAGATAGCTCATTACCTATGAGCGACCTTCCATCTGCACTCATGGCTGCTCTGGGAGCCATTATGATTATGATGGAAATCTCACAAGCCATTACTGGGAGACAGCACAGGGCTCACTGCAGACACACTAATGGACTCATTTGTAATTGGGAGAGAGGGAAATGACTCCGTGAGCTAGCAGTGGCTTTGTTTGATGGAGTATGGAGGAGCGCATAGTAGATTTGACAAATGAAACGAGGTTAGTTCTATGTGAACTAAACTGCTGTGCTTCCTTGATCACTGCACACATGCATACACACATACAAACACCACCCTCCCTTTCTTGTGTCCAGCATGTTCAGGAGCCTGTTCACATTCTGTTTTGATGGGGGTCTTGGGCTTTAGGGTTTGACGATCAATCTTTGGGACCCCCCCCCAACGGACGTGTAGGAAGAGTTACTGAATAAATGAAAGAATAAATTTCATAGTAATAATTGAAATTGACTGGTCCAGGTTGGGTAGGGGATGTGGAACCTCTTAAATCTTGGAATTAATAGTGAAACACATGCTGATCCCTCAGCAAGTTATTCAGTCATGACTAGAGGACAAGTGGAGGCCTTAGAAAAGTTTACGGCTTTGTTGGTGTTTTGTTCGCTCGTTTTGGTAATTCATCTGCGACTTTACATGAAATCCATATTGATCCACTTGCTCTATACAAAGACACCATAGTGTACTCTCTTTCCCCCATAATGTATCTCTTTCCCTTACAGTTAATTTCAGCAACAACTGAGAAGCAAACTGCTGAGGTTTAACTTCCCATTTCTCTTTATTTGAATTAGTTTTCCATTTGAATTGTCCCCACAGTGTTGCTCCATACATGGTTTATGATTTGCTTGTTATGCCTCAATTCCAGGAGGATTAGGATAACCAAGTGGTACTGTGGTGAAACATTAGCTCAGCATGTGTTTACAACAATGACAATAAGTGTTTTTTGAAAAATGAGGAAAATGGCTTTTATAATTGGTGTTAGACTGGTAAGACAGATTATGTCCACACAAATAAAATATTGCATTGCATGTCATTGCATATACACGGAATGAACACAATAACAAGGACATGTGTAGAATAATGTAATCCATTACATGGAGCTGTGGAAGACGTTACCTTTTTACGCAGAAGCAGGCAAGGAAATCTATTAGGATCTTTGCAATAATGCAGTCAAAATAAACAGCGCCACACAATATAGCCATAATGTTCCAGACATGAAAGAAGTGTATGTTTTTCTATTGCTTTACATTCTGTTGTTCAGGTGTTGATGATATTCTAAGCACCCTTCGTGTTTGAGCTATTATGTCAAACTGATTTCATAAATGACAAGAGGCAAGTCAATGACTCACCATATTTTGACATGAGCCAAAATATATTTTTTTACAGTGACATCAACTGATTGTTTAACAATGTTGTATTTTTAAACACCTCCAGTATGAAAAGGGAACAGGTGCGCTAATGAATAATGCATTCATTTCTGCATGGCAGTTTGTCTGTGTTGTTAGTCCACATCCTATCTATTAAACCAACAGGACATTTAACTGCATGTTTATACAAGGAAGCTCCCTCAGCAGTAGCCTGACAGCGCCGAATCAGAGAGAGAGATGGGAAGGAGGTTGTGGGGGGAGCTAATAAGATTGCCCTGACCTGGGTGATTTATAGATTCATTTGTGTGCTTGTTTAGGAGCCTGATCTGCATTATTCATGTCCACAGAGGAGCAGTACTGAGGACATTAGCTGGTTAACCCCTGCTCAGGTTAGGCCACATTATTTTAATGGCCATCGCGAGGGCAGGGCTCTCAGTCCCATTGTCAGAGCGGGAAAGGGAGAGGAGGAGGGAGGAAGAAGGAGCTCATTTATTCCAACCAAAGAGCTACCGCCACTACACAGAGAACAGGTGGGGCCTTGGCATTATTATTCAATTATGTCTGTTAACGGTAAACAATGCACAGCACTTTAATGCTCACAAGAGAAGGATAATTGGAAACCGAATGCCGGGCGACATTTGACTGCCACACGTCCCATTATTTATGTCGCACGCCACCTGTCATGCATACGGTGCGACCGCAGCATCCCATGTTTTCTGTGCATGTAATTACGATTCATGTCTGTAATGATCGTGCCTTGTGGCCATAAAACAGACTGCACCAGCTTTGACACAAGGCCACATTTGTCATCATCTCTGTAGACTGACGTGACAGTCATTACTGACACGACCACTCTCCTCACATGAAGCTGCAACAGGAAAGAAACGCGTCAACTTTTGAAAGACCATGTCAATAATCAATAGTTTGTATGTTGTGAGAATTTAGTTGCCTGATCATACTAATGATGTTCTATCTTCTGTTTCACCTCTGTAATATTCAAATAATACCCATTTGGGACATATTGGTGCCTATGCTGTTATTTGTGGAATGTCCTTATACTATGTATTACAGAATCACTTTACTGTTACAAATGACACACACAACACACCCCAGTTTAAGGAAGATCGGCATGTGATAGTTTTCCATCCATCTTCCCGATGAGGATGATCCACCTCTTTCTGTTCTTTTTTCTCCCCTCTCTCTGGGGAGAGTACCATCATGCATAAAGAAAGACACAGAGAGCGGCAGAAGCATATGTCTGCCGCGGTGGATGCGGCGCTGACAGGCCGGGCTTATCGTCTCTGCAGCTCTTCACTACAAGCGTGATTACCGCTGACAGCTCCGACTGCTGATAAAAGCGGGAACATTAAAGAAAACAGAGGAGCCGTGCAGTCAACGCACCAGTGTTTCTTCTCATCAACCCCCCCCCCCCACACCGCCCGCCACCTCCCCTTTCCCAAACACAGCAGCTCCCTCTTTTCCTCGTCTTCCAGTACCCCACGCCAGGGTGTCAGAGCTGTCGAGAGCGGGAAGTGACATCACAAGAATTTGCCAGCAGTCTCGAGGCTCATCATGTCAGCGGCAGCCTGTCTTGTGTCAGGCTTCCCCCAGGCAAGCTGTGATCCAGCCCTCGTCTGTGCACATCAAGACTCCTCACCGAGGAGGGGAGGGAAGGCGGGAGAGAAAAAATTAGCAGAATGTTTTTCCATCTTGTTAACTGACAGCATCGTTTGTTAGAGCGCTGTCTCAGCAAGCAGAGTGTGTGGAAAGGTTTCAGATTGGCAGAGGGAAGAATTGGCAAGTGAAAGCATGGTGAATTATTGAGTTTGGATGAGGTGTCAGAGCGACCGCGTTGCATTGCGTGGGTTTCCTGAAAGCATCTGAGGTGTGATAGGAGAACAAGCGTGGAGGAGTGCTTGATTAAAAAGCTGCGAAGATTGCGGGGCATCATTTGCTTGGGGTGGTCAGAATATTTGTGTTTGGATGTCTATATATGTGTGCGTGCTGTATATAATTACTTTAAACATCCAAGTTCAAGAAAATGGTACAAAAGCTGTCCCTCATTTCTTCCAGAACTACTTCCTTGTCTGCCAGAGTGAGAGACTGCTTCGCAAGTCATGGAAAATCTGCTCTATCTCCTGGGTAAATCTCCATCTCCCAGATCTGGCCGTCTGTCAGCTCATTTGGACAGAGAGAGGGGCTGCCTCGGAAAAGAATGCTTTTGATTCTCTTTTCATTTATTTGAACTGATCTGCTGTGATTAAGAGCTCCGTGTCTCATTATTCTCTTTTGGAGAGAAGCGGGGCTTTGCCTTTTGCCAAAATATTTGAATGATTAGGGCCCAAGCACGGGCCATGCCAAAGCGACGGGAAGCATTCACTCAGCTTATTAGATTCACTTAAATGCCGTTGTAAATCATCGCTGCCAGTGAATGCTGCCAGACTCAGGCTCTAGTTCGAGAAGCTTCTACTGCCAATGCCAGAGCACAGTGTAGAACCACTAGAGGCAGCTGAGGCTGTTGGTCTGTGCTGCTGTTTGTTTTAGTTCGGCCTCTCTATACAGCAAAATGGTTGTTTGACCAGTATTGGATTCATTTCCCAGATGAAAATGCAATTAATCAAGCAGCTGTGAGGCGTGGGTGAGTTTGAGAAAGTTGATCCTGTTGAACAGAGGTTGAGACCACCAGACAGCAGCTGGAGATGATTTCTGTCTCCGAGCTGTAATTTCTTAAGACATGAGTAACGATGACTTCAACTTCAAGGCATGGAAACATTTATGAATACCAGGATGCTGTTTTTAAGCCAATCCAGATCGATGATATGGGAAACAAGTGTTCAGACGTGAAGGTGGTAAATAATTGCCTCCTTGATTGTGGTACTGTGAAACGAGTGTGATTAGCACTAGAGTTAAACCTGAGTGTTATTCTATTGTTCTGTTAAATCTAAGATTGCAGAGTGAGACAAAAGAGGAAAAAAACGGCAGCTTGCTGAGCACTCAAGGAAAAATACTGGCTTTGGTCTTTCAAAATACCCCTGGATGCCCAATCAGGCCTTCAATTTTGGCACATTGTCAAGAAGCAAATGCAACAAATCAGAACATATTGTTCCTCAGGGGGCGTAATAAGAGCCTTTGAACCATGAGCTCCACTGCTCTGCCCATGCGCTCTTGATGACAAACTGACTCCATCACTTTCTTATTCATATTACCCCAGTCATCGTCTGTTATGAAAAGCCAT
The DNA here is from genome assembly GCA_024633595.2 of Lepomis macrochirus. Lineage (NCBI taxonomy): Eukaryota > Metazoa > Chordata > Actinopteri > Centrarchiformes > Centrarchidae > Lepomis > Lepomis macrochirus. The sequence goes on from JALXJV020000021.1 coordinate 27,137,935, forward strand.
CTGTGGTGATCTGGCATCCCCGTATGTCATTTTGTGACTTCCTTCACAAATGACAGGATGGATGTGTCATGTGTCTGTCTGCTGAAGGAAAGGTCAGCATGTGAGAATGGGAGATGCTGATTTCCTCAGTCCTGAATGGCCTATAAACACTCACCACTGGCTTTGGCTCCCGCACAGCTTGCTTTTCAATAAATACTGTGGTGCAAAGGAGGACAGATGAGGATCATGAGGTGTGACTGAGGCTGGGGAGGAAGGGGACAGGCAATTTAACAGCGGCTGTGACTCAGGAGGAGGGGGGAGATGTATGGCACCCAGCCAGCAGAGCAGTGCAAAACAGTGGTCCAGACTAATGATCCACAGCCTGATCGTTATGGCCCCCACAAAAAGGATGGGCACAAGGCGCAGTTCCCTGGAAATCAATTCCCAGGAAGCGCATGAGTACTAGTTGTAAATCATAGCAGTATGGAAGGATGGATGGAAGGCACTGGGGATGAAAGGGAAAGGTGGTTGTGGACGAGGAGAAAGGGTAGAGGGGGAGCTTTCTAGGGTGGATAGATAGAGCATGAAGGGGAAACTCTTTCGATCATAAACGCTGAAGGCAACCCCCCGCGCAAAAGCAAACCAATGATGTGGCTGTTGTTGCCTCTTGCCACTCAGCCACCCCTCTCCTTGATGGCTCCATTGGACGTTGAGACTGAGGTTTAGAAAAGTGTTCTCAAATTGATTTATATCCCTCAGAAAAGCCCCATCAATCCTAATATGAGACTAATGAAATCATTCGGTGTTGAGGGGAAAAGTGTAGGCGTGAATGCAGGCATTTGTGCATGTATGCGGTGGTGTATGTGTGTGTGTTTGTGGTGGGGGGATTGGGTAGAAGTCACTTGAGAAACATATCATAATAAAGAGGGCATTGATCAAGGGGAGTCCGATGATGACAAATACCACAGCTCTTGAGATAAACAGCCTAAAGCAACAGCAATGTGATTCAGTACTATCAGCTAGCAGGTCCTCAAGGCTGCCTTGAATGAAACTGGATGCTACATGTGACTTTTTCTTGGTTTATAGGTTTCAGTTTAATCAATGCTTTGTAATAAATGTTTCATTTTATGCCTTATTAACATATTTTCAAGGACCAGACCAATGCGATTGCATGTTTTAGTAAGCAATATCACGCTCCGCAGTATCATATCAAAAATGCTGCAGAAAGTATGCAATATTCTGTTTATTTTGTGGACAGATGCATCCGTTGGCTGTGTGGCTTAGTTGAGTTTGATTTAGAGCAAACTTAATAAATGCTCATATTTCAAAGGCCAGTTGCCCTATCAAATGAAAGTGTGAGCAAGCAGGTCGGCTATGGAGCATACCGAGTGATGTGTGTATGCTCCATGTCTTGGACAACGTGTGAGTGAAGAGGGAGTCGGAGACAATGTAACAATGGAGATCAAAGGGGAAAACATATCAGAGACTAAGCCTATTAACTTGTGTTTTTACATGTATTTACGAATAGCGAAATATTATCGCAAAAAAATCACGTTTTGCCAATATCATGCACCCTAGTCTATCAACCTTAAATTGTGCATGCTGCAAATCATGCAAAATCATTGCTATAGTTGCTGTAGTACTGTTTTATAACCGAAATGAGCTACAGCTATATTAACATGTGGGTACATCAAGTCATTTGCTTAAATCTAGAACAATGTGAGTAGCCAGACTACTCACATTGTTCTCAGACAGATCAGACAGATTTTTAACAGAGCTAGAACTAGTTTTGAAACACAAATAAAAGGGAATGGTGAAAGTAGCACCTATACTGTCCGTTGTAAACATCCATCACAGTGTGCAGACTGACGTGTGGTCACACTTTGACCTAATATGCTTGCAGTAGTTGTGTGCATTTTGGGTACAATCACTTTTTGTTTCACCTCCAAATTAAGTGGTTTACACAATCTGGATAAACTGTTCATGTGACTTCTACTTGCATTTTCACAGTCTGACTTTTTAATGATCTTGCAGTGTTCCAAAAGCTTAAGTCTGGTGAGTACAATGTTATTATGTATGAAAAAAAGATGGCCAAAATGACAAAAATGAGACTTGTTGTTGTGAATTTTCTTTGAAATATATAGGTATTTGACTGGATATTGGGCTGTGCGCTTGTTCAGTATCGTTGTGACTTGTGAGTGTTATGGAGTGCTTGCACAGTGTAGTCAGTGCAGATTCTGTCTTGGAGTCTCTATCAAATGGAATAGAGACCATCACCCGTATAGATACATTGCAGGGAGAAAGCAGTGTGTGTTGCACTGATCAATCAGGCCACAACTTAATGTTTCATCTCCTCCAGCTTATAAGCTGAAGCTCCTGCTGCTCTTCAGACAGTGGAAGAGCTGTATCAGTTTCAGCATTAACAAATGAAACCACCCCCCTTTGCCTATTTTTTTTCTCTCCCATCGCCTTTCTCCTCACTTCATTATGCAGGCAGCCTGACGCTATTTGACAGAATGTGCTATCTGCAACCCCCAGCTGCAGTGCCTCTCTCACTATCATCGCATCGCTGGCAGCTTAACCCCACTGCTGCCTGCCACAGTGAAGGAAATGATGATGCTGCTGTCTGAAGAGAGAGTGAGGGAAGAAAGACAGACCTTAAAGCACCTTTGTGCATGTCTGTGTTTTGGCTTCACAAGTGTTTCAATGTGTGGCAGGGTTTTGGCACAGCTTGCTTTAAGGTGTCTTATATTCTGTAGAATTAAGTCTTACCATTTTATATTATATTGTTGGCTGTACAAGAGTCAAATTTAATTGACAACAGCTTCCTCCATAGTTTTGATAATCTATTACAACAGTGTTCATGTGAACATGCATAGAAAACATGCAAATACAGGACAGGACAGCATTGGAATTGACTGGCAGTATTAGCTAAATGACAAACACTGTTTCTGCTTCACCACCCACACTACATAAACTTCATACTACTTTCTGAATTGGTACTGAACATTGATTTGGATGTAAATCCTGCACTACAGAGTCATCTAATATAAACAAAATTCTAAGTGAGATTGGGCCATGGTTTACATACTGTACTGTGTGTACAGTAGGCACACTAGAATTCATCAGCATTTTGTCTCCCTCACAAACAAATTCTTGTAACAAGACAGTATCTACATCAGTCTCCAGAGGACTGTAAATGAGCTTAATGAAGAAACAAACAAATGGCTTTAAGGGTGAGCCTCAGAAAGCTGCAGGTCTGGAAAGCACAGCATATCTAATTTGTAGGTCATTGACAGTGCAGGCTTATTTATCTGGGTTATCCTCCGCTCCAGATAATTAGATGTGCACATGTAGCATTCGGGACAATGTCAACAAAGGCCTTGTTTGTGTCTGGCATCTGTAACTTTTTTTGTTTCTGTCCTTTAACCTCATGAGAGCATATTGTAGAGTCGCTGTCAATATTTTAACAAATTTTAACACAGGCTTATATTGGATTCAGATTTCCATGGCTGGCTTTCATTATTATTTTATTTACATTGCTGTTGAATTTAATACTTTAAAAGATGAGAATCTAATAAAGGACGTGATATTGTGCTGCAAATCCTAAACAAATAGTCACTTAGGCTGTCAAATGTGTTTACTTATCATGTGCATTTTGCTTGCGCTAATGATGCATGATGACGAGTCATACACATTTTGCTGTCTGGTGCATTGTGGGTAGTGGCATAATAAGTGTGGTCTGATATTTGCCAGTGACAGGTCTTCATTCCCTGGACTTGGCTCTGGTCTGTCTCTCCCTATGCATGTTAACTGTCAGGTATTGAGAGCCAGACTGCCGTTAAAGTTTTTTTTTCTCCCTGTGCTGTCTGCTTTTGATTTCTTTTCCCAGAGGTGTTTTAAAAAGCAGCTCGATTGTTAGTGACAATCAGCCGCTCTGGCCCTTTTGGGCAGAAGGTTTGATTTAATCGTGAGGCTGTCATTTATTATTCTGGAGCAGCAGCCACCCCTGTGAGGCCCGGGCCTGATCAAGCGCCTCGGAGCTGTCCCCAAGATCTCACTCTTTTCCCTTTTCCCCTGTTATGTCTAAATCCTCAATACAAATCGTAGTGTTTCGGTTCTCCCAGTGGGGCCTATTACTGCCTGTAGGGCATTAAAGATCATTAATAGTGCTGTCAGAAAAAGAGAGGGAGAGAGGGAGAAAGGGAGCGAAGAGGAGGGGGGTGCGGGGAGTGGCAGTCAGTTGCTTAGCTGCTCATAAATGGGAAATTAATACATCTGCTTCATTAATGCTGCCTCGTGTTTGATGTTTGTTAGCTGGCAACTTTAATGATGTAGGTTTGAGCCGACGGGGCGCTTGACTAAATTTGATTCCTCCAATTAAGTAGTCAGGCTTCTTTTCTTTTGGGAAAATGTTTAGAAAGGAAAAACTGCTGCCTAATTATGGACTCCAAACCTTCAGTTTTGTGGCTCCTGCTCTTTTTTTCCTCCCTCCCTCTGTTTTTTCTCTATTTCTATCACCCCTCTTCTGTCAGCGACTGATTGCAGCAACACATTCATCAGCGATGGCTCGCAATAAGTTGTTTACTGTTCACTAATCAAGGGGAAATATTTTAATCAGCGCCTGCAACTTTCTTAATCATTACCATTAGCAAATGTTGTATGTTAATTGATATATAGTGCAAGGTGATGATAGTCAGTCTTAAGTGCAAATGATGAAATTACCACTATCAAGGTTCTAGACTAGAGCAACTGTATCTTAATCGCAGCCTTGGATATCAAACAAGCAGGAAACATAAAAGCCTCTAGACACTTTTTCTTATGCATAAATTCCACCCCACCATACATAAAACAAAAAACACTCCCGGTCCATGAAAAGAAGACAGTTTAAAGCAAAAAAAAAATGATATTGTAGAAAACCACATTCATCCAGCAGACTGAGGCTCAAGATGAGATCATTATTTCATATTTGTACTTGAAATGTAGTTCAGAGAAAGAAAGCAGACCAATTATATAAAAATAAGAACATAAAATACGTGTGTGGGTTGTGATTTTCAACATGCTGGATGTGGAGGAGGTTACCAAATCATTAAATTGCAACAACACATGATTCGGATGTCAAGAAAATGTCATAGTTCATTAGCTGTGGTGACAGTCACATACAAAGTAGCAGATGCCCTTTAACACAGCTGATTACTGTACTATATACACATGTGATTACATGGACTAGCTACTAAGTCGGTGGAGGGGTGGGGGTGGGGGGGGGGTAACACAAATGATTTACCTCAACTTTCCATTATTTCCTCTTTCCTCTTTTATATATATCGCTGCTGTAGAAGATGATGCAGCAATGAATCTACTAATCTTCACTTCTGCATTCTTAAGCTTAGATGGAACTTAAAGAAAATTAAAAAAACATCTCAGTTTACTAGTCCTCAGAAAATTTGGCTTCAAAAGAACCTTATTTCATGCATGCTTGAGCCCTAGATTGAAGTTCAGTAATTGGCCCCATTTTTATCTGCCTCAGATACCAGTCAAGCACTAAATATACTTGAAGTAATAATCATCAAATGTTTTATATCTCTCAACTTTCAGTGCAGATAAGATATTTATAGATAAATAAAATGTTTTTGTTTAGTTTTCAATATTTCTTTCTTCTTTCACGTTTTTTGAGTTCATTTAGCTAGGTGCATAACAGTTAACTTGAATATACCACACAAACATATTATATCAGATCTGTATTAAATCCTGATATAAATATACCTGCAGATCATTTCTCTTCCCTCACAAACCCCAACACCAATCACAATCTCCAAAATCTTCCTATTTATCCAGCTCACTGCTGATGAAATAAATAAATAAAAGAAGAAATAAAAATAATAAACCTAACGTACAGATATTTGTAACTGCCCCAACATCTACATCTAATTTATCCACAAACCAAACACTACATACAAACATACATATATACATACACCCTATGTAGAATATCTAGTAGCAGTATCTATCAGCTGTAAAGGAGGTTTGAAATGCAGCAGTTTGAAAGTAACTTGAGACAACCAGCCGACATCCAAAGTGTCAAAGTGGTGTCCAAATTGCTGCAGTGTTGTTAAAAAAGAAAAATACACAGCTTCAACAAAGACAAACAGTGGGCACAAGTTGAAAGTGACAGTGACATAAGTATTGCAGTGCAGTCCACAGGTATTTGGACAGTACATTTTTTTGGACATGATAGCGCTACAATGAACATAACCACCTTTAAAGTTGAAAAGCAGCAGTTTATCCCTCATTTTTTTGCAGTGTGCTGAAGTACAGGCACACATTTTAACATGTTTAACTGACTTCTAAGTTTTCCCTTCTAAGCACTTCTATAATTATGTCTAAACATTGTGTGAATAGGCATGTTTCTGTTCAGCCAAATCATTGGGGTGTGTTACTCACGGGTCACTACATCACTACCAGTTATCTTCTGCCCATTTGGCCATTTTGTCTCCTTGATGTCACCAGAGAGATGGCGACACCTCCAACCAGAGTAGAGCAAAGCAGAGTATCGACCTACTCGTGTTAAGACTAGTCAGCCCATTTGACCATCTTCACCATACTATGAATTTTTCAGCACATCAATACTCACAGCTTGTATTCTATAGGAGAGTGGTGGCTTGGGGCAAGGTATATGTAGGTTGGCAAGCAGAGGAGAACATTAGAGGACTGGGCCCCAGGCTCTGCAAACCCTAATGATAATAGTCACTTCTGAACAACCGGCCAACTAAGCACTATTCTTCCCCCCCTTTTCCCCCTCTGATCCTTTCACATCACATACCTTCTGCTTTGGATAACAAAGGTGAAGTGTAGTTGAATCAAAATATATGCAAATGAACACATGCACTGAGCTTTGTATCTTATTGTAGGAATGTAATGTGCTGTACTATGGCAGAGTTAATGGAACTGTGTCACAACTGTATAACGTGGTGTTTTTAGTAATCCTGGTTTGGCTCAAAAATTTAACTGATGTAAACTGATGTTGGTCAGTGATTGTTTTAGTGAGCCACAAAGAAAACTGCTGCAATATAGGAGACAGCATACAGCACAGTGACTTAATAGAGCTTTGGGCCACTGGCACAGCCTCAGTACAGATTGTGAAATAATGGATTTCTGCTGAAAGAATTCTTCCACAACTTGCCATTTAGTGTTTGGTTGGACTTAGGTAGACATCACTATCCCTGATGTTGTGGTCACTGATTATAACGTGGCCATCATAAATGAGAAAATGTTGCTGTTGATGATATAATAATAATAAACCTTATTTAACGAGCACTTATCAAAAGAAAGTACAGTGCTTCACAGAGACACACTCATGTGACACTTCAACACGATGTGAAGGTGTTCAACAGAAATCGCAGATTTCTGTTCTTAGTGTCTTGCTAAATGTCTGAGGGAATGTAACCTGATGGAAAATGCAACATACTTTTGTTTAGCATTCATTTTATCCCATGCATACTTTTACTTTCCTGCTTATTTGTAGTTTTGGTAGTTCCCTGTGTGATACATGTGGTATAAAAGGACAAGGTACAAACCCATTTAAACCGTTTTATTGCTGATGCATAACCAACATGTATTATAAATGTAAATGAGCCAGCAACTTTCCTATTAAAATGGGAACAAAGTGGAATGTGCGCTTGCAGGCATGCTGAGGGAAGACGAAGGGAGCGAGGAGGGAAATGGGAGCTGCACACAAACAAGCCATTATTAAACACATTTCTTCTTTAAGCTGCTTTCTGAAGAGCATCAAGCCTAGAGCACTTTAACTTGCCAAAAACAAGCTCTTTTTTTGTGCTTTGAAATCAGGAGGTAAGATCAGCGTGGGATAAAAAGCTCAACACACAGGAAAGCAGAAGGATGCTTTATTTGTTTACCATGCGGCAGGCCGAGGGCGATAGTCAGACTTCTCTTCAACCACAGGAGAGCTTCTGCTTGGCGGCAGTGCCGATGCAGCACATTGCCTCCCACCAGCATCGCACACAGCGCCATCTGCTAGGACCTGTTGGCTTGTTTGTTTTCCAGAGCAAACAGCAAATCACTTCTTTCCTGTTCATGCTTTTTACCATATGCCACTGCCTGTGTATCAGAGCGAGGCATGTATATTAATGAAGTTAATCAAAGACACGCACACAAGCACATCTGCCAGGGGAATTTTCAAATGATCGCACCCGCCAGTTGATTCATCACGTTGCTACCCTCGCCTGTCATTGTGTCCACCTTTCAGTGTAGGTGAGACAGTCATAAACTGCAATTATATCATCTGTATAAAATGTTTGGATTGAAGGACAAATGAGTCCATTTTTAAAAATAATTCTTGTGCTCCTATTGTGTCCCTGTTATTGCCACTTAGTCACTTAGTAGTGTGTGTAAACATACTGTTTTTAGAAGCTTAACCAATTAGGATGCCGCATTTGTTTTGTACATACAGCTGCATATCTGAACACATGCTCACAATGATCTGTGTCACAACAGAAGGCACTGCATAACAATTTTACTTTCAGCTAATGTAGGTAACATTTGAAAGATGTCACACAAGTCCTCTTCCTGGTGTATATCCCAAAGTCACTGCAATTAGTGGCTACGTTAAACAGCAGGATAAACACAGCTAAGCAATGTATCCCTGTACAGATGGCAAATTATCCCCCTGACAAGCCGGTGAAACCCTCTGAGCCTGTCAGGTGCACATGGTGGATTGTTGCTTCAAAAGCACTGACCTAAACTTTGTGTAGAGTGAAAGGTTACCGTCACTGTTTCAAAACAAAAACAAAGTAAAAAATCCCATGTACTTGAACATGCTTGAACATGCTTTAATAAATACATAGGAAGCTCAATAACTGTTTTTTTTTTAAAAAAGCCTTAGAGGCTACACACACACACACGTACACACACCCCTACTCAAAGTGCAAGCAGTAATTTAAATTTTCTGACATGGTGAAAGTCCGGAAATATTTATTTAAAACTCTAATGACATCATGGCGGATGACACAGACAGGCAAGCGGTAAGAATGGCGGCCTACTGCTGTGAGCTACGTTTACATTATGTTAACCTAAACATGGTAGCCTTCAGCGTTTAGCCATTGCAAACACTGTATGTTACAAAGTTGTCCAGGCGACACAGCAATGCCAGCTGTCTCAAACAAAAATAATGGTAACTCCAAGCACTTTTATACATGACCTTTACGTTTTTTCTTTTCGACGAGTCGAGGCAGAGCTGTCGCTGCAGCGGCTTGTCACCATCTTCTGCGTGTTGGATCCAAATTACCTACAGTAATTTCAGTACCTAGAAAAAGTGTTTCATCAAGGACAATTGACCACATTATTGAGTAGGGCTACAAAATTTGGAGCATCAATGTCATTGCCAGAACTTCTGGCTTCACCACCATGTTCTGCGTACAATGTGGTTTCTATACTGATCATAATCCTGATCTCTCAAATAAGTTTTTACCATTTTGTCATATTCATCATTAGAGACACACTACAAGCAGCACAAATTCCAACCTGAAATACATGAATTCAAATGAGATTTGACAAAATTAGAAACACAGAGAAGGAAATGTCACTGTCATATCACAATAGAAACCAACGCTGTGTTCTTTTCATATTATAGACGTTTTTTGAACTGTTTTTAATTATCATTCGTATTCATGAAAAGACACTTAAATTAAATTACTAATTGAAACTGACAGTGGAAAAGACAACTGCTCCTTTCAGAGTGTATTAAGTTCCATTCATTCTCACTTTGTTAAGTACCGTGTGTCAATATAACTGTACGACTGCACTGCATGTGTTGATTTGTTCCTACTTAGTGCATAATTACGCTTGTGGGTTTGCTGAGAGGAACTTAATTTGATTGTTCTGCCTGTCACTCAGTATAAAAAAAGACAAATATGAAATGACATGTTTGAGGTTGTTTGATTATTGGCTTTGGTTGGACATAATTGAGGACATATTTTCGAGACTCAGCGTCGTGGATTTCATCCCTTACCTTGCCAACTTTTCAACCGCAATGTTACTGTAATACATTTTTAATACATCTCTGTTTTGGACTGTGTTTTGTTTTCATGCCGCATCTGTTTTTTTTCTGAGGTGTCTGACAAGGCTTTCCTGTCGTGTCTGATTCAATAAAGTCTGCTCAAACACAGACATGGATTCCGAAGGCTTGTGGGCCAGCGCTAGACACACGTGTCTGTGCCTCAGGCTGTGTCATGCATGATTGCCCACATGATGCCTACAGGAGTTTTGGAAAGACGAGGCATGAAAACACAGTACAACAATCTGGCAAAGCTTAACCCCATACTTAGGTAGATGTAAGGCATGAAAGGAAGAACGCTCTGTCTGTCTCAAGGTCTCCTCCTGGGTCCTTGCTGATGAGTCAGTCGAAGGGTTGGCGGGTTTCCAGGAGCCAATTTTACCACCCCACAAGCCCCCCAGAAACACAAACTGATCTCCGCCAAACACCAAGGTTGGCTCAAGGCAGCAGTCTAGCTGAAGGCAATGCCCTGATCAAGCATGGTATTGGTCTAGCATCCCCCACTCAGACTGGGATATATTGTGGGTTGTAGACTACAGTCTTGGAGCTTTTGACCTTTTGTTAACTTGACTGATGGATTTATACTTTCTTGACACAATATAATTGCTGACAACTCCGCCGATACAGTATACTCTAGAAACATGGTACAAGGAAAACATGGTGTTTTTCCTTGCTTAAAGTCACTTAGGGTATATGTACAGTTGCACAAGTATTAACTATAGCAACATGTAGGTGTGCAGACATTGAACAGTTCGTTTGTGGCGGGAACCTGAGCCGACCTCGATCCAACTTCCTCTTGAGCCCTGACGCCCCCGGTACTAGGGGGAGCATGCCGTATTTGCGTAAAATGCTTGCATCACCCTATTCATGCTACACACCGCTGTGAAGCTAGGAGACTCAGCTAGAAGCTCAAACCAACCATTTACATCCACACCAAACACACATCAAACACCAAGCATCTAAATGAGCTTCTATCACCACATAAACCGCTCTGTAATCACTGTACATGGCTGCAGCTATAAGCATCCAGTTATCTCTAATCACAACATATCCTCATGTCCAACCTCTCAAACCAAAGCTAATCTCCCTCTGAGATCAGCTGTGTAGCTCACATCACTCAATACACCAAAATTGCAAAATAATTAGCTGGATAAAAGTAACAACAAACGCACCGATATACAGTAAGGTCCATATATATATATGGACACTGACACAAGTTTTTTTTTATTTTGGCTGTTTACCAAAACTTATTAGAGTTACAGTGAAATAATGGGTATGGGGTTAAAGTGCATTCTCTCAGCTTTAATTTGAGGGTATTCACATCCACATTGGAGAAGGAGTTTAGGAATTACACATCTTTAATATGAAGCCCCATCTTTTTCAGGGGACCAAAAGTAAATGGACACAATCATCAAAAGCTGTTTCATGGACAGTTGTGGGCTATTCCTTTGTTATTTCTTCATCAGTTCAGCAGGTAAAAGGTCTAGAGTTAATTCCGGGTGTAGCATTCACATTTGGAAGCTGTTGCTGCGAACCCACAGCATGCGGTCAAAGGAGCTCTCAATGCTGAAGTGAAACAGGCCATCCTTAGGCTCCAAAAAATAAAAAAATATCCATCAGAGAGATGGCAGGAACATTAGGAGAGGCAAAAACCGTTTGGTTTATTCTGAGGAAAAAGAATGCACTGGTGAGACTGGCAACACTAAAAGGCCTGGGCTATCACAGGAGACAACAGTGGTGGATGATCCTTTCCATGGCAGAGAAAAAACCCTTCACACCATCCAGCCAAGTGAAGAACACCCTCCAGGAGGTAGGCATATCATTATCCAAGTCTACCATAAAGAGAAGACTTTACAAGAGCAAATACAGAGGGTTCACCACAAGGTGTAAACCTTTCATAAGCCTCAGGAACAGAAAAGCCACATTAGACTTTGCCAAAAATCATCTAAAAAAGCCAGCTCATTTCTTAAACAGCATTCTTTGGACACATAAAACTATGATCAACCTGTTCCAGAATGATGGTGGAAAAAAGTGTGGAGAAGGTTTGGAACAGCTCATGATCCAAAGCATGCCACATCATCTGTAAAACATGGTGGAGGCAGTGTGATTGCATGGGCAGGCATGGCTTCCAATGGCACTAGATCACTTGGGTTTATTGATGATGAATTCTGTATAGGAATATACTGTCTGCTCAGAGTCAAATTCAGCAAAGTTGACTGGACGACGCTTCACTTTACAGATGGAAGCATGCTACGAAAGCAACCCGAGAATTTATTAAGGCAAAAAAGTGGAAAATTTTGCAATGGCCGAGTCAGTCACTTGATCTCAACCCGATGAAAGTCTGCACTTTAATTACATCTTGGTTGTTTAATTTCAAATCCATTGCTGTAGCATACACAGCCAAAATTATGAAAATTGTGTCACGGTCCAAATATTCCCGGACCTATCTGTACATACAATTACAACCGTTGACTTACTTTTGCCTTTTTTGCCGTTTTCAGTCCAAAAATGAGCTGATTTATTTTACTAAAACATCTCAGTGCGCCAATTTGATTATTGCACGATACCTGGGAGCTGTGGCTGCATTCTCTCACCTTTTTTCGCTGAGACAGAGAAGTGCCGCTTTAGAACACACACTCTTTTTCGCGGTCTGGTAGCTGACCCGTAGTAGCTACATAGACATCCAAATGAAATGTCTGCGAAATCTGGATCGACTGATCGATTTATATATTTAATATATAATACATGCCCTGCAGTCTCATTTTTTAAGGACAAGCTGAATCACTGCTTTCACAGTTATATGCACAGTGAGCAGTGCAGCTTTGGTTAAATCACATCCCCCTATATTCTGAGCCAACCCACATGATAGAAAGCCTGTAGGCTGTCAGAGGCAGACAGATAGCAACAACCCCACACCCTTGCCCTGACGCCATTACCCCTGTGCTGACCTCCGTCTCCATGGCCAGCATCTCAGCCCGATTGTCCGCTACCGCTCCGTACTGCTGCAGGCGAGGCCACTTTGTGAATCAGCCTGCATGGTGAAACCTGAGGCCAAGGGTCACTATGAGCCAGTGCAGCAGACATTTACGACACACCCACTGTCAAGACCCTGTAGCATTTATTTTGCACCACATTGCCAACTCTGCCCGCTGGATAAGGACTCTGCAAGAAAAAGATGGCATGTATTGCTAGTGTGCTGACAGTGCTGTGTGCAAGTTATGTTAAAATTGTATATATATTATAACTTCTCTTTTTGTTATGACATGACAGTTAAACTAAACCTTCAATGATGTTGCAAGCTTAAAATGAACTTCCATACATGAGCCAGTCTTGCCAACATACTGTACATGACAGAGTCAAATTTGCTGTTTAAAGTTGGAAAGTGAGTTCAGCACTTCCTACAACAGTTTTATGTCTATAAAAAGTGAGATTCAGACGTCAGTGATGAAGATCTTGACAGTGAAATTTGCACAGCAGGGCTTTTTGCAGATTGATGTATATGAAAGCTATATTGCTACATTGTGAGTTTTAGAAAAATAGTCTTTTATCAACGCACATTGCTTTTGGTTTACAACCTAGTCTTTTATAAGCATATTGTTTCAGGAAATTAACTTGAGGCTCTTTTTAACACTGTGGTAAAGGCTCATTAAACAACCCAGATGGTGCTTTCTAGTGGCATTCTAATAATAGCACAGTGTTTTAGTTATGATCACCCCGAAGGCCTCTGAGCCTCTTCACCACATCTTCCTCTGTCACACACACTCATGCTCACACCCTCGGCCCCTGCTTTGACAGGGTGAGTGGAACAATAACCACGCGCCAGCTGATGCATGATCCATGGGTTTGACCTGCTGACCCCAAGACACATTGTTACAGCCTGTTTACATTGTGCAAATTGACAAATGTTTTCATGAGGCCTTTTAACTGGCTCCCAATGTGTTTCTGACATGCCCGCTCCATCGCTTTCCACCCCCTTTCTCACTTCTGTATCTCGTTCATCCTTTCTTGAGATAAGTTGTTAGCTCAAGATCACATGGAAGGACTGGGAATGAAGACAAGGAGGAAATGTAGGCAGTAGAAAGAGCAAATTTGTATTCTGCCCATGTTGTTAGACATTAGGAGGGCATCAAGGTGCAAATATGAGTCAGACAGCTCTCATAATGAAAGAATCGAGACGCATTATGAAATAAGTGGAAGTGACCAATGAAGAGAGACGTGGCACTAGCTGCTTTGAATTCCAATTACAGAGACCGATAGAGAGAGAGGTGCCTTTTAATGTCTCTTGAGGTGTTACGGGGCTTCGATATGGAGACTGAGCCTCACATAAAGGTCAGTGTGGCAGAGGTTGGCAGGTCACAGAAAATAGACTCAAGCCTCTCCACTACATCAAAATCAGGAGCTGAACCTGCCACTCCTCAAATAGATGAATACATACCAGCTATTCAGCTATTCCCCTTTTTTCTCAGGCCTGAGATGTGTGCCGTATCTCCACAGAGGGGTGGCAGGGGTGAAAGGGAGTGGCGAGGACCACTATTGAGGAGAGTGGATTATCTCATGAAGGGAAATCAATTAGAACGTTATGGTGGACTGTGAACATTTATCCATTTAGCTTGACCACTATTGAATTTCCATGATGGGCTTTGACTGTTCAGAGGGAGAGATCAGAGTTAATGGCGATTGTTCTGCACTCTTCCAAATGTATTATCTGCCTTATTCAATGAGAGACACTTCATCAAACCAGAGAGAGCCCTGCGGCCTATTGATAGATGGGCTTTGTGTGGGGTTTGAAGAATAAAGATGACGCATGGGGGGTTGAAGGCTGAGGGGAGAAATGGGAGGGAATGTGGGGTTTGAAGGGGGGGGGGTGTCACAGATGTCCAGCCCTTTGAAGGAAAATTAAACAAGTACCTCATTAGCCAACGCTCCAGTGCTCCCTGGAGGTGGCCACTGAGCCAGGCTTTTTAATGAGCTGGGAACTTAAACGCTGCCAAAGTTTACCCCATCCTTGCCTTTCTCTGTTAGGCCACTGGGAAGAGCCGTGCCCTCCCCCCTTCGCCCCTGGTCTCCTCCGCCCCCCACCTCACCCCGGCTGTCCTCTTGCATTGAGGGCCGCTCATGCAGAGGAGAGAGAGGCACCATGCTGATTCCCTGCCTTTCAGCTCCGGAGAGGGGGATAATGCTGTTTTTGTACCACGCATCCAGAGGAATTATGTGCGCTAATTTGATTAGGGGAAGATTTGATTAACTGGAAAATGAGGGCTTTGCTTAGACTTTCACACGCTTAATTTATCCCTTGCAAAGCAGACGCAACATTGTGTCATGAAACTCAGAAGGCATATGAGAAGCCCATTCACCAGCTAGATGGCCCTTTCAGACTCAACAATATCTAGGACTGCCACGGTTCAAATTGGGATAATCAGTTTAGAGCTTTTTGCCTGGCCTCAGAATACAAATTGCATTTGGCATTACCAGTGAAAAGGTTCAAAGGATAATGAGGTTAATGTAGCAGGGAATTGAGCTAAGGCAGAAAAATTTCAGAAGAAAATGCAAAACTAGTGGCATTGTTGGATGTGAGGATTTTTTTCACCCTTCTGTGATTGATGTTTGTGTGATTCTGAGTGCGGTTGCTAGGATATTATGATAATGCTTTGGCAGCAAATGTCAATCAAAGATAAAGCATGTCAAACAGTGTAAAAATGCTAGAAAGTGTAACAACGTTTAACACATGCACCGCATGTGCATTTACATTTCTGTGCAAATTGAAAGGGCCATTATTTTACGATGCTTTGAATTCATTTAGTGGTTTTTAGCTTGTCTCTATAATCCCTTTGTATACTGTGGAATGGCCACAGGGACTGAAGGAGCTGGATGCTTTGTTTTTGCTCCTTTTAACATGCAGCCATGAAGGTCATATTACTGCACGGTGATGATTACATTTGAATGAAAAGCGACTTCTTCTGGGAGAGAGAAGAAAAAAGAGCCACAGGCAGGCTTGATCTTTTTTCTGATCTAAAACCCTACACTGAGTGACCTTCCCCTCTGTCAGGCTGGATCTGCGGTTGGCGGTTCTCTATTTTAAACAAATAGCTCTTTTATTTTACACAGGGATTGCCTGGATTACCTTTTAATAAGGGCTTAGCCACTCTCAGCACAGCATCCCAGGCCCAGTGCTGGGCTGGCCGGCACTAGCCCAGCCCATAATTATCCACGGAAAACTAAAGGCCCACGTTCCTTCAAGAGCCCATGTGAGCTGTGTGTCTAATTTTTTTTTTCTTGTTTTTGTCATCTGTCACACCGCCAGTGTGGAAGCTTTGAATTGGGTCACTCTGGAAGCCAAGAATTTATCTGAAAAAAAAAACAGAGATGAGAGAGGGAGGGAGGCAGATGGGGAGAGAGAGGGATGGAAAGAGAAATGTGGAAACCCAGACAGATGAGCTGTCTCCTGTTGGACTTCACTCCGTCTTTCCCATCTGTTCACCCCAGTTTTAATTAAATCTACTGAGATGAGGATTTTTCCCTCTCGTGCCACCTATTTCCCTCCTCGTTCCCCTCTTCCTGCTTTGCTCCCATGCTGTACTTGAGTGCAGGTGGGATGATGCCAACGTCCACTCATCTCCCCACCTCGCTGCCAGCTGCTAATGAGAGTGAGCCAGGGTGGTGCGACGACGTTGCCAGCCATTATGAGCTGTTAATGAGAAGCATTCGAGAAAGGCCCTGGCCTAGGCCTGCTGCCATCAGCTACTGCAGCCTTTTTCTCGCGCACACACTTATTGTACTTATACAAACATGCACACACGTTTTCTTACATATGCAAACATACCATCTACTAATAACAAAATTATATTTGTTGCAAATTAATCCTAAATCTAGCTGGTTTTTTTGACACCTCTAGAGACAGTGTATACACACCTCACAGCATAACACAAAACAGCACATTTAAATGAGCTATTTCCCAGGTGATGTGCTCATGTTTGGTTGGCTAACCTCGGACAACCTCATGCAGGAGTCCTCTGTTCTTTGCTATCGACACGTCCCTGGCAGACTACCCCCATATTACCATAATGGCCTTCACATCTAGTTCATTCTCTGGGCCAACCCCCTGTCAGCCATTGCCGTGTGCTTCACCTGCTCTTGGCCAGAAAAGACATGTCTGGTGAACCTGTTGGCTGTGTGGCGGAAAGGGCAGGTAGCTACAATGCTGTGAGCACATTTCCTCTTTCCAGGTTGGCACAGACCCTTAAGCCTTAGTCTGCCCTGGTGGCTAACTGTAATGCAAAGCCATAACTCCCACTGGCTTCTTCGATCGAAACACAAATCTGCTGAGGGATTAAGTGAGGAAGTCCTTCTACCGCTTCCGTGTAGTTGGTTCTGCTAAGTGTAATCTCACCAATGCAAATCTCACTTTAAGTGTGCAAATGATCTGACATTTCAGTTTGTTTGAGGACTTCAGGAACCATAAATACTGTTTATACCTCGTTTTAGTTTAAGGATGCTTGACTTTGCACCACATTTTTGTTTCTGATAATATCAAATAACATTGCTTTCATTTGAGAGTTTGCCCCCATCACCCAGTGCAAGCAACCATCTCTTGGCCTTGTGCTTCCCACTGCCTCTTTTTCCTATTGATATTTTTTCCTCTTTTTGCCTGTTGGCTCACCTTTTACTGTGTACTTGTCATCCTCTCTGCTTGTGAAATGCAATCATCTCCCTTTTCCTTTGTTTCACCAGCCTACGCCAAACAGCCCTTGCGCTGGAGAGGCTGACTCTCACTCAGCACTGGAGTTCCTATCACTTAATTTGTTTTACGTCACACCTCTCAAGCTGAGGCCACACTTTTTACACTGGTTGAGAAAATAAACTGTTACATTATGTTGTGTTTAGAGACCTCGTTTTTTATCTTCAGTGCACCATCCCTGTGTTAAAATGTTTTTGCTTTTGAAGTGATGCACTGAGCTTGACAAACAGTATGTCAAAAATGTGTTTAGAAGTATCTTCTATGACAGTTTCAGGGATCTGACTCGTAATTTTCAAATCAACACAAAGGGTCTTCAAAATAGTGATGTATGATACCACTTAAATCCTACACGATCCAATACCAAGTAATACCCAGGCTGCTATTGCCAATACTGATACCAATACTTTTTACATATTTTATTCTAGTTTAATGTGACCTCCCTCCCCTGCCATTTCTGTATTTTAAGGGAACTAAAGAGTAGGCTGTAGGCTTACCAATTCCAAGTAATAGCTGCATAATGACAAGACATCAAACTACTGTTATATTCTTTAATTATAATAAAAATATCCTGCTCAGAACTGCTGCTTCAAACATCATCATATTATTACATATATTATATGTATTATCACACATATTATATGACTTAATCTCTGATGTTTAGCAAAGTTGGTGTTGCCAAAGTATTTCACCGTCTTTGCACACACATCACACACAGCATCATGATTACCTTCACAGCTAAAAAACAGCCAGACGTGACTGCTTTTACAGTCAGCCAGAGTCAGTATTCAATCGCAGGAAATGTAAAGGGCTGCAGCGGCTCACTGCAATGAAGTTCTGTCACAGGGCCATAGTGCAAGCATGACATTGACAGGCAGAATGAGAAGTAGTTCCTATTAACGAAGTATAATTAGACCATTCTGGTGACAGTAAGATACTCATGATAAAACACACACTCACTCCAAATTACTGAGTATAGATATCAATCCTTTTATATGAGTATTGATCCAAGAGCAGGAAATGTTGGTATCAGAAATATTGATACTTTAGTATTGATCATCACTACTTCAAAATGTAGGCATCCTGGTAACCTAGGCGTTAACACCAACCACACTACCAACTAACCATGGCATTCTGTTGTTGCATGTCATTCCCTATCTCTCTCTGCTATAATTTGCTGTCATCTCTGTACAGTCTGCCATCTAATAAAGCCAAGCCTTACTTCCTCTGGTAGATTGTTCTATGGTGTGGGCCATGGTTCTCAACCTTTTTTGAGCCAGCGCACACTCTATCCATTATCAAGGTCTGTTACCGGCCCCCATCAAATAAGATGTAGGCTAATTGCCATGAAATATATTGATTATTATTATTACTGTTCAAAATCATTATTGTTCAAAAGCACATCATTGAATTACAAACAGATGTGTTACTTTCCCAGTGAACAAAAACGTAATGTAAATAGAAGTTCCCAGAAACTGTGTGTGAACCCAGAATCTGATTTAGAGGGTCATTTTGTTGTTGAAATAACAGAGCATTGGTTTAGTTTAAATACTGGACGGAGAACTTAGTAAGTTGAGGGTGTGGGGAAAAGTTTGAGCAATATAGACTTTATTTCTTGCATTCGGGTGAAAATTTCTGCTTCAATTTCTTTCTTTACTGCAATAGTTTAGAGCAGAAATGTTTTTATTTACCCCAACCCAACAGTGGCAGGTGACAATTTAAGATATAAAATATATAAATAAAATATATAATATAAAATATAACAGAAAATAATGCAGTAAGGCTCTCGGGCATTCTGTATTGCTCTAAATAAATTTTAAAATATTTTTCTCCTGTAGATCAACTTTTCTTATTTAATAAAATCTCTGCTGAGTCAACACCTGATTTAGTCTTTTCCTTCTCTTTTGTTTGGGGAAGTAACCTCTTAAATGTGATTGTGGCACCTTTTCACCTCAATGATAAATTAATTCATTTCATTTCCGACAATGAGGTACTGAGGTGGAAAACAAAACTAACCAACAACAGTTCCGATCAGGCAAAAATCTCAACACATAATCCATAGCTTCATAATCATTAAGGCAGCAGAAACACAGAAGAGGAGAAGAGTTATGATGCACACCATTAGGTGTTAATGTTCCAGACCACAGTTTTTTGCAAGTAGTTGAAAGTTTAAACTTATATTGTTGTGAATCTTTGGTTTAAGCTCATCTTAAAATAAACTCCCCCTAAGTGCAGCTCAATGCCCCCATTTGCAATATATTGCTTTCAGCGCCCCCCGTCATCCTCTGAATGCCCCCTGTGGGGCCGTACAGTTGAGAAACACTGGTGTAGGCGCTCTAATACTGTGGTGATATGGTCACATTTTTTGCAGCAAGTTAAAAGTCGAGCTGCAGCATTTTGGAATAATTGTAGGCGATTAATTAATTTCTGATTGAGACAGGTTACAGTAGGGAGTTACAGTATTCAAGGCAGGAGGAGATTGAAGCATTTCTCCAGATCTGTAGCTGATATAAACACTTATTTTTAAATGATAAAAACATAACTAAACAACTTCTTTACATGGGATTCAAAACACAAGTCCTGGACATAAACGACCCTAAGATTTCTGGTAGAGGGCAAAAAATAATTTGCTACTTCACCTAGGTTTGATGATTTGAGTTATTACTTGGTTCTGGGAACCAAGTAATATGACTTTGTCAGATTTAATTGTAGGAAGTTGTGTGACATCCAATATTTTTTTTCAGCAAGGCATTTGCGAAGGGTTGCAAATTTAGACAGGTCAGCGGGTCTGATTGGGATATAGAGCTGTGCGTCATCAGCGTAACAGTGAAATTGTACATTGCATTTGCGGATGATCTTACCAAGGTGGAGCATATAGATGGAGAATAGAATGGAACCTAGAACTGAACCTCGAAGAGCATGTTTTTAGAGGATGAAACTGAACTTGCCAAAGTCACAGAGAATCATCTGTTAGATAGGTAGGACCTGGACCAGTTTAGGCCTATGTCAGTGATTCCTGCCCACCTTTCCAGTCTGCCAATAAGCAGGTTATGATTGACTGTGTCAAATGCAGCTCTGAGGTCCAAATGAACAAGAATGGAGCACTCACCAGTTTGTTCATTCAACAGAAGGTCACTTTAAGGAGAACTGTTTTAGTACTATTGAAAGCCTGACTGCTTTATTTTAAATATGTTATTGTTTGACAGATGTGCCACTGATTGTTTTAGATAAAAATGACAATTTGGAAACAGGTCTTTAATTGTTCATGATGGATTGAATTTAGTTGGGGGTTTTTCATGAGAGGTTCAACCACAGCAGTTTTAAAACAAGTGGGGACAGAGGCGAAGGTCAGGGAGCTCTTTACAATAGTGAAGATGAAAGGGCCAACAGTAGGCATAGTCTTCTTCAGTAGTCTGAAAGGGACCACATCCAAGGGGCAAGTTACTGACTTCATAAGGTTAACCATATCCCTAAGTGTAAAAAGAGATATTGAATTAAAGCTACTGAAGGATACAACATCATATAATCTATGGATTAAAGAATCTGGGATCTAACTTTTTCAATTTGATCAGTAAAAAATATTTTAAACTGCACACTGAAATCAGGTGAGGCAAGCAAGTTAGTGGTCTAGTATTTTAAACAGCACTTTGGGGTTTTGGGCAAGGTGGAAAAGTAAGTTGCTTATCGCATCATTAAGTGCAGCATTGTATTTCTTCATTAAGGTCTTGCCTATCTCATACAGCCTGCTTGAAGCATTCAGCATCTGTTGGTTTGCAAAGCTGATTTTTGCATGGTGGTGATCAATAACAAGTCTGACATGACAGGGGGTGAGATACTTGCACTGCAGTGACAATAAAACAAGTGTTTTCATCACTCCACAGACAGGCGCCCAGAGCCAACAGCTTGCATGTCGCATGGTCAGTCAGATTATTGGCTGTGGGTGCCGTAGTTCTCTCAGTAAACTCCACACTTGAGTAAATTGTTGGGCCTGTAGTATATAATTAAGATGTTGACAGAAATAAGTGCTCGTCTTGTTAGTTTCAGATGTGACAAGGAGTGCAACAATTAGTCTTTGCATTTAAGCTCATTTTTTCACAGGGTGTTGGAAATGGATGAATGTTAAGAAGATGAAAATGGCAATAATACAGTGTTAGGCGTTCTTACAAAATGAAAAACAAGCGGACTAGCATGGCAATTCTATCACTGTACATCTACCACTGTATCTTTGATTTGTCTGGAGGGCAGGATCTGCTGTGTGCTATGTTCAAACTCTGTGCTGCCTGGGCACTTTGCTTTATTCGAATAGAAACATTTTATATGAAAGGAAACACAGCATGTTTACAGGCACTTGACTGTTGAGGCCTTTCCACTTTTCATTCTCAGAGTCAATGTTAAGAGCTTTTTCTGTCTGGAAAAAAAGCAACAGAGCTCTTGAACATAAACAGTCCTCTTTTGTTAAATGATTTATTTTTTTCCTCAGGAGAGTTTCTCATTTGCCTCTGGGGTATACAGAGACAGTGAAAAAGAGGAAGGAGTATTCAAATACTACTGCTGTAATAGTTGCAATTATTCTGCAAAGTTTCTGCAAAGATAGACATTAAAATAATGTGAACAGTGTGAAAACACTGGGCTGTTCCAAAACGGTTAGACAGTTCACATTTGGGCTTGTGTTTGCTTAAAATTAAGCACACATTGTTTGATGACATGCCCCAAAAATCTTCTTTTACTCACTGCTTTTTGCTTTTCCGATAGTTTCTATTTTTTTTCTTTGCTGTCCTTTTCACAGTGGATAATTGACAACAGCAGCGGCATGAAGTCCGAACCAAGGCCCATTCCAACTTGAAAGCTTCCTCACGTCCAAAGGAGCTCCGACTTAAAGCCTTTGCGCTGCGTCTAGGCAGCTTCAATTCCTTTCACACACGTTGGGAATCATTGATTCTTTAGTCGATTGTTCTAGTCTAGTCATCGGGAAAAGGCTTGTCTGTTCCGTCAGGGATGTGTGCAGCTGTGAATCTGTGTGTGTGTATGTGTGTGTTCCTCTGTGTAAATGAGTTCCAGCTAGATTTAGTAGAGGGGTTTAGTTCTAGGCAAGGCTGAGCTCATGGCACAGCCAGAACAGGTTGAGTTTCAAAGGGGCTTATCAGGGGAATTAGGCAAGCCTTTGGAGTTTGAGCATAGCCTAATTCCTGGTGACCTTTCCCTGGCTCTGGTTTGACTTTTTGTGGTGATCAGCAAGTGCTCTAACAAGCTTTTCCGTCTGTGTGGCTGGGGATTACTGTGAAACAGCCGTGCCCTCCCCTGCACTCACAAGAAGCCATCTGTGGTGGAGAGAGTAGGTGAGAGAGAGAGAGAAAGAGAGAGAGAGAGAGAGAAAGAGCGAGCAGAAGTAGGCAATAGCCTGAAGGGGCATTGTCATGCCTGTCTGTGTGTTGGTGAGGATTCTGCGCTTGTCAGAGTCTCCTTTTGTGACAAATTGGTATGTTTTGTTCTGCCATTTTAAACTGCCAGGCACTGGCAAGCCTTTCAGCCCATTATTCAAGCATTCACGGACATTTGAATAATTTTTCAAAGGGGAGTCTCTTACTTTGTTTTTTTTTTTCTGGAATAACGCCTTGATATTCATTTCACCTTCTCTTCAGCACAGAGGCTAGGATTATCATTACTTACAAAAAGGGCTTAGAGGTGTCTGAGGTAAGTGTACTGTTTCTTTCATCATTGTTGTGAATCATCTTTCACTGGACCTGATGGAAATACCTTGGCTTGAATAAGGCGAGCATCAGGTGCAGAAACTTTCCCCTGATGGGGTTCTGAATCTAGTGTTTATCAACACACAGCTCCTTATGCCTTATGCTCATTGTTAAATAACATTTGAATGGCTATTTTTCTGACGCAGATGAGTAGACGTACAGAGGAAGCATATTGTTTAATCAGGCTTTATATTTCCTTTTTGTGTTTTAATACAACAATATGCAAACTAGATGTTATGTCATCTGATTGCATTCATTATACTTCCACAGATGATCTTTGTTCAGGAACCCCCCTGCTGTGTTAACAATTGAATTGATTGCATTTAATCAGAGCACTTCTGAATTAATTATGGAAACAGAGAATGCCACATCACTTGTAATTAAATAGTAGATAGCTTGTTGACTAAATGAAAGTGATAACAATGCTTGTTTCACTCATTATACTAGTATGTGGAATACTCCAGCACATCAGTGCTTCTCTGTAGGTCGTGTGTATTTGTGAGTACAGAGAAAGTCCGTTGTCGGTCCGCTTATTCTGCTTATTCTGCTTATTCTGTTCTGTTTTTTTTAAAAGCAGAAGGTTTGATTTTGATTAATTTATTTACTATATCCTCTATTTCCATTCAGCAAAAGACTGTGGCCCTTATTGTAGTTTATTATTTAATCTCTTGATTCACTGGATGTCTTTACTCTCAAGTTGACAGAATTATTTATAAATATTCATAAATATGGAAACAATATACACTAAAGTTAGTATGTTATACACATACAATAAGATTAAGATTATATTATATTTACAAAACAATCTTACAGCAGCGCATGAAGATGATTTTAAAAAACACTCATTTGCCTTTAAAATTCTAATGTACAATATCTAGATAAATATGTATTCGACACAAATATTGTTTGGCTGCTGGCTTGGCTCTTGCTGTAATTTGAATTTGCCATGGGAAATAAAGCAGACAGTTGTACTTGTGACAGACAGTTGTTGTGTGAATATGAGTTTAAACCCTAAAGCAGCCATTAAAAATTTCACCTCTTTCATTCATCACTACTTACAGTCTTTATAGATTAGCAAAGCAAGTGTTTTGACCTATCTGGCCTGTCCAGCTGAAAGAGACATGCCTAACCTTATTTGAACCTCTCAGTCCTACAGCAAGGTTACATCCTAGGAGTAAAAGCCGCCTTTGACAATTCAATTCAGGGCAAAAAAAAAAATCCCAGAACCATGTGCATCAAGATGTTTATCATTTTATTTATTCTAAACATGGACATGTCTTTCATTGGTCCTTGGCATCTTGGTGGATCAGTATCTGGAGGCTGGTTCAAGGACTGTATTTGTTTCTTGATTGCAATATCCTGGCACACTATAGAAACAGTCTGGAACTGCTGGTGTATCCCTTTAAGAAACCTCCATGGGTATAAGGGTGGGGAGAAAAGATCCTCATCATCATCATCATGCAGGAGTCATCTGGGTAGTCTCTCCTCCCTCTCTGCTGCATTATCATAAAAAGTGATTTAGGACTGATTGATGCAAATGGCCCTCTGTTCTTTTCTATCATTAACGGGCCCTTCGCCGTGGCCACAGGCGGTGATTAAAGCTGTCATTTCCAGCTACTCATTAAAGGAGCGTGCCAGGCCATGTGAGGGATTCACTGAGGGCTGGAGTGTTAGGGTTAGAGCGGGAGGGAGGGAAGGAGGAAGACAGTCTAAAGAAGAGGGAGGAATGGGGCATTTTCTTCCAAAGAAGTAATGTCTAGTGAAACTACCTTTTTAGAAAAAAACTCCCAGGCCCATGCAATGTTTTTATAATTGTTATTTTCCCCGAAGTCTGGCTTAGACAGAGGGAAAAAAATCTGCGGTCAAAATCCATTATAATAGCATCTTTTATGATTCCCCAAATGCTTTTTTAGTTTAGGCTGCCAGTGGGGTTGCTTATAAAAAAAAAAAGCCGGCAATAACAAGTGACAGTAGGGTTCAAATCGAAGTTACTTTACAGTTTGTATTAATTTTCACATTTTGTGTGGAACTAGGAAAAAGTTATGACACACAAAGACAGTAAAAAATCGATACAATTCTGTTTTATGTTTCTGTTTTGCTGCTGGCTATAAATCACAAACAATGCTCACAAAGAAAGTGAAACTGTTGACAAAACAACCACAACAACTCCAGATACTGAAGTGTGTCTGCAGCCGCCGCCCCACGACTCCTGGCAAAGACATTACTCTGTGTGGCTCGCTTATACACTTGAACATGAATGTGAGTGTGTTTGTATGCTACTTGCCAATAGGAACATTACCTACTATAATGGGGGGGGGAGGTTCTTGGCTGTGAGGCACTGAGATGTGAAGCTCCAGCTGAGCTCTCCTCTGCAGGGGCCTACAATACCACCGTGTCCTGGGGACTTGCACTAATGGCCTGGGGAGACCTTACTGCTATTGTACCCAGCAGGCCTACACCCCGATGCACATACAAAACCCCAAGCCTCCATCTGCCCCCCCTACATGCATCTCCTTAATCTTTTAGTATGATTCAGTCTCCCTCAGATCACACACTGGGATTCTGGTCAGGGGTTGCACATGGTTTATAGCAATAGGCCTGGGGGGATGGGGGGGGGGGGTGGGGGGGGAACAGGGGGTGAGGGGGACAATGAGAGGAGGAAGATGTTTTCTTACTGGTGAGCCACAACGGTACTAAGCTCCAATCAGATAGGTCCATTGATCGACATTATTCTGTAGCAAAGGTTTCCTGGCTCAACATATGATACACTCTCCAGGGCCCACCATATCAATGTACAGGGAAATTCTACTGAAGGCTAGTCTCTCAAATAGCAGCTGGTTGATCTCAGAGTAATCATGCTGTTCTCCCACTGCATTCCCCACATACGCTGCCAATGTCCTCACTGCACTGCATCTAGCATTATCCTGTATACATGAAAAGTGGAAAAGAAATGGATCACTGCACCATCCTCTTTAATGAGAACAAACTGTCAGAACGTGTATCACATTGTGGGAGTACTTACCTTCGACCTCTCCCACGAGTGCCCAGTGAAAAGTAGCTCACTTTTCTTTCTATCAGGAAAGAGTGGATGAGTGAGTCAGTATTGTGCAGGGGGTTGTGCTGGCTACAGTGTGGCTCTGCTGTGTAGATCTCTTGTGAGATACATTAGTAGCTATTAGTCGCCAGATGAAAGCCCATTAATGACTTGCCAAAGGCAAACAAGTACAATTATTTAAGGGGAAATTACAGGTCATTTAAAGACTTTCGCAAGCCAATCTTCTGACTTAGTTGTTGTGCGCATATTGGCTTTTTTTAGCTGACATCTTGCTATGTGACAGTTGGTTATAAAATACAGAATACAGTCATTTTCTTTCCCTGTAGAGTGTTTTTGAAAATAATCATGTTTTATAGAGGTTATATGTTCAAAGACATAGAAGCTCATACAATGTAAAATCATAAAAAAACGAATCCGGTCCTTTGGAGTAATGCAATCTTCTACCTGGGTTTATTACCCATTAAATCAAACTTTATTTTATGTAAATTGGTGCCATAATTGCCTTTTTAAGAGAAATGTGTAGGCACACATGCATCTGTGAAAGAAAACCACACCAACATTGTCTATTGGGGGCCTAATGGTGCAATTAATTTTGTTCCGTCTGTTCTGGAGACTTTTAAGGAAAATGGATTTTTTCCCCCCTCCCCACTTGCTCTATAAACTGGTTTTAATGAAGAAGATAAAGTGGTTCCTTGGGTGTCTCATAGGCTCCCAGCAGTCAGTTCATTTGACATTATTCTAGTGCAGCTGAATGGTGCAAGCATCCTCCTCCTTGGCTCCATGTTGACAAGCCGGCAGCTCCCTCCCAGGGCTGCTGTAATGAGGAACTATCTCCCTCCCAGGATTAGGACCTATACAGCGTAGGGGCCATTACACAGTCAGCACTGGTAAAAGAGGAAATGGAAGGACAGAGATAGACATACATCCTCCATTTGCAGCCTTAACCCCACCTTAACATTGATTATGTCATATGTCATGTCAATCCACACTGCTGTTCCAACCTTATCTGCAGTGGGCTTAAGTTCTCAAGGTGCCCAGACAGCTGACAGAGGCATCATTACTCTCGAGAATATGCCTGCAGGGCCCACCTCCTCAGGGAGACTGCAGACTGTGGTGCCCACTGAGGGGAGGGGCTGACAGGATCTTTATGACTAGACATTCTCCCTAAGGACCACTCAGGAATAAATTAGCATGGCCACAACCCTTCTGGCATAATGTGTTTGGACATGAGGGAGGCGGCCCCACCCCTTATGCCTCCCAGAGGACAAGTATACTTAGTGCTCAACCTTAGCCTTTGTTGAGTATTAAAATACATGATTCCACCTCCGGGGCATGCACAAAATCTGTCCTTTGTGTGCATTCATCTCGCCATCCACCCGGTAATCATAGATCATCAACTCTGCAGCTGAACCATTCCAAAACAAGATATTGTTGGTAAGTTAATAAAGATAATGATTGATCTTGTAAAAGTTTTTTTATTGTCTCCAGAGCCACTGCCCTGCTGTTGGTTTGGTGGCTCAATGTGATCCAAGGGAGGAATGGAGCTTGAGAGCAAGAAGGAGATGGCTTGGTGTAAGACGTTAAATCCCCAGCTACGATACATAGCCCTCAGGTGGTGCAGCTTCTTAACCTCAGCCTGCTTGGTCTGATAAGAGTGTTTCTTTGTTATTGGCTGGAGAGTAATGCAGACTAGCTAAAGGCTATTAAAGCAAGCTTTGCCCGAGTGTCGTTAATCAGCAGATTTCATCACCCTGTTGTGTATTCAGAACAGAAACAGCATCTCTCATGGCTACGAAAGCTGCTTAGTGTTGAACAATCAAACAAACCTATTAACAGATATTTTTGTTTGCGCAGTCTCGCAGTAACATCACATAGTAGCTACTTGAAGGTATGTCACGCTCTGTCGATTCAAATCTCCTCCCAGGATGACACTGTCTGTGACCTCCACTCAGTATTAAAGAAACTGTTTCACAGGAATTTGCCATGGCCTGTTCCAGCTGTTTTTTATGTAAGTCAAACTCCCAGCTGCCAATGATTACTGCTTTGGACTGTGCCCGGGAGCTTCGCCGACAGTACCCTTTTGATTAGCAATTATCCTGAAATAAGGCGAGGGGAAAGTCAGATGCTCAGGAGAACATGGTTCCATCCTGTTTTTCCATTGAGTAAAGTTCTTTCAGGGCAGGCAAAGGTTGCTGTGGTTCACTGGGGTCTACAGCACCACTTGGCTTTGATTCTCCCATGCCGCCCAGATGTTGGGATCTGGCTCCTCACTGTTCCATATGGTTCCACTTACTCTCCGGGGGAGGAAAATAAATGGTTTGTTTTTCTATTGTGGTCTGACTCATTATGCACTTATAAAACCGGCTTTTGAAGATTAGAAACTTGTGCCTGCATTGAGCCAGATATAAGCTGGCATGTTAGCATGGAATGTGTGGCTTTTCCTTTTAAGCTCTTAGTATTTTCCTGAGTTCAGTTTTATACTAACAGGAACACAGATCACTACCAGTGTAGTACATCATCCATTCATTTTGGTTGTAGTTTTAGCTGTGCCTGGTTAGCTTTGTGTTCACGCAACCTTGGAACATGGATTCAATATAACTTTAAAATATTTCAAAGCCTGCAGCTTATAATCATTGCCACATAAGTTCCTAAAACCACATATATAAATAGACTGGAAATGATAGAGCAATAAATGAAGCAGAACAGATACTGCTGAGGGATGTGATGACCTAACCTAGCTTTAAGAACTACAGTAGGTCAACAAGCTGAGTTTATTAGAAATATACGTTTCAGATGTCTGAATCGGGGTATAAATTTCTAGATTCAGACATCAGCTTCAAAAATATTTCTGCTTCCGCCTTTAACCTTTCCATTATAAATATTGATACTACAGGATTAGATCTCCAACAACTGGAAGCACACCAGACTTTGGCATGCTCAATTGACCCCCGTGACCCTAC
Organism: Lepomis macrochirus; assembly: GCA_024633595.2. NCBI lineage: Eukaryota > Metazoa > Chordata > Actinopteri > Centrarchiformes > Centrarchidae > Lepomis > Lepomis macrochirus. The sequence continues at coordinate 27,167,477 of JALXJV020000021.1, forward strand.
CCAGTCTTATCTCCTGCTGGCTCAGTGAAGGAATTTCCATCCCTGTGTTTTCCTTCCAAACTGCTGCTTTCAACTTCTTCTGACTGACAACAACTTTGTTTTGCTCTCTGGTGCTCCTTCCGTCCACAATGACTCGATCCATGCTCCCACAGTTCTCCTAAGCACTTAGGGAAGTGTTCGCTCTGTTGGGTAGCAGGTGTTCCCAGCCTCGTCTGCCCTGACCTTTCAAGGGTTAGTCGTCTGTCAGTGGGTGTCAGGCCTATAAGTAAGACTCAGGTCACACTTCTTACCGAGAGGTCACACACCATAGCCACTATGAAAGGAAGAGAGGGGCTAAAGAGAGAGGAGAAAGATTGACTAGAAGGCCCTCCCCTCACACACAAACCCTCTTCAGATTTCTTACCTTGGACTAAATTCAGTTCTTGAACAATGAGAGCACATCTGGCCGCTTCTCTTTGGTTTTGTCACAGTTGTCCTTCACTCTTGAAAGGCATCGCCTGGGAGAAAAACAGGAGCAAGACAGCCAGTGTTACTCTTTACTTACTTTGCTCTCAACAAAATGAATCATTGGAATGTGGATATTACGGCTGGAGGCAATGTTTTGTAGATCAATATAACATTACGTTGGCACAATCATTAGGGTTTTTAAAGTGACACTTAATGGAATCTGGACAATAACAGCGATTATTTTCTCATGACTCTGGCATTAGAAACAAATGACTAAACATTAGGGTGTCAAGAACGTGTTAACATCTGTTTTTCCTCCATAAAATCTAATATTTTTAGATACCAGTTCTTTGATAGACTCCTTTCAGACAAATTGACACCCCTCTTTTAAATTAGAGCACCTTGTCAAAAGCACAGAGAGGAGGATAGATGTAGCCTATCTTCATTAAACGTTCTTTAATTGGCTTTGTAAGGAATTATCTCCCCATCTCGCTGAGCTCCTTGGTTGGCAGACAGGCTGCGTAACAGCTACGCTCATCTGTCAAAACGTCAGCCGGATCTCAAAAATGAAAGCGACACATGCCAGCAAGTTGTTCAACACTGTGTACAAACACTCCAGATCACACTACAGTTGAAAGGCCTGTCATAATCCTGTTTCAAGGAAATTAGATTTTAGGTAAACATAACCGTCGTGTGCAGTGTTCCTTGAAAAAGGTTTTTTCTCTTTGTTGGCTTGTAATCTTTAAAAGACCCTGAGCTCTGAATATGGGCACGTTTCGCTTCATCACATGGCTTATCTGCTATTGCTGGTGAAACACACTGACAGTATCCGCAAATTTTGAAGGCCCTGGAGCGCTTGTGTTGTCAAACTGAAAAGTGGGAAGCAGAATTGCTGCCCACCTGCGTAGCTCAAACAGTGCTCCAGGGTTTTGCCTTGATGTGTCATAGAAGCAAGGTACCACAGAACCAAACAAAACATACAATGTGCCCTATTATGATTAGCAGACAGCAGCATGATCTTCCCCGTCCTTCACCGAGGCTTTATGCAGTGACAAGGGCTCACTGAGGCCCCAGTAAAATAACAATGAGCGACTTGCCAGCTTGTCAGTCTATTTGCTCTATTTCCTGTCTCACGCTATTCTCTGTCTCTCTAGGCCGCACTGTATCCTGGAGCTAATAGACTGTAGAGGTCTCAATTGAAAATGTGAATGTGCCCATCAGAATGTGTAACCTTGTTTGCCCTAGGTATTTAACACAGGACATCTGAAGGCGATGGTTTGACCGAGGCATGTCAGGGACAAATGAAAAGCTATTACTGAAGACATGCCTGTGTGTGTGTGTGTGTGTGTGTGTGTGTGTGTGTGTGTGTGTGTGTGTGTGTGTGTGTGTGTGTGTGTGTGTGTGTGTGTGTGTGTGTGTGTGTGTGTGTGTGTGTGTGTGCATATGTGTGTGCTTGTGCCTCCCAGCCATCCCTCCAACTCCCTCAATTTCCAGTCAGTGCATCAGTCCAAGCAGGAGTGACATGGGATGGCATTCTTTGTTTATCTACTCCAGGGCCACGCTCTTCACGTCTCTTTGTGTCGCTGTCACCAGAGCAGTAAGCACTGGAGGAGGGATGGAAACACAGTAATAACAGTGGAGACGTGTTTGTTTGTCAAGACAGTTTTGGCTCTCCAGGCGAGAGCGTTGCTGGATTCATGAAACATGACAACTGTTTAGATAGGAAAGAAAATAGAGAATCAGCCTTCAACATTACTCCCGAAGTACTTGACAGTTAATGGACTTTGTTATGCCATATCAATGTAAAATTAGTATGTCATTATACTGTACACACCCACGGTAAACTCTTGACTTTAGGAAGGCGTGTATGCATGGTATAGTGTATATTGCAAGTAGATACGCAAAGCCCAGTGGAAAAAGGGAAAGCAAAATATAGCTTTGGGTATGGGCTCGGTTTGGGTTCCATGCAGACCTCTAGATTAAGATGTAAATGATGCATTTTTATCTAAACAATTAGTATATCATTTATGAACCAGAATCATTTGCCTTTGCAGTTCAACAGCATAACTATACATCTCTATAGATGGGAATAAGTCAGGAGAAAGTTGCGTTCGTTCGTTGATATATGTTGTAGGAAACCAGACCACCTTTACTGGCACAAAGTACAACTACATCTACACCTCTAAAGAAGTCAACATCGCCAACGGGATGTCACCCACTGGTTTGTGGACGACTGCTTTCAAGCGTTAATGTGAGGGTGGAGCTAGCTAGCTTGGTTAGCAAGGTGCCTCCATAATTCATGTTAATGTTATATGTATTGCGATGCTAATTTTGGCTTTTGAAAAAAAGGCTTTAAATAAAAATGTACTTTCTGGAAAAAAAAACAGCTGACTCCATAGTGTGTTTTAGTATAACTGAACGCAGAACAAGCCATTCATAGTCAATCCAAAATGTTGCAAGTAACTTTCATGAACACCCACATACAAGCTCACAGCCAGTTAAATGGAGACAGTGCAGTTTATATACCTGATTGGCAATGTGCCATGGTAGCGACTTGTGAAGGTAGCCACAACCTAAAGCAAACCCTGCTTTATCGCCTGTTTTAGTCTAAATGGGACCATCATGCTGTGTTGAAGAAGACTTGAAACCAGCGATTAAGACCATAAACTCATTAGGAGTGTTTACTGAGGTAATAAATGAGGTGAGAAGTAGGGTCATTTTGTCACTCCAGTGCAATTGGACTTCTTTTTGCAACCAGTTGCAAAATCACCTTCTGGCCATTAGAAATTATACAGGTTTAAGGCCCTTCCTCATTAGCTTCACTTTTCAGACCCAGAGATTGCCGCTTGCTCTACATGAAAGACATCATTAGCTGTTTATGGGAATGTCAACTAATGGATTTGTGTTGTTGCATAAACATAGAATGATCCATCAAGCACTCAGACTTATGAGGCTATGATTTTTCATAAATCACTATGAATAGGGCCTGGCTTTCAAAATGATATTACACAGGGCAGAACATGTCGGTATTGTTTCCGGCGGAGGATGGCTCCAGAGCTCTCTACGTAGACAGTCACACAGGGGAGAGAGGCCACACCAGGCCCTTTGCTTTTAATGAGGATCGCACTGAACACATGCGTTCCCCTGTCATTGCACTAAAGAGCTTGATTGCAGATGCCAACGCTTCCGATGACAAAAACGACATCTGTGAACATCTGTTTTGGAAATTGAAGCTGGCCTTGGAACGGAACATTGACTTTGTTTTCCGTCTTTGTGGACCAATTAGGGCTAACAGATTTACACAGCCGGATCAATTTGAAAACAATAATGGAATTGCTGGTTTGTTTTTTTTTTCCCGTTTGATAGCGGTGTGGCTCCATTGTGCCCATTAGCATTACAGAACAGCAAGCCCCATGACCTCCACAACATCTTCGCTCCATCTCATATACATCCCTGGAGATGCTTTTTCCTTTAATCTAGAGAACACACAAGGCCATTCATGAGTGAGCGAGTGAGTGAGTGAGTGAGTGAGTGAGTGAGTGAGTGAGTGAGTGAGTGAGTGAGTGAGTGAGTGAGTGAGTGAGTGAGTATGTGTGCGTGCGTGCGTGTGTGTGTGTGTGTGTGTGTGTGTGTGTGTGTGTGTGTGTGCGTGCCCCCACCCCACCCCCGCTTCCTCCTCTCCAGCATCCTTGCTACAGTTAATTAACAGTTATTAGTGTTAGCGCAGAGCACCGGATAAGATGTCACAAATCATCAAGTCTCTAGGTGCAGTTCCAGCAATTAAGAGCTCTGTCGCACCTTCCCTCTCCACAGTCATTTGGTACGCATCCAGGTTCCTTTTTAGACCTGAAAGCACTAATCAAATCATTTCTGCTCAGAGATTTTGTCATCATTATTTCAAGCCCTAAAAATGTGAGACTCCCAACTCAGCACCTCCCCCGGCTCCAACGTCTGTCTGCAAAACAATGCAAAGCTACACTATTCTCTGTGCTGTTAATAGAGAATAATGACTTGAAATATTGTGCTTTTTCATTCCTGAAAGCAGGTATATGGCCAGCAAGCTTGTCTATGCCCAGAGATATAGATACACAGCTAGAATAGTGTTAGGAAATGATGTGTGAAAGTTGGCAAGAAATAGAGCATCAGATCAGCGGTGTTTAGTTGCTGATTTTAATGCAGGCTGTGACTTCTCTGCTCCGATCAATTTGTCATCCCTGTAAATGGAAACTTAATTGCATCCGTCTGAAATAAAGAGACCTTGAGCTGTGCTTCTTGTTGTTTTCAACACCCAGTCCATGTCTGGCTTTTATTTATTTGCCTTTATTTTCTGGCTAATATAAGCTTCGGCCTCTTAAGGTTCTTGGCCCAGAAGTGTAGTGCAGTGGAGTGGTGCTCAACAGTGGCAAAGGGGAACCCTGTTGAATGAACAGCAGTCGCTTGATAACGTAACTGCATTAGAATTATTACCACACTATTCAGGACTTCTGTGGAGATTGAAGCCATTAAAACAACTGTGTTACAAAGCAACTCTGTTTTATGAGATGAAGCTGCACAGATTGACAGCCTTGATTTAACCCTATTGTTTTTAGTTTTAATTAATTTGGAGTAGAGTGTACACTACTCAGTGTATTTTGTTGAATTCACCTTACTCAGCCCATTAGACAGGATGTTCATGTACTACTTTTAAACACAGGACAAAGCAAGCAGTTTAAAAGGCTGTATTACGGCTACAATATGCACAGTATCCAACGGCTTTTGTATTATATAAGTAAAGAGTATAAAGTATTAGTATAGAGATTATACGTGTGACACCTGCACTGCTTGTATTTAAAAAATATTGGAAAATTAGACAACACAATTGTGCAGTCATGAAAGTGTGAAATCTGTGAATAAGAATTAATATTTTGGAACCATTGTCATAGTCGTGGTTTTACCTTACTTTTAAAGTACCTATTCTTTACACTTTTTCTGGTGGCAACATATGTATAATTCATTTTTGTTTAATTGCAGAGTGATAAACCTAAAAAGAAACAGTGGAATAAAAAATATGATGAGGAAAAAACCCACAGAAGATATGCAACTTGTTAATTTGTGCAAATGAGTTCATCCCGTGGGGAATATATAAACATTTCATTCCAAAACAAAACGAAACGAAACGAAAAAACAATAAAATCAAGGTGACAAGCTAAGAAAACTGATTTACATAACTGAATCTAAAAGACGCAGAAATATTGTGGAAAGCTATACAACAGTATGAGTCTATAAAATGACAAAAGCAATAGAAATGAGTACTGTAAGTGTGTCAACCATATGTCTTCATTATAACCCGAAGCATGGTATGCCTTTTTCATAGCAGACATTTTCACTTACAGTAGGAAAATTACAGGATATACTGAAGCCCAGCATGCACAATAACAAAACTAGAACATGTACAACTAATTGAAATGCATCCATTATTATCTTTATGTTATTAGCTACACCTCAGTTTGGCAGGTCATTTCTGGTCTCTGGTCACTCTATTTCTTCACCCGTTAAAAGTCTTCATTGATCAGTCATGTAAATGACTTCCCTGCTCACCAAAACCCATTTTCATGAGCAATGAGTGCAGGGGCAAAGTGCCCACAGGTAGGCCGGCAGTGTTTATTTGCAGTCCTGAGACAGCCACAGATACTGGGTTATTTTTTCCATTTATGTGTCAGAGCATTTGATTTATTCATTGCTGTCAGGATGTAAAGAGAATTTCAACAGATAGCAAAAATGCTCGTGAAATAAATTACCAACCCTAGCTTTAACTCAGATTAAAGTTTCTTTCTACACTAGGATATTACACAAACACATTTTTGTATTTCCCTTCTCGTGTCCCCCTATTCTATAATGGGATGCCCCCATTTTCTCTGCATTCTATGGAAGTTTGAGGCTAAACATTTGATTTTATTTGGGGCATACTGCCAGCTTTGTTCTTTACTTTCCATGTGGGAGGCAGCAAGCGTCCTTCTTTCTCTTCCACGTCCATATTCCTCCTCCCCCGGAGTCAGCCTCCTGTCAGGTGTCAGCAAAATAATCACAAGTTAACAGTTGTTAGAAATGACACGGGAGCTGCCATCGATCAGCAGTCATGAATCATCAACGGAACAGAGAGAGATGGACAGTCAGTGTGTTTCAGACAGAAAGAGAGGAGCATAGGGTTGTCGCTCAGTGCAGACAGGCGGGCTGATGTGACTGGACTGGGCCGTTGTATCAAACCGGTTTTCATTAAAGCAAAAGATGAGATCAGAGAAGTGCAGGAAGCATCCGTCTTCAGGTGTGTGTATGTCCGTGTGTGTGTGTGTGTGTGTGTGTGTGTGTGTGTGTGTGTGTGTGGTTTCGTACTACGTGCCTATATTAGCAACAATGATAGCTATCACTGCTGAGAAGGGTGATATCAGGCCTTGCATCTCCTGAGGGGCGTTATTATCCTGGAGTGATCTGGACTGAGGGCCAGACTCTGACACACACACACACAAACAGAGCTTTTGGCATCCTAGCAATGAAAAATGAGACAATACTTGCCATGTCCATACAAAATAAGGCTTTATATAATAGATTGTGTATCTGTTATATACACTGTATACAAGGGATGTACACAACAGCAGGGACACATTGGACTATAATACAGACCAATGCAAGGCTGGATGTGTCTGTGACTGCTGGTTCTGTGGTGAATGAAATAATTTTAAAGAATGATTGTTCACTGTTATCTCATCACATCTCAGACCAGTCATGTCGAAAACGGTTGAATTGTGGCCTTGCTTTCTGCTTCACTTCCCATCTGCATTTTGTCCCATTGTGAGTGTCACACCAAAGTTAGCTGTTGCTACTCAAAGTTTGCATCCTCCAATAGCAAGCCACTTCCATAAGCACGCTGACATTGATAACAGCATCTAATATGACAAACCATACAGTATATCAATGGCTGCTGTACGGTTATATGCAGTATAATATGTTACAAAGTATTATTACTCTTGCCATCTCAGTATGATAAAACTATACTGACAAAACCAGTTCATCAATATGTAGTGTAAGACTGAAACAAAGACTAATATTGACTCTTCAAGAAAAACGCAAGTATATATATCAATATTTGAGTGTGGTGGTGTTGAACACGCTTCCTGGCTTGCTCCATTAGTATAATACGCAGTATGCACACATTTAGCCCGGAATTGTTTTTTTATTTAAAAAATGTAAGTAAAAATTGCTTCAAAATAGTTTTATGGCATTATTATTATTCATTGTTTATATTTGTTAATTGAACAGTACATTTTTAGCCACCCCAGCACTTTGCCAGCCTTTAAAACACTCAACTTGTCTGGGCATGATCAGGGCTTGACAAAGAAAACAACAGCCATGTCCTCCTCACCATTTTTCACACTGTAGGTCTGTATCGCACTAAAGGTGCCTTCACCACAGCAGTAGAGACGTTGTGTGGACTAGCTGAGTTATCTGCAGCCAAAAAAATGCTGTCATTTTCTATTTTTAACATTGTTTCATTGGATGAATATGGACCAGTGATTTTTCATCAGTTCAGGCTTAATTGACAAAAAAAAATCCTAGCTGGAAGGCAGTGTAGTCATGGATGAACTGAAGACGCCACCTCATACCATGGGCTTATTTTCTGCACTGCAAGTGTCCCCAGAGTGCATCGGAAACATTTTAGCTTTATTAACAGGTGATGCTGAACCTTGGTACAGGTGAGTTGACAAAATTCCAAATCTCAAAAAACAGCTTCAAATGACAAAAAAAACCACCAATTTAATTTAAAAATAAAACAAAATGTACTGTTTATTAATGAACAAGATACATTTTGACTTCGCTTACCTTAAATATTTGGCTTAAATGAATGATATAGAACACTAAATGAAACTTGATAATCATTGTACCTTAAAATGCTGAGTTTTAAGTTTAAGTTGCATTTCAAATAAATGCAAACATTGGAAATTGGTCGTTGCACTTTATGTTTCTGAGTAGGAGTCATTTCTGAAGCCGTAGATTAAATAAGGTGAATATTCTCTGGGAAGGACAGAGCATTACAGCCACTGAGCATGCTGCAAGGGTGGAGAGTGGGTGGAGCTAGGGTGAGGACTAGACCGTGGATGCATAGATCTGTCTCATGATAAGACTGATAGGCTGGTTTAAGCTACAGGCAGTAGGGAGCAGTCACCTCCATTTCTCTCTGTGTGACATGAGCACATAAAGACATTGGGAGTTTTATATGTGGCCCAGCAGTGAGTCTCAAATGGGCATATACTGTGCATGAATCAAATGTGACTGAATCTCCCATTGCATTATAGACCAAATTATATGCTTTTTTTATGATTAGTTTGTATGAGCTTTGTGACTTCCTACTTGATTAGCCACCCCAGTGTTTTCATGTAGAATACAGTATCAGAACTTTACTTGGCTGGTGACAAACTGCTCATAGCATCCATCCATCTATCCATCCATCGTCAACCTCTTATCCTGCGCATAGGGTTGTGCATATTACTATATATTCAGTTAATACAGTTGAATCACTTGCATCATATGAACATAGAAACCATGCAAACCTTCTATCCTATTAAAAATTTACACAATATCCCACCTATCATTTATACAGTGCTCTAGATGTGTTTGATAACACACAAGCAAGTGGTTCTACAAGTCCAATAGTGGTGGTCCTTTCCCCCCTTAGCCTGTTTGGCCACATGGCTGAAGATGGATGAGTTAATTTTAAGTGCTCTTTGTCTGTCTGTCTGTCTGTCTGTCTGTCTGTCTGTCTGTCTGTCTGTCTGTCTGTTTTCCTCTCTCTGATGACGGCCCCATCTCATCAGAGGGTTAGTCAGACGCTGAGGGAACGGTTTCATTTTCCCCTCATTACAGGCACTGGAGAATCACCGAGCATCAAAGCTGCTTGATTGCATTATCAAGCATTTGGTGTAACACAGGCGTAATCTATGCCATGTGACAGGGGAGCCAGGCCAGCATTACAGCACTGGGCTGAATGGAGTGCTCGTGGACCTGGATATCAGGCCTGGGGTTGATTTGCTTCCTGTACATCTAACTGTAATTTACTAAGTGTAATACATACTGCATGTGTTGGCATTTTGTTTACTGAAAGATAAATAGTATTGATCCATATGCCTGTATTGAAAGTCGAAATACTTGCTATAACTCGTTTTTGATCATATGACTATGTGTAATATAAGAGGGGCTGCTCATAGTGACAATCCCACGGATAATTATCACTTGGCTCTGCAGCTTACCTTAGCTCTATGAGCATTTTAGTGTCTTTCGGTTCATTGTTTTGGTTTTCCATCCCACAACATTACTGTTTAGGTTCCCTCTCACTGCTCTAATAGCGTTGCTTGCAGTGTAAAAGGCCTAATAAGCCTACTTTACAGCAGCTACAGCAGACAAACGAGTTAGCAAATTGCTAGTAAACATAGTCAGACATTTAGAAGCTAAAGAACCGGATACGTTTCTCTGGGGTTTGAGAAGACCAAAGAGAGCAAAAAAGAGAGTGAGTATTGGCCAGAAATGTGACTCTAAATTAATGTTTCTTTTGCTCCGTTAATGTGGGTTTAAGCTTCTGACATAGATGTTCTATCATTCCTATTGTATTATGTAATGGGGTTATTAGGTAAATAACTTTTCTCACCATTTAGAGTAATTGTTACAAGTAATCTAAACTAAGACACTTGTCTCTTTCTGGAGTGCTTCATTTGTTGGTGCTTTCAAAGGTCAAACATTGACAATCACTGTTTATCACTCCAACAATCAGTATCAAGATCAGCTGCGGATAAAGAGCTATAAAAGATTTGCAATTATCACCATTTTAGAAACTGCAATTATGGGCATCATTAGCATCCGTCGTTATGTTTAAGTGGGGCCATGGTCCACTAAACGAGTGTTCATCATGCTCTTTTTATCTGCTCTCTTCCATTGCTGAGGGGAAACAGAGGACATTTTGGAATCAGGGCCAGCTTAAACGGGTGAGGGGCAACGTCTCCCTCACTGATTTTTAACCAGGTTTACACAAAATGCTTCACCCTTCCGTGGTTCAGCTCCATTTGGAAAGATGGAAAGAGATCACAGATGTTGATATTAGAATATGAGTGTTTTTCTTCTTCTGTCAGCTAAGCATACAATTATGGGCAGTATTTGAATTTGTAGAATAAGGGTTGAGGGACAGTTCACAGCTTGTGTAAGAAGCAGCGCTTAACTGAAATGAAAGTGAACTGCTGAAACTAGGTTGCATTTAACAATCCCTGCTGATAGACATCCACTTGGTATTCACTTTTTTTTTCAGAAGACATAGCACAGCTTCAACTGCAAGCCGGCTAATGTTTGTATTCAACAGTGGAACAGTGGAGTCGTGCGCGACGTCTCAACCACAGCTTTCCTGGATGAATTAGTAATGCTAAAAGATTCCATTTCGTCTATCTAAACGCTGTGTACAGCGCTCAACCTGGTTAATATAAGGAGCCACTCAATTTTTCATGCCCGCGCCAAGTGTAGCCTTCAATTTAACATGCGCTTTTAATCCTGGGAGTGCTAAATTGCTTTTTAATGTCGAGGAACATGGTGTTTTCAGAGTAAGTCGTGAAAAATGCATCAGCAATATGCAGAGCAAATCAGATCCAATGTTGTTGTTTTTTTTAGGGGGAAAGGAACAAAGCAACACCACAGCAAAGAGGAGTGAAACCAATATGTTGTTTTGACACATGTCTCACCTCAGGGGCCTCAGGAGGACAACCCCCGCAGGCGGTGACAATGCGCATGTTTGTATGCGTGCGAACTGTGTGATTAATTGCATGTCTACTATCACGCGTGTCTGGTGTGTGTATTTTAGGTGCTACACACATGCAGATCACCAGTGTATGGCTCTACGTAGGGAGACATGCTGGTTGGTATGTCATATATGTACTGTATGTGTGCCGCTCCATGTGTTAATTCATGGGCAGTGTCAGGTGTTATTGAGCCTGGAGCGTATGTGGATGACAGGTGTCTGCCGGCCTCTCTGGCCCTTGTTAGATTCCCCTGCAGACGAGGGGTTTTAGTGGAGTCAAAGCCTGGAGTCCATTGAGCATGACTAAAAGACGCTCCTCTAATATCCCCGGTCAGGGAGTCAGTGAACTCACTCCGAATGACTTCCTCAGGGCCAGCCAACTAACCGCCCTCTGTTATCACATAACAATGTGGCCATCGGAGCAGACTAATCAGTAGACAGCAGAAGAAAACACAGCCAGTGCAGCTTCTGCTAACAATTCCATTCAAACTCTTATTGTCAGACTGCAAACAGGGTTTAAAAAGAAGACACAATTAAAACACATTGTAAACAAATGTGATGAAAAGACATTTCAGATGTTGGTATTATAATTTAGACAGTAATGAATTTAGAAGACAAAACAGTGAGTTAGTACCTTGATAGGGTGTTTTGTAGTATTTCATTGGTGCAAAGTTTGTATGCATACACAAATGCACATGTTCAGTTCATCAAACTGAATTACTTTGTTATACAACAAACCGTTTGCCGCTATGTGACTGGAGTCAGCAAGAGCTGGACCAAAGTGCAGTCTGTGTGTGTGTGTGTGTGTGTGTGTGCGTGTGTGTGTTTACCTGTGCCGTCAGTGGGGTCAAGCTGTGTGTGGTGCCGCAGCTTTCTCTCTGGATAAGTGTGTCCATACAGCCATACAGCCTGTCCCTGTTGCTAGTACAAATCCTCTTACAGGCTGAGTGTGTGTGTGTGTGTGTGTGTGTGTGTGTGTGTGTGTGTGTATGCGTCATGCAGTGTGTCCGTGTGTGTGTAGTGCAAATGTCTGTGTGTGTGTGTGTGTGTGTGTGTGTGTGTGTGTGTGTGTGTGTCAGCGAGAGGGAGAGTGAGACAGACAGCAAGCTGCCCCACATCATCTTGTTGGGGCTCTGTGTTGGTAAACACAGTACATGGTAAGCCCAGCTGAGACAGGCACTGATTATTGGGCTTAGAGCTGGCTGTTGCCCTGATGGCCCTTTGCAATGCTGCTCCCCTGTGGCCCCCAGTGACACCAGGCTGCAAACACAAATCCGCACACACATGCACGCTGAAAGAAAACAAGTCCACGTCACTCTTTCGTCACACACATACTTTGTGCCTCTCCTGGTATAAAAACAAACTCTAAGGTGGATCTTTTAAGCACAATTACCTAAACACAAACAACACACCGGTTCACAAAGTATCACACACTCAGAAAACATGCTCTCTCTGTGCCCTGGGAGCCTGGGTCCACTCAAATAACCCCATGGTGAATGTGCTGTTGTCAGGCGGCCGGCGGGGCAGCCTCACAATGCGCACATTTAGGACCCAGAGCTTGACGGCGGCGCAGAGTTTGTGGAGGAAAGCGTGGAATGTGTCCCGCGGGCAGATGCAGGCCGCTCTCAAAGGCATCTCTATTACAAGCAGACAAGCGGGGCCTTATGTCATGGTCACCAGCCTCGGAGACACATTTCCAGACTGGTGCTCTGCGCCATGCCAGCACGCGCCCTCGTGGAAATCTACTGGCCCACGCTGCGCTCCACTTCACTGCGGCAAACACACATCGTTCACATGGGTCGATCTGCTAGCCTGGATTGTTTACTGCAAGAGCACAGTCATGAGTGCTGTAGTGAGATCCGAAGAGTAGTTCTTTGTGATGTCTTTGACGATAATGAACAGAAATAAGGGTGTGGCAAGCTCTGATGTTCTTTCATTTGATATTATTGTACTGTTACTGTGGCATCTTGTAAAGTCTTCTGTCAAACCTGGTTTACTTTAAGTGAAGCTAGGTACCTGCAATATGACGCGGCAAACATGACAGCTACGCTCAGGTCTGTCTTCAGCCGGTGGCCTTTTATCGATAGTGACAGATAAAGAGCCCTGTGATCTTTTGAAGCACCAGGCACTAGAGCTGATTACCATCCCCGCTGATAACGCTGTATGCTAATCATTGTAAACATCATGTTGTGGCTTTGACACACTTAGGCTTATCTGTAATTGGTGTAATTGTTACTAGCGTTTAACGAGATCGTCTTCCAGATATGCGGAGTGCCAAAAGGGCCCGGGTATGGGAGAGGCTCCCTCAGATCTGTCTCAGTGATGGGGGCATTAAATCGACACTAACTCCTCTCGCTGTGCTATTAATGAAAGGCAGCCACGAGCCAGAGCGCAAATCCGATAAAAGGGGCTGGAGATGAGGGGGTCATGAAATATTTAAATATACAGGGCTTCAAAGCGGAAGAGGCCTCCCGTTCTTGTCAACAGACAGACCCCCTGTAGCCCAGTCATGGCCCCAGTCTCTGGCCCGCAACCAGCTCCACATGTAGGTCACAAACTACCAGGTCATTTTTTACCGCTGTACGGACATCACCAGGGGAAAGGAGGGGGTTCACAGATGAAATGGCTCTTGTTTCCAAACACACACACACACACACCCACACACGCAGAGTCTTCCTCTTGTTCAACCGGTCTCACATGTTCTAATGTTACACAGAGGGGGAGATGTGCAGCGGAGAGGCGACGAGGTCAGGGAGGATATCCAAGCGTTGTCTCAGTGGACTCTGACATGTTAAAACACTCACATGATAGAGGCTCACATCCTCCGCAGCACACATGCTCACACATTCGACCTTCTCCGACCGCGACCTTTCACACAGAGGTACGGCTCTGGCGCTCAGGATTGAGACGGGGTGTGATGTGAAAAAAAAAAGTTCTTCTTTTGAGGGGACGCAGCACGGATCACCTGTCAACCACTGAGAGACCAGGAGTCTGAAAACACAGTCAGCAGTCCCGGCTACGTTTTACATTTTCAAACCCTTGCATTTTTCTTGTTGTTTTTTTGTCTCTACGGGGCCTAAACTCCCTATTTTTCTAACTTCCCCGTCATTCGACCCCCTGGTAGGGAGGCTACTGTAGACAGAACAACAACCAAAGTGCAATTAGAAACCCCTCAATGGCCAGCGGGGGCCTGGGATGAAACGGAGGGAGAGAGAAGGACAGCGGCAGAAAGAGAAAAAAAGAGAGCGCTAGGGGAGGGCGGGCAGAGACCTCCCTGCTGTCTGTCACCCTGCTGGCTTTTGATGTCCGTGGCTCATCTTGTGTCTCCCTAGAGAGCCTATCAGGCCCCCACTCCCGAGCTGTTGAACACAGAGAGAGCCTTGGAGAGGCTTGTTTGAGTGGAGGGGGGGGGGTGGGGTGGATGACTGGGGCTGTCTCCGTTGGTGCCTGACAGAATGGTCTTGACGGAGCGTTTCAGAGGCCTAATCCCTCTGACCATACCCCTCCAGCCGGGCAAATCGCTCAGGGGGTCTGTAGAGGGTCAGACAGGTTTTAATACAACATCTTAGTGGTGATTTCCTCACTGCTTTTCTGTAGCCATTCCTTTTTTTAAAAGACACAGCAGGCTGTGTCTCTCCCTTCCTTTTCTTCGCCGCTACCTCTGTTTGGCTCCTTCCCCCCTCTCCGTCTTGTCTGTCTCTCTCCGTCTCCCCCTGTTTCGTTTTCTTCTCCCTCTCTCTTCCTCTCTAGTTCCTCCTCCTTTATCTCCCTGCCTCCCCGTTGTCTCCTCGCTCCCATCGCGACGCTGAGAAGAAGGAAACAAAAAGGGAAAATATTATCCCTGCCAGCGTTGTTGCTCTTGCTTAGTATTAAGTCGAGGCCTCACGGGGGGTTCCACCGCCACGGTTCTTTGGTTGGAGATGTCTGCTGGGTCTCAGCAAATATAAAGACATGCAGATTAGGGAGAAAAATTAAAGCTGGGGGTTCGTCATGCAGCGGGTTATCTGTTAGGAATGCTTTGTCTGTCTGGGCTATGGTTCCACTGTAGATCTTGGGGTCAAATTAAAAGCGGTTTATAATCCTCCTTTTTTTGTCATTGAGATCAAATGACAATACAGCTGGATGAGGTTATACTGAATAATCGTGTCAGTCAAGTCGTATGACAAGCTGCACTGAATCTGGTTTACGCTGTTGTTTCAAGTCAGCCACTGCAACGAGTGGAAAGGCGTGCATCAGAAATGCATTCAAGGACACGTAGAGATGAAAGTAAACATCACAAACAAATCATCTCTTAAAATACAGCACATTAAAATTCAGATTTGCTCTGTCACATGCCGAGTTTCAAAAGCTGAGACAATTAATTTTCTCGTTCCATTAAATCATATGTAAACATTGAGTGACAGCGCTATAAATAAGAACATGGATTTGGCCTTTAAAATAATTTGACTTGGATTTGAGAATTAGTAATTATACTGACATTAAATGAAAATGTTAAAAGGTAAATCATGCCTAATATGCATGATGGAGGTTGCGTGTGTGTGTGTGTGTGTGTGTGTGTGTGTGTGTGTGCGTGTGTGTGTGTGTGTGTGTGTGTGTGTGTGTGTGTGTGTGTGTGTGTGTGTGTGTGTGTTCCGAGGCGGGTAGCCTTTCTGTTAGAAGAGGAGGGAGTGATTGACTGGTCTGAAATTATCCATGGCATCGCAGCCCACAGCCCACATTCCACGGCAATGTCTGTAATTTAGGCAAAAGGGTCTCCCATTTCTCTTGTGACTGGGCAGAGCAGTGGTGAGGGGGGTGGGGGGGGTGTGTTGGAGGGGGTTGTTAGAGATGTATCCAAAGCAATTGAGGCAGGGAAGGTTAAACCAATTTTCTTGTCTGCATTGTTTTCCAAAGCGAGTCCCAAGGCAGCGACATTAGACTGATGGCCAGTGAAGTAGGTTTGTTCCCGCTGACAGGCCAGTTCTTTCTGCACCCGCAATGTCAACTGGATCTGATTATTGCCTACCAGATCCAGATAATGTCTGCCATTGATCAGGCCATTTATCTTGAACTCCTATGGCCCCGGCCTGCTTTCAGAGACCACAGGGAGATAAGCAGATACAGATAAGCAGATAACATAGTCTCCACAGGCTTTTAACAACCGGAAGAAATACTTTTCTGCTGCGTCCCCGACTGACATATGATGTGAGTTTCATATCTCTTGGCTCAGAAAGCTTTATTATAACACAAAGGATCTGCTTTTAGATGTATTGTCACTGGATCAGATATGCGCTTTCATCCCTGCGTCTATCAATTTTCCTAAATGTTCCCAAAATGCCAGTCACATGCTGTGTGATAACACCAAGTTGAAATAAGTGAGTAAGGTTGAGATTCATTATTGGCATTGTTATTTACAGGTTTAATATTGAAAAGCATTTCTGTGGAAATACAGATGGAAATTCTCAAGTCCTTAAATATCTCATTCTCTGTCAGGATATTTGATTGATGCAATTTAACAGAGAAGACTGTCAGCTTTTCCAAAGGCTTTTTCTACTTTTGGCATGCTATGGTGTCCCAGTTTGTATAACAGGTTTTAATGCGGGGTGCATTTGTCTTTGTCTGTGTGCGTGTGTGTGTGTGTGTTTGTGTTTGCATGCACAGCCATGTGCCATCCCCACATTAATACTAGCAATGAGTGACAGATTAATTTATGTCTGGCTACGTGTCTGAGGAATTGGGAAGAAAGGGCCTGTCAGTGCTGCTTGTCGGGAGGGGGTAGAGATTAGAGCCAGTTGTCATTGACAACCCAGTGCAGGCTCTGGGAGATAAGGTCGGATGTAATGACTGTAAAAAAAAAAAAAATACAATTATTTTTTTTAAAAACATCCTCACTCCACCCTCGAAAGGCTGGGAGAAGAGATGTTGGCAATTCCAAGTGTGTAGGTTTATGTGTGCAATTAGAAATATTTCACAGTTCTTAGATTGCACTGTAACATTTGGACATTTTAGTTCTTAGGCAACAAGGAGGGTGTGATCTAATCCCACTCCTTCCTCTGAGAAGACTAGGATTTGTTTTTTCAAATCCATGTAAAACAGGTTTTATTTTCTTACATTTTTATCAAGCATTATTTTGTTCATTGCAATAGTCAGATTATTGTGTGTAAACAGCCACTGAAACATGATCTCCCCCTCTTTGCTTGCCTGTGATGCACTGGTAGTCATCATGTTCACAGTGTACCCACGTGTTAAAATCCCCACATGGAACATAAATATTGATTTAAATATCTATTACTAAGTGGTCATAACCAGGTTATAGCCACGCCCTTAATGTGTTGAGTCAAATTATGTTTCTGGTGTTTTACCTTTTAGTTCACCTGTTTCTGTTCTTTGTTTCAAGCAAGCAGGAACCTCCGGCTCTGAATGTGAAACTAATGCGGAAGTGCATTAAAATAATAGCCTGGTGTACTTTAGGGCGTGGCTTACCTTGTGACTGACAAGCCGCTTCCATGGCAACCTGTCAGGTGTAGCAATTGTATCACTCCCGTGGTCCACCCTCTCGTCCCAACACAGTCACCTCTGGCTCTAAAAAACAAAGACGCTGTCAGCAAAAATGCTCGAGGCGTCAAAACGGTTGTAATCAGATTTTCAGGATAATCATATGGAAATGCAATACAATATACGATCTTATCAGTGAGTTCATAAAATAGTTACCAAGACAATTTGGAAGATGCTGTTTTTAAATGTATACGCTACATAACTTATGTTTGGCAACGCTTTGGTTATCCCTTCTCTCACCACCATGAGGTTAGCATTAGTGGTCTTGAGTGAAATGTTCCAACAATTATTGGGTGGATTTCCATAAAATTCGTGACATATATTCATGTCGGCCCCAGAATGAATTGTAATTACTTTGGTGATTCCTTAATTTAATCATTTTGATCATGCAAACGTAAAAAGTATTTCCCACAGAGACGTCACCATGAGGTGAAACTGTTTCTGAAAAAAAAAAGCCACCAGTGATGACTCATGATCTCTCTGTTCAATGTCATTAAGAAAGTTTTCTTGGCATTTCCCTGCCTCTGCACCCAATCCTAGTTCATGATGATCTTAATGTTTTGAGCCCCTTGAAAACAAAGACAGAGCTCTGAGGCAACAGGCAAATGTAATAAGAGCTTTTAACATATTACAGTGCCAGCGCTCATGTTACACTTATCAGTAATATTTGAAACGAGGGTAGATTTGGCATAATGGCAGGAAGGCTCATAAAGGCGAGCTGGTCCCCTGTGATTGTAATCTAGGAGAGAGTTCCTGTGAAATTAAACCATGGTTGTAGTGGGAAAGACAAACATGCCTCTGCTTTCTTTGAAGTGTTGAATCAGCGTCCAAAAAAGGAATAAAAGATGACAAAATGTCAGTGTGAAGCTGATGGTCTACAGACAGAACTTACGTGCCCAGACAGCAATTACTGAGATACATAGCGTACATCTAGACATTGTGTTTGATCTCAGTGCTTCATTCTCTTGCACAGACGATGTTGTTCCATGTGAGTCTGCGTGCGTTTCGTGTGTGTGCTCATCTCTGTCATCATTTCATTTGAATAAAACAAAATGTGCAGTGAGAGATCCGGGCGCCGATTGTTTGGCAGTGTGGCTGTAATCACAGACTTGTGGTGGCTCTCAAATCTGATAATGACCATTTAAAATGGAGTACAGCGGCTGGTGCTGCTGCTGCTGCTGCTGCTGCTGCACAGGCCCGTGAAAACGACTGGTAGCCATTTTCTGTCAGTGGCAGACAGTTTAAATACATATCTTGAAGCCAGCCATGTCATGCGCTTGAAGCCAAACCACAATATGCTCTTGATGTTTCATCACAATCACCGCTTCAAACAAAAGAATCGTTCTGATCTAATTACATGTAACCACATTTGGTACGTTTGCAACTAATTTTAGAGCTGATTGACTGCAGTTCTGTTATAGTCCTGTGGCACTGTACAGCTAAAGAAGGGAGCCTCTAACTTGAACGCATGGTCGTGTAGGCTGCTCTTTCTCCCAGGCCCTTTGTGACCACAGCCTTTATCCTCTGTAGCTGAACCAAGTGGCTGGATTTTAACCGGCCACCTGAGGCCAATCCCTCCCCTACCCCCTGATGGTACTTCACATTTTTTGTTCCACTGTGTCACTGTGTCCATGCACAGCTATGCCAATCTCGCTCTAAGTTGAGATGGATAAATAATTTTCTGCTAAATGTAAATATTTCAGTTTGACCAGACTGCGCATCTGACTTGAGTTAGGAGGAAAAAAAATGCTGTTGTGTTGACACTGTGTTGAGTGTGAGGATTTGTTTTGCCATTCTGAATCTCAGGCAAACTGTATATCCCATTTCCCATGACTTCATGTTTGTATGGCCGGTCCAAGCCAGCCAGTGGACTGTCGGTCTCTCTGTTACCGAGGGACGGATTAGCATCTCAGCTATGAGCTAAGTCTGTTTTCTGCTCTGTGGTTGCTTGGGCTGAACTGGCAGGGAAAGACTTTGCTATGTGACTCTATTGTACATCCATTGACCCCCCAGCCAGTGGGTTAATGCTCATTAGACAAGCTGTAGGATGCAAGGGTTTGCACTATTAAGAGGATTTTCCAGGAATGTCCAGCAACGGATCTGGAGTTGACTGAGATTGAGGCAAGGAAGGATGAGTGTTGTTGCTTCTCAGGTAAATACTACTTTAAGACCTGCAGTGTGAATCTTAACAGGATAGTGTCCCACCTTAAATCCCTGTGATCCCTTTTAAATACACACTCTGTGGCATCAACACTGGGAAACCTTCCAGCTCCAGCAGAGCTGATGTTGGGAGCCTGGGCGGGCAAGCTAAGAAAAAAAAATCCCTCTGGAGCTTGGTGAAGTTATCATAAAATTATAAACATGGTAGTCATGATTTATGTCTGCAGTGTTGGGTGGAAACTAGATGTTAGGTCTGTCAGGGTGGGCCATTTGGAGCTCAAAGCTCAAATTGAAAGCTGAATGACCCAAAGTGCTTTTTATATTACCAGCTGACCTCCCTTCAGGCCAGTGGAGTGGGAGTTGATCCAACAGGAAGACAGCGCCTGTGGGCTGCGAGGAGGTGCATGCTGCTCATGAAGGAGCGTTTTGTTTTTCCTCCCCTCACGGTAGCAGCACCCTACTGGGGAATTCATTAGGGGCTGACATCATCTCACTCAGCACAGAGTGAAAGAAAGAATATCTTTCTGCCTCAGCCCTCCCTCCTTTCTCTTCTTCCCTTTTCTCTCTCTCTCTCTCTCTCTCTCTCTCTCTCTATTCCTCTCTCTCTGCCTCCTTATCTAGCTCTGGTGCGCTGCTGTCTTTCCATTTGCGCGCCATTTACGCAAAAGGTAAAAGCGGTTATGTCCGCCTCTGCAATCGAGCTCCAGGCTTTTCGGAAGCTCAAAAACACCAGTGTGTTTGTCTCCTGAGGGAGCACGACTGAGGTTGAATCCAAGTCCGCCTGGAAATCAGGAAGTGGGAGGACCCGGCCGTGAAGG
This sequence comes from Lepomis macrochirus, assembly GCA_024633595.2. Classification (NCBI taxonomy): domain Eukaryota; kingdom Metazoa; phylum Chordata; class Actinopteri; order Centrarchiformes; family Centrarchidae; genus Lepomis; species Lepomis macrochirus. The sequence continues at coordinate 27,188,240 of JALXJV020000021.1, forward strand.
CAACAGCAGCACTCAGGCAGTCAGTCGCTGGATGAATGGGAGTTTGTCTGGTGCTTGGGAGCGGATGGGGAGAGGCTCTTGAGTGCCCACGACCAGGATCTGTCAGAGAGAACGCGGCAGACAGGCTTTGCAGCTGAACACGCAGCGACAGCGGGCTTATACCTTGTGAATTTTTCCTCACTGGTTGTGTGATTCGCCTCCGTCTCTGTCTCTACAGAGGAAACTGGCAGTGCGCGTTGTTGGATTGGTTTGCTCCGTCGGACGCAGCCCCTCTCTGCGCACCGACACACAAACCCTCCCGGATCCTGTTTGTTGCCTCTCACGGATATTTCCGACAGGAGAATATACGTGAAAAAAAATCATATTGTGTCACAAGCAAGGAAAGAAAGGTGGATCAAAGGATTTTTCTCTCGTCGCCTCCGTGCTGTTGCGGAAGCTCTCCGTGTGAGACACATGGTTCCCTTTGTCCAAAAGGCGCAGTAGCATTGTGAACGGCTTTGGATTTTTTTTTTCTTGGAAAGGCTTCTTCTCTCTCCGCATGGCTGTCCTCAATTTAAACGGAGTAGACTTCGCCGCCTCTTGTGTGGATTATATTATTTGAAAAGCAGAATGTGAAACGAGGCCGTATTTACCAGACCGAGAAAGTAATATCCTGACTTATTTGCCTTCTTGCTAACCTTGCCAGATCAAAGGTATGCGGGCTGGCTCTTAGCCGCTTATAATCCAAGATTTCATTGTGTGTGATAGTGTGCAATATGGTCATGTGGAATTTTTATTATAGTAACTATTTTCATGCCACCCCTTATGCTGTCACTTATTCTGCAGCTTTCATTGTTTACACTCTGTCAGTGTTGTATTAGTGAATGAATAATTGATTAATTACAAGGTTTTATACCTAACAATAAAACATTCATTTTATTGTCTGCTCGCACTATTGTGTTTCTCTTATTATAATACTTCGCTTCTCCTGCCGCCTTAAGAACAGACATACGTCGGGATAAAAAACATGAGCTGAATACAGCTAAGCTGTCACTGGACACATTTTGAATATCCCTGCCATTAAGCTTATTCGCCTTAACCCTGCTGCCAAAGTGTAATTCCATAGCACCATTCTTTGTTGTTCAGAATTTACCACTAAGTACATTATAGCGAGGGAATCCACAAAGCCAGGTAGGCTAATAGAAATTTATTTTATTTAGAGAAACCTGTCAGTCTTCTTCCCCATGTGCTGCTTAACGGGTGTTGTCCTGTTTCTTCTCTGTGCTTGCACGCTGTAGTTACTTTGCAATATAATAATCATCAGCCTAAATGCCGTGGTAGAAATATAATTAATCTGTGACTTAGTATTTTAACCTATAGAAATGCTTTTTAATATATTATTCAGGTTTAAATCCCATCACTGTACATTTCATTCTAATACAACGATGGTGTTGGTGCTGCGCCGGGGAGGCTGGGAGAAGGGACGGAGCTGTGTTGTCACGGAGCAACAGTGCCATCAAGTGGCCTGAATATAAAGAGCCAGTAGTTTGGTTTCAGTCTGTTACCCCAATATTGGTTTTGATCATGATGTTCAGGTTGCCCAAATAATTATGAACATAATGTGGACATGACAGGATGCAGACACTGACTATGTCTTGGCTTAAATGGGATTCCGTTTGACCCTGGAGTTTGTTGAAATCAAGAGTACAAGTACAAATTGTCAGAATTAAACCACATCATAAATCTTACCAGGGTGAATTTAGGATTACTGTTTACTTTATAATGACAGTTTGGTGACTTAAGAGTAATAAATATTTACAATAACCTAATAAAATCCTCCCAGTCAGCAGTCAGTGCTCTGAGCCTCCAGAAATGCTATGCAGGAGTGGCTTAGGACATTTTGGTGGGAAATTATATTACATTAAAGTTTTGCTCGTTACTGTATCTGATATTTTGCTCATTCCATTCTCCTCTTTTCCAGGTCTCTGATGCCAGCTCAGAGAAATTTTTCAGCACAGCTGCAGTTAAAGGTACAGCTTATATTCTTCCTACCATGCTGCAATGTGTTCAGTATGATGTTGCAGGTGTATTGCCGTGCATTACCATGTTGAAATTTGTATGCATTCTCCCAGTGCAGTGCTTGTCCTATTTATGTATGGTTGTGTAAAATAATGCAAGGGCAATAACATACCCATAAAGCTGATCTAATTTACCCATGGTGCACAAGTTTGAAGTACAGTGCTTTCTCGACACCTAGACATGAGATGAAAATATCTCCCTCTGCCAGTATTTCATCAAATGGAATTAGTAAAATATGAAAATTTTAAAAGGTCATGTAGGCCTGTGTCTTTCCGTGTATGTAATGTGCCAAATGTGCTGAGATGCACCAGGACTTGTACTGCAGCCAGAGGAGGAGGATGTCCTATGCTGCAGAGAATAAAGTAAGGGCAGGAGAGGCATCTGTTTATGGCCTCAGTGTGCCAACACCACATGTGACCTCATTATCAAGTCACTAATTTGCTGTTAAAAACAGCCCCATTTTCTCCGTCTCAGGGATAATGGAGGTGCTCTGCCTGAATGGACATTCCTCTATAATGGGGGGGAGTTACCATGCAGGGCAGGAGGGAGGCTCAGAGACAAGGGTTATGACCCCTTCAGGGCTGCGGCAGAAACGGGGCCGATTGCTGATGATAGGTGCCCCCCCCCCCTGATTTCCCACATTCTGGCCTTTGATTCCCTCCAGGGTTTGATTTGTGGCGTCCATGGCCATGCTTGTGCTTGACAGGGAGGTTTCCTTTTGAACGTGCTTCTCTGTGGACTGATTTGGTTCCCTTGAAAGGATTAAGGCCCCCTTTGTGCAGCCTAAATCAACAGAGAGACCCCCCCCTTCTCATCCTCTATGAAAGGGCCTGACTGGGGAAACAGTACACAAAATACGCTTTCTCTCTGCTGCATGATAGTTCACTCTCTTGGCCCCTATTCCCATTTAAATATCCCTTCTTGTCTTCCCTTTTACCATCTTAGTCCCCTCCTCCTCTCCTGCCATATGCTGATGGCTGCCGCTATTGCAAAAGGCAAGTAAAAGAATCCAGCTGCAGGGAGAGCCAGGACTGCTGGTATTTTTATGGAGGGTGGTGTTGAGGTTAAAAGAGTTAGGTGGGTTTTGTTGGAGGGGATAACCAGTTTTCAAATGCATCCAAAACCTCTGCACAAGCAACAGGTCCAAATGGCGACTGAGGCTTGTTTGTGGGACAAGTGTCAATATTTGCAGAAAGGCAGGTGCAGAAAGACTCCATTTCTTTGACGTGCGTGTGCTCTCTTGTTGGTACACATAAAATGCTGATCGGGCTGCAGGGTTCAGCTACCTAACAAAGGAACGGCTTGTTTATTATAGTTCAGCAATGAAGCAGTACTTACGGCTATCATCCACAGAAGTGAACCTATAACCTTGCTGCAGAGCAACTTGGACATATGAGTCATTATTCGTGTTGACATCAGTGGTGTAAGAATACAGCTTTACTCACAATTCAGAAAAAATGTCAGTTAAAGATAAAAATATGCCAAATATCAAATGCTGGAGAGAAAAAAAGGTCTTTGGCAAATAAACCAGGCTTCATTGACACACGGTTTGAGAATAAACATACCAAATAGTTTGACATTTCTATCACAGAATGTGTATTATTCTTGGTAAATGGGCCAAAAGCTTATTTCAGGCTCACTGCCATTATTATTAATACTGCTGTGACTGATTGGATCATAGGTAAGACATACCTTAAACCAACAAAGCATTGAGAAGGCCATTATAATTCAGCTGCTGATGTACAGCTTTGGTAATGACTGGCTGTTGGCTTTTTTCTCTGCAGCAAGACTAGAAATCAGCCCAGGGCAACCTTGGCTCTCTTTGAAGACTTAGTGCTGGTCCCTCATCGTTTAATCTCACAGCCTTCTCACCTACTCAATAATTACAGTGTATTTTTCATGTTTCCTCAAAAGCCACAGAGTTTTTTTTGTCTCTTTCTGCTCGAGGCCTACACTGCATTTTTAAAAGAAAATCCAACTGATGAGAATGCGGCTTTTGTGTTTTCAGACGTTGATTTGTTTTCTTCCCCTCTTGTGTCAGATTCACCTCAGGGCCGTCGGTGTCAACGGTGCATAGTTGTCTAATGTGGAGCTTAAAGCCATCTTCACTGTCTGCTTGCCTCAATGTTTTTCCCCCTCCTTCCTGCTCACACTGGGTTCTGTTTGCCCCGGAATGGATTTCATTAACTAAGAGTCATTAAGTGTTAGCTCTAATTACTGTGGTTGTTAACGTGCCTGCAGGTGTCAGCTAGCTAACCTGATTCATTTGCTCTGCGTGAGAGTAAGCACCAGTCAAAAAAGGCGTTGTCTTTTGGCCACCAGTGAAATAAACTACTTTCTAAAGTCTAAGCTGTTTCCAAGGTGCCACGGGTGGAAATCAGTAACCAAGCCTTATTAGGATGTGACTGCTGTCCAGGGAGTGGATTGAAGTGCTGGGTTGCACAGATACTGATGATGACAAAGCATCACAGTGTGTCACCACAAAGGCCTGCAGACAGATCTATCAAATGATTAAAGCCGTGTCCCAGGGCAGCAATATCTTGTCACTCGGTTACATTCCCATCCTTTATGATATTGTCAATCCACAACCCATTCCAGAGACTCAGCTAGGTCACTGGAGAGCAGAGACTAAGCTCACTGTGCATTGTTTGTTGAGCGTAGCCCCAGCAGCGAGATTAAGATAATGCTGGATGACATTTAAAAAGCTCTGCAGTGCCATTTATCAAGAGTAAGCTTTAGTGGGCTTTTTTTTCTCATCAGTGAACAGTTTAGAGTTTGGTGTGTGCCTGTATGGATGAGGTCTACTTAGCACAGAAAATGATGTTTTGGACTAAAACATAAAAAGTAGACAATGGAGAAAAGCTGAAAGAATAAGTAATGCTATGATGAGTGATATTCCAACCTGAGAGCATTTTTAATTGCCCTTTACCTGCGTGCACATGATCAAAGTCACATTTGAACCGTGTTCACAATTAGAAATGACATCATCATGTGAATTTTCAGTTTAAGGTTGTTGCGAATGAGCACTTTTTATCCTAAGAGTTAATTTGGTAGACATATTGGAGAAGCTAGTCCTCCGTGAGACATCCCTTGCAGCTGTGTCTACGACGTGAGACCGAGTTCAGTGTGGGGGTGAATTGAAGTGCACCCCCAACCCCCAGCACAGTGCTGATTTCACCATGCTTTACTGGAGTTAATGTGAAAATGAAGCGGTGCTACAGTGAGACCCGGGGCTGACGCCAGCGTGAAGAGCGCCGCTGGTGAAGTGTGTCGGGCTTGAGTGCGTCTGTCACCGGGGGAGAGAATAATGTGCGATGTGGAAGGTGTAATTTGCAGCGCTGATGGCATTGTTTAAAAAAATTGTGGAAAGAGAAAAGCGGAGGTGAACTTTTGTGGCAGATATCAGAGCTGAAGAGCTCCCTGGATTGTCATAGAGAGCTCTGCTGGCAGCAAAATTGCCTGTGAGCGTATTATTGCTGTGTGGGAGGGAGCTGAGGGCTTGTTTTTCTCTCTCTCTGCCTCATTCTCTCTCGTTTTCCTGAGAGGTGGACTGGTGATAGAGCTGTGTGTACTTCCAGGCTGTGGGCCGCCACCTGCTGTAATCTCAAGTGATATAGAGAGCAACAATCACGCCACAAATCACCCAGGCAGCTCCCTAACTCATTCAGTGGACTGGAAAGAGAAGGTTGGCCTTTCACAGCACCAGTGTTGGTTTACTGCCCCAGGCTCCCTGCACTGCCCCCGTGCTGACCTCTGCCGTCTGTGTGGGTTTGTGTGTCAAGAAATCCGGGCTGCCTGTGGAACTTGACCTGATGCACAGTGGAAAGATGACCTGACTACCATTGGCCTTCCGTTCGCTCTGAACGGCTGCAGTCAAGGACGGTCTCTTTTTCCCTGCCAAGGGCTGGGAGGTCACAGAGAGGTCGCTGGCCCCTCCCTCCCGAGACATAAGTGCTGAAATAATGCACTGTTGTTGTTTTGGCTCAAACAGAAGCTTAAATCAAATCAAATCAAGCTCTTTTGATATTCGGTAACTGTGTTTTGAGTAATAAGACGGGGATCTGAAGGATTCAGGTCTGGATGATATATCACTGAAGCAGAACCCAGGCATCTCCCCAGTAGTGCTTTGCTTTTGTCAGTTACCCATCCCCTGCTAGGAGCATTTAATGTATCTCTAAGGGTAAAGGAAGCTCAATATCCTGTGCCCCCCCCCCCCTCTCCATGGCTACAACTACAGAGAGGCTGTATTTCATGACCATGAAAGGGACCTTTCCAGCCATGCCTCATCTACTGACAGAGCCAAACAAAGGTTAACAAATCAAGGGTAGTACTGGCTGATTTACTGCCCCGCTATTGAAAACAATGCCCCAACCCCCACGTCTACAGCTCGCATTTACTGTGTCTGTCTGTAGGTAGAGATATGGCAACATTTACAACTGTACATAGGGTATACTAAAATCACTTTTAAATGTCTGTATTGATCACAGCTCATTAGTCCTGGTCTGAGCTGCAAGGTCTTCCAGACCTATTATTTTTGTTTTAAATGGGTCTTACTCATAATATTTGCACCTTTTAATGTAAAAAAAAAAAAAGTTATATTACACTTTCTGTCAATATTGAGGGACAGTTGTCAAATGTGTAAAATGTTGTTGTGTTTGCTGAATGCAGTGAATTATCTTAGAAAGACTAACATTAAGTGCTCAATATCTCCACAAAGACTGAAACAAATAGACACTACAAAGGGATGCTTGTGACATGAAGAGATTTGTCAGTCAGACCATTATCCTGATTCATTTCCCCTCCTCATCGGTCACCTGTTACATATGCAATCAGGAGATTTTGGCTTATAACGCAGTCAGGTCAATACTGAATGTGAGACCACGAGTCTAGTTGGTGCCCACTTGGTGGAAGTTTGTTGACTAAGGATCAGTTTTAAGGAGATGTTGTGAACGGATCTGTTGGTGCACACACATGCAGCAGTGTGGGCCAGTCTCCTTCCATCCCCTCCGGCAACACAAAGAGGTCATTCAGAGTTTGTTCCCCAAGTCCTGAGGTTAGAGACTAAGTAAATCCATCCATCTTAATGCACTTATTTCAGCACCAGGAGAGCTGGAGGGAGACTGTGTAAACACTCCTATATCCGACACGCCACGCTAAACCCAAAGAGCCTGGAACCCATCAGGCCAAAATTAAAGGTCTACATCTCAAACACAAACATTTAAATGGGCTGCACTCCAGAGATCAAAGTGAAAGGCCTTAATTTTCCTGCTGCCCCCCCCTTGTGTCTGCCACTGAGATATGTGGCGGTTCAGCAGCCAGTCAGAGTTGAATGGTGAGCAGCTCCATACTGTATGTCTGTTTCTCCCAGGTCTGTGAGGTAATGCACTGTGGCATATTTTTTGTTGGTCTAGGTAAAGTAGAAGGATTTATGAAAGCATGCTCAGTTTATTCAAAAATCTGGTTTGGTTACAAAGACAATTTTGAGGTTTATAATGGAAGCCACAAGGTTTCTTTGTCTTTGCTGATTTCTTGTTTGTTTTTTACTGTTTAGCTCCTACTAAATCCTTAGCTCCTACATTTTTATTGGACGTGTTGTGGTAAATACACAACCTGAGCCTTTTTCATAGCTAGCATCTTCCTTTTTTAGGTGTTTTTTTTGTCTCTGTGTAATGCTACAACACAGACTACTAGATGTTGATGGACGGGTGGAGGCGTTGAACACCGGTCTCCTTCCCAGGAGATGTCCATCCCCCATCACCGTCACCAGCATCCACTGATCCTATGTGACATCAGCCACTCTCTTGCCAACTGTGCAGCATTAACAGGGTCAAAGCACCACACACACACACGTATACACACACCACTTATCAAGACCCAGCCATTCCCAGCGCACTGTCGGTGTGTTCAGGCCAATTATGCCTGTGTCAGTCCTTGGTCCCTGCGGCAGAGGTGACATTGCCAAAGAGGGAGAGAGAGCAGACCGCCTTAATGAGGCCTCATGGTGGCTTAGAGGTGTGTGTGCATACGAGTGTGTGAGCGCATGTGTGCATGCATAACAGCAGGAGTGCTAGTCTGGAACGAGCCACCCTTCTATCTTGATCTACCATGTGTGTCAGCCAGTTTTTTTTTTCCCATCTCAAGGTCTTCCCCCCCTCCAGGCATTTCCATCTCGCCGCCTCTCCAAATCTCCGTGTTTTTAAGTAACTACTGCGGCCTCATGATGTCATTCTTGCAAACAGATTTTGGTTCTGGTAAATAACTTGAGGGCTGTGTCCCAGAAATGCAGCATAGCAGCTTTGCAGACACATGTACTAAAAAGGAGATGGGATTAACGCAGCGGATAACATGTAACTGTTCACTGTGAAACGATTCACCCCAGCAGGGTTGGTGTTGCTTTGAGCAGCATGAAGCAGGATTTGGTCTGTCTTTGAAAAAAAAAACCCTGATGAACATGTTGAATGACAAACCAAAGTTTACAGAAGAACCAATTTTGGAATATACAGTCATGGAGAGTTTATCTGATTAAAAAAATGCCAAAAGGCCACCCACACTAAAAATGTTAATTAAAGCATTTGTTGGATTCTGTAGGGTGTTGCCCTCATGTTTAAGCTTTTTCCCCTTAAATCAAATAAATGACCACAGGTGTAATCTCTGTAATCCTCAAATGTAACTGTAGGAATCCTGTGTATAAAAGTCAGACTTTGTTGTTCAACACTGTCTACTGCCGTCTTACAGCTGTGGTGGATTTTTTTTTTAATGGGAAGAGGTCAAGTGAAGGATTCTTTCTTGTTTCCTTAACAACTACTCCGGTACCAGAGGAGTGACGGGACTGTGGAAACACAGGAGACACAAAAAGCTAAGAGAGACCAAGCATGAGGACTCTGATGAGTATTGATGAAAGCCAGACTTTAATTGCTCCCACAAGAAAAGAGGTTATTTTTCCCCCTTCTCACCCACTCTGATTCTCATAAATATGCAGGGCAGAAATAAAGCCCTGATGAGCCCCAGGGCAGATTAGAGAGGACTACAGATCAGGATCCTGGTTTGTTAGCAGCAGTCTGCAGAGCCCTTGCATGTGTTTCTGCTCTACACACACATCGCCTGGCTTTCATTTGTCTCAACCCACCTTTCATTATATTTTCACAGGCTACTGACTGCATAGGGTCAGGGAGTATGAGTTGTGATGGGGCTGTCAGACCTTCAGTGCAACATTGCCCCCTGGTGTTGGGTGTTGATCTCAAGATTGTGACTTCTGAGCAGGGTTGGAGCGGAGAGGACATGGTTAACTTTTGGTGGATGATGTGCACAAGTGTGTATACTTGTAAGCTGGAAAGGAAATTTGAAAGCATGTGCATTTGATATAAACAAAGTGTAACAAACTGCACAATGTTCCATTTTATCACCATTCTTTGGTTCATCATCTCTGGCTTTTGGCCACTGTTCTTAGAAGCCTGCCCAAACCGATCAACGTCCATTGGACTGTCACCATCTGTTTCAGATTAAGCTGCTCCTGGAGGGAGTCTATGTGATTTCGGCGTTCCAGCATCCCCTCTTTATTCCACGTGTCAGGTTTTACTGTAAACACTGTTGTACAAAAACCAAAATCCCAGAAGGGATTGCTTTTTCAGGCCTTTCAAGCCAAGAGCAAACGGGGCGTTGCGCCGGTATGGCCTGCATGTCTGGTTTAGCTCTTAGCGTGCTGAGACGGGGGGCTCTGCTGGGCCATTTAGAGGCAAAGCTTGGAAGCTGTTTGGAAGCTTTTTCCCTAACCCTGCGCTCAGTCAGTGTGCAGTGTGGTGTTGTGATGTATGAATCCCCTGGCCATGCCTGACACTAGCGAGCCTGTCTGAGCCCATGTCTTTTGCCGAATAGGAGACCATGGACAGAGGCTGCATTGTTCCCCTAAAGTAACCCAAGCTCAGGGCTGCCGCTGCCCAAAGGGGGATATCAAGTTTTTCTCTCCCCACCAACACCACAATCCTAGCTTAAGCTGTGAGGCTTGACGAGGGAGCAGAGAGGCAGCTGACTGTTTGGACAACGGTGCAGTTCAAATAAACAGCTCAAATCCCAACCAGCCTCCCCTACACTAACCCTCGCCAAATATTGAAGTCCCACATCCATAGCTCATCACCATGCAGCTTGCCAACAGCTCTCAGCTAATTTGTGGTGTTATTTTGAAAAGCATGTTGATGTGGCTGCACTGAGGTTTCCTGAGAATGAGCGCCGAAAGCAGAGAGAAGAGGGTGAGAACCTAGGCCAGGTCACATCTCTCTGCCGCCCCTTTTTGTGAGTGATGGGTAGGTTTACCACCACATCAGCCGACCACACAGCATTTTTAGGCTATAGGGGATGAAAGTACAAGAGGAGAGGAGAGACAGCCATTAACAGTTTTGTTTTTGCCCCGGGTGTCCCGCTAATCCAACTGCAGTGAAACCTGAGCAAGTGGGTAATGAGACGGCACTTGACACGCTCGCACACACATGCACATAGACACATCAGCTGCTTCTGTAATGCCGGTGAAGATTTAAGAAGAGAAAAGGCTGCATGCAAATTGATACCTCCCCAGATTTTCAGACATTTGATCCATGCATTCAAGCTATTAACCGTCTGGAATGAGTTTTTCTTGTATGGTTTTAACACTCGACGCAGGCTGCATCGAATCTGATCCTTGCGAGCCTGTATGTGTGTAAAACCAGTTGGCCCCATTTGAAAGAGAGTGAAAGAGGCCCAGACTGATGACTCTCTGGGGACAGATTTCTCTTTCCAGCCCTCTATGCCTCGCTCCCCAGTGAAATCATGGTGGTGTCAGTGTGTCAGCTCGAGCTGTCACTCTCCCTACTGCTGCAAGCCATTTACTCTCATACACTGCCTCTTGGCTGAAGAGAGAAACAGGGAGAGAGAGGGGGGAAAGGGGGGGGGGTAGCAGAAGCAAGAGAGCAAGAAAGAGGGCTTTTTCTAAACTTGACACAGCGGATGAGGAGAGCATCAACACCCCTTGATGCAATTGAAGAGTCTCAAAAGAATGAAGGAGAGAGCCAAGGCTGTCTGTCACCTCAGAGGAGCCAGCTGTACAATTAAGAGACGCTCCCCACCGGCTGGTTTGGTACAGTCCACTGGGCTTAGCTGACAGGTTTACAGGGCTTCATGGAGGACAGGCCAACGCTGAACAGATCCAGGCAGCGGACATAGACCAGCAGCACATGCACATCAACCAGGGTGGCATTGGACCTGTTGACTGGTAGTGTGTGTGTGTGTTGTGTGTGTGTGTGTGTGTGTGTGTGTGTGTGTGTGTGTGTGTGTGTGTGTGTGTGTGTGTGTGTGTGTGTGTGTTGTGTGTGTGTGTGTGTGTGTGTGTGTGTGAGAAAAAGAGTGAGAAAGTAGAAGGTGTTTATGAGCGGGTGTGGGTCTTTTTTACGAGTATGTGACTGTAACTGAGATTTAAGCATGTCTGTGTTTGAAGTTTTGTTGGCTCACCAGGCAATTGTCTATTGTTCCTCTAAGCGGCCACGGTGACTGACAAGAAACACATGTTGCAATGCCAGTCGGTGTGTTGTGAAATGCTTGAGACGTGCTGACATGTAGCCTGCGTTTTCGCTATTCTGAAATTCTAGTTGTTATTTTCATACTTTTATGTGTATTTGTTTTTGCTCTGGGTTAGTGATTTGACGCATTCGTTTCATTTACATTCTTTATTTCTTTCGTCATGCACTGCCTGAGGTGGGTGTATGTGATACTGCAGGATATTATGCTGGGTTAAGGGCCAGGAGCACATGATTCGATGTCAGATCATAACAGCACGTCTTACAATTCCCATAACAAAAGCACAGTCAACCGGGGGTTGCATTCAACCAGTCACCTAGTTTTGCTTGTGGTACCCTGTTTTACATACAGTGTCAGCAACAAGGCAAGAAATATATCGGTGCTTGCACAAAGGCAGTAAAGACGGAGAGACCTCAAGCTCGCAAACATGGAGATAAACAAAATGGGCTTCCATGACTTACAATGCATTTGGATCAAAAAATCTTTAATATAAAATAATCTTTAATTATTTGGATGAGAACAAACACAAAGGGTGCACATGCATGTCATACTATGCCAGTAACCATGCTCCTAATGACACTGGTCATTTTTGCTCTAGTCTAGTCTCTAGTGTGCACACTACTAAGTGGTAAAGGGTGACAGAGGTTTCATGGCTGGCTGAGGAAGCGAGATGCTAGCTGACATAGTAGGGACTGTGGGCCTCTCAGCCGTGTCTCCACGGGGAACAACATGCACACGAAGAATGGCCGGCTACCATGTCTCGCTCCTCGCTAGTAGAGATATCAGGCATCATGAGAAGTCCGTCAGCTTGCTTACATACATGTGACATGTTTGAGGTCAAATGGTCTGGCTCACTCCACAGCTGCCTTGTCTCTCGGTGTAGTTTTACACCGCTGTGACAGTGTGCGCTGACCAATTGCTGTGGACTGGATGGATCCTCATTACACGCTGCTGTTATTTCAAAGCCTCAGAGAGCCTGGGTCCGACAGCCAAACCTGCTGAGGATCTGTCAGCCGCGGGCAACAAGTGTCCCCCCGGGGGCTGCCCTGCACAGGCCCCTGGCAGGAGAACTCTGTCCCCTTAGCCGGCTTTTCCACCCACCCCTTGTGGTGGTCACCTGTGCCAGCACACCCGTCATCGAGTCCCTGATCCAGCTCTTCTCTCGTTACATCCCTCCAGCCTGACCTTACACCCTCAGGGATATATAAAGATTTGTTCTCTAAAGGGGATCTGGAAATGGGACACCCTGCTGCCACCGATACATCCTCATGTGCACATAAAGTTGGCGATGGTGTTTTCAGGGGACGGTGTCTAAGCATTTAGGCCTTAGGAGCTCTCTAAGGCAGTAGCTTTTCTACATGCTGGTGGGGTAAGAAGTGAGCAGTGAGAGTGAGACACAGAACTAGTTAAGGGCCATTACAGGAGCAGCTGTAATCAGAGCTGCTGTGGGTGGCGGAGTGTTGTCGCTGAAGCTCTCTGTTGTAAATTGCTTCATCATGACTCGAGAGAGAGGAGACAGTCTACATTGGTCCTACCAGACAGAGTATGAATGGAGCATGGATGGATACTAGCGAAGGTAGGAGACAGGGCGGAGCGAGTTTCTTACCCTTTCTGCTCTTTTATGTCACTCTTGAACTTCCCTCCTCCTCCTCCTCCGTTTCTCTCTTGCACTCTGTCATACTGTAAACATGTGTAAGTGCTTGTTCTCTGGTCTGGCAGCCACTCTTCTGTCAGAAAAGCTCAGAATACTCAGTGGCTTACTAAGCCCAATTATCCCAGATTGCTACCATTTCACAGAGGATCACAGTCACAGTCTATCTTAGAAGAGGAGTCAGAGGTTTATGTCTTGGTTAACCGCACACGCCGTGCGCCATGACATCACTGCATACACACACTCAATTTATATTTACATACGCACTTGCTTTGACTTCACTGCTTGTAATGCAAAATTCATAAGCCAAATGAGACAGGCATGAAATATAGATGTTAAAAGTGGCGGCTTAACAACTTTCCCCCGCCTCTGCCTGCTTTTGGCCTTTTGCTCAATCACCACTTGTTAAAGCAGCGGTTTGTGTTACTGTGAGGGGAGATCAGCATGCTGCGGTATTCTCACTGAAAGACTACACATGTCACGCTCTCGCAGCCAAAATAGTTGGCCGACCCCACCTTTTATTTCTGTTTAGCTTCCCGCTCCCCTTCCCCAGCTACCCCCGGGAGTCTAGCACTAATAAAACAGCTCCAGTCCAAGACCCTCCACACGATGGGATGTCCAGGCTGTGTAACCCAACACCCGTCTCGGCTCTAGCTTTAGAGAGCTGCTGACATGACGGAGAGTCTGGGAGGGCCAGCAGGGGAGCGTCCATCATTGTCGAGCCCCAGCGCCCTGAGCTTCCATCTGGGGCATGTCCAACACGCATGCCTTTGAGCTGTGAACTCATTGCTGTGAGGTGCTGCGACACTCTGGAGACGGTATCTGGAGAGGGTATCATAGAGTGTGGTGTTACTGCACTTAGAGCAGTTAATGCTGTTAAAGACTTCAGAGCTGAAGAAGGGAGGGATAAGGAGCCAATAGACTGGAGATTCTCTGGAGGCTTTGGCTATGAGATCAGGGAGAAGCTTCCCTAGGTAAGGTTTCAGTTTCTCCTTGAACTGATATCACAGGACCAAAGTGCCATTCTTAGCTCTTCTACTCAACAGCATTACATTTGTAAATATTTGGTTAGCCTTTAGCTTTTAGCATTGCAGTCAAAACAGGAATTGACCACCTGCTCAGCGAAACTCCAAACTGACATTACGTAAATCTCTGTAGAGGTGCATTGTGGGGTGGGGTCTCTACAGATAAGCAAATGAATCCCTTGGTTAATATGCAGACTTAGGTGACTTTTTGGGCACCAGAGAGTGGCATCAGGGATCTCAAAACACCTTCCACTCAAACAGGCGTGGGAGTTGAGCTCAGATGTCATCCACTAATGGGAAATGCAGGTAATTCCAATGAGCTCCCAGAGAAGGAGGAGAAACACTGGAGAAAGACAGACTCTCCTGAGTGCGCGAACATTGTTTGTGTCACACAGGTAGAATTCATTGTAGGGATTTTGTGCCGGACTGCATTACAAGGTGTAGCTGTGCCTACAAAATGGACAAGTGTCTGTAAAGACAAAATCACATGGAGAGAAAGACAGCGTGTCATGTGTTGGCTTGATGGGTCTCTGAGACTGAGGCTTTTATGAACAAGTGAGGACACTGGTGAGAGCAAGCTCTGACGGAAACAGCCTGCTGTTCATTGTTCTCCTCTGTGTGGGAGAGAGATCGGTTAAAGATGTTTGCCATTAATGCGACTGCAGGCTTCATTAAGAACAAATAAACAGAGCCTGGTACCTCACCAGTGTGCTCCTTGGGGAACATATGCTGTTTAAACCACTCTGAGGTTAGACCACTGTCAACACTTGCTGCTCAGCTACAACTCTAATTTTGTTGTCAAACTAAATATGGAGTTAGAAGAGGAGCGAGTTTGTGGCATTTTTCTTCTTCTTCTTTTCTTTATTCTGGGAGTAAATGGTTTCCAGACTGAGGCCTGAGGCAAAACTGTCTTTTGAAACGTTGTGCATAACTAGGGACTGTGAATATTTTTGAAGGTTTTATTTAGCCAGTTTCTTAAAGCCCAGCCCAGCACAGAGGGACATCCTGATTGTAATTAATGTTTACTGAGACATACCATTGCAAGATGGAATTTACAGTGATGGCCACAAATCCTTGTTCGTCACAGTGTGCACTTTAATTGATTCAACTTGAGCGAACAGCCTGCCTTCCTCCGTTTATTCAGAGGAGAAGCAGGATGATTATGTGTGCAGAGGAAAGAAGACAAATTCAAGGGCAGAAAAATGTAGCCACAACAACGCCACCATTGTTTACCTGTTGCAAATCTAGTCTCACCAGTTTAAAACATGCAGTTTTTTTATTTAACTCTTTAGACCAAATGAATGTGATTTGCCGGCATCATGATACAGTTTTCAGCAAATGCATTGTTTCAGCTGTTGCCTTTGGAAGAGCGATGTAACTTGGGTTGGGATGATTCCGCTTACTGCTGCACAGCAGAGAGCTGCATTGAGAAAGCAGACAGTGATAGAGAAAAAAAGGTGCATGGGTGACAGCGAATGAGTGGAACTTCGAAGGTCTTTGCCAGCTGTGACAGACAGCTCTGGGTTTTGGAGTTGTCAGCACAGATACAGTGCTAAGTGCCTAAAGGCTACCTTTTCCATCCCCATTAACACCAAGCTCAGTGCTGCCAAGGTACAGCTTTTGGGCTGCCGGTCAAAATGGTAAATTACGTCAGAGTAAAATCCACAATCCATACATTAAGACATTAATGTGTCATTAGAGAATTTATCACAGAGTAGTTCTGTGTTGTTTATTTTTCTCTCAGTCATCTGACTTTTAATGTAGCTGCCACCAGCAGGTCAAAGTTTTCCCCTTTCCTGTGAAATATCTGAACTTCTATTTTAAAAGATGGGTTGCCATGGAACTTTGTACTGACATTCATGGTTCCCAGATGATGTATCCTAATGAATTTGGTGATCTCCTTACTTTTCCTCTACCACCACCACGAGGTTGATATTTCAGGTTTTGAAAGAAATGTCTTGCCATCTATTGGATGGACTGTCATGACATTTGGCTACATTTTCATATTCCCTACACAGTGTGAATTGTAATCACTTTGGTGATTACAATTAGTTTTTGTTAAGTGCTAATTAATAAGTCTTAGCATACAACCATGCTAAAATATGATGGTGAACATGGTAAACAATTCACCTGCTAAACATCAGCATGGTACTATGTTGACATTAGCATTTTAGAACAAAGCACCACTGTGCATAACAGCCTAACAAGCTGCTGGCATGGCTGTAGACTCTGTTATTGTTGCTAAACGAACAAACCCAAGTTCTGGAAAATTCACCATGAGCATTTTGGTTGTCCACGTGGCTGTCTCCCTCCCCACCAGAGGATACAGCATGACACTGGTACAGGACAAACCTGAAGTCAGGACCCATACGTTACTTGTCATTGCATCACCTGGTGCCCCGCAGTCCATAATGCAGAGCAGGCTGCCCTCTGTCCCTGAAAGCACCTGCCTCCTAGATGCTCTCAACAGTTGCACAGCTGTCACAGCCTGGCAGCCTTCTCTTTATGGTTGTCTAGTTATTGTGAATAGAGATGTCGACAAATGAAAATGGCTATTGTTCTAGGCATCTGTTGCTATCTTTGGTACGGTTGTGTCTTCAGTTGAGTAAGACTAAGGTCGCAAGCACTGATGTGTTGGACATAAAAGACTGGGAGGCACCTACCTTAAGGGACACGATCACCAACATTGACAAAAACTATAATTTTAAGTTAAATATTAATGGATTGTTGATTGATTGTTGAAAATCCTTCATCTTCATGTAATATTCATATGTTATGAAGTACTTTATTGAAGCATAGTTTTAAAGTACTTGTACTTTGCTTGTTTTTATTTTTTTCAATTTTATGACATATTTATATTATATTATTTATATAAATGTAATTTATGTTTTATTAAGTTTGTCATTACATTGCCTATCAACTAGCAAGTAGAACATTACTATATATAACACTAATGTGATTGCAGGAGTGTTTCAAGGATGTAAAAGGATTTTTTTTTTATATAGTAAAAGATCTGAAAACTTTTTCACCACTCGACTGTTCCTACATCAACTGAAAAACTGAGAAAAGGCTGCTCCTTCCAGACCCTGCTGCTTAGCATATGGGACTTTGATGGTAGAAGCACAAGCATCAGTGCGTCAAGCTCTCCCCTCTGTGCATTTTGTCTCTGCTTAGCGCACAGCTCCGACACATACACAGCGGCCGCGGCTCAGCTGTCAGTCTCGTGGCTCCTGTTATGTGTTAGGTTGTTGGTTTTGTGTGATTGGAGCTATCCGACCCCTGCCTGGATGAAATCCCATAAATAAGTGTGAGGGTTTAAAATGCACCAAGGCGCTATTTTGAGGTGGATGGGGTGACGGCAAGGGGGTGGAGGCTTGAGATGTCGCAGAGGTCTCAACAGCCATCAATTTGTCAGGATGACTTCAGGCCAAGGTGTAGGCTGTCATATCCACCCGCACTCACGTGATAGAAAGAGAAAGAGATTAGCAAAGTAGTTTTGGCCCGAGTTTGGCGCTAATGTATTTTTCAAAGGGACAGGTGTTGACCTGCCAGCCGTGCTTTTAAAAGATGATAGCACTTGTTTATTAATCATTTATATGGGCCAGGCTGTGTCCAGGGGTGACATTGAAATATAATATGCTAAATGAATCCCCTTATGTTCTGCAGTAACGACCTAACACCATATTCAACTTCCTAATGTTCTGCATCTCAGGGCTCCTGTCACTCCCTCTGTGGATCATAGCGCAGTGCAAAGATTGGTGCGAAGATTTGAGCCATTTGTCTCTCACATGGCTGCACCAGTCCGAATACCTTGCTGATGACGGACCATTAACCAACCAATACACAGGCCTATTAACCCTGCAGGCCTAATGTGATATACGCAGCCCATTAAAAATGCTAACAGTGAATGCAGCTGCATGACACTAATGAGCTATGGGCCACTGTGGGACAGTAACAGCAAAGGTGAGATGAAATAGAGAGCCTGAAAGAGGCCCGCATATATCTCCTGTCTTATGGCAGTTTTTAATAAAGAAATTTAAGGGGTGGAGGTTTTTCATCCCTATTCCTCATACTGTATTACATTTTCATGTTATAATATTATATCAGTTCAGCTTCACCAGAGTTGTAGCCCATCTAATGATTACATGTTGCAGTGTAGCTTTAACCATGCAGGGAGATACAAATCAGGAGTGGTGCTGTGTGCAGCTAATGCACTGTGAACAGCAGGAGATGGCTCACCCTGGGATAATGAGTTATCCCCCTAAGCCCCTCGCTGGTTCCCCTGACATCCCTCCTTAATGAATGGCTTTCCTGCACGCACACACTCAGCTGACCCTCACAAAGCCCTCCTGTACCTCCTTTACTCTTAAATCCAACCTCTAGCTTTTGCCTCACTGAGTAACCCTCACACCCTCAGGCCTCATTCTCCACTCTAATGCTCCACCAAGCAACACATACTAGTTAAAAACTGCAATACAACTGAAACGCTGAGAAACAGCAGCGCTCCATATGTGAGTAACCCAAGCGGGAATTGCGCTTATTTGTTTCCAGGGATAAAGAAGACTGACAAATGAACCCTCGCGGGAGGGAAGCTGGTGTATATTCCTCCTCTCTTCTTCCCCGCTCCGCCTGGCCCTGGAGTCTTCATTATGACCAGAATAGACACCTTCTTTTTAGCGTGTTAGCACATTCTCAAAACAAGCCGTGGACCTCAGGGACTGAGAGGTGCAGCGGGGAGACTTGAGAATTGGGAATTTCTCCACTCCCCGTCTGCTGCGGTGATGTTGTTTGCCAGCAGCAGTCTCTCTTGACCGGTAATAGCATTTGGAAGTGGAGAAGATTGACATGAATGAGGGAGATGGATTTAAGGGCTACTGGGCTTTCTTGTTCATTGATGCACGTGAGTGTTGAACAGAGATGTGTTTGTGTGCACACTGCCAAAGAAGAGAGATACTTTCAATTCGTGGGTTAGTTAGCTTTGAAAACTGACACATTATGCATCTGTGCATAATGCGGGGACTTTTCTTCTTTGTGCTTGCCCAAAGACAACTAGCAGCAACTATTACAAAAAACACTTCAACCTGGCAAAGTGTGCCTTTTGTCTGTTGACAGGCTGGCAGATGTCCCAGTGAGCTCTCCCACACAGAGCAGGGGTCAATGGCTGTTATTATAGATATTGATTGTGGTTTTGCATCAGGAATTACCTTCCCTGACCCTTAACTACAATATCACATGCACCTGGGGTTGCTAATACCTTATTTAGCATTTTGCTAATGGACGGAGGTTCTCGCAGAGCCCTGTTAGCTCAGGCTGCTCCCAGTGGAGATGGTCTGGAGGGAGTAGTGTGTCAGGGAGATGGAAGCCCACTGTGACAGGCTGCAGCTCTGCAGTGCAGGCTGCTGTCTCAGCCCTGGGAAACTGAGACCCATCTACACCTCTTTGGCAGGTAAAGGATTTAGCTAGCTTTCCTAAGGGAGAGGAGGAGCCTTTGCTCCTGCCCCTAACCCCCCCTGAGGCCCGGGGAGAGTTAATTACAGTTTATGTATGCATTGTCATCCCCCATGAGCCTCTCTGCCTCTGGAGCAGCCAAGCTGACTGCTGATGTCTGAGCACTTTGTTCGGTAGGAGGCAGTCCCTGCAGAGAAATACCCTAGATAGAGCTTATTAGCTATTGTCTGTGTGACTTCAACATTGTGCAGCGGTTATTATTCATTCTTTGGATTAATTCACACATTTAAAGGCTTCTAATGGCAGGTAATTGCTGTTTTTTGGCAAAAACTGAAAGTCCATAAAATTAATTCTCACCTTGTCAGACAGCAAGCTAAATGCACGCCCGTCCTTCATGCTACATGCAAAAGTGAATTAATCAGCGCAGTGTTTTTCTCCTGCAATATGCGCTATAAAATGTCAAAACTCTTTAAACACATGTTTCCAAAGAATAATATATTCAAGAACAACTGTGCCGTTTTTGTTTGCCTAAAGTATCTTCATGACTTTGGGAAAAGTGAAAGAGAAGAAAAGCAACATGACACCTGTGAAGTGCAAATCGGCAAACGTACATGCAAACCTGTGTACCGTGTGCACAATTCAGAATACATTTAATTTGTCCTGAAAGTGGAAGCTCCGTTAAGGTGAGGTTGTTTTGTTTACGATAGAAAGTGATTTAACCTTAAGAAGAAAAACACATTTCAGCTGCGTAGTTTATCCCCAGGGAGGGCCTTAAAGGCTGCATGAAAGGGCTTAAGAATTGATGCTGGCGCAGCTGCAAGCCCCGGTAGGGCGTGTCGACATGAGAGGGAAGAATGGGAAATGAGTTTGTCAGTTTGTGGAGCAGCGCAAAGCGCACACAGTAAGCATGGAAGAGGAGATGGCAGTTGGAAAGATTCTACAAAAGGCCTGTAGCTCACACACGCATACTCTTTGTTAGAGATGGAGGTGTTAAATGAACTGCTGTGTTCATTTACCTGAGAAAAGGAGGTCATTATGCATACACGCACTTAATAAAGAGCCGAGCACCTGTGCTTGGTGTATGTATGTATGTCTGAAAGCCTGTTAGCAGTTTCAAATCCATTACAATTGCACGTTCTTCACATTCACCAACATGTCAGTGTGTTTCTGCTGTTTTTCTATTTTTAACCTTTTCTGTTCAGCAGGACCACCAGCTTTGTTGTTCTTAGAGATGTAGTTTTTTTCACAATGTTCTTCCTTTTCTGTTTTACACAGTTCCAGATTTTGGCATCAATGTGCTCTCCACCAATGGCAGCCAGGAGCCTCATGGCCCCGGCCTCCTCAAGGTGTCAGGCCTAGAGCGCAGTCAGGAGAGGAGCCAGGAGAGCTGCAGAGACCCCCAACCCCCTGCATCCAGTACCGCCAGTCAGCCTCTGCCCTCCCAAGCCCTCCCCCTTCCCCAGCCATCCGTGCCCCAGCCTCTGTCCCCGCGTCGGACACAGACGAACGGCCCCACCCAGGCTCCAGCCTCCACGCACCTGCCCCCACGCTCAGAGGCTCTCACCAGGCCTCAGACGCCTGCAGCCCTGCCTCTCGCCCAGGGTCAAGAGCCCTCGCCGCCCCCCCCTCCCCGGCCCCAGCACCAGCCCGAACTGCAGTCCCACCCCCCGGCCTCCGCCGACACCCAGCCTTCACCCACACCCGCCATCACCTGCCCTCCCAACCCATCACCCTCACCAACAGCACCCCAGTCAGGCAGGGCCCCACCGGCCCCCATCACGCTGCCACCCCCGGCCCCTTTCTGCCTACAACGGCCTCAACCTTAACGGTCACAGGTAAGGCTCCTAACAGACAACCTCACACATCGACATATCAGTTTGTTATTTAAAAAAACACACACGTCTCTCATGTCCTCATGCTCTCTGATGCAGAAAATTGTTTGTAGTACAGACAAAAAAAACCTCCATATATTTACACACACTTCAAAAATACTAGAAAATCTCTTGAGCTGAAAGTATGCATGATGCCCGATCAGTATGTAAATTGTTATCGGGGAGAGCTTGAAGTCCCCGAGCCAAACAGTAGCACTGATTATTAACATCAGAATAAAAGGGCCACACTGAGCCCTGAGTGCCTTAGCTATATTAGCCACCCACGTTGTCACCGGGGGCTCTGTATAGATTTCAGCCCCCATCAGTTATACTGGTTCTATGTGGGATTGTTTAGTACAACCTTGAATCTGTACCATACTGTTTTTTATTGTTGAAAGGTTATTTGTGCATGAGAACAGAGGGCAGTGGTCTCAAAGTTGTGAAATTCTTTCTAGAAAAAATTGAATACTTCAAAGGGCTGTTCATTTTAAGTTATAGTTATAGGAACTCTACTTTCTTTCTGTCACTTTTCATATTATTAAGAAACCCAACAATAGAGCTAGAGGAGTATATTGTCTGTTGTGTTCCATATCTGTTGAAAAGCACTGAGGCCTTTTGAGGCTCTCTCCATTAATTTAAGACTCCAGGATAGCTCCTTCAGAACCCACTCAGTCCCAACAACAGCTCTGCCTGGCAGGCTCTCAGGATTTGGCTTCGGCTCCCTCTCCCTGTGCCAGCCCTGCCAGTCTGCCAGTGCGCCAACAGGGCCTGGCACCCACTGTGAATAATCACGGCCGGGGCCCACAGCGAAGAGCGAGCGCTGCAAATGAGCTTTTAGGCTTAGTGCGTGGAGCTGTGGAGACGCAGGCTCTGTGACTGCCCCCGGGGAAAACCCACACACACTACAAAAGACTGTTTGCTTACACGTGCATACACACCCTCTCTCCCTCTCATCCCATTTCCGATGCACATGTTCACTACCTGGCTCTGGAGGAAGTGCCTTAACAGAAGCCGTTCAAAGACAGATGTTCGCTCTGTTATGCTTGCCAGCGGTGGTTTATTTGCATCTGAGGGTGTTGTGAATGTGGTGTTTTCGCGGATCACGTTTGCCCTGGATTCTGTGAAGCACAAGAGAGAGGCAGGGAAGCGTTCGTAAATGGAGCACAGTTGAGGTGTGAAAACACTGTGCTGGGAATTGAATGTCAGAGCAGATGGAGATGAGGGATGTGGGGGAACAAGTGTTAATTTTGACTGATCATGCTTGGCCTAACCTGGCTCCTTTCTCCATCCTTCTCCTTTTTTTCTCTCTCTCTCTCTCCCTTTACAGCAGCAGCAGGAGCAGCACCCCAGGAACCAAGCCCCACGGGCCCCCTGCTCCCTCCTTGCACCTCCCCCACCACCCGCCACCTCCTGCGGCGGCCGCAGCAGCCTCCGCCTTCCCCCTGCCCTTGGCGGCTAACCAGAACGCCTCCCACAACACCCCCCACAGCTTCCCCCCTGCCTTGCAGTCCTCGCCGCACCCACATCACCCCAATATGTTCGCTCCTCCAGCGGCCTTGCCTCCACCACCACCACTTACTTCTAGCACCCTGCCAGTACCCGGACATCCTGCTGCTGGGAGTGCCTACTCAGGTAAACATCACATGCTGCTCGCAAATGTCCCCACATCGCCATCCAGTGGCGTGGTAGAGGATTGCACATTTAGCTGACAAAAAAACAAAAAGCAGACTCTTATTTTAGCCAGTTGTTGCTCCAGGTCGCCGGGACAGTCGAGACATATGAGAGGTGCACAAGGAATAATTTAAGAGCAGCATTTGATTTCAAAGCATTTGAGAGACAAATGTACAGACATAACGTTGCCTTGGTAATTATTTAAAGAAACAAGCAACTGAGTCCAAGATTATCCGCATGTACTCCATGCCCGGGGGTTTTGTGTGTTTATAGTTGTGTGGACAGTTCAAGTTCACACTCTGTCTGTCATGCTCTGATTGATTGACTCTCTACACACCAGTAATATCCACCAGCAAGTCAGGTCACATTGCAAACATGATTACAGACCCTGTGCACATTTCCGCGCAGTGCTGTTGAGTTAAATGTCAGGGCCGGTGTGGGAAGAGGAGGGAGTGCTCGCCTTTAGCAACGTTTCCAGAACTTCCATTTTCACCCGCAATGGTGTTCATGTGCGAGAAATCAATTTGGTCAATACGGAACGGAGCGAGCTGGATTTTGTTCAAAAGATACTAATGAAATTTTTATGAAGAGAAAAAAATTCCACCCACTCTCCCAGCCCAATAAAGCTTGAAATGAATGCAGAAAATATTGTAGTGAGTCACTGTGGAATAGGAAGGATAAGGTTACTCTGGAGGAGATGTAATCTCTCAAGGTAGGTTTTGCTGGATTTAGAAGAAAAGGCACTGATTACTTGAAATCCATTCTTTCTCCACAGGCTGCACAGAGGTTATTAGAACAACAGATGTTGTTGTCTCAGAGGGGCTGTAGTGTATCAAATCACAGCATTTGACAGTGCCAGCAGTCAGGCAGTTCTAATCATCTTGAGCCTCGCTTAAATTTAAAATGACATGCTGATAATCACAGCCATTTCCTGGTTGTTTCATTTTTTTAATAACTTTGACATGGCTTCTTATTTGATGGCGTACATAGTTCTCAAATTGGAGTCCAAGGCCCTTCAGGCGTCTTTGAGGCGCGCTTTTAGCAGGACTTGTTTTCAGAACTTAACTCTTCATGTACAGCCTAGACAGGATTTTATTAAAAAACAAATCTACCACAACAAAATTCTTACCACATGGAGGTGCCCGGGAGGAAACCTTACACAATGGGGTCTGTGGATGTCGCATGTGTACGTTTATAATCTGCTGCGTAAAAAAAAGCTTGAGAACTCTTGACAGTCACCTTCCCCTCATTAACAACCCCAGTCCTAATCCTTCCTTCTCTCTTGCTCTTCTCCAGAGCAAGACCTTCTGCGCCAGGAGCTCAACACCCGTTTCCTGGCCTCCCAGAGCGCCGACCGCGGCGCCTCCCTGGGCCCTCCACCCTACCTGCGCACTGAGTTCCACCAGCACCAGCATCAGCACCAGCATCAGCACCAACACACCCACCAGCACACCCACCAGCACACCTTCACGCCCTTCCCCCACGCCATCATGCCCACCCCAGCACCGCCCATGGTGCGTACCCCTGCCAGAAATGTGAGGATAAGTAGAACGCAACTGTGGCGGGGTGGAGGAGGTCAATATTGAGTTTAACATGAGTGGACGGGCTTGGCAGTGAAAGTGTTTTTACCTTGTGGTTGTGAGTTAAGATTTTACACAGCTCGACGTGTGTGAGAGGCACGCTGTAAGGATCTGTGGGTTTCTGTGGCAGCCTTTCAGTGATGACCATGAGTGTCTGTCCACACCACAATGATGCCTTTATTCTCCCAGAAAGCCTTTCTACTGTTTTCTCTGGCATACTCCGGGGCTCCAGACTTGAGTCGCCGTTATTTTCAAAATTGGCAATAACTTGCCCAAAGCATGTTAACTTCAGAGCCAGCGTTTCAGAACATAATACACTTAATTCATTCTGAATTTAATGACATCATTTGGTCCCGTTTGGGGGTTTTCATTGCTGGCAAATGCCTTGCATTAAGAGCCCCACTGTTTGTTGCGGGAGACCACAGGCAATGGGTGGGTGGACCTAAAACTCACACAAACGCGCACGCACACACACACACACACACACACATTTGTAACTGCCTGGCCCATAGAGGGTTCACTTGGCTCTGATGATACCTCAAAGGCAGCATGGCGAGGCCTCTGACAGCTAATGAGGCCATAAAAAGGCTCTTTATGGCTGCAGTGTTTAGTCTTGACTGGGGAAATGTTCGCCCTGAGCCTGCGTTGCACCACTAAAAGGAGACCAAATGAGACACAGAACCCACACTAGTTTACAAGGTCTTCAGATGATCACAAAAAGGAAAGGATGAAAACAGGCTGGTTTGGGAAGGGGTTGAATCTCAGTTGACATTGTGGATGTTGAATCATAATCTCAATCTGTAAGCATGTTCCTAATCCTAACATACAGTGTGTGATGTATTTTTGTTGTCCTGGAATGACCCCGGAAGAGGCCAATCTGAACCCTGTTACAGTATATATATATGAAGGTTATCATGTTTTCTCCACATCTTTGTACTTAGCACTGTCTCATTTCTCCTACAGTTTGAAAAATACCCAACAAAAGTTGACCCCTTCTACCGACACAGTGTGAGTTTCCTACTGCGTACTATCCTCCTGCAGAGCAGTTTGTTGCTTCACTGTTATGTCATTCCAGCCGATGCAAGTTGGTGTAGCAGTGTGTGTGTGTGTGTGTGTGTGTGTGTGTGTGTGCTTCCATGCAATCACTCATTTGCTTCTTAATGGATACTGTAAGCATCCTAGCTGTACCATTTCACCCTTCAGCCCAGAAAATCTTGTGATTAACGAAAGTGCTGGATTCTTAAATCTCAGGTCACAAGATTTATTGTGCGTGCATGTAACGGTGAACTTGTTGTGAATATAAGTGCATACAGAAAGAGATAGCAACTGCATTTCAGATGAGAGTGCGTTTTCGCCAGAAGAATACTATATCTTTGTCTAGCTTACTCCTCTCCATTTGTAAGTGCCTGCACAAGTGTGTTTTTTCTTGAATTTGCCCCCCCCCACACACACACACCCATCCTCTCAAGAACAAGGAGGAAGATTTTAATATCGGAGAAATCATGTATTTATATTCAGAATAACCCTGGCTCAAATAAATGTTGCATAATTTTGTTAGTTTGTTGCTTTCATGCCTTCATTTCTGATTCTTAGTATTTCCTTGCCTTTATTATGGTAGCAGCAAATAGCCTGAAGCCAGTGCCTCTCTATAAAACATACTGACATGTTAAAACATTATGCACAAGGAAACAGGTTGCATTTATAACCTCACAGCACACCCTCAAGCGAAGCGCTTCTAATAACTTATAACTGGCCACCCAGGTTCTGTTGGACCATCCATGATTAAAGCAATGCAAGAATGCATGAAAACGATTCTCTGCTTCTACTAAGGCTAATATGATTGACAAGAACAATTATACTGAGTAGTGGATTACATATCTGTTTCTCCACAGGGTAACTTTGTGTGAACCTCCAGCGCTTGTTTGGTTTACATGTGTTTTGCTTGTATTACAACATTCTAGTTTTCATATCAAAGGAGTGTTTTCCCCTATTAAACTCCACGGGGAATGAGCAGTAAGATATTTCTTTAAACTCGCAGTTTGTGAAACATGTAGGCAATCATTTGTGATTTCCCTCATCTAAGCAGTGACTTGGAAAAGTGGAAAAAAAAGATTGAATGTTGAGTTTCATCCGTCATCTCCACTTTCTTATGAAGCTGTTGGCCTGCATTGCTCTGGCATACCGAACCACCCTCACCCTCACACCACCTCTCCCTCTTTTCTTCCTCAGCTCTTCCACTCCTACCCACCGGCCATGTCTGGCCTCCCTCCCGTCATCCCCCCGACCGGGCCCTTCGGCTCGCTGCAGGGCGCTTTTCAGCCCAAGGTAAGCGAACAGCCTCGTCCTCACACCCACAGACAGACAAACTGAAAATAGGAGGTATTTACAGAGAATCTTGTTTCGATCCGTGTCTGCTGCTCTCTAGACCTCTAATCCGCTCGATGTGTCCACAAGACCTGGAGCCGTCCCACACACATTCTTACAGAAGGACCCCAGGGTAAGAGCACACACATTAACAAACAACACACACATTCTTGAGGTAACCTTTAGACCCACTGTATGTGTTGCATAAGCCTTGCAGTCATCAGATGGAAATTTTGAACGCCAAATTATGTCATTGTAAAGAATTCAGATGCTGCTAGCTTGTAGACAACACAGTCTGTCTGCATGTGTGTTTCTGCCTTCCTCTCAGCTGCCATTTCCGTCTGTAGCTGTTTGTATGCAGAGGGTGACACAAAAGCAACCCTGTTTAAAACCCACGTGTTAATTACTTCAGATCTGCTAAATTTTAAATGGAAATTTAAATTTGGTTAAGAACGAATGCCGCACACAGAGACTAATTAGAAGTGAGAAGCAGTTTGATTGACAGCAAAATAATTTAACCACTTTTTCCCTCCCTCCCTCCCGTAGCTAACAGATCCATTTCGGCCCATTCTCAGGGTGAGTGTTTGCTCCCTGCGGTGACTCTGTCTCCTGCACCCTTCACACGCCTCTCCCACACACGCACACACACACACTCACACACACACACACACACACACGCACACACACGCTGTTATAGCCATGATGCCTTAAAGGGTTTTTGCTAATGGAGCAGATAGTGTCTTTAATTAAATGAGCGCTACACTTGGAGCCAGAGTGCACTAGTTTATACCACAACAAAGCTCAATTTGGAGAACATGTGCGTGTGGAAGTGTTACTGTCAGACTATTGCCTAAACATAAACACGCGTTAGGCCATTGGAGCCGCTTATAATTACTCCACCTCTATCACACCTATATCACCATCCTCTACCATACCTTGAATTATTTTGTCATTAGCTGCTACACAGTGCTTTATTTGTAAATTATTAGGTGTCGGAGCCTGTGAAATGTGCCATCCGCCCAAAGTAATTAATTAATAATTTACGATCAAATAATAAATTATTTAAAACACATGGCGTACCTGCATATTATTTAAAAGGGCGATCCGAAACCATTATTAACTACCAAATGTAATAGTAAATAAGGAAATCCATTAGGCTTATCCTATTAGGCTGGGTGAAATCTTGGATTTTATTTGTGCTGTAACAGAGAGCACTTGAGAGGCGCCGTCACAGCGCAAAAGGCTTAAACTCAGAGGTACTGCAGCGCTGATCCGGCCTGCTAGGGCACAAATTAAGCACTGATGCTACACGTACCATAATTAAGTTATCACGATGTCCTGGTATGTCCACAGTGTAGATGTTCCAGGGCTATCATAAGAACACTTTCTTTTTTTTTTACACACTTCACCACACAATTAACCTTTTAATATGCAATTTGATCGCAGTGGCCTTACTGTCGTTCTTGTTAAAGAATAAAGTTGAGACGTGTGTATGTTTTTGTCCTGTACAGAAACCAGGGAAGTGGTGCGCCATGCATGTCCATATCGCCTGGCAGATATACCACCACCAACAGAAAGTAAAGGTGAGTACTCCTCTCTTTCTGCTTTGTGCCAAAGCCAGTGTAGCCCAGAATAACAGCATGAGGATTTCCCATCTTAAATGTACTGTGGTCAAAATAATCTTTTATAAAAATAATCAGTAGCCGATCTTTGTACTCATGATTTGTGAAAGTAACTCTACTATTTTGACCCTGACTACAAGTCACTTTACAAGAGACTTAAAATGTAGCAAGTAATTTTAATTGAATGGCCTCAGCAGTCATAATCATAATCACTTCTTGAGGTTATAATGATGGGTCTATTAAGAAAAGGAGACTGCCAGGCTACACTGTATTATATGCTGCGCAAAGTAATCAGAGGGACCTGAATAGGTGTCCTTGAGCAAGACGACCACTTACTGTAGTTTACTTAAAATAAAAATAACTCTGTTAGCGACCTACAAAACACAGAGTGATACTTTGCGTAATGGGATTTTACGTGTTTCTCTCTGTCAATCTGGCATCTTCTAGCAGCAGATGCAGGTCGACCCTCACAAGCTAGACTTTGGCCTCAAGCCTGAGTTCCTGAGTCGACCTCCGGGCCCCAGCCTCTTCGGCGCCATCCATCACCCCAGCGACTTGGCACGGCCCGCCACGCTCTTCTCCGCTGCAGGTGAGTGTGTGCCAGATCTCTGGGTAGGAAGATTGATTGATGGTTAACAACAGTACCCTCTGACATACAGCAGCAGTCCATCAGTTCCTGCTGTTCAGAGTGAACGGTTGTCTGCTTATATTATTGTTATTGAGTTCAGCTGTGAACAAGCCAAGACAGCAAAAACCAACAGAATTTGTCCACAACATGGAAATCAATGACTATCAGTGTGAATCTATCTTTAATCAACCAATTACTGAACACTGACGTCTTTGTTGTTATTTATTAGACAATTTGTCGGTCAGGCTCTAGTTGAAAGTATTAGAAAAAGTTCAGAGGTGGACCTTGAGTAAAGATTTATTTTGTTAAATCACGGTTTAACGCTTGCACTTCATAGTATTGCAGTCAGCAGTTGATGGATGTTTCAGCGATGCCTTCTGCCTCTCCCTCCTCAGGTCCCACACACCCATCAGCAGGTCCTTTCGGTCATCCGCCCCACCATCCTGGAAACTTCCTCACCCCAGCATCTCACTTAGGTGAGAAGACCCTTCAGTTCAGTTTACCTCAATCTTGAAAATTAAGATGTGATTATATGCATGATAACATTGTTGGGTCTCCCTTCAGAACCTTTCGGTAGGCCTACATCATTTGGAGGACTGGGATCTCTCAGTTCATCGGCCTTCGGGGGACTGGGAAATCCAGCACTAAGTGAGTCTTAACCTCATGATTGATACTGCTGATACTGTCAGAGAACATCAGCAGAATGGGATTTAAATACAGATAGATATTCACCAGTGCAAAGTTGTCGAGATACGCATTTAACTTGCGTCCTGCCGTGTTTTTCCGCGTGTTGAATCCCTAACAGCGGCCAACTCAGTGTTCGGCCATAAAGATGGTCCCAACGCACAGCAGCACTTCAACAGTAGCAGTAACAGCAGCCACCAGGAGCCGTGGAACCGCCTGCACCGCACGCCGCCCTCCTTCCCCACACCGCCACCCTGGCTGAAACCCGGAGACTCTGAGAGGAGCACCTCGGCCAGCTCGCACGAGAGGGACCGAGACTCTGACAAACGGGACTCGTTGGTCAGTAAAGACGACAAGGACAGGTGGGTGTTGCCAAATGTTACTCTGGTGTGAATCCTGTTACCTCACTCAAAGAATATAAATAGAAGCTGATGGAGGACTATTTTCTTCTTTCTTCTAGGGACTCTGTAGAAAAACGTCATCCAAGCCATCCGTCCCCAGTCCCTGTCAACCCCATCAACCTCCTGGGCCACAGTCGGCCTCCTGAGCACCACAGGAACCACCTGCCCCCTGCTTCTGGAGAGCCTCAGAGGGACAAGGAGAACAAGTCCAAAGACAGGGAGAGGGAGCACTCGGACTCCTGGAAAGACAACGGCACAGATGACCTAAAGCTCAAAGACAACCAGCACAGCGACAAGGACACACCTGTCATTCATGACAGCCGAGTGTCAGAGGACAAAGTGTCCAACAGGGGGGCCTCATCGCCCTACATCCGGCAGACCAGTCTCGAACGTCCAAATGGTGGCCTGAGCAGGGAAGTCCTGGAGAAGAAGGTAGAGCTGCCGTATGAGCACCAGAAAAAGAACAGTGAGGTGAAAGTGAAGGAGGAGCGTAAGGAGGAGCAGGATGGAGCCACAGAGAGGGCAAATGAGCACCCAACACAGGCACCTTCCACACCAAACCTTCACCCTCCTTCCTCGATGCCTATGCCCATGGGCATGGCTGGCGTCCACTCCATCAACACCATCAGCAGTCTGGAGAGAACTCGAGTGGTGGCACCCTTCATGGGTATCAGCCCCATCCCAGGAGCTGACAGGTTCCCCTACCCCGCCTTCCACTGGGACCCAATGAGGGATCCCTACAGGGGTCTGGACATTCACCGACGGGACCCTTTGGCCAGGGACCTGCTGCTGAGGAACGACCCTCTGCACCGGCTGGCAGCACCTCGCCTCTATGAGGCCGAGCGTTCCTACAGGGACCGGGAGCCTCATGACTTTAATCGTGACCACGCCCATCCTCTGGCCCTGGAGCA
The DNA here is from genome assembly GCA_024633595.2 of Lepomis macrochirus. NCBI lineage: Eukaryota > Metazoa > Chordata > Actinopteri > Centrarchiformes > Centrarchidae > Lepomis > Lepomis macrochirus. The sequence goes on from JALXJV020000021.1 coordinate 27,219,694, forward strand.
CAGGAGGGAGCAGGAGCGCGCCCAGCTGGAGGAGCGTGACCGTCTCAACATGCTCAGAGAGGACTACGAGCATGGGCGTCTCCACCCCGCAATGCACCATCCAGCCCTTGATGGACACCTCCCCCACCCTCCCCCAGGCCTCATGGCCCCTGGACTCCAAGGCATGCACTACTCCAGGGTCAGTCCCACGGCGGCAGCAGCTGCTGCTGCCGCCGCCGCCGCTGCAGCGGCCCATCAGAACGGTATCCTGAACAAAACGGCACCCACCGCCTCTCTGAGTGCCCCGCCCCCACTTATCCCCACACTGGGTGCCAGGCCCGGCTCACCCAGACGGACTACTCCCCTGGCCACAGATATCAGAGACAGACCGGCACACAAAGACATCGAGGCACGGTGAGCTGAGCCTCGGCAGACTCGGTGCCCCTGCTGCCCTGTGCCTCACTAACACTGAACTCACACCAAGCACTTAGCTTTGGGCAAAGCAAGACTGTAACATAGCTGTGAATAACTTATGTGGGCAGAGACATGCCCACACAATGAATTGCTTTTGTATAAAACTACAAAGAGACAATAATCATGGAACAAAAAATAGATTTTTCAAAGATTTCTTTTTTCAGTTTGCTCCAGTTTTTGTGTTCCTTCTTTCCCTTGTATAGTGAAGTGACATGGAGTAAGAATGAACAATTTTGGAATGTACAGGTACTTGAGCACTGACAGACAGCAAAGTGTGTAGATAATGTGTACAGTCGCTGTGCTCGCTCTGTATCGATTAAAAATCATGGTACAAATATGCAAAAGGGTGTTTTGAAAGCTTTACGTTGAACACATGTAAATAGAGGAGTATTACAGCAGTGATTTAGAATGTGCTTTTTGGAGTTTCCTTTTTGTTTTGCTTTTTGGTTGACGCAGCTGATTAGCATTGTACCAGAGACCCCATATTCAACTATGCAACAAACGGGCTCCCTTTCTAAAAGACGGCCTTCTCACCATAACTGACTGTGTACTGATAAAGGACAAAAAGCTGCATTCTCTCCACAGCTCAGACTTTACACACATTGGGTCCAAGCAGACAAATACAAGCTTTAACGGTTCCACACAGGGTTTGCTGGTTGCAATTTAGAATAAACAAAAACAAATGTTTGAAGAATTACTTTCTCAAATCTGATACATTGTGGTGACAATCCTAGAAACAGCTGATGGAAGAACTGCATTTCAAAGGATTATCAATTTAACAAGCCAGCAGCACAAATGTTAAGATTCTTTTTATTCTTCCTTCACTCAGTTACCACCAGTCTGGTTCTGGGGAGAATGCAGCACATTAAACACCATGACAGCACATTTGCCCTATTGAAGAAGTGTAAAGTACATGTTTTGGAAATAGGTTCTGTTGGTCAAACTGTGTATTAAAGTGCTTTCCTAAGTTGTTGTACCTACAAAATCAAAAGACAAAAAAGTCTAAACTATGGACAGTTTGTTTCTAATGAGCAGAGATCTATTTTAGTAGTCCACGGAAGGTTTAGTTGTGCGCTTCAAACTCTGTGATATCATGTCGTGCAGTGTTTTTTAATCCAACATAAAAATGTCCACCGGAGCCATAGTGGTTAGTCGATGCGTATTGCAAAAAGATTGTCAAATGAGAAACTTTTTTTGCTGTTTACCTTGTACAGGGGAAAAAATGAAGTCTTTCTAGATCATGTACAAAAATGAGAAAAAAAAAATGAAGCGACTGAATCTTCAGCATGCTCCTCATTTAAACTTGTGTTATGTAAATTGTGCCATGTTATTAAAAAATGTGTACTAACCCTGGCGGTGGGGCTTCATATATCTTCCACCTGCATGCACTGAACTGAGTAAACAGGCTATGTTTCTTCTTGACACTATGCTTACACACCTACCTAATGACTTTCCACGTCAGACTCTCATGGATGATAAACTACCTCGGGTACAACTATCACCCGCATCGTAAGTATTTTAAGTGCTCCTGGTTGTGTAGTTGTGTGTACTTGATACATTTACTTCTAATCAATGGAATAATTTGTCTGAAGAGCCGCATGAAATTCTCATTTGTCACATCTCTGCTGTACCTCTAGAAAATTGCTGGGTAACAGTTCATAACCACGGAAACATCATGCATCACACCACATTAGTTACTTGGACAAGTGAGGGCTTGTGCTCGGCTCAATAACAGTGTGTTAAACATCAGCAGCCTTCACTGGTGAATCATGGCATGGTACTTGTGAATTCATCAGGGGATGCAAGAGTTATTGACATTCCCATTATTCTAAATAACCACAGCATTCATGCCCCCGTCTCTGATTGATGTTTAGCACCAAAGCACCCAGGTCATGCATCAGTCAAATGTTGGAAATGTGGGTTGCGTGTGTTTCCTTCTGCCAAGTAAATGCCTGGTGCTGCAACAGACCTGCATACATTAAGTGCTGTTACAACAGTAAGTGGTAGTTCAGGCTGGACCAGGAGAGGGCGCCAAACGGCTAGAAATTCACAAAGGCCCTCATAACTGCTGCAAGACGAGAAGTGGTGGTGATATGACAATCTCACCTTGGTTTACAATTTATGATTATCTCTTCTCAACATCTCTCTGTGTTCACTAAATGTTTATGACTGGTCAGCAGTTCGTCTATCTGCAGGTATGTCATCTGCCTCAGTCAGGAGATCCAGCTCCAAAAACCTACACCGCAGCTGATTGTGTTCCACCGTAAGTCATGACTGCTGGCTGCTTCTGTCAGCTAGCTCTTGAGCAACAAAATCCTAAACTGCCTGAGTAGATTCATTTGGCATGCTGCTTCAAATCCTTCCTCCACTGGACAGAACCTGACGTTTAAAAGCCTGCAGGTTAAATGTATCTAAGTTGTTCCCTTGATTTGCCTCATGTGCCACATCCTGTCAGGGTGCGGAGACAGTGTAGAGCAGGAAAACATGAGGAAATGGTTGAGTGAAACCACACTTACAGAAGCCAAATACTAAGGGATTAGAATAACTACAAGAAAATCCTACAGTTTTTATTATTTTAGGGGGAAAGGCTGCATAGATTGATGAAGCCGTTGGTGTATTCACACAAAATGTTTATATTTACCGTAAACTGCAGCCAGATTTAGTCGTCATCGAGAATCAGATGAAGTTACTGCCTGAAAGCAACAGAGAAGCGATTAGTCTGCAAAGGGAGACACTATCCACTGTGCTGACAGACAGATGCTTCTGATTAATGAGGTCTGACAGTAGGGTGTCAAATTGGATACTTCTTTATCAAACAACTGACAAGAACAACAGAGTCCTCTCTGTTGTTCTTGTTCTTGACAAAACACAAACAAAACCAGTCAGCAACTCTGGTGTTTTACAGTGAGTGATGGATGTCAGGGTCTGGATTACACAGGTTTCCAGGAAGTGAAATCTCAAAACTGATTCTGAACTGATTGTGGCTGACCCCTCCCACCCTGGACACAAACTGTTTCAGACACTCCCTTCTGGCAGGAGGCTGCGGTCCATCAGGACCAAAACCTCTCACCCTTCTTTCTGATTGCAGTGGGCTTCCTCAACAAGGCCCGGCCCCCCCACTGTCACTGACTCTCATGCCCCCCCTCCCCAAACACACACACACACACACACACACACACACACGCTCATGCACACTACTAACCCCACACAACAAGGCTCAACTGTGCTTTATGCTCATATTGTGAACTTTTGACAATACTTGTCAGCATTGTATTATAGTATTATTGTAATTTTTGTATACTTATGCATTTTTTGATCTCCTATTTATATATTTAATATTTCATTTTATGCTGTAAGCACCGATTTATACCAGGGCAAATTCCTCATATGTGAAAATATACCTGGCAATAAACCTAATTCTGATTCAACTAAAAACTTGACAAACAAACACTTACAACTAATCTATTTTTAATGACATTAAATGATTTTTTACGATGATCTCAATTGAGCAATTCAGCGCTTAGTGGAACCTGCAATTCAATATTAAATTTCAAATTTCTGTGAATTCAAATTATTGCTGTAGAAAACTAGGTGTTCTCTCTTGAGGCTGCCAGTGTTCGGGATATTTTATAATCTTGAAATGTTAGCCTCATAAAGTCATTGTCTAAAGTATTTAGGTCTAGCATTAGGGTTAGGGTTCTTTTAAATGACTGCAAACTGTATTCAGGATTTCTCATTCTTAATTCTGAAATTATGATCTTATTTAAGTTTCCCAGTTAAATAAAGGTTACTTAACCTTTAAAAGCCCAAGGTAATGCCTTAACATGACAACAATCTAAAATTACAATTTAAATCCAGCTTACTGCCAAGTATGTTTTCATCTACAAGGAATTTGCCTTGGTATTTTGCTACATAACATAGGATGAAAAAAATAAGAAAATAAGTAAGTACTACATGTCAAGAAACATAAATAGAAAAAAAAATACAATATATCTATTTTTAAAATCAAAGAACTGTGCAGTTTGTGCAGGAATGTGCAAAAGTGCATAGTATGAAGTATAAAGAACATATGCAATGTACAGAGATGTAGATAATAGATAGATGACGGGGAGATTGTACGTTCGCATGACGTGTAGTGTCAACAGGAGGGGATAAGAGCCTGTGTCAGTGGGGGTCCTGGGCCTAGTTGATGATGCCAGCTGCAGACAGGAAGAAACTGATTCTTGTAGCAGTAGATTTTGGTCAAGATGGACAGCAGCCTCCTGCCAGAGGGGAGTGTTTCAAAAAAGTTTGGTGTCGGCCAAAATCATACCTGCTCGCCTCAGAATCCAGGTGCGTACAGGTCCTGGAGTTATGTTTAGAACTGTTTGCTGCAGTTATTCAAATTTAATTACCAGCATACTTGTGTTTTTTGCCAAATAACATGTGCTATGTGTATTAACAACATTTGTGTTGAATGTTTTGAAAGACAACACTTCCTCAAAGGCTTCAGGGGAATCCCTGAAGTTCCTAATATTTTGTAAATAATTCTACCATAATGCTGTTATGCATGACCTGACTATAACCTGAAAAATGCCTCACTTTATTTACTTTGGCACCAGCACACTCATTACATGTCCCTGTGATCATGTAATCAGCTGTTTGAACACAAGGTGGCATCAGTGTACACTCCTACACTGTAAGGTCACACAACAGAAGCACAAAGAGACTTTCAGTGGACGGATGGTGTACAGCAGGTAGTGCACAGAGGCCCTGTCATCATATCTGAACTGAGAAAAGAACCAGTTTGGCAGGCTGACTTCCTCTGACCAGCAGCAGGTGCTTTGTAGTTTCCTGCATTGAGATCCACCGTCATCAGTCATGCTGTCAAACTGGAAGAGCAGCATGGCGTGCCAGACACTCCTTGGGTGTCTCGTTCTTGTGTTTGAGCTCAGCAATAAAGCTAATAAAGCCGTGGCCCCTGCCTGTCAGCTGTTTGAATCCTGAAGCATCCCAATACTCATAAAAATAATCCGTCTCATAACTGGCGCCGCACCTCGTTCTGCCCGTGAGCTCACACTGTATAAGCAAACAAGAACATCTGAAGCCTCAATGCCATTGTAAACTAAACCTGTCTATGGGAACTGACTAGCCTCTGGGACATGCAAAAGACGGAGGACCATATACTCTAATAAAACTATGGAGATTCACTACCACTTCCTAATAGTATGTACTGTACATGTCCTCCATCACCTTGATCCTATGCCATAAAATGCACTAGCTCTGGCTCATACACCACCTTTTTCCCCTAGAAAACAAAAGCAATTACGAGGGAATGCTCATAGTCTTCTCTCCCTGCTGACAACAGTTCTAATCACATCCAAACAAACGCGCTCGGGCGCTCCTAAAAATACTTTCCTGTTTATAAATGGGAAGGCATCCCATTCTCAGTGGGAATGTTCCCCTGGTGTTTCCACTCTCCTGAGAAAAAGCCTATAAACCGATGAACACAAGCCTACCAGTACTGCTGTCGGTTCTTCGACTGGGATTAAGCTGATGTCCAGGCCTCAGAGTTCATTCATTCATCATTAGTTGAATCGTTTAAATGGGGTAACAAATGTCAGTGCCAGGGAGAGGGGGGGGTCGGCCTCAAATATGAAACGCTACACAGTGTGCAGTGGATCCAGCCCTCCACTGAACCCAGGGAAATTAGCATAATGCTTTAGATGTGTGTATCCAATAATCTTTTATACTGACTGCTCACAGTGGTCAGAGTGAGATGTGCTGACTGCTTTGTTTGGAGCTACATGTACGCTTTTCCATAGGAGAAGATGAGGCATTAAGTATTTTATTTGCTTAAACGACTATGTAAACATTTTCTGACTCCAGGTTCAAGCCAACCATAGCTGGATGCCCTTTTCAAAATAGAGATTGGTTTTCTTGACTTTAATAGATTCTTTTGATCCTCCCACATGACTGTTCTTACTGTACATGTGTTGTTTGATAATTGAGGTACTTGAGAGGATGACCAAAGCCTTAGGCCCTCTGAATGATAACTTTCTCTTGCATTTTACAACTACTTATTTTTTTCCTTCTCATACAAGATAGTCAATGTCTGTCAAGCTGAGCCAGATATTATCTAACCATAAAAAAATGCAGCTTAATCCTTTAGGTTTCATTTTATTTTTATGTTTACCAGAACGGTTTAGGATGACCTTCACACACCCACTGCAGCAGGGCCTCATTAGCCGTGAGATTCAGCTCCATCAGCGCAGACAGATGAACTTTAATTATTGTAGGAGCTGTTCTTCCTGCACCAGAACATTTCAGTCAGCCAACTCACATGGAATGCATTATCATGTGAATGCAGAGTATGTACAGAGGTGATATTTGGTGCCTAAGCTCTGACCTTCTCATTTCCCAGAAGTAGAAGAACACCGCCAATATCCCCCACAAAAAATGCATTACAGAGGACAACACCAGTCAGCCATAAGATGGAATCTACTATGTGTGGGCCATTGGGACAAGCCAACAAGTAGCCATTACCCTGCAAGCTACCACAGACCAAAAGGGGACAACCCTGCAATGAACCTGATGTTTTAACATCCCAAGGTACTGCAGACGACAATTAGCTTTAAGATAATACATTTATATTTAATATTGGACTGCTGTTCCAACCAAACAAGCAATTAAATTATGCCCTAATAGTGTGGTAAATCTCATGCTATTCAACTGAGCATTTGCTTTTGAGATCAGAGCTGCCACACACATGCCTATTTATGTTTAAGGATTTTTTAAGGTCTACAAAGAGACACTGTTCAAGACTGGATTCCAAAAAGGAAACATTCTGGTTAAGTATTCCTGAGATATTAAAGATATTGTAAACTACATGCTTTGATTTCGTATACAACATTGTCAACCTGACTTGATAAACTAAAGTTTAGGTTTTTTTTTAAATGTGTGTATATACCCAGTTATTTGGATCTGCTTCAGAATTTAATTAGTTCTTCCCTGGCCCATGCTACACTCCTCCAAGTTTCATGAAAATCTGGCCAGTAGTTTTACCGTAATCCTTCTGAAACAAACTGCACAGAAGTCACAACCTTCTTGCCAAAGGTAAATATAGGGTCCAGTTGACCTCGTCAAGACCAACCTCCTCCTCCTCCCACGGGATGGTGAGTTCTAGGAGGTTACTGAGAGTACCATCATATCTTGCCTCAGTATTGTTGTTGCAACATTTTCTGGGAACTTAAGTTCCTTCCCCAATTCATGTCAATTCCCAGAATTGACATGAATTGTGCTGTTGCAAGCAGGCCAGTAGAGGTGGGAAATGCTTGTAGTGTCTGATCCTGTTGCAGGTGGGAAGGCTATGGGCTTCAGGACTTGGTTGTGGCACCAAAGGTAGCGCGCCCCTCACCCATTGCTCTTGCGTTCCACTGCTTGCTCTCATCTTGTCCAGGCTCCCTGTTGCCTCAAAATTAAGTCTTGTTCACATGAAATTTTTCATGCCTGCCTAAGACCCGTGCAAACACGCTTACATTACATTTATTCATTTAGCTGATGCTTTTATTCATTTATATGTCAGAGGTTGCACGCTTCTGGACAACTAGGGGTTAAGTACCTTGCTCAGGGACACATTGGTGGATGTGTCACAGTGAGGAGTTGAACCAGGGTCTCTCACACCAAACCCATGCTTCTTGACCACTGCACCATCACCACCCCTGCTTAGTCAGCATCAGAAGGCAACACAAAGCCTGCCAGCTAACTACAACAAGCAAAAAGAGCAACAAATTAGCTTAGCGCAGAACGGCTAACTCTTTGAGGAAAACAAAGATTGGAGCACCTGATCTCCACAAGAATAAAACACACAGCAAAAGACCTTCTGTTTAGCTTTTGTCAGTGGATATGTACTGATTTGATTTATGGTGGTTTAGTTGTTCTGAACTTCTCCATGGTTAACACAAAGTTATTACTGTAACCATACTTCTCAGCCACTGCTAAATTGATGTTAGTAACGTCCACTCCACACAGGCACAGAGTCTTTGCGTTCTTACTAACACCTTATAACTTGGCATTGTTGTCCGACACAGATAACACACACACACACTTCTAATTCGGCCTCAAATACAACCTGTTTCAGACATTCTGTCTGGCACACAACCAACATGCACACACTCGCACACACAGACACATGCTCTCCCTCTCACCCGTTTGTTCTTCTGTCCCCCTGGGGACATCTCATTGACATAATGCATTTCCTAGCCACTTACCTTAACCTTACCTATCATAACTACATACCTAACCTTAAGCCTTACCCTTACCCTAACCTAATTTTAACTTAAATCCTAAAACCAAGTCTTAATCCTCACAAAGCAGTCTCTAACTAGCTGCACTTTTTGTCCCCACAGTGACATTAGTCCCCATAGGTAAGTGTGCATTCAGGTGTAAGTCCCCGCTGGCATATAAAAACATGACATACACACACACGCACACCAGTGATAACAACTGCCTGATCAACTCAAGTCCTTCTAGTGCAGGGTTTAGACATGTAGGAAATTAAGGTTTAAATTACATCAATATTTATAATAACAGATTAATCACTATTATTACTATTATTTAATAATTAACAATACTTGTGTAACATTCACCACAAGGCCCCACTTATTATGATGAGTTTGCTACCACACTTTATAACAGTTAGACCGCAGTAAAATTACTGTGACATTAGCGAATGGTTCTACTACTGTTTTGTTGTCCTGTGCAGTTATTTTGCATTATTATATATTAGGTGGGGTGTAGAACCTGTGTACCTGAGTATCGGTAAAATGTAAATCTAAATTGAATGTTACAAAGCAAACAGTATTAGATCTGTGCTAAACTAGCTGGCTGCTCCTGCCTTCCATCAAGGCTAGTATAAACATATTGCTTTACATTTGCTTTGTATCGTTACATCAGTTCTTGCAGGCTAAATCAACACTTTGTCACGATACTGTACTAGTCGTACACAGGATAGTAATTTGGATTTTGTTAGTTGGCGAAGTAGTGTGAAAAGACATAACATTTATGTTACATATTATATATTGCGTGGGATAATGTTAACAACTGCTCGGCGTTAGCCGGCGAGCTAACGTTACTCTCTGTGTGTCTCCAGCCTTTCTAAATGGACTGTTTTACAGTCTCTGAATCTTATTTGGCCTTACAGACTTCTTCACGTAAACATTTACTGTTGTTATTATCCTTCCGTGGAGTCTGTGTTGTGCTGAGAGCTGTTAGTGGACTGCATTTCATTAGCTGCGGTGTTGCTAATAGGTTAAAGGGATTTGGAGTTCTAGAAGAAATTGGCAATATATTCACTCTTATGTAACATTGAAGAAACTAGCATGTATATCCATGAGCATTTTATTTAAAAGATAAACAAAAGCAAAACACACACACAAGATGAGACCTAGCTAAAATGCACTAAAGTTTAAAAGTGTGTGTGTGTCTTTTGAGAAAACAGTAGTTGAGATTTTGAAAGTCTCCAGTGCTAACCTTAGCACTTAACCTTGTTACCATTTGGGGCTTTTAGAAATTATTAGAAAGTATGACATATATAAATACCTAAAGTTATACCTGCATTGTCCTTGATGAGCTTAACATTTTAAAGTCTGAATGAAGTTTCAATGTTGCTGTTAACCAGCAATCTTGCCCCAAACAAACCCCATCCAGAGCCTCAGTCTCATTTAGCACCTGTGACAGCTGGAGTGTCGCATGGAGGGGAGGTTTCAGTCTGTGAAGGTGGCCTGAGGTACGTGTCCAGCATGGAAAAAGGACATTGTCTAATTGCTTAGCTGCAAATAGCCTGAGGAGAGTGGGGATGTGAGTTGCCCCCTTCTTGTTAAATCACCACCCTGAACTTTGCCCTCACTGTGGCCACTCTGAGTGATACTACTGCACATGGATACACACGGCCAGCACTAATACGTACGAACACATACATGGGCATACACTGAGAGACACACATTCAATACATCACTGACATCACTGTGGTGATAATAGAGATGACCCCAATCATCAGGGAGAGAAAAAAGGGAAACTGAGCCCCGTTCCCTTGCCGGGGCTATATTTTATTGCCGGCCTCCATTGTGCCCTCCTGATGACATGGCATTGGAGGATGATCACCTATAATAGAGTCCAGCCGAGTTGCAGATTAAAAGTACAAATCACATTGTAAACGACTGAGCCGAGGTGCACTTTGTAACCTCCATCTTGGTCTGTGGGGTTTAAACCACAGTGCTCCCTGTGGTTCCAATCTCTCAGCGTGACTCAAAAAAGAAAAGAGATAACAGAACACAATGTTGGGATAAAATATCAAAGAACTCTGTGTGTGAGCGGCTATAGCACACCACTGAGAGAGGGCATTAAACCAGGTGTCCTGCCACTAAGCACTAATATGTGTCTAGACCTTCTTGTAGTTTCTCCTTTCGTTTCTCCTCCAACGCCATATGGAAGCACGTTGAGGAGCAACTCTGATGACATTAATTACCCCACACGCAGGGTGTCTCCTGTGTTAAGGCGCCGCTCTCTCTTTCGCTCTCGCCACACGCAATGTTCCCGCCAGTAAATATGTCACATCTGCTGATGAGCATCACTTAGTGATCCATGAAGCTCACCAGACAGTGAGAACCCCCAGAGAGGGGGGATCTTGAAATAATGAAACATGAACATGATGTTCTTGGACTGAGTATAAATCTCAGCATTCATCCGCCGCCGCTCCTGACTACTCCCCAGCGCACAGAGGGAAAGGTCATCCATCAAAAGTCACATATTAGTCATCGGAATGGGAGCGACGTGGGGTCGAAACACTGACCCAATACGATGCTGATATGCAACGGGCGTAGAGGTCAGCCCTTAACAGATGACTCCTTATCGACCAAAAATGAAGACGGGAGAAGTGGGGAGGGCTGTTGGATGGTGTACCAGAGTTTTCCTCCTTCCCAGACTGGGAGATGAAGAAGACTGACAAATGAGTGCACAGCAGCTGGGTAAGCCTCATGAGAAATCTGGGCTGTCTGCGAGCGTAGCAGACAGAGATGGAGGATGACTGGCTCAGGTTTGGACTCCCTTTCCGCAGAAATTCTCTCCAGCCACAACATGCAGGTTGTTCAAGGCAACATAGGGTTGAGGGCCGTGAGTGTTTGCACGGTGACACATTGATGTTTTGCCTCCTTTTCCAATTCCTTTTCATTTGACATGGCACAATGACTGTGCATTTAAAGTTCAGACTGTCAGCTTTAATTTAGGCGTACTCTCAGTTGGACTGGTTGTGTTGTTAAAATAAATACCGTCATCTACTGACTTACTTACCCTATCACATGTATGATCCCACATGAGGGTTAATATTGCGATCGTATGAAAGACTGCTGAAACACATTTTTGTTAGCCTTTTATTTGCAAAGTAGAATTTAGGTTCTACCCTTAAAATATGTGTATGCATCTAAATACTACTGCAACTGAAAACAAGAGGGACCAGGTCCAAAAACGGCTGTAGCTCCTCAGTCATTCATCCGATGCGGCTGTAAAAGCTTACATTCACATCATAATCTTTGTCATTTTACGTCCAAAGCGCTAAGAGTGGCGAGCCAAAATGTTAATGCACTGCTGTGCCAATGGAGCCCACTCTTCATGCATATGCATATTGCGCTATCCTACCCAGAATTCCCACCGCAACCCTCTCCCAACCTGACCGAGCTTTCTAAAAACGGCAGGAAGCTTAACGCCTGTGACAGCAGACGTCACACTGGAGGAGAGCGACTTTGATGAGACCCATGCTTTTAGAGGCCTCTTTTGTTAGCAGAGAGCGAATCACACTTTACAAGATAAAATTTCCCGCTAGCAGACGGCTTAGACTGTGTACAAGCAGATACGGTTGCCAAGGGAACCCTCCTGGCGAACCGATGAGCTTTTTTTTTTGCCATACCAGCCTCCTTGATCTGTGCAAACAATTAATACCTTACCCAGGCTGAAGGGAGGGGAGGGAGCCGGTAGGGTGGGAGGCAGGCATAAATCCCCAGGTGCTTAGTACACCACCACTCTCTCCCTTCAGCTATGTGAATGAGGACATGATGCAAAAAAAAAAATAATGTCACAAATGGATATTGGGCTGGAAGACACTGAGGGATGATGTATGACGCATTGTGCATTACTTCAATGAGCGAACAGCATTTAGTCCATAAATCTAATCTGCACACGTGCAGCAGCACACATCCCTAATGTCATTTTAATGAATGTTTTGAATGCACTGCCATAATAGTGCCATTATATCCCGCCACATCCATTTGTAGAATGGCCGTGTTTGGGCAGGTATCACTGCAGCTGAACAAACCCGACACATAAGAGAACCCCTGAAGCGCAGAGCTGCTGGGGAGCCATTAGGATCTATGAGTGACTTCGACTAGCCACAGATCAATGCTCTGGAGCCCTATCTATTACTGACATCCAATTATAGCAATGGACGTCCGCTTAGCACTACTACTAAGTGCTTTAGTCTTTTTTATTGACTACCTGTCACCAGCCTGGACACAGTGGAGCTACTGACTAATAATCAGTTATCGATCTATCCACATGTCAAGATCACCAGCATGTTAAGTGTATAAACAGTGCGAGGAGGGCAACAGCGGTCAGAACAGAAAGATGTAACACGGACATGTGCATGATTTTGTCCTCCAGTCATTAACCAGGCATTTCACACCATTCAGCATACTTAATTAGAGAGCTAATTTTGTACAACTTTGATTAGTGCTGGCTTGCAACATTAACTAAGGGGGGGGAAATTGGCTGTAGTTGAAAAAAGCTAAGCAAAAAAAAAAAAAAAAGCTGCTAATGTTGGAACAAATGACCATGTTGCTGTGGACAATACAGTGCAGCGTGGGAATGAGAATGAGTCAGTAAGAGGGCCTACAGGATGAGCGGATAGCTCAACAGCGCCGGCAGGAGAGTCAGGTCATAAACCTTTGCATGTTTATACTGGAGCTGAATGGCGAGCGTTGGGGACGGCGGGCGGTGATTGTGCCTGCCCGCTTCATTGATTAATTACAGTCATTAAGTGGTTAGAAAGTCACCTCACCTGGTGTAAAGGGTGGAATTCACAGGCTGATTAAAATTAATCACAGTCAAAAAGCTGCAGGAAGCAGAGTCCCCAGAGAGCATGCGCCACTGGTGAGGAGAGAAATTGAGTTTTACTCATGTTCAAGTCAACAGCTGCCACTGCTTCTGTAAACAAACAAACAAACAAACAAAGAAAACATGGCTGGCTATTTTTTTTTAGTCCGAGGACTTTTATTATTCAAAAATACAGCACAAAAAATACACACAAAAAGAAAAATTGGTTTTCACACAGTGTGCAAACCTCAAAGGAGATCTTCATACAGTATTAGTACGCTGATTTCAAAGCTACAGTTAATATTGTTAATAGTAGTTGTAGTTAATGAACTGAGCACATAGAGGGACAGTAACAGGACCACCTCCTTAAGAGCCCTGTGCAGTTTGTCAGCAGGTGAAATCCAGCCAGAATTCTACAGGGGCCAATCATGGCAGCAAACTTCCTTCATGTACAATATACTTGCGCACACAACACACACACACACACACACACGTCTAAGGGGAAGTGACAGATCTAATTTCTTTGTCCAAGGCGGACGCGGGTCTCACTTTCCTTGGTGTTAGAAAATAGGTGTGACATCAAATCTGCCAGGAAGTACGGAGGCTAAGATGTTTCTACAACTGTCACCTCCCTTTAGGTCCCAGAATTCACACACAGCAACGTACACACACTCACACAATGCCAGAAATGTCCTTAATCATTCTAGGGAGCATTTACTGTACTGACAAGACCGACAGCGACACTCCTCTTCTGTTTTAGATATAGATTTGCCAAGCACAGCACGGCATAGCATCACATATACAAACAAACAAAATCATTTTTATATCATTCCGACTCTGTTGTGATTAGATAGGGTTACTTCACCAGGATATTTATACATACAGCCAGAACCATTTATGTTATTTTAAAAAAAAAGTCACATCAGTTTACCTAATTTTAAATAAAGTAAAAAAACAAAACATGACGTAAAGTTTTGAAATACAAAATCAAAGCTTTAAGACAGTGATTAACGTGTAGATGAGCTATGGGGGAATTTGTGTGAGGTGAGTGGGTGTGGGAAATTCTAGACTCCACCTGATCAGGGCAACAGAAATCTATAACTGTACTGGTGACTGTATTGTTCTAGTGGCTGTGGGCTATGACGGCCCTTCAGGATGATGCTACTGCACATAGCACGGCACACACACCGGCGGACGTGCCATGACATAACTGAACTGGGACAACAAGGCACAATAGAAGTTATTAAAATCCAGCTGTGAGGGCTGAACAGATGTGAACTCAGGGGAGGTGCGTTAAGGCTAAAATAAGGAATAAGGCATCAGAGCAAAAAGAAACACAGTTTGCCCACTCCAAGTTTTCATACTGGCTTTTTGTAAATTAGATCACATGTTGGGCTTTGAATTTTTTTTTTTTTGGAAGAAGGGGCATGGTTTAAGAGTAGAATAATCCTCTAACTGCGGGGGCTGGCCTATGGCAACTTGCACTGACTGAACAAACATTGGTAATTATCCAGACTGCAGAGTCAAACCAAACCGGTTGTAAAGTAGATTGCGGAGCTGTACAATTCAGCATACTAAGGCGTTTCACATTTGTTCCTCTTTGCGGGCATTGTTCTTCATGTACACAGGCTTCACATCCTTCATTAGAGAGTCCGATTAATGCTACAGAAGCCATGAAAGGTTTCACACTGACCACGGACAGAAGGTTAATCAAGATATTGGCTCCTTGTGATGCAACTGCAAATAAGGAGGATTACATTTGCCAGACATCTGTGGGGGTGACTATAAATGATGATTAACACTCTGTGCTCTTGTCCTGCTAATATGGTTTGTGTGTGAGTGTTTGGGGAGGCCGACACATTCTGGTGGTCACAGGGGTTAGGGGTCTGCTGACAGTCAAACACAATCAAAGCCGATTGCTCAGTGAACCTTGCTGTCCAGATGCCCCCCTTATCCCCTCTCCACTACCTCCTCTTAAGATCTCCGAAGGAGGGATGGGGGGGTCTTTTATTGTTTTTTAAGCTTGGTCAAGAAGCACTAATCCACCCAATCACAAGATGTGGTGGCCTGAACCTCCCCCTCACCACCAGCCAATCCTGAACACTTCAGCCCCCCATCCAAGCCCAGACTGGACAATTCAAACAACAACAAATTCAAAAGAAAACGTCTGGCCAAGATTTTTCAACTCTGTCAAAGGATTCATTCAAATCCGTGAATTTTCTTCTAATAAGTCTATCTTTGCATTTTTCCAATAGGTCAGAACGTCTAATTTTGCAATAAATGTAGGTAAATGAAAATTAGTCAGAAACTGGTAGACTAGATTGCCTGAAAAATGATCATACCGCTATGTAGGCATTAAGAGACAATGAAGTATACATTTCCCAAACTCCCATTCACATACATACACTTATATATAGTCACACACATACAGCTGCAATTCTATACATACATGCATGCATCCAGCTGCACTGCTGGCCGATTAGGGGCCTGGATCTGTTTTGAACATACAGTATCTCTACAGCAAGGGCCATCTATATATATATAAAAAAAACATGCAATCACTTATGTACAATATAATTTGTGTATTGACCGTTCTGCTTTGTATCCACACTAATTCATTTTTCAGTGAGAAAGTCCAGGAAGTAAAATTCATAAAAGGTTATTTTGTATTTTAAAAAAGTTCATGTGCTCTGTTGTGATTCCAGTACAACTCTCTTCTCGACACCACAGCAGAGCCAGGCCTTCATAAGAGGAGTTTACTCCCATTTGTAAATAATGAAGAGCTAAAAGTCAGCCCATCCCTGCTTTTGCTCCCTCTTCATTGGCTTGTGTCCTCCTCCCTTCCTCCATTCCCTCCCCTCGCTGCACTGCCCCCTTCTCGAGAAGAGGACAGGCTAGACGATTGAGCCGTCCCTGTTCTGGGCAGGGATCATGACGGGGATGGCCCCCATGCGGCTGAGGTTGCGGCCGGGCATTTTGGCAGCATTGGGCGGAGGCAGAGGGACTTGACTCGGAGGCCTCTCGTACTCCTCAGATGAGGGGATCTTGTCGTACTGGGTCTTGAAATCATTAAGGTGGGAAGGCGACATGGAGCCCAGGGAGGAGCGCTGGCTGCCCACGGTGAAGCTGCGCGCCGTTGAAACACGACTCTTGGGAGGGGGCACGTCCTCTCTGAAGGAAACAGAGACAGCAGAGTAATTAGACAAGACTGAAAACTCACTTTCATTCACCTACATGGGTGTCAAGTTAGAAACTGAATAAAGAAAATGATTTTCTTAGATGCTATAAACTACGGAGCCCTGTAAGGTTCATTATAGGGATGCACCAAATGTTCATCCACTGAAATTAATCGGCTGAAAATAGCAAAAAAAACAAAACAGTTTCGGTGTTTGGCCTAGTCAGTCAAAAGACCAAATAAATTTTACCGAACAATTATGTTGTTATGTCGGTGGTGTGGAAACATTTTTAAGTGTCTGTGAAAGATGCAAAAAATTGACGTTTGCAGACTCCACTACATCTCTGGTTGACTTCGTTTGTGAGAAGGCGATTAAGCTAGCCGCACCTAAATTTGGAATGGACACATCTTCAAGCCTTTACAGTAAATCCACTGAAAACGGACCAGAGCGAGCTGACGGGCAGGTTAGCGACTTTATCCTGTCCGTTTCTCTCTTTACGAAGACAAGTGTTGCAGTATGAGAGTCCAACCTGAAGAGAGGTTGTGAAGTCTGTGTGAAGTTACACGATACGAGAAACGCATACATTACTTATCAAATTGGGTCGGACTTGACAGTATGGAAATAAGATTCATTGGATTATCTTCACAAAAAGTATAAAACATATTATACTAAAGTAAATTATATGTCCATTTTCTTTTTTATGGACACATGTAATTTACTTTACCGGACCCTCCCACCATAGTCTCTCCAAATCCTGTGGGAAACACTGAGTAAAAAGCCCATTTTGACTTTTTTAATTTATGCAATGGTAAAAACCTTATCCGGTATTGGGTAAAGTTTTTCGTTATATTCGGTTTCGGCCAAGAATTTTCATTTTGGTGCATCCCTAGTTCACGACGATCTTCTTTCGGTGGACTACTTTTGCTTCTCTCGCAATAAATTTTGCGTTAACCCCAAAATACTTTTCTTCGTCCAATCCTTCTGAGGAACGTAACTACACGGACACTAATGGATGTATTCTAAATGTTCAGTGTGGCTCACGAGTAAGAAAATAGGACGTCAATTCAGAGGATTCATCTGGCAGACTGACTTTCATGATAAACTCAAACTGCAAGTCTCGTATTGCGAGGTAACACAAAAGCAGTTCTCCAAAATATTCTTGCCATAAACCTTGGGGGGGTTCTGTAATAAACCATGCACAGGTATAAAAGTCTGGAATGTCTGGCCGTTGCTGCCCACAGTGTGGAAAACAATGCAAGTTTAAAGAGTCTGCATGAGTCATTTCAAGAGCGAAACATGATTTGACTCAGTAAGAGGGACAAATAATTGGAGTTGGCCTGTTTGATTGGTTGGGGCAGTGTCTGCACTGCTCAGCCACGCTGACTGTGTAATAGCCTGCAGAGACGGAGCTGAGCAACCAAATGCCCTCTACTCCCTCTGCCACCACATTAACAACTAATAAGCAGCAATAATCCAGTTAAATGCTCAATCAAACTGAGCCTGAGGGGCCAGAGCTTGTTTAGTCCATAGTTCATGCTGTGGTGTTTCAGCGAATGCATGCGTCTGTGTATACGAGACAGGACCAGTGGTCTAATCCTCTTTGTCCTACAGCGTGAGCACTGTCACATTGTGGTCTTAGACAGATTCAGTCCGCAGCAGAGTGATAGTAAGCCCAGGGGTTGTACGGGGCTCGTGGGCCGGATGGAGAGCTGGATGGTGAGGGGGGCTTAGGGGTAGGTGGCTCTGGGTGGGGGGGGGCAGCCAGCAACAGACATGACACTGAATCCACAGAGCAAACAAAGCTTTCAAACTGATTACCACAGCTGGTTATTTGAGGGGAGAAAACGCTGATGGAGAAAAACCATTTTCATGGTT
This sequence comes from Lepomis macrochirus, assembly GCA_024633595.2. Taxonomy (NCBI): domain Eukaryota; kingdom Metazoa; phylum Chordata; class Actinopteri; order Centrarchiformes; family Centrarchidae; genus Lepomis; species Lepomis macrochirus. The sequence goes on from JALXJV020000021.1 coordinate 27,238,317, forward strand.
GTTGGGGCTGTTGGACAGGTCACACTACGGGTGGTGGGGGTTGAGGGGGGTAATAAGCTTTGGGTATCTCTGAGCAAAGTCTCATTGATGTTTCACTGAGCGTACCTTATCTCGTTGCAGATTTCCTTCTCATACTTCTTCCTGTGACGGGCACGGCAACAGCAGAACAGGATGATAGCGATAATGATGAGGATCAGGAGTACAACAATTATGGATCCTGCGACGATGCCTGCAGTGTTGGGGGCTGGACAACACAGGGAAGAAAAGGATTGGAAAGGAAATGTAATTTGAGTAGCAATGACTTAAATAGACTCTAGTTTCTGCGTCTGCATGATGTAAATATCTTTCTCTGACGACTGCGCGTGTATGCAGGCGCCAAATCCTAAGCCCTCAAGAATGAGTTCGAAGCAGAAGCAGGACCAAAGAACAGTGCCAGAGAGTCAACAGATAGATTGAAGGTACAAAGGGATGTGATATACTGACTTGAAAGAAAGATAGGCTCCATATTGTACCTGTATAGGGTACTGCCTTTGTTTTTTTAATACAGAAAACACATCAGCCAGCTGACAATTTGACAGCAGTTTTAAAAGGCGGTCAGACAGCAGGTGTAAATGTGAAACAGGCTGAATACAAGTTAAAACAGCAACATGAAGTTAGTTGGGTACTCACGAGGTGTCACATTGAGATACAGTATACAATCGTCTTTTCCAATACGATTGGAGGCAATGCAGCGGTAGGTGCCAGATGCGCTAGCAGATGCGTTCCTCACGTTAATGGTGCCTCCCACGGGATCTGTAGTGAGAGCAAAGGACACATCAGTGAAGAGATGCCTGTGCTAAACACAAAGCGGACCTGCGTGTAGGACTTGAACACAGTTGTTCCGTTGTGCTTATGAAAGTTTCCATTACCCAACACAGCGGAGGCGGGCAGCAGCTTGGTGTCACTGGTCTTTTCCCAGCTGTACTGTAGGGGGGTGGTGCCCTCGCTAGATATGCACCTCAGCACAATGTTTTCGCCTTCCTGCGTGGGGCCTTCGGCATAGCACCTGGGCTTTGATGGCTTCACTGCGGAGAGACAAAAGATGGAAGGAAAGTGATTGAGAGAGGTGAAAAATAGCAGACACGACCAGGTGGCCAGATTAGCTCAGAACAACATAGTCCACCCTGCCTACAAGCCTGTTATTTTTCAATCTTTCATGTTGTGGGTAAGTTGTTTGTCTGTATTGTGTCTTTGTAAAGTTGATTTCCTCCCTTGCTCAAAGCAGCAGTCATCAGCATAATGAGAGCAGTAATTACAGTAATTGATCCAGCTGCTGTTATTACAGGAGCTGTCACTCAGGATAATCACAAGGAAGAAGGGAACTGCGTGGCATTGGAGACACAAACACACGTCGTGTTCAGGTTTAAGGATGGAGGCGAAGCTTTCTATCTTACAGCAGAATGTGTGCAAACACTCCACCGGCCAGTCAAGAGTGTTGGCAGGAGATGAGATGGGGGATTCAAAAACAAACAGAGCTCCAAATTAAAAGCAGACCAGCTCCAGTGAAACACAGACACACAGTCAGCCAGGCGAGGAGGAGAGAGAGAGAGAGAGAGAGAGAGAGAGAGAGAGAGAGAGAGAGAAAAAGAGAAAGGGACTATGAGGGGTAATGGTTGCATAGAATAAATCTCAGGCCACAATCCAAGTATGTGTTCACTGATAGAAAGCTGACATCATGGCGCGCTAATAATGGGTTCTGTAACAACAAAAACCCTGGAGTGGGGCTCTCCAGATCCGGACCAGGTGTCAGGCGGGGGTGGGGTGGGGGGTGTTTAGCAGGCATAACCGTTAGGATTAACAGTAGACTGACAGTACTGAGTGCTCCTACTAATCTAATAAACACACACGAGGTCAGGGCGGAGGCGGCACAACAGAGAGGGGCAGAGCAAAAATTAAGCGAGCGCTGATGGACAGATGGTGGAGTGATGGGGGCCGTTGCTGAACCGCTCCTAACTCACTGGCCTGCTCTTTGCTGCTGTTGTGTCACACACACACACACACACACACACACACACACACACACTGTAAATGCTAAAGCGCTATGACATTTTGAATGCTTCTTTTAAAGGTGAAAGTCAACTCGACGCGTCTGAGTGCTGTAACACACAGCTCCTCATATTAGGACTGCCGTCCGATGAGCAGATTTATTTGTTTGAACGATGAGGTCAAAGAAGAAGGTGACAGAGGCTGGAGGAGCATAGAGATAAAGGGCAGAGAGAAACAGCCAGCTTGGCTCTGTTTAACGAACAATGAGTTGAGATTTATGAGTTGCACAAGGCTATCTTGTGGACAAGATAAGTAGGAAGGGATGGCTAGATTGGGGTGTTAACAGCGGGCAGGAGGAGGCGTGCAAATTCAAAGAGTGACGGCTGATTGTTGAACGGTAACGTGAAACACAAGCACCTACTGGGCACTAAAGCCAGGCGCACAGAATTAATGAGAATGGCTGGTGAGCTTTGCAGTGAGATCCTGGATGCCATGGGGACTGTCTGGACCTTAGGCAGGCAGAGCTAAATGATTGGCTGTTGAGAGCAGAAAGAGTTGTGAGAGTTGCTGACGTGCAGTGCTGAACTGCAGGTGGGTACTCTCCTCCTATTAACTTCAATGTCCTGCTGCAACCAGAGGAGAATACACAACATGTGACCCCAGTACAGTACCTGCGCAACATGTACACTGCAGGCGTCAGCATGTGTGTGCGGACCTGCATATGGCAGTGTTTGTGACACAGAAAAACCCAGTGTATACATTAAGGTGTTGTTTATGTTTGCGCAGACATATGCATGCACATCCCCGCCAGTCCTCGGGACCTTCCACGTTGTGACAAGCTCAACCTGAAGGTAAAATGCAGAGCAGGCAAGATGTCCTCACCTCTCCTTGTCAATGATTCCGTGCTAAGATCGCCCCTGGGGTCAATGGCTAGCAGGCCTGACAGCCACTGTAACCTCGAGCTATCTGTCTCTCTCATGCACACGCACGCTATCGCTAATAGACATCCGCATTTTATCTACAGTGAAAGTTCGATTTCCATTTTAGTCACCAAGCTGATGGCTCTTACACAGCAGGACACATGACAATCAAATTATGGACATGAGAAATATTTTCTGAGGAGAGAGACACACATGGGTTTTTAGTACTTTAACACAGGAGGCACCTGGCGAGCATGAATGAGTGGAATGTAATCCAAAAGTATCAGCACTGGATATCATACTGTATATAACTGTACTGCTACTCAACAACAACAAAAATAAACATGCAACCTCAGCTGATATGCCGTGTCTATATTAAACAGGATGGGTTAAGATAGAACTGAAAATACAAAGTTAAGCAATGACATTGAGCAACATTTTAAAATAGGCTTGAAGACAACTGACAAATCAGTAGGCTTGCTAACCTCCCACACTGGTGGTCAGGGCATTTGGAACTGTTGCAGGCAGGGTGTCATGTGTCAGCGATTGATTAAGCAGCGATTCATGTGTTAATGTTACTTCTAGTCAGATTTTATGTGAAATAGCCTTCCCAAGGGGTTTGTCAGTGGTTATTGAGGTCAGCTGTAGTCACAGCTAATGGTCAGCTTATCTGTTGCAATCCCTCTCTTTTATCAGAGAACAGCTTAGTGGTGCCACCACACAACTCCTGAAAAACAGGTCTGTTTTCTAACAGCGCTTCGTCTCTCTGGTTGAGCCAGTTGACGCAGTGCAGTCACTTTTGTACACATGATATCATTTCAACAGGAACGTCAGCCATTTTCTGAAGCCTGCCGTGTCTTTAGAAAGGAGGAACTATTGTGATAACAGGGCTGTGGATAATGGCACACAGCTCACAACACAGACTATTGCAGCGCACGTAGCTTGTTTTTCCCATATGCAAATACCAGCCGAGTTTCGGGAGGCCATTCACTTTCGACATGCTTTAGTCTGTCTACCGATCAGCAAGGCCACTGTGTGTGTGCGCGTGTGTGTGTGTGTTTGCCTAGGAAGTGAATCATCTGACTTATACAACTCTGATGTGTCACCCATCTCATCATGTGCAATAAAAAAGGCAAATGAGTGCAAACACTCCATTTCTGAGCTTTGTCCACATTTTTTAAAAAGAGATGAAAGAATATTCCAGATTATTTGTTTAATTAACATGGCCTGTGTTATCTTAATGTTTTAAAATGTATAAGGTGTAATAATATTATGTTGCCGTTGTTGTCATGACTAATATTAAAATATTTTTGCATACCAACTACATTGTTATAGAATGGTAGCTGTAATTAAAAAAAATATTTTTTTAAAATTTATTTATTTTAATTCTAAAAATAAAAAAGCTGGGTTATCATCACAGAGCATCGAGGGTGAATACAGCACAAAGGAGGAAACGCTCTACAGCCTCCAGGAAGGTTATGTGCTTGATTTTAGAAGGGATTACATCAAAACAGCCAAGGAGGGCAAAGGGCGTGTGATTTGGTGCATTTCCACTGTGTAGAGAGAGAGAATTTACCCTCCACAGAAAAAAAAAAAAAAAAGACTGCTAACCTAACACCCGAGTGGCTTCAGTGGTTTGTTCCACTTACCCATGACAATCAGCAGCATCTTCCTGCTGCGGATACCAGGCGCCTTCTTCACCTTACACTGGTAGGTGCCTGAGTCAGATGCCTTCAGCGCCGTCAGGTTGATGGAGGCGTCGCCGTTCTTGGGGTCGGCTAAGTTGAAGTGAACACGACCCTTCAAGGGGGCATAGTAGTCCTCGTACGCCCTGTCACCTGAGTACAGGATCACCTGGATGTGGAAAGGAATGCCGGAAAGAGAGTTTTAGTTAAGAACGCATACCCAAATAATATTATGCGCTTAATATTACGTGACTTCAACATTTACAAAAATAATAGTCTTTCCTTGGAAACAAATAAAACAAAAGGCCTTGAAATGACAGTTATGCGATTTCAGAAAGCAAAGGCCTTGATCACTGAACCAACAAAAATATATGGAAGAGAGAAAGGATCCTCTCTTTTATCTCTGCAGTGCCCTTCAGCCCAGCCGCCTGTGCTGTTCTGCCCTTTCTGTGTTTAAGAAGAATGAAGGTGGAACTAACAAAGCGACCTCTGTGGAGCCAAATCAACACCTGCTGTGTCAACACAGAGCAGACCCCCTTCCCCACACACACAGTCTGGGTTTCCAAAGCAGCAAGGAAATGCCTAGAAATAAAGTCCAGGTAGAGCCAACAAGAAGCCTCATAGCTTGAAGTGCAAGTGATGTGAAGGGGGGGGGGGTAAAAGAAAAGCAAACAAGAATGAAAAGGGTTCTCATTCGCTTTCATAAAAACTGGCATATTCTTCCACATTTCCATGGAGACAGTCTTCAACTGGCTTTTCTGTGCCACGTTCAACACCAGGCGTACAACACAGCAATATCCCTGGGTAGAGAGGAGGAGAGAGGAAATGACTGAACATGGCAGGAGGAGAAGAAGAAGAATAATGAACCCATCAGATGAGGCAGAGAACTCAAAGGAAGCACAAGAGGAGCAAAACAAAGGGAAGCAGAGTCAGTGAGGTTCTGGTGAGTCTACACCAAGTTGTCTTTCTGCTCCATTTCCAACTAGAAGACTAGCTCCTGTAGCTGCAAGGCAGCTCGCGATGGGCGCCATGTTCATCTTGTTCATATTAGCCACGTAAACAGGTAATGCAGTTAAAATTCCTCCCGGCTCTCAGGGGAGCAAAACCTATCCTTCCAACTTCACCGGGGATCAGAACATCAGCAGTAATAACAGCAATATGTGAGATGAGACCATGGAGGGGAGGAAATTAAATTGCCCCGAGCTCAGCCAAACAACAACTCTCACTTGGGCTCAGCCACTTCACAGGCACACAGATGGGAGCGCTTACACACATGCACACCTCTGAACTGCACAATAACCTTGAAAATCATGATCCAATGAAAAAAAAAAATCCCATAAAGAGCCTGGGGAATAAAAATGAAAAGGGCAAATGACTAGACAAGCTGGCAGGGGCTGGAAAGGACAGAGGAGCACTAGAGTCTGTGTGCTGCGTTTCATAACAGGTAGGACACTCAATGATACAATCGCCACCTGGCCTGACCACTCTCTGTGGACGGATCACGCTGCAGAGGTAAGAGCCCTCTATTGGCCAGGCTTAGTTTCCTCAGACACAATAAATGAGGTCATCGTCATGTGATGCTGTTGCTCAGGGAGGGGAGTAGAAGAGGTGCAGAACATTTGGGAGCAAAACAGAGAGCCGCGGTACCTGTTTACTCTAAACAAGCTGCAGAGCGCTAAGAGTGCAGCACCGTGTCTTTGCGCTCCCACAGAGGCTTTTTTAAGTTTTTTTAAGCCACATTCTTTCACAGGTACAGCTCTGCTCCAAACCGCTCTGCAAGGTTAAAGCAGAATCACTGCCTTAAAATGGATTAAATATCCTTCAACACAGGCTATAGAGAATATAACAAAAATGTGGCCATGAGCATTCACAATCACCACTGGTGTAAAAAAAAAACAAACAACGCAATTTTCACCAAACGGTGTCACGGCTTTACGTCCAAATCCTCCAATACTTTGTCAACATGCAGAAATTCCTGTCGCAATAACTTCAGCAAACAAAAGGCTCTGCTGCCGCGCTCAAGGACAAAAGAGACAGCTTGTATGATATCGGGTAAAAGCTATGTATTTTTAATGTATTTTTGTGTGCAGAGTCCTCTCCTATTCACACCATTCAGGTTTCATTTTCCTAATAGTTTTCCTCGTTCTCACAGCTGCGTTAAACGCTCAGGGCACACCCTCCTTTCAGTTAATCTGTAGCCAGGCAATGACAGCCAAATGCAAATGACTGTGACTGTAGGCATGCCTGGTATGTCTCATTCAAGCCCAACAAAGCAACATGCATTAACTATGCTTCAGCACCCTCAAAACGGCCCTGATGATGCGCTGGATATGTCAGATGAAGGGGGCCGTCGTTCACCACCAGATACTGGACTGAATAGATAACGCCGTGGCATTACTTCTGATTGCATCATTGCAAAGTAAATGCAGCTGGAGTATATGGTTCATTAATATGAACAAAATTCTGAGGGTTGCACATGTGAGGCGCACCACACAACCCATCTCCCTGCTTGCAGAGACAGCGATTTGACTTCCCAGTTATATGACCCGGCGGTGTGTGGGTCGATCCTGTTGACTAGCTCTGCGCTTTAAAGTTTGATCTGATAGTGGCTGTTCCTTTAAGAGCTGCCTAGATTGGCCCATCTCAAGCCATGTGCGTAAAGGTTCACCATGCCTTCTCAGCATCTGGGAGCCTCTGGCTACAGAGTTTAGCCTTCATTATCATTTCCTTCCCTGACTTGGTAGCTTTGGCCCTTGCAGATCGGCCTAATCCCATTTAACACTGTCACATACATTTAAGTAGCCCCTGGGAATTAATATGCGGCTAATTACAAAGAATATACTCTGAGCGTGCCTTCATTTTGGTTAAAGGCTTTATGAATGTGAGTGTGTGTGTGTGTGAGCATATAGCGAGCAAAATCTAATAGGTCAAGGAGAACAAATACATTCAGAGAGAGATGTCTGGGCTCTTTAAATTCCTGCAAAGGCAACGTTAATGGCTGTGCAGATAGACCTCAGCTAAATGGCAAGCAATAAAGAAAATAAACTATGGAACCAGATGCAATTTGGGAACATTTGATATATTTCTACAGCTGCATTCATACATGAACAGGAAGAGGCCCTACCAGGGAACCACCCACACTGAATTCTGTGATCCCTTGCAGCACCATTAAGATATTGGAAAACTAAGAACATTTAATAAGCACTGAAATTAATATTTCATCATAGGAAACATTGAAATATTTCGATAGATAGATCCTCCACCACTCCAGGAAATGACTCAGAGTAAAAATAAAGTAGGTCAAAAAGAAATAAATGGGCTTAACTGGTGTCTCTGCAATGGCACAACTCCAGAAGAGGCAGAATACAGAGGTGTACCTGGGTGAGAGCAGGGCTGGATGACAGCGGCATCAACCCGCTGTCCTGCAGTATCTCTAACATTCAGCCAAAAAACTAATGCCACAGCATAGTGGAGAAAAAAAAAAGTGTGGAGGAGGTATGAGGGGGCTTTTGTGACAGGTGGGGGAGCAAAGACCAACGGGAGAGGAACACACCACTGGACGATCTGCAGCAAGAATCGGTCTCTATGGCTGTGAAAGGCCAGAGGGGACGTGGAAATCCTGTGGAGTTGTGTCGCCCATGGCTGAGGGCCATGATGGAAAGGGAAGACACTGCCCGGGATAAAGAGAGCTCCCATCGCTCCCACTATGTGTCTGTGAGAGCGCTGCAGAGAACAAATGCTCAATAGAAGTCAATGTGGCTCAAATTACATTTGTCTTGTATTGTGTATTTGTTCCATTCTAACACTGCAAGGAAATACACACCTAGAATAACACCTGTATTGCATTTCACCGCTTGCACAGCATAAAACCACAGAACAGGTTAGTGTGAAAGCACACACACACTGTGAACATATGAGGAAGTTTAAACCTCTGATGAAATGTTGTGCGTGTAGCTTAACGAGTGTTAAGCTACACGCACAAGATCGGTTTGGAAAAGATCTTATCAACTTTGGCAAGAACAAAGCTAGACTTCGTTAAACACAGATAAAATGATCCTAAATAAAAGTCAATCAGAACCAGTGACCGCCAAATGTACTTTCATGTGCTATGAAATTAGGGCTGTGCGATATAACCATATCGTTTGAAGATAACAAAACGTCTGTCATTTAAAATTGTGCTCTATCGTTTATTTTGTTGTGTCGCAACTTTACGAGGGGACGGCAAGTGTGGAAGAACGGGCCGCGGTAAAGCTAATATCCAACTTGAAACTTACTTCACCGTGCTCCGTTCCTCCACACTTGCCGGTGTTGCAAGGAAGAAATTTGTATTAAGAATAAACTAACGTGGAGGAGAGTGAAGTTTATGCATAACTGGATATTACTGAACAGGAGGACTCAGACCATGAAAGCTACAACGACAAGTTCATACCAAAGAGAGAGGTCTGTTGTACGGATGAGCCACGCAACACTTACTTCTTCCAGCTGTTTTAGCCATGACGTGTCTGTCAGCTGATGTTTAATGACTTACTCAAAGACAGCTTACTTTCTAGTTCACCAAGACATGCTGTTGTTATGATGTTAACTATAGCAGAAGGAGAGTTGTACCACTCTGTGGAGCCGTCTCGTCCTCTCATGTTTACTTTGTAGCAGCAACTAGCGACAGTTTGCTAACCCACAACCTAGCTAACAGTTACATTAGATGCTGTGTCCTTGTTCACTCTACATCATGGTCTTTGTCATGATCATGGTGTTGGATTTCTCCCACGTCACCTTTATGATACAGAGCTAAATCTTGAGTTCTTTATATTTCACTGAAATTACAAAAAAAATATATATATATATATATATGAAATGAGCTATGAACTATATGAGATTTTAATTATATCGCACAGCCCTATTTGAAATAAACCTGTATTTTCAAACGTTCATGGGGAACATCTACACGTACCACTTTGTCCTCTTTCTGGTTGTCAGATGACAGCAAGCTCCATTCAATATCCAGTGGTCCAGAATCTTCAGGGGCCAGAGTGAACTGGCAGTCCAGCTTCACACTCTGACCGCTGGCCGCCTCTATGGATGTCGCCCCCGTAGATGTAATCTCTAGACCACAGGCAAAACCTGAACAGAGACAGACAAAGAGAGGGAATGAAAGTCAACACTGCAACATGCATAATTATAACTAGTGCTTATAACAAGAGGGGCACCCAGAGAGCGTAGTTCTCCATAAAGGCCAATAGTCCAGTCTTCTATGATGAAGTGCAACCACAGTTTATTTCTGGATATACTTCTATTTAAAAAAAAAAAAAAAAAAAAAAAAATCACATCTCTGATTACTTATTTCTTAAAAACTGCTGCAGGCTTCCTGTTATGCTGGATTTGCCTTTTACCATACCACTACCTTGTATTATATGTTTGAGTGTATATTGTTCTTCTTTTCTGTGTCAAAAACCTTTTAACACCTTCAACAGTAAGACCTTTTTTTGAGAAAACTAAATTCAATGCTTTTGAGGTCTTTTCAAGACCTGCAGATACTCTGAATTGATTCAGGAGCCATAAAGTGTCCGGTACTTCTTATGTGTAGACAACCTTTCCACTCGTGTTCATCAATGCAGCAAAGGACGACATGAGGTGACATTTTGAATGTGAATATTAACATCACTTTAGGCTCAGTGACATAATGAGGCCCGCTATAACATCTACGCGCTGTTAACTAACCCACACTGTACTTTATAAGTAACATTTCAGCCAGAAAGATCTTAGCAGGCACTCATTCTCCATCTATTTTTTATAGTTATTTTCACACAATTTGGCTTCCTGTTTTCCTCTCTAGCATTGGCAGCAAGTCAGCGTTTCCTTCAACTGTTTGGAAGTGTATTTCTTATTCATAATGGTTTGTCCGTCCAAATGAGCTAACCCCCTGCAGTGAGCTTCAGAAAAGAGAAAGACCTGTGCCAGACACGCCACCAGATCACACAGTCACAGCATTAACGTTCTGTCAGGAAGAACCTGTCAATCAACAATCGCTTACATCAAGTATTTACTTTAGGCCAATGACAATGTTGGTCTTTAAAATTGTGCAAAATTAAGAAGCTCAAGTTTTATTTTAGTGACGGAACATTTAGTTGCTTGCAACTGTATCGCTCTGATGCAAAGCTGATGAAAATTGTAGTGGCTGGCTTTTCGGAAACATTTTCAGTCAGTTGTCAAATGTTTTGATTCCAACGTGTCTCTCATAAAATAAATATGGCTTTGAGTTGTCTGAGAAGAATCTTTTAAAATATGCATAATGTAAATCACATAGTGAAGTGACTAATAGAGCAGAACATGGCTTAGCTGCAGGATTGGTGATAATAATAAAGAGAAACTGTAGCCCATCACCAAACTGGAACAGACTCCCAAGCATTTATTCTTAGTACGAATAAACATAATTTCCTGGTGACATCAACTGGGTTAAGATCCTCCATTCAATAAGAGATTTCTCAAACCAGAAAACACCGCTACCCCTGCTGCCCTGTCCACCAACTACTCTTTCACCCATACCCCCCGATCATCTGGGAGGGGGGGTTGGACGGGGCTCTTAATTTCCAACAAATGGAAATTCACACAGCTGCTACCCACGACTCAATATACCTCCTTCGAATACCATGCGGTCTTGGTGTCCGCTCCGGTTAAGGTCTCTGTGATCGTCATATACCGTCCACCAGGACAAATGGGTAACTTTGTGGAGGAGCTTGACACACTGCTGTCTTCCATACCAGAGCATGACTGTCCCCTACTCGTCCTGGCGACATGAACATTCACTTAGACAATTCAAACTCAGCAGACTTCCTGTCTCTGATTCAGTCCTTTGATCTAACCGGGTTCTCAGCCCCCGACCCACAAAGCTGGCAAGGTGCTTGATCTTGTTCTTATCACGAAATTGTGCCACAGAGTGCCTAACTGTCACACCTCTACATGTGTCTGACCACTATTTCATTCAGTTCACGGTATCCCTCCAGGAAAAGCCCATTGGTCCAACACCGTTGGTCTCACACCGGCGCAACCTCCGCAACCTGTCTGCCGCTCATTTTGCCTCAGTGGTAGCTTCTGCCCTACCTTCCCTCGGCACTTTTTTCCTCACTCGAGGTCAATGATGCCACACAATCTCTGTGCTCTACACTAAGCTTCGTGCCTAGATAGCCTGTGTCCTCTATCCACCAAGCCTGCTTCGCCCAAACCAGTCCCACCCATGGCTAACAGATACCATCCGGGGCTACGTGACCGATCTCAGAGCTGCTGAAAGAAAATGGCGAAAAACCAAAGACCCTACTGACCTTAAGGGCTACCAATTACTCCTATCCTCCTTCTCGACAAGCATCAGTGCTGCCAAAACTGCGTTCTATAACAACAGAATCAGCAGTGCCACTGACTCTAGGAAATTATTTTCCACCTTTAAAGCTCTTTTAAATCCGCCTCCCCCTCCACCACCCACAAACTTGTCTGCTGATACCTTTGCTGCCTTCTTCACAGGCAAAGTGGAGGCTATAACTAGCCAATTCTCTGAAACATTCAAACTCAACCAATGTAGCAGTCCTACTACATCTTTTCCTCTGCCCTCCCAGGCCAGTGGTTCCTCACTCTCCTCGTTCACTCCTCTCTCAGAGAGTGAAGTATCAGAACTCTTGACTCGTAGCCGTCCAACTACATGCCCACTGGACTCAATTCCCACAAATCTCCTCCAAGCCATTTCTCCTACTGTGGTCCCGGCAATCACTCACGTGATAAACACGTCTCTGGCTTCTGGAACCTTCCCGACCACCTTCAAAGGGCTCAGGTCACACCCTTGCTCAAAAGTCCTCACTTGACCCTACTCAAGTTGAGAACTATCGACCAGTGTCTCTTCTACCATTTTTATCCAAAACTCTTGAACGAGCAGTTTTCAAGCAGGTCTCAGAATACCTCTCACTGAATGACCTCCTAGATCCATATCAGTCTGGCTTTAAGAGTGCCCACTCTACTGAAACGGCTCTTCTGTCTGTAACAGAAGCTCTGAGGTCAGCGAAGCTGCAGCCCAATCCTCGGTTCTCATCCTGCTAGACCTATCAGCTGCCTTTGATACAGTCAACCACGCAATCCTGCTATCTGCACTCTCAGCAATGGGCATCTCGAGTAAAGCACTCCTGTGGTTCGAATCCTACCTTTCTGGGCTCCTACAATGTCTTGTGGCAAGGACAATTATCCTCCTCCCACTGCCTCTCCACAGGCGTGCCCCAAGGCTCAGTACTAGGGCCCCTTCTCTTCTCAATTTACACCACCTCACTTGGGCCGATCATTCGCTCACACGGCTTCTCTTACCACTGCTACGCAGGCGATACGCTAACTCTATCTATCCTTCCCGCCAGGCGATCCCACTGTCTCGGGCGCGGATTACAGACTGTCTCTCAGACATATCTACATGGATGAAGGCCTGCCACCTTCAACTAAACCTCTCCAAGACTGAACTCTTGGTCATTCCAGCCAAGCAATCCATCTACCATAACATCAAGCTACAAATTGACTCCTCAACCATCACTCAAACCAAGGTGGTGAGAAACTTGGGTGTCTTGATTGATGATCAGTTGTCATTTTCAGACCATGTCGCTGCTGTCTCTAAGTCATGCCGCTTTGCTCTATACAACATAAGGAAAATCAGGCCCTACCTCACTCAGTATGCCACCCAGCTTCTGGTACAGGCCATGGTTATCTCTCGCCTTGACTATTGCAACGCGCCTCCTGGCAGGTCTTCCAGCTTGTGCTGTAAAACCCTTACAAATGGTTCAGAACGCAGCAGCTGTCTGGTCTTTGATCAGCCCAAAAGGACTCATGTCACTCCATTACTCAGTGACCTTCACTGGCTTCCCGTGGCCTCCAGAATTAAATTCAAGTCACTAATGCTTGCATACAGAGTGACCACTGGGTCTGCACCCATCTACCTAAACTCCATTATACAAACCTACGTTCCTTCTCGCCCTCTACGCTCCTCCAATGAACGGCGCCTGGCTCTGCCAGCCCTTCACACAAAGCGATCCCAGTCCCGGTTGTTCGCATCGGTGACACCACGATGGTGGAACGAGCTACCACACGCCATCAGAGCAGGGGCGTCCCTCTCTAACTTCAAGAAGCTCTTGAAAACTCATCTCTTCCGAGAACACTTCCTCTTATAACACCTCTAACTAACTAACTAACCTCTAACATGCACTTCCTGTGCCCTTCTTCTTCTATCCCTATAATTATCTTGTATTGACTGCACTTTTTGTTCTGATTGCACTTTCTGTTAACTCTTACTTCCTTCCCTATATTTACCCATTGATGTGATATGTACTATGAGCTCTTACTAGGATTTATTGCTGCTCTTACTAGTATGTATTGTCAGTTGTTAGATCTGTATTTGATGCTCTGTTGATACTTGTAAGTTGTTCCTCAAATGTAAGTCGCTTTGGATAAAAGCGTCTGCCAAATGAGTAAATGTAAATGTAATGTAAATGTAAATTTAAGCCGCAGCAAGGAACACAGTCCATAGAGAATGGAGTTGTCACATGCTGCCTCGACACATTAAAATCCTTCTGACAGCCTGCCACCTTCCAGTCAGCGAGCGGGGGGAGAACAGCTTTAAGAAAAAAAAAGATCACCACAATATGTTGCTGCTAAAAAGCGTTGTTCCATGTGTAAAAAAACATTTATCATGTCGCACAAATGACACCAAACACATGTAACTGAAATTTTCTGCTGATTATAAAAGAGAATTTGCACCCCATAAAAACCATAGCCTCTTCCTTAGCTACATCTGCATCTCATTTAGCTGGCTTGACACTAACTGACAGGTAATTGGTGATACAGGAGCCAAACCTGGCAACTGGGAACACTTTGTAAAACTCTTTTGCTCTTCCTGGAAATGTTTCGTACAAGGGTTTCCATAAAAGACAAACAAGAACATGTGCATCTATCCAAACAAAAAGGGACCTAAACTAGTGATAAATGCATTATATGGTACACTGTAGTACAGATGATTTCTAGAAGGGCTATAATCACCATTTAAATGCTGTTTTCCAACTCAGAAGCCTTTTAGAAAAAATTATTTTCACAAACTGGCAGGTGGCAGACATGAGCTGTCAGTTGTACTGCTTCTCATTCAAATCTACAAACAGTGTGAGCATGGTCAAGGTGAAAGTATGCAACTTCAAAATGATGGAAATGAAAATATTCCTTTGGTAGTGATTTTGTTATTGACACAAACAGTCAGCGGACTGTGTGAGGGGAACCTTCAGGATCCTGGCCCTCAGGGTAAGGAGGGTGTGAACTACAAGTGGAGGTCCCTGCTGCACCTCAAGTCCATCAGCTCTGTTTCAGCCTAAAAACTTCACTCAACTCTGGGTTGCGGTAGACAAATGAATGAAAACACACCACCGAGGCTAACACACACATAGAGGGTGACAGGCTCAGTCACGCCCGCTATTGTTGAAGCTCAGAGCCCGTAAGCATTTGATATGGTTTGCAAAGCACAAGCGTAGTTTTATGTCCCGGCCCGCCTGTGCTGCAGCTGGTCGTTTCAGCTCACAGATTTTGACAGACGCCCTTGATGGGAGCGATCCATCGCCTTCAGCAGAAGCAAGAGAAATGGGGAGCAATACAGAGAGAACTGAGATGCGTGTCTATCACTGTCAAAACAGATACACAGCTTGGCATCTGCATGACGGAAAGATGTGTCAATTCATCAGGCACTTAAAAGAAGCCGGGCGCATTTTTCAGAGTTGCTTGGAAAAGCAACATTGTATTCTGTGAGAAAACAAAAGTATTCAGCTGGAACAGTTTATCAGACAGACTGGTTTCTCTGACAGGTAATTAAGGGACACCGTCTGATGTACCTGCTCAATCAATGACGGCCCTCTGAAGCCGCAGGCAGCATTTGTTTAAATTACAGTTCAGCCAGAGGCCTCTTCCATTCAGCACCGCGCAAATGGGGAAAAGTGCTATTTCATCCCTTCCACTGGCAAACACATTTGTGTGCTTATAAAACGGCCTGTCTTGGTGGCACAGGTGACAGCGGTGCCAAGGCAGAGGAACACTAACACCGTGGGTGTAATCGTAAGATTAATTCCACATTCAATCAACAGACAGGAATCTACATATAAACCTGTTTAATCCAGCTACTGCAAGTCTAAAGTCTCGAAGAGGAACTGTGGTATATGCAAATGAGATCATTTGGTTAGTTTCTTAAATGTCACAGTAAATCTACAATTATAGCAAGGCAGGCTGACAATGTTAAAAGCCCTGTTTCTTATCATGGCATCATCAGGTATGAGGGACCCACACAAACAACATTTCTGCTAAAGTGAGAACAGTTTTGGTTGTTTCTTATTAAACATTTCTGTATTTTATTTTTTTTTTTGTCCTCACATTTTCCAGTGTTTTGATGTGGGAGGGCCTCAGTTGGAAGAAGGTGACGTCATGTATTTCCGTGCAACATTCGAATCAAAATGTGATGACAAGTGTCCGTTTGTAGCACTGTCAGTGAAATTTGACGACATCACACCCACACCGTCCTGATGAGGCAGCTTAGTTTGTGTTAAACTCTACAAATAAACAAAAACTATGCATGTTTCCCCCCCCACAAGACTTTCACTTTGATTCTTGCTTATTTAGTCATGAATATTTAATGATCATCATCTTTAGCAAAAAAAAAAGGCATTAGCAAGAGAAAAAAAGTGCCACATTTTTACACTTTGTGTACAAGCACCCAGATGGCCGTCCTTTCCGTGAAATGCAAATCACTATAATGGAGATACAACCTCAGTGAAAACAAAATCCTTTCAATCTTTTTAGTTAAAAATCAACTGAAGGTGGCCCGTAAACATGGCAGGTGGAAGAGAAATGAGTCCTGATAAAGATTATGTGACCAGGTAAGCCCAGTAAACTTAATGGCTGCTATCTCAATTAGGAATTAAATACTAATGAAATAAAGAAGACTTGAACGTGTAAACTGACGTGGATTGATCCACACCAAGCTCTCAAGCAATGCCCCTTAAACATGGACTCATCTGTGTCCAAAGTGTCCAAACATTAAAGTTTTCAAAATAACACCTTTATTAATTATTAAGCACTTAAAAGGTCACAATGCAGCTAATCTGCTTCATCGGGACTGTGTGTCATTTAGATCAGATCTGATTGACTGGAATATGATAACAAACCACATCCCACACCTGTCCTCAGATTTGATTCAAATGTTGCTAACCTGATTGGCCTATGGAAATACATGACATCACCTTCTTCCAGCGGAGTCCTGCTCACTTTACCCCAGTGAGAAGCAGCAAACAAAAAAAAAAACACAGGAAATCTCTCATTAAATAACCCAAACTGTTCAAACATTGGCAAGAACCTGTGTGTTCATCATGCAGGACCTTATCACTCCTAGTAAAAAGATGATTGAGAAATAAGGTTTTCGGGCCCTTTGCAGATCACAGATCGTCATGACTAATTGAAACATATCAGCCCTTAACAAAACTAACCAGGATATGGTAACTTAGATGAACAATGGAAGATTTCAACATAACTAGCTGGGGAAAAAAATCAGAGTGGAATGACACAAATAGCCCTGTTAGTGTGCTCAAAGCAGCAGCTCACAGTGTTAATCAGTAACTATCGGCGATCAACACGTCCTGTACAGTGTGTGAACCCTGGAGCACGTGACTGCGCAGAAATCTTACTGAGCTCAAAGTCTCTGCCACAGAGAGAGAGTGTTGCATTAAATCACTGGTTGACATAGGGTGACCATCAGTCTAAGAGTAATGGCACCAGTGCTAAAGTAAACTGGCCTTCTCCCTCCTAGGTAATGTAATCAGCTGATAAGAAAGATCATTACAGCCCAAGGAAAACCATGAAAACCAGACTTGGTAAATGCAGTCATGCATGTACACCAGACACACAATTTCCTTGAGCTTAGTGTGTGCTGTTATAGTAAGAGTCATCCTGTGTGTGTGTGTGTGTGTGTGTGTGTGTGTGTGTGTGTGTGTGTGTGTGTGTGTGTGTGTGTGTGTGTGTGTGTGTGTGTGTGTGTGTGTGTGTGTGTGTGTGTGCGCGCGTAGTAGGGGAGCCGAGCAGTGGGGGAGGGCCCGCTGGCTAATTAAAAAGTCTGTCTTAACTATTAATGGCTGCCCGTCTCTCTATGAGCGCCTCTTTCCCTCCATTCTCAACCACACTGTCTGACACAGCACATCCCAGCGTGGTTACTGGGAGACCTGGAATGAACAAGAGGAATTTAGGGTGTCAGCTCACTCCACCCAATACCCCCATTGCCCCCCCCCCCCGCCGTCCTCCTCCTCCTCCTCCTCACTAACACACCCGTGATTGTGGAGTGCCAATTCCCCCAGGCCTCCAATTCTCTCCGGTTCTGCTGATTGTAACCCCCCCCCCCACCACCACCACCACCACCTTTGTCGGCATACAATGGGGAGCGAATCCTGTCTCCTGGCAACCAATCCCTCGGAGAAGGTTGCTGTGGCGCTTAAGAGGCGGCATGAGAGAGAGAACGAGAGGGGTAGGTAGGTAAAGAGAGGGCGAAGGAGGTTAAGTAGGTGGAGAGTTATAAAAAGAGAAATGACGGGTCCAAGCTCAAATCTGTCATGGCGAGGCACCTTTATTAACATCCACGTGGTTTCATTACAAAAGGGAACATTGTAAACACAAACTGTTCCAACAGAACTTAGCTTGCTGATTGAAATGATGAGCCTGAATTGCTTGGTTCTCTCGGCTTTGTTTGATTGGAAATTGAATAATCCTACTGACAAGAGATTTTTTTGACAGGTGGTTAAGACAAAAAGAGCAGAGCAGTCTGGAGAACTCACGCTAGACAGTGACGGGCATTTGTCATTATTACCTAAGACGACAAGCTATAAAACTGATACTGTTTTTACACTGATATTGATACTTTGGGGTAATAAAAAAATCTATTAATGACACCATAATCAGCCCATACTTTTACACAAACACATACTGTGCCAATATATATGTGAAAAAGCTGATCTACAGTCTACTGTAGCTCTAGTCTGCCGCCAGGTAAGATTAGTTTCTCAGTGACATGTACATAGCTTTCTAAGCATGGATAGCATTTACGCAGAAGTGTTTTGTCAGAGGTCTTCTAGGCAGACACGAGGTTAAGCTCTGCAGTGTAAGGAATAGCTTCAGCAGACAGCAATAAACCCTGAAACCAGGGGCCATTTTGACAAGCTAACCTCTCCTGACCCTGGTGCAAGCCAAGCTAAAGACCCTCAGAGCCTTGGCAGGGGCCACAGTCATAATCCTCTTTCTCCACCCTTTGACCTTAAAGAGCATCCCTGAGAATAAAGTCTGAAAAGCCGAGTCTTACATGGCGAGATAAAGGCAGCTGCTATTTCAGGCTCACAACCGAACATCATCAACAACAGGGTCGGCTAGGTGAAGGAGGTGAGT
Source organism: Lepomis macrochirus (assembly GCA_024633595.2). NCBI lineage: Eukaryota > Metazoa > Chordata > Actinopteri > Centrarchiformes > Centrarchidae > Lepomis > Lepomis macrochirus. Next base: position 27,257,407 of record JALXJV020000021.1, read on the forward strand.
GACGCTGCACTGGGATTTACTTCTGTTTACCATCTTTAAAAGGTTTGCATATCTTAATGCAGTTACGCTTGCATGTCTTCTGAGTCTCTGCCTCAGTGGCAGTGAAGTTTAGTATTTCAGCCAACTTTCTACAAATAAAGAAAATGCGAGTGTCTGTGGGGGGGGGATGGATCTAAGAATTAAGATATACACGTATTAATTGCGTATTATCTTTTCCTCATAAACAACACTGCAAGTGGAAATATTTTCAGTTTAGTGCTTCTTGAATAAAACACACACACACACACACACAGAAAGTAAACAACCTTGAAAACCAAGCATTACTTCCATCCAAGGAAAAAAAGCGCCTCATTCATAAGAACAAACAAACAAAAAAACATCTGTGACAGAGCTTTTGAAGAGTGTTGCGCATTTTCCTAGATGGGCAATGACGGTGGTGTGAACATTAGTTATTCATTATGGTAAAATTGCAGTCTGGGGGGCTCTGGAATGAGCAAATTAAACAGCACAGACGCTCTCCCCATCATAAACAGTGGAGCCAATCCCCTGTGACCACGCCGAGGAACATCAATTATTTCGGGCGCAGCAGAGAATAACTTCATAACTTGGTTGCTGCTCAAAAAGAAGGCTCTGACTGCTCGCCCCACTGCCCCCGCTGGAACTACTCAATTTGAAGCAATGTGGGTACCCTGAGAGCGAGCCGGGCCGCGGTTTATTTAGTGTTGCAGAGAGCTGGGGCTGTTGAACCATACTGATTGTGCTGTAATGCAGCCTGAAAGCTCCACTTGCCGCACAGAGCTGCCATCAATTCCCAGTGCAGATGACCTGAAGGCTGTTTTGACATAATTGAACATTAAATGATGAAGGGGTGACAGGCACTTTACTCCACCGTCTGAGCATTTGACAGCTTTTAGACCAGACTGTGGGGGATGTGGCTAATCACACTGCTGTGGATGTCCGCAGCAACCAATTGCTAAATGTATATCAACATTGACTTTGACAATAATTCTGATGTAATTACTTCATTTATGAAAGCCTGGGCTTACCAATAATCCTGATATTATTGTTAAACAATGAATGCCTCCCCGGGGCTGCTGCCACAATAAACTTCATTAAAATAGGACAATTTTATCAGATTTCATATATATTCAAATTGGATTTGCAATCCTACCATCAGGTTGGTAAAAACTGATGTCTCTGAACAATTTAGGGGGGGAAAGGAACTACGGGAAGGAAGGAGGGAGAAAGGACAGACAAATCCACACTGGCTTGTTCCTTAACGGTCAGTTAATCAAAAAGGTCTTCATCGCAGGGACTCTCAAGTCATGGCCCTGGGAGTTGTACTTCTTATTTATAGAATGCATTAGCATTTGACAAGGTGTAGGACAGTGGATTTAAGCAGCTGCTGCTTGTCTAACCTCTGCTACCATGAAGTGTCCTAAAGCCAGACACAAACCACTAAAAGCAACCAGGGCCAACCCTACATCCCTTTCTTCCTCCACTCAACCCCCAACTCCCACCCCCCATCCCTGTGAGCGGAGACAAATTTATCTAAAGGACCCTGAAGAGTCAGATAAGAACCCTCCCCCCTACGTCTCCGGTGTCTCTAAGACCTGTGGAAACACACACACACACACACACACACACACACACACACATTTAAAAAGGCCTGTGTGTGTCCTTCAGGTTTTGCTGAAGCCCAGGGACATACTGAGATGGTGACAACATGGGGACTGGCTGTGCAGTAAAGCTGATAGGCAAGATGCCAGTCCATGGAGCAGCACACAGATAGGCCTCTGATAACACCCCCCCCCCCCTGTGGGAAACAGCAGCAAATGTGCCAATCTAGACATGTGAGGAGGAAATTAAAAACAAACAAGAGGCAGAGGGACATGAAGGTGCTGAATATGAGGTGGTTCAGAGAAACAGTGGTGTGCATTTCTGCGACAGAGGAGATACAAACATGAAACAGCTGGAGTGTTGTCTTCAGTCAGATGTGCCAGAGGAGTAATTACAAAATCATGTCCTCCTCACTTTGCAGGAGGAAAAAAAACAAACAACTCCCTGCTAGCAATTATTGAACATGTGAAAGCAGTTTGCATGACTTGAGAAATTGTGCAAAATGGGCCCCCTTTTAAACCCTAGCTTTAAAATGCATCTCATGTCCAGATTGTATCTAGATATGATTTCAACCAGATTACATTTACACCTGGTATGAATGTGTGTCCTCCAGTGTCCACATCGAGATCCTAATCGATCTGTTCAGCTCAAACAACTGAACTTGGGTGCATTTCCACCTGTACTTTCATGAGGTCAAGCATTATTTTAATGGTGTAAAAAAAAAAGCATTTTAAAGTGTGAACAGGGCAACAGAAATATGCCTCAAAAAAATCACAAATAGATTAGTTTGTCTTTGTTGCCATTTATTTCTCATAACAAGAGGAGGAGGAGGGGGGTGGATCAGGCAGAGGTTTTAAATCAATCATCAGCCGGTGATAAATGGAGAAAGTGTATGGCAAAGTAAAAACAGAGGGGTGAGACAGCGCCAGTGACATTATCATCCCTGCTCCATCTGCTATCAACACAAGATTGCATCTGAAAAAGAATAAGTATTAGAATTTTCACATGCACCTCAGACCTGCGTTCAATCTAGCTGACTTGCCAGAATATCCTGTTTGACGATGCCCACAAAAAGTTTTTATTTGCATAATCTCATTCCGCACACAGGATCAGAGACACGCTGCAATCACAAGTTGCTAGTCTGATTAAATGCTGACTACTTCCTGGGTGGTTTGAGAATTGGAAACGAAAGCCAAAATGGTGCATTTAGTAGTAGATTCTAATTTTTTATTTCATCCAGTTATAAAAAAGGTTCGCCCTGGAGGCATGTAGAGGTCTGGAAGAAAGAAGATAAATGGTAATAAAATAGTGGAGTGACCACCAGAAGGTTTCAATGTTACAATAAGTAATGTTTATCAAGGACAAGTATTTGTGTTCTACACTTCTAGCAGTTTACCATGAACAAAAAAATGAAAGCCAAATGTTTCAGTGGGGTGAAGTCGTCTCTCTCTCCTGCCAGGGGAGTTTCTCTGCACTTGGGGGGAGGCAGCCATGCCACTGCCTATCCTATCCCCCCATCCCCCAAAACAAATAAAGTGTCTGATAAAGACCAGGCCCCTGCCGGCGCCCCAGCCCCAGCCCCAGCCTTTGTCCGGGCCCCAGGGCACTACGCCAACTGTGATCAGGAGGCAGCATCGCTGATCAAACACTGTGACACAAGTGCAGCAGAATGCGGCTACTTCATTCAGACTGTTGATGGACTCTCACAGAGTGGGTTTAACTGTGGGACAGGACGTGTTGACGAGCTCATACAGTGAATATGGGTCTTGGTGGATATACAAGCTCCCATGCACATTTGCAATGCAGAAGACAAGCAAAGTGCGCGAGTACAAAGAAGCAAACAAAAAAGGTTTCTCACGACTGCTTAATTATGTCAGAGAGGTGAACACACAAGAACTCGGCTTTAAGCAATAGAGCGTGAATATCAAACTAGAGCACTCCCCTTGAATCACAAGACAAAATTGGGGGATTAGAAGTCCTTTCTGGAGCTCCTGACAAGCCGAGGTTTTCAGCGTCACTACTGGTGGAATTTCACAAAAACTCAAACTCCTCAGGAGGGGAAACGATTTCACATTTCTGGAATTTCCAGAGCTCAGCATTTTCATCTGCCTACTCGGAGGTGGGCTGCACCACGTACACCTAAACACATGGTTGGTACTAAGATTGAACTGAGCAAGTTTAGCCACATTTGCCTTTCTCAGTGATAAGAAACCACTTCCTCATACCATCAGAAACAAATCTCTGACACAAACAACTGTGGCATGCTGGATCAGTCAACTGAAGATACTTTTTTTTTTTTTTTTAACTTAAAAAAAAAATCCAGTCACACAATCTGTATGTTAAGTAAACACCTATGGAGAGACTTTTAGGGCTCCCTGCCAAACCACTAAAAGGATTAAGATGTGAGGCCGGACTGCAGACAGTTCAGAGGCAAGTATAAAATATCAGGAATTTAAACAAATGCCTCCCAGTGAATTCCTGGGTTCCTCCCTTCAGATGGAGTGCAGCATATTTCAAAACTTTTAAGTCTGACCACTATTGGAAACAAGATTAAAAAAAACAAAAATGAAAAAGTTACTTATTTCAGCTGACACATCGGCCTTGAATGTGAGCTTACTCGCTCGTTAAACAGTGCCATAAAATGATTCAGTTCCCTTGGTTACAGGCTAATTATCTCATTTTTTGAGTACAACATAAAAATGCTCCTCTCCTATGTCAGGCGTACACCGTAGCCTATTTTCCCTGTAGTGCAGAGGCATGTATGGCTGTCAGCTAGATTGGCTGGGAGGCAGTCAATGAGTCTGCCTTGCTCACGCGGTTTCCTCTAGGTTCTGGTCTAAAATTAGGTGTCCTGCCTGAAGGACACTGCATGATGGTGGTCTTCTGGACACTGGCAGAAAATGCACAGGGCTGTATGTGTTTTATGCCTCGAGTGGGCTGTCAAAGGTTAAAGGTAAAACAGAGGCTATTTCATTGAAGTGATATCTGATTTCCACTGAAAGCCCCCCCCCAAACACTCAGGCAAAAATGGAATATAGACAAAGTACTTTGCAATAACTGCTAACATATCAATTCCTTTTCAAATGCATTTATAGCATCCCTTCTCTCTAAACCCTCTCATCCTGTCTAAAGTACTCCAGAATGAGGCCTTTGTGAAAGTGTAACAACACAGACAGTCCCTTCCTGTCCTCTGGCTGGGGGAGACTACACCAGGACATCAAGATAAGACTGCTGTTAAAAGATAACAAGATGGATAATCCCCCCCCCCCTTTCACAGGCTGTGAAACAGGCTTGAGATGACTCAAGGCTGGAGTCTCTTCTTCACTCAGATGTTCTTGAAGGCAGGTGTAGTGAATGCACCTGAGTGTTGAGCCTTGTAGGAAGCTGCAGGCAAAGGCTGTCAGTTGTTGTTACAGCTTAACCAAGACCGCTGGGTTTATTCATGCCTCCAGTTCACACTCCCCGCTTAGACATGAGGGGAGAGCGCAAAAACAACCATTCTGGTCTATATACGGCGCGTTAAATGACAAGATGAGATTGGGAATGTTAAAAATAACTCCACTGCACTAGTTCAGCTATCCTGCACAAAGAGGCAATCCTGCAGTTTCAGTCATGCCATAGTATGATGGTATTTATTCTCCATGTTGTGTTCTTTAATGAAATGAGGCTCGTCAGGCTCGTAAAGAGGAGCGGAGTCTGGACAGCAGAAAGAAACGCAGTAAGCACATTAAAGACACAGAGCTCAGACTCAAAGGGGATTCAAGATTCGGGGAGTTGCGTTGTGAGCTGTTATTTTGACCCCGATAGTCTTCCTAGGCTAATTACATTCTTCTTAGCAACCCAAACATCTTTAAAAAAAAAAGCACAAGTATACATCAACATATATGTTACTACCACATTAAATTGGACTCCAGAGCATGAAATTGCTTTTTGAATCAAAGAGCAGCCGCTGTGTGTTTTGTATATAAAATACAGCAAAGTAAAGCTGCTACTGGGATTCAGCGAGGCGCTCAACCAACCCAATTAAAAGCAACCGCACGTACAATCTTTTCTCGTCCGTTTCGTTTTCTGATGAAGACGGCAACAAAAAACAAATTAACGTGAGCTTTTTGTCGACAAGGGTTGCATTACGGTGTTTGTAATATGATGTAATATTTCCTCGGTGAGAGTTAAATGAGAGAACACTAACTAAGTCATTAAAGTTGTAATTCCTAATATTTCTGTCCTGGTTAATTTGGCGACACCCGTTGTTACCATGGTAACAGCAAGTGTGGTTTAATACTATAGCACCGCTGTGGTGTGAAGCAGTGGGGCTGACAATGAGATCACATTGAGTGGAGATTAAATGCTGCATCCTTTTCCTGTGAGTCCCTCTTGCTTACTTAGGCAATCTGAACTCCACCACCCGCTACCAACAAGACTAGGGCTGTATTTGAAACGGCCTACTATACTGGTAGGACGTTCTGATTTGGCCTAAATAAAATGTAGACCATATAGTATTATGTAGCATGTAGACGCAGACCATAATTAGAATCAAAAATGGGGTTTGATTTCATGAATATTATAATGAAATTGTTTAATATTGCCATGTGAAGGTTGAAACAGTCACCATTTTCTTTGGAAGTTGAAACGCTGTCTGTCAGGACACAAGGGCTTTGTTGTCAGTGGAAACATTACATCAGTCAAAGTAAAATATTGCTTTAAGTAATGGCTGAGAGGAGGGACGGCTATGATTAACATCGTACAGCCACTGCACAGTCTGTCTCAAACTGAACCCAGCCATCCTGACAATATTTCAACATATGTGGCAAAAAGTAAAACAAATAACCCGACCCTTTAAGAAGAGTCTGCGAGGTTGGCCGGCTGTTGAGTGTTTAGTGGATGTAGTAGAGTGCTTTTGCCTGAAACCTGCCATACGAGCCAACTCCCTGATGGCTCTACTGACATCTAAAAAGGTTTGACCCCTGTCTAGACTGGCAGCCAAACACTGCTTATAGAGCATCCTGGATCAGGCTGACAGGTCCATAATCTCCGTGAGTGTGACTGAGGCACGGCACAATGATGACTGTTCACCCTGCGCGTTGTGGTTTATAAATATAAGATTTCATGTTGATCCAGGTTAAGAAATGTTCCAGTCCCGATCGAGGAAACACTGCATGACACTGGGCTGGCAAAGACGATTGGACAGTAAGCGTGCTGTGGTGTTGTTTAGTGGTTGCACAGACAGCAGTTGAACGTTTTTTTTTGTCTAACTTGATAAACACATCCCACAGGGTCTTGCATTAATGTCTGTTCAGTTAGATCCAGGTCAAAGGTAAAATTGAAAAAACATTTGTCCACACTTTATCTTACAGCAGATTATCAGGAACTTTTCACGTCCAAACTAAATTCTCTAATGTTTTTGACAAGTTGCTTTAAACCTCTTGGGAACCCCAACAGATTAATGGCTGATTAATAAGAGTTAGAAGTGAAGAGACTTTTTGGTTGATAAAATGCCGGGTGACATTGTAGGCAATCACAGACTCTTTATGTGCCCACAGGTCATTAATCTAAAACTCTGAATGTAGAGTTGTGTTCCAGCTCTAGCTGTCGCTGATAAATCACCCTCTTGCTCTCATTAGATAGATGTCCTGTCACAGCGGGATTAAACATACAGCTGATGTTGCCCTGCTCGTTGTGAAAAGAGTTGGGTGCTGTGAGTGCCAGTGTGACTGGAGATGGGGTGGGAGTTTACTCTTCTTCTTACAATTATCGGCCACCCAGAGACAGCCAGCCAGCCAGCCACGCATTTCGTGTGTGCCCATGAATTATACATAAGCTCCATTAAGACACTTAACAGCGGGTTCCTCTGGAACTTACCAGCAACAACTGCAGCCTGGTAGCCCCTGTGTGCCTGCTTATTAAAACAGCAGCACTTGTGATTAAAGTTGTGCGGTAATGTGCGTTTTGACCATCCTAAAGCAGCCAGTCAAAGAGCTATTTTCAGTTCAACCTCATCTCTCTGGAGGGCGACTGGGCCAGCTGCCGATTTCCTCACATGGCGGCGAGATGCACTATAGTAATTAAATATCTGTTGTGGCTCCCTGACCTTGCTGTGGTTCAGGCGCTGAGCCTTTTCTATAAACCAACTGTAGCAGATGTCCCGGTCATCATACCTATAGATCCACCACCGGACCCAGGAGTAATAACTTCCGTGGCAGGGAAGAAAAGACCATTTTAATGAATGTTAATGGCAAGGAAGGGAGGTGGCAGACAGCCACACTCATTTTGGACACCTGGTTGTAGAACCATAGTAAGTTAATGGAAGCCATCAGAATGTAGTGAATGTCCAAATTAATTCTATAATATGCATTTGCACTTTACTCTTGGACTTCTAACTTTCCTTAACATAAAAACTAACTCACTGGCTGACATTAATAGAACACTGCATCACCCCTTATTCTGAATCCTTACAGACCATTTAAGTTTGAGAATTCAAAGAGATATTCTCATGCAAATATCTATTTTACATGTTCAAGTTACTTCAAGATCACAGGGGTATATATTTTTTTCTGTCTTAGTGGCCTGATTCCCCCATAGGGAAAGGGTTCATCTAATCTAATCTCATGTAATGCTTTTTTTTTTTTTTGCACTTTCTAAGGGAGATTAGGGACTTTTTGTAAAAATGGCACAAGCTTGCACAAGCAGTAGCTTTCCTTTCTTAATAATTTATCTTCCTACAACTGCAAACATATTAATAGCATCTGATAATATCAAACACAGACATTTAGAAAAGTAAAATGTTACTGATTCTACTTTTACTGTATTTTGTTCTTTTACATTCCTCTGTGCTGCTGTGCCAACCTGAGCTCCCCCTAAAAGGGATTTAACAAAAAGGTATATCTGATCTTATCTTATTTATTCACAACAGGGAAATTGTGATGTTTGCTTGATGCCACATAAACAATGCTCAGATGTTATAACAGATATAAGCCTGGGTTAGTATTCAAATCTACATTTAATATTTGACCTGTTTAACAGATTCCCAATTCTAAGGATTTGCATCGCAGTCTTTGGCTTCTGTTTAGCAACAGCTTGATTATAAGGCATGTTACAAGAAATGGGATTTTCTGGGTCTCATTCTGTGTCGCTTTTTGTCAATACTGCTTTAATGCTCCTAACAAGATTCGCCCTGCATCATAAAATTTCACTACACAACCGCTCTAAAATAATTCTAAAATCTATAATACAAGCAGTAGAAATTAATGACAGCAGGCATTATTCATAACAAATACATTTTTTCTATGGGCAGGAGTTATTAGCGTAACTATAATTTGATATGATGATTAAACATCAGACTAAGACAGACAAAGACTGACTTGACTATCAGCACTACAGCGAGCAAAAATCGAGTGGGACTGAATCAGGAAAGAGGCTTGCCACACAGACAACAGTTGTTTGCCTTTTTCACCATACCGCAGTCGACAATGTGTAATGTTTTTCAATGAGATAGAGGTGCTAAAAATGGCTCCTTCAACAGCTGCTTACCCCCCTCCTCCTCCTCCTCCTCCTCCTCCCAAAATTCACCCCACCTTCTGCTTATGTCACTTATTTTCTGAGCCATAATATTTTTCAAGATTAGACACACAATTAACTCTTAGAGACGAGAGTGAGGGCTTACTGCTGGATGACAAAATGTAATCATCTTCCCACAACTCAGCTCTGTGTAAGACAATGCCTGGACATCAGCCGATAATAAAGTGACACGCACAACGCACTATACAACGCTTATCTACAAAATGATGGTTCCACTGAACGTCAAAACTGCCAACAATCGATTTGCCGTCAAAATAAATTGTCAGGTCTGTTTTACATGATAAGGAGATTTTCCCTGTATAGCTTATACTATGAAGCCCAAATCTTTAACATTGCACAAAGGCTAATCTAACAGAGGTCTAAGCGTGTGTAGAGCTGAACTGACACCTACCTAGCAGGCAAGCAGGAGCAGACTACACACCAGCAGCTGCAGATGCTGCACCCTGGGGACCTGCCTGCCACACTGTGTATCCTCACACTGAGATGGGCTAGCTCAGATGCTGTGAGAATATTGTGGAAAACAACCAGAATACATAGTCAGAAAGTGTGGGAAAAACAGGGGAAGGACCAGAAGTAGAGTAATGCTCTACCTGACTTACTGAACACTGGCTGTGGAATATTTTGTCTCCACATATACCCATTCCACACACGAGTTTAAACAGACGATTTGCAATCCAGAAGACACCCACCATTTGAAAACAGTGGCAATTACCATGAAAGAGTGAATGCCAAATTAGGAACTCTAATGCACTTTAAGCATAGCACCCACTTCATTTTTAAAGTTTAATGAATTCCAGTATACTTTTTTTTTTACCAAATAATTCCACAGCATTTTGTAACAAAATCCTCCAAATCTCCTTCACTGCCTTGGTGTGCAGCGTCTTCTCTGCTTCTACGCCTCATCTGCAGAAAAATGGTTTTGTGACAATGTTCATTTGAGATATGAGGTAGGTGAAAATCCTTATTATCATCACAGTGAACAGCTTATTTGTCACAGAGCCCATTATTCCTCATTAGGAGCAGAGGGCATTGTGGGAGCTGCAGAGCCGCGCATCAAGTGGCTACGTGATAAATGTGCTTTGGGGGTGTTTATCGCCGTAACAGGGCGACACAGTGAAGATGACCGATGGACTCAAGAGAGCGGGGAAAATCAGCACTGCAGTGACCTTGTTTTAAACTGATAGGTTACATGGATAGCGGAGGAAATGTCTCTCCCTCAGTGCAATCCCCGCTCAACACGACTTTGAGAATTTCAACAGTCATTCTAAAGATACCGGACATGTACGGTCTACTGTTTACCTCGCATCTACCTCTCACCAGTCCACTGAATGAGATCTGTGTCAGTGTTACCAAGAACTGAGAATGTGTAAAAAAAAAAAAAATCAATCAGTAATTGGTTACATTCTTAAAACAGTTAGAGAAACAAGCCAAAGGGTCTATAGTTCCTCAAGGTTCAATTTATAGGCAGTCAGCAAAAAGTAACATCTGCACATATAATGGGCACAAATTTTAAATAGGCGATGTATAAGTGTTGAAAATATCAAACCTGGCCTGAGAAACCAACTTCATTATGTTGTCTTTAGTGAAGGAGTGTCCCACCCACTCCTGCTCTTCTGTGGTGGTGTCAACCAGGGTTGGAAATTTACTTTTTTTGTCCACCTGCTACTGTGGTGCAAAATCTACCATCCACTTTCTTGTGAAACAAGAACTACAATATTCAAGCAGTAGTTTTTTTTATTTCTTAAGGCCCTCTCCGCTCTCATAGGGGTGTGGAAAATAACAGATTTTTTTAGACGCATCACGATGACTGTGAAAGCAGCGGAGCAGAGGAAAACAAAATGTACAGTGCAGGTCACAGTGTGTTCGTTTATTAAAGTCTGTCTGTTGTTTTCCGACTGGAAAAGTGAAGGCAGTTAGCTCTAGCTAGCGTGTCCTCTTCAGACTGCGGTCTGGAAGCTGAGCGGGACATTTTCTGGCTGCTTGTTCACGTTCATTTGTTGTCATTCATCCACATATCGAGCACGCAAATGAACGAAATGCTGTTTCTCAAGGCCCATGGTGCTCTATACAAGATTACAATAATCAACTTACAAGACACAAACATGTAACTACACTATACGAGACAAAAAACACAAAAAAGGAACATATTAAGGTGGAGTGAATGTGGTTTGGTCGGAGCATTGTAGTTCAACCCCATCTGACTGCTATAGTAATAACAGCAGCAGCAGAGGTCAGTAATAACAGTAATACATCTTTATCCTATTCGATTTATAATCGCATCGTAGCCTCAGAACCGTAATGAGGTGCCTAAAAGTTCCCACCCTTGAGGTGATGCATCAAGATATCGAATTAAACCGTGACACCAGAATATACACACCCCTACTCTCTCATACACACACGAACCGTGAACGTTGAACGGAAGTTCACTCCACCAGTGGACACATTTCTACCACCACACGGTATATAACGTCAAATTGCCAAAACCTTTAGGACGACTTAACTTAAACATTGCTTTCCAGACTTTTCATAACAAAAGCGTTTTACACATCTTACACTGAAGTGTTATTTAATATTAAAATAAATAATCATGCACCAGCAACTTTGGCCAAAAATCTTTAAAATTAACAGAAATTCCTGAACTGTGTAAACTCTTTAAATGCTGCAACAGGAAGTCCAGTATAAAACAATACAACTGCAAATGAGAACAAAACGTAAACATTAAATCACAATTAAAGTTACAAACCAGAGCAAACAAACTTTAAAATCACACAAGTCACACAAGTCATATATACAATATAAGTAACATTGAGATGGCAGTACATTTAGTCCAAGTACGCCTGAAGGTCTTCCTTAGCGTCACTGTGTTGATACCCTCACAACAGGTTTACGCAGGAATCCGGTGGACCATGATGTGGTCACAAAACGCTCTGTTATGATTGCATTATTTGTGTGTATACTACTTTTATTTACCCAGTAGGTTAAGCAAATTCAAACGTCACTATTCAAAAATGTGTGTTCATTTCCAACCCTGGTGCTGACCTATGTTAGTGGGGGAATCGGTTGGCAGGGGGAAAAAAAACGCTGGTTCTTCTTCGACTGATCCCGAGTTGCAGCACTGCTGGATAATCAGGAAAATACAAAAGAGGAGTGTTCTGTCTTAACCCTAACTAAAAAAATAATGTTTTTGAACATATGAATTGTGGAGAATAATTAATGTGAGTTTTTTTAGGAGCCAGATTTGTGGTTATTTAAATCTCAAAGTTTCCTAAGCCCCACTTACTGTTGCTTTGAAAGCTTTCCATTCTCGCATGGCGCATAAAGCTTTAGTTTACAATGATAACAGTGGGACATTTACTACTCAAAATTTGTTAGTAATTTCTGAAACAGAGCTGTGCTTACTGACTGAGGCAGACAAATGATGGCTCCTCATTTATAGCCACAGACTGCCAGTTTTGCTGCCTGAATTAGCTAGCTAGTTTATTAAGCTAATGTTAACAGAGTTAGTAGAAAAGGCTTTTTAATGTGTCTGGCAGATATGTTTTAAAATGAGAACCCATTCAACCCTAAACTGTGATAGCATCCAGGACTGGCTTCCACAAAGTGGGGAACTATTACACGGTGAATGTGCTACTTGTGTAACCCAACCTGCAACCCCCCACAAATACTGCAGTTAATTAATGATCTGCTCCTTGGCCCTGGTCCTGCTTGGTTACTACTGTAAATAGTAACGTTAGGGTAGTTAGCCAGGCATGCTAACGTTTGCAGCTTACGGTGTGTTGTCGTGATGTTGTTTGCTCTTGCTTTTCTCCGTTTGCACATCATTGTAAATTGATTACCTTAGGTTTCTGACAGTTACCCAGACAAAACAAGCAAACTAACCAAGCATGCAAGCTGACCAATATATCGTGGTCCCTGTGGTGCAACATACACACTAAAGCATGACCTTTGTGAACAGCCACTAATTTGTGCCATTAGGTCAACACTGCTCCAGAGCTTGTCTTATTAGACAATAATCATTTGCGAGCCTCTGGGGAGCCTGGTGCTGTCTCTAGGTCTCTGAATACTGTGTGCCAAAGTGTTAGAGAAGTTAGAAGACACGCAAACTTGAAATATCTGTCAATGTAACATTGACTTTATGACCAAGGGGTTCAAGTATAATCTTGCCAATATATCTTACCACAAGAATGCTTTGGCAGCAGCCCAGAAGGCAGTTTACCCCCTACCTGAGAAAAAAGGAACGAGCTCTGAATACAGAGTGGCCGCACAGCCATTAACAGGACTCAGAAACAAGCACCGCCATTAATCATTTTCACTGATTCTCTAGCAGGCAGCGATTTGTCCATTCAGTAATTCAGATATGAAATGGAGGGGGAAAGGCGGTAGGGTAATGTGGCGAGGTAAAGGCGGGATCAGCGTTTCACACTCCCATATAGGTGAACAGCAGTTGGCACAGGGCTTGTACTGCGCTGGCACGTTAAAATATTAACGTCTGGGGCTATGAATATTCATGCCCAGTTGTCCCCATCATCAGATTGTGGAGGACAAAGCAGTGACCCTAGACTGTAATCCGATTCTACATGTTCCTGCTTCATTTCCAAGGACAGGGGCTCCCGGCGGAGAGGGCGGCTGCTTGGTTGGAGGTGAAGCTGTGGCCGCAACATGTTTCAGCCAACAGGAGGCTAGTAGTGGCATTGGACTGCTGGGTCATGACAAGTGAATGTGACCCCAAGTCATTACTGTCTGTGCTGTGGGTTGTATTCATTTCTTCCCCGGCGCCTCATCACCTCATCAGTACACACCCACACACACACAGCTGCTCCCCTAACAGGAGTTGTATGAAGATATTCAGTACATCTGTTATCTGCAAAAGCTGTTGTGCAAAATAACTGGGATTATTTCCAGCTGCAAAAGGGGACCTAATGCATACATGCAAGTGTGGGGGGGGAAGGGAGTTTTCTAGAGCAACCGGAGCACGCACACACGTACACTCCCTAGACCTGCGTGTCTGTTTTCAAAAGGTAACTAAGCAACCAGTTCCTGGTGCCTTTGCTTGTAGCCTTATCAGGTAACTCTGTTCTGCGCATGCTCCCAGGTTCCCCAGGTTTCTGTTTATACTACGTCAGTGGTTTCACTCTTGACCCAAACAAATGGGAGTGGATGGGTGCGGAGAGAGCACCAAGTCCTGCAGCACTGCAGCAGGTGAAGATAACCTTTCAGGTCCTATGCAAGGGACTCAGACATGAACAGGAGTGCATACTGCTTAATTGAAATCAAGAGGCATCTATGTGTTATGAGTGACAACCACGTACTGTTTCTTGGACAAGTTCTTTGATGACAGATGTACGAAACAGATTAGTTGGCGCGGGGCTCGTTGGAGCAGTGAGCATATTGCCTTATTTCTAAAACGGCTCCACACTTCTTTTTTTTATTCAAATAAACTTGTTGAAAATATTCTAAGCAGACCTACAGTCATGTGTCAACCTTTGTATGGAGCAGTCTTAAGAGTGTGTGTGTGTGTGTGCGTGTGTGTAACAGCATCAGACGTCATTGTTAAGAGCCCACAGCGGTTGGTCTCTGATAACACTGTCATATCAAACTGTCAATTGCTCAGCACAAGGGTATAATTAAGTTGACTTTTAACAAAAAAAGACTACCATCAAGTACATTTTTACTTTAATCCTTATTTCAAGCATTAAAGACTTGTGTACTGGGACAACAATCAGTTAACAGCCTTTATTGACACAAAACAAATATTAGATTGTTTATGTAATGATGACACCTCATGTGATTTCATGATAACTTGGAAAAACATCCTGCTAACTGATAGCCTGACTCAAGCACAAGGTTGAACAAATACTGTCGCAGAGTCTCAATCCTCAACACTGACTGCAATTTCAAGGACTGCAGATCTCCCTCTCACAATTTTTATTTCTTTTGTCAACACTTTATGTTCCATGCTGTGCCTCGTGGACAAATGGAGCAAAGAAATGGAGCAGAAAGACACTACTTGTTATTTTCCCATTTAAGAGAGGTTGGCGCATCATTGTGTATTTCTAAACCACGTTCAAAGAAAGCTACAGGTCTGGCAGAGACTGTTCTTGTCTGCTGAAGTGGAACAGCGTCCAAATGACGAGGCCATGATGCCATTAAGATGGTAATGAGCCCAAACTAGTGGACACAACAATGTGTCACGAGACAAAAGAAGGCTAAACAACACACTATGTAAACCTTATATTACAGTGTCCCAGCTTTTACATGGAGAGAATCGATGGATGATCCCAAACAAAGCACTTCTTCATTCGGTCTCTCACTAATCAGCATACTGGAATGCCATTGCCCTGACCATGGCTCTGCGGCTTCCCATCAAAATCTCAGAAATTATTTCAATAACTGCCACAGTATGTCACTGACTGAAGCCAAAAGACGATCCTGCAGCAGAAGTTTCACGTTATTGTTTGGAGTGGGAGGAGTGATCTGCAAGTTTCAGTCTAAATTCCAAAGCATTTAAAAGCCACCACACCCACACACATATAATTAAATAATGCATTTGCGACAATTAACAAAGCAGGATGTATTATTTTATAGTTTTGATGAATAAATGATTTGTGTTACTAGGGTTTCTACAAGTAATGCCCTGCCAATTGCATTATTGACTGACACTTTGAATGAAAAAGCTACAAAAAAAGGAAATGAGTGGTGCCAAAACTGGAGTTAAATTACATATCTTTACGCCATGTCCTTTAATGAGGTCCCGGCCAGCCAAATGAAGAACATCTAAATTTCACCTTTAAATCGTTGACTAAGAGAAAGGTTTCAAATTAAATATTCTGATCAAAGGTTTCACAGAATTATCATCTACCGATCTACTACAAAAACCCTCTTAGGTGAGGGTCACCAGGACTAAACTTTATGACAAACAGAAAAGGCAGTACTTCGAAGTCCTTTAGCCACAGGTTTAACATCGAGCTATTGTGTTAACCACCACACGATAAGCCAAAACCCCGTCACACAGAAATACCCACAGGAGACGTCGCCACAAATCATCCCATTTCTGTGGGACAAACATTTCAATAACCATTCATTCAGAGTCTAGAAATTCAAGACAGTCACGTAGTGGTGTGGTTTACATGATGTAAAATGTAAACCAACCCCACTGTCCCCTTATTATTGGGGTTACTGCATGGAATGACGTTAGCAAACTTTGATTTACTATCTGTTGGCCTTTCCTTTTCATTCTTTTTCTGTCATGTCCGCGTCTGAAAAAAAACCCTACAGTGGTAAACAGTTATTATTTTACAAATAACCTACTTGTAAGTATCTAAATGTATATTCAGTTTAGCCGCCCGGACGCTTGTTCTGGTGTGCGACCTAACTGAACTGACCTGAGGTCGGAGTTAGTCTCTGTTGGACAATTTCCTTTAAGTGAATTCAGATGTGGTTTGGTCAGCCACTGAGCAAATTAAATGTTAATCATTCTAACTTTAGGTAATGAAAACATAACATAAAGTTATCAGTATTTTTAACTAGTCGGAAAAGGCACGTTTCCATGTTAACGCCAGAGGCTAACGTCATAGCACACGGCTGACCACAGACGGTGTCCGCTACCGTCTGAGTGGAAAACCCATTAGAATCAAAGTAGCCCAGCGGCAGCTGGTGTCTAAAACTTACCAGCAAAGAGGCTCAACAGAACACAGCAGAACCGGGCTGTCGAATGATCCATTCCTGTTCCAGTTATTCCACGACTTCTCCTGTGAAACTTGGTCGGAGAACTTATGCTGAATTCGAGAGAAAAGCGGCAGCCCAGCTCGACCGAAGCATCCAAACTTCACTCCTCCTCCTCCTCCTCCCTGCCTCTCTCTGCAGGTGCACAGCGGAGCGCGCCGCAGGGTGTCACGTGACAGACGGCTTTCCCAAACAAGAACCAGTATTGCCCTCTGTCGGTATGAACAAGGACTTTCCC
Source organism: Lepomis macrochirus (assembly GCA_024633595.2). Classification (NCBI taxonomy): domain Eukaryota; kingdom Metazoa; phylum Chordata; class Actinopteri; order Centrarchiformes; family Centrarchidae; genus Lepomis; species Lepomis macrochirus. Next base: position 27,274,562 of record JALXJV020000021.1, read on the forward strand.
CGGTGATTATTGATGGAAGAAAGGTGCCCGTTTTGTCCCGCGTGGTACCCCATGTGCGTCTAGCCCAGGTTGAGGAAGCAAACAATTTGTGTAACTTCCTGAGCGGCCTTCCCTACCACCTACAGGAGAAACAGCACAGTCACATGTCCCTCAAGACCCGAGCAACCACAGATGTTACGGCATCTAACCGAGGCTTATTATGTGTTCTATTTTCAAGAGCATGAGGGGTGATGTAGTGCCATAATTCAAAATGGTTCAGTTGTTAATATTAATTTTTAGATTTTGTTTTACAATTCATGTTTATTATCCTTTAACCAATTAGTTTGAAAATGAATGGCAAATGTCTATTTCCAAAAGCATGCACATATGTCCAGCTCACATATTATCCGGTGGTGCTTGTGGTGGTCTGATGAGACATTTAGATGAATGCGCAATACTGACAAACAGGGATTGGTGGTTAATTTGGCAGCATTGTCAGTCAAGCATGCATAGTTCATCTTGCCCATACATGTTGGAATCGTGGTTGGAATACAAATGTTTGCCCCCCACTTATTTGTTAAATAAAAAATATTTCAGCACTGTGGATGATAAAGCAGCTTCCTTGTGTAGCAGTTATAATCTTTCAAGTTTTCCTTTAGCCGTTAGTCATGACGTCTATTGTAATGATGCGTCCTTGAGGGGAAGACTGAATCCCCCCAAAGGGACCAACCATAGATGACAATATAGCTCCAATTTGTCTGGAGGGGTGACATCCACAGAACGTATCGCAACATTAGTTAACTAATGATTGCATTTTAGGGTTCTATGAACACTTCACGGTCTGGCCACTGTGAGACAGGGCCCCCAAAATGATCCTGCTTAAGGTGCCCAGGTGTGCAAAGTTGGCCCTACATGAATATAGTTCAACACTTTTTTTGGACAAGATTTCTACAACATAAAACATTGGATGTGAATGAAATTTCATTGGCGGTACTCAAATATTTAAAGATTATACATACTTTAAAACACATAATCCAGTGAGTTAGACACACCATATAATTGCAATATCCCCAGTCTGATTCCAGCCAGGGACCTTTGCTGCATGTCATACTCGTTTCTCCTCTCTACACTGTAAGCTAGCAAATAAAGGTAAATGCCAAATTTAAAATAATTTAAATTAGACAGCAAAACAAACACTTGGAGGAACCTTTAGTAAACACCAAAAGACCCAACAAAGTATCATGATGCTTGGAAATCGTGTTTAATAAAACTCTATAAATTTGAGCCCATACAATAGCAATTATACACTATGAATAAATAAAACATGTTATCACAAAGGACAGTAGGTGGCATACATGAACATCTCCCATTGTAAAAATATAGTACTTCAAGACAGCATGTGTAGTCTTCCAATGTCAACATCTAATCCAATACAAGTGCTTTAAACTATAACAAATGGTCTAAAGTGCAAAAAAGACTTTGTCGAAAACAATCGATATACAAGCTATAAAAATTCATGTTTAAAAAAAACATTGGTCAGTCATCTTAAAGTTGTTGTCCAGTGTGAACAATAAGCACCATGATTTCTAACTGTGACAATGTGCTAGGTTTTGGTTTGTGTCCCAGTATCCAGGCCCTCCTCTGTAGCCAGGGGGGACCCACAGATTATGCCTTAAGGTGTGGGGGGCTCCGCTGTGAGGCCTGAAGCTGTAGTGACTCCGTGGAAGGATGTGACATTTCCCTGGTACCTTCTTAGGATGCCACGAAGGAGCAGATGGATTCATCGCCTTAAAAACAAACAACAGGAAACAAATCAATAGAAGCTGCCATCAACCGCAACACAAACTATCCGATCCCATGAGCCCATGAAGCGTTTGAGTCCCAAATATGGGAACAAACAAATCACACGACAAAAGAACTTCTTCTGAGCACAATATTGAAGCATAGCTACTTTACAGTTCACTAAAACATGGTCATTTGCCAATCTGTTCCCGACCTGCACAAAGACTTGCAATACCTGGTGAGCACAGTGGCTGCTGGGGACAGTGAGAGGGGAAGTGCGGATGCTCTCCTCATCGGAGGAAGAACCTGAGTGGTAGTCTGACGTCACCCTTTCCAAAGCACTGGTCACCTTCTTTGCAACATCTTTGTCCTCCTCATTATCGTTAGAGAAACTGGCCACTGAGAAGCAAGGGTTTTGCTCTCCATATCTAATAATGGGAATAGAGGGGGGAAAAAAACACAATAAAAATTGTTTAGGAGGATAAAGATACATATCAGGATATCTGTTTTATACAGAGCATTTCTCAAATAGATGGGTTATTAAATTACTTTAGATTTTTCTTGTGCCACCAATATGAGTACATAAGAAATATATAAGTACAGGGCCAGAGAAGCACATAAGAAAATCCAGAAATCACAAATAATATAACCACAGGTGGTATTCTGTCCATTTCTAAGCCAAATGGGCATCAATGGCTGCAGGTTAATTTTACTGACCCATGCGGCCTGTAAAATTTTAACCATTACTCAACAATTTACCAGTTAGCTTTCCTAACTTTTTGTTTGTTTCAGCTATTCACACCAAATATACTGAAAGTCTCACCTGCAACAGACCTCCCCAGGGTCCACCCACAATGTGAGTTCACGGGGAAGTCCCAGGTCACTGTACTGAACCCCGCTCTCCCGACAGGCCCGAAGGAGATCTGGATCCTGCCTGTGGAACCTGTTCACTCGGATGCACCTGCAGCACACACAAAGCCAATTTCAGTCTCAACTCCCTCTGTACACATCAGTGGAAAGACATTTATAAAAACAAAAAAGTTGTGTTGGATTATAAATGCTATGAAAGATGTACAGTTCCACTTCAGGTCCTCCCAGAGCATCCTTTACTAATAGCAGTTAGTAAAAATATCAAGAGACAGAGCAGCACCTGTATGCCTGTCCTCTGCTGGGGTTTTCAGGGTACCAGTGCCCCTTGAACTTCTCCTGCAGTGCAACAGCCAGCCTCTCTACAAACACCTCGACCTTGTGCGATTCCAATTTCTCGGCCCTTTTCACGAGCCTCTTCAGGAAGAACACCACGGCTGCAATTTCTCTCTTCATATTTCATCTGCGTTTCATTACGATCGGACAGCCTCTGTAAGTAAATCGACTTCAGTTAGATGAGCAGCAATTCAATCACAGCCGAGACCAAGCGCCTGTGACGCTGAAAAGTGTCATGAGCATATCTATGGTAAGATGATGGTTGAGCAAAGTGTCACACCCTGAACACTGCTTTGTGAGGCCAGAATTAGGCGCTCACAAACATATCTTGTGACACTCCAAGTGGCACCATTTTCCTTTTCTGGAATAAACATCTTCGTGCCGTTGATCATTAATAGGGCCGCCATTGTCTTACACATTACTAAGGCCTCTCGCTTTGTTTTGGTTCCATCTGTTGTCTTCAGTTAACGGTCTGGCGATTATAATGTCCCAGAAACGCGGGCTGTGCCGCACGAGTTCCGGTTACCCACGCATCACCACACTACACAACAAGGGCTACTGTTGTAGTCAGTGTGCTAAGTTAGCTAGTTAGCCTAACGTTACGAACCATTGTACTGTTACCCAAATCGTGCCGAAATGCATTTGAAATTTACGTCTAATCTCATACGAGTAACGTTAATGTTATTCCCTTAAACTAATAATACGCTTTTAGTATTAGCTCCACTGCTAATGCGCTAAGGTAAAGCTAACAGCCTCATGTTGCTAACTAACACAGCAACTGTCATATAACGTAAACTTCGGTGAGGCAAAAGTCAGAAAAGGCTACACTAAATTGTGATATATTGATATACCATACTAATCATATGAAGACACACCTAACTAATATAGTGAGACACGAGGGTATAAACAGCTTGACTTACCTTTCCTATTGCCCCCCCCCAGAGTGTGGGCAAAAGATGAATGGTAAGTGAAGTTGCCCAACAGAAGAACCCTTGAGGTTCGGTTATTAACCCCGCCCTTTACAACACAGCTCCCGCCCAAACGTTATTCTCATTAATTCTAAACAAACCAATCCAGCGCATTGATTGGTCGAGCATACGCTCGTCATTGAGTGAGTCATACCAACGGTGCTCATCCCAGGGCCCTCTGACTCATCCTATGCCCTCATCGCATCAGGCATGTCTTATGACGTGGTTGCACAACATTGAATCAGTTTACATTGAACCGTCTATTTTTGACAAACCTTGAGGATATCTCTGTAAAAGTTCATATGAATGGAATTAGCTCCAGAAGAGTCTGTCGTGGCTTCTGGAATCTGCTAAAGAAATTACTTGAAAATTAATTACTTATAATAGAAACAGACAAATAGCCTAATAGGAAAGTCTGGGACACAGAGCATGTATTGTGAATAAATACAGCCTAGATATTATTGGGACGTAATGAAATTTGAAATTAGGAACGTGGCAAAGTAGAAAAAAAATATTATTGGGGAATTATTAATCTTACATCAATAGAAAACTGAGGTGTGTCTAATCAGGATTTACTTTAACAGCACTGCAAAAATTAGATAGCATATATGAAGAAAGGGCCAGAGGAGCATTTATAAGGTTAAGACATAATAAATAATAAATGCATTGAGTTTGTATGTAGAGTGTAATCTACATATATGTAGCTTAATGATAAATATTGGTCCAAATAACAACACATTAGAATTATCTTTTTACGTAGCCCAGTTCTATGGCCTCAGTTCTCAAAAACTATATTTATCGGTTAATAAAGAACCTAATATAGAACATTGTCAGGGAAATTACAGCACAATGTCAGGGAAGTTGACAAGGAATTAATGGAGACATGGGATAATGAGTTAAACATGTCTGGAAATAATTGATTGTTTAAGAAACCTTAAAGATGACAAATCACTAGGTAATGACAGCTTAACAGGGCAGTTTTATAAAATAGAGCGAGCTCCTTTTTTTGCTTGCCATGTGTCAAGAATCATGTGAAACTGGTAAATTCCCAGCTCAGCGAAGCTATCTCATGGAAATTTAACAAAATATTTAACATAAATAGGCAATGAAAATATAATACATATAAGATAATTTCATAAATTCAAAAGACCTAAATCAAAGTCAGTATGCTATTGTTTTCAATGCTGTGGAACTAATATATTGAAAGAGAAGTGCTCTGCCTAAGATATTAGAAGCACACTTAGTTATGTTACTGTTAGAGCTAGATATTTTTGGTCACATTAGGAGAAAGTATGGAAAAGTATGAAATAAACAGTGTCTTATAATACATAGCATTATATTTTAGTCAAGATAAGAAAATTTCATATTAATAAGAAAGAAATGGCCAGGAAACCAATCTCTCCTGCACTTTATTAATGAATTCCAAGCATCTTATATATAAACATGTGTCCATGTTTGAAAGCTTATAAACACCTTCTGTCCACAAGGGGGCCCCCAACCTCCATCTACCACACTAAGCAACAGGCACAGTCTTAATTGATGTGCTGTCCATGTATCACCCCAAGAAGTCAACAATTGGTTTGGAATAAGGTGAAATGCTGGTGAACTTAGCACTTGACCAACGTGTGCTGTCATTTTTTTGTGTTGCCTAATCAGCCATTCACAAGTTAACTTACAAAAGACATGCTTATATGTGTTAAGCTCGGTCATCCGTCACCACACACACATACACAAACACTGATGACCACCGACTGACCAACATTACTTATCCCTGCAGCACTGGCCACAATCGGAAAAATACAAACGTCTCACAGTGTGTAGTAAAAAATAATTTCAGTTTATTGAAATATTTTACAAAAAAAAAAATACAAACTGCCAATTAAGCACAAATCACACAGCATGTGTAAGGTCCATGAACACACGCAATAAATAGAATGTAAAATATCACACAACACAAATGCAGCCTTGTTCAACATTAGAAAACAAATGAACGAAGAGTCAAGTCTGAAAGGAAGGAGGCAGAAGTGTAACATGTATGCTTACATCTCCAGTAACTGATAATGAGACCACCAACAATGGACAACCAAAACCAGGCAGCCTGAATTTTTTGCTGAGCAGAGGCATGTTTCCACAGTATACAGAAATACACTGCATTCATAATTAAAAACACAAATTAAAAACATACAACTGAAGATTGAATGACTAAAATAAAAACGGACCAGTAATGAGTCCTCTCAAGCACACTGATTACAGTTATCCAAATAAAACCAAGATAAAAGTTTAGAATGGAGCTCAAACCTTTAACTTTAGACCCTGAAAGGGGTCAAACACATTTAATCTCTTACAAAGAGAGAGCTAAAGAGACACATTGACAATGCTGAGTTTTCCAAAACATCAATCTGATCATGACCTTCTTTCCCCAGCTTATCATACTTGAGTAGCTGTGACCCCCCTCTGAGGAAAGCTCAGACTACAAATATTCTTTGAGCTATTTTCTACATAATAAGGCTTCTGATTTATTTTTCTCTTTCTTGCATAGGGTTCCTGAATAATAAACTAACCAAAGCTGCAGGCTTCAAACTCTTGTTACAATCCCCCACGTCCTTCTCTGCCTCTTATTGTTCAAAAATCAGGGACCTCCAGAGGCACAGTAGACTAAACTATCTTGTTTGTATTGCTATGGCATCAACTTAGCTTTCATGCATCAATACAGTAGAAAGGGCAACAACAGTTAATGCTGCACACAAACAAACAATGAAAAAGATAAATAAAACAAATCATAAAACATACACCGTGTGTACTTGAGAACTAATCCTTTCCACATCAACACCTTTAGAGTAAAAATCTGCGGTTCAATATTGCAGAAACTGAACCAAACACAGAAGTAAATCATTAAGCCACGTAGATTTTAAATCAGTTTGGTATTGCATCTTCCTCCTTCAACTGACTCTAGGTCTGCTTGGAGTTCACAAGTGAAACAGAACAAATACACACTTTGGTTTGGCAGCTACATTTCTTTTTCGATAGTTTAACTTCTCCTCTTCCGATTGTGCTCATTCAGTGCACAGCCATACATGCGACAAACAGCTCTGTACTAAATATCAAGTGAATCTCTCCAGCAATAGTGACTATAAAACCAAAAACTGAACATAAAGCAAAATACCTATCACTATTAACTGATAGTTATTAACTGATATTTCCACTTGCTACTTACCAACTAGCTGTTAAAAAGTTCGTGGACACTCCTCTAATAGTCGTCAACCCCGCAAACACACACCTGCACAGCTAGTTCAGCCTTGTTAACTTTAACACTCTGATTTGTCTTTGCTTTAGGGCACTTTTGGGTGTTGTCTTGCACTTGCTCATGCCATGTTCCAGATCAGACCCAATCTTATTTCTAATATGTAAAAGTTTTTGGTCCCAATTTTCAGTCTTTAATGCAGTGATCAAACACTACTGCTGGCAATGCCTAACGATAGGAGTACGATAAGACATCGTCCAGCTATTCTGCATCAAGTATTCAACCAAACCACGTTATAATATACTGTAACTCACCACCTTCTACAGAGTCATCAGATAAAATATGGAAGAGTATTAAGCAGTGCAAAAACCCATATTTGAATAACCACGCTCTAAGCTAAAACTTAGAGAACGTATCTACAGAAAATAAAGACAATGAAAACTGAAATATTTAACAGCAAACTAAACAAATATAAAATAAAACACACAGCAATCACTTATGTAAAATTATGCAGACACACTGCTTTTCAGACTGTATTAAGGTAAATCTTAAAAGATAATGTCTTCGTCGTGTCCCTGGGCCAGGAACCTCAGGAGCACCGTTCCGTCTGGTATTAACATGCATCCTGTGTACATGAGTTGGGTGGAATTCAGGTCACATGCCAGACCAGCAATGTTTTAAACCACAAACCACCATTAATCCTTGCATCATCACTGCAACCACGAGAACACAGGCCGTGTCAACCAAGCCCTTAATGCTGCTCTAATGCAAATGTCACAACTCAACGTCACCGTAGTGTCGTAAAAGTCACTCAGTATACATGAAGGCCTTTCAGCCTTGCCGCAGCCAGCATGTTAAAGTGTTTATCAGCTTCCTCCTGGCAGTGGAGACAGAAGTCACCTCACTCCACGGGGCCGCTGCTGCTGCTGGCCTTGACCCCGGCCCTGCTAATGTGCAGCCACGGCAGTTTGGCACAGTTCTTAAAGAGCTGCTCAATGGCGATGTGGCGCACGTGCAGCTCCGACGCCAACGAGTCTTTTTCCTGCACGGCCACAGTCAGCTCCTCGAAGACCTCTGTGGAGGGAGAGAGACAGACAGAGAAAGTGGACATCAGCGGTTTGGATTCACACACAAGGTCAACTTATAGACAAACAGCTGGAAAAGCAAACAGGATAAAGAAAATCGATAATACAGATTACTGAAGGAGCAAAGAGCAAAGACAACAGGAGAGAAAATGCATCTGCAGCTGAGCTTATTTATTTAGGTTCATAGGAAACATTTACAATATAATAGTTCTGTATATCATAAACATCTCAGGCATGTGTTCTCCTCCCAAATAACTAAAACTAAACTAACTACATAACCAAACGATGAGCAATACCATCACCAGTAGTGATGTAATAAAAATATGTGGAAGTGACTGCTCCTGAGGGGCGAATAAGAATGTGTAAGGTCAAGCAGCCACCAGACTTCACTTCACCAGAGGGCACCTTACATCAGCTCAAGCCATGCCCCTTCTGACACTGGCCAGGATAACAATTTGTCTCATTTGTTCCCTCGCAACAGAAGAGTGAAGCTGAAATTATCAAAAACATTTGACCGGAGTGTCAATTAAAAGTGTGCCAAAACTCCCTCAACGATGTTTCATAACGACCCTGCTACAACAGCTGATGTCCTGCTAGACTCTAGCGGGTACTTGACCTTGCTAAGGGGAAAAGAAAACACTTGTCTGTAATGAGATGTGTATAGCTTAGCTGTTACTGTGTGTGGCACACAATAGGTCTTACTGATGAAGAATGACCACACAGGCGGGGTATGCATGAGCGAGCACTACACAGTGCCCAGTTCAACACAGCTGGTCACATGGAGGGTGATGATGTGTTGACTGGAGAAGCCTTCCAGTCTATATCAGCCCCTGCTTCACTGAGTCTTATGTTCTGTATCTGCGAGCTCAAACCTCTTTGTGATCTTAAAGTATATTTCACTCATGCTGCTTATCCCTGAGGGCACCAAGGATCTAATGTGGGGCTTTATTAGATATGAGCATTACACATTGAAGATGACAAAACATGTTCAGTTTAAACGATTGATGATTCGAAAGGTTATCAGCTTTATATCAAAGTTGTGTTCAATTTGCTGTACTGCGCAACTTAACACAAAATGCCAGTAAAAAATTACACTTACTTTGTATCTGCATCAATAGCTGGGCGTTCAGCTGATGGAGTTCGTCCACACTCATTTGAGTCACTAAAAGAAAAACAGCTTTGATTAGAGAGGATCACGCTGAATGTACGTCTGTCTAGTGGAAACATTTCCAAAGCGGAGCGACACAATTTTTTTTTTCTGCCATTAACACGTATTTTGTTTTTTTTTTTTAGTATGATGATGTCGTGATTGTATAATAATGACTTTATCTGCATCTAAGCAGCTTGGTAATGACATATATTGTGAGCCGGGATCAAATTTCATACTCGTTCTGTTTATCTGGCAACAGAAAAATAAAAATATTGTTAATAACTGGGCACTGATCAGGCTTCTCCAGTCCCGATTCTGACACCCATACCTGTACCTGGGCTTTTGGTATCAGCCAATACAATACCAGTGTAAAATGAATAAGCTGTATGCCTCACTGTGAGGAGGTGTGAGATGTGTAAGGCAACATCATGCTTGACTTAAACATTTCTGGCTAACTTTGTTAAATAAAATGTAACAAAGTAATACATATATAAATACTGAATTGTTATTTTTACAGGCAACATTTTTTGGTGGAACCGCCACCCCTACAAACACTGGCGTTGCATATACTGCAAGTAGCCGTAGAACCTGTTGTCAAACTGCTGACCCTTTGTTTTTAGCTCCCTCCATGCTATGTTAGCTCTCCTAGCTAAATGTTCGTGTCTACCTTTGCATCATTGAATTGAATAGATCGGCCTCCTTGTCACCGATATTCGATCCAGCTATGTGAGTGCATCTCTAATGTTACTATGAAGAGTTAAGGCTTGTTCACACTACACAACTTGCCGTCTTGTGAGGGGAGTCTGAATTTGTTGTGGCGTTCACTCTACCTGACTGACTGGTGACAGGGAGTCCCACACACCGTTTTGATGCGTTGTTGTGTAGTTTATAAACGACTGCCGACCGCTGATCAACCGCTGATTTACCCTGATCACAACCTGACGGTCGTCGAGCTCTCCTACCGGCAAATCGGGTTAAAAATCGTGTAGTGTGAACTAGGCTTTATATTGAGAGAGGCAGCGGGGAAACAGCATGTAGAATATTTTCACATCTAACGGTTTATTTCAACCAAATCAAAAATGGTGATTGTTGGAACAGTGCTGGTTTTGGTGAGTTTTATTTTACTTCTGTCAAGTGTATTTTATGATGACCTAACAAGGCTAGAAAGACCTGGTCTTAGTTCGGTGAAAAAGCAACTTTTCAGAAGGTTGTATTTTTCTGCTTACTAGGGAAAATAGGCGTATGAATATTTCCTTTCTTGACATTTTGTGAATTTATTTTGTTTACTAATAGACTAAAAAATCTAAGAGAGCTTGTGTAAAGTAGTGTACGTGCAGTATTCTTCCTTTAAAAGAAGAACACAATCATTTCCACTACTGTTTCAATTAAACACTGACAAAATTAAATTTACTAAAGCTGTGGGTAAAAAAAGAGAACTGTGCGTTTAAGGTGAATGTGAAACTTAAATGTGCTCACATTCATCTCTGTTGTGGCCCTGGTGTCTGTGGTGTGGCTGTCCTCCTCCTGACGACTGGTTCCGGTTGTGTAGACCTTTCCTGGCATCACAGGACCAAACGTCAGCTTGTGACTGCTGCAGGAGCCCCAGCTCCTCCGCTGTGTGGCACTCCAACATCCCCATGGTATAATCAGGCAGTCCTGTTGCTTTGCCCCTGTCCCAGTGGGGGGTGTAGCGGGGCACCTGGGCATCCGACTGGGGCAGCAGCTTGCAGTCACTCTGCTGGCTGTAACAAAGAAGCTTGGCTCCCCGTCTGCTGGGGCCGCCGGAGGAGACAGAGTCTTTGTTCTGGGCATATTGAATGATGCGGTTCAGTTTCTGGCTCAGCGCCAGCTTCATGCCCTCGTAGGCACTTCGGGAGACCTTGGAACGTGACAGCTTTTGGTTGGCGATGAGGTGACATTTCTCAAAGCAGTCTCTGTGGCCACGCAGGGACTTTGAGTGTAACAAGGTAGCAGAGGAGACACCTGTGTTCACACAGACATAAAGCAATGAGTCAGTAGGTCAAATACAACTAAAACCTAAAGCCCCACGAACAAAAACTCCAAGATGCAGGGTTCCTGACCCGTACAAAAGTATATAAAAATAGTTTACAAGAAATAAAGCAGTGATGTAGCAAGCTTAAACTGGCAGATTGACCTATCGCGATCTCTCTATGAAAGCTGCTTAGAGTGTGCAGTGGATTAGCTAGTAGAGCGTTGAGATAGCAGGGATAGTAGATTAACCCAGTCTCAAAGCAAACACATAAAGCATATTTGGAAATAAAAAAAATGATCTTAGTTTTTCAATATGATTGTACCTGTAGAACAGGAACAACGCAAATACAATTTTTTCTTATTGTTTATACTGAATAAAACCATACACAAGACCTAAATATCCACATATGAGGCCAATTTCAACAGAGGATGAACCTGTGTCCAACAAAGCAATCTAATCTTTCTCATCTAAAAAAACAACTTCAGTATGTGGGCTGTAATTAAGATTACATTCCTTAGAAGTACCTTCCTGGACTCAAAACAGATCACACTGTAACCATTTCAACATGCACAAAGGATTAACATGTAGCAAGAGAACCACATTCAAAATAACCTCTGAGTAAAATAGGCCAGAGCTTGATAAACAAAGGCAAGCTGAAGGTGAAAGAGAAGAGAGTGAAAACAGATGAGTCTAAGAGAGTGTGCTGTACAGGAGTTTGTGTGACGGCCCTCTTCTCACGGTCCACATTTCTCAGCAGACAGGCGTACGTACAGGAGCTTGAGGTGAGGAGATTAGTCACTGACAGCCATATAGATTTAAAGCGCTCACTTTCCGTAGGTTTACCTGGTAAGGCTCTCGCTTGAAGCTTTACCAGCAAACACAAGAGCACAGGAAACCACAGCTCATTACAACAATCAAATAATACGCTGAGAACCCGTGTTTGGCGTGGTGAGCAGCATCACCTTCTAAAAGTCACACACACACACACACACACACACACACACACACACACACACACACACACACACACACACACACACACACACACACACACACACACACACACACACACACACACACACACAAATTTGGAGTTTTGTTTTCCTTTATCACAGCTGTGTAACAGCCATCCCAATAGGGTCAGAAACTGACAATGTGTAGCTGACCAGTCCTAAACAATATAGTAAACACTCAAATACTGAATTACTTTCTTTGTTTGAGGGCTCCCTTGCATTACAATGTGTTTTAGGTGATCGGATTGCAATCGGATAGTGTTTGACCTCATGCAAGTAAATCCACCCAAGACACATTTAGGACGGATTGTGATCCAGTCGACCAGAGGTGGTCACGGACACATTGTGACCGCACTGAACACAAGTGTAAATGCAGATGATATGTCAATCTGCATTCAGCAACTATGTGAGCGGACATACTACTAAAATAATACCACTGGAGAGACGAAAACATGGGACACAGTGGGATGCAGAGTGGTCGGATCTCGATATGGACACTGGAGATACCGGGTGTAAATGTAATCAGGCTAAAATCATAACAGCTTTAAATTTGGACACAATCTTGTGATGCATTTTAATAAAGGGGGCAAAATATTCCATGACGATACAGATGACGTTTTAACAGCAGTTTACTGAAGACAGTCAGGACAGAACCTGTGTTTAATTAAAGATTAAAGGAAATAGTCCATAATGTGGGACAGTCAGCATTAATGGATCGTATATGCCTCAGAACAGGGGAAGGTTTTAGCCCATTACACAATTATGTGCTCAGAGATCTATTCTTAGCTTCTGCATATCTGTGTTCTGACCAGAGTGCTTAGAAAAACTTTTCAAAGGATTAGTCCTGTGAGGGAACCACAGTACAGTATAAGGTATGTGAGTCGTGTGTGAGAATATTTCCTACTTTACTGGCCAGTAAATCTCCAGACGCTTACACTAATAGCTGCAGGAGCTTTCTGCCTATCAAAGTGTCGTGTTATAATCCGATCCGTCTCGGTCTTTGGACTTCTAAACAAAACACACAGCCTATCACTTGCCTAGCAGAAAAATCACTGGCCTCCAACCAGGCCGGTGCACCACCAGCCAAAGACCTCACTCCAGGCTAAGCAGCTTAGCACTACTGTCTTTCATGGCTGCACACATAAGCGCACACACAGACTATTCACAGGAGGGGAATCAACATTGTTCACCAGTGACAGCTAGAGACATTAAGCACAACACTTGTGACCAACAGGGTTGTTTTTTTTCCTGCTCTTTTGTGGAGAAATCACAAGCTTAGGTCTCGTGAAGAAATCTAATATAAAACACCTGTTGTTGTTTATGGTTTTCAGTTGTTAATCAGTTGGTCCTGATGACAAATATAAATGATTATAATCCACTAGAACCAGGAGAGGCAGAGCCTTGATAAAAATTAGAAATCAAGTGACCCAGGTTAATTTATTATTGTTAAAACTATGCTTACAAAAGTCTGAAATTTATCAGGGACTGTCTCTGTCTGTCTATCTTTTAATTTTTATCTTTTAGATTAAGTGAAGGGTTATATATGAGTCGACCTGAACCACTTTACAAGGTGTGTAATATTCCAAGGAATCACAGGCTTTTAGACTCGAAGGAAATCTAAGAATGAAACGAGTGGAACAGACTGTTATTTTGGATAATTGTAGATGGTAAAGCATGCATTGGAAAGCTCCAAACATGACGCCATTATAATCCTCACATTACAGCGAGATGAAATCCCTCTGTTTGATCTAGCCCTGCACTCTATATAGCAGCTGCAGTTTTTGCCCAAATTCTGACATCCACTCTGCACACTTTGTCTTGTGGTTGCCATCATGGAAAGAGAGCTCTGTCTAAAGTTTCAAAACTTACAGCTGTGTTTGTGGCCTTTATGCATGTTTGCAGAGCATAATACAGAAGCTGTTTTACATTCAAGTGCAATGAACAAAGTAACACATTTTGGCTGTGTTCTGACTGCAGGCCAAAGTGACCAAAATCAGATTTTTTTCCTCATGTGTGACTCAAATCAGATTGAATTACAACGTGAACAGCCCAATTCACATGCAATCGGTTGTCATAATTCGCAGAATTAAAAATTTTGCTCTCTTTCTCCTCATCCTCATTTTGTCACGAATTACCTTTCTTCCACCTGAACTCAACTTCAAAATAAAACTGCAGGCGCTAACCTCTGTAGTCTCCATGTTAACTTTCATACAACAGTGTCATGTTATTATTTTGCACAAGCAAGGTTACTTTCAGGCCATGGCCTGTTCACATTGTCCACGTTTACAAAAATAACGTGAAAATCCATCCAAAAAAATTGGATCTGGGCAATATATAATATATAGAGCATATAAAATATATTGAGCATTAAGGCCTACAGTGTGACTTCTAGTTTAGCTCTGCTCTGAACAGTCGTTCACACATGCGCGCTGAGCAAGGGCATTCAAACCTTGACACACTTCACAGGAGATGAACAGTTGAGAGCTGGTAAGTGTGACAGAGGTCATCTGTAGTAAGGTGTCAAAAAGAGCCACATGGCATAGTTTAGAAGATTGTGTTGGCAGCAGCTGCACAGACTAACTTAGACACCAACATAGAGCTCACACGAACAAACATGAACACTCAAACCAACTGTGGACAAAATCTTACAGACTATCTGCAAACAACAATTTGCCTGACTCATACAGGATTTGTACACTTTGCACACAAAATATAAAGAAGCAGATGACAAAACCTAAAATTGAGTGAAGGTGATTTGGGTGGAGGAAAAGACACAGGCATCGCGGAATTTAAACTCCGGAGACCATGTGTTTTCATTACTTCTTAAACTTAGACATGATGTGATGTTGATAGTCCCAACATGAGAATCCTTTCGACACCACACACATAGAAAAGGAGTTTTCCTCTCACCAAGTGCTTGCTTGTGGTGGGAAGTGTTGTGACAACAAATGGCTATGCTCTTTAATGTGTATATTTGATATAAAACATGTAGTTACAGAGCAATCTACTTGTTATATGCTTTCATTTCCCAGTGTCTCATTTACCAAATAAGCTGAAAAGGACATCACCAAATTAGCAAAAAAAAACAATCAGTCAATCATTATATAATGACAGACTGAGCATAGCACAACGACATCTGATTGATGCATGATTGTAATTATAATAAAATAGGCTAATCTTTCATGACATAATTAATACTTGAAATTACAATGGCAAAAATGTAAGTAAAACATCAGAGCCACTTATGAATAACTCTGCTAGGAACAAAAACCCATTTACACAGAGTTTCACTACTGACAGTGTTGTTGTTTTAGTCCTCTTAACCTTGAAAGAAATGGAATATTCTGTACAGCACATTATGACCTTGAGTTTTAGGAGAGGCCTTTGCACTAACCTTCAGATGCTGTGTATAACTAACTGTACAGTACAGTCAGTAACATTATTCTTCTCCTGGTAAAGTAACGTCAACAGTAAACGTCAAAGTTATGAAAATTGCTGTGAATTGCTGTGGGCTATTAAATTATGCAAAAGGTCTATTAATAGGAAAATTGGCAAAAAAAAAGTCTAAAAACACAAGTTAATTGCAGTATCAGAAGTCACAATTTACATGGCTACCATTGGTGTCTGACATTACCATCCTCAATGTACATAAATCCAAGGTGGTAGAAGTATTTGCTGACATCGGTATTACACTGAGTGGCTGACAATGTAAATAAGTTGGTTTTAGAGCTTCACAAACCTGTGGTGAAAGCTTTGGTGGACTAGATTATTTCAGAGTCGTAGACAAATTAAAACCCATGAGGCTATTTATTTACATTTGGGGGGCTAATAACGACTAAACTTTAAAAAGGGGGCTATTTATTCAAATCAATGATTTACATAGAAAGCAGCGCACAACAGAGCATACCAATACTAAATTGGAGAGCTCAGAGAGTGGGATGTACAGAAGATTCAGCAAATCTCTGGAGGCCAATTGTATTCAAACATTCAGTTACCACAGGCAGCAACATAATTAGGCCTCTCTACACCCTGGGGTGAAGAGTTCACCTACAATGAATGAGCTGTTCATAGGAGCAGGCTACAATAGCCCCTGTAGAGCAGCAACCACAATCAGCACTAACTGCATCATCCCAGCCTCTCGCTGTAGGAATTTTCTGTTTTTTTCCTTCACCCCAAACCCAGCTGGTAATACTACCAGGCCTCAGCACAAATTGCACCTGCATTATGTAAGCAGATAAAGGAGTGATGCTGGACTTAGCTGAACCTGGCAGCTCAGCAGACGTCTTGTTTGACAAGAAGCCAGCACAGACCAATAAAGGAAACTGTCTGTGTGAGAGCAGGAGCTTACAAAACTCGCTGGCCTCCTTTAGACAGCCTGTTCAAGGCGGGAATGTTGCGCCAATTTTCTGCACCACTGCTCTGTATAAAACATACAAACACAGAATGGCTCTTCAGCTGGCAGCAGAGGTAGTAACAGAGTCAAAACCATTTCTGTGTAAAGCGGAAGAGACGTTGTGTTACACACCACACCTCTTTTGCTTCAGGAACTAAAATACAACAGGGCAGCGTTATGCCGCCATCGTTTGGTTCAGTGTAAAGAAGCAAAGCAGGTGTAATGACAGGTCTCTGTTTAAAAAGGGCTACTTCAGACAGATCGCGACTACCGAACTGCTGCACCATGAAACGCATTATTTTCAATGACTTGCACCACGGCAGTTTGTTACTGCGTGGAGCAAAGTGCAGCGCACTGCTTGCCGACCTTGCACGACCAAATGAGGCATTGGAGTGATTGGCCGCAGGATTTTGCTGCAGTGTTCGGGGGTATAGGTGTGTTTATTTTTTGTTTTCTAATGTAACCACTGTGAACCAATCAGAAAAGAACACTTTATTTCTATGATTCACCGGCTCTCTTGCTAACCGCACTCCCTCACTTCTTTCACTCGACCACAGCTGTCTCTCTTAAACAAATGGACACAAACCAAAAGAGGCTTCATGGTTTCACTATTTTTCAGCATAGACTGCAAGCCAGGCACAGACGTCAAAGCTGGGTACACAAAACAAACTAAGCAAGGACAACACTGGGAGAGTATCATCGTTTTTTCAATGAGCACATGCTAAGGCTGACTGTGGAGCAGTTCGACCCATCTGATCACCGGACTGGCCACTGCAGTGTCACGTCGGGTTGAGTTTCTACAAAAGTTGAGTCTCTTTCAACTTTTTGCCGTCCCCTGCGGCCCCTACAGCCACAGCCTGAACCAACTACCCCAACTCAAGCATTTTTGCTGTAGCGCCTGATTTGGTTTGATTTTAGCCTTACTCGCTGGTGTCAGATCTCTGAGGTGTATAACATAATACAGCTTTTTCACATATAATAAGGCCAGTTCATTAAGAAAAGCACTGCCTGGTTTGAATAATGCTACAGTGACCAATCAGAGCCAAACAGCAGAGTCTAATGAATATGTAAAACTGTTTTTACAATTTTCATACTTAGAAGGGAGTAAGCTAAAACTGTGCCAGTTAACTTGCTGTATGTTTGTAAACATACACACTTCTTGGTGTTTTGACTGACTCCTGAGTATAGATACAGCCAAAGTTAATTTGGAGGTCAACTATTTTTGTCTCCATGTGTCAGCCCTGTGACTGACTGGCGAACAGCCATATGTCAGCCCCGTTGTCTTTAAATTCAGAACAGGATTAGAATTTATTATTTTAATTTATAAGTATTGTTTCTGGAGCAGCAAGAGTAAAATTTATAAAAAAGGTTCTTTTTAGGGGCGGCTGTGGCTCAGGAGGTAGAGCGGGTTGGCCACTATCCCTGGCTGTATGTCCCCCCAGACTGTATGTCGAAGTGTCCTTGGGCACTGAACGCCGAATTGCCGAACTGAACTCCGAATTGCGGCTGTTCCGCCAGTGTATGAATGTGTGTGAATGTTAGTTTCTGTTTGAGCACTTAGGTGACAGTGAATGTGTGAATGCACATGTAGTGTAAAAGCGCTTTGATCTAGAAAGACGCTATACAAATACGGAGCATTTATATTTCTTATTCATCGCACTTTTACAATGTGTTTATTGCGCATAAACTATTCTTTAAATTTGACTTTTACACATAAGCTACACTATGTGTAATTGCAAACTAACTGCCTACTCTTGAGTGACAATGAACCAAAAAATAACTTGCAGCCAAGCAATTTCTAAAAAACTACGGTATCTGCAGGACTTGTCTGGATGGGAGATCTGGCTCTCAGTCTCCTGGCTACCTTACAGAACCACTATCACAATCTTTGGCATCACGTTCATCATTCAGAAGTTGGGTTTGGTGCCACGTTACTCTGAGCAGTCAAAAAGAAGCCAAGGTTCTGGAAATTCCTCAGAAATACCAGCAACACAGCGACATCACTTCCACAGAAGTTAAACAATAACTGGCTGAACTGGCTCTTGGTGTTTTAGTGTATTTTTCCTGCTGTGTTGACGCTCAAGGCTGTGTAATGTCTAGTACACAGCTCAGATGGTGCAGCAAGAAAAAAGAAAAGGAAGGTCTGAAAATAAGAAATGCCCAGTTAGGCAGAGATTCAGCAGACTATTTCTATTCAGTACACAGGCCAAAACAGTTTCCTCAGGAAACAACCACTTGGAGTCACAACAGAGGCTGCACTTCCTGAACACTCATCCTGCTTCAAACTGTACTCAACATTTTTGACACAGACATCATGCGTACATCTGCACCTGGCGATGCCGTGGGCTGAAGCCGTGGTGATAAACAACTCTACACCCTGTCAACATATGCAAATGAATCTGAAGATGACAATTTGTTTTTATTATCAATGCTTCTTGTTTGTGCTTAAGTTGATGTACAGTATTGTCTAACTTGAGCTGTGAATACTGCTGAGTGTCAGCAGCTGATGTTTAAACAGACAAGTCTGAACACCATCCTTTTACTTAACCTCCTAGTAGAGCTTGAGGAGGTTGCGGGTGGAAAGAAATACTAAGCCCATGACAGTATAAGCAGTTAACTCATAATGGGCTTGCTCTCTGCTGTGACAAAGCTGCACTGATGCAGTGGCCAGCGTTTAAAATGATTTTAAACATTAACGTTTTACTCTGTAAAAAAGGGACATGCCACTGTCTTTACACATGAAGCTCAGTTGACTCATTATCAGGACTACTACTCTACCTGTAACAGTTGTATATACTGTGTATTGTGTGACTCTGGTGGAGGCAAGATTTGGAAAACCGTGATAATGTAATCGATTGAAAGATGCAATCAACTTGCACTATGGGAAATTTAGGATCTAGCGTTTATGCAGCTTCTCCTATACTAGAGATTAAAAAAAGGATATTTCAGTTACTGCTGCTCTGATTTTCACCAATGTTTTTTAATCTCTCTCTTGTAAGTCCTCCAGCCTTATGGAAGTGCAAAACAAAATCACTGGAGGGCCCCTTTAATACAATGAAATGCAAGGTCACACATGAACAATCAAAATCTGTGTGGTTTTAACCTATCAAATATGCTGGGTGGTTGGTCTTTCCTTATAATGAATGAAACCAAATATACCCAGTTCATTTCAAGAAATTAGTTTCCTGCTTGTCCCCCCATTGACACATTTTTTTCTCTCGACAAGAGTCCTCACATTAGACAGACCTATTTAGCCAGTCACGTGGTGGCTCATCCACACAGGGTCACTTGGTGAATGAGATGTTTAATATGCAAATACTCCCAGTTTGGGATGTACCAACACATTTACATATGGAATAAATGTTTCTTGTTCAGTCAACAAGTAAAAGTAACAGAAGTATTTTTAGCCGGTTGTAATTCTAACTAGTGTGGGGCCTAGAAGATACCGCCTTTTGTAAACCCATCCATGAAGAAATAGGGCATTGTAGATATTCTTTAGGGAGATTTATTTTCCCACTTCTAATAAACAATTGCAATAAATATACTTAATAATTTTTTATCCAGGTTATGTAGAAAAGTAGTAAATACAGAGGGCCTGTATGTGTGATTCAACCATGATTCGTACAGATGACAATATATTCTCCTGGTTTAAAAAACAAAAACAAGAATCACTTCTATAATTGCTAATAAATATTCACAACCGACATAGAGCAAGAAGGTACTGAATATTCAGCAGCAACAACTCGCCCTTGAGATAGCATGATATTGTTTGGAACAAAAAGGCACAAGAGGGTGTGTTTGTGCGTATAAAAGGAAATGATAACCATTTGCTCCCCTTCATATTTTTTTGCAATCTGTCTGCATGTGTGATGAGTGGACTTTTGTTCTCTTTGCCTTTAATTAAGCATGGCTCAGGAAGAATGAGCACTGTGGCTATTAAGTCTACATGAGCAGTCAGTGGGCACATGGCTTGGCCTTCCAATCAGCAATGTCTAAGGTAGAAACATGCAGCTTGGCAAGCACCCCTCCCACCGATGAAACACTCCGCTGCATCAGAAACAGAAACACGTGCATGTCTGCAAACCCCCCCTCTTGTCCCCCAGAACCAACAGTTACATAACCACCACATCATACAGGAAACATACATGAAAACCTGCACCCCCGGAAGCACACAATGGCATTGATGCAGTTTGAGAAGTCTTGTCTGACACAGCCACTACCAAGGGAGCTTCAATTGTATCTAAACAATGAAAAGCTGTGGGGACACACTTATGTAAATGCCCAGCCACCTGAACAAAGCATCCTGACTGAAACATTAAATGGAGCAAGCAAGGACGCCCCAACAGAGCCAGACAAACAACCTCTGCCTTTCTCATGACAAAGACTTCATTCCAGGAACGCATGACTCAAATTTCAAATATTGGACCAATAGAGGGGTTACAGCTTTTTGTAATATAATTAAAAATGGGGAAATAAGAAGTTTTCAATATCTGAAAGACAAATTTAGCCTAGATAACCGAGATTTCTTCCGATACCTGCAACTAAGAGAATATTATAATAAAGAAATTAAGGACAGTAGTGATCCCAACACAGTTTTAGAGACTTTGAGCAGTGCATACCAACAGAAAATGCACAAAATTACTTCAAAGTTATACGCAAGCTTAATGTCCTGTCAGAAAAACACAACCCTGTATGTCAAAGAAAAATGGGAGAGAGAAGCAGCTGTCATGATCTCAAAGGAAGAATGGTATAAAATCTGTGAGCTGGCACAGACATGTACATACTCACAAAAATGGAGAGAATTCAATTGGAAAAATCTCATCCGATTCTTTATCACGCCATCTATTAAGGGTAAACAACTGTCCACCCAACAAATGTGTTGGAGGCAATGCGGCGCTGCGGATGCTAACCACACACATGTCTTTTGGGACTGTCTTGAGATAAAGCCTTTCTGGTCCTCTGTCCACCTTGCTATCTGCAAAACACTGGAATATTCTGTACCATTGACCTTTACAACAATGTATCTGGGCCTTTGGTCCAACATAAAGGAAGTTGACTGATATTGGGTAAAGGTATTAATGACGGCAGGGAGGAAAGCGATCACAAGAAGATGGCTCAAACCTGAGCCACCTGATCACAATCAGTGGATGGACATTGTGCAGGAAATATTCACCATGGAAAGAATGACCTTTATTCTAAGACTGAAAGAAACTGAATTTGAAGAAAAATGGGGCAAATGGTTAGCATATAAAACAGCATTAGAACCTGTGTAATCTGAAGGTTTTTCCTCCTATTATTTTCTTTCAACAAATCATCTGGTCGCTGTCTTGTGTTATATTGTTCATTTTATTTTACTAGCGCATTTGGTTAATACACCCAAATGGAGATATCATTGCTATACGTTGTTTTGCCTAAAACAATAAAAATAAAAGTGAGAAAAAAAAACAACCTCTGCCTTTGTGAAAAGGCAACAGATATATAACCATATTCACCTAAGGTTGGGTTGTCCCCTATAAGATATTCAGTGCGTCCAAACAAGATGCTAGTGAGAAACAAAGGAAAAATACAAAACAGGGCTCCAGACAACGACTATTTAGTCGCATTTGAGACCAATTTTGGAGATTTCGGAGAGCTATTACAAGTTATAACTAGGAGCACCAGTGCGACTTGCAAATATGCCCCGTTATTTTGTTTTGTATATTTAAATTATCATTGTATATAATGTGAAACACTAGGAGTTAATGAAAATTGCTGTGTGTGTGTGTGTGTGTGTGTTGTGTGTGTGTGTGTTTGAAAGCAAGTGGCAATGTTTACAACTTCAATTTAAGGATAAAGCTGAACTATCCTACTCGTCATAAAAAAAAGCAACCAGAGTGAATTTTAGGAACAGCAATCAGGTAAACTTGTGTTCTCTCCTCTCCATGTGGTGTCAGCAGCAGGTAACCGTAACATTAGGTTCGTGTGCATCTCTAGTCAGTCTGTCTTGCTAACGTAGCCGGGCAGCTCATCTCTTGGTCTGTCTGTGTTTTGCTTGCTTGCCAGTCACTTCCAGGGCTGTGTTCTGTGACTTGGTGACTGACAATTATTTATCACATTTGATAAATGCCAACGGTTTATAAACTGCGGCTCGGAAAGGATAACTGTGTCATGCGTGAACATGCGTTCATATACGCACGCATGAAATGAAACTCTTTCCAGCAACAACAAGCTTAATGCAACTAATGCAACCTGGAAAGCAGTGGATCACACAGACTATTGATATACTGTAGCATATAGAATACTATGAAAACTGATTCACTGGAATAATTACCAGGCAGCAGAGCCAAAGGTCAGTGTTATATTTTATACAATTTTATGTTAATGTTAATATTCACGTGTCTTCAGATTCTATTAAAAAATATTCTATTTAGTAAACATTGTTTACTTATACCACATTCTGTTCTGTAGAGGTCTACTTACACTAGGTCAGCAGACATAGTGGGAGCACACTGGGAGTACTGAGGTGTCAGGTGTGACAGTTTGGCATGGCAAATAGTTTACACAGTTTAAAGATCTGTAATGTCCCTTTTGCAGAAGTTTGCTTGGGGCTACAGGGAGTTCTTTGTCAAAAAATGTGTTGCTCCTAGAGTTTGCAGTTGGGAGCACAGGTGCTGCTAGTGGAAAAACTGGAGCCCTGATAAAAGTGACCAAGATGTCTGTATGCAAGGCATCCAGCATCCAGGAGCAATGTGTTAAGTGAAACTAAGTAGTACTAGGTGCTACATACTAAAAACAAACCGTAGAAATTGATTGATCTGTATAATAAGTAGCAAGTATTGTGATATATTATATTTTGGTTTCTAACATTTCTGTATGTAAAAGCAAACCTGGGCGGCATCCTTCTACCACATTTTGATTATTTTTCTGCTGAATGAGGACAAATGAGCTTTTAAGCACTTAACTAACACAAGTTAAAGTTCTAACAATGCTCGTCTAACCTTGTGGCTGAAGACTCTTTTACAGCACACAAAGAACTGACGTATTAATCAGTACTCCGCACTCTGTTCCCTTATACCATAACAGAATAGACCTATAAATCTTGCATATGCATACCCCCCCTGCCATCAAGAGAATGATATAGAATTCTGGGAGCTCTTACTCAGCTATATGACGCTGTTTTACAAGCCGTACACAATCACACCACGGAGACAAAAACACAAACACTTCTCTATTGCAGAAAAGAGCCTTTGTGGATCTATGAGACGAGTGCCAAATGAGAGGCATATCTAATCCCCATTTTTCATCAAATAGGCCACTCATTAATTAAGAGATGAAAAAACTTCAAACACATGCTCTTGAGTTGGAGTGGCACATCAAACGGGAGAATCACAGTGGCCTGTTTTAGTGAGGGCTTTGGTCCTACAAACCCATTACCCTGCACATAGATTTTATATGTTGTTCCTGGAGAGGATAAGATAAGTGTTTATAGAAGGGATTCACACAAGAGATCAACAAACCTGAAAGGTTCTGAGGCTGTTTTACAGCTCTTGGTGCCAGGACATATTGGCTATGATTGGGAACTGATGATCAAAAAGGATCCGGATGTTTTAGCAAAAGTGATTTATTGTGCAATGCAAATGCTTGAAACTCTTGGCAGCTAAGAGCAGTGCTGATCTACCCACATAAGCCTGCTATGTGTGAAGCTAGTCAGTGAAACTGCTGCAGATGAAGATGAATTTTAATTCAGAATCCCATCAGACAGACTTCAGTGTGTGTTCAGGATTTAAAAAGTAGAGCGGTCATGCTATGGTTAAAAAAATAACCCTTACAGAGCTACACTGCATACTGTAACTTGCAAGTCGCTTTGAAACCACAGCCAACACAAATATATTATCCGTATGTGAAGAGCTAAATCTTCCCTTAACATCTGGTTTGCTCTTCACTCAAGTGAGCAAACAAGCAATAGTTGCCCCCAACCCTGTTCCTTACCTTCAATGCTGAGCTCAAAGCAGACATGACAGAAAGATAAGGTCCCTGTTTCCGTCTCTAGCTTGCAGACACTGCAGATATTATCATCATTCAGATCAATGTTCACAAACTGCTCCTCTTCATCCATGGTGCTTCTGGGGGAAAACAGCCAGTGAAAAGCACATGGTTAAATAGCAGGAGCTTGAACAACCACCAAGTTCTTTTTGCTAATTAGGTCACAATTTCAAATGAACTTATTAAAAATGGATTTGTTGGTAGTGTCAGTGGGGAGGGGGGATTTTTTGGTTCGTACTAGTTTTAGTACAAAATAAAAGAGGCAGTGTCTTTTTTTTAAATGTTTTAGTCTGTGACTAAAGCTGATAAAATGGTACCGCTAACTGCGGACACAGCAGATTCAACAGGACAGTCTAACCACTGTACCAACGTGCTGTTGGTCCCATGGTGTTAAACACAAACTGAAGCTGCTGTCACCCGCACACAAAAACAACAGTCATTAGCAGTCATTTTTAACAGCTATCTCTATGGGGGGAAATAGTAGATGTTGCAATACTGGAATCTCATTTACAATTGGTAAGTATGATGACTTTGGTTTATGTGACGTGCACATAAAGGAGGATTAACTTCAAAACATCCAGAGTGAAAAGACTCATCACTGCTGTGTGCATCTCTAATCTGGGTTTCCAGTGTGTAGGCTACGCAATGCCCAAGTCATGCTTTTAAGAACTTCTTCATAGCGGAAGTCATCCCAAGTAAACATATTTAGACATATTCTCATATCTAGCTGTTGGAAATACATCTGTTCAGCTGTATAACATCCATAAACCTGTTTTAATCCTGAACTGTAAGAAAGCAGAACCATTTCAGAGACTAAAAAGAAAGATTACTAAGATTACTAAAGACATTTAGTAATATTGCTGTCAGTGTGGCAATATCATAAGGCAAGAGGGCCTATTGTGGTATCTGTATCTCTATCAGAATATTCAATGGTGTAACATAACAGTTTACTACAGTGGGTTTCAAACTATTTGACATATAGTACCCCTAAACTTACACAAATTAGACCACAGACTCATTTGATCCAATTTCTTTCCAGAGATCACTCTATGAAAGGATTTTGGCTTTTAGATGTGTTATTACAGAAAGTATATGACACCCCTGACCCAAAAGGTCATATAATCTGTTACTGTGTTATTTATGGAGGGAATTATAGTGAAAACAAATGATTCCCCTTTTTGCTGTGGACCCCCTGGAACCCTCTTAAAGACCAATTGGGGTCCCCGGACCACACTTTGAGAACTTTTTAAAAAAAAGTCTAGAATGTGTTTAATTGCATTTGGGAAACTAGCAACTCTAGTTGGTCTAATTTTTCTCTTAAAAAAGTTGTCCTATTTTAGCAATCACATTAAAATATATTCAAGCCGAGGTTGTTATTGTCCTGTGGTGAAATTAATTCCACCGTGACAACTTGCTATTAGAGGTCCAAAAATGAAAAGCAAAAGCAAAAGCAAACATGTGTTAACTGCAACAAAGTTTAAAAAACAAAACACCCTGATACCCTCTCTCGCGACATCCCACACTTAACAACGTTAAGGACATGAGCACGGGTTTTAACTGTTCTGTGTAAGTTAATACCCAGCTTCCTTGCTGTTTTTGAGAACATGAAACCCTATACACAACAACGTTTGAAAGAATTCTTGAATTGAAGTTACTGAATATTAAATTAGTTACAGTATTTAGGAATTGAATTAGCGGACACACATCTGTGTTTCAGAAGAATAGCCACTGGTAAGTTAGCAATAAAGGGGCTCAGATACAAATTAAACTTTTCACTCCTTTGGATTCGCATAAAAGTTACAGTTAACCTTCACTATAATGTTTCTCCTTCTCAGCAGTTTAAATGCTTTAAAGCCTGTGTAATGTTCGTTTGACTCCAGGCACTTTGCAGTAACCCGAGTGTTAACGTTATTTGTTACCGTTATACAAATGCTTGCTAACAAGAAGTTAAGCTAGCAGGACAGTGGCATCCTCCGAGTAACGTTAACGTTACTCTGATCTGGCTGATTCGTGACCGTTATTTGGCATTGTTGAACTGCCGAATAACGGCTCCACCCGTATTGTAGGAACCCCCTTTAGTGAAACTCACCTTTTCTTAAATTGTACCCTCGGGCAGCTATTCCTTTTGTGTGGACACCTCGGTTCTCCTTCGCCCCAATGAGCACACAAACATCAGCGCGTCACGGCAAATCCACAGAAGCTACAGGAACCTCTCTCCCCTCTCGGCGGAATGACCCACTAGTTTAATTGGGGTGTGAAAACAGTCATCAGTACTTTAATAATGGACTAGTCTGCTCCTAGCAAAAACATAAATGATTTATATTAATTATGTGTACAGTATATTCGAAAAACTCCTTCATAGACATAGATTAGTCCCATACAAACCGCCTCTGACGGCAGTAGCCGCGAACGCACCCCTGCGGTTGAAACAAGGTACGTTTTCCCAGCGTCATCGAAACATTTCCTATCCGAGGGAAACATTTGGTGTTTGGAATATAATAATACACATGAATAGATACAAGATAGTGACTGCGAAGATTTTTTTTGCTTGTTGAATATGTTGTATGAGGCTTAAGACCTTTATATCAGAGCAATCTTTCATCGTCACCATATTCTGTTTTTATTCTCCTTTACATGAAGACACACGGGGGGTTCCCGCGAAAGATCGAGAGGAACAGGAGCAATTGTGTCGTTGCTGTATCATGGGATTGCTTTAACACGCAAGTTGTTTAACCAGTTGTAAGTTGCAACTTTTACCAGTGGTGGTGTAGGGACGCCAATAAAATCATATCATCACATCACATCACTGGCTGTAAGCCAGTGCGTTTCCCTGGAAATTGGAAATTTTATTCTTCTTAATATTGGCCACCAAAAGTCGATTCTGCTGCCCTTTTGATTGAATGTTATCACCTGGCTGCTGATAAAGATTTTAATATTAATTGGGAGTCTAATATTATTATAATGTAATATTTTACTGGAAGGTCATGCATTCCTTTCAGACAGTTTCATGGCCCCCGGGTACTTAAACTGTATAGAGCCATAAATGCAGTCTTCTGTAGGCTGAAACATTATGCATGCGTGTGTCAATTTCATCCAGTTTGCCTATTCTGTTTAGCCTGTGTGTGTTTTGTGCTGTTGTATTTCAGGACTATCTAGCAGATGGTAATGTCAGTTAAGGCCACTCTGCATCTTAATGTATGCGAGCATTATGCAATTAGCACACCACACATCTCCTTTGGTTTACAAGAGCAACAGCTCCTCTGAATGATTTTAACTAATTAAATAACCTTTTTATTAACCATTAAGCATTTAACCACTTTGGCGGCCACCCACGATTACCTGAAGCTGTTACAGAAAACAACAACCAAAAAAAGCTTATTTATAAGTATTTATAAGTAGAAAGAGTAAGTCAATGCTCTGCACTGTGCTGGAATGCGACTCAGTAATGAGCAAAGCTTTTAGAATCAGCTCTTACAGAGTTTGCGCCATCTGCTGACCGAAGAGCAGTAGCACAACAGTTTCCTCTTGTGTTTAAGATGCATAAAAATAAAGACCCATTTACAAAGATCACAAACCTACAATAAACCTGGTTATCAAAAAAATGTTTGCCCAAAATGTAATAACCTAGCTCTCTCTCTGCACTGTCACCACCGATACTACCTTCTATGAAGAGACATACTTCCACATAGTCACCACATACACACCGCATCTGCCCCTGTCCTGGAGCATGGAGCAGAAACACGGCACAGTGTTCACAATGTACTGTATCAAGGCTGTGTTGGTGTGGCCCTCTGGCCCATCTGGCAGCCTTGGCGCAGTCAGCTGTGTAGCCATCTTAATTCTCTAAATCACGCAATTACACAGAGGCTTTGTGTGTGCACGATGCCAAAATTAGGCTGTTATCAATTTGGAACAAGTCCTAAGAAATATGCGATGGAGATTTTAACTAAGACTTTGTTCGGAAATCCTACTACCAGGAAAACCACAACCAAATCCAAAAAGCTAATGCTAATACATGATGATAAGCCCTGCTACCACCCACATGAGCGGACATCATCATATAACATAATAGTGTTTTTACAGATCAGACTTCACTTGTAATCATGAACACATCAATTTGCCAAGCTGGAATCAAGCCAAGACTGATGTAATCGGTGAAACAGATCCTGACACATCCCTGAGATGTGGCCCTAACAGGAGGGACATGTGTTGACACAGTGGTCTTCACAGTCGCGTTCCTTCTCAGCGTGGACTTTCACTATACCATATTCAGTGATTATGTCCACAAACTGAACCTTTCCAAGAAACAACTTTCCCTCCCATGTACTTTTATTAGACAAACCATTTAAGTCACCTAGTAAAAAGCCATTGAAACATGTTCATGATTGTTTAAAAATGCCAAAAGTAATAAGCCATGGGATGGGAAAATGATCTAACTCTCATGTCTGTCACTGAGTTACTTTCAATGGTGGATTCACCCTCTGCTTACTTAGTCATAAATCTTAGAATTCATCAATGCTTAGTGCGCCTACATCTGTGTTTAACCCTGACTCCACATCTACGTGTTGCAGCTTGCCTCCAGGAGACATGGCCTCAGATCTTGTTCAGCAAGTTCTGTGAGGTTAAAATAAGGGGAGAGTGAACAAAAAAAAGAGTGGAGAGAAAAACAGCCCACAGCGCTCTGTATGAGCTCTAGTCTCCTAGCAGTGTAGAACAGATGTTACCGTTGGCTGCTACTTTCATTTTCACTTAATCTGCAACTGAAATTCCTGTAAGGAACACAAATAAATCAAACCCCCCCTTTATAGATATAACCATTAAGCCACCTTTTTTTTAATCTACCACTATATCTTGATAAGGGCCTTGTATCACTTGAGCAATATTCTGTGGTTCATGAAGGCTTTGTTGTCGATTGGTCAGAGCAGCGAGGTGTGACTCAGCCAAACTGAAAAGTCCCTATCACAGGCAAACAAAGGAGCAACCAGACACCTCATCTGACAAGAAAGATGTCTGGCAATCTTTGAGACACTGTGACAGCAAGAAGTCTTTTTAGCTGAAATATATACCAAGATCAGTATTGTACTGCACTGTGCAGTAATCTGTCATACACATCTAATGTTGTGTGTAATAGATACATCATATTGAATGCCATGCACTCTAACAGTCATTTAGTTAATTAGGTTGCCACTGCTGTCGTATTTTAGATCATCCATCTCAATGTTATGTGGACAGAGTGACAGAAGAAGTATCCAAACCTTGGTAAAGTTTTACTTTAAGCACACACCTCAACAATTATAGCTTCTCCTGACATGTTTTATTATTACAACTGACATTTACTCTGTTATCATGCGTCATCTGTTTGCACACCACCCTCCACAGGAGGAGCTATAATGGTTGACAAATACATTAATAAACACTCATATCTGCATGCTACTACATTACTGTGTGTTAGAAACACACAAATTCTTTGGGTAACACTTTGGGCATTGGGTAGTAAAAGCAAAACTAGCACAATGCATACACTGTTTTAGGCCTACAAGTAAACATATTTTATTTGAAATTTCACTCAAAAGTATTACTTTAAATGCAGTTGTGTAGTTACAAATACAGTTTGTTTCCTAAACTGGTCACATATTTTGTATTTGTGTCTACAAAGTGACAAATTATATGTTGAATGTGGAGTCTGCCCCTAGGAACTTTGCAGGCCTATGCTTTATCGTAGATGGAGATTAAACTCCTCACTTCTTACACTTGTTCCCACAAGTTATTCTAATTATTGCGGCCACTAACCAGCAGACTGAGCAAAGGCCTGAGCATTTCAGCCTGACATGGTAGACAGCTCACAACCTAATGTCTGAGGCAAGAGTGAGCACACGGTGGACTGCTCCTCAGCCTAATCGAGCCTGGGCCCTGGGCTGGTCTCCTTCTCTCAAGGCCCTATGACTAATATGATGACAAGGTCTGACATCATCCATCATTTGTCAAGGTGAGATGAGCAGGTTGAATTCTGAACTGAAGAGAAATGGACATTAAGAAAAGGAAGTGACTTTATATATTGACACCACCCCACAGAGGAAACAAATTATTAGCATTGTTAAATAAAATGTAAAAGAAGTACAAAGACTGGAGAGCAGTTGGTATGTCACTACTGAATAACATTATAGAGTTGTGAACCATATTGTCACATATTTACTGTTGGCATTTTTTCCTAACCTACCTCAATGGCATCTTGGGTAAGTAGTACGTGGAAACTAGATCACTATGTTCAGATAAATAATCTTAAATCAACATTATTGAAGATCAATTGTGGGCCTCAGTGTTTATTTGGTACACAAATGATATAAGTATGTAAGATGTACAAAACAATAAAATCTTAAAATCATGTTTGCACATGGTCCAAATGTATTTTTAAAAAATGTAAACAACTTTTGGATGTTGTGGAGAAAGAAATTAAACTTCCAAAGAGAGTTTGATTTTTAACTCCCTATGTTCTTTGACAAGTTTTTTTGGGGTGGTTTTATTAAATTGTGGTGGAAACTGCTGCAATCACGTCAACATCTATAAGTACTGTGTAAAATTATACACGTTGTATTGTTCACTTATACATCCATACATTGCTTAATGTGTGGTTGTATGCAGAAACAAAAAACAACAAATTAAAGTTTCATACGTCAAAAGAGAGCATTTATACATTTACAGTATAAACAAAACAACTAATCAAGAATGAACTAAACCGCTTAAATTGAAGGCAAAAAAAATGACTTGGTATAAATATGTTGCTTAGGGTCAAATCTTTGTATTTCTGGTAAAGATAAATGTATGAAACAGTAGTGGGAAATGTTTGCTACACTTGTAAGTTCAAAACATTTTTAAAAAATAATATTATGGCCAAATATCAGAATGGCATGTTGACATTAGTATAATAGGAATAATGTGAAATTTATCTGATGTTACCATTGATTTTTTCAAAGAGAAAAAAACTACAACACTACAAGTTCCTGAATGACACAAACCTAACCTACCAGTCCATCAAACATAATAGCAGTCTTGTAAGGAGATAAGAGCTAAGATTAGCCAACAGTACAACCATTATCTTCCCCATAGCTGGAGCTGAGACACATCACCAGGCAACAGACAGGATGGCGTGCTGTGTACACAAAACAGAGGCCTCAGATTACACACATTTCACCAGTCATTTTCTGGCTCTCCGCAAACACGAGTTATAAAAACAGGACAATTACAAGCACCAGCCACCCGCATTCAGTTCCTTGGATTACGAAAAGCAGAGCCCTTGAGGCGTCAGGAACGGCATGTTGGTTTTAGTGAGTGATGAAAAGATGAAGTGGTCTAAGGAATTAGCCAACAGGCTGGAATTGCAGGTAGAACATCAGCGCCCCTTCCCACTCATCCATCATCCTACAGCCTGTGATCCCCCTCAGGGGCAGTTCCCATGGTCGGTGCCAACCTGAGCATGCTCTGTGGGGTCTGGAGCGGAGACATAATAATAATACAACTACAGGTGAGGCTGCAGATGCAGACATGCAAACTCTGGCACATCAATGGGCTGATAATTCCTGCACACGTGCAGGTGGAGCAGCTTTCTGGGCAAACTGACAGACCTTAAAATTGGCTTTCATTAATAATACAATAAAACATTGTAAACCCATATTTTTTTAAACCTTGTGAGAAAACATACAATAGATGTCAAGAGCCATTGTTAATAATGTATGAAACTGAAACAAACTAGTATTTTTTTTTCTTGTCCTTTCAGGCAGCAGCTCAAAATGTCCTGCTTGTCTCTAAGATAAAACATTTCCAGATACATTTTTAGGTTATACATGTTGGGGGGGGGCAACAAGGTCAAACAAAACAACTGGTTTTAAATTGTTTTAATGGATGATGCAGCACTGATATGTAACATGTACAAAACACTGAAGGTCAAAGTTCTTTAAACATGCAGTGGCTCTTATGATCTGCAACATTCTCCTAGTAAGGCCTGTGACCAAAGTTTGTGCTCTATTTAACATAATTTACAGGCATACCAGCTGCAGTAAGGTAAAGTGAAAGGTAAGGTAGAGTGTCACAGGTTTCCTAGTCATTATTCTGTCACACAGTACGTGCTTGTTAAGTTCTTTAGTAAAAATTTGCTTGTTAAGTAAAAAAGTAAACAAAGTCTAAATTCAAAACACAACAGAGTATTTATACTTTCTATTTACAGTGTACATATTTACACCAAATCTTTGACGACCATTAATACCTACCTGCAGTGCTGAAAGGGCTTTTAAGTCCAAAAAACTCTCTTACGTTCGAAATGACCCCCCTTCCCTCTTACTCTGAGGCAGCAGTAGAGTTTAAAAAATGACAATGAAGACAGTTTTGTACAGTTTTGGCAGTGTCTTTTCTCTTGTTAGCAGGGGGCTGAGGCACACTGTGAGCTGCTGCTGGATTGTTCACAGTCTTTGTCAAGGTGCTCTGTCAATTTTAGAATGACGACTTTCCTCTGGAGCTGCTGAGTCTCCGGTGGTGCAGGTTGTTCGGCTACTGGTTGCACGGAGCTCTCGGTAACCAAGTCCTGGCATTCCTGTGGCAGCAGCATAGTGATGATGTTCGAGTGTCTGCCCTGCACTGCCAGGTGTAACGGGCTGAGCCCCTGATCGTCTGACAGAGTGCCGCCATCTGGACAGTGAAGGAGCAGCTCTTTCAGGACCTGACAGTGTCCGTTCTCTGCTGCCAGGTGGCAGGGTGTACGTAGGGCCTTGTTGGATCTGTAGGGGTCTGCCCCCTCTTCTATCAACATCTTGACTGTGGCCAGGTGGCCTCGCTGGGAGGCTAGGTGGAGAGGAGTGAGTCCATTGGTGTTCTGGGCGTTGATATCCGCCTTGTGTTTGATCAGGAGGCGTGAGGTGCTGGTGTGACCCGTCTCTGCCGCCACGTGCAGGGCTGTGTTAAACCCAGCAGACGTCATGTGAACATCTGCTCCAAGTTCAATCAGGATCCGTGCCACGCGGTACTGCCCCCTCTGGGATGCCAGGTGCAGAGGCGTGCGGCCGTCTGTTGTCTGCCCGTCCACGTCGGCGCCGGCCTGCTTGACCAGCAGCTTGACGATGCCGAGGTGCCCTTGCCAGGCAGCCAAGTGGAGCGCCGTCCAGTTGTCCTTACACCTGATTCGAACATCAGCACCACGGCTCAGCAGCACTCGGATTACATTCTCTTGGCCGTGCTGGCATGCGACATGAGCTGGCGTGCGTCCCTGGCCATCGATCTCGTTGATGGCCGCCGCCCGGTCAAGCAGCAGGCGCGTGATGGCCTCGTCCCCGTTCTGGGCAGCCCAGTGCAAAGCTGTATACTGGTCCTCATCCTTGGCATTGACATTGGTGCTGCGCCGACCAAGCAGAAGTTCTGCCAGGGGCTTCAGGTGCTTCTCTGTGGCCAGGTGCAGGGGTGTAGAGCCACGGGCATTTGCGAGGTTGGGATTGGCGTTGTTCAGGAGAAGGAACTTGACAGCCTCTTCATTGGTCGAGATGATGGCGTGGTGGAGCAGACGGTCTCCTCCGTCGAGGAGAAGATCGACATCCTGAGGCTGGAGGATCTTCATCAGCTTGGCAGTGTCTTTGGTCCTGATGGCCTCGCACAGCTTCCGCCTCTGGACCTCAGCAGAATCTGGGCAGGAAGGAAGAAAATGATTGGTTTGAGGTGAAAGTGCATCTAAACTGCTACATTTCCACTGATTAGCAGGGATTGTTTCTTCCGTGAATTCAGGTGATCACGAGCATGTAGGATTTTTAGATCAACTCGAATAACAGTTACGGTTGTAGGTGTTTAATCAGCTCTTACCACACGTGTTTTCTTTCTCAAAAGACAGTGAGATTGAGTCTTGGGAAGAGAAGGCTGAATCAGCCGAGGAGATGCCGGACAGCCTCTTGCAAGGGTTCTCTTTGCTGTAGCTGCTTTCCTCCTTCACTCGATCAAAGCTCCTGGAGATCCCAGAATCCACCTGGCTCAACAGCTCTGACAGGCTGTAATCCTTTTCCGGCAACATGGCTGACTTTGGACGCACCGGTATGTTGTCTTTAACCTGTAGAGCAAACAGCCAGATTAGCATATTTGGACAAGCTGGTCTCTGACGCTCACATTCCATTACATTTATACTCAGGTATGTAAGCTGCTGCTCTTATCCACAGCCATTTTCAGTACAATGGCTACTGAATGTTGACATTGTGATAATTTGCTGAACTTAAGTTTGATCTAGTCAAAATCCCTTGAACACATATGGAAGTTCAACAGCTTATCTCCTGTCCCTACAGACAGATATGACACAGCTCAGATATGAGCAGCTGTCGCCTCCCATGAGCAGTTCTTTTAGTCACGTACACAACAGCAAACACGGCGGAAATGACAAGCAGCACACAGGTTGAACATTCCCATCAGTCAACATTCCTCTTCGGTGATGCAACTGTTGTTCAGGATAAAACATTTACAACATATGACTTTAAAAGTCATAATTGCGTCTGGGGCACTTTAGAGATAAGCCTCTCATTGTCTGGGCATATTGTTACACATTAATGGAAACACATACAGCTATAAAGAAGGTTGAAAATTAAGTAAAGTAACATGATGTAAGGGGGCAATCACTGTTGTTTTAAAAACTTCGGAGGTTCCCGTGATTCACTATGTTTAAAAATCTGTATCTGTGTTTATCTGTATCTTCAGGAAACATAGGGCCTTTTCCTCCAAATGCAGTTAATATGGTGTTGTCATGTCGTACCTGGTCACTAGTGAGTGTGTTCGGGGACGTGGGCTCTGGCTCTGACGTTGATAAGGTTGGCGTCTTGGGCTCCTCTTGAGGTTTAGAGCAGAGCTCCTCAGCTTCAGATGTGATTTCTGTAAGGACAACGTCTCTAGGTCAGGTTTCATTAACATCAAGGATGGGATCACTGAATACAAAAACCTCAATCTAACAGACTGCAGGACTTTCTAAGTATGTGTTATCCTCCGAGCGTCTAGTTAAAGGAGTAGGGTCACTTGTGGTTAATGTTGATTTTATATTTTATCATGAGAGAAGAAGGTTGACATCTGTTTGTAATAGAAGTGCACATTTTACCCTGGAAGCTGGGTCTGGCATCAGGGTTTGTGGTCCAGCAGCGCTGCATGAGGCTCAGGAACCCTGTGCAGGCTGAAGGTCGACAACGTGGCACTGCACCCAGGTCTGGGCGCACCCCCTTCACCACCTTCACCATGATCTGAAGGATGTTACTCTCTCCTAGGGAAGAAACAAAAGGATACAAATCAGGTTTTACACGCACATAAATCTGATCTGATGTTTAAGGACTAATACAAATGACTTGAAATGTAGTCGTGATATATATGCCTATAGATATAGTCAGTTACGCACAGCTTTATCACCATGTTCCCCTGTGCTCTGATAAGGGAGTGTATGCTGTTGTTTCATATGGGAGCAAAATTGAAAAGCTCTAAACATTTCCTGGTCTGGCCTATTTGTCTGTGGGATCAGCCCAGTCAGTGATTCAGAACAAACAGGTAGAGGCCTTAATCACAGGTACTTCGCCCCCTATTGTAGCCTTAATACCCTTTGCAGTTGGAGGAGGGTGATGGGAAGGGATGGTAACCAGGGCATTTCTCACTTTTTAATTATGTCTGGATCAACATAGGCGGTGCCAGTGCCAACTTGGAAACCCTCACATAAACACCGGTCTTCATAGGTAGCCAGATTCATGAAGTGAACTGCTACATGATAGGCCTGGGAAAGAAAAAAAAAAAAACACTCCGCTTGCCAGTCTAGCCCTGTCCAACTGCCTGCTCAGGAATTCACCGAGTAAACACGTACACTACAGCACCTGTACACCCACCCACACAAACACACACACCCGCCTACACACAAACACGCCCTGAAATGTATAACCTTAAGTGTTCACCTAGGGTTGCGTCTTTACTGGGAAATGTGAAAGCCTGCCAGGGAAGTGTTAAAAATAGACGAAGAGTTAAGATGAATTAAAAAAAATATTCAAGTTATAGTTGGGGGTTATAGTTTAGAATACTTTTGTTAATAGCATGGTAATGTCTGTCAGTCAGTCCACGAAGACCGAGATATTTCAAAAACTACTGGAAGGGTTGCCATGACATTTTGTACAGACATTCACGTTCCCCAGAGGACAAATCCTACTCACTTTGGTGATCCTCTCTGACTCGATGTGATTAAGCTCGAGCACCACCACATTTGGTACAAACATTAATGTTCTCCTCAGGACAAACTCTGACTTAAGTTAAACCGTTAATTTGTCAAGTACTTTGGTTCATGACCAAATACCTGCAAAACTAACACCATTCACATCAGCCTCAGCAGTAGCTGTTTGTGCTAATTAGCAAACACTAGCATGCTAACACTCTAAACTGACTGTGGTAAACTTTAGAACTGTTAAATATCACTATGTTATGATACCATAGTAAGCAGGTATCATACTTAATAACATATATGATTAATTAATTTTGAACCTTACTACCATTTTATTTAATTTTCTTGTCAGGAATGCCTTTCATTAAAAACCATTTCCCATCAGCCTTGAAGCAAATCTTCATTGGTGTCATGCATACATCATACTTCAAGTCTCACCTTGGTAGGGCTTCTTCTGTGTGAGAATCCCCCAGATGACAATGGAGAAACTAGAATAGAGGCAACATAAAATATAAAAAGGTGTCAGTGCGATGAAAATGTCAAACATGATAGATGTTTTCTATTTCAAGCTGAAATTGCTTATTGTTTAAATGGTCCCCTACCACACTGTTACTGTAAAAACCAGTGCTGTCAGATTGTAAAAAAAATAATTCTGTGGAAAGTGCTAGCAAATCCACGTCCTACATTTGAATAATTACACAGACTGATGTGAGTCAGACCTTGACTGAACATGCAAAAGTAGGTGAAAGGTAAAAAAAACCCACAAAACCTACAGTTACACAAAAAGATAACATGCAAACTGCTATAAAACTATCCAACCTGTATACGTCATGCTTGGTGTCCGGCACTCTGTCCTTCTCAATGATGCTCTCAGGTGGCAGGTAGGCAATAGTGCCACAGAAGCCGTCTCTGCTGATGTCATCAGCCCGTGACAGGCCGTTCCATCGGGACAGGCCAAAATCTGATATCTGAAATGGGGAGAGATCTGATAAGACCCTCAAACAGAGCAACCACCCTCTTTCTCATGAAGCACCGTGGCCTTGATGACTAACTTTGCCCGCTGAGTGTGACAGGCTGCTAAGCTCTTATTATGTACTCAGTGGTATGATGAGGGCAACGCAGCCATGTCCCAGCCTGTAGGAGAGGAGAGGCCCTTCACGTTTGTGTTGAACAGTGCACACCCACACACACTCTTTCATGTGCACACACACACACACACGCATTTACAGAGGGAGATTTAACAGGAGATGAATAAATCCTGTTGGGACAGGCCCGGGTGAGGTGTTTACATCCAGGTATTAAACTCCAGATATGACAGTTCCCACCCATTGCTCTCAGAGCTGTTCAGAGGTTGGACAGAGGCTGAGAGACACCTGTCTGCCCAGAGCGTGTGCAGGGCTGTGATTTTTAAAAGGATGAAAAGGTACAGCAAACCACTTAACAGCTGCAATTGCTTCTAAAACCGGAAAACTCTGACACTTAACCATCTTTGATGGCTGTGATTAAACCTCATGTCTTAATAGCAACACAAGCATTTAAATCATTACATTTCAAAGGGTAGTAATAATATATGAGCCATGTCTAATAATACATTTTTTTAAAATCCTAATCATTAATTCTTATTAATATATTAACATATTGTTACTGCCATAGAAAAACTTTGCAGCTGTTCTGATAAGGTGCTGTTTTGAAAAAAAAAAACAGCCTATATAATAGATATAAATCTAACTGAATATTGGCAGCACATCAAAATGATTTAAGCCATATTTTATAAAAGATATGTGCACACCACCAGCAGTGAAAATGTTTTCGCTCAATGCAGGCTAAAAAAATGCCCTTAAGAGGCACTAAGGATGCGACAAACTCCCTACCTTGACATGATAGTGAGCATCCAGCAGTATGTTGGCCGGCTTCAGGTCCAGGTGGAGCAGCGGTGGGTTCATGCAGTGCAGGAAGTTCATTCCCACCGCAGTCTCGTGGATGATGCGGAAGCGGAGCTCCCAGGGCAGCGGCTCGGTGGCCAGCAGGGTCTCCAGGGATCCGGTCTCCATGTACTCCATGACGAGGCCCTGCGGGTCCTCACAGATCCCATACACAGGCAGGATGTATCTGAACTTGGCTGCCTCCATCTTCTTAGCCTCCTCGAGCAACTCTGAACGCTCCCTGTGATTAAAAAAAAAAGAAAAAAAAATGTTATGTTCAGTGGGTCAACAAACTGCAGCTGAAATTAGACGAACCATTGGTTTTAAGGTATTTAATTAGCTTGTTTTTAACAATCCTTCCACATACATTGGCTCACAGACGTTTATCATCTATATCTTCTCATCAAACATTAACCTTGTGATTCTGGCGTCATACTTTACTCATTGGGCTGTAACATTTGGCATAACTTTTATTATCAGACATTACGTGTCATCCTTACTGAGCTCCCGGGTTTGCAAAATGTTTACTGGCATTAACCTTAGAAGGTTTGAATTTGTGACTACTGAAGACATCTATAATTTATTTACCGGTGTTCATCCTGAGTATGTCGATTGTGCTCTTAACTGTCCGGGGGCTCTTTTAAAGCCTTGAGGACATTCTAGCTCAGCCTGGAATGCATCAGGAAAGCATTAAACAGAGCTCTTGTTCACTGTTGCTCAACCTTTGCACAGCTCCCTTTATCAGCCCACTGGCCCTGCTGACATACCTCAAACCCAACTGTGCAGGTCATTCATGACCTCAGTGCACATATCTCCAGCAAAGGTTGCTTTAAAAATGCAACCTCTTAATGAGGACAGATGAGAGAAAGATAAATCACTAATGACTGTGTTCAAAGGAATGTGCTTCGAATGTAGAATTTGGCGAGCTGGACTGGGGCTTCACTATTAATAACATGAAATTGGATGCACAGGAGAGACTCCTGCAACTCTATGAGGTGCAAAGTGTATCGGGTTACTAGAAGAGTCATGTTCTATACGCCTGGCTATAATCGTCCTTTATAGTCAGTCCAAGTAAAGGAGGCACTAGCCCCAAATCTGCCAGGCAGGAATAATCAATCATAATATGGGAGAATGAGCATGCACTTGTTCTCTAAATCCTTAATCTAATCCAAAGTGCTCCTCAGCAGCTCTTTAGAACCTAACAACATCCCTGCTTTAACAGAGAGGCCCGGCAAGACCGGTTTTACAGCTTCTTTCATTGTCTTTACCACACGGCAGCAGCCTGCAGCCCAGACAGACAAAGGTGGCTTTGAGTTCCTATTGCTGTATGTTATGTTTGGGTCCACGAAGGCTGCAGTCAAATGACTGTTTATGTACTCTACAGATGTTTGGAGATAACATCTTTGGCTCTGGTTCAGCGGATGCTTTATGTTGCACCACAGGTTCTGAGAGGATGTCAGTCCTCTTTTTTTTGTGGCAATGGTGAAATGGCCACTTCCTGTTTGTTAGTTTTCTGCCTGAAATGTGTCGGACCAGATGAGACGTCATAATCTGATATCCAAAAAACAAGAACAAGAAAATAGTCAGCTGAGTGATCAAATGAGGAAAAACACATTTAGTTAGCTAGGGCTTAACCTCAGTGTCACTTTGAAAGGACGGGTGCGACTCGGTCAGCTACTTAAAGTCAATTTGTTGAATCACATCAGAATCTTTATCTCGGATAATGAGCGATGATTTGTTTGTCCCCACATTAAAACATGGAAACGGTTCTTGTGAGGTAATATTTATAATTTGTCTGAAGCCCACAGATGAACCCAGTGTGGGTATACACACAGCTGAGAAGGTTGGAAACTTCCATTGAGGGGCGGGTTGCTGTGATGCTGAGGGGGTTGTCCTTCAATGAAGGCGCTCACAGAACTTGACATTGGTCACCCACACAGCAGGACAGCTGACACACACACACACAAAATCCATTTTTCTTTTTTTTTGATATCCATGCAGAGCATTGATCGATTCATGGTTGTGCGAAATGTTACATAGTTCAAGAAGGCCTACCTCACTGAAATGTACATTTATTAAAACCAGCCCCTCCCTGAGGCCTGGTTGGAATTAGTAATCGGCTATGGCCCTGAGCAAGGTGGACTTGCCTTTACCTGGGGATAAATTAGCATGTCAGTGGTCATTGCAACACAACTTTACGGTGTCTAGAGATCTGAAAGTGCCCTCGTGTTTGCTGCAGAGCCACTTCTACAGCTGCAGTGTCTGTCCAGACTGGTAGTGAGTGAGTCACACACAATTCCCGGTGTTCCACCATTCAAGGAACACAACCGCATAAATTTTCACCAGCACAGTCATGATGTAAACCTCTGTCTGTCTGCTGTTCGGTCATCAACTGATAAGACAGAGGAGCTGGCTGAAGACAAGACAGATATGTACATCTGGTATTAAGAAGGACCAAATACAGAAGTAAAGAAATATCTAAACTATGTCAGAGCCTCTACAGGAGTATGTTGAGCTAAATTCTTTGTAATTTTACACATACATTAGCTCAAAGATGATCCATGGGGCTCATAACCTGTAACTTACTTGTCATCCACATGAAGGCAGGGAGGGCACTTGATAGCCAGCCATGTTTTCCACTGTACGTGCCGGACTTTGTATACTTGTCCAAATCCACCTGAGCCTATTTGCTCCCAGCTGCCAAACTCAGAGCAATCAAAGGTCCTTAACAGCCCCATATTCCCATGTGGAGAATCGGGGACATCCATATCCGTGTTTAGAACCCCACCAGCTGGGTAAACTCCTTTTTTATTCTTCACCAAGGCGCAATCCAGGCGAGTGAACACACACACAACACACCGACCTGCCCGCTTGTGAGCTCTTTCCTTGTTGTTCCCCTTGTCAAGCTCAGAAATGCCCCTCCTTCTCTTCAGGTGATAAAGAGGGGTTTGGCCTGGTGCTGTGACATCACTTCCTGGTTTTGAAATAGGGAAGAGTTGGAAAACAAGAAAGGCAACAAGGCACCATGCTGCCACAGTGTCTTTAGACAGTGGTTTTCCAGATGCCCTAAAGTCCCAAGCTTTCTCATATTTCTGCCATGAAAAGGAGAGAATAACCTTTGTCCCACTGTAAAAAAAAAGAAAAAAAAAGGGAATAGGCAGGTTATGTGATATTAAACAGATGGTTTGGGAATGCGTGAACCCATCCGACAGAGGGGATCAGCACATGCTTTCATAGCTGTGGATTGTCAGTATATAAAATCTGCCGGTGTCAGAACTGTGTGAAACAGTCGTCGTGTGTGGAGCTGGTATGAAAGTGTTTTGGTCAAGGACGCTCAGAAATCTTGACCCTGCGTCCTCTGGTGGGAAGCTCTAAATGATTTACTTTTCACTTATCAAACAAAGATGTACAGCAGGTTAAATGAGCCTTATCTCAGGTTACTCTATGTCGACGGAAACGCAATGACGCACACTCCTAGAATACTGTACATCAAACACTTATATGAAACGATGCACGACTGCATTAATCTAAAAAGCTGATCGTTGGAAACAGTTTCCTTGAGTTCCTGAATGTGAGACATCAGGTTTAAATTACTTAGGCCTTAGAGGTTTTGGCCCATCGAATAAAAAATTGTAAGACCAGAAACCTTGGCCTTAGGGACAGTACAAAAATGACTGAGGTGAGGAGCGGGTTAAATCTGTGAGTAGCGTGGCTGGGTGAGAACGAAAACCATCTTTTTCATGTAACCGTGTGATCTTTAAGCTTTTCTTAATTTATTGTAAAAAAACAAATAGTCTCACTTGGGCAGATGACAAAAAGTTAACACCTGTTTTGAGCTCCCACAAAGCTTCCCTCTGGCCCCCCAGATCATTTTCGTACAGTTCCCCAAGGATCTCTTTGATTTTTGGGCTATGTGATGGCTGTTTATATTTTTCCGCTGTTTGTTTCTGGGCCTGGATTCCTAATTTTAATATAGTTTTTTCCTGCATGCCAATACGTACTGACTGAAAATAGAAAACTGTATTAAATGTATCTATAAGCAAATAGTGGCTTTTCGGTCCCCCTCTTGCCCTCTGTGTAATCCAGACATAAGAAAGGACAAAATGCTATTTAAGGCATCTCTAAAAACATAGGTATTTATTCTGTATTGTTGTTTGCTTTGTAGTGAAAATACCACCTCTTTATTTACCTCCACCTAACAGGCATAGCTCATGATGTCAATACATCACCCTGCTCCACCCTGCTCTCCGGATTTATTTAGGAAACTGGAAGGACGAGCTATATAAATCCGTCACCAGAGAGGCTGTTGAGACAATAAGCAGATTTTATTGGTCCGTGAGGAACCAGGCCTCATTTCAGGCTGGCAGCCCATGTCAGTGCAGCAGAGACCAGCGTATGTCCCCTGAGGCTGCTGCTTTGCAGACACACAGATGCATTAACATATGCAGAGAGAGTTGGTCTGTGGTGTGAACGAGAGCCCTTTGTGGTGTTAGTCCACCCCTTGTGTAAAGTGTAAATGTCTTCTCTGGGGCGGCATTACACCTCCCGACCATTACAGAGAAAGAGGAACTTTTTTTGATGTGCTAATTAAAATCAGTCCTTTGCATCTGTTTTACTGCTCTGATTAAAAACGAGAATATAAATCAGGTCCGTCCACTTTTCCCGACTGTGAGAAATGTGGCTCCTTTTGAGTTGAGGCAGAAGGATCTTTAGTGGTCTCAAAGCATCAGTGAGCAAAAGGTGAAGATTTGTGACTAAATTCATGTTGGACTTAACATCAATATTCAATTATCACATATACTAACTGATAGATAAGTCATGGGATGTGAATGTTCAGGTGGTGTGGTACAGTATTACTGACTTCATGCACTAATGATGCTGTGCTCCAAACTGGGTGAAAGGTCTTCTTTGTGAAGGCTCTTTGCACCACATGTTGGAAGTCTGGATTTGCAGATGCTGTTTGTTGGTCTCAGTAGGAAAACACGTTAGATAATAATCAATATGAAAACATACATTTTACCCTCCTGAGACATTAACAGACTTTATCGCCATCTACTGGAAGTTTGGTATTAAAGCATTTAGCTCTGTGGTACAAGTAGTCTTAACAGTGTCAAAGATATATATGTATTTATAAAAAGATATGCAGAAAGCTAATT
Source organism: Lepomis macrochirus (assembly GCA_024633595.2). NCBI lineage: Eukaryota > Metazoa > Chordata > Actinopteri > Centrarchiformes > Centrarchidae > Lepomis > Lepomis macrochirus. The sequence continues at coordinate 27,318,659 of JALXJV020000021.1, forward strand.
TGACATTGTAAATTTCAGGAAAATGTTAGCAAATATGGCACTGGTGAAAGTGTAACAAATGTTCTTTTTTCCCCCTGGAAAGGTCAGTGCTGGGTTACAATGGCTCAGCTGTGTTTGAACTATCCAACGTTAAACAGTAGTCCTAGATATGGAGAGTATGAAGTCCATGACTGAGCGGTGGTGTGCGCACACTCCAGGTTTATGATTAAGTGAAATATTCGGTTGCAGATTACCCATCATACTGATACTTTCAGTGTGAAGTTTGATGTAGTAAACGTGTCGGTATTCACATAAAACATTGTCGCTTCACAATTACATGTATACATCTATCTTTTCTCGCTTCAACACAATCATTTTATTTCTAATGTTTTGATGTATGTCTGTTCAGCTTTCACCCTGTATCTCCCCATAATTTGATCTAATTATGAGAATATTAAGTATTTGTTTTGTTTAGTGGGTGTCTGACTAGTGTGAGGTTCACAGAACCTTAACTCTCTTAATTTCACATAAAAAAAACCACCCCTAATCCAGATTTTAAAAAATATTGTGTTCCCTTATTGAAGTATGAAGTTATGGTTTGAAGTAACAGAATTAGAGGATAAAGTGGTGAATGCTATTTCAAACAGATCTCCTTGTTTGTTTAAAAAATAATTCATTTCTGGACAAAATCTATGTTAAAAAAGAAGGTTCATTTTTGTCGGTCTGTATTTTTTAAATGCAACACCTGGTCTTTTTCTAGAGAACAGAAAATGTAGAACACTAATTGCAATTTTGTTCTTATTTTGCAGAACTGTGGGTAAATTTTTAGGATCGTTTCCTTTCATATTTAGAAAATTCTCAGATGTGGGGATTTGTTGATTTATCTAAATCTGTATGCTGATTTGATAAGCACATATTGTTATAGGGAGCAGAGTAGGGTTTTTTTTCTTTTAAGAATTTGTACTCTTAATGGGTTAACTTGATTGGAAGTTTTAAGTATTAAGATTTATGTTCCGATGCCGTGATCCGTTTTCATTTTGTATCTCTAGAGAACATGCCCTCTTCATAAATAAACAAAAGGAAAACTTTCGGAAATTCAACTAATTCTTTATGTGGATTCCCCATCACTGATTCCTCTGTGGCAGTACACGCACACACATATATGCCCTTTGACTGATTATGTGTGTTACACTCACATTGTTTGCAGAAAAGCCATCAGCTTCTGACTGACTGGAGGATAAACAGGGTCGCTGGTCTGAGACCTGAGGAGATCCTGGACTGTCACAATGCTATAAACAGACTGAGACAGAAACAGAAGCAGGTTTGATTCAGATGGCATTTGCACCACGATTTAGAAAAACCTTGCTGCCGAAACGTGCCCCCCTTCTGGGCAGTTATCACAGTTGAGCACACAGAAAAAAAAAATGTATATGAAGACAAAAAATACAACCATTTCAAAGAGGTATTGTGTTTAAAAATAACAGTACAAAAACTCCAGTATTTTTTTCCCCCAGATAGTCCAACAATATTTACAGTTTGCAGCATTCAAAAATAACATTTCAGGTGTGAGCCAACCATTACTTATCACATAACCTGGCAGAAGTGCTTTCACTTAAACTGTAGACTGCACCGGGTAGGTCTTCTTTTTCAGGTTAGTACATATTCATATTACATTTGTCGAGCGGCAGATTTATCTTGAAAACATGCATGTTTTTAAAAGGCTGGTAAGGCATTTGAATATTCAACATTGCTTTGGTTTGAGATGTAAATCTTCCAGAGAAGTGTCAGTGATGTTGGCTAAATGTACCATTTTGCAATTCTTTTTTCTTTTTATGGTAAAAGTGAACAGCTACTTTGTTTTGTCCGTATAAAACAGAAAAATCATTACAATTCATTCATTCATTCATTCATTCACTTCCATTGGGCTGGAGAGGCATCTGGGTGACAGTGATCAAAGCTTTGTACATGTTGATAAAATCTACTCTAATATATTAACAATGTGAGGTGACCAGCACCCTCCAGTCTCTGCTCTAGTAGCTGAACATCTGCTGTCCGGAGCTGCTCTGCTGCTGCGGGGTGGGCGGCTGGCTCTGGATGGGCCGGCCTGGCTCCGGGCCTTGATTCTGGGCTTCCTGACTCTCCCCCTGAGCCCCCTCCGCCATGGCGGTGACCTGGCTGCCATCAGCTGCCGGTACAGGCCTCCAAGCCAGAGTCGGGGCCTCCAGCTGGTGGCCCATGGGGTTGACCAGAGTGGTGACGTTGATGAAGTGGGCGACTGACTGTGGCGCCGCGCCCCCGCCGGGGCCCACCGTCTCCGGGACGAGTTCGGCTGGCCGGTTGTGGAGCATGGCGGAGCCGCTGACGGTGTCGAAGGTGACGGTGAGGATGGAGTTGTCCAGGGTGAGTGGCCGGTCGCTGGCTGTCAGGTGGCCCACGGCTACAGGCTGCAGGCTGGTGAACTGGGCGGGGGGGGCGTGGCTGGTGATGGGCGTGACGGTGATGTTGGTCAGTCCCACTGAGCTGTTGGGTGAGGAGACTGATGGAACGCTGGAGTCGGCCAGGACCACCACCTGAAACAGCAGCACCAGATATGAGTTTGGAAGCAATATAAAAATAATAAATCTGAAAAACTTGAACAGTTGATATGCTTGATGGAAATTTGCTCTTATCTAAAATATCTTTTAAAAAACAAACTAGGAGAAACATGTAAACTACATGTGTTTACATTTCTAGATGTTGTAATATCTTTTGGATTATGTAATGGGTGAAATCTGTTAAATATAAGTGCAAGTGTGATTAATGTCACATACTGTCAATCATGACTTAATATGGGATGTAACCTGTTCCTGACTGATAAAAAAAAAAATACTTGACTTCGTACAATACTCCTTTCAGATATTAAAATGCTAATCAAAAGGCGCTACATAGTGTGTTATCATTTACTGTTCAATATTCAGATCTATAAAGTCATAACTGATGGATAATTTCAGATTTTCTGATTTTATTGTCTGTCTATTGATGAGTTTTATTACTTTTTAATCCCATTTAGGTTTTTACTATAATAACCAAAACAACAAAAACAAAAGCAAGGTCCTATTAATATAGAGCCAGAATGGTGATGGCATTCTTCTACTACAGATGGTATTTTGGTATGAATTTTTTTTTTTTTTTTAAATTCTGCTTGCTATCAGCAAGGTGTGGTCAAGCTGCTGTCTCTGGGCATTTGTTACGCGTACGTTTTTTTCCCTACCCCTTTCTTGTGGTCTTAAAAAAAAAAACCAAAACAAAAAACCCCCACTTCTTATTATGACAATAAAAAGATAACTTATGAAACTCTTGATACGTACCTGCTGGATACTCTGCACAGCTGAGCTCGTCTCCGTCTCCTCGCCGACGATGACGGTGTTGAATTCTGCCATGGGCTCGTGCCTCGCCTCGGGAAAATCAACATATTCGTCGGACTCAGAAAGCTCCGGCTCAGCCTGAACTCTCTGCTTCTTCTTGGTGTGTCTGGAAGATCGGCTCGGCCTCTCCTGATGCGTTGCGTCTTTTTCCAGAGACAAAGTGGGCTGCGGAGAACATATGGACAGTTCACACTTCAACATCTAGACTGTAGTCATTTCGTCTTTCTGCAAACACAAGCATGTCGCACAGGATGCGTGTAAAGCAAAGTGCTTCGTGGTGATGCTACCATAGATAGTTGGCAGAAACACCATGCAGTATGTAGATGTGAGTAAACAGGAACTCTTGATATTTTGACTGTGACAGTTCTACTATGTTTTTAGTGTACAAACAAACATGCTAAAGGGCACCACAAGGAAGTTCAGAGGATAGGGAACATGATGTACAGTAGTGCCTGGCAACAACATCATTTTAGCATCTGATGCACAGCTGAGATATGTAAATCAAATGACTTGCTTTGTGCACATTACTCTGTCGTGAAAGAACTTTGATCTGACCTGCACGATGCTGATAGACGAATCATGAATCGTCGAGGTTTCCTGAAAGTCATCAAACTCATCGATTCTTACAGACACAACCTACAAAGGCACGAAGAACAATGACTTATCAAGTCGGCATTTAGGATTCAATGACAGAAACTGGCCCCGGTGGTGAAACACATCGTTTCCCCCCCCGTCTCACCTCGGGGTGCTTGCGTCGCAGATGACGGTTCATGGAAGCCCGGGTGGACACCTTGGTCCCACAGAGGTGACACGCCTGGGCCTCCACCTTCTCATGGGTCAGGTGCACATGCTTCTGCAGCATGTACTCTGTCAGGTACTTCTTATCGCACGTCGCACATGTCCACGTCTTACCCACTGCGGTGAGAAAGAGGGAAACCGCATCAGACGGCCATGATAAATGCACTGATGTCAACGATTTTGCACTCCACAGGTGGGAGTTTCTTACATTTACAGTTTTGACCTAAACGTTTCCTTTCCCTGTAGACAGAACTCTTTGTTCCGGTCCTTGATGAAGAATAGAGACGTGCACAAAAAATCCATTTAAAACTTATTGCAACAGGGGCACCAATCAAGGTTTACATTACATTATTTATATATTTTGACTTATCTGTTAACTTTTTAGTATATTTTGTCAGAAACAGACTCCAGCCATTCAGCCAGTATGAGAACAGCCAGAGATGTTCAGCCATCAGATACAAGCAGCTCAGACCCCGAGAACGGAACAGTTGCTGCTTCGCCAAATGACCCAGCAGATTGGCCCCCACACTTCCCAGACTTCATGACGACTGAGTTAGCGCACATTCAAACCAGCACTGGAGTTTTCTAGAAGAGGTTTCTGTTCTGGCTTTTTACAGAGGGAGGAGTGCAGTGTGAGAGCACTGTGGTGTCAGGTGTGACTGTGCAGCAGCTCAGTTTTTGCTCGCTGAGTCGCAGCCAGTTTGTGAGCGAGCGGTCACGTAGCTGGTAGCTGGAGTTTTGCAGTATAAACGTCTGAAAACTGAAGCCAACTTTGCTCTGCGCGGGACTGCGAGCTGCACTTTAGGAGGAGGTCCCGAAGATAACGTGGACTTTTATGGAGATTTTGAATTGAGAAGTGTTTCAGTTAGTTTTGGTTTCCGCCTCCTTGTTTTTATCTTAATACCCGAAGTCCCAAATAGGCTTCTGTGCAAATGACCCGTGTTCTGCTTGTGTCTTTCTTATGATGATGAGGAGTGGCCCAACATGAGGCACACGCACCTGTGTGGATGAGCTTGTGCGTTTCTAGAGTCGTCCTCTCACTGAACGTCTTTCCACACAGCTCACACATGAAGTCCTTGATACCTACAGGCAAAGTGTCACGACAATGTTACAACAAACAGTAAGACCATGTACTTCCTGTGGTAATGTTGATGGTACTTAGGGCGAAAATGCACATTTATGCAGCAATCACATCTATAGTTGTGTCTGTTTGTGAGGCCGTTAATTGATTTTCTTGCACTTTTTGTGAATCTTTAACTCATTTCGACTCACCCGTATGTCTCTTGTAGTGTTTCAGCATGTTGACCTTTTGGGCAAACTTGCGATTGCACGCCTTACACTCGTACTCTTTGATGCCCTTGTGAAGCTTCATGTGGTGCCTCAGAGCGTGCTTGGTCTTCATGCCTGCGCAGGCAAACATTTAGTCAATATGAATACGTATGTTCAACATGCTGTTCAACACGCAGTGAGGAGAAAAGAGAAGGCAGCGGTATGCAACCTTTGCCGCATTCTGCGCACAGGAAGTCTCGGATGTCATCGTGGACCCTGAGGTGCTCCTTCAACATGTCCTTCCTCGCAAATGATTTGTTACACTTGTCACAGCTGTGGCTCTTCACCCCTGGACGATCAAACAAACAAACAAACACAGATGCAGATACTGCGATTACCATGTGAAATGAAGAAGAAGAAAAAACAAACAAAAAAAACCACAGATAGGATAAATGCGCTTGACAAAAATCATAAAAAAAGAGACAATCAAGTTTAGATCTTTCTTCATAATCTTCGTTTTCTTCAGTAATAAAAGTAAAGCGCAAGCTAACAGCTAATTCAGCATGACTTTTTTATGGTGCAAACTTGGCACATTGTAAATAAAGTATTGGGAACAGGCCTCAAGGTGTAACTTCCAGCTCACTCATTAACCTCCTGGGAACCTTTTACTTATAACACTGTGTACTCAAAACATGTTTACCCCAAAGAGAGAAGCAAGAGAAAGAATAACAGGTGTGAGAAATTCATTAATACTAGCTTTTCTGGTTCGTCAATAAATGTTTTGACATTTCTAAGGCTCTGCATGTCCCGTCGACGAGCTTCTTATATCCCCGGAACACAGACACTCTTCGTGAGTGAACACCTGACTGAGTCCAACACTACAACTGCGCTTCATGTAGGAACATCAAATCACCAGTGAGGGCCGCACCCATAACAGGACATGACACAAACACTACATACAGAGAACCCAGGCTGTTGGCTCACCAGTGTGGATGATCTTGTGCCGTTCCAGGTTCCCAATACTATTGAAGATTCGGCCGCAAATTTCACATGGATGGATGTACCTTTAGGAGAGATGGGCAGATTTTCAATTATTACAGTTTTTACTGCTTCTCATGGGTTTTATATTTTAATGTCACTTTGAAATGACCTTTTATGCTTCACATCAGACAACTTGCTTTTAGCCGCAGCGTTGCAGTAACTTAAGCTCTTATAGATCCTGACCTGAATATTCTCAATAGTCCTTAATGTACAAGGATTCGAAACAGATTCCTGATATTCAGCTGCAGCTGCATTAAAACGTCTCTTTATCTCCATCTCCTCTTTTGTGATCAGTATAGAATTTAAAAAAAAAAAATAAATAAAAAGGGTTAATGGCTTCCACACGGACTCTCTAAAATAGTGTCTGTAATATTTTGTATAAATCAGTATACAACAGGCCGCAGCTTACATTCTCGTCTCCTCTCTTATCCATCAGCTCAGCCTCGACTGAACAAGGCTACGGAGACATACAAACCGCAACCACAAATGAGAGGCGGACCGTCTCCGTGCCGCTTCCTGTGGCCCTTACTTCTGCACCGCAGGGTCGGGCAGCTGCTCTCTGTGGATGACCAGGTGAGCATTGTACGTGGCCTTCAGCGCGAAGCGTCGGTTGCAGATCCCGCAGCCGTAGCCTCTCTCCTTGTGCTGCTCCATGATGTGCTTCAGGTACTCTCGGCCCTTTGCAAATGACAGCTACAGGCACAGAAGTGAGAAGCGCGTTGAACTGGAGTGAGACTGAGTGGAAAAACTCTCTGTCGCCATGGATGCGTGAACAGCCTTGAGCATGTTCACGAACTGTTCAATGACCACAATGAAGACATTTTGTTTTCTGTAACGGTCCTTTGTACCACACCGGCTCTCTGCACGGTTTGAATATTGCTACGAGTCAATAAGATACAGAATTAACAGCGCGTGTTGAAGTCTGAGGCCATATCTTACTCACTTGACATTTCTTGCAGTTATACTTGTGGTGCTCAGGACCATCTTCCTCCTCATCGTCGTCCGACTCGTCGCTGTCGCCCCCTGAAATGCCGATCTTCTTGATGAAGCCCTCTCTCTCCTGCTCATCCATTAAGGCAATGTCCTGGAAGCAAAACAACTCTTTGTAACGCGTCAACTCCGCGACAGCAAAGATCCGGAGCGGGTTTAATGAAGCGTGCGTGAACCGAGGTGCTGTGTAATATCCATAATGACATTACCACTTTTGGTAATGGTGCTACTTAGTTTCATCTGCGGTGATGCTGCTAGAGAGGCTAAAAACAAAACCCCTCAGTTAAAAAAAAGCATTAAAATGTGGGAAATATTACTTAAAATGAGCAAAATGATCTGCCAACAGAACAAGAATATTTCACTTGCTACTTTAGGCCAAAAAAAAAAAATTGAAACAAGTGAAATTCTCTAAACATAAAAGCCGCATGGTAAGAAGAAATATCTGGTCTCACAAAAAACAAGTATATTTTGCCTTTAATTAAGATAGTTAATCTTAGTAAGATTTTAGTTTTTGCAGTGTAGCGGATACATGGACTGAGTAACTGGTAGAAAACTAACATCCTTTCCCTTCTTTATTGGCAGAATCTGAAACATAGAGCACTACCTGACATCATGCCGCATTCTAGAAAAGGTTTTCTAATTTATCTACTTCGTCTGCACAAATAAGAACAAACACTGAAGGTGCTGAGACTTGCTCTTGCTCCATTTAAGGATAAACGCTGTCATATTTTGTACTTGTGTTGATTTGACACTCCTCAAATATAACTTTTTTTCCTTTAAACCCCTCCCCATGGTGACACACCTACATGGGCAAGAAAAGAAAACAACAAGAAATGTTAAATGGGAGCGACAGAGAAGTGTTAGGCGTGGGAATCCAGGCCTCCGCTCTTCGCCGTCTCACCTTGAAGTGAACGTGAATGTGATCTCGGAGGACGTCCACGCGGAAGAACTTGCGAGCGCAGATCTCACAGGTGTACTTCTTGTCGCCGTGAGTCAACAGGTGCTTGTTCATGTTGCTCCTACAGGAGAACACCTGCACGCACGCACAAACAAACAGACGCCCGTGTGACCGGCGAAACACTTCTGGCTGGGAATTATGTGCAGTTATTTGACCCGCTGCAGTAAGGGCACTTTATCTTCGCTCACCTTGCCGCAGATGGGACAGGGGGACGGTTCCTTCCTGTACTTGGTCCCTTCTTCCCCATTGGCCTCCAGCTCCTCTCTCTTCATGTGCTTTGGTCCTGTCCAGGATGCATTGTGGTTTCAGTTCAGCAAAGAGCTTAAAGGCCCAACAGGTACAAATACGGTAACATGCGACTAAAAAGGTATAGTTTGATGCGAGTCGGACCTCTGTGCAGTTCTGTATTGTACTTAACAGACTCGCATTTATTCTAAAGGAAATTCAAGAAGTAAATATTTCACATTAAGCGACAACTTTCTCCTGCACTGCCGTTACCAAAAACAACGCCTGAAACTAAACCCAAACCAACATGTAGCCTTGCTCCCTCACCCACGCCGTGCCTCCTGTGGTGCTCCTGCATCACGTCTTTGCGGTAGAACATCTTGTTGCAGATCTCACAGGAGTAGAGCTTCTCGCCGTGCTTCTTCTTGTGCTTGGAAAGGTTGCTGTTGGTGGAGAAGAACCGCGTGCAGATATCGCACTGGAACGTCTTGTCATCTGGAGAGAGAATTTTATTGTTTTTAAAGACAGGGAAAAGCAAGGAGAGGGCATCATTCTGAACGAAAGTAAAAAATAAATAAATAAAATAAGACTATCCTACCTGTCCGGCAGTTATGGAACTTTAAGGCATTTTCCAGGCGAAAGGATTTCTCACACGTGTTGCATTTATACTTGTACTCGTGGTCAGGCTGTCGGGAGAATGTGAAAAGAAGACATTTAAAAAAAACACACGAACTGGCAGGGTTCTGAGGTAACACGGTGTCTTACTCACCACGTTCTTGCTGTGCTTATAAGAGATGTGCTGCTTTAGACTCTCCTTGCGGCTGAACAACTTGTCGCATTCATCACACTTGAACAGCTTATCACCTGGGAGAACACACAAAGCAGGCACGCCCAATTTACTACTTGATTCGATTCGTGCGATTTCTCAGAAAGAGACGACCAAACCCAGCACTGTACCGTGAGATCGGATGTGTCTGTTGAGGTTGCTGCTGTTCTGGAAGACCTTGTTGCAGAGGGAGCAGCGGTAGACCCTCTTGTGCTCTCTGGCTTTGTGTCTCTTCAGGACAGCGGAGGTGTCTGGCGCGCTCAGCGGGCTGCCGCTGCTCTCCGCCTCTGCCGCCGCGGCCTCTGCCTCAGAGGCTGCCGGCTCTGAGCTCTGCACCGGGGGCTTCACTTCTGCACACAGCAGGAATCCAGTGTCAAAGGGAAATCTACAGCAGACGCAGCACCAACTGATATGGATTTCTGAGCCCCAATAATGATACCGATGTTCGAGATGACTATAAATCTCAACATAGTTAGTTTTGCTGTGCTTTTGTTGTCTGTGTATAGGATTAAATATTTATTCATGTGTTACGTCGCATGAAGCTGCTCCTTCTCTTACCATCTCACTTAGAAATCTGCAACATTTTCTGTCTCTGCAGTCTCTGGGATGCTTTCTGTGGGGAATAAACTACTCTTTTTTTTTTTTTTTAGCCGTGATGAATTCCTCTGTGACTGTATGATTGTTGAATGCCAGTAGAAGATGAAAAGTCTCCGAGGGAGCTTTACACAATACATAATGCAGATGTGAAATCATAGATTGGGCTATGCTTTAGATTTCAAAACTGGTGTTTAAGGGAGAGTGGGGCGTAGTTTGACCGAAGCGACGTCATTCAGCTGCATTATTTTATACAGTATAACAATATACTGTACATTTAACACTGGCCAGTAACGGTGTTGGATTATATCTGCTGCCCTTTCTGACGGGAAAAACATGTTTAGAAGCGATGATGGTGACTGAGGAAATTTAGGGGCTCAAAACTTTTTCGCCACCTTCCCAAAAACTCACCAGGTGGGGCGCTAACGTCGTTCCACAGCAGCCACACTGACAAGGCTGCCCGGCCCGCAGATGTGTCCACGGACATTTTTTTTATTTTTATGTATCTGCCTCGAGAGTGCAGGTATCTGCTGATGCAGCTTATCTCAAAATCCCAGATATCGGCCCAATAAAAGTCAGGCAACCGATTGCATACTTATATACGTATATCACAAATAAGCTCAGTACCTTTGAGCTGTGCCTTGTAGGCTGGATTCTTCTGCTCAAGCCAGACTATTTTTTCCATTTCTCACCTTTGTTTTTGCTCGCTGTTGCCGTAGCTCCAGGCCTGCGTCCCTTAGCTCTCCTCCCTCGGACCTGCCCTCTCTTGGGGCCCGGTCGAGCTGCCCGCTCCTCCTCATTGGGGCCGACCGGGCTCTCCTCTTGGGGCAGCTGCGGGTCGACTGGCAGCACCGTCGCAGTCTTCACCTCATCGAGGAGACTCAGCATATCGCCTGAGGTCGACAGAAGGAAGTCGGGACTGAGAGCGTCGGGGTCAGCTTAGAAACATTTAGCTTCCCTCTTAATGAAATAAGAACATTTCTAACATGTAGCGCATGTGTCTTACCTGCATTGTGTTCTTCAGCCACTGGGGGCATGGGGGCGCCAGTTTTCTCTGAGGTCTCTGTTTTAGCAGACGATCACATCTCAGCAAAAGAGAGAAAAACTACGAGATACAGCTGACACTGTTGCCAAGGCACCCTACAACAGCATCGTCGCTGCAGTGTCACCTACCTGATGGAGGTGGGGGTGGCTCAAGTGGAGGCTTAAGTATGGACTTCTCCATCTTCTTGGCATAGAAAGCTCCGTACCAGACCCTCAGCTCTGTTCCTGGCAGCACATCCTGGGACACAGACAAACAGGGTCCAAAAGGAAGAGTACAGCAGTCTCCTATCAGAACTGAATGAGCTGACGAAATGAATCCCTGAAATCTGGGGCCCCTAAACGCTCAGGTCTACGAAGTACCTGGGAGGTGTTGAAGTACACGCCATCGTCCTGCTGGTAGGCCGTCAGATTCTGGTGTTTGTGGTCAGTGGCAGGTCGTACCAGCATCATCCAGTTGCAGTCTTCCTCGCTGCTGGAGTCAAAACACACCACCACGCCGTCCTTCTGGAAGATCTGCCCATTGAAGCATCAAGGATTAACAAGAAAGGAATCTAAGAAACAGCAAAGGCAACGATCACGCCGTCTCTGCGGACAAACTCGGTCAGCACCTTCAGAGGGAAAGCTCCTTCCTTCTCCAGGTGGGGGACCCTCTTAGCCTCAAAGGGCCCAAAGCGGGTCCTCTTGACCAGCCGGCGCAGAACAAACACGCCCTCCTCCCCGTCAGCCACATGTCTGATCTCCAGGCTGTTTGGTAAAGATGACCTGACCCGGGACGAGAAGAACAGAACGGCGATCACACAACAATTATCTATTTCCTTAGCACTTCACCTAGTGTTCTAATAATCTAGCATGTGTGGGATGGAACTTCAAGTGCCGGAAAGTCAGCACTCTCTCTCTCTTCAAGGTCTGTAATATTAATAACATGAATGAAATCACTGGTTTGACTGGAGTCAGTGAAGTGCAGACGCTCCGAGTTGTCACTCACCGGGCCCGGCTGAGGACAAAGGAGTCCGGGACCGTCACCAGCGGTCCCAGCTCAGGACACTCGGAGTCATGGTACTGGCCACAGTCCTCACACCCTGCGACACACATCACACACACACACACACACACACACACACACACACCTGTCATCACAGCAAAGTCTCACAGTTTGCCAGTACAGGTGAGAGCTGGATTCATACTCACAGATGAACTCATCTGGCGTCTGCTCAGCCATTATGCCAACCTGCAAAGAGGGGAAAAGATAGTTTCTGTCATGCCATTAACATGAAAGAAGGACCTGACCAGAGATCAGGTCCTACAGAAGAGGAAACATTACATTACATTTCTATAAAGGAACTACTTTTAAGAGTGTGATAGAATGTAATTGAACTTCCAAGTCTGCATTCGCGTTTAACCTGGGACACAGAGGAATGCATCAGACCTCCTGGCTACACAGTGGCGTATTATGACAACATTAACTGGTGTAAAGCGATACAGTTGGAGCAGGTATTATTAACGTTTGCAGTCCGGGCAGGAGAAGGGATCCAGGATTTGAGTCGTTCCCAAACTCTAGCCGGGTTTTAACTCCGATCTGAGCGGCCCCTCTTCAGCAAAATGTAACAAAGAACAGTCGGCATGGCGGATGGACCGGAGACTCAAGCCACCAAACCGGAGTCGATGCTCTTCAACGCCAAGCAGTGAGCGGAGGAGGCGGCGCAAGAGAGCCCCGAGCGAGGCGAACGCACCAGCTGCAGGTCCGCTGCAAACCTGCGTCGCCATTTTGAGTGAAACTGGTGTACATTTATGGGGAAACACGTTACCTTCTCTGCAGAAGACCCTTCATTTATCGGATCCTGACTCCGGGTTCCAATCCGCTCCAGAAACGGCGCAAGACCGGAAGCGAGCCGCGCCCGGTGCATTATGGGCACTGTAGGCTCATCAAAATGGATGTAAACAACTCAAGCAAGCATTAATTAGGCGATTATTGGTTTTACTGTCGGCCGTTAAACAAAGAAGGGAGAAAAAAGTATTTCAATTAAAAAATGTATCCCCATTAATTCCCATTAGATGTTATTATTAGTAGTAATGGTGTAAATTAAACCCAGGACACCCCGCATATAGGTCTGAGAGGTGCATTTTTATTTACTATACAGCAGCTTGGGGGGGGGGTCAGAAGTGTTGCATCAAAATATTACATTCAAAGTAAAAGTCATTTTTCAAGTAGCTCATTAAACACTAACCACCTTTACTCTTATAATCCATTTCTTAATAAGATTTTGTATCATTAAAAATGTTAATATCATGTTAATATAAATGTTAAATTTTTTATGAGAACATTTTGAGGAATCAAAACCAGACTCAAATGACTTAATGATTTTTACTGACTGCACCATGTTAGAAGATAATCTGCAAAAGAGCTTATTTATTTTGCCATTTGACTCACTTCTATTTCTATCACACCTGTTCACAACAGAGGTTATCTCATTGCACTTATATATAGAGCAGGTCTAGACTGTGCTCTTTGTAATATTTGCAGAGACCCAACTTGCCCACTATGGTGACAGTGGCAAGGAAAAAACTCCCTTAATATCTGACTATAAATGTTAGATAAATGTAGCGCAGTAAAATGTACAATTTCCCTATAAACCATAGTTTAGTCCAACAATGCATACAATAGAAATATTCAAGTAACAGTATTGCTGAACTGTTTTTAAATACTTTCAACAACTGCATTATTTTCAGCCAGCAAAGTGGGACACTGTTGACCATTCATGAACAAAAGTCTCTAATAATTGATGTGAGCTGATGTACAGGTTTACGTGATAGGAGCACTGGGGAGAATTCACTACAGCACTGCTACAGAAAGCATCACCACAGTCGCAGTTATTCAATCCATATTTATTGCTGAAAATGAAATAACTCGATATATTAGTTACAATCCCTGCAGGGAAATGACTGATATTCTGCAACAATAGTTAAGTCAGTCAGTTTCTGTGCACAGAGCAGATGCCAATGATAAAAAAAAATAAAAATAAAAAACCACACACACCAGGAAGCAGTTTATTAATTGCATACGGCCCTACTGCTCACTGAACGCACAACAGCAGCCACTGCTAGCAGGCTGCCATAAGCGAGGGCCCTGAAGCTGAGCGTAATTAAAACAACCCGTTTTCCCCCTCAGTTCCTCAGAGTTTAAAGGTGATTTCTGTGTGAGTGGCAACAGATTTTTCTTCAGCCTGAATCAGACTGCAGTCAGTCTTGGTGGAAATGAGCAGGGTGATGAGAAGTGATCACAGCTCGACCGTGTAACTGCAAATACCAAGTCACAAGGACGACCCACGCTGGCTCTGCTGTGTAGTGTTGTCATTTACAGCCGGTGAGTGTTTTTAATCTCAGATAGTTAAATATTAATAATGATGTAAACACTCAGTTATCAGATATGTTATGTGCATAGGCTTCTTGATTACAGACACTGCAGATGGTGCAAGAACGCGATGGTACGCTTGTCTCTCAGAGCCAGTCCAACAGTGCGCTACAGTCATTAAATCCACTGGTGTGAAAGTAACATCAAATAGAGGAACAAGTCCACCCGTGACATCATCCTCAGGATAACTGTAAGGCAATCTGTTAGTTCTGCCTGCCGCTGTGCTGCATCAATTCTCTGAGCAGATTAACTCACTGACAAAACAATTGTTAACATTATGTACAGAAATATCTTCAACAAGCTGCTTACAAAAACAAATACAATCATTAGCTGGATAAAAAAAAACAAAACAACAACAGCCAAACTATTTTGTTGCCCAAAATGTGTTCACCTTTTCTCTTGTTCATAGCTACGTCCTTTAAAACAATAAAACATCAATTAAAAGAACGACGATTTCATTCGGATGTAATGCAGGATTTAAATGAGCCTAGAACATAACTCATTAATGCGACAAGTATGGCCGAGTGTAACGTCACAGTCCCTGGATAAAGGTTCATTCGGTTCCCTTTTGACACATTAACAGCCCTGCTGATAACAGTAGTGTGCAGGAGGAATCTTTTAGGAAGACAAAGAAGAAAGTTGCATATCGTTTGAAAACACAGCAGAGAGGAGTAAACACAAAATGCTCGCATACAGGTTCGAGCGTCACGTTAGCCACGCTGCTCGTCTTTTTTTTCCTTTCTGGAAAGGTGTTATCTCATGTTAATGGCCGGTGTTGCATGTAAACATGTGAACACAATCTCTGTCCATGCCAATCATAAATAACTGGTTCTTTTTAAGGAGGCTGACATTTTTCCAGATAGCTGTTTTACAGCCGTTACACGCAAATGACATATGGCTGTTCTTCTGATTCTCATTTTATGTGGAATAAAATTAAAAGGACTTTTAATGAATTGATATAAATACCACATTTCATAGAATTAGTGTCAAAAGTATCACTCTCACTTGCACCGGTGGTGCGGCAACAATATCATCTCCCTTTGTGAATGTTGTTCACACAACTCTCGATCACAAGAGTAGCTCCTGTCATTGCACTTTAAATAAAAAGTACTCAAATTGTGCAAATCATACAAACACCGCTCTTTTCGTTATCTTTGGTCCTGTTGGTCCACCGTAGGAAATTACGGTTTCCAGCAGGGAGACTTTACTCTTTACCCACAGTGGCAGTGAGGTAAAGACTGACGGCCCACACCAGTCCCTTCTGTCGGTAACAAGGCCACAAAAGCACTTAAAGATTTCAAAATGTTGCATAAAATCAAGAAACATGCAATACAATATCCTCTGAAATGCCATTAATTCAAGACAGGAGACCTTCATCCACACACTTGCTTTTGGTGGAATATCTGTTTCTTATAGGAAGCAGGAAATGGCAATAGAAGAGGATATAACTCCATCTGCACAGCTTTTTCCAATCACAATGCAGGAGCCCCAGTATGCAAGTCGGGCATTTGGGGAGTAGGTTAGCCAGGAAGGTTACCAGTGCAAGTTTGAGGTGGCGGTGGTGACGGTAGTTGTTGTAGGAGGGACTGAGGTGAGGGAGGCTTGGGGTCACGCATGTGGCTCCCCCATGGAGGTAGAGCCATTGGCTTTGCTCTTATTCTTACTCTTACGGTTGAGCATACGGCTAAGCGTGGCTGTTCGGCTGGCCCGTTCCACTGCGGCCGGAGACTCCAGGTAAACCAGGTCATTGTGCGACTGGCTCATCCCCGGATCCTTCCGCTGGTGACGCCGCCGGAAGAAGAGCTTGGCACTCTTCTGAAGGAAGCTGCCTGTAGAGGAGAAAACAAAAAAAGGTCAGGAAATAATTACTGCGAAAGACTGTGTCAAGCTGACACCACTCAAGGCTAAATAAAAACGGATATGAACAACATTCACTTGAAGTATCTGAAGAAGCAGCAGATTGAAGCAGCAGTGGCACAGATTTTGTGTTAGTTGGAAATTTTTGGTTATTGATGATGGGGGAAAAAAATCTTTCACTACTCATCTTTCCTCTGTAAAAGAGCTCTGTCAAGCTTTGGATAGCGACAAGAGACAAGTGCTTAATCACCAGCTAACACACACTGAACTGTACCACCAGAGAGCAGCCACAAGGTCCAAACTTACTGCAAGCGCATTCATTCCTTCCTTTCAGCACATAAGGAGTTTGTGGGATTTGCTAATTTCTGTGGATTACATTAGGTTGATATAAAACGACATAAACACTATGAAACTAATTAATGACGTATTAGTAAAAGCAACATCAGTATCCTACATACATGATAAATGCATATATCAGAAGGCTGAACAATATACTATACGGCAAATAACTGATTAATATTGCAAAATGAGATGTTTGATCTCCATGTGTGTGATATTTTACTCGTATATTTATAATGTAATAACGGACTGACACTGTGAGAATGGTCTTTGCCGCCTTTAGTTCCAGTGCACATTGCAAGGGAAAATATTCACAGCACTTTGTCTATATTGTGCAGCCCCACAGCACTTGTACAAGTTCTAAATTATAGCAACTATGTGATCTAATTTCTAACTGATTTTACATGAACTGAAAAATGCATGTGACATTGCAGAAAAACTATGTTATCTACGCGACCGACAGCTAGCAGACACTGCACATACATACTAGAGTACCAAGGATTCTACAAGTAACTCATGAAGTAACTTACGCATCTGGATATAATGTCTGCTTAGCACTGCCTTCCTCTAAGATGGCAGTGATGATAGTTCAAAGAGGAAAGGTTGAAACAGTAGGAAGGAAAGAGAGAGAAGAACACGTAAACAGACGGCATCACCGGGGAGCAACAGACGGCCGTGAAAACAGTCAAACTGATAAAGTTCTGCCTGTAAGGATTTATGTTTTGGGAGGATTTTTAAGTATGGCTCATGGAATAATACGCCCAGGAAAGACCAGCCATGTCACCATGTCCACAGTTACTCGCGAGTCCCCTCTGTGACCGCTCACCCCTGCTCTTCTTGCAGCTCGCCTCGGACACACACATGGATAGCGAGGTATGGTCTAGTTCCTCCCCGGTTTGGCTCTCCCAGTCCTCCGGAGGCCGGCCTATTCCACTGGGGCCTTCCTGGGGCTCAGACTCCTCTGGCGGGCTGCTTGTCCCTGATGCGATCGCTGTGGTCATGTCCTGAGTGGAGCTGCCCTCTGACATCGAGGCGTCCATCGCTGCAGCGTAGCCCGCCATCAGAGCTAGCTCATCATCCTGAGACAAGGGCGTCTGGCAAATTGAAGAGATTCCCGTAGTTAAACTGTATTTCTGGTAAAAAGACAGCTTTAATCATTGGCACATTTAGTGCACTTCAGATATAACTGGGTATCTGTTGCTGCTCCAGGCGTGGCACACATTTTGACTGACCACTCATCGTCTCATTTAAACCCTGTATATCAAACAAGTGAAACTGTTCCACTAAAGTGAAATAAAAAAAGGTGAAACAGTATAATGCACCAGTGAAGAGTTCCTCAGTTACTGGAACTTACTTTGGCAATGCCAGAGATGATGATGGTACTCTTCTTCACTGGGGACTTGAGCTTCTGCTTGGCAGACTGGTGGAGTTGTCTGATGGCGGCCTCGGGCCACCGGGTCCGTGCCATTGAGCATCAGCAGCTCCGTGTCAGAAGAGGACAAGGCCTTGCTGACCGTGCCCCCTAGCATGGACGTGTGCTCTGAAACGCGACGCTCTGACAGCTTGGGCTTGATGGCCACCGCTTTCTGGGCAGGATCTGAGGGAGCACAAAGTCAACGGCTGACTGAGGGGCATAATGGAAGTTCAAAACATTGTAAACAATGTGCATTACAGGCCAGATTTACTAAAGGTTTGTGTGAGTAAAAAAAAGTGTGCAAACTTGATGTCACCAGCAAATTACCATATAAGCTGATCTACTAACGGTTTGCACAGAGAATGATTTCCAAAAGTGCAAGATAGCGCCTGTTGTTCATTTACTACTTTTGCCTTCATAAATATGCAATTTGGTTTGACTGTGAAAAGTAATTTGAATGTAACATGCAAATAATTTACTACACGCAATGTGATCTAAGAAGCCTAATAGCAATTTCATGTGAGTGCCGCATCTGTATTTAATACTTTTGAAAGGAAGTGTTGCGCAGAGATGGCTGCTGTTATTGACACAGACATAGTGAAAGAAGAAGAGGTAGAGAAAGGGTTTTTCCATTTGTGTCAATATTTTTGGTATGAACGGGGAACATATAATGCGCACATTTTGCCTCTCCAGCCATGCCATAATGGAGCTATTGGCTGACTTAAGGGCTGATTTGGAGCCAGTTACAAGATGGACTCAGGGTGGGGGGTGGGGGACTGTTGTCATCTTCTTAGTTGATCATCCATAACAGGTACTACAATTGCACGTGCAATATTTTAGAATGCACACGCGCTTTTGTACTCTTTATCCTGGGTGTTAGTAAAGCCGGCCCTATGAGTTGGAAAAAAAATATGCATTTTCAGGTGTGTTCAAATTATAGGGCTTTTTTCACTGCAGACATTTTGACTTGCGATAGCAGGAAATGTGCAGCTCTTACTAGTAACATTAATGGTGGCCCTGTTCTGTCTGCTCTGTTCAAGTGTTCAAAAAAGCCATTACAGTGTGAAAGCGAGTCAACATGCACAATACTAGGACCCCAAAACTGGAGCAGCTAAACAGAATCCAACCACGATTTATGTTATTATTTTCACTTGTGCTTCTCCTACTGTGCCATGTCGAAATGTCTTCCATGAAAAAAGGTCTATTGACGTCTAGACTGTCCTTCTGCTATTGTTTAAGATTGGCAAATGTACGTATGTCATCATACTCTCACCAAACTGCTGAACGTATTGTGTAGAACGTAGTGTCTACAGGATTTTAGAGATCGCTCTCTTTGTTTTTGTATTATTTGGCATTGCATGTTTAATTAGAAATGTCTTGCCTTTTTCTCTCTAGACCTATTTAGGGATGGGACTGGTCTAATAGTGTATTTTAACTTGTAGTTCAGTTTTAGATATATCATACAGAAACCTCTAATTACTCTGTTTATACTTTGCATTATTTTGGTATCCAAGGTATCAGGTCCCAACTCCCATTGACACTGTAATAACAAGACTCACGCTAGACGCTCTGTGAGGATGTACTGAGGCTGAATACGAACAGTCACAACATTAACACGCAAATGTTTAGCAGGTATAATATGCACAGTGCCATCCTCTGTTTAATAAGTCCTAGTAGGATCTTTTAGAGGTTTTATTGCAGAATTTAAAACAGCTTTTTTTAATGGTGATGCTATTTGCAGGAATTTGTATACAAATTGCATGGATTATCTCAGCATGAGCAACAGCATATTTTTTCACTGCACCATAGATCTGCTGGGTGCTGATAACTCCGGTTTACAAAACTGAAATGCCAGCTTATACTGTTGTTTTGGAACAGGCTGTGGTGGACATTTGAAAGCACACACACTATCTCTTTGCATCAGCTGTTTTTTCCCCTTCATTTTTTCTTACAACAGCGCCCCTTAAATAAATACAAACCTCCATGAGCCTCCCTGTACTGTCACTTGTTTGGTATGAATTATGAGACACACGCCTTCTCTGAAAAAGGCCGGTCTCACTGGTCTTTTAGGTTTGCGGTGCTGTACCTATGTTGAGTCCAAGAGGGAGCGGTCGACCTGGCTTGCTCTTCACCGCGGTGATGGTGGTGACCACCGTTCCACAGGGCATGACTGTACGGTCCATCTCCACCCTCTTACTGGAGGCTGGGGTGGGAGGGTGCCAGGACCTCACCTCACTGGGCTCCAGGTAGGTAAACTGAAGGACACAATTCTCCACAGTTAATATTCTAACTTTGTGTACATGATAACCTCCGATAAAAGAAAAAGAATTAAACTTTATCTGTTGATGTCAAAGGCAAACGTGTGGGATAATATCCCAATGTTGACTGGGATAACAGTCTTACGTCAGTAGTAAGTGATCCAGTCACTATGTCTTTGGTCATGAGTGAAAATGTTTGCTGTCCTTTGGGGCGCTTCTTTACAAGATCAAAAGGCACTGACACTTGACCAAGTAAGGAATCTGAAAACAAGAAAAACACACCTGATTTAGTCTGGTAGTACCAGAACATGTGACAGTCAAAGTTAGGCAACAACAACAACAACAAAAACCCTCTTCTGTCATAATGACTAAAGCACAAATATCAAAAGGCAGCCAGTCATTTCCTTACTCTCTTGAGGTTGTCCATCATTCATTAGCTGCACATTGAGCTCCTTTGAAAGCCCATTCAATTCACTGGTGAGATAAAGAGTGAGAAAAAGAGATGAATATTCAGAGAAAGAAAAAGCCATACTTTGCATAAACGCTGATTGTTAGCAGCGCGCTATGGTAAAGCTTACAAAATAAACGGCTGGTCCCAGGAAGGAGTGCTTGTGTTCTTCAAAACAGAGGTGTTAAACCTCTGTGGAGGATCATCTAACTGCAGTACACACAGAGGATTGATGCTGCCTACAAACAGAAAACAATCAGCATCACAAGGGAGGGTCAAAAAAATCTTTTGACAGCTGAGCAAATAAAACTTGCTGCTGCTCGATTCAATTTTGCTTTGGTCACTTCCACTGCTTCACTTGAATGGGCAAAAGGTGAGGTCAGCGTATATATGATGAATTATACATAGAGTAAAGGACACACAAAGCGCTGGTTGAAAAATCTTCCTCAATATACGTGATGGAGCCTATTTCATGGCGCACTTAAACAGACAGTCATTAGCCGCAAGCCAGGCTCCAGTACTGTGAAAGCGCCGTGTCTCACTGGATACAACATCAGCAAAAGCCTAAAGACAGAGCATCCACTGCAGCAGCTCTGGATCTGGCTTCTAGCCCACAGGAAGTCTCACAAGTGAAGCTAAGTATAACTGCCCTCCACTTAAAGGAAGGAAAATAGATGGTGAAGTGCTGAATGCTGTGTCATGTCTCTGCTGTACAACAGAAAAGCGTTGGGAAGGACACTCAAGAGGACGTCTGGAGTCCTAAAAAGCGCGGAGGCACGATTAGAGAATGACTCAACACAGGAACTACCAAAACAAAGTTGTTGTCAGTTGTTAAGGACTTCATCGCTAACAACAACTCTTTTAACAGCTTTTCTTTGACAACAATTTGCCTTCGAGTTTCCTGGTTGACACTCACTGATCTTAAGGGAGTCTCGCTTCTGTGCAGGTCTGTGCCACCACGCTGGCTACAGTGGGTGTATTATTAATGATGATGGTGGGTGTTTTATTAATATACTGCCAACACTGTTGAGGTTTAAACGGTAGATTACTACCTCTGACAGCCAACTGGCAAACAAATCTCAGAAAACAATCTGACCTTTTTAAGTCTTAATATAACAGTAACATTATGCATTCGAGCTGACATAATAAGTAAAGCTGGAAATGTTTCAGCCAGCCTTGCCCGTTGCACACAAGCAGGACCAGCAAGCGATTAAACTGATTTGTCAAATGCCGTATATGTAGTTTACTTCCATATCACCCTTTCTTTATATTGATAATGCAATTAAAGGAATAGTTTGATATTTGGGGAAATATTTCTATTGGCTTTCTGGCTGAGAGTCAGAGAAGAAAACCAAAACCAAAGTGCAAAAATGACAAGCTGTGGTTATATGGGGGTTATGTGCCAAAGTTATTTTTTGGTATGTGGCAGTGACTTCTTTGCTGGCTGCTTGCAAGCCTCATGCTGGCGACAGGAAGTCACAGATAGACAGACGCATAACCCTCACAAAGCATTTTACACTTTGGTTTTTGGTACGGATATGAAATTTGTTTACCTTTGGACAAGGCCATGCTAACCGTTTCCCCTTTTTCTAGTCTTTGAGCTGAGCTAAGCGTCTCATGGCTGCGACTTCATATTAAACAGATTGAAACCACTGTGCTAACGTCGCAAGACAGCGAGTACGCAGATTTCCTAAACTGTTCCTATAAGGTTGTGAGGTCAGTCTTAACACCGTGGTCATAGATTTAATGTACAAAGATGTCACTTTTTTTATGTACAGGGAAATGGAAGTGATTAAGTGCCTTAATAAAAAAAGTATTCTTTGTGCTGCACCTTGTGTTTCCTCTTAGGTTACTGGGCTGAACCTTAGGTAAATATGATTTGTTAGGAGGAGGCTGATTGATGGAGTTTATATGGCAGGTACATGGACATCACTCACGCATCTCATTATTTTTTAAATCAGCCCCACCTTATAGTATACACTGCTACTGTTGCTGAGCCTTAATAACTCTGAACAACTCTACCATCAGAGGCCATTCTCTTGTTGCTTTAAACTTGCGACACAGACATTTTGGCTTCAGTGCAGCAGTAGGCTTTTGACACGGGATAAAGCTCAGGAGAAACATATCAAACACATCTTTTACAGAACTGTCAAATGTTTGCATTTCTTTTCAACCGATAACAGTAAGCCAGAGTTATGACTGCGATGTAGGTGTGAGTTGACCACTTGCCCACAAGGTACAGAGGTGACTGAGGATGGTTTATGAGCTCAGGACAGAATAAAGACACTAGCTACAGCTGTTTCATCAGAACCTGCAGCATCTTCCTCCTGATTCAGTGTCACCCGGATGTTCTTCACCAGCAGCTTCCAGTCGTGGGCACGGGGGGGTTTTGGGGGTGACACCACGTTGTTGCGGGCATCCTATTAGAGAAACCATAGTAAGTAAATAATTCTACAATGCCGACCTGTAGGCTGCAATCCAACAGTACCCTAATACCGGCTTTAAGCGGCACAATGCTGCCGAATCAAAAAGAAACTTTTCAGATGGTCAAATTGTATCATTGATCTCTACATCTCTGATATCTACATTATGCTTTTCCTGTAAATGGTGAAGTGTCAGATCCAAAAAAAAAACCCCATTTATTTATAGGAGAATAAAACTACAGCTAGCTTCTCAACATCCAAGGTACTTCAATGTGCATGTATTCATAGCATTCTGTGTGACAAAGACAATATAATAGTAGTTTGCACAAGAGGGGAGGACTGTATGAAAAACAACCCTGCTGAGAGAATGCACGTATTTGCATAGGATTTTCATAATGACCACTAGACTAAAATGTGAAAGCACAACACAAGATCAAATCAGCATGACATGACATCAGGTGATGGCTGGGCAAACGGCGTGTCACTGAAAACCTTTTTGTAAATGCATGTCAGCATAATACATTTTTGATGCATTAGTGCAGCAGAAACCAGCTGAGAACACAGCACGGACATCTCCTCACCTTGTTAGCAAACAGTTGCTTGTTTACACACCCAGCAGAGTAACATTATACTTCCTTTAGAGTGGTGTTTGTGTTAGCTGATGAAGGTAAATCAAATATTTACTCTCTTTTAGCTCCATTTTTGATCTCTAACGCTGGAGGCTCTTTAGCTGCTAAATGGTCCACTAGTCACAAGTCAGTGAGTCGCTGATTTTTGTCTCTGCTGTTTGGTGCTGAGCAGGTAGCACAAAGTGGCTTTTTAGAGCTTTTTTGCTGAAAACAGCTGCAGCCGAAAATAACACTACGAGAGAAATATTTTTTTTTTTGACAAATACAGATTATAGCCACTTTAAGGTCTTTTTGTCAGCTTTCAGCACACTGCAAAACAACGACCTGGCCTGACAGACTTGCACACACTTGTCTGCATGGCGTTCTTGTGTGGCAGCTGTTAAGATGTCATTCATCAGGCATGACACCTCCACCACTCACCTTGACCTCTGAGGCCAGAGCAGGCCTGCAGCCCAGCAACACAGAGGGACGCGTCACACATAACAGCTGCCTCAGCTGCTCCTTTATCGCCGCTACACTGGAAGTGTTGGCATTGTCCTGACAGAGAGAGGTCACGGTATCAGATAAATCACACACATATTAAAACTATGCTGACAGTATTAACACAAACACATAACCTCCTTTGTGTGCGCACAAAACACTTTAAATGTCACATTTCCTTTTTTTTTTAACTTTACCGGCCAGATCCAATGTAAGACATTTTATTCTTGACATTCAGCACCTTGCTAAGGATTTTAAATGAAATCTTCTAAACAACAACAAACAAACAGAAACCTGTTTTGGTGTTTCAGAACTAATACAGACAAGAGGTACATCCCTTTATCTGCAGTCTTAAAATTACCTGGGTGAAAGCGGGTGTCACCTGCAGCTCCCCTGTCTCCAGGTGAGACACTCCCCAGCTCACCTTGACTTCATTTTTAGCTTCTTGCATCTTTAGATCAAGCTGAGGAACACAGAGAAAACCATATGTGCCTCACGATGTCATGGTGGTCAGAGGTCATACAGTGCTTTACTGTAAGCTTCACTTACAGTAAATCTATATAATAAACATAATGAGTTCAGGATGTTTAAACTTTGAAAAAAACTTTGAAAGTTTGAAAAAGTTAATTGGGGATTAACATGGTTTAAACAAATCCCAGGATTATTGTGGTTGCAGAATTTTCTGACTGTAGCCTTATGTTAAAACAACTGTTTTAACATAACGCTACAGTCCTGTGGGCTTTGGGTCCCTCACTTGGAAAAAAAAAAGTACTAAATTGCACTGCACCAGCTTTTAACATTGGACCTGCATCAAAATGGATTTGTTAATGTTAATGTTTAAGTTCTTTTCATGTAATTACATGAAAATTGTCTTTATTTTCTTTGTTTCATGAACTGTATTCCTCCTCTTAAATCGTGTTTTGTATACTAAGTAAACACTGAAAATGATATGACCCACCCACGCCATGGTCAACACCCTACACTCTACAACAAACATCTGCAATTCCTCTATGGTCATGCTGACAAACTGGTTAAGTACAGAATGTCAGCAAGATGTACATCTACACCTAGCTCAGCCGAGAGGGAAAGTAAAAGAAGGAGAAAGAAATGAGAATGACAGAAAACAGACCGGGCCATCCTGTCCCAGCATGCCTGGATTCCAGTGTAAGACTGAACAGCCGCCTCTGTGATGCCAAACAAAGGCCTCATCAGATAGCAATGAGCTGGATTCAGAAGAATATCACAGCTTGCATTAATAAGACCCGGGTCACTTCATGCAAATCTTAAAGTGGAAGGCTATGTTAGCAGCATACTAATAACTGAAGAGCAGAAACGCTTTGCCAAGAAGCGGCTTTTTAAATGTATAGCCATTAAAGCGGTTTAAAGGTTCACATCACCTGACTAACTTCGACAAAAAGAGAAGTGCTTGTTGTGAAGTCATACACTACACATGGTTTGAAAGATACTGCCCGTGTCACATGTGTTTCCCCACATCACATGCAACCGGCCTTGTGGTGCAGTAGTGCGTTAAAAGACAAAGTCCACACAGCAGCATCCCCACAGCGCACTGGTGCATTATTGTGTCCGTATACTTTAAATGGCATGGGCTTCTGTTCCACATATCCCCAGCACTCATAACATGACGAGCCAGGACCATTCTAGCATGGATCTCAGTCAAAAGCTAACAAATGTTCCAGCGGACGGATGGAGACGTTTGAAAAGGCTTTCTGACTTTTCCAGACTAAGCTGAAACAATCAAGAGTGAAAGGGAGACAAGAGGCTTCCTTTGTGTTCCTGCAACAACAAGCCATCCACAACCAAAACAAAAACGGCCTGATTCTAATCCTGAGTCTCTCACTCAGGTTGTATTTGTGGCACAGTGAACTCGCTTGGGGGTGGGGGGGGGTGTACAAGCACCTTATTGGTTTAAAATAGCTTTAATACAATTGGGTTAGCTTGTATCCATACATTGGCTCAGATTTAACACTGAACCTAAGAACAGGACGCAAGCTTACTACTGCTTAATGCACACTAACCATTACACAACATCACCTTTGACTCTCGCTGCTTTATTTGAAGACTCCATCAGAATCTGACCAGATAAGACTATGAGTGAGCCGTGGAAATGTTTCAGTCATGTTTGGCCATGATAAAATAAATCCTTGTAATTTCCAGGTAAGAAAAAGCTGTCATCAGTCATTTGTGTCGTAGCGCCAGAGTCACATCTAGGCCCCCGATAAATGTGAATGTAGACAAAGCAGGGCCAGCCTTACTGGAAGTGAGCCTGGCATTGATTTTAATGAGGTCTTCAGGACATTTGCCAAAAAAGATATCCCAACCATTAAATCTGAGTCTTCTGCCAGCAGTGAGCCAATGCTGGGCCGCACATCATGTTCAATAAAATCTCCCATTAAACTAAACCACAATGACTTCCAAAGGATGTGACTCTGTTTTCAGGCACCCCAGTGTTAAAGAGATATTCACAAAAGAACAGATGTGTATCGTTTACGTCCATGAGACGCGCCTCTTTAATAGATGCCTTTGGACCAACAATAGAGCATTTACCTGCAGCTCCAGTGGAGCTATACAGACTGTGTATTTACAAGGGTCTGGGGTGACCATGGCTGTTGATGCTGCACTGACAGAGAACTGAAGCTTCTCCCCAACCACACTGCAGCAAGCGGCCTGTTGGGAAGACAAAGTGAGGCATTAGTGTATTATTATTATTATTATTAGAATGCAAGAGCTTAAGCATTTCAATGCAACTCAGATGTAGTTCTATCATGTAATACGGAAGCAACTCCCAAACAGGAAAGGAAACTAGAATTTGTACTAAAATGTAAATCGCTGTATGATTATCCATGTGTGAAGGGAACTGTTACTATGTGTGTAGAGTCTTAAGCAAAAAAAACAACAACACATGGATATGGCATAAACCGGCATGTATGTGGCTTTTGCTAAAACAGATCCAAAAGCAAAATATTTGAGCAGTTATCCTGGATGAGTGAGAAACTTCAGACATCTTAAAAGCAGTTCACACTGAACTGTGAAAAAGGAAAAGGATCTGTACTAGCTTCCAAAGGCATTATCAGCAAATCCAATCCACTGCGAGAACAATAAATCACCTGCACTGCAATGGAATACATCTTTAACAGAGTAAATTACCACCCATTGGTAAAGTGTCCTCTTACTTGGGAGATATTTATTCATTGCTTTCACTCTGATTTCAGTGGAGGTTAAGTGTGTTTTTGCATCTAGCCTGGTATTAGGCCCCTGTGAGGAGAAACCTTAACATAAACATCGGTGCTGGTGCATTCCTGTCTGGCCGGTCCTCCTCAGTGCTGAGCTTGACAGCTATGTAAGCTTCTTAAAACGCACGCACGCACACATGCACATGGAGTGTATATTTTTACCCACACACAGTGTGTACACAGTAAAAATAAGCCTCTGTTCATTAGACTCCCTGCATTCAACAACAGAGCAGCTGGTATTTTGCTACATATCACGATGATCACAAAAGAAAGGGCTGAGTTTGCATTGGGAGCACTGCAACGCCAACCAGGCCAGCAGCAGAGCAAGCTATTTGTCCCTATCTGACCTCGCTAAAAACATAAAAAGCCCTCCGGTGGCAGTTTTATACAGAGTCTGCAGCAGGTTAGCACATAATCTGATAAAAGAAGCACTATTCAAGTGTTTATAGTCTTTTCATGCATACGTTTTCATTCATAGTGCTTTTTGTAATGAGCAGGGGGACGCCTGAAAAAAAAAAAAAAAAAAAAAAAAGCTAAGCAGATTTATTTGTCAGATCAAGATGAACGGAGGAAATGTCTGTACCAGTATTTCTGAGTTGATGAGTCAGTGCTTGTTCATTGTGGGCTTAAATGCAGCACTTGGTAGTAAAGCAGTTCCCTCTTCACTGAATTAGGGAAAGGGAGATTGATTTGAGGGACAGTCTTTGTCAATAACGTACATAAACAAGGAAAGTAGAAATCCATAAGTGTCTGTTGCTATAATCAAGATGAATGCTACACCATGGGAAACAAAATATATTCTTTTCAGTAGTAGAGGTCACAACACTGCCACAGATCTAGATATCTCTCAGAAAAAGGTATTCATCGATCACTGGAAATACACAAAACAGCCATAAACACACAATAAAAAGGCATTTCCTTCAACTGTACTGATAAAACACCTTAAGGTCAGTGTACCTTATTTCTGGCCGACTTCTGAAAGCTGGACACTTGGCTGACCATGAGCTCTGAGGCCTGAAGATCATCCTCTTCAAACGTCAACAGAACAGAACCCTGATGAGGAAGAAGACAATAAGCTTAAAACAAAAGTAAACACCTATTACACAACTCACAGAGAGCATGGGAATGAGGATGCCAATAAATGAACAAGATATGGGCTGCAGTGAATCACACTGGCGACATCAATGCATATGTTCTGACTTAATACTTCCTAGGAATGGAAACAAACGCAGATGGTTCAGAAGTGGTGCAAGACGGTGCAAAAGTGTACATGCACATGTCAGATCAAAATATGTCTGATGTCAAAAGGAAGGGATAAGATTTAATTGGAGTGGGTAGGTCTGCAAAAGCTATCCATATGAGCACAGATGAGGGGATTTGCTTCAGTTCATTACAACTCTGTCGCACCATATGACAAGCTGCACTTTTTTTTAAATTGAAGTCACCTGCCTGCCACATACTGATGGCCTGGCGGTCATGAGACTCACCCCACGTTTCCTTGATTCGTCATTCAAAGCCCTGCACCAAGCTCCTCTCCACTGACTTTTCCAGCTCGCCAGTGACAGCGCCCATCCCAGCAGAGTGGCGGCTTCCTCCTTCGCCGCATTGTCCTCCGCTGCTCTCTGCTTATTTCCTACGCCCCTTTGTTGGAAATACTGTACGAAATACAGTATGAGAGTGACCAGGGACGCAAGGAAAAGTGTGACCATGCATAGCCACTGCGGATCCTCCAAACCAAAATATGAACTGGAACTCTCAAAGTCGGACATTCTTTGCAATTGAAAGCGATGGATCACAGCTTAACACACCTCCTCCTCTGAGAGGTTTCCTGGCAACCTCATAGTAAGTAATTTGGTCAGGGAACGGCCAAATCAGTGAAAGCTATATTCCACAAATGATAACAGCCCAGATATCAATCCCCCTAACATATTATGCTTATTGTTTTCCATGTTGCAGTACTCCGTAACAGCTTTAAAAAGCCATATAGAGGTCGCAAATTACAAAAGCTGGTTATAGAGAATTAGACCATTGTCAAAAAGCTAAAGGTAGTCTCTGGCTTCAACTAAACCCACAGGAGAGTGCACTCCCCCTCCCTCTCATTGAATATGGTCGTTAGCTTAGTTAGCTAATCTTCGCCACGGTTCGCTTAACTAGCTATTCTACATTAGCTACTGAAGCGCCAAAGTTTAGCAAGTAGGGATTATTTCCAAAGTCTGCAGTTGAGCTCCACCAAACGATATCCAGATACAGAACAAGAGTCCCGGGAAAACATCCTGAAAGCGAGGAGGGCAGTCCTTGCCGCTGGACTTTGTGTGCGGCTCAGTCTGACTGTATAAAGTTGCAGTTTGGAAACGGATATGTGGCACAAACTGTAACTCCCACAATGCAAAGCGGCTAATAATGCCAGAATTTGTTGACGTCCGGTGGTCCTGCGAACCTAAGCGTTTTTCCCAACGGAGGCTGCGGTGTGGTGCCTAGAAGAATTGTTTCGCTCACGAATGCTGTTTTGTGCTATATTAAATACAATAAGTCCCAGTAAAAAACGCATTTAAGAAAAACGACTCTGAACGGGTGTTCTGAACTTCGCGGCTTGCCGTAGATTGTCCCACTGTCATCATTACCACATCTTCCTGTCCCGTTTGTAGCAAACACATAGCTAGCTTTTGTTACAATGTCCCTGTGCTCAGTCTGTGGACGTTACAATCGGAGGTAGGGTTGTTCTTATGAAAACAAAAAACTAACGTTATTTGTATTTTAATATAGTGTAATACACTGTGTATGATAGGCCCCGCCCCTCCTTCGAGGTAAACAAGGTATATCTTCGTCACCAAACGTGATCGACATACAGTAACAGTTAAAGTTAGCTATCACCCTTCTTGAGTCGTCGCATGTAAATGGCAATAACTATCATTTCACAATGAATTGCCGCTCGGAAGTACTTGAAGTAACGGTGGAGGCGAGGCAGGTGGAAGAAGCTATGCTGGCTTTGCTTCACACCATTTTACTGCATCGCAGCACCGGGAAATTTCACTACAAAAAAGAGGGCACCTACTCCATCGGTACCGTGGGCACACTAGACATCGACTGCGACTTCATCGATTTCACCTTTGTGCGGGTGTCCTCCGAGGAGCTGGACAGAGTGATCAGAAGAGCTGTGTCTGAATTCAAGGTAATTGGTGGTTTCAACATGTGCTTGTTGACTGGAAGGCATGGGCAGGCCTGTAATTTGGATGTTTTAATATATGCTTTGGTTACAGGATGCTTTGAGCAACTCTGGCAGCGATGGCATGGGGCAGATCTCCCTGGAGTTTTACCAGAAGAAGAAGTCTCGCTGGCCTTTTTCGGACGAGTGTATTCCCTGGGAAGTGTGGAGCATCAAGGTCAACGTTGTCAATCTGGCCAATGAGCAGGAGAGACAGATCTGCAGGGAGAAAGTGGGCGAGAAGCTGGGCGAGAAGGTGATCAACGTTGTTGAGGTCATAAACCGCCACGAATACCTGCCAAAGATGCCCACCCAGTCTGAAGTGGACAATGTTTTTGACACCAGTCTAAAAGATGTCCAGCCCTACCTTTACAAAATCACATACCAGATCACTGACTCCCTTGGCACCTCTGTAAGCACAACAATGAGGAGGCTGATTAAAGACACCCTTGCACTGTGAGGATGCCCCAAACACAGAGAGAGAAAAAGATATGGATGCTTTTATCCATTCCTGTATCTATAGTCATGCCTGACAGCTCTTTCTATTGATATTTGTCAGCTGTACTCCTGCTACAATGAAGCAGTGTCTGTGTAATTAGTCACTGTTTTGATATCTCTGCTGTGGTTCCAGTATTGCTTGTACCTTAAGATTCTTAATTATGTATTGTCTGTTTTAAATATATAATTGGTTTTTGCTTTCTCTTTTGTAATTGTCTTCACCTTTAACACAGTGTATATCAGTTAAATTTTTTCAAAAGTTTTCTTGCTAATAATGTCAAATCTGTAAATTATTGTAAATCCTTGACAATAAATGTTCGTAAGTGATGGTAATTATGATCAGCAGTCATAACTCTTTCAAGCTAAAGATTGATGCTATAAATCTATCCTAACCTTTGCAATGAGAACAGCTAATGGCAACTGATGTTTTTTTTTAGTTTGGGAACAGATTTCCTCATCTATGTGGAAACTTCCTCTCTGCACACAATTTCATGGAGAGTGTGACCTTACACACGGTGTAGGACAGGATTTCCAGTTTGCAATTTTTCCAAATAAAAGCCAGAAATTGTCACGGTGGCCCGCAGCTTGAAAAACATCCTCCTGGCTCAGGGTTGTCTGCCAACAGAATGTTTCCCCATACCTCAGTTCCACAGGTAGATTAATCAACAAGCTATCTGGCTTTTAACGATCTGCGATCTGTGCTTTACTAGTGTGTGTAAAGAGTGAAAAAAAGGTCTTATAAGTAAATATCAAACTTTCACATATATTTCATTGAAAACCTACTGTCTTATAGGTTTGGACTTTTGGGAATACATGGCAGAAATGTTCTTTTATCCTCAATTAAGACCCTTTTAGATGTGGTTTACTAAATCCAAAACCCTACACATTTCCTCTAATTTAAATACTGCACGCTCTTATAACAGCTTTTAAGTGCTGAGGCAGTACGCCAAAGTTGAAAAAGTGTTTTGGTGACAAAGAAGATGCAGTAAATCCAGAATATATGGTAAATATGGTTTAAGTAAAAGTGAATCAGGATAATGGGTAAATTCTAAACCCCAGTAAGCGTCACAGAACAGGCTCACTGAGGGTTATGGACAGGAAAATGTAGTTAAATGTTGTCTGATTAAGATTTTAATTAGCTGCAGGGCTGGGAAGAGTTTAGCAATTAAAACTGAAAAATTCAAATACCACACATGGTTGTATATATACTCCATTGTTACTCTTTATTACAGAAATGAAACACAAAAACTGTAGAAAAACCTAAACACAAAACAACTGCAGGTCTCCAAAAGCAACAAAAATGCAACCAATGCTGATACAAATATTCATTATTGCAGTGAGAGCACAGGAATACTAAAAAGATAAAACTTTTGTTTACTAACAAAATTGGTACAAAATCG
Organism: Lepomis macrochirus; assembly: GCA_024633595.2. NCBI lineage: Eukaryota > Metazoa > Chordata > Actinopteri > Centrarchiformes > Centrarchidae > Lepomis > Lepomis macrochirus. The sequence goes on from JALXJV020000021.1 coordinate 27,351,395, forward strand.
AGGATACAAACACTTCCATATACACAAGTCTAATCATTTCTGTGAACGTCTTTATCACGAGAAATTAAGAGCACTATTATCAATACAGAATTTCTCCACAGAATGTAACATCACAATGCAGCTTGCGTTGCTCATTTAGTGGAAAACAAATTTCCAGAGTCCGTGTGGAGCACTCTTTGAATGCAACATCTCCCAAATAGTAGCAGTCGTAATAATTTATGACAAAGTTCTAATGCATCAAGCCAAAGCAGTATACTGTTTATACTTGAGAAAGAATACAACTGTCACACAACTGGAATACAATCAAAACACTATCTTTAATAATAAATCTTTAGGAAGCAGGAACACTCTCTCACCATTCATAGAATATAAGATTTGCTTTCTAATGCCCCCCTCTTCTTGACTTTACCACCCTGAAAAGCCTGAGTCATAAGTCATCTAAAACTTTATTGTGCTTTTAAGTCAAATAATATCGATAATATTATTTTTAAAGTTGCATAAGGCCATCGAAGCATTGTAAAGCTCTGTGTTTAATTGCAGAAATGTATAAGTATTTTCATAACTGGGGCGGCAGACTTTTGTGATTCAGAAATTGTGACAATGTATAATATACTCATTAATTTCACAATTTTCATATTTATTATTTGGGTATAACCATAAACTGCATTCCCATTCTGCAGCGTGCTTTATGTTTAAAATTCTACATAGCAGAATGATGTTTCCCAGTATTTAGGATAGTATCATATCTACCCAGCCCATTATTTTAACTGATGGTTTCCCCAGTTTTACTACTAAGCTGGTCTGAGCACCTGTTACAAAAGATTTTTTACAGCAACATTAGAAATGCTATAGTAATTTACCTGTGGAAAAAAACAACTTCTCAAATCTTATGACTGACGATTGCACTGTCTCATTCATTTGTATACACATAAAAAAATGATTCACCAGGCTAGTAGTTAGGAAGATAAATTATAAGTACTGAATGAAGACTGTAAGCAATTAATCTAGGCCGCACGCTGAAATGCTGTGCCTAAAGCAACAGTACAGTATGTGGTACAGCATTGTTATTATACTGAAGGTCTTATTCAATCCGCCCATTAAACAAAATGACACAAAGGCAATATAAGAAATATGAGAAGTACGAAGAAAGAAAACAGAAACTACTGGGCCTTTTCATCATTCTTCTTCTGCAGCCTAAAACCCCAGCTAGTGAAAGGATCCAAGCAAGAATTTTGGACTATGTCCCCCTTAGAACAGACTCAAACTGTTAAACAAAGTGCATATTGAATACATTGTTGAGGCCACCAATATTATATTAAGTGGTGTCACTCACACCAAGAGCTAGATCTGATACAAAAGCAAAAGCACTACTCTTTAATTCAACTGCAGGCTCCGAAAATTTAAAGCACTTTTTCCACACTGAGAAAACAATGTATATAGTTGAACCTTTTTTCACTGTACCTTTAAACGGTGCAGCTAAGGTAATGCCAGATGCAACTCTGTACTTTGTTTTCTCAAAACACCTAGATAGATAAACACAGGTAGACAACTAAAAGATGTGTAAAATAGATAAATGCTTATAGTTCATTTTGATAGGAAAAAATTACCATTTATAATCATCTCATCTCACAGAGGATTCTAGCACTTGATTGCACATTCACGTTTACACCTCTATTGAACATGGCCACTTTAACATTTGACATTGGAGGCAAGCGAATAAGCTATACATTCAAAGTTTTCCTTTTTGTAGGCTGAGGTGTGTTAAATGTTAAGTATTGTCTCTCAGAGAGAAGTGCACTACTTTAACTTGTCTGGTGTTTACATGTGGCTATGGCTCTGCTCGTGGCTCCAGAGACTAAAGGCCGTCTTGAAGGTCCTGTGACAGAGTTTACACATGTACTGCCTCTTAAACGTCAGGGCAGAGAGAGAGGGTGCATGGTAAAAGAGTGTGTCTGATTCCTGAGGGCCACCTGGATTCTCCATGCTGTTGGACCTTGACAAAGGGCTGTGGCTGCTGGGTTGCCACTCTAGCTCAGGCTTCTTTCCCTTGCTTACTGAGGAGCTGCAGGGCTCCGGGCTGCTGGACTCCTCCGCCATTGCAGCGGCGACTGGCGCCGTCTGGGTGGACTTGAGCACGGAGGCCTTTGGGGAGGGACGTTCAGAGTTTTGAGGGGTTGTGGGAGGGGAGGGAGACTGAGGTGAGGGGTGTCTGTCGATCTCTTTGGCTCCAGGTTCGTTAGCAGTCGACATGTGGGACTGGAAGTGACTCCAAAGGCGGAAGTTGGTCCTAAAGGCTTTGTTGCAGATGTGACAGATGAACGGTTTGATGTGACATAGCAGCTCCTGGTGTCGCTCCAGGTCTTTGCGAGAGCTGAAAAGATTTCCACATTTCTCGCATGGCCACACACCGGGTTCCTCGGGCCCACTTTTGGCAGTCTCTGTGTTTTCCCTCTCGCTCACAGCCTCCTCTAACGGCTCTTCCTTCACTACCAGCTTTCCATGGTGGCCCATGCTCAGGTCCTCAGGCACATAGGATGAAGAATCTTCTGAATCGTACATGGGTGGACCTGAGGAGTCGCTGTAACTGATGTTCTCTCTTGAGCTCCCAGTTGCTAGAGGCTCATCGCTGTAATGCTCCTCTCTGAGCATTTCAGACGCCTCTTCGTTGTCCTCTTGTTGCTTCAGGTGAATCTGGTCTTTAACAGTCATCATGTTTTGGTTGTGGACCTCCACTTGGTGGCGCCATATGCTGAAGGAGGACTTGAACGTTCGCATGCATTCCAGGCACGTCAGTTTCTTGTACTTACAATGTGCCTCGTGGTCCTTCTTGACCATTGGACTTGAGAAGCGGAGGCCGCAGTAGGGGCATACAGTTGCATGTCGACAGCCCCTCTCATGGTCGCCCTGTTCAAAGAGTGAAGACAGCTTCATATTACAAAGTCTACAGGAGTAAACGCCGGCGTCTGTGTTCTTCTGTTGAATGATCTCATCCTGTTCCTGGTAGAGGATGCCCTCGTTCGTTGTGTCCTGGTCAGCTTTTTCAGCAGGATGTGTCCTTAAATGCTGTCTGTACTGAGACTGGAACACGAATACTTTCCCACAGTAAGGACATATGAAGCTGGGCCTTGGTCTCTTTTTGGTGAGTGCAGGCGATTGCAAACCCTGCTTATTCCTTTTTAACTTCCAAAGCAAGGCTTTCTTTATTTCCCTCTCTCGCACAATATCTATCAACTTCTTTTGAAATTTCTCATCCAGCACAGAGGAGCTGGAGGATGAGGCCGGGTTTTGTACTACACCATGCTGAGTTTGGCAGTGAGTCCACACTTTGAAGTTGGTATGGAAGCGCTTGTGGCAGATGTCGCAAGCGTACGGCTTTTCAGGGTTGTGATACATATTTACATGACGATGTAGTCCAGCGCTGGACCTGAACACCTTTAGGCAGTTCCAGCATTTGAAAATCTTGTTCTGAGACGGCTCCCCACTGTTCTCATTAGAATCGCTGCTGGAACTCTGAGGCGCTGTTTTTAACATGTTCTCATCAAATGTCTGGGGATGTTCTTTAAATATTTTGCTCTTCTTGAATGGATACCTTCTGTTATCTGGCCTGTCCTTTCTTTTCACAAAATAATTGGAGTCTGGCCTGGAACCTTGGTCATAATTTCTTTGCAAGTCTTTTAGATTGACCGGTAATGCATCTCCAACTGTGATACGAATAATGTCCATGGGGTCAGCGAGTGGACTGCTCGGCTCAGCTTTCACACTGACCTGTCTTTCTACCTGAGTTTCTTCATCATACCTGCTGGGACACTTTGACCTGAGAACCAGGGGAGATGTTCTTTTTGAATTGCCGTTGTGAGCAGATCTTTCTGGCCCGGATGCGGATGCCATTTTAACAACTGACTGCTCACGATTTTGCAGCTCCTTGAGCTCCAGTGTTGGTGAGAAGACTGGAACAGGGCTGTCCATGGATAATGATCTTCGGAGTAGGCTTTTTATGAGCGGCCCGCTCCTGTCAATGGTCTGGCTCGGCTCACTGGCCTGACCCTGAAAGGGCACTTTGGTGTGATAGTCGGGCTCCTGCGCCTCATTGTCCTCCGTAGTGTCCTGGTCCGTGCCAGACTGCAGCCTGATGTGCTGCACTTCAGCATCACTGAAGGACACCGATGATGTCAGCTGGGGCCTAACAGATGTGATGTGAGATGAATTCCCTTTTAATATGGAGGTGTATGGATAGGTGGACTTTCTTTCAGCAGCTTCACTCTGTTCAGATGATTCCCTGCTGATGGATTCAGAGTTCCTAACTGATTCATAGGAGTTGTGTTCTGCTGGAAGCTCAGCTGACTCTCGAGTAGAGTGGGGAGGTGATGATCTCTCTGATGTTTTTCTCGGATAATTTGAGCGTGAGGGATGGCTTGTGTCATGCCGGACCCGGCACACAATGACGCTCCTTGTCTGCACATCCTTCCCATCCCCTTCGGAGAACGAAAACCTTTTTCTAGATACACAGTAGGACGCATGTGGCCTTGTTGACACAATGTTGGTGAGGAAAGGGATTCCAAGGCTGTAGCCCAGCTCTTGAATAGCTGCCAGGCTGCCTTTGTCCACAAAAAGTGAGGAGGAGTAGATGTAATTCAGAACTATCTCGAAGGCATCAGGCTCACAGAAGTCCAGGTTTACAACTTTCAGTGACTCTGCATCCATCCTCATGAACAGGGACTGGAAATACTCACTGCTGGCAGCCAGAACACTCTTATGGGCCTGGTACCTCTGGTCCGCCACAACCAGGACTACATCACACATCTGGCCCCGCAGGCGCTGCTCATTCAGAGCCCCTAACGCTGAGAGGGCATGGGAGGGATTGCTGTAATGCACTAGGCTCTCCATGGCTGAAAGACAAAACAAGATGATTATATTTGAATGCAGGAAAGTAAATACAAAAGGTGATCATTATGTGTGCACATATGTCATAGAGATGGGCATGAGCAGGTTAAGGTATGCCTCTGTTTATTGGTCTTGTCATATCATGTCAGAGACAGCTTATTGTGATGGAATTTTATCTAAATTATCCCACTTTATTATAGTTAATCCAGTTAAACAAGACTACAAATATCAGCATCTATAACCAAAGCAATACACAGTTACAGCCCTTTAAAGAGCAAAATAACATCCACCATAAGTTATTGAGTCTTATTGATGTTTTTTACTCAAGACAACTTGATTCTATGACATTTTATGAGAACTACTGCAAATAATTGATGATTTATTTATTTATCATAACTTCAGTTTAGACATTATTGGCCCTTTTATCCAAGCAGCTTTGATAAGTGTGTGGTCTATGTGGAAACAAATAATTGTTTTAAGGCACAGTAATGATACTAATGATAATGTATAGTATAATCACTGGTAATTTTGTTCTGTTGGTCAGATGAAAAAGACACATGAAGACATCAGCCTGGAATTTTTCACCATTTTCATATATTACCAAATGAAGAATCAATAAAATAATCGGCAGATTAATCCATACTGATAATAACTGCTGGTTGCAGACCTACTGTGAACAACTTTCACTGGATTATCTATTTTTTAGATTATAAATATTAATATTATTATATTACTTAATAAAGTCAATCATAAGACTGATCATTAAACTAATTTTAATTGTTTATTGTTTTAAGTAATGTTTCTCTGGCATTTTTTTATTTATATTGGTTGTTGTTTATGATGATCACTAGAGGTCAAACACATCCTTTTTATTTACCACAGCATGGTGCAAGCTAATACAGAAGGAAATACACAGCAAGTTCATTTGCATTAAAGCATGTTAGTTATCAGAAGGTATGAAAATGCTACTCTGTCAAGTCACCCTCAGCGACACGGACTAATGCAGGAAGTTTTAAAAGTCTGCCTTTAAAATAAAAGGCTTTTCACCACTGAATGTGTTTACTGGGCAGCGGTGGTCCTCCTCACCTGAATTAAACTTCACCTCCACTTACATAACAAACATTTTAATACACTTCTATGAAATGAAACAGTAACGGCAGAGCTGGTATTTCATGCAGCAAATGCCCCACATTTACTGAATGTGACTACAGTTTAGTCCGTCATCTACTATGTAAGTTGATTTTGACGACGAGATGCAGCAGGATCTGGCTGGATTCCACTAAGCCTAAACGCTTTCCTGATGGGATTGTGGCGCTGTGGTAGACACTGAGAATATTTCTGTTACACTGCAATTTTTTTTGTTTTTGTTTATAGTGTGCATATTTGTGTTCTCTATACTGCAGCCTGTGTTTGATTTTATTATTGTATAAGTAAGAACATCGTGAGCAATGTACAATCCAGAGTCAAATTCCTCGTATGTGTAGCAAATACCTGGCAAATAAAGCTGATTCTGATCTGCAGTAATTTGCCAGTTTATGAGGTAAGTTTGGTTTCAGTAGCGTGGGAGCACAATTACGTAAATATAAAATATACAACCTGTGTTTTTAGTTACAGGTACAAATCGATCTAGTACTTACATAAAATAATGACAAAATTGGTTACTGTGTTATACATATTAATTTTTATAGAAAATCTGAAATATAGAAATCCTGTGTTAACCTCCACAACAAATATAAAATGCATTACATGATTTTTTTATTCTGAAAAAAGGCTGAGTCCACTCATTAAACTCATTGCTGTAAGTACATATAAAATTATCAACATTTACATCGACTCCTCCTTATCTCGTCTGCAGTATGGTGACTGGACAATGAGAGGACATTGTTTAGAGACATTTCAGCTATGGGGTGAGATAAATATGGGGTGGACATGCCTACTATTAGTGTACTGAGTGTATTTATACAGAAATAAGACACCAATTTATTCAATTTATTTGCATTGCTCTTTATATATATATATATATAAAAACTTTAAAAAATACAAATAAAGACAAAAAAGAGGAAGTTTTTCACAATCATAGTTTTCTCAAAAACACTGCACGTTGCTCCTTCAGGCGTTTATTTTGAAAATTGTGACCGGAAGGCATGTTACTCATGTTGACATTTTTGACACTTGCTATAATAGGTTCATGTGCAGAAGCTCCATTCATTCACCAAAAACTAACAACCGCTCAGTTGCCTCTTCGTCAAAACTTGTAGTCCACGTGTAAGAGGACAACAGGGGACATTCCGCCGCGTCTGGTTTCTAAGAGGAAGTCGAGGGAAGCGTTCAACATTAGATTATCTATGAGACGTGGCTCAATTTCTCATGACAGATAACTTCTCCAACCGAAATGCCGCTTTCAGTTTAGTAGTGAGTCACGCGTTTCTTTTTTTGTATGGGTAAAATGCGAAAGAACCGAGGTTAAAACGGTTCCGCTTTGATGTTTCAACGGTTCTATCGAATAAAGAGGGGGAAAGTTGAGCGCGTTTCAATGGACTCCGCCACAGTAATCCCGGAATGAAAACACAGTGGGTGCAGACAGAGAAGCTGTTGGACTGTGTGTGGGGGGGGCGAATTGTACCCGCTACCCATGGTGGAAGTGGTGTTTTTTTTCTTGTTTTTTTTCTTTCCCAAAACGGTCCAGCCTGGAATGACACGGCGCAGTTGCTGAATGCAAAACAGGTTGTAGCTCGTCAGGGTTTACAGCAGCACAATCCCCCTTTCGAGTTACGTCAGGGAGGAAAAGGAAAACGCTTCTGCTTAACAGCACTCTACCAACTATGTTTCACCCTGCCTGCTCATTTTGTTTAACGTTAAGTTTGGTAGTCTATCTACACTTACCCTGCCCGTCGTCAAGATGGTGTTTCCTCCACACAGCCGGGACTTTATTCACTGTTGTGTACATTTCTGCGCGCTGGTCGTGATTCCATCCATCTTGAATTTGACGTCATCCCACACCAGGGATGAGGTCATCGCAAAGAACGCTCGTCACGTGCACTGCGCTCTGATAGGCAGGTAAATGATCTGGGGGCGGGACCAACGGAAGACTTGACAGGCTAATTTAAAGGGATAGCACATATTTTTCGTTTTAGATGTGTCTAAATGTTGCTAACTGAACTTACACTGTATGTTCTAATTGGCTGTGTACTGTAATTGTTTTTTTTAAGTATAGTTTAAACTAAGTTTGTAGCTCTGTTTAGCTTTGTTACAGTAAACTGGCAGGGTATCTATTTATTTTAATTTTATGTTTAAAAAAGAACCCATTTTCACTGTGAGTGTGGATGTTTTAAATAACTGCCTTTTGATTTTAGTAAACTACAGTAGATTGTCTTTGGTAGATTTAAACTGTGAGGTGCGGAGATAATATGCATGTGAGTGCACACCTCCTAACCCCAATGAAACTAATTAGGTCCGTGATTGAATGCAAGTCAATATAGCGTAGCAGTAGATGTGTGTCATACTGGCATCCATAGGGGACTTGTTTCTATGTTTATTTGGCCTACAGGCATCCCCCTGGAAGGCCTTGTAAGCCACACACCTGGCAACAGTGTTACGAGTCAGGTGTGGCACTGGTGGTGAAAAGTCCATATTTTCATTCATGAAATAGGGCATAAAACCAATGTTTTATTGAGCTGATGATTTTTATTTTGTAGTGTAACTGTATTTAATGTGCAGTGACATTAGTTGACTCAGCCTTTAGCCTTGCACCTCCCTGCATTCATATGCTCCATTTCCTCAGCATGTAACCAGTCATTATCACTTAATGAGTGAAGGAAGTGTAATGATGCACATTTTCACACCTCATTATGTAAAAGGTGCACCATTACTTTAGTACTACATTTACTAATAATGAATATATTAATGACAATACTAATACAGAGGACCTGTAGAAGTTTCTTTCCTCTAACATGAATGTATAGTCACATAGTCGAAGTGAGGACAGAATCTTGATGGAGTCTTTTTTTAGAATGCGTCGTTGACAGCCAAAGCATCCCACTGGTCCTTCATATAATGAGAATGAAGACATGTGGGAAAATGGTAAGGACGTCCTCACTAGTGTTCTCACACTAATGGCTGACACAGGCTGTTCATACCAGCAGCATAGCAAGCACTGCCATGGTTACCTGTGTGGAAACCAAGCCACTGGAGACTTTGACTCCTCCCATAAGACATCTCTCTCCCTGCCATCATAAACATGTTTACTGACACTGAAAATGAGTAAAATGAGAACATATCTATTCTACAAAAATGTAAAGAGATCCTGGACTTCCCTTGTGAAAATCGTGAACACCAAAGGCTTTTCTCTTTGCAATACACTGGCTCGCTAACATGTCATGCTGCCATACATTTTGGCAGTTCAAGGTGTCAAAATGTCTGAATATTAGAATATTCTTGCATAAATTCATGTAATTTTAGTTCTCTGACAAAGAGATTCACATAAATCTAATATTTACCGGCTGGCTGTCATAATTTTGTGGTCCATTAGGGACTGATGGTGCAACGAGGGGAGGAGAAAGACAGAGCCACAGAGGATTTTGTTTCTGAGCACACCATGAACAGTGAGTTAGCATCATCTCAAAGAGAAACACGCGCGTACAATGTTGTTGTTAAATATAGGGTTGATCTATGAAAAATGAGTTGGATGCTTTCCATCTGGGTGGCCGCGGCCCTGCTGGCTCTCTGTGGGGGAGAGAACACTGTGCATGAAGGTAAGCTTCTACGCAGCTGACAGATTAAAAAGAATTGTATGTGTTGCAACAACAGAAAATGGTGTTTATGAGGATCTACACTGTTTTCATTTGTTTTTGTTTTAAAAATATATTTTAATGTCAATTATGTTTAATTTTATGAGTCAAGGAGCATTGTTAATGAATAATTCAAAATATAAAATCTGATGTCATTATGCAGCCAGAGACTACCAACATCAAAACTAAGGTATATTGACGAGATACATTTCACTCCAGGAAATCACCTGTCTGGCTACCATCTGTGTATTCACAATGAGACAAGGATTGTGAGTTTCCTGGTGATGCATGAAGTTCCCTATACTGTGACAAAGCCTTGTGGTGGCTGGCTCCTCTGGAAGACATGTACAGTCACACTTTACAGGATGACCCATCAGACTGAGTACAAGACAGTGATGGAGCAGGTGACCAGGTGCTGCGATGGCTACGAACAAGTCGGTCATTACTGTGCCCTGCGTGAGTGTACTACTCACCATTTATGCATCAGTTGGATGGAATATTATAGAGGAGCACCAATTGTTCTGTTTGCTGTTAGAGTTCAAGTATCTTTGTACATTTAAAGATATAGCATCACATGACAATGAATGCGTGGTACTGTGTGGAAGACACCAGATGAAAGCACAGAAGCTGCACTGCTAGAAATATCTCGCTGCTAATCTATGGCCTATAACATGTTATTTCCCTTGAACAAAGCTGTAAACAGGAGTGGTGAGTTCACTGCCAAGCCAGGATCCTGTCCAAACGCAGATGGATTGTATCCCGGATCTGTGGACTGTGAGTGGGACATGGACTGCCCAGGATGGCAAAAATGCTGCCAGAGATTGGGTCGCTCTCTCTGCAGTGATCCTGCAAGTTAGTATACATTACTGATTGTTTTTTTTAAATGTGTTATTAAAGTATGCAACCTGTATGATTTCATGTCATGTGCACAAGTTCTCACTTTTTTCTATGGTTTTTTAAAATGTTATTTTGCAGGTCTCTGCATGTAGCTTTAGACAGGTATAAGGAGAATGTTTCTGTCCAAAGCACTGAAACATTACATTTAAAGTGAGCCTGTGTAACGTTGCCGTGCAACTGTGGCTACATGTGACAACTACAAGATAATAGCTCATGCTGAAACATAATATAACAGGGCACATGTAGAGAAGAGTCAGATAATTAGTGACTCTGACTCAGTATAGGGTCAGTTACACAACAATATCTATATAAGTATATAAGTATGAGTTAGCTCATAAGCTCCTGGCACTGAGTGTTTTGAATTGAGTAACAGTACATTTTCTTGTTTGTGAGTCCAAGTGTTCATTTCTAAAAAGCAAAAGTCTCTTTAGAAACATGTCCCAGTTATTTTGTATAATCCACAGACCTCACTGTGTACCATTTTCATCTCAACAAACTTCACTGTTACTTGACTGTTTTTTGTAAATGTCATTTTCTATTCTTATCTTAAAATGAGGGCAAACAAATTCAAACAGTACTGCGTGCTCTGTATGAAAATCATTGGGGGGTTGTGATTCTACATAAAGCAAAAAAAGGGAGAGGGTTATATGGATTTTCTTTATACCGAAGAGAGGATGGGCTAGTGTACTGTAGATATTTTATGGTCTTTAAAAATGTTCTCACCCCAGATTTAAATTTTATTTCACCCTTCCTTTAGCTACACAGAGCTGCCACACTTGCCTGGGTTATTTTGTAAAGTGGTAAAAAAAAACAATTTTGGGGTGCACTATTCTATGATTAAGTAATTTAAGTTCAAATGTGAAATGTGGTGCATGTGGTGAAAATGATGTGCCATTTACATGCTAAGTTTCAAATAGTACACCGTTTAAAATCTGTATGCATTGTACCTTTTTATGATTAAAGGAGTTGTACCACTCCAACACGGTTATAATGGGTGTTGCTGGGGTTTTTTCCCAGTCAAGGGGAGGGTCTGCTGCCCTTCCCCACTCCAATATTTTTCCAACAGCCTGCTAGATCCCACTATGTGTAAGTGAGAAATTACGGGTTGTCTTTATGATTGGATTGAACTGACCCTTATCTTACAGGTTTAGCAAATGTTTCTGAGAATGGAGGATACCGTTTGAACGCAACAGTGACAGTGAAAGCAGATTACCAGCAACTGATGTCCAAGGATAGAGGATCTCTGGATCACACACGATTGCTACAAGCAATGGTAATGCTACTAATACTAATACTGCTTCCACTACAGCTGTTAAGACTTATGCTGCTTTTATAATAATAATAATAATAATAATAATAATAATAATAATAATAATAATAATAATAATAATACAGCCAAGACCATTAGCCTGCTACCAATTCACATTAATTTCATATTGATACTTTTTTTGTGTCTCTATTACTAATAGGTGACTGGAGCTCTGCAGTCTGAAGTTTCAGTCTATTACCTCAGCTCATGGCCTGTTCATCCCTACAGAACTGCCACCTCACTGCTGATTGAGTACAACTTTACTCTTTCACTGCACAATGTCACATCAAGGCTGCATCTTCTCCTCAATGACATACAGGAGGTGTCATCTGTAACCGTGGAAGGTGAGGAGACACGGTTGTTCTGTACAGCAGCAATCATCTCTCAGAGAAGCCTCTTGGGGCTGTTTTTTTTTGTTTTTCTAGAGAAATGACATTCTTGTAGAGTTTTGAGAATGATTCATGTTGCCGAGAACACAGTGTTCAGGAAAAAATGACTCAGTCGCACCACAGTTTCCTTCTCCCACCACTTCTATTTGAGTGACAGTCATCTGTGGGATGTTTCCTGCAATAGCGGAAAAATAACACCAGGGCAAGTGCGCACACACGCATGCTCAAAAACAAACGCCCACACACACACACACACACACACACACACACACGGATATTAATCATGAATCAGTCATACTTTTGCACAAAAGACACAGTAACTGGCTCGCCCTTATGCACACACTCAAACACACATGAAGTTGCCTTCAAAATGTTATTTCACAGATAATTGATTTTCTTCTCTACACTGTAGGCACAAATTTAATTGACTGATAAGCGTGATAATGTACTTTTATTATTTTCTGGCTCCTCTGAATTACTTAGCCTTTAAATTAGAGATACAAGGAAGACAAGTGAACCAAGTCCTAGCTAGCTTTTCTAAAGCAAAATGTGGATCCCTACTTTTACAATCTAAATGTCTTTCCCTATTAATGATATTTATGGGTTATCATTTATCATTATCAAGTTTCACATTACATTTTGTAATTAATACTCCTTATGCAAACACAACCCTAATTCAACAGTCGTCACATGCAATTTTATTTCCAGTGTAACCTCTTCATGTGTCTGCGTTTCTAATTGCAGATGTAGATGAGTGTGCACAGTCTGTTCTCCTTCAGTGCTCCCCTCAGGCAGACTGCCATAACACTATGGGCTCCTACCATTGTGCCTGTCACCAAGGATATATTGATGTTGACCCCAGCAACCCTGGAGCCCGCTGTACAGGTTAGACTGTGTGGGTGTGTGTGTGTGCAGAGTAGTTCAAATATATATCATCAATCATTTACAAGTTATTTTACCATGTGGTTACGGTAGTGAGTTGAATTGCAGTGGTAAATTTAAAAGTATTACTAATCTAAGATCACTATTTACAGTGATCTGAGATTAATCAGAACCATAACAACCCCAACACATTAACTTGTGTGTTTTCTACCTCATAAAACCCAGCTTTAAATCCTTCACGTCTGCTTGTAAAGCTTAAATGGTAATAAAGGTAAAACCTCCCATCTTTAAAAAAACAAACAAACAAATAAAACCATGAGAAGTGTTTTAGAAAACTAAAACAAAGAAATATTGTGGTAGGGTCGAGAATGACGAGGCTATGCAAGCCTTGTGACAAACAAACGGACTGATAGGGAACAAGCCACTCTCTTGAAATGAAGCCAACAACATGTGCCAAAGTAGTTCCGCAGGCCATTCGAAACTGCTTGGATCAGGAAATTGTATTTAGATTTAAGTTTTTTAAGTTTTGCATCAGAAGCTTTGATTTCAACATCGACTTGCATTCCAGCTGACGCCAGGGCGTCGACCACCACAGAACCCCCGCTTACCTACCCTCTACCCATGAACGCAACCTACACCCCTGCTTCCACCACCACACCGGACCCTCCCAGCAACAGCACCATGAGTATCTCCAGCTCCACTGAGCCCAATCTGAGTGCGCTGAGTAATACAAGCTATGTCTCTTATAATTCATCACATGCTCTGCAGTGGACAAGTTCTGCACCTTATACCAGCATGAGCTCAACTGTGGAGTCACCTCTGCCAACAACCACATGCTGTAAGAAACATTTTATTTTTATCTCAAGTCTGCTTAAAGTCCCCACATCTAGATTTACAAACCAAAGAAGTGGGTGTTGTTTCCAAATAGAAAAATGAGCTTTGAACGGATGAGACAGCCCTGAACAGGGTTAGGATTACGCAAACACCTAGTTTTAATTGGTGAGCTTTAGAGGTGCTGGTAGGTGGATTTTGTTACTTTAGGACAGAGCCAGGCTTGCTGTTACCCCCTTTCCAGTTATTGTGATAAACTAAACCAACATGGGAGTTGTATCAGTCTTTTCATGTAACTCTTGGCAAGAAAACAATTAACTGCAGTGAATGTATGATAACCATGTTTACTGTTCCTGTCCCTCTACCACTACCCACCGCCACCTTCCAGCTCCTCCCAGCATCACCAGCTTATGGGCAGCTAATGTCACTGGAACCTCCTTCTGTGTCCACTGGTCCAGCCAGTTTCAAACAAACCAGACTTACCAGGTTGTTGTAAGCAAAGGGTCAGAGGTCATTCATTTTGGGGTAACCAGTCAGACCACAATGAAGGTAAGGAGACTGCACCCCGGGGTTCTCTACAACGCCACTGTGACACCTCATGCCTGCGGTGGACAAGGAGTTGCCCTTCGTATATCTGTGAAGACTGGTAAGAACAGTGGACAAAAATTGTGACTTTGGCTTTTGGATTTCTTTTTATCGTAAACAATATAGTGTCAGTAAGCCTTAATTTGTGCATAGAATAACTGTGTGGTGTTAAAATTTTTACTTCTTGCCCATGTTGTAAATGTTAGGCAAAAGAGCACATACCTTTATTTTCTCTGTGTGGAAGTATCCCCACTCTTTTTTGTTAAAGCACGATAACATTGTAAATACATTTTTTTGAGCTACAAGAGAAGGAACTGACGTACCCAGATTTTAAAATATAAGATATTCAACCTCTGGGAGTAATGAGTAGAGAAATAAAATTGAGCTTAATGCCTAATGTGTGAGGAAGAAAAGAGTAAATGTTTAACCAATTGGCCCAGGGCTGGTAAGAGGGCTTGCTTTTAAATGTGGAAAATGTGTTTATTGTACCAAGTAAGGCTTTTCTTTGCAGATGCTCAAACTCTTCAGGCCAC
This sequence comes from Lepomis macrochirus, assembly GCA_024633595.2. Lineage (NCBI taxonomy): Eukaryota > Metazoa > Chordata > Actinopteri > Centrarchiformes > Centrarchidae > Lepomis > Lepomis macrochirus. The sequence continues at coordinate 27,366,489 of JALXJV020000021.1, forward strand.
AACACGACTTACCAATATCCAGTTCACTGATGATCTGCGGAACTCCAGCAGCCAGGCCTACAAAAACCTCACTGAGAGTATCACAGAGGAGGTAAGTGTGTTACGAGGATTATACAGTGACAGAATGTGATCCTTGAATTGAATTCCACACACTGTAAACATATCTATTTCTTTGAAATAAGAACGTTTAATTATCAGGTTTTATTCTTTCATTATTCTGACTGTGGGACATCACCAACAGATCTACCAGTCTCTGTCTCCAGAGATGAGGGCCATGGTGGATTCAGGCCAGGTGAGGATCGAGATCAGAAGCTTTTCTCCGGGGAGTGTGGTGGTCAACTTCACCATCACCTTCATCCCCAGTGAAAGCCAAGACACCAGTAATGTAACCACAGCTCTGCTACACTCCTTGATGAACAGCACCAAATACACTGTGGATGAAAACAACACACACATAAATGGTATGTCTAATTCCGTTCTCTTTTCTAACCATGTGTTTTATAAAACCAGGGCTGGAAGGTATAAAACTCAAAGGAAGTGCTTCAAAAAATAGTCTCGAATTGCTAAAAGTAACTTTCAGCAAAATCTTTGATTTTATGCATCATAATTAGTTATTGAAGTAAGTTGATTAAATTACTTAATCAATGTTAGTACTACTCAGCTTGTGAAAACAGGTGAATGGAGCTTTCCATTGTCGGTTTGGGTTTAGAGACTTCAGATTCTTATCAGAAAGCTTTTGTTACAAGCTGGGAGCAGGAGTTCTAAAAGGTGTAGAAATTTACAAGGCGAGGAGGGGACACCAGATGATACTATTGCATTGTGGGAATTGTAGGATGCCGTGCTTTTGTGCATCTTGACCAATACCAGGGCCTATAAGACAAGCTTTCTTAGCCTCCGCTGACTCATTTTTAAACATTTTTCAGTACGACTCTTGTAAAGCTCCCAACTTTATGGTCTCACAGCGCTGCAACACAAAATAGCTTGAGTACATCTTTAAGAGCTGACCACAATGACATAAGTACAACATATGTGTCTTTTTGCTTTTCACTATTTTTTTGGAAATTAGCAAGACATGTTTAGTTGTATCCCACAATTTAAACACAAAGGCAGTTAAAAGAGCTTTACATAATGCATTAAAAACATTGAAATGCAAATTTAGAGAATGTACATATTGTTTCAAAGGATATAGTGGAAACACTGAGTTTTTATAGCTATTTGTGCTTAAGGACAGCAGTATCTTTCTGTTTTGTACCATAAAATAATACCATTTTTAATGTGTGATAAACTAAAATGTAATGCAGAGGCTTATTCATGTCTGTTTGTCAAGTTGAAACAATTTGCAAGCCAGAAACCCAGAGTACAATACTAAAGACGTATTGAGCCAAATACTTTGCTTTTTGTAGATTGGAATGAATGTGCTTCAGGGGAAAATGACTGTTCCCACTGGGCTACATGTACAAACACCAATGCCTCCTACACATGTGTTTGCCTTGACGGATTTATAGACAAGACCCCAGAAAGGCCTGGACGAGCCTGTGAAGGTATGGTCTCACTGATTTTGCACAGATTGATGCACAAATAATAAACAAATGTCTTTGCATTTTGTGACCAGAGTGTTTTTTCTTGTACAGCAATCCCTGTCTTGGAGACGACGACACCACCTCTCATACCCACAACTTTTTCTACAGATAGCGCTACCCCTTTCTCTGAAATAACACCCCCTGCTCAATCTCCAACCATTTCTAGTACTGCAACCACCACAAATGCCCCAACAACTATTCCTCCGACAGCTCCCCCCACTACCCCAATGGACACCACTACTTATGTGACCACCACCCCTAACGCAATGACATCCCTGACTTTTACCCCTACAACCTCAATAGACACCACTACCTACTTGACAACTACCCCTAACGCAACGCCATCCCTGAGTTTCACCCCAACTACCCCAACGGAAACCATTACCTACGAGACAACTACCCCTGACGCAATGCCATCCCTGAGTTTTACCCCTACAACGGCAACAGACACCACTACCTACGCGACAACCGCCCCTACCGCAACAACATCCCTAACTATTACCCCTACAACCCCAACGGACACCACTAGCTATGTGACAACCACTCCCAACACAACGACATCCCTGAGTTTTACCCCTACAATCCCAACGGATACCACTACATACGTGACAAGCACCCCTGCCGCAACAACATCTCTGACTTTTGCCCCTACAACGCCAACCGACACCACTACAACAACCGCAGCTCCTCCAACTAGCGTTACTGGCCTGAGATCTGCCACCAGAACCTCTACGCTAGGAGCCATCTCAGTCCAGTGCAGGGTTCCTGCCATCACTGTGACAGTTAGCAGGGATTTTCTTCTGAGCACCAAGATCATGGAGAGCGCCCTATACTTGGGCTTGCCGGAATGTGGCGTTAACGGAGGCAATGAAACCCATGCTCAGCTGACAGTAGCCTGGAATGAGTGTGCGACTAGACTTGTGCATGTGAGTTTTTTTCTCTTCTGAAAAAGTGTTGGATTTTGGGAAACTTGCATTTTCCTATGCTCTTATATGTTTCGTGGACACTATGCAAGCCAGTACTGTGTCTCTCAAACTGAAGTGCATCAACTATGAAAATAATCCAAACCGCTTGTGACATCTGGTATTTTAGAACGAAACCTACTACACGGCATCTGTGACCCTGTTCAACACCATGGATCCGTACACCTCACCCAATGGAAGTGTGGAGGTACCCAGAGTACGTCTGGAGGTTCCCATCATGTGTACCTACATGAAGAGCATGCTCATCTCAGCTGACTACAGCTCCATGGGGTATGCTTCATGATGTCAGCGGTTTTCAAATGAGCCACAGAGCAGCTGAAACAGTTGACATGAATCCAAAGAAATCAGATAAACAAATGTAGAACTTTGTCACTGCTAACTCATAATGAACAAACTGTTCTTATACTGTATGTCTATATTATATATCAGATTGCACTTTGAAACTGCCTGTAAAGTCCTCATTCATTATAAGATCTCGATTTATGAGACACCAATCATATGAGTGAAACACACACGAAGAGTAGGGGTTAATTTGGCTTTTCCCTGAAATATTAGCACATCAAGATTCTATGTCTCTGTACAGTAAACATGCAGCTGGAGCCAGCAGACAGTTAGCTTAGCTTTGCATAAAACCTGGGAACAGGAGGGGCTAGTGGGGGCTAGCCTGGCTGTATCCATAGGTAGCAAAATCTGCCTCAGCCTCTAAAGCTCACCACTAACTTCCTGGGGTCTCTGCTTGTTGCCTGGCAACTGGTCCCAGCCAAATAGGCGGGAACACAACAACTTGTTTTTAGAGTTTGGTTTTTGTACTGATTTAACAAAGGAGATGTAACATGTTAATTAGTGAACTTTGAAAGTGCTGGTGGGCAGATTATTTTACAGCCTTTGAAGTGTGTTCCTGTTGTATTATTGGCTGAATAGGCTCTATATTTTTTTTCCCCCCCACCAGGTATGACATGATCAAAGATGTCATCATGGGCTCGGGGTCATTCCAGGTGACAGTGCAGCTGATGAGGGATGCAATGCCTCTACCCCATAACTACAGCTTGTCCCCTGAGGAGGCTGTGGTGCTGGAGGTTAGCCTCAACACATCATCAGAGCAGATTAAAGTAGTCATCAACAAATGCTGGGCCTCCTCCACCCCAAACCCTGCTGACAACTACAGCCACATCTTCCTGGAGAACAGGTCTGTTTCTACCTAACGTACAGCACTATCACTACTTCTGTTACTATTAGTATTTCAGCTACCTGTGATGACTCGTTCTCTCACTTCAATTACAGATACTACCAATTATTTTACTAATACCATTACTGCTAGCTACCATTACCAAGTGCTACTTCAGAATATCTCAAAGGTGGAGTCAAAACCCCACATGGGTTCACTTGATGAGCATATGGGTGCTGACATATTTGTAACTATTTATATAATATCTCAAGATCATAAGTTAAATGTGTTGCTATGGCAAAATAACAAAGTTGTTATCTCATCATAATTGGATAATTAACTTATCTAAATAAAAACCTGTTTTGTTAAGAACAGAGATAATTTTGCTGACATCACGAGAAATGAACCAGAATTAAATTGTAAGGGTAAATACAGTATGCTTATCCACTTCCTTGCCGAGAGTTAGATGAGGAAATCGATACCACTCTTTCGTCCATCTGTGTAAATAAGAAGCAACATCCAGCAGTTGGTTAGCTTAAAAAAGAGACTGGAAGCAGGGGGAAAGAGCCAGACTAGGACCTCACTAATTCACATGGTATATCTTGTTTGTTTAATCCATACAAACATTAGCTGTAGTGAGTGTTTCCATCACCGTGAGATTGCCAGGCAACCAGCAGTACAAGGACGTCACTGTAGTGGCTGGCCAAGAAATAGTCCAGCAGATAACCTCCGTAAAACCACACTGTGTAATTTTTACACTTTACAACAAAGAAGAAATAACATATTGATCAGCAAGATTTAGAGGAGCTGGTGTGAGGATTTTAGTACTGGAAGCATCTTTTTCCAACTGTTTTTATGCTAAGCTAACCATATTTAATAAAAATACATGAGAGTGATGATAGGGAGACATTTTCTGATTCCCCTAATAAAGTCAATGCAATATCTAAAAAAACTGTCAACAATGATTCAACAGTCGATTAGTCAGTACAGTAAGTAACTCAATGTCAGCGGCTGGTTCTGAAAAGCATCTCCTCAGGGTACATCGAGTCAAGTCACAGCAGGTTAGACAGTTGTCTGTTTTTGTAGCAATAAAATGAAAATTGTGTTTCATTACAAACTGAACCAGATGATTAAATTTTGTTTCGGATTGTCATTTCATACTCAGTTTGGACACATTTTACAACAATATCAGATGCAGACAAAGAGTAAAAAAAAACAAAATTGCGGCTTCAGTGTCTACATTGCTTATCTCCGTCTCCACAGCTGTTCCCGGAACATGTACACCAAAGTGTTGATGAACGGGAACTCCAGCACATCACGTGTCTCGGTTCAGATATTCTCCTTTGTCAACCTGAACATAATCTATCTGCACTGCCAGGTCCACGTCTGTGTAGAGATAGAATCGGCCACCTGTGTGCCTGTGAGTTGCCTGCATGCTGTTAAAAAAATCATATACAAACTTGTGGCTTTTAGAGAGTTCAGGAGTCTAAAAGCTACTTCATTGAACTGGCTGAAGCATCTAGTTGTTTTGTAATTGTCTCCTTTGTCACCTTTGCTCGTGTTTTCTTGCAGAACTGTCAGCAAAGAACAGCTCAGTCTTCAAACAGGATTGGAACAGCTTTCGGTTCTTTCGGCCCTCTGCTGAGGTCAAGTAAAGGTGAGTGCTTTTATACAGAATAACAATATCAACCGTAAAACGTTTCACTCTTCTGTGATGTGTGGTTCTATTAGAAACAACACATTTTCCAGCTGCATGCCTCTGCTGTGCTTGAATTTGAGTCAAAAATGGGATTTAACTCCAGCTGAAGTAACAATGACACTTCAGCTTGACTCTGCTACTGACCAGTTTTAAAAGTAGAACAGCTATCAAGTTCTTCAGGATCCATTATAAGCGTGAGTGTCTCTTCATTCAGTTTGAAAAGGCCATCTAGCTGTTGTATTGTAGCAAAAGTACTGCTGTCTCTATCATCAGTATGGGACGTTTAAGTAGCTCAATGGAAAACACACATTTCAAAAGCCCTGAACTTGATAAAATATATTTGAGGCATTTAAAGTGATTTTTTCATTTTGACGATAGACTCATGAAATCAACTGAAATGTCAGCTTTTTGTAAAAGTGCTGAATGAAAGACTTGAGATCAGCTCCTCTTACAGCTGAGTCAAGCGTCCTGCTCCTTCCCCATCTTCCTCGCTTTCTCAAACATCCTCTCCTGTCACCTCCAGGTGACTGTAAAAGTTAAAAGGTGAGGGGAAGCACACAGAGTGACAACACAAAGTAAAAGAGAAGGCAGACAGTGATATCAGACTGACTGAAAGTCTGAAGTCTGCAGAGCTCATTTATGTAGAAAAAAAATTATAGTGTGGGATGTTTGTGTGTTCACGAACACTTAGTTGAGCACAAATTGAAATGAAACGTTTAGTCTTAACATCTGTTGTGTATTGTTTTTCTGTAAAAAGCCAGTACTTAAACAGGTCACAGTCATTTAAATCTCTTCACCGTGTTGTGATGTGCAGTAGGGACTTTTCGATGAATCATCTGGTTTTCCTTTTCACTACATGTTTTCAATGCATTAACCCGACTCTCATGCTTGCAGAGCCCTTGGAGCAGGAATACGACACTCTTCACATAGTTGGAATTGCCTGCCTTGGAGTCGGCGTGACGCTCTTCTTCGTCATTGGTTTCGCCTGCCTTTTCTTCTACCAAAGGAACCGCATTGGACACTACAACTTTAGCATCAAGCCCAAGCAGGAGAACTTCACATACCTTGTCTTTAACACCTAGGACTGCGGGAGCACCCACAGCCATCGTCACAGACAAACATTCTGGCATTACAGTACAGCTGCCACCAAGTGGCACTGTTGCACCATTCATATATTAGTTCTCACCTAACATTGCACATATTTGCACATTAGACAAACAGTGAAGTATAGATTATATGAAATATGATACATAACATGATAGATTAGTTGCATACTGGAATGTCAAATATAGACACGATAAATATTTAATGAATATTTAATATTAGAACAATACCCACTGAGTATGGAGAATGTTTCAGTACATGGTTCACTTCCAGATTTATAAGGTAACCAAATCAGCTTGTACTGCATATAGTTGTGTAAATTATCATTTGTAATGTAGTGAAATATGCTTAATATACACCATCTGCAATGCCAGTCAAGCACAGTTAGCACTTTATTTTCTTTTAGCTGCTATTTTTCTACAGTTACTCTTGTTGTATTTGCACCAAAATATTCATTCTGTTCTCACTTGTGGTGTGACAATAAACATGTCCTGTATGAATTCAGACACTTGGGGGTGCTGCTGGCACAGTTTAAACAAGGCAAGATGGCTTCCTGCATACATAGAGATTACATGTTTGCACTGTTTACAGAGGACAACAAAAGGTATGAGATGAAAATGTTGTTAAAATGACATATATAGTCTTTTTTTGGAGTGGATCGGGGGTTGTAGTAGGGGACAGGGGTGTCATGTTTCTCCTGTAATCAGATCGGGGGTGATGAAAAAGATCTTGAGTAAGCCTTTCTCAGTTGAGGAGAGCTGAAGAAGAGGATCCAGCGTGGCCCCACACTTCCCATAATCCCACATTGTTGACTACAGGGTCATAAATGCAGCTCCTGGATCGACGGAGAGGGGCTGAATACTAAACAGCAGAGGCGTTCTCTTTGAGAGGAGGTCCCTGGAGACCTGTGGTGAAGGAGGGCTTACTACCATCTGGAGGGTTGCAAATGCTCCGCCTCCTAATTAACCCATTCAGCCTCACCGCCTGAGACCTGGCAACCCGTCTCCATGGCAACAGCCCAGTGAAGGGACAGAGGAAAAGATGGATGGAGGATTGAGGGAGGGAGAATACCAGTGATCAAAGGGGAGAGAAAGAGCGGGGAATCATTTCAGTTTAAAAGCATGAAATCGGCTGAAATGTGCCTTTGTCACTGACTTACTGTTCAGATGTTGTATCGCACATTTCTGGGCTTCAATTTCAAATTTCCACTATTTTTTTAAATTAGTGTTTTTGGGACTGTTCTTCTCTCGTTAATGTACTTTGGATGGCCTTGGATTGTTCAAACCTCAAGGTGCATCACTTATCATCTTACACATACATAGAGGACCACAACTAGCAAGAACCCCCTTTGTTAAAAGTGTTTAGAGAGTCATTCCCAAATTCATAAATCAGTCAGGCTTCAGGGATTAAAAGGCTGCTCCAGAGGAGAAATTCATCTTTCTACTCTGTAAATATTCTGGAAAGCAGCAGAGCCACATCCTTCATAATGGCTGCAATATGATCTGTGTCTCCAGCGTTCTTCCTCTTTCTTCCCGCTTTTCCTCACATGCGTCTCTGTTCATCCAGGTCAAGGCGGCTCTGAGACAGTCATTCATCGTGCTGTATGCTGTGTGTGTGTGTGTGTGTGTGAGCAGGATATATAGGGATCTCCAAAGGCTTTCCCTCACACAGGTCATCACTAATTAAACATCCATATTGTGTTTTTACAGAGCAGCTCAGACCCTTCCTCCAAGCACCTGGACAGTGTAATTGATTGTAATTCTCAAATGTAAGCAGTGTAATTGTGCTGTCTAAGGACTGTTATACAATCTCATTTAACTAATTAAACTAATGTCTTTTAATTGAGGAATGTAACTAAGTACATTTATTCAAATACAAATCTGCGGTCCATTTTCATTTTATGCCACTTAAAAACTTCTATTTAATTACAATTCAGAGAGAAATATTCTGCTTATAACTCTATAAGCTCTATAAAATAATATGAGAATGTAATGAATTGTCTATAGGTTTAACTAACCAACAGTGTACAAAGTAGGTCAAATTTGCAGCTTTGCATTACAGGTCCTGTTATTTCCTAAGAATTTTATAGAAATCTCCTGGAAAGATCTACGCCATTTAGTGCAAATTATCCTGTAGGTGAAGCACAGACACCTTTTAATTTAATTGGAATGAATTAATGTGTAACTAAACACTGTGTCCATTTTCTTTATAACTGGTAACAAAATATTAAAAATCATTTTCTTTCTAATTCCAAGAAGCGGTGAGACCTGACAAATAAAATGTGACCTTATAGGCTACACCCCAAACAACTACAGCAGTAAGTATGTGAGACATGCAATATATATCTTTTAGAGTAGCTGTAACACAACAGAATAGTTGTTGATACAATCTCTTCACACATTCCTCTTTGGATTTTGAATTATTTGTGAGTACTTCATCAAGATGGCTGACTTGCTGATTAAGACTGACAGATTGAGTGTTACTTCCCCTTCCCCATGGTTTGTTAAAGACAACAGTCTGTCAGTGAACAATTACACAAATGGCGGAAATCTTCGGCACCAATGCAAGTTGTGAAGCAGTGAGCTCAACTAGGCTGCATGTGCACGCTGTGTTTTGTCTGTGCGCATGTGAGGGAGGGTATAAGCACAATCATATATACTGTTATTGACAGTTTGCTGCGAAACTAATCACAGTTATGAAGGAACGTCTAATCAGGAGCAATATGAACTGTAGCAAGCAAACAGCTTCTCTGCATCAAAACCTCAAACCAGCTGCTTAGTTTTGTTTCCAGTCCTGTTTCTTATCACTTTTTCACTTATGCACTGGACTGTAAGCCATAAATGAAATATGAGTACCTGAAGGTTGCCAAAAATCGCTTCCAAAAATGCTGCTTGTGCTTTTTAAGGAAAGTAGGTAATCCATCGTGCTTTCCTTTTTGTTGCTGACTTGGACATCTGATATGAGTGCGCAGTAACAGGTTTAGACCTAGTTTTTTGTCCATAAAATTGAACAAGCAGGATAATGGACCAGCTTTATATATTTCCAGGCTTGTTTCAATGTTGTTTGTTGGGTTAGTCTTGAGAGGGAGTCCTGGGAATCGAACCTCAGTATGTTTTTTGATACAGACCGAAATATGTCGCTAACACAGAGATTGAAAACTGTCAAGTACTGAAAACTGGCATTGAAAGTCTGGTCAGATTCAAAATCTCGTGACAATGTTTGACTATTTCATTCAGGCAAAGTACCTGTATGGCTGCTTGATTACAGACAACATTTAAAGGGGCTATACTTAGTTTTTTAATTAAATTGCTTCCTATGTAAAGAAATTGGATTTCCTGTGAAATCCGTTGGTTTACGTTGGCTGTGAAGTTCATGCGTGCTCTCGGGCCTCTTGATTCTGAACTCTATTCACAGCAACACTGCACCTAACACCAAAAACACTGTCAACATTGTAAAGGCATTTTAGTCACGGAGAAACCTCCACTTTGTTTTCAATACAAAAACCGACCCAGAGCTTTCATCCTATTGAACAGGTAAACTAACATTACTGAAAAGCATGTGAAATATACTGTGGCTTTGTGCTTTAGTTGGCTCAAGTTAGATAATGTTAGCTTGCTGGCTAACGCTGACCAGTTACTAACATTATCTGTTGCAAAATACTACATTTGTGTGGCTCGCCACATTACTTCACCAGCTAACATGATCCACATTAGTATCCTGTGTACCACTGGTATTATGTCAGTAAGTGTTGATTTTAGCCTGCAAGAAATGTTGTAACAGTACAAAGCAAATGTGGAATGATTCGTTTATACTAGCCTACAGCGATGGACAGCCAGCTACTATAGCATGAATCTGGCATTTGCTTTGTAACGTTCAACGTTCATTTACTGTTGTTTTACTGAAACTCAGGTACACAGCTCCTCCATCGTCTCGGTCAATGTAATTTATGTGACCCACATAATGTACAATAATGCACCATAATGGCACAGGAGAACGACACAGTGGAAGACCCATTCAGTACAGTAATGTCACTTACTCAGGTCTAACTTTTATAAAGTGTGGCAACAATCTTATTCATAATATTCCGTCTAGCTCACTAACTGTTTCCATTATCATCAATACATTTTGCTATGCTGACACAGCTGAGCCATAATTATCATGCAACAAGCACGCGATGACGTCAAGCTGATAAAAATATTACTGTAACGTTGCAGTGGGAGTTTTGTGTCTCTGTTTTAACTCATTACAACTCATTAGTTGAGTGGGGGAACTCATTTTTTTAAAAAATTTCACTTGGTTTGTTGTAAAAAAGGAGGTTTGTAGAAAAGCATGTTTGAATTAAAAAAAGTATAATTTTTGACAGATACTAAAAACTCAGGTATCCTATTGGAAAAACTGTATATTCAACATTTTCAAACCATGCCAAGCCCTATTAGTCTAAAAAATAATTATATATATATATATATATATATATATATATATATATATATATATATATATATATATATATATATATCCTTGTTAAATGTTTGTTATGAACTTAAACTTAATGGGACATGTGTCACATTGCAAATTTAGGAGCCCTGTGCCTACACTACTCTTCATAACTTCAAACCTTACAAACCCCTTATTTAAAAATGACTGACCATACAACAAAAACTACAATACACTATGGCAATCTGCAAGTTATGCTTATTTATTTACACTAAAACCGATTAATGTACAGTACAGTTTTTGTAATTGTTATGTAAGCACTTCATGGTGTGGCATATCTAATAATATTGATATTCTTTCAAAATAAGTTGCATGAAACGATAAAATGATGTAGCACCTTTGCAATAATGCCATGAGTCAAACAGCTGTGACCTTAGAACCAAAAGCTGTCAAACATGCGTGTTTCAAATATGTGGGCTTCCTCTTGGATATGCTTTTCTTTTGAGTGGAATTCGCCTCTTTTCCTAATCCAACTGAGTTGCAAATACTAGATATTTACAGCACAGAGCCGCAGTCTCTGTATAAGGTGTATCTGCCTCCATACTGACAGGCAGAACTACTCAGTCTGGTTCCCATCTAGGGCAAAGCGTACGACCCCACCGCTCCTCCGAGGTTCGGGTCTTTCCAGCGGTGGTTGTGGTTCTCCTCCAGCAGCACCCTGGGAATGATGATAATTGGGTCGGAGAACCTCGTCTTTAGCGTCTCTAGGAGGCAGCACATGGTTAAGATACCAGAGAAGAAGGAGACAGAAAGAGACACATGATGAGGCATTTCTCTCACGCGAACAACAAGCCATTGGGTTGAGTTGAGCTGAGCACCCTGTGACCGCTCATTTCAGAGGAGATCAGGCTTCTGTTTAAGGGCTGAAAAATCAACCAAAGACAAAGCTACAACATCACTACAGGGCTTCTTTGCTTCATCACAAATATTATATAAAAATGCCTCAGGGCTATCTTGATAGAATAAAGTGAGTTTTAAATCATGTAATATAAAACTGAAAACTCAAAAGAGTCCGGAGGTTTAAATCTATACTTGACCCATTCAAATAGTCACAGTGACATTATGAACTACAGGATGCCAATTGTGCAATGAGGGTCTCGGGGTGTTCTGTGAAACAATAGCTACAAGATGCAGTCCACTATCGAATAATCCAAATCACATTTGAAAGGAAATAAATTAGCAGTAGAAATTAGGGTGAAGATCATTAACATGCACTTACAATTCACTTTGATCTCTCCAAAGCAGAGCCGCTTCCCTCATCCCATTCATACTTACCCCCTCCTCTTACATCCAAGCAAACACTTAGACATTCTAGATAGGGTGCAACGTCTAGACCAAATGATCAGATTGCAGGTCCAACAGAAAACAGTGGCAGCATGCTTTAGAGACAGGTTGAGAATGAAAAAAAAAAACAGTATGAAACTTTTACTGCACCCAGCGACAGCAAGCTAAGATGCAAAGTGTTGCTGTTTATAAGAAGTGATTACGTGAGACTTGTCTCATAAACGGATATAAATGAGACCTCCCTGGGAGGGTAATTCAACAGTCATGCAGTTTATTTTTACCATAAAGAGTGCATTACAGCAGCTGACAGAGGCCGAATAATGGTTGGAGATGACTGGAATAAACCTGAGGCCTCCTTAAGAAAAGGAACCTTAAGGAACCTTACATATAGCATGTGACAGCAGGCAGTCAGACAGCCCCATTCATCACCCCCCCCCCACCCACCCATACTCTAGTGTCCATATGGAAGAGAAATACAGTGGGGCTATGACCTGAGCAGTAGACCAGAGATAATGTGGTGGTTCACCAGAAAAACAAAACTGTGCCACTGTAATAGAAAACAAAAGTAAATCACAACTCCATGAGCATGTATGAATGGAAATGAGTGGCATTTGTGGCTCGTGGTCCATATCTTTCCGTTGCTCTTGTGATTGATTACCTGGGATTGGGTAGTGCACAGCCCCACAGGTGTTGCTTTAGAGTCTGCACCCAGCCAATATCTCGGATTGGCTGGCAGAGTTGTATGTAGTGGTACTGTTTTAGCACAACCCTTCAAATGAATCAGAATGTCACTCATTAGCACACGACAAATTGGACACAGCATCATCCAAATGTGACATCCTCAAAACCTCACATCATGACACCAGACTAAATGAGAAAGAACAATATGATCTCAGCAAATGTAACATCACACATTTGTGGCTGTTTTTTTGTATAAAGCAGCATCATTTGTACATTAATTAGAAGCCTAAAAAGCACATGACATATTATTCTGGAATAAAATTCTGGACATCCTTTGACATGCATGTTGCTCTATAAGTCGGATGAGTTCTTGGAATATATTGGAGACATGATGCAAAAATAATATATTCTTCAGTTCTCACACAAGAGCAACATGCAAGGCACGGAGGGGATGTCGGAGATCATGCCAGAATGCAATCTTGGATAAGCACAGAAAGAAGTTTTGAGAGCAAAATTCTCTTCCATGTGGATTTACTTAATGTCGTTTGTCTCACGAAGACAAAGACTGGGACAGGAGAGACACTGACAGATACCTGCAACCTCTAATCGTTCACAAAAAAAAAGCAAGAAGACACTGCTTTTTCTGCTTTTTGCATTTATTTGTAATGTTTCATTAAATATAAGCAAGCAGATAGAAACACAAGCACGTCACAGTCATTTTTTTTTGTTGCCCAAGACATAACTTTCTTTACCATACTTTCTATCCTTATGTGCCTAATAATCACAAAGATAGCACAGGGTGTGCGGTGTGCTGAGCACCGTTTACATTTACTGCCTCTACACGCCCCCACCCTTGTGTTACATTACAAAGGGTCCCCCAACCAAAGGCTGCAAAATGCTAATGAGTTGGGCCTTAATCCCTGATGGGGCACGTGCTCATCTTGGATAGACATGGCAGTAGTGGTGATGGTTGGTGTCTCAGACACAGAATATAGAGACAGTACAATTGTGCACTCAGAATGGAGGAAACGATGCTGAGTAGCAGAGCTAATGAGAACAGTGAGTGGGGGGTGGAGCACAATGACAGGCTGACCCATGACAAGGCTGTATAGTGCTCTTCTAATCCAAAAACATTATCTCTCTCTCTCTCTCTCTCTCATATATATATATATATATATATGCTTAGAGTAAGCAGCTCGATGCTTGATGCTTTTGGGCCATGTGCAGACCCAGCCAGCATGTAGCCCTGCTTTCATATATAAACAGATATAAGCTGTATATACAAGGGAGATTATAATTAGTTTTAACAAATAAATAATTACAAAACAACTTACTTCATGTTCCCTTTTCCTTCAACACATCTCACTAAGGAAATTTGGATTACACCAGATTTTAAAAATGGAGGCTTTACACTTCTGGTATGCTTTTAGCTCTCACACAAAAACACAATGTTTTCAAAATAAACTCATCAAACCAACATACCTTTTGTACTTTTGGCCTGTAATTTGGTCAAAACAAGTACAACAGTGTGGATTCAGAAACAGAGAGTGATGAACATCGGAACAGTGGAGTCCAAAACAGAAGAGGTTACACTTGTCATTACATCCTTTAATGCACCCTTATTGGGGTGTAGTCAAATGAAACATGGTCATTTTATCAACAGATAAAACTTACTCATAAAGAAAATTAGATCAAAACTTTGTATCCTTGTAAACAAATTAAACAAATGGCAGTGAATTGTTCATGATTTATTTTGAACGTGAACGTGTGCTTCATCTGTACAGCTCTCTCTTTAAAGGTAATGTGAAAAGTGCTATTAAGTAGCAACATGAGCAGTCCCATGGCAGTCTAACCACATTGGTCACGGTCACCCTCAGCAGAGTGCATTTCAAAATAGCCAAAAGGAGGTGTGTGTGTGAGTGCACGCTACTGCAATTGCATAACTCCTGCAACGCTTTGCAATAAAGACTATGTAAGAGGTGATTACACTGAGTTATGACTATTGAGATTGACAGCTGTGCACGCTGTGTGCTTGGCAGACAGGATACAAAAAACCCCTCTGCACAACCTTTTCCAGCTCCACTGAACTCACCCCTCTCTGATTCTGAGAAATATTATTACTCTTATGTTAAATGTCATCACAGCTGCACTACAGTATTATCTAATTCAGTGGGAATACTCATCTGCTATGCAAATGACTGGTGTTTAAAGTTTAGTGTGACCCAGATGGTTCGTTGGCAACATATTGGGTGTTACAAAATAGCCTTGAATTAACTAAAATACCACTGTATGAATTGGTTTCACATGAACAGAGTAAATGCTGAATGGGTGTTTTTTTTTTTTTTAAGATGAACTGATAACAATTTTGTGTAGCCTACAACAGAGTTCAGTTAAAAATGAGACATTGGATTACACAATCACATGGAACAAAGCATTGTGATATTGCCCAGCACAGACTTTGAGCCCTGTGAGGCTCTACCATGAACGGGGAACAATAGCAAAGATGACAGAGCAGCTACAAAACAAGCCGTGGATCAGACACTCATGACTAACCAAGCAGGACATTTATCAAAGATTTTTTAGATTTGCTGTTAATTTAGCAAGTGTAGAAACCACATCCATGGTGCCAATTTCATTATCTTGTCTCCAAAAAACTAAAAGAAGGGGACAAAAATCCTTGATAAACTCAACAAAGCAATCTGCTCAGTTGATCAAAGCCAACCCTTCAGAATTGCTTGTCGGTGGCCCATGCAACAAGAGTCATCCATTGGCTGGCCAGGCAGCCAGTAGCCATGGCAACCTGGAGATGGAGGCAAGCAAGTGGGGGTGGTGGGTGGCATCAAATGGCGGAGGAAGAGGATGCTCCCGCCCAC
Organism: Lepomis macrochirus; assembly: GCA_024633595.2. NCBI lineage: Eukaryota > Metazoa > Chordata > Actinopteri > Centrarchiformes > Centrarchidae > Lepomis > Lepomis macrochirus. The sequence goes on from JALXJV020000021.1 coordinate 27,382,352, forward strand.
TCGTTACTATAGCGATCTAACATAGTGTGAGGTGGGAGGAGCAATGACATGTCAAGTCTAAAACCCCAACATGTTATTTTATTATTATTATTGTACAAATGTAGCCAAGAGGTAGTGAAAGGGGACAGAGAAGAAGAATGAGTGGATACTGAGAGACTGAACAAAGAACAGAAGAAGAAAAGAGATTGCAGGGAGAAACAGAAGGAAAGAATAGAAAGAAAGACAAGAACCTTAATTCATTTTGCAGCCTATACGTTTGTTTTCCCCCCAAAAAATAAGAAATGAAAGGAGAAGTAGTGCTAAATGATTTTTACTCTTTTGCCTCAGCCAGTTTGTTGTTCATCTCTTTACTTTTCTCCTTGTCCCCCACCGCCGGCCGGTTCTCGGGCTGGTTCTCCGAGGTCGCCTTCTTGGAGCCCCTCAGCGCTGCGCTCTGCTTATCTTTGGCTTTCTTCACTGGCTTATCCCGGCCTGCGGCTCCAGGCCTTTTGGGTTTAGAGCGAGGGGAGCTATACCTGTCAACCTAAGGATGTCGGACAGCGGAAATGAGATTCCTGAGCTGAAATGCCTCAGTTATGGCTAGTCATTTCTAAAACTGTGTTGTGCAATGAAATGATCATGGCATGGACTTCACATTATAGAAATAAAAAAATCTTTCATCTCTCTGCTTTTCCCCTTCACTAAATTCTTTTTTTTAGCCATACTACAGAGTTAGAAAGGTGTGTTCTCACCTGGCTGGCAGGATCTATGTAAGGCTCGCTGTACAAACTGCGTATCCTCCTTCTCTCCAGGGCCTTGTTGTTCGCAGGCTGCAGCGGGGCTTGCCCCTTGTAGGTGGCACTGTAGCTGGTCTCTTGGCAGCTCTTCCCGTCCGGTGGCAGGTACTGGGACCTGGCCCGGATCATCTTTGTCGGCTTCACATCCGTGTAAGCCTTGTACTCATTTCTGTGTGGAAAGAAGGAAGCCAGCTATCATAAGAAAATGGACTGTGTTGTAGAGCTTTAATAAAGAGTCATGCCAGTATACAGGTGAGAGTCACGAGTGACATGCTTGGTAATACATTTATTTAAATGCTTATGATAAACATGAAATGTTTAGAATTTATACCTAAGATATTTTTAGCTTAAAAGGTCTCAAGTTAAAGAAATAGCTTGATGTTTTGGGAGATTTGCTTATTTGCTTGCAGATAATTAGATGAAAAAATTGATAACTCTGCTATGCTAATATAGCCATGAGACAGACAGCTAGGTATGAAGACAAGAAACAGCAAATGACCCCACCCCCATAAAATAACAACTTGTCATTTTAACATTTTGTTGGGACGAAACAAGAAACAAAATGTAACATGTTTATTTTGTAGCTTTGAAGTTGCCATGCTAGCTGTTTGCCCCTGCTTCCAGCCTTTACATTAAGCTAAGCTAATCAGCTGCCGGTTTGTATTTAGCTTATGAGAATAGTGTCAATCTTTTCATCTAACTCAAGACTGCAAATAAGCATATTTCCCAAAATGTCTAATTTTTCTTCCAACACCAATAAAGAATCTTGTTTGTTTTTTAATAAACAATGTTTTCAGCTATAATATTTCCCTTTCACTTTTATACTTGTCCAGCATACCTTTTCAATGTTTGTATATTTTATAAATGCTATTTTATATTAGTTTTGCAGCTGCTATCTCTGGTATAATTAACATTAATACTGGATCTGATGTTTGTTGTACTTACTGTCTAATAAAAACTTGCTTTGTTGGAACATTATTAAAGAAAATCTCTATAAAAATAGATTTATTTATTTTTTTGTAGACAGCATGCTAGCAATTTTGTAATCCCCAACTAGAGAAAATATGTGAGGTGAAGTGGTGCATTACTGCTGTAGAGCAGAGTATGTCAGAGGTACTGGAGGTGGGAGGAGGTCTGCACCACAGTCTGATGGTGTGATATTTTGTAGTCCTCACACAGCAGTTCTGAAGAAGGTCAGCAGTATGGCATTCACACAGAGCAGGATGGCCTGCAGCATGTGTTCTGTATCATTCTCCTCACATTTAAAGACCACTGGATAACTGTACCACAGAGGACAACCACAGCAGCTTAATACCAGGCGCATAATAAAGTCATGTACTTTAAAATTTCACACTGCATCACTCTTTCTCTTTCTCCTTTACTTTTCTCTGCAGTGTACTGTGCTCCCTCTGCATTACACATCCCTTCATTTGCTGTAAACTACCATATGTTATAGAACGACAGTTATTTTCTCAATGAAATGATTAATCATTTGTTACACAAAATGAATGAAAATAGTGAAAAAAATCCCAATTTTCTTGAGACCAAGATGAAGCCAACCAACACTTCAAGACTAAGTATTAGACAAAGAAAAGCAGCTAAACTTCATAACGTAAAAACTGGAACCAGCGTGATCGGTACCCTGTACTATAGTTATAAAATAAGAAAACCATTGAAATTCTGCTTACAGCAATGCTTAAATTCTCCTTCCAGAGGGCACTAGTAATCCCTGTGAACACACATGCATTACTATTGTGGAAAACAGATAAGCTGCCTTTGCTTGAAATGATACTGCTGCTCATAGTTTACTTATCTATCTAGTCAATTCATATGAACCTTGGATTTCTCTTTGTTTACTCCTGTTTTTTTTTTTTTTTTTACAGCCAGAAACAAAGCAAATACATTTGCTCTTGTGATAAAGGTGTACTTTGAGAAAATGAAACAATGGACAATGTCAGCATGTAATCCCAAATCATTTGTCAAACTGATATAAACCGGTTAAATTTGCCAGAGAAAGAAAAGAGTATGTATGCATTTTTTATTGTGCCTTGCTCCTCCTGCAACTGGATGCTGTAGCTAATTACAAAATAAAACAGACAGCTGGTTTAGGCCAGTCAGATGACACCCATCAGTCACCCCCTGTGGCTCCAGTGCAGTCACAAGCACATATAGCCTACTGTCCAACCCCCAGCGAAGCACAATTCAGTGCAAGCACTGAGAGCCACGCGACTGGAGACTCAGTGAGAAGTCAGCAACACCGAAAGAGGAGTAGACAAGGCCAGGCTTCTGTACAAGAGCCTCATTAGAACAATTTGTAAGTCATATGGGAATACATCCAACTGGCAGCTATGGAAAACTGCCTTGGAGACTGTGTGATCCTGTTTACTGTAATGCTTGTGGCAGGAACAGGCACATTGGTTTTCCATCTTTTAATGTCTTACACTGAGAAGAGGGTTCTGAAACTGTAGCTGAGGTGTCCAACTTTGCATCACAGTGTGAAAGCTGTTTTCTGACCTCAAATGTTCTTGTGGTGGGTTGTCACGGGATAGCATGTGGGAGCGAAACGATAAACAACAGGTTGTGTGACTAGTGAGACACAGTCCTGGACTTAAAGGATTTCTAAATCAGTGGTACAAAAATAATTATAATTTTGTGGTAGTCGTCTTAGTCGTACCTTTGTTGGTACAAACGGACCCTATACCTTGGACGACCCTACAGCCACACATCTCTGTGTGGCTGTGCTTAGACACATCGAGACTTTGAGCTAAAAGCTAATATCATAAAGCTAACATGCTCAACAGGACAATGCTAATATGTTGATGCTAAGCTAATAATGTTCATCATCTTAATTTAGCTTGTTAGCTTTCTAACATTGACCCTAAACACAAAGTACATCTGAGGCTGATGGGAATGTCATTAGTTTTGTAGCCATTTGGTTATAAGTTGAAATGCTGCCCTGATGATGGCCCTAAAGGTAAATTAAGGGATCACCAAATTTTACAGTTCTGTAGTACAATTCATAAACAGACAGACAGACATCTGTCCACCATCCCTAGTGCTATGCCACTAGCATGGCTAAAATATGAATTTCATGGTACAGTATGATATAGTCTTACATCAAAACTGTGAAACTGTGTGATTGTAAATGATCATCTCTCAAGTATAACAAAAGGTTGAATGAAAGAAATTAATCACAACTTAAATTAGCTGTCAGGCGCTAATAGGCTAAGCTGTTCATGTAGAGGTGGAAATCACACAGAGAGCGATTACATAACAGAACTGGAGTCCACTTCGATACCCGACTGGCCAAGAAGCCACATTAGAAAGACAGGTTATACAACAATGTCCAAGGCCAAGGGTATAAAGCACTCACATGACACCACGGGCTGTGTGTATGTGAGAAAGACAGAAAAAGAGACAGATTGTGGGTGCAGACAGGGTTCACAGTGTGAAACACCGGTCTGTACTGTAACATTGCTGCTATTCATGGACATACTACTGTGCAACAATACAGCCTGTGTCTCTGAGGTCAGTGTGTACTTGGTACTTGTTTAAAAATGAGTGTTCAAAACATGTCCTTGGTTCAGTGGCTGTCACGTCACAGAGCTGCGTCTGCTGCATCAAGCTACTGTACATATCATGAGCATGAAAACATTGTGTGGCTCACATAGGCTGTTCCCCTCAGCTCTAAGTAATCAGTGCCTCCGGATTTAGTTACACTGGCATTTTACTGTGCAACCCTGAAACTAGCAGTTCCCTCAGACTGTACAGAACAAAAAGACACTGAAGTTCTGAGCATGCCTGGTAAACCTTTTTGTTTGACTGTATTTAACTGTGGCAGGAAGAAAAAGGCTCCCTGTATACATCCAGAGGTATTTGTGAGGTGTGTTATACCAAGAACTGCATCTTTAACACCTTGCACTACTCTTCTCCAGTACTTCCAGCTTTATTCACCATGTTTATGGCTAGTTTTAGTATTTTTTCCGGGTTTCCTCCCACACAGTTCATTAATTGGTGACTTAGATCACCACATATATACAAAACAACTTTCAAATCTTTAAAAAATACTTTTAACTAAACACAATAATTTCTCCTATGCATACAATAAAATACAATACAATATAGATACATATAAAACTACAACCAACTTCTCGATTCTTTTCTTTTTTCAGCAAAAATACAAAAAAAACCAAAAACATTTTGCATCTTCACCCGTGGGGGAAATTTCATCCAAATTTCTCAGTCCAAATCGGCAAATTCTGTAATCTTACATTTTTAATACAGTGTACTTAAGTGTCTTCCATGTCTTCATATTTATGGATAACACATCCATCTTTTAAATGATTTTAAACCAGAAACAGCCTCAGATCCCTGATGAAGATAAAGTAGCTGAAAACCTTTGATGAATAAAGCATGGTGCACTGGAGAAGAGTTGTAAGACATGTTTTAATTCTGGAGTTGTACTGAGGCTCTCACTGTTGTGTATCCAGAGACACAGTGAGGATGCTAAAGCGTAGATAAAGAGTCCCTTTTCAGAGCATATGAAATGTGTTGGCTGGTGTTTCATTGTCATCTACTGAGTTACCAGTTTATTTTTCATTTTACTGCAATCCAATAAGCGACCCTGCAATATTTTCAATGTTCAATTTTCTTCTGAGTCTGTGTTACAGAAGTGAAAGGTGTTTCTAATATCTCTGCTCTGCTCTTGTGATGTCTGTATGGGGCAGCCAAAATGACCAGAAACACATTTCAATTTAACGTATCCTTAGGCTGCAACAAATGATTAATCTACCAATTATTTTCTTGATTGACATATGACAATTTCCTAAAGCCCAATGTGATGTCTTTAAGTTGCTCAATCAGATGATTAGCTATTTCAGTTCTCTGGGATTGTTAAGTAGCAGCAAATTTAAGTGTTGAATGTCAGAAACTAGGGTTTACATAATACCTGGATTTATAAAAGAGATGGTGGTACAAATTTAAATTGTGCTGCTTTATGCTTAAAGATCACTGTCAGATAGCATCTACTGTATCACACCACTACAGTACAGCGACGCCTTCATTAGTACTTCAGTATCTAACTAACAACTAACTCTAATGACCCACCAAATGCCACATGAGATTATTAACATTCACAAAACAATTTACAAACTTTTCAAAAACATTAGCAATTTATGTTTTTTTTTTTTGCATAAAACACATTTCAAATAACCTCCCCTTCTATTCTCTTGTATTTTTTTTTCATTTATCTATATTTATTTCTGCATCTTCCCCTGAAGATGTTTTTTTAGTCATCTGAGGACCGATGCAATGCTATCATACTGCCTGATATTTCTTCCTGTGTGACTAAAGCTACTTTGAACGGCTGACCCTGCTGACCCACTGTGGTGGAGGGGATGTGCAGAGAAAGGCCTCGTTACTACGGCCAAACACTGGCACTGACAGGGGTGGAACCACGCCAGGGTACAGCACTGCTGAGCTTCATGCAGCCCTGCTCTAACATGACACAATCTGGACAACTCACCAAGGGAGAGTTAAGAGAGAAAAGAAAAAAGGACAAATGCCTGCAAATTTCTGCACAGTTGGATCAAACAGTGTCCAGCGGCACACGTTGTTTTGACACATAATAGCAGTTAAAAGTATGATGACAGGTTATTTGACGCCACAGAAAACCAGCCAGCAGTGGGGTGAAAATTCAAAATTCCCACATTCCCAATGAGAAACCCAAATGTGAATCAAGTCTTTTACTGCAAACAGACCTTCCTCCAACAGCTCACTTGAAAGCAAAAGGGCTCCAGTAAAAATATAAATACCACACAAACTGCTCGACTGAACATACTGTAAAACATCGTAAAAATATGAACGAGGAATCCCTGCGCTTCCCATTTCACATTGGTATGTAAATGATACTGTATGTGTCCCACATGCATCCATTTATGGAAATCATAATCAAATAAATCCTACATCTTTGTATAATGTACATCAAATTATTAGTTGATTAATCAATTAGGAAATTGACCAAGATATTGGTAATGTGCAGATATTATCGGCCGATATAAGCTACTTGCAGATACAGTATATCTCATCAGCGTTTATAACAGCCAATAGGTATGACTTTTAAAAAAGAGAAACAGAGAGTTTGATCCTTCCCTCAGGTCATGACTATTAACCAACGAAGGTTAAAGTCAAGGGCAACTGGACTTGGTTGAAGATACTGGAAGACATTTCGTCCCTCATCCAAGGAACTTCTTCAGTTCTGATTGACTCATAGGGAAACTCAGCTATTTAACCTCAGTGGGGTCGTTTGCCAGGATCGTCGATACTGCTGGTTCGTTAGTGTTCCTGGTTGCTGTAACGACTGTCATTACAGTCCTTAGGACTACCCGAGGCCAAGACTGAACGACCATCGTTAATATCTTCACCTGAGGCTAATAGGTTAGGTTTGTTGAGTTTCCTGGGAAGTGATGAAAGGACAGCATTGTAAGTGGGGATAAGTGGTGGCGTAGACTCCCTCCTCTGTTCAATGATGGCTTCTCGACCCGTGTGTAGATGGCTTCCTTGACCCCTCTCATGACCTGGATGACTGAGAATCTTCATAGACGTCATGACTATTAGTTTACCCACCAGAGGGTGTGCTGCAGCTTCTTGCACTTCTCCTCTCCTGAACACGTTAGGTGCGTTTGACTTCATGCGGCGTTGCGCAGGGCTGACTTAATGTAATGCATGCTGGACTTAAAATATGGCATGCTGGTTAGAAATCATGTCTGACTTTAGCCAGCGCTGCAAAATGTCACATGACTTTAAAGCCTCGCGGGAGCAAGGTGACTGCAGACGCCGAGTCGGGCGACCGCAGTTGCTTTTTTTCAGGCTGCACAAATTTGGAATCACACTTTTGCCTAGTCTCGCGGCATTTTTCTTTGCAATTGCTGCGAGATAAGTCCTTGATCTAGTTCATTACTTCTAAATATTATTTAATATAACTTACAGCAGCTAATGCTGCCCGTTGCTAAATTAGCCACAAAGCCAATGCCGTGTTTATCACTGGAGTGCTAATGTTAATGAACAATCAAAACTATAGTGTTTGACGTATTCTAAATATATCTGCGAGCTTGTCTGTAGTTACAGTCGGCGTGTTAGAAATTATTAAACCAGAGTGGACTTGTGAATAAGCGTGAGCTGTACAACTATCTAACACGGCTTCCAGCCCAACAAAGTTCTCCAACGTTACCTCTTCTTTTGAATATGAAATGTTAGTGTGAAATCTCAAAGTTGCAGGTCCTCCTAGACAGTCATTTAGGCTGTGTCCGAAATCACCCACTACTCCCTATATAGTGGACTATATAGGGAGCTCGCCATTTTGTAGTGCTGTCCGAATGTCTAGTGATAATTATTATACCCTATATAGTCCACTCAATGTATCCCAGAATGCATTTTGAAAAGTAGTGTACAACCCGATGGTCACTAGCCAAGCCATATATACCATCATGCACTGCGCTGATAGAAAAAACTGATTGTCCGGCTGACAATGGCGTGAATTAACGGCCGAAATAACGATCGGGTAGTGTCGAATGTGTTGTTTTAATAATGCGAGTGAGCTCACTATATAGTGCTCTATATACAACTCCTACATAGGGGTAGGGAGTAGTGAATGAGAGGGGATTTCGGACACAGCCTTAGTCTTCGATTAATTAAAGAGCAGTATTTCCTCTGTGTCATTGTACCATAGACGATATGTTTTAGAAAATAGTCATTGTGGCAGATTATATGTAAATTAGGCCTAATAACTACTGAATGACAAAAGTATATGTTTAATTATTTGCCTATTTAAGGGGGGTCCTGTTTATCGTTTTTATTATGGCAATGACATTAGATATGATATATGGTATTATTCGCAGTAGTAGTAGCAGTAGTAGTATATGGGTAACTTTTAGAGTTTCTGTTTTGCTGGCTCCCACAATACACTATTTACTTTAATGTTCATTAGTAGTAGTATTCTATAATTTATAACAAATCAGATATTTTAATTTTTTCATGTAGTTTTATTTGTAGTTTTATTTAAGTTATTTATCAAAACTTTAATATATTTTGTTGTACTTTTGTTCAAAGTACTATCACAATAAAAGGTTTCTTTTTATACAGCATTATCTCATGATATCTTGGTATGGTCTCAACATAACATTTTAGGGATATCTTTGTTTATGTCATGCGTTTCTAAAAATAAGGGGAAAAAACAATATCGGCCAATATATTGGCTATTTTAAAAATCTCAAATATCGAAATCGGTATCAGACTTACAAATCCCATATTGGTCTCTAATAGATAGATAGATAGATAGATAGATAGATAGATAGATAGATAGATAGATAGATAGATAGATAGATAGATAAAGTTATTACAATACATCCACAGTGGGAAATGAATATGGCAGTCCATCTAATAATTTTTGAGGCATTTCACTAAAAAACAAATGTCAAAACTGCCTATCGGTAGGATTCATTCTCTGGGTTCAATGAACATCTCTACAAAGTTTCACAGAAATCCATCCAGCAGCTGTTGAGATATTACTTTGGACAGTAAACATACTGTACTTTATGTTTCGAGATTCCGTCCAATGCAAAATAAATCCTAATTCTGTACATTGTGTCCATTAGTGACAAATCAACTAGTCAAGTAATTGATTCCTCAACGGAAATTGAATCAACTAGGCAGATTGATGGACATCTGCTAGTTCCAGCTTCTAATATGTGAGGTTCTTTATTTTAGTCTATTGCATTATAAATGGAATATATAGTTAGACAAAGCAAGCAAGTTAAAGATGTCAGCGTGAGCTCTGGGAAACTGTGATCTCTAACATATGGAAGCAGTGTAAAATGTCATTTGCCTTTGAGTGTGACTCTGTAAGAATGCACTTTGAAATTCTGTATGCCATAAATACATCTGCGCACCAACACTGCTGAGACAAACGTCTGTGCAGTTATCACTGATGGTGACCACAGTGATTCTGGCTATAATTCTACACCAATGCTGGCCTGAGATAAAGTGCTGGCCCGCTTCTCTGAGAGTATTCCAGGGAATCAATGCCCACGCACAGTACTGTAGCTTCTCCTCCTAATAGTGTTTCTTGGTGTGTCAGCGGGTGTAGAGCCTGGCTCCTGGTCAATACTCCCTCCTTCCTCTGGGATCAGCTGGCCTCATCTCTATCTGACAGCCTCTCTGTAGCTTCTCAGGCAGTGGCTCAATGGAAACAGTTACACTGAGAGCTGTAACAGTGCATTTACAGTGGATCCTCATTGTGTCACAAAAGAGGGCTCCAATGCGTTTTACAAGAATTCTTTCTATTGTCAGTAATTAAAAAATTCAACTACAAAAACAATAACCGCAAACATACTATGGCAACCATTTTAAATTTTCCAGTGAAAGAATTTTTTAAAAAAATTGATTCGAGCATTTCTGTTGGGCGCCTTAAAAAAATTATGTAGCCATTTGCAGGTTTTCAGGTATTAATAGTGGTCAGAGTTTAGTTACAATTGCGGATTTAACTTGGTTACAGTATCTGACATAATTCATTCATATCCTAAAGACATTTATTTGTGAAGTAACTGTAATCAGATATGATAAAATCAGATTAGATTGGTTACATAAGACAGTTAGCATTAGCTGGCAGAGCTCTGAGTTGACGCAACAAATGGATATCAGCTGAGATTTTAGGATTACATTTCGGCAACAATAAATCTCACAACTAAACCACACTGGTTTTATTTTCAGTGAGCAGAAAAATCAAAGCGTACTTTTACTGCAAATTAGTTAGCTTGGGACGTGTGAAATCAAAATCCACCCCCCGCCCCACAATTTATCCCGTCTCTCTGTCTCGGAGCAGAGACAGAATGGGTGTTTCTGCATTCACTGCTTGTCAGTAGAAACATGAGGCTTTGCTGGCTCTCTAAGAGGATCATTTTTTAAATCCACCAGAATCCACTGGCCTCTTTACAGTGCACTGTCTGGTACCATATGTGCTATGTAGGTTCTGAAAATGTGACATAAAAGACAAACTGATTTTGCATTGATGGAGCATCTTTGTATGGTAGAGGAAAGCTTTTATGTGCCCAGGTAAGAAACATGAGAGAATAAAATCAGAAAAAGCTCCTGAGATTACTCTGTGGTGAAAATTGTCCAGCTGTGGTACGTGACATAAATAAAAATATGAAATCATGCATCCTTAGTCTTTCTCTCCCTTCCTGAACTCAGCGAACCTGCATTACCTGCTTTGCTGTCGGCTGTGAAACTCCACTCTCATTTGTCATTCTTGGTGTCGCTTGATAATTCTTTATGCAATGTGCTATCTGAATGTCTTTTATTTGACGCCACACATTGTATAATGGAACAAATAATGCTGACAGGATGAAGGGTAGCCTTTGTCTTTTACAGCAGTGCTGGTAGCAAAAAGAAAACACTAATAAAAGCTACTGTCTGAGACTCATGCAAAAAATGGCATTTAAACATAATGCAGCGAGTTGGCGGTGCGATGAAGGTTGGATAGGGCATGTGACTGGAAGGTTGTTGGTTGAAAATGCTGCACCAGTAAAGGCAGAAAATAAATAAAGTGTATTCTGCAGCCACAGTAGCCAGGTTTTTGACCATGACATAGTATAATAACTGACGACACAGTTGTCCAAATGATATTATACATTCATTGGACAAGAAACTATCATGAATTTATCTCTTGGTGACCTTTTCCTTTCCTTTTTCCTGGTTGTGGGTCTTTCTTTCTTTACTGTTGACTACTGCGTTTTACTCAACAAACTCCATCAACTTGATTTGGATGTTTTTGCTCAGAACTGGTTTCTTACATTTGTCTGATAAAACACAAGCAAACTGTAATGGTCTCAAAACAACATCCTTTGGGATAAATAAATGGGTACTGCAAGGATCTTTGGCGGCTCATTTACTATTAAACTCTATATAAACAATATTATCAGTCCTTTTCATTTTTATGCAGATGACACAGTCTTGTATGCTTATGGCTCCTTTTCATCCCCAGCTTTTTCAAGATAATAATCTGCCTTTAACGTTCTTCAGACATCTCTGCATAATCTCAAGCTTTTACTGAATGCTGACAAGACAAATGTGTTTCATTCTCAGGAACCAACAGTTGCAGTTTACATCTCCTGTTATCCATACACTTCATTGTAATGAAATTGAAATTCTTATGGGAATTTGGCTCGACAGCAGTCTCACTTCATGCAGAGCAATTGCCACAGAAACTAAAGATAAAAATGGATTTCTTACATTGGAATATCTCTTCTCTTCTCTAATTTAAAACCACTGTTGACCAGAGCAAATATCAGACCTGTTTAACTCTAGTTACACTTAACGTACTGCCTTACACTACTTTGCACCTTATAAATGGAATTAATTACAGAGGATTTTAAAACTTCATGTCTTATGTCTCATCCCTCTGGCTGATTTTAAACTTTTAACTTCAAATCTATTAAGTGATCTGTGATTGTTTCTGATGCTATATGTTATTTTGTTATGTATAGCGATGTCCTTTGTATGTTTGTTTTTATTTCTTTCTGTTGTACCCAAGTCTGTCTTGCAAAAGAGCTCTTGATCTCAATGATGTTATCTGATTCACTAAAAGTTATACTGTACCAAACATTATCACGCACTTATTTTATTAATAGATTCAAATGCAGTTGTTTACAATGATTTATTTATTTATTTATTTTACTATCTATTAATGGTCAGTTGGAGAACAATCTATTTCTAAGAAAACTTGCAAGAAATCCACAGGCATTTTCAATAATAATAATAAATAATAATAATAATAATAATAATAATAATAATAATAAAACTGTATTTAGAGCGTTTATCAAAACAAAGTATATGTGCTTCACAGACACACAAAGAGAAAGATTAAAAGAAACACCACAGCGGCAATGCAATATTTCTGAGGTGATAAAAGCATGATTGGACAAGCTTGGTGGTATGTCTCAAAACATTAACTGCTTTCAAATTCCAAAAGGGATTTCTTGCAACAGGCTTGATATTTTGTGACAGGTAACCAGTAGATGGCACTATTTGTTTTGTGATTTGTTGGGGCCCAATAAGCAAGATTTCTGTTTTATTAGAATTGAGCTGAAGAACATACACGTACTGTAGGAAACTCTGCATTCTGAGATCAGTGGGCTTAACAGAGAGGTACAACTATGTGTTATCCGCATAAAAATTTAAAGAAATACCATTACCCAAGGGAAGCATAGGAAGAACTAAATTGGTCCTGGAATTGACCCTTGAGACATACCATAATCGATATGAGAAAAATTCCACATGAAGTTTTTAATAGACGCATAGGATGAGAACCAGTTCAATGCAGTGTCCGATATGCCCAGCCAGTGCCTCAGTCTATGAGAATTTCATGCGTGTCAAAGGCAGCACTTAAGTCCAGCAGCACCAGAATTAATCAGATGCTTGCAACGGCATTTGCTCTGAGAAGATTTTACAAGGAATCTGGGGACAAATTGCAAGTTCTTGCATCTTTCACCATCCTGTTATGAAAGAATAACTCTTTCATAGCCACAAAGTGCAACTGGAGACCTAATATCTTTCATATCTGATAGATATATCTGATCATAGATATCTGCTTTTCTACAATTCGGTGTACAGTTTCAAATTTAGATTCAGCTCCAAAATTGAGGAACACAGAGAATTAAAAATTGTCAAAATCAAGAAACACATTGTCAAGGGAACTGAAGAGTACAGATTTTAGAGGCACTATGCGCTTTAGAGAAACGAGTATGCTTAAATCGGGACAGGATGCCAGACTCATGTTGAAAATTTAAAAAATTGTGATGTTTGTGTGTACATGAACATGAATATTAAAATCACCACAAAGAATCATAATTTAAAACAAGATTGGAAAAAATTTTGGGAGCTCAAATAAAAATGAGCCACCTGGTTTCGGGTTTGGGGTGGGGGCGGTAAATAACAGCAAATGTGACTGGGAGTGGGCCACCAAGTTTAAACATTGTGTACTTTATATATATGATATAAATAAATGTTTTGTTAGAGAGGGATCTTACATTGAAAAGAACCATCTTTAACAATCTGTGCTGGGTTAAAATGTTGAAAGTGGAGCTGGGACTTTGGGCTGGGTCTCAAATTGCTGTCATGAATGTGTCTGTTACGTTGCATGACCTGTACTGTATGTGAAATTACAGTGAAATACTCGAGGAATTTTAAAACTTGGTGGGGTTGCACTTAAAGAGTCCGGGCACAGGAACACTAAAGCTGCGTTTCAACCAAAGGAACTAAGGAACTATTCCCCGGAACTAGGAAATTTTGGAGGAACTCGCTGTTTTTCCATCGAAGGAACCAGGGTCTAAATGTAGGGTCAAGGGTCTTTATTTTACCCCCCCAAAAGTCCCTGCTGGGGGGGCAGTACTTTCCAAAAGTACCGGGTACTTGCCTTGCAGTGACATTCTGAATGGGTGAGTAGAGGCTATGGAGAGTGTTTTTCTATGACTGCTCATCTTTTTTCCACCGATGTTTGCAAACCAATAACAATCAACCGTCACACAAGTACACAAGTCTCGCCAATGTTGGCCTGAGTTTAAACGTTGGCATTGAATGTATCACTAGGAAATTAGCAGCCAGCCTGCAGTGGTGTGTTTACAGCAAACAGCTGATGGAGTTGCGCTAAATACTGGGTCTGAAGTTGTTGTTTTAAGTTTTCAGGAAGGAAGTTTTTACACAGAGCCGAAGTCGGTCTCCTCCTCTCCAAAACAAGCGGAACAGTTTATTACAGCAGGTAATAAAGCTTGCTCAAGCAACACAGACATTGCCCAAATATACCCCAAATTCGAATTCCTATCAGACACACAGAAACGCCCCTATTTACTGGGAGAAATGCCCAAATGTGAAATAATTGCTGCAATATATGTCTCCACATGCCATGAAGTGAGGACAACCAGTGAAACCTCAGACTAATAAATAATTGTACAGATTTTAAAATTATTATTATTTTGATCGTTTGATATTTTAGTAATTGATCGTACGCCGGCATTAATTTTTTAGCTGGAAATTAGCAGCCAGCATGCAGCAGCTTGATTACAGTGAACAGTTGATGGAGTTGCGCTAAATACTGGGTCTGAAGTTGTTGTTTTAAGTTTTCAGGAAGGAAGTTTTTACACAGAGCCGAAGTCGGTCTCCTCCTCTCCAAAACAAGCGGAACAGTTTATTACAGCAGGTAATAAAGCTTGCTCAAGCAACACAGACATTGCCCAAATATACCCCAAATTCGAATTCCTATCAGACACACAGAAACGCCCCTATTTACTGGGAGAAATGCCCAAATGTGAAATAATTGCTGCAATATATGTCTCCACATGCCATGAAGTGAGGACAACCAGTGAAACCTCAGACTAATAAATAATTGTACAGATTTTAAAATTATTATTATTTTGATCGTTTGATATTTTAGTAATTGATCGTACGTCGGCATTAATTTTTTAGCTGGAAATTAGCAGCCAGCATGCAGCAGCTTGATTACAGTGAACAGTTGATGGAGTTAAGCTAAATCCTGGGTCCGAAATTGTTTCAAGTTTTCATCAGTCAGGAAGTTTCTACATGGAGCTGAAGTCGGTCTCCTCTTCTCCAAAACAAGCAGAACAGCTTATTACAGCAGGTAATAAAGCTAACATCTCATTCCTCTGACACCCAGGCGGACACAGATGTATGGTGCAGCTGATCTACAGCTCTTGTCGGCTGGAAATGTTTTAAAATGTTTTAATACCTTCCAAACTGTCGCAATTTTATTTTTGTGTTGCTTTCTCTGTAGGCTACTGTAGTTATTTTAAGAACTTCATGGCTTTGTCCAGTGTGTTATATGCCTACGTCAGCTGGTTAATCTGCCTAATCTTCGAAGGTCTTTAGACCACAGTGGAAATGCACACAACGGTGGGCTGAAGGAACCTTTTAGTTCCTTGAAGAGATCTGGGGACTTAAAAACGATTTATAACATAAGCATACAGTATGATAACAATATCTTAAATGTGCTTTTTTAAAAACAGGTTGCTAATCGCTAGCTGTTGCTAACAGTAGCTCATGTTGTCAGCTGGCTCTGAACCAGTGGTCCAAAGCTTCTGTAGTAATGTTAGAGGTATAAAGGCCAAAACCCCCCGGAGCACAAAGCTTCCAGTCTGGGCAGAAGCAGCAGTAGGATGGTTAGCTACATGGCTAACTGAGAAGCAGCTTCTTAGCTTAGTGCTTTCTTGGCACTAAATAACTGTTTTGATGTCTTCCAGTCAGGTTTTCGACCACACCACAGCACTGAGACGGCTCTAGTTAAGGTCTTTAATGACATCCATTTAAACACTGACAGTGGCAGAATTTCAGTCTTAGTATTATTGGATCTCAGTGCTGCATTTGACACGGTTGACCACAACACATTACTAGACAGACTTGAACTTGAAAACTGGGTTGGACTTTCTGGCACAGTACTAAACTGGTTTGAATCTTACTTAAAGGGCAGGGACTACTTTGTGTCTAGGTAACTACACATCTGAGCTGACAAATATGACATGTGGAGTTCCCCAAGGCTCCATTCTGGGGCCTCTTTTGTTAAACATTTACATGCTTCCACTGGCTCAGATTATGAAAAACAACAAAATATGTTACCATAATTATGTAGATGACACACAGATCTACATAACCATTTCACCAGGGGACTATGATCCTATACAGGCGTTGAGTAAATGTATTGAGCAGGTCAACGACTGGATGTGCCAGAATTTTCTCCAATTAAACAAAGATAAAACTGCAGTTATTGTTTTTGGAGCCAGGGAGGAACGATTGAAAGTCAGTACTCGACTTCAATCTATAATGTTAAGAACCACAAATCAAGCCAGAAATCTTGGTGTAGTCATGGACTCAGACCTGAATTTGAGGAGCCATATTAAGACAATTACAAAGTCAGCCTACTATCACCTGAAGAATATATCAAGGATAAGAGGCCTTATGTCTCAGCAGGACCTGGAAAAGCTTGTCCATGCATTTATCTTCAGTCAACTTGACTACTGTAACAGTGTCCTTACAGGGCTCCCTAAGAAATCCATCAGACAGCTGCAGCTGATTCAGAACGCTGCTGCTCGAGTCCTCACTAAGACCAAAAAGGTGGTTCACATCACTCCAGTTCTGAGGTCTTTACATTGGATTCCTGTATGTCAAAGAATTGATTTCAAAATCCTGCTGTTAGTTTACAAAGCACTAAATGGTTTAGGGCCAAAATACATTTCTGATCTTCTACTTCGTTATGAACCATCCAGACCTCTCAGGTCGTAATAAACAATAATAAACGAAACGTGAAGCAACTACTGAATTAATTTTGGAAGTGTCCACTGTCCACTGACAGGAAGAGCAACACCAAGTTAAACACATGCACAAAATGAGCCATGCTGTGTCTGTGTGTTTACTTGCTTTTCCATTATGTACATTTGCTGTATTGTAGGGGCCCTCCATCCAATTAGCAGAACTACAGAATACATATTTGAAAGCAATACAGAATGCATGAGAGCCTTGCTACATTATATTCCAATATATTTTTATATTTTGAATTGTCACCTGCCGCCGGAATTTTGTGTTTCCCTTACTTAAGTGAAGACATTTCCACTGTATACTGGTGCAGACAATTTCACCAGAATCCAGGAAATAAAGTGTTTAATGCTCTATTTTTTCTGGGGGAAGATAACCACCAGAACCCCTTTTTAATCATATTGTTTTTATTTCGGAATTTTTTATAAATAGTTATAATTATTACAATGATAACACATTAATTGAGCCTATTATATTTAATAAACACACGAACAAATTTGTATTTTCTCACTCCAAGGTTTTCTGAAAAGATGGCAGCCCTGGTGCTCAGCCCCTTATGAGAATGGAGCATGCAGACAATACCTTGCAAAAGTGTTTACTAATTGGTGGAGAGAATAAGCAGGCCTACCATGGAGGAGCTGGGGCAGAGTGGAGCGGGTCAGTCAAGAGCGTCACTTTGTGCTGAAAAGTGGTAGGGACATAGGGGCTCAGATTTTGAGCATTAAACTCGTAATTCCCTGCATTCTGGAGACATTTTCTGCTCCAAATACGGTGAAAATGTCTTTTTTTATATGAGGGTAAACTATATTACATTGCATGTTTTCTAATTGTGCAACAACCTTTTTCAGAACATTTTCATTTGTTAGCTAACATTTCTTGGTGCAAGCTATTTTTTCAGAACAACAAATGCTTTCAAAAAGTGATGTGGATAAAATCAGCCATTTAAAAATGAGGAGCGGACATGTTCCTAGCATCCTTAGTGTAGGCTCGTGTCCACCGAAGCGTCCACCGCTGAAAACGCCAGTTGCTCTTCTGAAAACGCCCAGCAGGGCGCGCTAGCGGGCATTTTTGAGGCGTAGCGGTTTTTTCTGACTGCTTTGGTTGCTATGGTACATAAAAACCGTTGTAGCAAGTAGTTCTACCTAACTTTACTGGCTGTAGAAACACAGAGTAGAGTCCCTGCTCTGGCTCTTGCTCTGTGTGAAGGGAAGGCTTAAGCCGGTAGAGAGAGAGGACGGACTCGCGGGTTCATGAGATTTTGTGGGCGAGGAAACATCTCGGCGAGTACCACCGTTTCGGCCAAGAGCTGAGGTTAGAGTAACGGATTACTATTTCCAAAACTTTATTACAGTTAGCCTACGAATCCAAGTAACGTTAACGGTGCGGTACTGAGTTACTGAATGGATCATCTTTGACGTGAATGCGCGACAGGGCGGAACGTCAGCTGCACTGGACCTTATGTTATTCAAGTCAGCTGTTAACCAACAAGCTAAAGTAAAGTAAAGTAAAATGAAGAATAGAGAACAAGGGTGATGTATGTTCCTTTACCCCCTTCTCTGTTGCACTTGTCACACAACCCTGGGCTGATTTCAGCCCCGACAAAACATAGCAAACTGGTGCAAAAGGTTTTGGATCGTATTGAACTCGCCCCAGATGGAAAGTAACTCATTCGATTGGCGCCATTGAGCCAGTCAGATTTCAGTAAAAACAAGGATCTGTCCAAGTTGGGAGGGGCCACTCGTACCCCCAGCCCCAGTAGCGGATCATTAGGTAAAACATTAGGAACTCTTGCTTACCCAAAATCTAACATTAGAGGACAAAAAAATATTTTCAGAAAATAATAATAAATTATTAATTAATTTCAGGAGTGCTTCAGCAACACTAAAAATGGTGTAAAGTCGCCCTTGGCTAAAACTGATTCAGAAAGAGGGTGAAAAGAGGTGCTAAAGCAGGGGACCGTATGAGAAGTACATTTTCTAGAAGAAACCCTATACAAGTATGAACCTGAAAATGAGTGTTGTACTGCACCTTTAAAGTCAAATGTAAAGTGAAACACGGTCCAGTAATATTTCAACACTGGAAAAATACTGTTATGAATATGATTGTATTGATTTTAACAATATCAACCAGCCCTAATTGTAATGTTTAATCAGCTTTTGGTTGTTGTGTGCAGTGACTCAAGTGTGATTACTCAGTAACAAAAACAGATATCAAGAAAGCCAAAACATACTTTAACACTTTTCTTGTGCATGTGTTTTATGTGTTTGTGTGTGTAGGCTAACTGTGCGGACACAATCCACGGTATTAACTCACAGTTGACCTGCTCCGAGTCTCTGCTAGAGAGTTGACAGGGCTTCTGCTTGTGCAGCCATTTCCTGCCATGTGGGGGGAAAGAGCCCTGGGCTGAACCCTGCTGACTGCTCAACAACAAAGCAAGGCACCAAACAGCTGTAAGACTAACTCCACTGAACTCACATAGCACCTTTCACCTCTGCCAGCCAAATCACACTTCAGACATGGGTTCCTGTATCTGCCCAGATCTGCACTCTGTGACAACACTGAGCAAAATATAAAAAACTGCATCCTTTTATGTGAACAGAACACTGAAACAAATGAAAGGTTTCACAGATTGTAATATTTAATATAAATGCTGAGATATAACTCTATAATAAGACAAATAATAAAACATCAAATGAACCTTAAAATTCCACTAAGAACTAGATTACAGCAGCAGTAACATTATGACAACAATGAAGGCTCATTGGATCTCGTATTTGTGCAGTGACTGTGACATGGGTGACTTAATGCTCATGCATCCACCAGTCCCTTTCATCCTCTGTGACATTGCATAATAAGACAAAGTGACCAGCCTCAAGGACCTAAACATCAACAGTGTTTGGCAACAACTCCGCCATGACCATTTCATTGAATTAAATAAAAGTCCACTGCTCTGCAATGTTTTGCGAAAACAAGCTTTCAATTAGTTTGTGAAAATTTGTATTGTGGAAAAATTCTAAATTCTCAGGCCAGCAAAGCAGCAACTAACAAAGCTTTTTAAAAGATTTTATTCCAGGCGAAGGTTGTCCTGACACCTCCAATTAATAAGGGTATGTGCGAAAATTATTCAAAGGGAAGGGGGTTCAGAAAAAGGGGGAGTGTTCGGTATGTTTTCTTTTTGCAGAAGAGCAGTTTTTTGGATGCTGGTAGTGCAGAAAGCAGAACTACAATGAAGTAAAACGAGTTTTGAGGTGAGTGTCAGCTCTCAGCTCAGAAGTAAAGAATAGCTGCCACATGATGCATCATTCTGTTCAGTGTGCAATAATTAATGCCAATTCCACTTTTATTGTGCTGTTTATTTGTTGGCTATATGCAAAAATTATTATTCCTTTTAACAAATTAAGGTTTAAAGTGGAGTAAAACCTTAAATTTGAAGTAAAATCTTAAATTCTTTGCACACTTTTGTTTATGAATGGCAGAATGAACTGTGTACAAGTGATAGTGTTGAACATATTATTGAGGGTGTTGCAGTTTTCCTATTATTAAAAAATTGGGACAGTAAAATTCAGCTTCCCTCCCCACCACCATCATTTCCATCATGTCCCTAAACATTTTCACCAACAGATTAATTGCTTGTGTCTCTGATGATTTTGTTTTCTGATAGCTGAGTGAATGGATAAAAATCTAATGTACCCTATAAAACCGACTCTCAATATTGGCTCCCAGCTGTAGGCACCGTAATGGCAGGTGTATAACTCACTTGTATGAGCTGCCGCCTGTAATCTCCTCTTTGATCTGTCTGTTCACTGCGTCCGCCGCCGCCCTCCCTCTGCCCTCTCCTTCCACCTTCAGGACAACTTTCTTCTGTCCCTCCTGTTTACTGGACTTCTTTTTCCTTTCCTGCCCCTGCAGGAGGTCTTTCTCCTGGACCTTGTCGGCAATAGCGCTCTTCTCCACGCCGGTCTCCGCATCTGCCAGCGCCGCGTGCTTCTTCGCGTGCCTGGACCTGTCCGGTGCCCGGTCATCACCGGCGGAGGTGTTTGGAGGTGGTTTGGGTATCCAGGGATGGTCGTGCCTTTTCGGGATCGGCCAGGGCTTGAAGTCCTTCTGGTACTGGGTCTCGCTGTTGAACGGCGTTTCCGGTCCGTGGTACTCGTTCTTGGGTTTACAGCTAGGTTCGGGTCGCACTCTCCAGTGCTTATAGTCCTCGCGCATCACCGAGCTGCACACGCGCTCCTCGGAGACGCACCTCCGCGGCGCGCGCTCCGCTGTCGTGGTGCGGCTTTCTGCGCGAGACGGCTGCGTTTGTATGGCGACCCGGGCCTGGGAAGGGTGGAGCGGCGGCTGCAGCTGGATGTGCTGCATCTCAGACGCGTCCGTGTACTTGGTGAAGACCAAAGGCACCGCAATGTCAGCCTTGTCCAGCTCCTTCCAGAAGCGGGCCATGCAGCACGCCCTGCTGATACAGGGCCACGCCATGGTGAGCTTTCAGAGCTCCACTACAATACAACCTGCACCGGGTCCAAAAAGGAAAAAATAAATTTCTCTCCTCCGGTAGGCCTATCCTGATTTGACAGAAACAAGATGTCCGTGTGTCAGGACGGCTGCAGTAGGCTACTGTTGGCGTTAGATACGATTATTACCCATTGTGTTTCTAAAATACACAGGTTTGAACGAGTTTAATTAGAACTAACCGTACAGACGTTTGCTCTGCTTCCCCCTGTGCCCGCTCTGTCCCTGTGTATTGCTACATCACTCCACGGCTGGGCACCGCAAGGAAAAACAGCCCCGCCCGCCTGCACAGCATCCCAGAGACACAACTGGGGCCGCCGAGGAGGAAAATAAAAGTCAAGTCAGAGAGAATATCAATGACTTCCGGTTTCAACTGCAGCCTAAACGCCGTGCTGACTCATTTAAAGAACACCCGGAAAGAAAACAAAGCAGATTAAAAGTGCTGAAGAGGAGCTGTTAGGCTATAATACGCTGGCACCACATGCTCTTCATGTCGCACATCTGTAGCCGTAAACACTCAGCGAGGTCTGCTGCTTTGATTCTGAAACTTGATCATTGATTTCCGATTTAAGGCTGATGAACACGGTGAGCTTGACGTAAACGATGTGTTTTTACGCACAAAGCTCATCTCAACATTTGGATATTCAACATTTAATAAAATAAAACAATGTAACCTAAATAAAATTAATATATTTTAGGATATAGCCTAATGATTCCAAAGGATTGAGAAATATGATGATACCGGATTGATTAACAAAAGAAAAAATATTAAGTAGGGTCTACTAATACTTACTATTAGACATAAAGATTCATTAATATAAAGGTTTTTTTATGTGTAAGGAAGCAATGCAGTATATATCCTAATCTGATATAAATATGCAAAATATTGCTTGTCAATGCCATAAAAAGGTCTTTTAAATGTAAGCTGATTCATGTAAAATTGCCTTTGTGACAGACTGTCCATTATTGGCCGACTGTGCCCACAACTAACAGAATATGAATAATGCCAACTCATTACACCCCGAGGGGCCTGTTTCACAGCAGACTACAATTTCTAAGACATTTGAAAGACAGGCACATTATCTAAATAGGGGTTTATAATAAAGGCAGTCAGCCCATTTTTAGAAGCAATAATAAATAACTACCCTTTAAGCCATGGTGACGTTTTCCTTTTCTTTAACTGCCTTTACTTTTGTCAGTGGGTGCATATAAAACATTGACTGTCTAACTGAATATTCAAGATCAAAGTGTTAATGAGGTAATTAAGAGATACACCCTGAATAAATCAATAATTTATGAAGCTGTAATGAAAGGGCCAAACAAAATGGAATGGCACTCAAACCTATTGGCCCTGGCAAATGTCTATTAAAAAAAAGCTAATGAAGGAAGCTGATTAAAAGATACACAAAGATGAAGAGAGGGAATGTCTAAGGTTTGTGAGTGTCTGTTTTGGTGTTGATTAATGATGCAAGGCTCCTGTTATTATTTTTTCTTCATCGACACCTTGGATAACCTTTACACGCACACCTTGATTGTCGGCTGTGCGTTTTCCAATCATTTCCCACAGCCCTGATAATAACGCCGTGTGATAAGAAATGTGTTACACCTCTCCAAATGACCTTTGTCACTGTCTGTATCTGTACCCTGAGATGCACTTATGTGGTTGCTCAACCAGATGGGGCTGTCTTTACAACATATTACAGTCATTGTTAACCACTAACCACCTACCATGCAGTGCAAGGAGTGAAAAAACACATTAAAGCAACATAAAAAGACCTTTCACATTCCCCTCTTCATTGACTTAGGGTTGTAGCAGCTCCTTCCTTGCAGGGTCAAAAGTCAGATGTGACCGATTGACAAATCAAACCCTATATATTCAGTGTCTGAGATAAGACTTAGTAGGAGGTGACTGTGTAGAGGTGAGAAGGGCAGACTTTGGACCCACTTCACTCGGCCTTCTTCATCACCAGCTGCAGTGCCACCACTTGTCTGTCCCCTCTCCTAGAAAACATGAAGGTTGATTTTGCCCCCTTGGACATGCCGTTGGACAGGAGGCTGCAAACGGCTGCAGTGCTGCAGTGGGTCTTCTCCTTCCTTGGCCTGGGTGAGTGAGCATGTCGTGCATCCACTGGAACCGACAGAAGTACTTACAGGATGGTATTGTTCAGTTCAGTTCAGTTCAGTTTATTTATCCCTTAGGAAATTGGTTTTGCACAGGTGCTACACATCACAAAACTCACAGACTCTCACGAAACAGAAAACAGAAAAAACACACATGGTTACAGACTATTCAGCATTAAAATAGCAGTTGGTATGAATGAGTTCTTAAACCTCCTAGTTCTCCCCCCCATTACTCTATATCTGCGGCCAGATGGAAGAATAACAAACTCTTTATGTAATGGATGTGATGGACAATTCATTATTGAAAAAGCTTTAACTTCATGAAGTAAAATTCTTTACAGTAAATTTTCTTCACAGTAGGCGTTCATATAACGTGTAAGTGAACACGGGACTTAGAGAACTTTATGACAAGTGACATGAACTGCTGGATTGCCAGGAGAGAGAGCAGAGCTGACATGAGCAGAGTGCAGTCCACACCTGCACACAGTTTGCCCTATCAACTGAATACATTGTATGTTTTTCAAAGCTATTTCATATGTCGGCACCCAACTTGATGTGTCCACCTATTGTAGTTGTACACCTATTGTCCACTTTTTGTAGCTGTACAGATGCTGTATATCAGTGATTCCTACCTTTTATTTTTTTGACATACCCCCAAAGCCATGTCACGTTCCACATTTTTTCTTTTGGCTGAGGCTGCACAAAAAGTGCACCTTACATGGGTGTATTTAACACCTCCACACAAGACTTAATGATCCTGGAATTTTTTTATTCTTTAGGTTTGGTCAAATTACACTACCACTTTGCAGAAGCTTTGGAACCATGTCTCCGTTAATGTCTACCTCTCTACCTGCTTGCTTGTTGACTTCTTTTCTAACTTCATAAACGTAGCAGCTGGTGTTCAGGTGATACAGTACAACCGAATGTAGTTGGTGAGATGTGTTTCCTGTGGAGCTGGCTTGTCAGAGTTTGTCGATAGTGTGACTGTAAATGTAAGAAAGATCAGCTTCAGCCTTTTTAAACAGTCAAATTAAAAATATCTGTCAAAAGTGTCCTGGTGAGGATCGGCTGCAGTAATAATCAGTTACAGACAAACAACATAAGACAGATAACACAAAATGTATGCCACAAAATCAGATGAAAAATGGAATGCATGAAACCACAAATAACGTGTCTAACACACAACAATGTACAAGGTTTTGAAAAACATTTGGGCACTTTGTGCACCCAATGAAACCACTGATACCTAAACTAAAATGAACTGAACTGTTACCTCATAGTGACATATTAAATTGTATTGAGGTCAAATCAAGCTCATTCTTCCACAGCAAGGGTCTGTTTGTTATCTCCTGCAGAACTCAATGTTATTAATAAAGAGCAGACATCTTCCATGCACATGATCTTCAATAAACCATTCACAATAGCGTGTTTCACGTTTGTTCTCGTATCAGAATGGATGGATATACAATGCACTTGTTTACAGTGTGTTTTTGCTGCTGCTCACTACACCCATTCTTCCTCTCCTCAGCACCCATCTGCATCTTCCTGTTCTTTTACCTGATGTTCACTCGCTTCTGGCTGATCAGTGTGCTCTATGCTGTCTGGTGGTTCTTTGACTATGACACTCCTGCACGTGGTGGCCGCAGGGTGCCCTTTTTGTGCGGCCTTAGACTTTGGGACTACATGAGGGATTACTTTCCCATCAAGGTGAGAGGCAGCTTTCAGAAATAAATATAAATAAAATATTATACTCATGAACAACAAGGCTAATCGTTCACACAAGCTATTATCATTATTAGATTATATTCATTTTAAAAAAACATATACTTTGCTGCTCAAGTTGCTGATAGATGACTAGATTGATATCACTCCCATGTCTGGTAAACATGAAGCTGTAGACACTTTAGCTGAGCATACAGGCTGGAAGCAGGTGTTAACAGCTAGCCTGGTTCTGTTACTGTTAGAGTTTTTACAGTATTAATAGTACGGGGTTATGTGTTGGACTGATTGGTCTAAGTCATAGTGAACTTTCTAGTCACTGCTTTTGCAAAAGAAGTCCAGCCCAGATCTTTGCACAGATTAAACAAACATGTTGTGTTAATTAGTGAACTTTAGAGGTGCTTGAGGCTTTCTATTTCCCCCTGCTTTTGCTTAGCTAAGGTAACCATCTCCTTGTTCGAGCTTCATATTTAACAAACCAACATGAGAGTGGAATCGCTTCATATTTGTCTGGTGACAAACAGGAGGTGGAAGTAATGCCAAGCGTCAATTTGTGCGCGAGCAGTAGCCTGGCCGTTGTGCCTTGCTCAACAAATTCTGCTTTTTTCTAATCACAGGTAAAGCGGATCTTTCTAATAACCTCATGAATTTGTAACATAAAGCTCTTATGTGTTCTCTATAAGCGGGGCATCACTTCTTTAGCAACAGTTAGTTAAGGACAATCACCTTGTCTAAGGATCTGTGGGGTGGGACTTCTCTCCTGCCTGTGTGTGCCTGCTCATAATAAAGTACATAATTAAAAAAAAACCAAATTCACAAACAGCAGTGATACTGTTTCTATATAAATAAGTACATTTCCAAAAAGTTCAAACTTTTCCTTTAATCTTGTACATCAGTGTCCTCCTAGTGATTTTTTCAAACTTTGGCATCTGTAGTTCAGATAGATTAGCAGTGATTTTAATGTGACATTACAAATATTTTAAACTGGACCTGATGCCACCAAGGTCTGAGTGTTCAGTACAAGCTTCTCTCTTGTGGCCTGTTGTGTCCCTCTTGTGGTCATGCACGAGTAGTGCATGATTCTAACTTAAGGTAATCTTCATCACTAAGTTTTAATCAAGACAAACTCAGTGTTTTCTATCATATCCAGCAGCATTTTATAACAGCATCCACAACTGGAAAGCAACTTTCGTCAGGCAAACAGAGTTTAAATTTTGCTTTCAAAAAGAATATACTGTCAGAATCTTAAACTGTTATGAGTTAACCTTTATACCCTTAAAGAATAACACACTAATGCATATTGCCCTGTTTAGTTTAACTATCAGGACTAATCAGAATCTGTTTCATTTTACAGAAGAGGGTGAAATTCAGTAAAAAAAACTGGGAAACATCTGAGATTAGAATTCTCCATTTTAAAATACAGATGATACAGAAATGTCTTTGATTTAAATACAGAAATACTAATTCTACACTACTACTACTACTACTACTGTTAGCCGTCTACTACTATCACCATCATACTTTCTGTGTGTTTAAAAATGACTCCTGAAAACAAACATGTTCTTGATACTGTTTCTACTTTTTTCTCCCTAAGATAAATACAGTCCTTTCCAAGACTAGAAACTTCTAAACTTCCCTGTTTGCCCTGATCTCACATATCCACCTCAAAGTGAATCATTTACACTATCATCTGACTCTATGCCACATTAAGTCTAATACAAGGAGCCAATGTATGGGTAAAGAGAAGCAGTGTGCTTTTAGAGACCCTAATTATTGGTGTCTTTCCCACCATACCTAATTACACCATCAGACTAAAATCTAACCAGCTGATGTGTGCTCACTGGAAGACACATTCAGACAGGATGACAAATTATGTAGCTAAAGGACGAACAGAGCACAACTGCCAAGGCTTTAAGACCCTCTACTCAAATGATTTTAATGATATAAAATGTTAAGACATTTTTAAGTTGTTTCAGTCTGGATCTGCAGCAGAATACACATTGAGATATAATATCATGCTGATTGGCAGTTGATGACCATCAATGTGGAGAAAACCCACATCCATTCAGAGAATATCAGGGCTTTACACAAGAAGAAACTTAACAAAATTTGGCATAGCAAGTGAAAAACACTGAAGAAATTTTATTTTTCAGATTTTATGTATCAAGATTGTAGAACATTTGGCAAAATGTAGGAGGACCAGAGGCAAAATTTGGCATATGATCTGTTTTAGGCAGAAATGGGCTTTTCTGTACTTGAAATGAAGAAAGGGTAGTATTTCAGGAGATAATAGTGAAAAACCCCATAATGTTAAAGTGGTGAATCCAAAACAAACAAACAACCTGTCTACCATATTGTATTGACTTATACCAAAGTCCTTGGCAGGGATAATAGCAATACAAATTATGTGGTGGTAACACAACCTTGGAGGAGGACTTTTTAAAATTTTGAATGAAAAAGTCAAAGTAAAAATAGAATCAAGCTCCTTGAGAACAGTGGGACATTGAAATCCTAATCTCACACACTGATACAAAAAAGAGAGAGGAGCAGATTGCTTGCTGCTGCAAAACAAACTAGAGCACATGACTAGCGACTCTTTACTCCTGACATTGACCTTTAGTGCCTCACTATCTCCTCCCTGCCCGCTGTGGGCTAGTGGAGCACGCAAACAATGCTCCACATGAGAGATATCTTATCTAGTATGTTACAGTCGATTATCTAGAACTATTATTTCTGACACTACAGAGAAACATTACTCGATTTCCAAAGATTGATTACATGCCCAGTGGCTTGTCTAATGCTACAATCCCTTTACCTGCCAAAAAGAAAAATCATCTGTGTTATGTGTAAATATTAAAGCATTTCTTTGGAGTTCCTGCCCACTGACAAACAAATGGAGTGTGACACTATTCTAGGGTAAAGCTGTGTTCCAGGCAACTCCGAACTTGGAAATTACCAACCACCAACTAGTAAAAGGACCGTAGAACGCCACTTGAAGTCAGAAACAAAATGTACCCTGACTTCAGGAGAAACAGCTGAACAATGTCACATAACAATGGTAGCTCCCACGGAAGCATACACTGTAAATTGTCAACCATAAACTAAAAGGAAACATAAAGTATATTAGGTTGTACTAAATTATACATACAATCACATATTAAAATCTGCTCTGCATGTACTACATTGATGTAGAATTATGTTGCCAGTGTTATTATAGGTACACCAAGGGCCCTGCTGGTGGTTCAGTTGTGTGCACACTTGACAAAGAAAGATCAGTGTGTCACAGTCAGCCATGATTTTTGTTGACTTTTGGCATTAGGAAGTTGGAAATTTCAACTGGGAAATCTCCAAGGTCCAAGATGTCTGGAACGCAGCATAAGTCAACACCAGCAGAGTTCATTTTGTGGGAGGAAATAAGGTGTCTGGAGCATGCTGATTGAGTTGTAGTCTTAATTATGCAAACATGCACGTCAGTCAGTGTGCTCCAGTCCTTTTTTTTTCCTCTTGGAGGTTCGCTGTCCTCAAACTGAGAAACGCCTGTTCAGCTGCATAAAACCTGAATATTATCGCCTGAATAAGTAAACTATGGACCCTCCAATCAATACTTGCTAAGTCAAAATATTATTTATTTGTAATATGTATCTCTAACATGAGTCTTTCTGGGATTACATGAAGAGAGAGAAGCAACTAAGGCTGTCTAAATCCACGAAAAACTGAGGGGAGTTCTCCAAGATGTTTGGGCCAACCTACCTGAACGTGTACCTTAAGGAACTATTGCTGTTTGAAGGCAAAGGGTGGTTTCATTTCTTTGGAGTTGCTGCCCACTGACAAACAAATGGAGTGTGACACTAGTCTGGGGTGAAGCTGTGTTCCAGGCAACTCCGAACTTGGAAATTACCAACGTAAACTCCACACAGAAAGGCCCACGACCTTCTTGCTGTGAGGCGACAGTGCTAACCACTGCACCACCGTGCCGCCCATGACTGAAATATATATAACATTATTAGATTGTTTGAGATTGTGTGCATGATAGGTCATTGTGCACTTATTTTACTGTTGTAGCTGCTTGAGTTTGAGTTAGTTGTTTGGCAGTTTAGTCCACTGGTTCCTACCGTAGATGTTGCGCCCCTCCACTCACTTGAAAGGGTCACCAGATTAATCTGAGGCGTTGTGAGATGATTATTAAAAGAGGAGGGAAGAAACAAACCAACTTCTGCAACACAAATGTTTGCTTTTTTTGTGAAATACTGAATAATTTGACCTCTCTTGGCCTCAAACTGTTGTTTAAATAAAACAATCTGAGACTTTAGAATCACTCTTTGGTGAACCTGCTAACTCATAAATGAGAAATGTAACAAGAGGCCCCAACATGATGGTGCTTTTTAAGGGGTCACAAGCCAAAGAGGTTGGGAACAAATTGTTTATTATTTAACAGTTCACTGTGTTCAATAAACATATCATATGTTTTTTTGTAATATCATAACCTGAAAAGTAACCAGTAACTATGTCTGTCAAATAAATGGAAAGGCGTGAAAGTACTATTCCCTCTGAAATTTAGTGAAGTATAAAGATAAAGTAGCATAAAATGAAAGAACTCGAGTAAATGTCCAAGTACCTAAAAAATGTACTTAAACACAGTACTTGAGTAAATGTACAACTGAGGGTATTGTAGGGGTAAGAGGGGAAGGGCAGCTTACAGTAGGCTGGACACTTTGTGGAGGCCACAGACAGGAGGGATGAGAGAGGGTCAGAGGGTTGCCAGTGTTGAAACTGGGATATTGAAGCACATGTTTGGGTTGCAGCCAGCTGGGCCACCACAGCGCAACACTGTCAGCTTTTTTTAGAATCAGATGATCTGAAATAAAATATTCTCCATGATTAATCTCCATGATTATGCATCCTTATTCAGACACAGTGGACCGACATTAATGTTTTCATTTGCACAATGTTCTTTTTATTTCCCCCCAGTTGGTGAAGACAGCTGACTTGGACCCCAGGCACAACTACGTCCTGGGCTTCCATCCCCATGGCGTGTTGGTGGCAGGAGCCTTTACCAACTTCTGTACCTATGCTACCGGCTTTAAACAGCTGTTTCCCGGCCTCACCAGCTACTTACTTATGTTGCCCCTTTGGTTCAGAGCCCCATTCTTCAGAGACTACATCATGAGTGCAGGTGTGGGCCAGAGACCTTTTAATCATACTCAATCGAAATGACAATTAAACTGTCTCTTTAAATCAGCTACAGACAGAGTATACAGTATCATTGTATAGCAGTTTAATTGCTTCTTATTTTCTGCAGGTCTGATTCCTTCAGACAAAGAGAGCGCCAGCTATCAGCTCCGCCAAAAGGGTGGTGGCAACGCTGTTGTAATAGCAGTCGGTGGGGCTCCAGAAGCCCTCGATGCCCACCCTGGGAGCTACAATGTACTCTTAGCCAAGAAGAAAGGCTTCATCAAAATGGCCATGGAGCATGGGTAAGAGCAGAGAGGCCTGAGAGAGAGGAATGAGGAATGTTAATTACAGCTAATTTTCCAAGGTCTTACGGCTTATTCAAAGGTTTATTGTTGATCTATTCATTTTAGGTTTCTTGCGCCTTGAGCGTGGCCTCTTGAAACAGAGGCTTATTCAAGTCTCTCTCACTGGGAATTTCCTGGGAAATCACATAGGCCGTTACGAGATCAATTTAGATTGAAAGAACTTATGTAAAACACAAGGATCTCAACAACTGGATCATATTAGCTAATCAGTTAAACAACATTTTTATTAAACATCTTTTTTAGTGCTCATCTGGTGCCAGTCTTCTCCTTTGGCGAGAATGAAGTGTTCGATCAAGTGAAAAACCCAAGAGGAACCTGGCTTCGATGGATACAGGAACGGCTGCAAAGCATCATGGGTATCTCCCTGCCTCTCTTCCATGGACGTGGCATTTTCCAGTACTCCTTTGGTCTCATACCCTACAGAAAACCCATCAATACAGTAGGTGAGTAAATAGCTTTGGCCTGGATTCTACAGAGAACCCTTTTGTGTTCTATGAGTTTCATCTGGAACCCACAAAGGGGGTTCTACCAAGCAAGTTTTCATATTCTATGGGTTCATCTAGAAATCACCCAGGAGGTTCAAAAAATATATATATGAGTGTTTATTGTAGTTTGTATATATTGTAGTGTTTATTGTAGTTTGCAATCATTCATCATTTTAACAATCTAGCTTACAACTACCAATGTTTAAATTGAGAAAACATTCAAACTATTGTTAACGAGTAAAACATCTAAGCCATCTACCAACAAAGTAACGCAAGTTTCAATGAAAGCAGAAGGACTACGTGCACATAGCAACGGTGACAGAGCAAAAGACTGAATAAACCTGTCCTCCAACTCCTTTATTAAGAGCGTCCACTGGCACACACTCAGGTGAAAGTGAGGGAACCCCACAAAGTTTTT
This sequence comes from Lepomis macrochirus, assembly GCA_024633595.2. Classification (NCBI taxonomy): domain Eukaryota; kingdom Metazoa; phylum Chordata; class Actinopteri; order Centrarchiformes; family Centrarchidae; genus Lepomis; species Lepomis macrochirus. The sequence continues at coordinate 27,414,288 of JALXJV020000021.1, forward strand.
ATTTATTTATAATTTTTTTGATTTCATACCTTTTCCTCTTTTCTCCGTTTCCTTCCTTGCGCACCTGAATGCGCAGACCTTTTCGCTATGATATAAAATATGCAAATGGCTCCTGACATCTGTGTGTCAGTCAGTCTACCAACCTCTGGCAGTCTCTGGAGCACGCTGTCCGTGAAGCTAATCAAATGGTAATCCTCCACTTCAGTATGCACAGTAGACAACAAGTACAGGCCAGTTGCGAGATGCAAAGGAACAGGGGTGCAAACTATATTTCTTTCTTTCTTGACAGAAGACAGAAAATGAGGAAGTGCGTCCACTATCGAATTTTCCTTCTGAGGGCGACGAGCGTGGTGACGACTAGAAACTGCCGCTGCAGGAGACCTACATGGTCTATGCCTCATAAAAATATTGATAAGATCACTTTGATCACTTTGATAATTGATAATATTACACTGGCTAGCTGCCAAGCTAAGTATTGTTGTATGTGTTGATATGGATGTGTAGCCAACCAAACCACTTGCTTTGATATGAAGGGCACTGCACATGATTGCATATGATCAGGCACCCAATACAAAGATATTATTCCTAAAGGATCTATGAACATGATCTATATAATGTTAAGAATTACTGTGGCAATAACAAAAGAGCAGCGTACTGTTGAATTTAGCAAGATAAGCTGACATATGGATTGAGAGGTGTGTCGCACGTATGCCCAACAGGACTGTTTTATCCCCCCATATTTGCTCTCTCCCTGTGTTTCCCAAAAATGATTTTTTTTTCCTAAATAGATCTGTTTCCTCAGCGATATTCAATTTATTTATTTCACAATCCCGCATTGCTATAAAACAAATAGCAACTAATGTGAATTAGAGAAAGAAATCCATTTAAAGAAAATGTTCTGCACAATAGGATTCTGTTAATATATCAGAATCAATCCAGTGATCATCTGGCTTAGATGTTTATACAGTGTGTAGCCTTCATTTGTTCTGCATAGACTAAATACGCTTTACACGCTCTATACACTGAAAGGGTGATGCAGGGTACTTTCCAACACAGTCACTAGTGGCTTAATGCACACTAAATGGAATGGAGGCTAATTTTGGTTAATGTAGCAAAAAAAAAAAAAGTTAAATAACACTTTCAAAAAGATATACGACAAAGATACTGTTCCAAAAAAACAAAACTTTTTACCCATTTGCGTTACTTGTAATAAGTTACTGTACCCACCCAGAAAGTTGTGCATGTGTCTGCTACAGCCACACGTAGCAACAGTCAATGAGACACCACTGCCAACTGGCTGGCATGCAGCCCTAATGCCGACATGTTTTAAATAAACAGATCTCTAGGAGAAGCAAACAGACTATTTTGCAAATCATAAAGTACACTGACTCTGTTCTTCACCTTGTCACCTCTCTGCAGTTGGACGGCCAATTAGGGTGGAGAGGAATGAGAAGCCAACGGCCGAGGAACTTGATGCTCTCCACCAGCTGTACATGGATGAACTCAGCAATCTATTTGAGGAACACAAAAGCAACTATGGAGTAGATAAGGACACACACCTGAACTTTGTGTAAAGTGACTGATGGAGTGGATTAAAATTAAAATATTTATTTGTTAAGCTGTGGTGCTGCAGGCTCAGATAAATGTACCCTTTGGTTGGCTCTGTAAGCCTGACTTTGCTCTCAACCTGTTAATTAATTTAGAATATTGTCATTGGTAATAATTTTATTGGTTCTGAAACAAGACACACTGCTGTTTCTGACAAGGTAGGAATCAACTACTGTGTAAAAGACAACCAACCACAATGCAAATGTTGTGTCCACTGACAGCTGGCTGTTCATTCAGACTACTGTCACTTTGTCACTGTGTAAGAAATTGTTCAGCTGGATTGCCCAGTTGTGGCATCTGTCTGGGGTTTCGGATTTTGTGCAAGATCTGACACTTTCTCAAGCAGTCATAGAGTTGAATTTGGGTTACAACATCATTTGGAGCGACTAGTAATTTCATGATTTGGCATCTTTCCAAATGCAATAAACAGGGAAAATAAAACCATTCAACTGATTTTCCATTGTTTCTTTTACATCCTATCGAGACATTAAAGGAATAGTTCCACATTTCTGTGGCAGAAAGTGGAGTATTAACATTTTCCGCTACTTTATACTTCTATTCTACAACATTTCAGAGCAACGTATAGTACTTTTTACTGCACCGCATTTACTGTATTGTCATCAGCTATAGTTACTATCCATTCATTTTCCAGAATAAGATTTTACATTAAAAAACACGACTGTTAAACCAATGATTCCCAACACGTTTGGCTTATCACCCCTTACAAAAGGTTACAATTGAGGTCCCTTGTCACATTTTAGATGTCTGAGCTCGCAAGATTTCATATAAATAACTTTGGGGCTGAAAGAGGTCATATTGTCCAGGATTTCACAAACAAAACAAAGATTAGAAAATTAGATTAGATCTTTCCTCTCCTATTAATCATCTCACAACCCCTCAGGTCTATCTGGTTAATTCTAAAGCTAGATCCACTTCGAGCAGCGACACCAGGAAAAGGCTGCTTACACATTGCATTAGTGTTGAGAAATATGCTTTTTTTTTCTTTGCCAAGAGTAAGATGAGATGATAGATGCCATCTTCATGTCTGGTCATTAGCTGAGATACACATACATACAAGTTAGATTTACTTTTCATTTTACAACACCGGGTTGTAAAATGAGATTAAGTCGTAGTTACCCTTATGATACTCACAAAACAAAGGTTATATACAAAATTATTTTGAGATACTAAGTCCTTATTTCAAGAAATTCTCTCGTTATAACTTATGGGAGTGAGTGTCTGAATGGGTAAGATCTCAATACTTTTTAAACAACATGGTAAAACACAATCTTTTTGGAACTAAATTCTCACATTTATTTCAATTATTAGGATGTGCGTTTCCGTCAAGTTTGATGTGAAATGTGTAATGGACGTGAACTAAACTGGGGTTGAATGTGGTTTTTCATGTGTACATCAGACACGCTCAATGAATACGTGAATGAATATGAATACGTGTCACACTTATTGTTTTATTGGTTCTAAATTCCACATTAAAAGTTGAGTGCCTGGTCTTAGATCAGGTTCCCAAATGATAAGACAGTCTGTGAACATTGGCACACTTTTTTATGAGATTGCAGGATCCTGATATTTCCAAATGAAATGATTGGCAGATTGAACAGAGGATCCTGACCCTGATCCTTTCAACACTGTCTAGACAAGATGTGTGTGTGTGTGTGTGTGTGTGTGTGTGTGTGTGTGTGTGTGTGTGTGTGTGGTGGTGGTGGGGGGGGTTAATATGCTGACTAACCGAAAAAGTTGCAGGAGTACTGTGATGCAAAAAAGACAAATAATTGAGGAAATATTATATTTAAGAATTAAAATGCACTAAAATGTTGACAGAGATAGAATTATTACATTCATACATTTCATATTTTGCAGAGCTGCAGTCGCATGATAAGATTGATGCAATGAGTGTTTCAGAAGAACAAGGAAGAGAATTAATTTATTAACCCTTGTTGGGGGAAATTACATTTTTTTTACTCCATTTATTGTTTTTTAAACACACGCAGCACACACACACACACACACACACACACACACACACACAGAAACACACATAGGCTTGAAATACACACATGCACACACAGGAGATACACATGCAGTCAGAGAGGGATGCTAGTGATGGGGCTGGTCAGGCACCCCGAGCAGTTTTTGAGGTTCGATGCATCTCTGCAGCGACTGAGCTACTGCTGCCAGTCACGAGACAGTCATGATATTAAAGAGGTGGTATTATGCTTTTTGGCTTTTTCCCTCTCCTTTATTGAGTTATATCTCTTTTTTGTGCATGTAACAGGTTTGCAAAGTGCAAAAGCACAAAGGGAGCCCCCATCTCCCACAGAAAGCTCCTCTCTGAACCGCTTGAAAACAGCTCGTTTGTAGTCCAACCCTTCACTTCCTTGACTTGTGATGTCACAATGAAAACGCGTCATAAAGCTTGCCAAGCGGCTGGCGGGGTCAGGCACGCCCTCAAACCAAGCTAGTCTGAGCGGAGGTCCTTTGGCTTGACTCGCCTTTGTTTGGTTCTCCATTGTAGAAATGTTGTACCTGTACCTGCTTCCACGTACTTTTTTTCGTATCACCTCACCTCCGTTGAGGTTCCAAGAGAGCTGAGGGATACTAAAATGTAACATGAAAACACAACAGACTGCTGATTGCTCAGAAAGAATATTCACTCTTCAGTGCATCATAATTGCGTGCGCCAGAAAGAGAGAAAAATGTGCTTAAATATTTTTGGAGTTGAGGAGCTCCGCAAGCGTCTGCAGGGGAAGCCTGTGCCAACCTGCGGGAGGAGCTGGCGTGGCCGGCCAGCCGCCCGCTCACAGAACCCTCTGCTACCGCCGTCACACAGACCGCTGCAGCAACAACGGCAGAGCAAAACACAGCTGGAAGGTTTTCATACCGCTTATCTGTCTTTTCATTCTGAGGAATGTTGAAACGTTTTAACCGTAGACTGTATATATTGTAAGAGCTGTGTGGATCGCTGGTGTGTGTGTGTTGCATTGAACATTACGTTGCAGCAGTTGTGTGTGACGTCGCTATGACGACAAGCTACATACTATCTCTGGGTACTATCTGCAATGGAAAATGAAACAGGGCCGAGTAGAGTCGAGTCTCGGTTTGCACTATGGTAGCATTTTCGGCAAGGCAACATAGATCGTCAGAACACCGGCAACAGTTCAAAGTTTAGTCCTGATGGTAAGATGTGGAACAATGATCTTGTGTGGTTGTGGACTGGTAATAACTTATACCATCTGCTAGGTTACGGTTGCCATCTGAAGGCTTTGATTTGGATCACACTACCTTGTTTCTTACGACCCGCCCTTCTCTGCTTCTGATTGACAAGTAGTCCTTACCTAGGAACTGAGAAAAATATGGTGGTTTTTGAAAATTAAACCATGTAAACCTGTTCTGGTACAACCTCTAATTAAGATTTTGAACAGGAAAATGAGCATAATACCACCTCTTTAAAGGCATTGTTGTGATGGGGAGTGTATTCATGTGCCACATTGGGGTCTGCTGGATGACCACAGCTGCTCACAGTTGTAAACTGTTTGTATGTCAGGTCAGGGTAACAACATTGTTGACTTCTTTTTAAAGACAGTGGTCAAAGTACAATAGTGTTCACTGAATCCTTCTTTATATCTTATCTTGCCTTATTTTCTGAAATGAAAACAAACATAAATGGAGTTCCGGTCCCTCAAGTTATTACAAACACGTACAGCAACAGTGGCTCGACATTTTTAATGATTGAAGAGTTGTATAAATTTGACTGCTTATTGAGTCCTTAAGTAAAACAAATATATAAAGGAAGCTTGCATGATAAAGTCCTATCTATAGATGATTTGGTATCTGTTCTGCAGATACAGTAGGCCATACATCCAGCATGAATTATTTAACTAAAAAAATAACATGTGGAAACAAGATAGATTGATATTTTATGCAGGAAAAACGAGACTGAACACTTGAACACTATCACATATGTATAATATGTGACACATAATGTAAAATTGTGTGATTATATCACTGATGTCCCAAATTGTTAGATATTGACATTTCGCAACAGTCTCATGTCAACGACTGTATGACGGCTTTCATCCAAAAACAGTTATGATGCCTGGGTCCAGATATGTGCTATCAGTTTACCTTTTTGGGATTGCATTAGATTCAAAGTGCAAAAGATTTTTCCAGTAGAGACTGGCTATAATATTTAATTTGATAAAGTCATACGGGGCCACGACATGGACGAGGGCTTTGACTGAAAACATTGTGAGAATCATGACTTCAGCAAAATTCAAACAAACACAAAAGCTTAGACCGGAGTGTGTATTTATTCATTTAATTGCTTCAATTGGGTGTTTGTAAATATAGTTTCCCTATAGTGTGGTGAAGTGTAAAAATTCCAGGAGTCTGGATGTTACTGTGGATGCTACTGGGCTCCTTTTTGAGTCAGCGTGACTTCTGTTTCTGTAGATTAAAACTTGAGCGCTAACATGCTACATTTGGCTGCTATTTACCAGCAGCTGTACATTAGTCATGTGTCCGCCATCAGCAGGTACTGGCTTGGTGAGTGTCTCTGCAGTGCCCTCTCAATCTCTGGCAGAAGCCACAGAGAGCAGGACTTAACCTGGAAGCTTGACCCGATGGCAGCCTCTGTAGACTTACACAACGCAGCCCACAGCTGCCACTGACCGCCGTGTTCAGCGCCCGTGCAACAAATTTATGCAACATCTCTCCAATGTTATATGACAGCAGTGCAAATCGTTTTGTTAGAGCTGCTTTGATTTCGCACCAAATAGCCTTGATATACAGAACCAACCCATCACAGAAAAGAGTTTTTTGTTACACTGGAACTGTCTGGACACGTGAAACAAGGCTTCATGAGGCCATCATGTGGGCAGCTGTGGCTTATATTGTGTAAGGCTACAAATGCTGTCATCTGTTTATACTGTAAGAGTTAAAATATCACAGGATAAGCTCTGATCTGATAGAAGAAATAATGTGACAACACTAGGCAAAAGTCTCTTTGAAAGCAGTTTAACCTACTGCACATTACATAAAGTCTGTAATTCTATTTGGGCATTGCCTGACCATTGAGAACAAACCATAGGTAAAGTAGGCTACATGCATTACAACAAAAATACTATGTGTGGTATAGGCCTTTATATTGTAGACCAACCATTGGGCACATGGTGATCTAATAGCAGGTAAAGTCTCAATAATTAGGACACATACAACAATGTTAATGTAAAACTGAACACTTATACCACGTTCAAAGATCTGACCATAAATACCAACCATGTGACTATAAGGCTGTCTCCTCCAACCCACAGGTTCAGGCTCACACCTGATGAAGAGGTGAGGGAAAATTGATGCACTAAAAGATGTTTGTCACAGTTGAGTCACGTGACTGTCCCCCATAAAAACACAGCGAGAGGCGCAGGAGCTCATTGCTCCTTCTGATTCCCCCACCTGTTGACCTGTGTGTGCCTGACCAGTGGGAGCACCGTCAATTCCAGCTGCACAATACTAATAAATGTCTTGTCTTGTCTCCGTGTTTTTGGCTCCTCCCCGCACTGATTAAATGTCGCACGGCGCGTCAGTCTGCTGTAGTCGCAGGCAGACCGAGGAGCTGTAGAGTTGGACTTCCATCATCCTGACAGCAAGAACACAGCTGTTTTTTTCTCCCGGGCACCTTCACCATCCAAGAAGCCTCGGCGATGAAGACCATTCTTGCTGCATACTCTGGCGTCCTGAAAGGTAAGACGGTTATACTGGCTTGCTTGTGCAACATGATGGGCTGCAGCAAGCAAACAAACCAAAGGTGGTCAAACAAACCAGGAGTCGTTTGTGTTTCAGATCAGAAGGACATGACACACACGCACACGCACACACACATCACGCCAGTTTCTGTCGTGCTGTGTAAAGTACTTTGTGGCATTCTAACAAAACTTGCGTTTAACAGTACCGTCATTATTATTATTCTATCAGAAAACATTTTAGAGGGAAGGTGCAATAGAAACACTTAAAACATATTTTCACTTTTTGACCCCCCCCAACCCCAAACATTTTAAAAAGCATAAATTTTAAAATAAAAATAAAGCATGAATTTTAAAATAAAATAAAATTGTATATTTAATGCTGCAATATTTGATTTGTGCTCTGTGACTGTTAAAGCCACTGCTTCCAACACAACTGTTCTTATTAACTGTGTGTAAGTAGGCCGACAGTGAGAGCAACTTTAAGCTGGAGTCAAATTCCTTCTATGTGTACACATACTTAGCTAATAAAGCTGATTCTGAACATACACAGAATTATGAGAGGCATGCGTTTGCTCATTTAGAGGTGTTGCAGTTGTCTGCGGTTGAAAGTTTAAAATTTTGGCTAAATTAAGAATTATTTGCAACTGTGTGAATTAGAGATTTCTTCTGGGAAAATTAATTAACTTTTTAACTGGAAAGTCTTTGCTTATGAATCCGTCAGTTGACTTGATGACACTCTCTTGCTGTGTTGGGTCAGAAATTCACTTTCAATTAGCAAATTTAAAAAGTGTCAGTGAACTGATAATGAAACTGGATGGTTTTTCATAAACAAGCACATGGTTCAACCGCGGGACATACTGGTGTTTGTGTACCTCTCTGACTGGTGGCCAGTTTGATCTGGCTCGCTCCCGGACTCTAAGAGCATACTGAGAGTGTGCAGATTAACCATGAACTGGTCACCAATTGTATCCTGGCCAACTCCATCTCTCTACATCAGTCACTGGCATGGATTCAAGAGTCATAGCATCATAGCTCACAGTAATACCACCAGCAGCCTGGTGCTGGGTTATTTTCAGTGTGTACAGATGGGATTAGACAACAGTGTTTTCCTGGAGGGGAGATCTTCTTCTTAGTGGCTCTCAGCAGTATGAGCTTGACTAGCTTTAGTCGCTTGTGATGTGTCCGTTAGTTAATGCTACCTCTCCGCACAGAACCTCACATGTAGCTGTGTGGCTTCACTTTTATGGGCTGGTGACTGAAAGAGCTGGTGAGTATCGTAGGCTGTGTAGCTGTGGCTTCGTTTTGTTTGATATCCACCTTTTGGCCTGGCTTAACTCAAAGCATGCGTGTTACCTGCATCTTTTTGGTTTGATTCATCGCCGAATGCTTCTCTTCATCTATTTAAGCTTCTCTTACTTGGTCTTCAATAATCCACCCACATGGATACAGTTTTGATACAGCCCCTTTTATGCTCTTATGTCTCGTCTTGCGTGTCTTGTCTCCAGGGACTGGGACCAGCATCTTCTCTGCCCTGCAGGACCTGCCCTTGGCATTCTGGCCCTGCAGATCCAAGATGGAAAAACATCTTCAAGTCATCTCTGTGCTGCAGTGGGTGATGACCTTCTTAGCCTTGGGTGAGTGAGTGTGCTTTTGTGCGCGGGGCTCTGTGTATTTCACCTAAGCTGTAAGAAAGCAAAGAAACCTAGAAGACTTAACTTGTAGTCTCATTAGTCTCCTAATATGGGGGTTAGATCTCTGAGCTGCACACATACTTGCTTCTGACTTGTGATTCCTTTTCTAGCATAGCCTTAACTCAATAGTTTAGCCTTTATATCATTACTTCATATTATTTTAGGTAATATGTCTGTATTTACTTATACTTAATTGTGCTGTCTCTGCCCTCTCCCTCCAGGTGCTGCCTGCACTGTGCTGCTCATCTACTTGTTCTGCACTGACTGCTGGCTTATTGCTGCCGTTTACACCGCCTGGCTCATCATAGACTGGAACACCCCAAAACAAGGCAGGACATTACAGATCAATCAAAAATCACTGTTGCCTAATACTTGAATTTTGAGTCCCATGTGAAGAAAAATCACTGGTCTGATGTCATTTCCAAATATTTCTAGACATATATCAGAAGCTACTGGTCTTATTTTTCTGAAAATTGGTTGGATTTATGTATATTATGCATTCTATTTCATTCTTCCTGACCGCCAGAGGCAGTGCTTAGCACTGGATGTTATCTGTCTCGCGCACCTTGCAGGTTGAGTGTTTAATATCAACAAAGTCACCTGTGACCTGGGATGATGTGGAGTGTAGCTTATATAAGTCCATGTCATCATGAAATTGTCTCAACAAAATCTTCTCGCCAAGAATCTGAGTGACAGAGAACTCTGGCGGTCATACAGAATTCATAGAACCGTAGTTACAGTTCATAAATAACTCTCCTTTTTGCAACCACTGGGTCTTTTGTAATGATTAGCAAACACAATGTGCTTTTTTTTAGACCATTTTTTTTGGTTCTTAACCTGTTTATATTAGAAAGGTCAAATTTTGTGCTGACTCAAAGTATAGGATATAAGCTGTTTTTAGCCATGCTAGCTGCGTCGCTCTGTGGATGGCAATGCTGGTCTGTCAGTTGGTTGGCCTGTCTGGTCACTTTTGTCCAGATAGAAATATCAACTAGTATTTGGACTGTCATAAAGTTTTGTACAGACATTCATGGTTTCTAGAGGGTGGATCTTACTGACCTTGCTGATCTACTAACTTTTCCTCTAGCACCACCCTGAAGTTGACATTTGTGGTTTAGAGTGAAATGTCTTAAGGCAACCATTTGATGGACTGTCGTTACTTTTGGTGCTAAACCAACACTTTGGTTTTCAAACACCTGCAAAACTAATGGCATTCCCATCAGCCTCAGCTGTACGTTGTGTCTGTTGCTTATTAGAAAATGTTAGCATGCGAACAAGCTAAACTAAGATGGTGAACATGCCTGTTAAACATGTTGCATGCTGTGTAATTCTAGAGTTTGGGGGGGGGTTGGGGTGGGTTAAATAGGGCAGAAATAAGTCCATCAACAGAAAAGTATCTGTCAACAAGGTTGATAACCAATTAATGGTTTAAGTAATTTATCAGGCAAAAATTGTATTAATTGGTTCCAGCTTCTCAAATGTGATTGTCAGTGTTATATTTTTAATAAATAAAAACTTCTATTTCTAGTCTGATTTTAAAAACAGGAATTTTGAAGAGATCACCTTCGTCTGTGGTCATCATCTTGTAAGCTAAATGGTTTATTAATTAATGGAATAGGCATAAAAACTAACAGCTGAATTTCTTATGAAAATAATTGAGTTGCACATCTAGCTTTGATGATGAAAGTAATTTCTAATCTGTAATCTTCTCTTCAGGTGGCAGAAGGTCCTCTTGGGTGAGGAACTGGACAGTGTGGACATATTTCCGAGACTACTTTCCAATCAGGGTGGGTAACTCAACAGAACAGTGGATGAATTGAGATGTCAGAGTTGCAACCAGCAAAGACATGAACCATGAAAATGTGCGAAACTTTGTGCATTTTGTTGCTGTCACTCAAAAAGTACACTTACTACCTATAACTCTTGCTTAGGCTAGTCCGCATTTTATGATTTTAGCCTGTTGATCGATTTTCAGTTGTGCATCGGTTTGACATTATAGATAAGCTTATCAGGGGTGGATTGGGTATCAGCTGCTGGATCCATGTTGTTCCTTGTCCCATGTAGATTATGGTGAGGGCCTGACGTTGTATGGGAGTTTTAGACTTTGTCCTACCTGATAGGCTAAGGAGCAGTGCTAACCTTGTTTTGCCTGCATCCTTGAGAGGACAGCCCTGGTTCAGAGTATCAAGGGAAGAGTTACCGCAAACTGGCACATGCACAGCAAAGCACACACTGCATGACTAAACTGTCAGTAAAAGAGCCAGAAGTCAAGATTGGAGTGTGTTTGAAGAGAGAATGTTTCCTCTGAGCTATTCTGCATAATTCAGTCAGCAGTCATGGGCTTTTATTGAAGCATCACTTTAGTACAGACTAGAGCTGCTGTCAGTCACCACAAAAATAATCAGGAACTCTTTTGATGATAGATTTATGGTATTTTCTCATTCTCTGGTTCCAGTTTCTTCAATATGCAGATTTGCCTCTTTTTTATATCATTGTAAACCTAATATTTGTAGGTTTTGGACTGATAGGATATTGTGACTTAGGACCATATTCTGCTGCATTTTATATACAAAGGAATTGCAATATCACACTCGTACCTTTATTCCTCTCTCTTGTTGAATTAGCTTTAGCTTCTGTTTGCCCTCACAATGCTAATGAAACACAGGCTTTAATACTGCATCATCATTTTAAAATCACATCAATGTAAGGACAAATGGGCTGCCAGTGTTGATGAGTTTATCTATGAGTGGAGAAAGGAAAAGAGGGCCATATCACTCCAGGGAGAAGAAGTTAAAGTCCTACTCTTTGTACTTTGAACTTTGTTCATCACATTGATTTGCACTGTTTGTACCATAGCAGTTTGTCTCAGTGGGTTGATGAAGTCATTCTTTTGTCACACAGACTCTTAATGCTCTTGTTTTTCTGCCTTAAATATTGCTGCAAGACATACATTAGTCAATGTTTTTTTTTTTTTGCTGTTGTGCTTTGTGTCAGTGTTGAAATGTTAGTTACTGACATAGACAATTCTGTAGTTGAAAGTTCATCTCCTGTAACAGAGCTGGATAAGTCATTTAAGGCGCATTAAGGTACTTTTTTTTAATTGTTTCATTGGTCAAAATAACCAGACTATATCCACAGGGCAAGTAATTGATTGTAGAGCAAGAGTTTTATCATGACCACAACTTTATTTATATGAGTTGGAAGCCAACTGGTCAAAGTCCAAACCAACTTTAAAATCAGTAAGTGAGGACTGTAAGAGGTCTGGAGTGTGGTTGTTATGAAAACAATTACATGAAGGTCTGCAAAACTGTTACATGAAGGTCTGAAAAACTGCATCAACACTAGAAACAAAGACTCTTCTGTAATAGTGGCGCTGTTGTTTTTTTATTTAAAATTTTTTTTACAGTAACCAGCGAATCTAGCCTCCATCTCTTTACTGTCTCTAACTATTCAAGCTGTTAAATCCTATGTATAATCTTCTGTGGTCCCATTGGTAACCCCTTTACATCTGCCATGCCAGCCAGGTGGAGTTCTGCAGTGCTATGGAGATCTTGAATGTGATCTCCTTTGCTAATGTGGTTATGCAACTGTTGTGTTTGACTAGCTACTAAGGAAGCTTTGTGTACTCATTGTGATGGAAGGCTACAGTGCAGATCAGAGCATCAGATCATTCAGCAGTTTCACAACTTCAACATGAAACCAAGAGGTTAAAATGATGCTGAATGTTTAAAGTTGTACTTTATTGTTGCCTGAACAGGTGCACAACATGTGTACAGGTCATTATTTTATGACTGTACATGAGTGTACTGTACAGAGGAGAGTCATGATGGGTTTCTGCTGATAAGGATGTTCTAGTTCACATGTACAGTTAAGGGGTAGCTACAGTACATACATGGATGGATTTAAGATTTCATAAAGAAAAGAGATACATGTATTTTGCTGTCTCTTTGTGGGGTTTGATTAACTGTGACATTCTAAAGTTGCAGGTTGATTGCATTTGCACAGTGCGTGTGTTTCACTGCTTTACATTTAGAACTGGTAGAACTGGGAAAAAAATGGTTTGGCAATTATATTGATGATCAATTTATCATTTGTCATTGTTCAATTAAAAATGAAAAACATTCTCTGCTTCCAACTTCCCGGATGTAAAAGATTTGCTGTGGTAAAACATTGTTAAAGGTCCAGTGTTTAATATTTCTGAGGATCTATTGACAGAAATGCAATATAAGACCCATAAGTATGTTTTCAGTGGTGTATAAAGACTTTTACATAATAAACAATTATGTTTTTACTACCTTAGAATGAGTCATTTATATCTACATAACCGTGCGTCGCCCTTACATTGGATGTCGCCACGTTGCATCGTCATGTGCTACAGAGGGCGTTTCGTCACTATGTTCTTCTTGTTCTACTTTTGGTAGCATTCAGGCAGTGCAGACACCCATCACTATGTTGAATATGAACGTTCAAAGAAGTAGCAATAATATACATAGTAATAAAGATATAATATATTGGGGTCGGCAAATAAGTTTTGCATCGGAGCAATATTTTCAACCATTAGATGGTGGATGAGAATATAAGACATAATATTGACATGTTTGGTCAGCTCAGTTGTTAAAGCGCAGGACTTCCAACCCAAGTATTGAGAGTTTGATCCAACCTCAATTTTTTTTTTCTCTCTTCAACAAATGGATTCTGCAGCAACACTTTCTCACATCACAGCATGTGCTCCAGTGCTTTTGTTTCTATGTTTAATCCGCATCCATCAACCTACGGACGCTTTTTCATTTCCCCAGTATCTCCAGGCAGAGGACATTTAGGGGAACAACTTTTTCTGACTGCTCTTTCAGAGGTGTGTCGAGCAGTCTGCAGACCCTTTTTAATGTTGTAAAAGTAAAAGCTCAGTTCAACTTCAACATTGTATTGCAGTAAAGAAGCTTCTCGTGCTTTTATTGTCAGCAAAACCACTAAAGAGGGAGTGTTTATGTGAGTAACTGTTGCTGTCATGACTGAGATCTATTTCAGCACACTATCAAAATATTTATTTATTTATTTAGATTTTTTTGCCGCTATCAAAGCACCATAATCGGAACCTTTTAATGCAATATTTAATACTTTATAATAATAAAGTATGTTGATTTATTGTATATTAACTGCAAAAAGAAGTATGCTATAGAGATTACAATGATATGTAATAATAAAGTTCATTGTATAACACATCTCAAAAACAATGTTCAAAAGAATTGTACACTACTCAAATAAAAAAACATCAATACAGAAATAAACTTGACTTTGCAGGAACCAGTATAATATTATAATGTGTATAAGAAGTATCTAGTGAAGAATTGCATTTTGGTCATATTGCTCACTAACATGACATTTCTCCTATCAGACGTTTCCTGTCTAGCAGTGTCCCCCTCAAATGGAAATCAGCCTCACACTGGTCCTCTTTGTGCTATTGTCCTCCAGCTAATTAAGACTCACAACCTGCTGCCCAGCCGGAACTACATATTTGGCTACCACCCGCACGGCATCTTCTGTTTTGGTGCTTTCTGCAACTTTGGGACAGAAGCCACAGCCTTCTCCAAGAAATTCCCGGGCATCAAGCCCTCCTTGGCAACCCTGGCAGGAAACTTCCGCTTGCCCGTTCTTCGAGACTACCTGATGTCTGGAGGTAAGATTTCTTGGAAGTGGACCTTTTTGTCCTATTGCTCACCTGAAATATCTTCTGTTTACTTGGATGATTTCACTGATTGCTAGAGCTTTAACTGTTGTGTTGTCCCTTTCAGGCTTCACACTTGCCCATAGATACTGTACATTCTCTCTTAGGTTACTATTAGTTTTAAGTGTGTAATGCAACAATATTCTCTTCAAAACTGTTTTGAAACAATGTTTTCATTGTCAGCTACAGTGAATCAGAGTTTGCACATGCTCAACATGGTTTGTTTAATTGTACTTAGGTGTTAGACTTATGGGTTTTGCCACACAAAGCAATGCATTAATTACAACAAAACGAAGTATAAAAAAGAATTACAATACTTGCAGCCAGGATCTGACCAGGTCTAGGAGATATCAAAATATATTTTATTAATCTATAGAAAAATGCCATTATTGCTCTTGCACAGTATTAGAAATGCAAACAGACTGAGCAAGCCAGTGCATTTGCCTCAGGCCCATTTCTTTGTTACTGCAATTTTAATTATTTTTCCATCTTTTTTTTCCCTCTCAGGTATCTGTCCAGTAAACAGGAATTCTATCGAATACCTGCTGTCACATAATGGGACAGGAAATGCTGTGGTCATCGTTGTCGGAGGGGCAGCGGAGTCTCTGGAGTGTACACAAGGCATAAATTCTGTCACATTGAAGAACCGTAAAGGCTTTGTGAGGCTGGCCCTGCAGAAAGGGTGAGCTGGCTGCACAATTGCAATTGCAACATTTAACATGAAAATATAATTCTCATGGCTTCAGTGACTCATTGGAATGAATAAACCCTAGATTATTACTAATAGAAAGGTTGAAATTACCTCACAGACAGCATTACCGAACCTTTTTATTAATGTGCAGTGTTGTCCCTCATAAAGCTTGAAGCTCCTTGTGGCATGCTCCACAAGGGTCAGACTGTTTTAGCTGGCTTTGCGGTGCACTCAGCCATGCATTAATTACTATAACAGACTGCACTATTTGTATTACTAACCCAAACAAGCCTCATGTCTCCTCAAATATAGCTTTGGATCACAGGGTGCACCTTGCACTAAGAAGCTTAGAGCTCGCTAGAAAAAACACGCAGTTATGCAGAACTTCATTCATAATAACTAGGTTAGCATTCCAGCTGATATAAGCCTGGATTGTATATGGAGGTGACTTGCTTATAAAATAGAGATGATGTTGAAACCACTTAAATAACAACGCTGAATTTGTTTTTATAATGATTAGTTGAAATTGAGTTAAAAGTGCAGTTTTTAAGGTTAATATTCATGGCTTTAAAAAGCCATTATTGTGTGTATCTCATTCAAAGTAGATATGTTTACACTTTCAAGTATAAGTTTTTTGTTTGCTATAAATCCACGTTTCAGATGGCACATAGAATAGTGGTTCTAGGTGGGTGTGAGATGATCACACAAAATGTTAAGGAAGAAGAACAAAAACATTGTCCTGCTCCACCAAATTATATTTATTTTTGGGAAATCTATCTTATTTCTTGTGTTCTTGTTTCTCCCAAATGTTTTCAAAGTCTCAACCTTCTATGAAAACGTTTGGGCCAGTGTTGGGCCAAATGTAAAATTTTGTCTTGGCTATAGATCTAGTGTGATGTACGGAACATCAATCCAGAAAGTTTCCTGATTGACATAAACCCTTTTCATAATTTTTATACCTAGCCAAGACAAATATATAGCTCTTCACCAACAATAACACTGAATATAAACCCACACAAAAATGAGAGAAGTCTGTGATTTTTGCAGTCTGCTTATGTAACCATTAAGCTAAACTGATTAATGATAATTAGCAAATTGAATACATAAAGCCAAAACAAAAGCATCTTCCTTTTTGGAAGTAACTATTTTACAGATACAACTGTGATATTACAATTAAAAATATCAAGGCGTATAATTTAGGTTATGGGAAAAAAAGTATAAAAATATACTTTTTGACATTGTCTTATAGTAACAATGCTTTTATAAATGTACATTTGGGGGGACAATTGTTGAGTTACCTGCTCTGTGTTTTCTCAGGTCCGACCTAGTACCCGTATATTCCTTTGGGGAGAACGATGTCTACAAGCAGGTGATCTTTGAGGAGGGGACATGGTGGAGATCTCTCCAAAAGAGGTTACAGAAGATCTTGGGCTTTGCCCCGTGCCTTTTCCATGGATGTGGCCTCTTCTTCAGCAACTCCTGGGGCATTGTGCCTTATTGCAAGCCTATCACCACCATAGGCAAGTTTGCTTGCTAATGTTTGGTTTGAGTGATTCAGAGACCCCCTTGATTAAACGTGTATTGATGGTTAGCACTGATGTTTCCAACAATTTCATAACAACTTTGTTTGATTATTTCTTTGTTTTGACCCTCTCCCTGTTTTACAACAGTTGGGGAGCCGATCACAGTGCCAAAAATTGAGGATCCAACTGAGGATATAGTGGATCTATACCATGCAATGTACATCAAGTCCCTCCAGTGCCTTTTTGACAAGTACAAGACCCGCTTTGGCCTGAAAGAGAGTGACGTCCTGTACATCCGTTGAGAGGATGAGGGGGCCCTGTTGAAGCTCTGAACTGTGGCAGCATCTTCATCCCTCCGCCACCATCCCATCCCCGTCAAGTCTTGGTGCCTGATTTGGATCATCTCTGGACTGCAAACTATTCACATCAGAGCTACAGAAACCTTTTGCTCTCTGCCTC
Source organism: Lepomis macrochirus (assembly GCA_024633595.2). Taxonomy (NCBI): domain Eukaryota; kingdom Metazoa; phylum Chordata; class Actinopteri; order Centrarchiformes; family Centrarchidae; genus Lepomis; species Lepomis macrochirus. Next base: position 27,431,741 of record JALXJV020000021.1, read on the forward strand.
CACTCAGTCACTCAGTCACTCACTCAGTCACTCACTCACTCGCTCACTCACCCAGTCCTGGTTGGACAAAGTTCCACAAAAGCTGTCATCAAAAGTATGCCTTTTTTATTGGGGGTGGGGGTTAGTTCCACTAGATGGAGCTGGAAGGTAACATGCAGGACTTAAAAGAAGTGCCAATGTTTTCTTTCTCTCGAGCATTCATATAATTCTTCTCTCTGAGATCCTGTTATATGCTATAAGCACAAGCAATGCAAATGGAAGGTACCACTTTATTACTGGGATGATAAACCCAAAGATTAATCAAGCCAAAGATCTATGCTGTCCACACACATGCATGTATTCTACTGCATGAAGGCTGAAAGTGAAGAAATTCTACAGGGTGAATTTATATTGTGAACGCACAATACGTGTGATTGTATAATGCCATAAAGTATTAATTGTTTTCTACAGGGAGGAAAAAGCCTATTCCTGTGCTCTCTCAGTGAATATTTCTGATGCACTTTTTGTATTGCTGATTACCTTCTGAGGGTTTTGTCTCAAGAAAAATGCCTTGGATGAGAGAATTTTGAACAGCACAATGTTCAAAATTCTCACATCCAAGGCATTTATCTTTTGTTTGATTTTCCCTTTCTTCTACTGGTGTCCAGGTCTGGATGGGTGTGTTTTGTCTATGCAACAAAAACTAGTCTTGTAACATTTAAATGTTATAGAAAGGTTTGAGCTGCAGGTGAAGATGAAGACCGGCAGTGTGCAGTGGATCTCTTTATGAGAGTGCCATGGGTGATATTTGAAAAGGAAGGGATTTTACCGGTCTTGCTGCTGGTATTATGTTATGTTTGAGGGTGTCACTAGTACTTTTGTAAAATAAGAGTATGTGAGGTATAAATTAATATATCCTGGGAATTCTCTAAATAAGTAAGCATGTGTTCGTGGGTAGTAAATTATGAGATTGTCATTTGAAGAGCAATTTCCTCTGTTTTCACCACTGGTACTTCTTATAAAGAGCAGTGTAATCCGAGTGCAGTAAATTTGCAAGAAATAAACAACAAGACTGGTCTACATGATGAAAGGCATCCTCTGTCTGCCAATATTTAAATTAAATTTTTGTATGTTTCCAGAAGGAGATGTGTGCGTTTTTGTGTCTTGCTTTTGGGCACACCTTCTCATCACTTTCAGCTATTTCTAATGGTGAATATTTGTCTCAAATTTATTTCACAAGACATCCATCATTTGATTTTGACTGCTGTGAGGCTGCTGTAGGACATACTGTAGACATTCAAGTGTATTCAACACTGCGTACGTCATTGTCAGGATTAATGAACAATCTTAATCTGCGAAGTAACCAGTACCTGCTGTAAAAAGTTCTGTAGTTCCCACCAACATGTGGTGTAAAGTGGAATGTAAATATCCTGGTTAGGGTTTATAAGAAAATGTTAATTATCAAAACGTTTGGACAATGTAATCGCAGTACTGATGCTATTTAAAAGCTTATTTTGTTCACCAACAACCCATTTATCAAACATGCAGGGTCTATTTCAATCACACAAGGCAGAGTGTCCTGAAAAGCAGAAAGCAATCAATACTTTTTGCAAAGTCCAAAGACCCTGTGCAAACAGAACTCCTCTATGTGGCTGATGCTGCCCCCTGATGGGCGTTCAAAATTCTGCAGTCAGGGTGAAAAAGGCTTTTTCAGGGTTTAAGGTTCAGCCACAGAGTGTATAGAAAGGGTTCAAGGCAAGCTCATCGAGTCGCCAGCCGGAAATAATGCGCAGTGGTGCCGTAGTCGCATTAAGTATGAAAGAACCTTTACACAAATCATCCTTAAAGTGGAATAAGCCCGCTACTGCTCAGATGTGGAGATCCAGTAGCGGTGGAAAGTAGGCTAACATACATTTACTCAGGTCCCTATTTAACTACAAATTTGAGGTAGGAATCCTGTAGCTACTTAATTAGCAACTTAATTTTATCGACATACTATTATTTAATAGACTACTTCTACTCTGCTACATTTCAGACGGAAATATACTTTTTCTACAATACATTTATCTGCATCTACATCTATAATTAACTGTTAAATTCCAGATTCACATCTTACATAAAAAAGATAAACATGATCAGTTTATTGACAGTTTGTAAAAGATGTAACTATCCAATAAGTATGCTAGTTATTGCCTAATTAGCACCACATGACAGCAGCATAATTACAATGTTGCTTATAAGTTAATGCATCAATAATAACAATCCAATAATATAATATATCCCAATATATAGCCCATAATAATGTAACACAAAGGAGTTATTTTGCTTTTGCTATTTTTACTTTTGTATAATTACTTGTTATAGACTATTTTTACTCTGTGGTATTACTACTTTTATTAGTCTACTGTAGCGTACACAAGCCACTCCAAATATACACACTTCTGACCTTATTGATCAGATGTCACTGAAGCTGTCCTTAGCGGTTCATGGCTTAAAGCTTGTGTACTTGGAGATTAACGACATAAGGTTGACGAGAGCCCCTGGGAAATCTAATTGCTTCGTCCCTTTTTGTTCTAGCTCTAATGGAGTTTGCATGTTAGCTCGGGCCTGTGTGTCACCGTGTAGCTGTCACCTGCATGTCACGTTGTGCGACGCAAGTTCCTCATATTTTGCAGCTTTGACAGATTCCAACGGACGCCCGCCCCCTCCTGTAAGATGAACAGACAATACAACCAATAGCAACACGGACTTTCAGTAGCAGGCACCGCCTTTACGTGACCTACGTTCGATTGAGCCAATCAGCAGCCTAGATGTCGCGCCTCCCAACCGGAGACGGATTTCCGAACCAAGTGTAGAGAAATAGCCTGCACTTTGTTTACGTCCCGTTGGTTCGCTGTCAGCTGTTGTAGCGCTTTACCCACGCCAACAACCGTACTTGCATGTCTCTGGTGCATGCGTGCAGGTTCGTAAACTTTGAACCGAGTGTCCTGGATGCCGTGGATGGGATGTTTTGTTGAATGAGGGGGACCCGCTAGATGCCGACAGGAGGATGAACTCCATCACCGGTCGGGTTCTCGCCATACCCGCCGCCTCTGTCACCAACTCTGGAGCTTCATCCTCTCGAGCCTTACATGTGGAGCTCACATCCCAGCAGGTAAATGCGAAACGTCTGAGCTCACGTTAACACGAACTGCTTTCAAATGAACTCAGGAAAACTTGGACCGGGCCCCCTCACTGTGCTATGTAGTAGTTTACAACTGCTGCCCGGAGAAGCACAGCAGGCCTGTCATGCTAGTAGCTTGTTAGCCAGCTACTGCTAGCTCGCAGTTAGCTAGCTAGCTCACTAGGAACACACACACTAAAACCAGTTCGGCTGGTGTTAGGCACTTTTGAGTCCGATTGTTTTTTCAGTTACACAAGCTATTTTGACTGCTATATATCATTAGATTACACTTTTAATTGTGGACGAAGTCAGTATGTTTAAGCTAATGGTAACTTAACTTTATGGCGTTATGTCTGCACGTAGGTGACAGCTCGGGAAAGGGAAAGAGAAACGGTTGCAAATGCCATTATGTGACGTTATTTTGTCTCATACAGCAATTTTATTGTGATGTGAAAATGACTAGACCCCATTTCATGTATGCTTGGCTAAGCCGGTTGATTCTTTGGCCTCAAACACCCATCTTCCGGCCATTCATTCATTCATTCATTAGGAAACGACATGTAAAACGCTGGCAGATGACAGTTTAACATGTTTAAGACGACTGTAACATCGGTCCATCAAAGCTTCACAGACGCTAGATATCGATTGCATTGAGAAGCAGACTATCCACATTGTATATCTTTATTAGGGCAATAATCATATGAATATTGTGCAGCTTTAAAAACAAACATCTGATCTGCACCCAACATCCAGCGAGGTATGCACCAGGGCTTTGTTGGACTAAGCTACAAACCTACATCAAAGCACTTCAGTCCAGATCAGGACTCCGTATCTACATTAGATCTACTAATCCTTACAGTGTGCTGTTCCAGATTCACTGCAAAGTGTGGAACAACTTTAACTTTAATCAACTGTGAAAGCGAGAGCAGCCTATCTCAAGCTGCAACATGTTTTCATCAAACTGTCCTGCTAGGTGTTGCTGTTGGGATTCATAATGTGGGTATCACTTACACAGCATGGAGTTCAGCTTTCCATGTCTTGTTGACCTGCGTTGCTTAGCGTGACCTACTGCATATAAACAGTGTAAATGATTCAGAGCATGATAATTTATGTTGGGCGTTCAATTTGTTCTTACTCCAGGAGGTCTAGCTATTTGTTACTGGACAATTTTATGGAACTGAGTATGGCAGAGCCTGTACAGCACGAGTGCTTGTCCACAGAGTTGTGTAATTTATCTCACTGTCAGAATGGGGGAGACACAAGTTCCCCACTGCAGGTTTAACTGATTGAATTTGATTGTGTATTTTCCAGACATTCTCTAGCTATTAAAAAAATGATCCCAGCAACAATTTCCTGCTGGCCGGCCTACTGGTTCACACTACCAAAAGATATATAGATTAGCAAAAAGCTGACCAAATAATAATGCAATAACTTGGGATGTACTGATCCGATTCTGATATTGGATATGGACCTAATACGGATTCAAATAGCTGGATTGGGTATCGGTGACAAGGGGGCCAATGAACGGGGCTAATTTATTCGAATTAATTACGTACGGATGCATCAGCAGTGCACTATTAGGTTACAACAGTGTGCTAGGAGAACTAACATAGCATAGGCGGAGCTAAAAACAAAGGGTCAGCAGTTGAGAGGTATTTCATGCTTGCTACGCCAAGAAGGCTACTTGCAGTATATACCAAGCCAATGTTTTTCAAGGGGTGGCAGTAGCGCTGCGAAATATAACATAAAATAGATTATTAATTTTACACTGGTATCTGATCAGTACTCATTGGCATCGGCCAATACCCAAAGCCCAGGTATTGGTATCTATATCAGGACTGAAAGGTTTGGATCACTGTATCCCTAGTAAAAATGTACTAAGATTTTCTAGCTGTTACAGAGGCTTGACTGTGTACTTAATTCAAGAGTATGGATGGTTATAGTAATACCATACACTCAGTTGCCAGTTTTAGTAGTTACCTCTAGCTGAAACAATGATATATCAATGAGGGTAGACTATTAGAAATGCCATCAAGAGCACCGCAGACTACAGACCATGAAGTTGAATCATCTCCTTTCTAAAACAGTTTGAACAGCGAGGATTTATTGAACTTCATTGGATTTAGTTTTGCTTTTCTGAGTGGATGCAAATTCTGTGTCAGGCTATAGTTCCATATCAGGTCTACTCAAATAAAGCAAGGGAATCCCCTAGCTGCAAAGTACAGCTAGGTTTCACTAACTGTTTGAAGCCAGAGCTTTGATTTAGTTTGTCCTGTCCAGTTTCTAAGGAACTGGGATGCCATGCTCAAATTACAGATGATCAGCAGAAGGCTTGTGACCAGCTAATAAGCTTTGTCATACTAATCTCTTTCTCACAAACCACCGTCAGACTATTTCGACCACATCGTGACATGTGGTAAATTAATCAGGTAGTGGACCTAACTTAGATTATTGTCAGAGCTTTTAGTTTATAAAAAAGGACTCTGATATTAGTGTAATTTTATATTGGAGAGCCTGACACAGCACAGTAGTTTCATACTGCACACGTGTACATGCAACCATTTCTCTCTGCCTGTGGTCCACATTAGCACATTCAGAAATGTGCTCTTGTGACATTTTTAAGGGGGGTTAAAAGTCCCTCGCAGAACAATCAGTGTTTTTGTTCTTGCGGCCCTTAATCTTATAGGGAATCCCATGACTTAGATTTATTCCCAGTATAGTTGCGGGAGAAAGGCCCGGCTCGCTGGTCAAGGGAGAAGTTGTGATTGTGGTGACATGTTTGCCTGAAGCGAAGTCTTGTGTTTCCACAGACACGCGCGTGCACACACACACACACACACACACACTCACACTCACTCTCACACTCCCTCCTTTACACTCATATTTTACTTTATATAAAGATATTAGATTTTTACTAAAGTAGGCACCCCAATCTGCAAAGAGATTTTTAAAATTGAAGTTATTAATCAACAAACCCTGCGGATGTTAACTGCTGGTGGTTTGGTTTTAGCGATTCACTTTAAACCTCTACTTGTTTAATTGTGTGTCACTGGTGCAGCTGGCTTTAAGATCAACTGATATGTGGACCTTTTGTTTTGTGTGGAAAGTTACATGTTTAGAAATGATTTCATTTTCCATAGCTGGCCCATTTTGACCTTTAGATTCTGCCATCATTTCATCATAATCAAACATTTTAGAGCTACAAACGTTGGCACATTTCTCATGTGATTGTCATGTGTTCGTTAACTCAGTCATGCCTGACAGTCGTGGCTGAGTTCACTGGCTACTCGGTTGGAAGATGTCATGCCTCCATTATTTGACCAACATCTATCAGCCTGTCGCAGCTGGTCTTCCCCTCTATGCATGATAAATAACTGCTATTTTAGGCTGTTTACGTATAAGATACACAATGTGACACTTCATTGATATCTGGAGGCATCTCGTTTTTACGTCTCCTGGGACCCAGTCCAGTTAGGACTCTGTGCCTTCAGATGAGCCTAGATAGTATTTGCCAGTGAACATCACCTGATTGGAATGAACCTGAATGCAACAGCTATGATGTCTGTTATTTGCTATCCATCCGTCCTCACTCTCTCTTCATCTCTTTCAATACCTACCCCTGCCAAACAGAGACGATTGCGTCATCTCCGGAGCATCGCGGCCAGAAACATTGTCAACAAGAATGGTTCCCCGCTCCTGGACACTTACTTCACCCTCCACCTCTGTATAGAAGACCGCATATCTAGAGGTCAGTGTTAGCAGCCCTCCCGCACACACCTTCCACATTGTCACTCCTCTATGTGAGGGCTGATAACATTGCTTGTTCTGTTCTCTACAATCCCACATGTAAGACATGTAAACCTTCTCTGCGCCATGTTTCCCCAAACAAAGTACTTTCCACCTCATTTGAGCTACTGTAGCTGCTACATCAAAATAGCTAAGGCGATCATGACATATATGAAAATTCAAATTGCTTTAATTGTCATTACATGGTTTGTGATGGTTGAGTAATACAGTGAGCATCTCAGGCCGATATGTGATTGGAGCACAGGACAGTCCACCCTAAAAAAGATTATATTAGTGTTGCATTGATTTTGGACACAAGATTTAACCTCTACAAACACAAAATCTGTCTTCATGAACTTATAATGTCATCAGTTTACACTTTATGGAGCCGCAGCATGGACATTGAACCAGTGGCCAACACTCTGGGCTCCGTGGGAGTATTTATTTAAAGATTATCCATTCAGATGCTATTTTAAATGTATGGCTCCCAGCTCTGAATCAGAATGCTTCCATAATACACTGTAGTCACAGTGGTCTCCTCGCTGTGTGGGGAGCATGGTCAAGAGTTTATCTGCTCTCCAGCAGAAAGCGGTTTGAATTCCCAAATTAAAGCCGAGCTGAGGGTTGATTTAACCCAGTGTGCAGTGCATAAGTGTTTTAATACCTTCTTTTAATCAGCATTCTTTGATGTCTTTTTTAGATTTTTACAAGAGTGAAGTCATACGAGACTCACTGGTGAGTATACTTACCTAAACCTTCAAAGTCTTAATGTCTGCCTCCTGGGAGAGGGTCTGGATGTTGTCGTTACCTGTGGCCTGCTGTTGCAGTGTGTCAGTAGTGTACACTGGTCATTATGTACAGCATGATGAAGGAAGACAAGCTTCCTGTATTTTACAGATGCCGTGGCTGACATTTATACCTGCTGCCTATTTGCCCACTTCAGCTTAGCCACCTCTGGATTTGTTTATTTCACTATAACTTTACTTAAACAGGTTATAGCGAAGTGCTGTCAAACATGCTTTGCTGGATAAAATGCCAACATGAGTTGAAAATGATATGTGCTGTTCCCTTATGCAACATTCTCTCTCGACCTTTAGCATCAGTCAGTTGTGTAAATGACCCAGCTGTATATTACTACGTGATTCTTCGGCCGTTCCGACTCTTATTTATCCAGATGCAGGTCTGCACGAAGCTATAGCAAGCCATTACTGTCAGGCTTGCTGCCGAGTCGAGCTGACCTAAGCTGCCTTCCAGGCATACCCTTGGCAGACAAACTGTATAATGCACTGCAGGAGTCATGACTCCTTTCGTCTCTCAGCTCAACTTCCTCCCGTTGAATTTATCATCCTTGCTGACATTCATTCTCTAGTATTCTGTCTCCTTCCTGTCATGATTTGTCTAGGGAAACGTTTCCTGTTGGTGTTCCTGTTTTCATTCTAACTGCTTTGACCCTTTGCTTCCGCTACTAACTTTCTCTAGCCTACCCTATGGATTGTACTTTGTTTTTGACGTTCCTCTCCTGCCTGTCCTTGAAAATGACCCTAAAAGCAAGCATTTACTCTCTGATGGAGGGAAATGGTACATAATTGAATGATGTAAATGGCTGCAGTGCTTTTTAGAACCAGTACTCATTGCTGTCAGTCTAGAAGTTCAAGGACAGAGACCAAACTGTAGGAGGGATCAGACTTTGTCAGGTTAATGTAGAACAGGATGATTCAATTACTTTACATTGGATAGGGATCACATTATAACTTTGAATTTAAAAGGGATACCATACACTTTTATTTTTGACTTCTTAGGATGCATATAAAAACAAAACACTCACATGCTTGTCTCTGACATAGGTAGGCTTCAATTAAACCTGTTATTGTTAGTTATAGTAGCTGTTATGGCAGGTATTAATGTACTCTTACTATACTGATTATTCTCTACAAGTGACTGCTAAACTGTGTGTGTGTGTCTGTCTGTCTGTCTGTCTGTCTGTCAGAATCCAACTTGGCGGAGCTTGGACTTTGGCATGCTGCCAGACCTTCTGGACACCTCAGTGTCTTGCTTTGTGGTGAGGATCTGGGGAGGACAGGACGAACAGTACCAGCTCCTCATAGAATGGAAGGTCAATCTGGATGGCCTCAGATACACAGGACAGCAGGTCAGCCATCACACACATGAAAATGATAATAGCTAGCTTTATCTGCATAATATCCAATTTTGTCACAAGGATCCCCGTGTGGTGGAAGCTGTGTACAGGCCACATGGGGAGATATAAGTGGTGAGAGCAAAAAACTTATGAATGCGGTGTTCATTTGTACACACAGTCTACATGACATGTTTTAATATCCGAAAATCCAACTTTCAGTCTAAACACCAGGTGCGATGCTTTCCCCAGTCCTTTACATGTTTTTTTTTTTTTTTGTTTTTTTTATTTACAGTATTTCAAATTTGCTTTGGCTCAGTTTTTGATCAATTTGCAACACAAAATGGTAAATTTTTAATTCAGACCTAAAAATGAAAACATATCTGTCAAATTATGTTGACAAATTAGAGCATCACAACATTGCATATGTTTATCACTGAGTGGTTGGTTGCATTTCAGAATAAAATGGTCTTAATCAAATCAGGTAAACAGGAACTCATTTTCATCTAAACTGAGCCTGCAAGTCATTTCCTAAAGATATTATATTATTATTTGTTGGTCTGTTATTATTATATTATACAGAAATTTGCAGTTTATGCAGGACTCAGTATGTGAAACGATGTTGAAAACATTTATTTTATTAATGGAATATCCTGTTTTTCTCTAATGTGATGCGGTCTAGAGTCCGACTTTACACTGCAGAAATACCTACATTCTTACAAGGTGAAATGCACACAGCCAGTATTCAGAAACTGTCTTTTAATTGAGCTGAAGGACTTCCATAATGTGATGTAACTATACTATACAGTAACCACCCTCAGCCACGCCCCCATAAGCATTGGTGACTCGACATCCACATCCAGCCAATGAGAGCAGGCAGCTACTTTTTCACCGCGAAACACTTTTAACTCACCTCCAGCTCTCTCTGTAGCTCGGACAATCCCTGCTACCTGCGTGTGCTAATCCACTCTTTCACTCATAGTCTTTGTCTTTATAATTGCTGTATTTATGATAACAAACAACAGCTGTTTCATGTTAAGGATCGCTCATTTCCCATTTCACATGTATCTTTTTTTTTGACAAAACGTGGTTTGGAGACAAGCGTCGGGTGACAGAGTCGTTGTCAACTCGCGTAGTGTGTGTGACCCCCTGTCACCGATCAGTCATGTAGTGTGACTTGTGCGGCATGTTGTGTAGTGTGAACAGCACAGCCATCAGCCGACACTGAAAGTCTGCACGGGCCTTTAGCTGGCTGCTCCGACTGGAACGCCGCCATTTGTTTATCAGGAAAAACCGTAAATCACTGAAAGTTGAAGGAGAGCAGCCAGAGGACATCAGAGGGAAGACTAGAAAATCTTTTCCCCACGAAACATGATCCACTTTCACCAAAATCTGTGAAGAAAGTTGCGTTTTTGTACAGTAACCACTGATCCCCGGCCCTGAAAACACTCCACTCAAGCAGCATCTATTGTTGCACTGCTCAGAAGCACTTGGTGCTGCCCTTCGGTAGGTTTCTGCAAGTTGGCTAGTCAGAAGAAAGCGGGCCTTTTAAGGAGGGGCTCTTAACGAGACAGGAGCTAAAACGGATTGTTTAAGACAGAATGAACTGCATGAAGGGCCAGTTTAAGATAAATAGGATTTTTTTTTGAACTGTAAATCATGCAAAGCTACTCCAGCAGAGTCCCAGAATAAAATACGAAGCTGGAAATGAGAACAATATGTCCCTTTAAGCATTTAAAAGACTGTACATATAACATTGTAAACAACAAGTGCCACTACTGTGACAGACACTCAATACATTGCAGCATTTTGACAAAGGCAAGAAATTGCATTTGTTCTTCCATTTCTCCCCCCATTTATTTCAAATATATATCAGTGGTGGTGAGGTAACTCGCAAATGTGCTGCAATGCTGCTCACCAGGGTCAGCGATGTTAAAATGAGAAGAAACGTTTGCAGAAACATGTTGCATTGACTCAGTGATCTGCACGCTTGCTGTGATCAGCAACAGCAAGCTAAAATTGCAACGTGTGCTAATATGAGGTGTCTGTATTGTGATGACTGAACGTCATTATGAAACTCTGTTTTGAGAAATGAGCCAAAGCCATCATGAAATACAATAAAATAACTCTGTTACTACCATTCTTTCACAGTGAGACTATTTTTAAAGCTCGTAAAAAGACACAGCACATCCAGATGTCCTCTGTCCTTTGTTCTGTCTGTCTCCGTCCCTACAATGAGCCTCTGCTGCCTCACTTCGTCCACAGATTCGATCCAGGAATCCCAATGAGATCATATTTGGATTGAATGATGGCTACTATGCAGCTGACTTTGATCACAAGGTACAGCCTTTTGTCCATTTTCCAGAGCTTCTGCATCATAATAGAATACCCAGTCCTAATCCCATGAGCTTTAGTTTTCGCTGTTTGGCTTCGGGATTGAAACACTGACATGTGGCTGTTGCAGGATCAGTCGGAGCGGAAGAAGAACAGTCTGCTTCAGGTCGACCAGAGTTCAGTCAGGAACTCCTACAGTGTTTTCTCTTTGCTCAGGTAAGATTCATGCCATGTAGCTTTATTACATGATATTAACATATCATTTGAACTTAACTTTAATCCAATGTATTGCATCATTACAATGCAACAACCTAACTGCATTTCCTGTAGTCTTATCTCTCATGTGCAGGGGACTTCGACTACTTACAAAGAATGATTTACACTGTAATTGATTTCTTTTAACCCAACTATTCTTTCTTCAAATAGATTTTTTATTGACTTTTTTTTTGCGCAATTGGTCATGTGATTAAACTTTGAGCTAGTATGCCTTTTGCATATTTGTCTTGGGCATTTGTATTCCAGCAGATGGTGCCACAGGAAAGCCACCATTTTTTCACCCATTATCAAACAGGCTCTGCTGGTCTTTAACTTTATACAAAGCCACAAAGCCTGTACTCTGCACTGCATGTCTTGGAGAAGACTTAATGTGGGAAGGAAAAAAATGGGAATCTATCCCAATAAAGGGACTTTTTATTATGCCAGCGTCAGATTTGGGATTGTGATTAGAATCAAAGTACTGACTGAAAAAAATGGTTGCAATAAAAATTTACACCACAAGACGGAGACAGAGATTTGCTGAGTAAGTGGCTTGCCAGAAGGGGAACTCTGGTACAGTAATTAAGGACTTGAGACAACACATGGCAGTTCTGGCATCTGTTGACAAACATAGGCGTGTTGTCCTATATTTATATTTAAATGTGGTCAGATGTAAACACAGCTTTCAGCGTCACCAAGGCTTTCCCTGAGGGAAACCCACTGTTAACCAACGGCTGATCGCATAACATAATGACACCTGGTTTTAACTAAATACATGTATATCTGGAAAGTTCAAGTTAGACACGTCCAAAATAAGATAAGGATCCTGTTATTATGAGCATTATTAAGGCTCCCACTGGCATTTTCCTACCATAAGAATTAAATAGGGGGACATAAATGTGTCATGGACCTTTTGCAGTGTCAAGAAAAAGGAGCCGGGTGAACTTAGTGGTCATGGTTTATGTTCATATGAGAGAATACCATTGCCTCCCCAGCAGCTTGCAGAAGGGGAAAAAAAAGCCCAGTTTGTATCATAACTTTTATGACCTCTGCCCTTGCTTCTTGTAATATTGCAGCTTTCTTCCTTATCCGCTTCTTCTATCCACACCCTGTGGGACTCTGTGGAGTTTAACACGGTTACACTGATCCCCCTCTTCCCACACACTGTCCTGCCTGCAGCGCCTCACTACTGTCAGAGTTTTTCCTTGGCTCAGTGGACTCATATGAACATGGTTTATGATTATGTACTGTAGAATGATTAATCAGATACTGTACACTCCAACAGGGATTTTCCTCCCACCCCCCTGGTACATAACCATATATACCACTTAGTTTCTGACTTGCAGAGCTCTGCCTTTTTCAAAGTGCTTTAAAAAGGTCATATTATATTTGGCTTTTTCCCTCTCCTTTATTGAGTTATATACCTTTTTTGCGTATGAAATAGGTTTGCAAAGTGAAAAAGCCCAAAGTCCACCTCAAAGGGAGTTCCCATCTCCCACTCTGCTCTGAACTGCCTGAAACAGCTCGTTTGTAGTCCAACCTTTTCCTTTTGTTCTCTGTGAGGTCACAGCAAAATGCGCGTCATGATGCTTGTCTAGCGGCTAATCCGACACAACCTCAACAACACCAGTGGAAAAACACACTCACAGTGGCAAGATGTCGGCCTGCTGCCTCTCTCCCTTCCAAGATGTTTTATTTATGTCAATGGACATAAAGTTGTTGCTGTGATGTAGAGACAGAGCTCAGTTAAAACTTTACAGATGAAAAACACTTTTGTTACAGATTAATAACTCACCACTCTGAAACTCTTGCTCCAGTCCATGTTGCTAAGCTGATAAGGGGAACATGTACAGCTGAACTGAAACCGTGTTACTGGCTTCTCACTGACCTGCCCTTCTCTGCTTCTGATTGGCTGGTAGTCTTTAACTAGGAACTGCGCACGTGCAACTCCCAACAAAGGACTTGTAGAGGTAAGGTGCATCGCGCTGTAGCTAAAATGAAGCCTTCAACACACAGGGTAAAAAGGGGAGCTGCAGGAATGGTGCAGTATGACAAAAAATATGTTTATAAAAAAAAAATGAAACCAGGTAAACCTGTTATGGTACATCCACTAAATAAGATTTTGAACCTGAAAATGAGATAATATGACCTCTAACATTCTGAAGCATTCAGGTGGGTTGAAATCTCCGCTTTTTATTATTGGCTCATCTACGTAGTTGCATGCATTGATAAATGATAATTTACATGCTGCTGGCACTGCACCATGCATTGACATTTTAATCATGTGGATTTTTTTTCCTCCAAGAACAGCGACATATGCCCACAGGGGGCACCCACAGTGTCAGATATTGTCACCCAACTTTCTCCCGCTCTGCGTCGGGCCAGAGCAAACTGTCTTTTTAAGCGCAGGGCTTTAACGGAAAAGAACCCACTGGTCGTGATTAATGACGGTAATTTGTCAACAGATTCACAGTCTGCTCTTCAGCCTAGCTCCAGTTGACAACATGGTGATGTGGGCTAGCAAACACTACACGTCTCAGATGGGGAGATGAAGAGGGAGAGTACAGATCATCAATCAGCAAAGTCTTGTCTCTTTCGAAGAGTCTTCCGGGCTGAAAAAGGGCCTGAGTCAGATCCCACGTAGAGCTGGACAGAGAGAAAGCCAAGGAGACAGTGATGAAGATGAACCAGCTGTTCAACAAAGTTGTTTTTTCCTTTTGTAGACACTGTTTACTATTAAAACATTTTTAGATGTTCCTCAACCTCCTAAGTACACTCCTCTTCGTAACAGTAAATGTTTGATGTGCGAGCAGTAAGAGAGGAAGTAAAAGCCTGATTGGACTGTCGGTAGAATTGACTCGTGTCGTCTCATGACCTTTTGGAATGGGGGAGGCAAAAAGAGTGACAGAGTGCTTTACTGTTCCAGTTAATAATGGCTAGAGGCCATCTTTTATGGCCTACGTCACATTGAAGTAGTGTATAAGAGGAAGAACTTGAGTGGCCCTGCAGTTCTTACTCACAGCTTTCTGAAAGCAAAGAGTTATGCGCTTACTTTTAGATGTTAGATAGTATTTATAACGACGACAAAACCAATTCAGGTGCTGAATGTTGATGGTTCACGTATATTGTAAGAGTGGTGCATGTGACACGTGGTAAACATCATTCTTGGGGCACAACTTTCACAGTTCGGTGCTGTGACAGATTAAACTTGTCTCGAACGCCTAGCGTCTAAAGGGGAAACTTTCTCCCCACCCCCCCACCCCCCTTCCCCATGATCAGAGCCATATGTTGCCTATGTTTCCTGAGTTGCTTTTCTATGCTGCTATGTGGACTATGTATGTACGTACAGTATGTGTCAACAGAAGCGGTGCACAGTGACGGTGAAACTCTGTGGGGGGTCTCTCATGTCTCAAAAGCTGTTGAGGTGATAATGCAGGCAGCCCATGAGGTCTGCTCACATGCTGGTAGGACGCCGTGGCCTCAGTTCTTATATAGTTCTGGATTATGTGCTGTGTGCGCTTGCTATGTGTACTGAATGTTGTCTGTGGAAACAAATTTCCTCCATCGAGGACAATAAAAAAATAAATAAAAGAATCTGAATTTGACTTCTCATCCATGGGACGTTGTTGTGGTCCAGCTGGATTGGAGTCTGTGGCTGCGGGACCACAACTACGTCCCATGTCT
This sequence comes from Lepomis macrochirus, assembly GCA_024633595.2. Lineage (NCBI taxonomy): Eukaryota > Metazoa > Chordata > Actinopteri > Centrarchiformes > Centrarchidae > Lepomis > Lepomis macrochirus. Next base: position 27,447,076 of record JALXJV020000021.1, read on the forward strand.
CAACCAGAAGGAACCAGACTGCACAAACAAACAGACCGCCTGAGCTTTAAATCAGTTTGGAGATACGAATGTGGATGCTCGTGTTTTAATTTCACACCTTTGGAGTGCACTTGCACCGAATTAAAGCAAACCTTATATACATAATTTAAGAGGAGATTTAAGGTTATTTTTTTAATTTAGGCAGTGGGCCTGCAGCACTCATATTTTTTCAGCCTGAGATTACTGTCGTGGAAATTGTATATTGCTGGGTGAGGGATTAAGCAAATAATTGAGCCGTCTTTGAAGAATTTATTAATAAAAGAGAATAAACAGAGAAGTACTATAACACATACAGCTGGTCCAGAGATCTGCTTCCTAGGGCAGCTTCGGGCGTCTGGCCTCGAGCAAAGGGACGCATAATCATTTACACAGTCTAGGTTTCTATGTCTTGGGGAACAGAGATCCTCTCCCTGCCTGGAAATGAACATTTAAGGAGAGAATAGGAACAACGAGGGGAAAACACTATACAATGTCAGCTCTGACCTAAACCCTACATTTGTGAACAGACTAATAAAGCTGCAATAAGAAAAGGTTAATATTGAGAGAGAAAAGGTTAAGGTGTATATTAAAAGATTGAATGTGAGAAGAATCAATTTTCTGCCAAAACAATTACGTTCTCTCAAGGATAAGATGTCAGACATGTTTTGTCCCCGCAGCTTGTCTGCCTTCCATTCTCACTACCTCCCCAATTATTTCCTGTTTTTGTCTCCCACTGTCTCGAGAGCTTCTGAGGTGCTTGGAGGTACTTGCCTTGCAGCTCTATCTGCTGTTATCCCAGCTTGTTGATGCCCCCCCGCCAAAAAAACAAAAAAAACCCAAAAAACCCAAACTATACTCCAACGTGAAACTAACCCTGTTTTGTGGCTACGCCTTTTCATTTTTTTTGCTTTCGTTTTTGCTATTTGGCTTGCCATAACTGGCAGTTTAAGTGAGCAGTTTGAGATATTTAATCTAAGACAAGAGCAAGACGCTCACGCTGATTACTGGGGTCAATGACTTGTAGAATTGTCTGCGGAGCGCTTGACCCCTTTTTGACCTCTTTTGAGATCAAAAATATCTTTTCTCAAGATCTCTTTGGCTTCTCTGCAACTCTGTTGTAGTTGTCGTATAAACATGGCTTATAGCAACACAAATTACCACAAAAACATCAGCCTGGAGGAGGCTCGCCAAAGAAACTCCAGTAATCTTATCTTTCATTCCGTGTAAATGGAGACAATGGCGATCTGAATAGCAAGTGGTTAAATGTGTTGACATTCTTTGGCAGTGAGATACACACCAAATTTAGAAGTGTTGTTTGTTGTGATTTTCCTACTGTGGTGTTGTCTGTTTTGTCCCTGGCAGAGGTGTGACAGTGGGGCATTATACTCAATTTGTTGTCACAAAATATCTCAGAGCTTGTTTTGAATGGCTTAATTGGCTGCCTTGTTCAGGCTGTGGTGTTTGAAAACTGGTTACTGGAATGAATTCAATACCGTCCTTGGGCTTGTTTCCTGTGACCCATGTTTGTTTGACAAGTGCATTGGGCACACTTGCAGGTGGTGAACAGCTGGAAGACAGGTTGGGGCGGCTAGTATTCTTATGAACATAAAATTTGACAGTGACATGGGTAAGGAATTGGAAGATTGTCTGCAAAAGAAGAAAGAACGACCGTTTCATGTGACCAGCTTCAGCTGTTAGTGATGTGAATTGTCCTCTTGTCATTCAAAACTCTCCGTTTCCCGAAACGGTGCTACATGAGGCCTTACAGTGTGGCCTGCTTGATGTCTGTCAGACGAACAGTGTACTTCCCGGTGTCTTCTGCGGGTCTTTCTTCGGCTTATCTTTAAGTGCCAGATGACACATCTGCCTTTGCTGTTTCCTTCTCAGCCCTGATTGCAAAAATTGCAGATGCTGGATCACAATACAGCGTGTAAACCATAGTGAATATTTCAAGATAATCAGTGAAGGTAAATGAACAGAGAATGTGAGACCTGGGTCAGAGAGGCTACCAGGTCTCCAACTGCACTGTAAGACTGGAAGGTCATCCATATTCATTTACTCGATCTTAACCAGTTTCACTATATCTAAAAGCCCCTATTATAGACTTTCTACAAGAAAATAGATGCCTTCTGTTTATCAAAAAAATCTGCAAGTTTCAAAAGCATAGGTTTCATCTGACACCCTTGCAGGATCTAGTGCCACGGTCAAAGGAGAAAATGTTATTGTTTTTCTGATGTTAATCAGCATCGAGGATTGAGTGCACAGGCACAGTCATAACTTCCTGCAAATCCCCCGTGGCAGTTGTAAGTTACCTCTCACGCTTAAGTCGTCATGGCTCGTGAGAAGGCGTTCACTGGACAGTTGCCCAGCGATTTAAACTGCTGCCCCAATGAGGGTTCACTGCGGGAACCCCTTCCCCTGCCCCCTGCTGGTCCGTAGGTTGCGATAGAGCCTGATGGGCAGGCGTTAGGCCAAAACTCAGGCAATGATAAGGGGGCAGACATGCGTGAAAAGGAGAGAGGAGATAACTATTCTCACCTGGGGGAAAAAGGCCATATCAGATTTCTACCATGGCAGTCACCTAAACAGATCAAGCTGTCAAAACAGATTTGCCCTGATGTTCCAAAGCACTATCTCCAGCTGCTATCGCTGTCACCTCAGACAGATAACAAAACGTGGGCAGAAAATATGAAATGATTTTCATGTAGGACTCCTCCCAAAAGCTCATAGAAAATACTTTTTTTTTTTTCCTGAGTTGGTTGCCAGAAAGAGGCAATAATATCCAGAGGTGAGTGTGTGAGTTTCATAACAAAAAGGATTTGTAAAATGACCCCACCAAGCTGGGAGCCTGTCAAAAAGAGCCTCTTACAAGTAAACCCACTCAAGAGGCAATTTCTTGAAGACACACAGGAAGCTCCTACCTAAGGAAAACCCCATTCACATCGCCCTTATGACCAGACCACATGGTCAGAGTTAGGAGAGAAAGAAACATGCTAACAAGGAGAGATAATCACCCATTAAGAAAGAAATCTAACCATTACTGTTCAGTCCTGCTGAGACATTTAGCAAGAAGTGGATGATCTAACACCAGCCTGACAGTAATGAATGCTGATTGCCAGCACCCCCCCCCCCCTTCGTCTGTCCTTTGTAACTCATTCTCAACATGTGGGATTGTTGTCTGGAGCTGGGTTGTTGGAGTCCCCTGAGTTGTGTTAAAGGGGGTTTTGTCTCTCTTTCTCCGGGCTCTGGACTTGAAGAAAACATACTTGGGAGTGAATTGCCCCTGTGATTTATGGTCTAAATAATACGCTAGCTTGTCATTTGTGTACTGATGTTGCTGTTCCTTATTTCAGTGAGGACAGTGACATGGCATTTGGAATAAGGCCTCCGTCTTTGTGGTTTAAAAGAATTAGTTAGTTTTTAACGGCTGTCTCCGCTTACTGGGACTGATGGGGTTTTGGGTTTACCGGACAACTTTTGATCTCATAATGTGGTTAGAATATTAGAAATTAATAATGATTTAAACTTCTGTTAGATATCATACTTGTGGTTTGTGGGGTTTAAGAACTTGATCCGTCTGGTCTAATGAACTGCGAACTTGGAATGTTTGCAATATTGTTTTGGTCCCTTTTTTATTTACTTTAAAAAGTCGTCATTAACTTTTACAGTTCAGGATACTCGGCAGTCGGGCTGGAACAATCAAGGTCAAACCCAGTAAATCAGAAAAAGAAACAAGGAGGGAAAACAAACACTGCACAATGACTCCTCCACATGGGGACTGTCATTACTCTTACGATGCCCTCCAAACACTCACTGTGAACATCCAAGCTCAATGAAATGAGTTACTGTAGTCACAAAACCGGTGAAGCCAGTCAGGTTTTGGAGACACAGTTCAGCATGAGGTTCTTGTGGTCCAGTGTGCGGATCGTGACTTTGTGTTCTCGTCCTGCAGACTTCACACAGCCCAGAGAGCCATCAAGCAGACCCAAGTGACGGTGCAGAAGATCGGGAAGGAGATCGAGGAAAAGCTAAGGACGACGGCGACCTGCACAGAGCGGGTGAGCACGGTGGCACGTCAGCAGCTCATCAGCTAATTGCCTTCAAATCAGCAGCCGTCTTAAGGCGGCTTATTTTCAGTAGCAGTAGGTTTTTGTTTCGGCTTACGTTGTTATAGAAATGTGAAAAATGAGTTGAATTTCGTGTTTTGAGAAGATGTATAAAGATGAGGTGTTATTTGAGATTTGATGTTTTCGAAGAAGTAACACCAGAGAGCAGTAATCGCTTTGATCCGTGATAACAGGCCCATTGGCTTCCACACCGTAAACATCAGCAGGTTGTATTGTTCTAAATACTTTACAGGATTTAAGAGCTTGTATCACCTTAAATCCCCAGGTGTAATTGTAACTGTAATGTAAAGTAATGAGATATAATCGTTTTGTTTTGATTGCTCAACTGAAAAGTAGAGAGAGAGCAATATCCCGCCTGCATAAATGGTCATGCTTTGACAAAAATCCACCGTTTATGTTTCCACCTCCTGTCACTTCCTGGACTGGGATCCACAGCAAAAGAAAGAAAGCATATGTAACATTTTTGGAATTGTCAGCCGCACAGCTGCGAAAACACACAGATCCCAGGTTTGACATTGTGTTTACTGTAAACATTCACTTCAAACGCATCCCCCTCTCTTGTGCTGTTATAAAAGCCCAGAGGCGGTGACACATTGGTGTTTTATCCCCCAGGTAGACTTGCCTTTGGGAAAAGCGTTTGTCTTTCCAGAGGATTTTTGATATTACGTGCCAAAAATCATTTTGGGCAGTTGAGATATTTTTGTGTTCACCCGTAATTCAAATCTAAAAGTGTGTGTGTGTGTGTGTGTGTGCTTTTTAACATATATACCAAATTCAAAGTGGCCTCTTTAGAGTGCCTCTTTAGAGTGCCTCTTTAGACAGCTGTTACAGCTGTTGCTCCCCATCATGCACTCCATTGGCTTTTGATGTAGCTCTTTTTTTTTTTTTGTTGCTCCTATCCTCAGACCTTCACCCTACCTATTAAAGTAGCTCCACTATAGCCTTCTCAAGCCTTCCCACAAAAACATTCTTTTGCCACAAAGGATCCCTTTCAAAAGTGTGTCTCTGATATTTCCCCCTCAGTGAAACATTCCTTAAAACCCTTTTCAGTGCTCAGAGCAGCTAATAAATCACATAATCCTCGTGCTCTACCTTTCTGTAAAACCCGACATCTTGGAGTGAGTGGAGCATTGTGTGGCTCTTCTAAGGGTTTCCCTCTTTGCCTTTGGAGAGCTCTGTACTATCCTTCTGTGCGCGTCATACTGAGCATGGATCAAAGGGGGACAGAGTGGAGGCCACCAACCCTAGCGCATGGCCCTTTCACCCTCTCACCCACAGTCTGCCATTAATCTGCTGGGCTATAACATGCCCCACCCCCAACCAATGCCTGCTGCTTATTTACTCAGCTGACCCGCTGCCGTTTGATGTTCAGTAGGAGTCAAGACGGACCCCGGTGGTGGGTTACAGTCTCACACGCACTGACATGGCTGTGACCCACTTGTCAACTATGCTGCTCAGTGAAAGTGTAGGAGGCTCATGGTTCGTGCCAAAGCCAGTGGTGGTTAACATGCGAGCAACAGGGTGCGACACATTGGAGAGATGGAGGCTCTATCAGTCTTCTCTCTGCGACTGATATGCCTGTCTGTTTTCGCCACCGAGCCCTCAGAAGTCTTCAAGAAGAAGCATATCTGTGTTTGCTCTGATCCACGCCACGATCACTATCTGTGTGTATGTGTGTGTGTGTGTGTGTGAGATGCCACAGTCCTTGCTTACAAACTACAGCACGAATAACAAGGTTGAATCTGTTATCCTGCCAGCAACCCCACTCAAGTCCATCTCTTCATTATCCAAGTCATTGGAGGTGGCGTCTTCCATGTTTTTTTTTTTTTCTAAGTCCAATTACATGGACATTTCTTAGTCATCATCCACGTAGTCCTTAAATGTGGCCTCTTAAATCTTTCTTTGCATGTTGTGAAATTCTCATCTTATTGTTTTTTTTTATTGTATGTTTCTGTTAACCTCCAATCTCTCCCCCGTTCATCTGCTGTATACCACATCCACATCCATCAGTCCAGGAATCCCTAGTGCTGTTCCTCATTACATGGTTAGCCCACTGCAGGCTCCCCCTCTACCAGATAGAGACATGAAGCCTGATGAAGGTTCACCCCATAGAGGGGGCAAGATGTTGACTAACGACCTGCACTGTGACGCTGCTGCTGGTCAGAGAGCATGTGGTGAGAGAGACGCCAGCCGAGAGTTGTGGCTACAGAGACAAAGACAGATGCTCATCTGGAGCTGATGGCCTTTTATTGTGGTATCTCACTTTGGGTATGTGTTGAAGGGTGGTTCTCAAACTTTTTCTGTCATGCCCCGACTCCAGCAAAGGTGGTTTCATTTTTATCAATCATTAACAGCATGGGCGATTGAAATAAAACAACACATTCAGGTTAGCAAAATGGCCTTGCTTTCATCGGAACCCTTTCTTCGTCTGTGCCGCCGCATGAATCACATTCATGCAACTTGGCGCTATGCTGGAGGGCCCGCCCACTCAGTTTGTGATCCACTGGTGTACATATACAATACATCCACATTGCCATGCGTCTTGGTTTTCTGTGTGTTGGGTGCTACTTTTTAGAATTTTTTAAATCTTTTATCTAGTGACAGGCGACTGAGCTCACTTGGTCTTTGTCAGTCCCAGGAAGCTGCTTTCACTGAGAGAGCAGCTGATATAATGAAACTCCAACCCCCTTGTGCCTCTCCTCCTGCCTGTGCACCGAATTACCAGACAGACAGGCAAAGCAAATTTCAAGGTGAGGAAATTGGTCGGAGAGCTGCTTGCGCTGGTCATTGTGCCACCACATAGGGCCCTCAGCCTCGTCTCCCGACATCTTAACAGAGCAGCTGTTTGCATTGCTAACAGCCAGAACTTCACACCAGTTATCTGGTGGGCCAGCCGTTCCCATGACTTGCGCTCTTTACTAAACCTTTTAAACTGTAATACTGATCTCAGGGCTTAGTGAGATGTTTCTTTGAATAGCCTTATTATCCTCCATTTTTCTTTTCATTAGTTACAGTTGGTTTATGGATCATTGACTGCAAGTATTAAAACAATGCAACATGGGATCAGCCTGTGAAGCCATGGCTTGAAGGTGACATGGTGCCAGAAGGATTTTAGACATCTTTATAAAATGTACACTAAAAGGTTTTCTTCGTCCTCTTTCTCTGTTTTCTCCTCACATCATTCGCTGTGTGAGCCCTGAACAGAAGAAAGAGCGGGAGTGCATGCAGCTGCGTATAGCTGTTCTTCGCAGTGAGCTGCAGCGGCAGAGGAAGGCGCTCGGCAGGGAGATAGACCTGCGGCAGAAGGAGCGTGCGCAGCTTCAGAAGAAAGGTAAAGTGAATAGGTGCACTTGGACTAATGTGCCTGTCAACACCACGCCACAAAGCTTTTATTGTTGTAAACTTTCCTCCTGTGAAATGGAGGATGTGACGAGTGTCGTGGATTGATCTTAATTGCTTTGTTCATCTGTTCCACACACAACATGATGATTGGTTATTAATTGTTCAATAGATTCATTTACACAGAAAATAATGAGTTGCAGGGCCCTTTGGAATCCATTACATTTTTTTGTCTGTCTAATTTTTTTCCCAAATTCCGTGTTTTGTATTTAAATATTTTTCAATGCTGCGTTTTAAAAGTTAAGCACGTTTTGGGAGTGTGCAATGTGGTGGATGAATACAATTTCAGCAATTCAATAAGAAATAATTAAAAAACACAATGTTTGTGACTTTGATCTCATACAAATATACATATAGACATATTCAAATATTTATGGGGGCAATTCAAAATCAACATATTGCAACAGTAGGATATTAAACTACTATAATACAATTTAATAGGGGACAATTCAAAGTGAATGCATTGCTGCATTACATGTATTGTGAATTGTCCTCTGCTCTGTCAAATAGGTTAATTCTTTACTACTGACAGCTTCCATAGTTTGCTGGCGGAGGCTACTCTCACGTTGGCAGTGCTTCACCTTGATTACAGAGCTTGACCGGACGTTGTTCACTTTTTCCAAAGGAATGTCTGACTCTGCCATGAAGTTTTCACAGAGCTCGTGTCTTGAATCTGCCGATGTGGTTGCACTTTTGAGAGTTTGTCAAAATGAGATCTTGCGAGTGCGCCAGCTTTTTTCAGTGTGATCTGAATGCCTGTAAATGACACCAAAAACAGAACTGTGTTGTTTTTCCCCCCCCTGTTTGTTTGGCTGAACTGCTGCGTTTTACAGTTGATTCCATTTTTATCCTCAAATTCAGCGAGTCCATCATAGAGCCCTACAGTTGTTTCATGCCTACAAATGTAATTTTGCTGCCTTGAAGAGGAGAGAACGATGCTCTTCTATTGCGGTCTTTCACTTTTGCAGAAGCACAAGTGGCAGTCAGCCACAATGTGAACAGTGTCTACACAGTAAAGCACGTATTGATGTGTTTATCCAGTACACTAGATCAGTGTTTTATACCTGATATTATTACTAGAGCCAACAAGATCACACTCATGGTAATAGCAATGAAAGGGACTGGGCATTTAGTGTTGCACAAGTGTCACATGAGATAATGAGTCAGCCCTGCTGCAACTCATTTTGTTGTCTCTAATGACTCATATCCAGCTTGTACAAGTAGACTTCATATAATGGTAAAAGCAACAAATTCCACCAAAATCCCCAATCTGTCATGATTAACTACAAGGCTCTGTGGCAGCTGCTAATCCCTGCTAATAGAGTATGTTGTTATGACACAGTTAGACCACTTATTGTGTTTGTCTTATAGAAAGCAGAAGCCTAATCAGGATATTTTCAGTTTTAGTTAGAGTCATTTTAGCTTATTCAGATAAATCGATTCACCAAGTTCCTTTGTTATGGCATTTGTACTATGGCTCAGTTGCATCTGTATAGTTAAATCAAGGACTTCAGTATTGCTTTGTTAATTTCCACATGTTTTTCATTTTATTATCACCAGTTATTGAAAAGGCAAGTTAAATACAAGTTCATTCCAAAGCAGATGGTTTCTAACTGCACATATCAGACTATAAATTCAGTTATTGAAATGTTTTTCAGAATCAGTCCTAAATGTACAGGTTGTACCTTTTTTTTTTTTTTTGTCAGCTTCAACAGGTGATTCTTCAGGGCGCAACATAAGGCTGCAGTAACGAGCAGAAACAGCGTGGGGATTTGAGGTTCACACACATAAATACAGTCTATTCTAAACATTTAACTATTGAACCAAGTAGATAGGCACTGCCACACTGTATCAGTAATTGTTGACTCAAATCAGATAAATATAGGAGTAATGCTAAGAACGCCAAAGATAAACACTAAATGATTCTGTGCAAGGTCAATAAATACAGTGAGTATACATATAAACATGCATATAGAGTCATTCCTGTGGTCGTATGCTGCCTACGGCAGGCCACTAAAGCAGCGGTGTTTGCGAGTTTGTAAATCCTGTGAGGTCTGCAGCTCCTGACTCTGATGTCTGAGAGCTGAGGAGGGCTTTACTGCTGCCTCTAATCATAGGGAAATACAAGGCTTATGAAAAAGCAGCGCTAGTGAAGCTTTGGTTGACAAATGTACTCGCGCACATATGCCCAAACACATATGCAGGTATGCAGCACACAGGTATGCTTAATAACGAATACATTTTTGTGTTTGCATGGACCCACATGTTGTATATTGTAATTTCAGGGTATTTTTGGGTGGCTGCACCACAGGAACCTTTTTTCACTCAATATTAGTTACCGCTGCTCCATATTTGGTTACGTTGGTTAGGGTTAGGTTTTCTTTAAGTGTCTTTATGCTCGATAATGAGAACATACCCAGTAGCTACCAAATCATAATAATAATAATAACAATGTCAGTTCATTTTTCTACAATTACGCCATCATTGGTGTGCAGGTTTCCAAAATGTATTGTATGCTCTGACTCTACTGTCATCAGCACTGGTGTTTGTCTTAAAGTAGGCCAGGTGCTCTATGTAGGATCCTTGTGTTAGTAAGATCAGCTTACTGTTTGGCCAAAGGGTATGGCACCTCACTGAGCCACCAGACTGAGATGGGGATTGGTAATGATTAGCATATAGTCTGCGCATGCACGCACTCACGCACACACACACAAAACAGCACTAAGAGGGGTTCAGGGAGAAGTTTCCTTTGTGCTGCGATCATAAAAAATGGCCGTTAATCCTCCGCCTCTTTACCTGTCACCACTCCGTCTACAGCCAAAAGAACTCTCTGCTCTCCTTCTCTGTAGCTCATTGATGGCTTTTTTTCCAGAGCGAACAAGTGCTTATTAAGAATCAGAATGAGGGGGCGGGGGGGGGGATCCTACAGCTGGTTAAAGTGGGAAATGGTATTTTAGGATAAATTGAAATGCTGCAGCTGAATAGGTCTGTGCTGACAATCTTGTTGTTTTTTCCCAGACCCATAACTCAAAAGCCAAAAGCCAAACGCCATATGCTGCTGTGCTCTGCTCTACTTCCAGCTTGTTGTTTAACTCTTCTAATCAGCCTGCACATATTCATTTGTTTCACTATTGGAAAAAAGCCCTTCATTCATTACAGACAGGATACTTGGAGACAGGTGTTTACAGTATCTCATACAGCAGCTGATTTTGTCTCTGATTATATTTAGATTGGCACCACAACGTGTTTGTTTCATCTGATCTCATCTTTCATTTGGGAGACACATGATGATGTTATCAATTGGAGATTAAATTTCATTTTGAAACTTTCCCCTGCAGATCCCACTGGCTCGTCTGTCAAAACGCACAAAAACTTGGAGTCAAATTAGTCCCATTCGATCATACAGATGGCTCATCAGACAAACACGGATGATTTATTTGCCCGTTTAATTTTAATGTTGATTCCATTAAAAGCGAGTGTTTAATTTGTTGAATTTTCACACATTCCAGTGCTTATTAGAAACAGGTTTCTTTCTACGGTTTATTGACAGTTTAACTGTATGTGTAAGTACATAGCTATGCAATATATCCCCAGAGGGCGTCCTGTATGGACTGTTAATCCCCATTCTTTGTCATGCTCTTTATGATCACATCTGTACCTGGCCGTGTGGTCTTCCCGTATCTCACACAGTCAGAGGGAAATTAGCAAATAACTCTTATCAACCTGTTATTCCCAGGAAACTGTCCTATCTCAAAACAACGGGGCCCAGAAAACCCAAACACACGGCCGAGCTCCCGCAGTTGTGTTCGTCTACATGTGAGCTAGCGATGAGATGAAAGTCAGGTGTCCGCTCTCCAATTATTCGAACGGTGTGGACTCGCCGATGTCTATTCTGTGTTCGTCTTTCTCCATATGTATGTGCTCCTTTCTGCGCCTGATGACAGGTTAACGACTAGCTGTTCAATGCCTGCTGATTTACAGTAATGGCAGTGAAATCATGATCATCATGAGTGATAGAGTGTAGACTTGAGAGAAGCTGTTGTTTTTGACTTCTCTTGCAAATGCACACATGCTCACGCTAAGTCTACTGCATGTCTTTCACATAATCCATAACAGAGGACATATGAGCATGACCACAGTTTTTTTTTTCTCTCCTTCTTTACAGCTGTGACTTTAAAATAAAAGTCTTACTTTCCTCCACCAGAATTAATGGGTTGGTTTTGGTGGGGTCACACTCTTGTCACAATTTCCTCCTGTCTAATTTCCCTCCTTCCACCTTGTGCAGACGACATAAATCAGGTCCGTGAACGGCGTTTATTGTACTTTGTAACGGTAGTTATTCTCACGCTCTGTAACACAGCCAGGGCTCCTGACCAATAAATGTCAGTGGTTAGGTTCCTCAAGTGTAAGGCACACAGTTATGTGAAGGTAGTGTGTGTGGAGGTATTTGTCACCTCAGAGAAAAGGTCTCATATTGAAGCTATCATCATTAGGGCTCCTTTAGTGGTAGCTCAGCTTTACACATTTACATCCTTCAGATGGCTGCCATCTTGACAGAGGATACAGGTTTCAGTCCGACGTAATGCCTCACCAGGATGTCGTTCTAGGTTTTTCATGCTTTTTTTTTTTTTTAACCTCCTGACGTACCACTCCGTCTCTATGTCACACACCTTTTCCTCACAAAGAGCCTTGGTTTAAAAACAAAGCTGTTCTAATTGATTGTCTTCACAGATGTTTTCCAACATGCACTATTCAATATGGTCTCCTTAACGTCTTCATAATTATTGAAGTTCCATAATGCACTTCCGCCCCAGAGTCACACACTAGTATAGTTTATTCCCTGGAAACAGTTTCACAATACAAGGTTGTTTGTTAGTCATTATACAGAACAAGGCTGTGTAACAAAATGAAATTTGTAGTTCCTTCGTGCTACACACAACATATAATTAAGTGTAGGCCATATATTAATATATGGTAACATATGTAAAATAAAACAATACAGTTACACATACAGATGTGTATACACCACAATCATTCCACTGTGCATTTTTTGAATTTGCATCTGAGGTGAATGTAAACAGCGGTAACCAGATGATGTATGGCCGTTTCATCTTCACAATAAACAGTCTAACATTTGGAAAACAGAGTCTGTCTTGACTGTGTTTGAGCACCGAGCACCATCGATGTAAAACACCACCTCATCTTGCAGGAGTCTTGCGCTGACAGATCGGAACATGAGCTTGATCCGGCATGTTGATGGTAACGGTCTCTGTAACGGTGTGGACACAACAGGTCTCTCAATTCCGTTGTCTGCTCAATATCCCATTTTGTCCAGACTGGATCTTTAAGAGTGATCACCCCACCCGCCATGGCGCCTGGTCCAGTTCTTTGGGGCTGGGTGAATCGTGATCTGCTGCTTTTTGATCCAAAAACCCCGTCTTCGTCTTGCAATGACTGTATTTATGCATCTTTATGTTAACGCATGTTTTGGCGATACAGCAGCAGCAAAAAAAAACAATTTAAAAAAAAAACAAGTGTAGCAAATTTTGAAGGAGCTGCTGGCTGCTGCTTCTACAAGCGCTGGCGGTTGCCATAGCAGTGCTCTTCAGCTTATGTTATTGGCTGTGGTCCTTTGTGGTTATGTTTTGAGCAGCAGAGTGGTTGTCCATTTTGCAGCTTGATTTCCTTCAGAATCCCACAAAGCCTCCCATCTCTTGCCAGAGGGACCTGGCTGTACGTTGTCTCAGAAAAGCTATAGTGAGCTCCCTGACTCATTTATATCGGATCATAATTTTTCAACATCAGAATTACCAGCAAATGGGACGGCCTTGTAGCATCATAAAGCCACTCCACATTTTGGGACCTACACCAACCACTCATGTTTGATCTCGAAGATAATGTTTTGAGCACACACACACACACACACACCAGCCAGAATGCTGCATGTACGCTGCCATGGTGTTTGTTGTAGTTTGTCTGTCCATACCGTGATCCGAACTGGAACTGGTTAGAGGGATGAAAGGATGCGAAGATGGATGGATAGAACAGATAGGACAGAGCCGGGCATTACATGAAAGCAAGAGTGCAATACAGGTCTGCGCAGTCGGTGTTAAAATATGTTTTTCATGTCATCGCTCACAACTGAAGGATGGCCTGTCTGATCTCTCTCTCACACACTATCTGTCTTCCTTGCTAATCTGATGGAGATACTTCTGAGTACCTTTATTTTCTCCCTCCTTCAGTGTTTCTCTTATTCTACACTTACGATGTCAATTTGAACAGCACGGGTATGTGATGAAAAGCAGGTCGTGTGATCAGTCTGATCAAACATGGTTTGATTTGATGACTCCCAGCTCTCTAACACTCCATAGACGTCGTGGAGGATTGTTGAAGGGTAGTTTATCAAGAAGTAGAACTGGAATTGCAAATGATCGCAGTTTGAAAAGAGAAAAATAAACAAGCAATGTGCCGTCTGAAGTTTGGACCTCCTATGCATCTTTCTGCTGTGCCTCGCTCGTTACGCACGAATTTCAGCGCACGTGTACGCTGTTTATAATAGTAAAGATTAAGATAAGTAAATGTCAAGATAAAGTTCTGCTTTGTCTTTGAGAGCTTTCTGCAATATTTACAATTGATCCATCTCACACATCTTCTCTAGGGAAGTGTTAACAGGAAGTGTTTTGGTAGCATTAAATGTATAATATGTAAGATTTGGCTACAATGTAAAAAAAAAAAATAAAAAAATCCAAAACTGAATATAATAACATGATCAGCAAAATGTTGAATATTGCTGAACCTGGTTCCGTTGCCTGCTTGTCCAGCTCCTGTTCTGGTGCCAATTTTGGACTTAATCAGCTAGTCTGCTTTCTAAGCTAACTAGCTAACAGCAGTTATCAGTAACAATGACCTGATATGTGATATGCTGCCCCCTATTTTTTGGAGAACACATAAGCCTTTCATAAAAGCTTTTATTAATTTCATTACAGTTCTGCGCACAAAAAATGAGAAAACAGAGGGAGTGCTACCTGTAGTAGTGTTGTCTGATTGGTAATGGAGATTAGTAGGTGCTCGGCCGAGATATGTTAGGGGACAAAGTGAAGAAGCGCAGAATATCTTCCTCTCATGACTGTTTAGTGTTGGTGTTTTTTGCTGTCAACACACCTTTGGTTTCTCTTCTTACTCAAATAATATGCCAAGAATAAAAATGAGGAATCAGTCAATCAAGCACAGTTGTCACTAAACAGAATCAGAACTGGATTAAAATCAAAGCAGCAGAACCAGAGAAATCTTTTTTTTTTTTTTTTTTTTAAATTCCACACATTCTTTTTTCCTCGTTGATCATGGTCAACGGAAAGTTTCTGTTACATGTAACAGACAATTAATTTATCATATCTAAAACCCAGCGGTTATGTTACCCACATTGCAACTTGATCATGGAAAGTTTGGTCAGAGTCTTGGATTAGTTTTGGCAGTCTAGCCTCGAGCTGTTAGAGATGAGGAGCAGGCTTTTTATTAGACCCCCTCTAAAATCGCTTCATTTACCCATGATGTTCTTGTCCTCACCAACTTCCTCCTGCTCTTCCTGGGGGACCGTTAACCCTCCCTGTTAGGCCTGAGCCCTCTGCTGTCCTGAGTGCATTTTAAATGGAGGCACCTGAGAAGTACCTTATCATTTGACCACCCTCGTGGTTCATGCATTATGTATGTCGCCACCACTTTTCTCTTAATTAGGACAGCAATCCAAATGTTTAATACAGTTATCTATATGCCCTTGTTTATCTTCAAAGATAGAACAAACAGTGTTTATTGTGGAGTGTGTGTGGGGGATGCAGGAGAGTAATATGTAGCAAACATGTAGTTTGGTTTTTCTGAATCACTGCGTTGTCTACCTGTTTACTTACAGTGCGGATCATGTGTTCTCATTGCTGCAGAACAGAACCCGTTAGACATTTCAAAATTAAATTGAGTGCCCCCCCCCCCCCACTCTATGTAACGCTGTACACACAGATCATAGAAATATTCTGTTAAATCCTAAATTACACTTTGCTTCTTTCCGGTTTTATGCTACAGTTATTGTGAGTTTGCCAACTACACAACTTCCACAAGCTGTATCATCACTGCCCCTCATCTGTCTGATTGTATTTATTTGCCCAGCTCTGCATTTAAAGTCTGACAAATCCTGTAATTTGCATACACATGTTGTTTGGTTTTATGTGGTGTCAAAAGGAAATGGTTTTCTTCTGATAAAACGAGCTGTTTGATCTTGCTTAGGTGGATGACAGCCAGCCGAACACAAGGCCACCTGGCTGTAACAGAACAGAACTCGCACCTGATAATTTTCTTTTCTTTTTTTCTTCTCTGTCTGTCTCTTTCAGAGGAAGCATTCTCAGCTCAGCACCAGAGTCTGAAGGAGGAGAAAGAATCTTTAACCAAGCTGCAGAAGGAATGCACTGCCAAGAGGTATGTGTGAACCTGTAATTAGCTATTGCTTTATTTCTGCATAGACAAAAAAAAATGCATGTATTCCAGTCAGCTAGACATTACCCAGAGCCCAGTGAATGATGTGACCCAACGTGAATTGTGATGAGACTACACCCTTCTCCTGCCTCCCACCTTGCTCTTTCAAAATAAGGGGATGTTTATGCGGCTGGTTCTGCCTATTTCTGTGTTCTCAACAGAGAGTTTGTACATTGTGCTAAAAAGCCTATTGCCCTGTGTTTGCCTTGGCCTGCGGGGAGACATGTGCGGCGGGTGCCGACCCTGGATACAGCTTTGTTTGTCTGAGAACTACCTGGCAGTCACAGAGGGTAAACCAGATCCCCAGGAAGGCCAGCAGGGGCCAAGAGCAGCAAACAGGAAATTAACACAGACACTTGTACATCTGCCTAACATCCAGTCTTTGGAAATATCTTTGTCGTTTATGTTTTTTTCACGGAAATGTCTCTTTTCATTTAACTTCTTTTTTAACTTTTAGCTAGGGAAAGGTTTTGCTGAACATGGACACTTTTTCACGGGCTTTGGCCAGGAACACCCACTGTGGGTTTTGCCTCGGTCCAGAGCACGCCGGCATCATGCCCGTACTGTGCTCGCCTTCCTCTGGCCGACATTTGCTGCTGCGGCCAAGGATGTGTGGCCAGTACTGGATTAGCACTCTTGGACCCACTTCCTGTGTCAGCCGTCTCTGCCCCCTCCATCCTCGGCTTGCCATGCCTATTGCTTCCCTCCTCCCAGCTGAGGAGCTGGAGCCCGTCTAAAGCTTGCTGTGGGCATTCCCGGTCCCCCTCTCTGCTTCTACTTCTCTGCTGGCAATAGATGGTCTGTTCCGTGACCTTCCGGAGATCATCAAGACAGCAGCCACCTAAGAATCTCTTCGTTCCGCTGGCACAGGAGGCTGCCCACTCGAAGGAGATGCCTGGCAAATCGCCTTTCTGTTCAGCTGACCAAGCACGATCCTGTGTAGTCACGTTTTCCTGTCATTCCACAACTTGCTGCTCCTTCAGTTAGCGCTCCTCTATGACCGAAGAGACTCTAGTCAACGGTAAAGATGCCCCACGGCAGCTGCTGGCCAGGGCCGCGTCCTTCACTCCCGCTTTTACCCTGCGTCCGTCTTTGTTGACTCAGCCACAGCTGTCACACACACACACATCACCCGCACTGTGTGAGCCGGCCGCCATTAGCTTTTTGGCTAACAAGCAGCTCAAACTCACAGAAATAAGCAGCCCCACTCCCCTTGCCACACATTCAGAGGTCTCCTCCACACCTCCCTTTTCTATGTACTATAATAAGCCCACGAGCCCCTGTACTATGCCTCGTGTGGACAGTGCACACACATCCCTGACTGTGTTCAGTGTTTCCTCTCTTCACTCTCTGTGTTAGTGTACCGTTTACGAGCCCTGTCCTCCTAAACGGCGACCTATTGATGCTGCTCTCCTCACACATGCAACGGCAGCGAGGGCACTGGTGTGGCTTGTTTCCGTGAACATGTTCACCTGCTTTCTGTTAGGGCCGAGGCCAGAACTCAAACGCAGACCAGAGAATCAGTAAAGGAGAATTTATTCAAGACAAGTGCAGACAGAGGTGTGGGCATGGCGGTTGATGTTCTGGTTGGTCAGAGGATCTGGGGTCCGGGTTCCGGTGCACTGGGTCTCGTGGTGCTGGTGAGTAATCCGAGTCCCGGGTCCAGGCTGGTACTCTGCGGTCGAGACAAAAAACTCTCAGGATCTTTGTGGTACAATGATCCGGCTGGGACTGGACGGTTGATCTGGCCTTAATGGGTGAGTTGATAGCCGGATATGGAACAGATGTGTTCAAGAAGGACAGGGTCATGACCAGGGGTCGTGACACTTTCAGAGCATGCTGGAAGACAGCTGAATTGAGCAGAGCCGATCAGCAGAGGCTGCACACTACAGTTAGCCAGTCTCCAATTTCCAGAGTTCCTCAGGGGGAGGAAGATCAGAGTTTTTGCTCTTGTTATTTTCTGCTTCTGAAAACAACTGTAAGGGTGAGACCTCTATCTGTCACTGTTCAAAAAATCAATAATGGACGGACCGTTTCACATGCCGACAATCAGGCAGGTGCTGGAATGTGTTTACCGGGGCGACTGGTTCACATCCATAGACCTGAAAGGTGCGTACTTCCTCGTCTCCATCATCCCCAAAACAAAACAAATTCCCGCATTTCTCATTCCATTCGGTTACTCCCCGGCTCTAAGCACTTTCTCCAGATGTGTGGAGACGGCTGTGGAGCCGTTATGCAGGATAGGGACGAGAGTGTTGTTTTACCTGGACGACCTGCATTCGCTGACTCGCTCCCGAGAGGAAGCCGCGCTTTCAGACAGCGAAACTGGTGATGCATCTGTCAAGCAATAAAGTGGAAAAAGAGTTGTCCTCTCCCCTCCCAGGATGTAAATTATCTGGGTGGAATGGAACTCAGCCTTCATGAGAGCGCGTCTCTCAAAGGACAGAGGGAAAGCTTTGACAATTCTGCATCTGCTGTGTCACAAAATCAGTGAAGGATTTCCCCTCTAAACTAAATGGGGGCAGGTCGAATTATCCAATATTTTAAATAAAAAACACGATTGGAGAAAAGTCAGAAAAAATTAAACGCAAATTTATTTTTTTAAGTAGTAAAAGTAGCTGTACGTCCACCAGCAGTGAAAAGCTGCTTATGCATTGATGCATCAGTATTAATCATAAATTTTCCTGCTGAATGAGTACTTTCACTTCTGATACTTTAACATGCTGCCAGACAGTGAATGTGTATTTTCCCAAAATGTTGAGCTATTCCTTTAAGTGTATTTACCTGACAATTCTTATGCACTCTGTGTTAAGATGGATGAACACATTTGGATTGTTGATCGTTTACATAAGTAAAGAATCTGAATACTTCTTTCATCGTTGTTGGTCACCTGCCAGGATGTGTGTTTCCTTACTTATGCCAGCCAACTTTAGATTAACACAAGGTATTTTGTCTGTGAGCATACATTAGGACGTGCTGTGGGAACCATCAGTTTGCATGTTTTACAAAAGGGGTTTGTGAAGGTCTTGCACCTCGGGCTTGACTAACAAGGCAAAGCCTGCTGGACAGATGAGTGATTTCAGATCAAGCGATCGTTACACACCAATCTGTCTCCTCTTTCACATGTACAAAGCAGCCGCACACTGTGAAGGGAAATGATAAGAGACTGCAAACCACAGGCAAAGCCAAATAGGAAATTCAAGTGAAAGGCGAGGAGCATAGATTGGAGGGTGCATCACATTCAATAACCATTTTGCCCACAAAATCCCTTTTCATCTGCATGAAATTATGTTGAAATTATTACCCACAGTGCTCCACAACTGGTGGTGTAAATATTGTACGGACACCCAAAGAGAGACTCTCTCACACACACACACACACACACACACACACACACACACACACACACACACACACACACACACACACACACACACACACACACACACACACACACACACACCCCAATCATACAAAGCATTTGATCCTTGGTGTTACTCAGACATAAGCAATCACAGGAAATACTGTGTGTAAACAGCAAGGCTATTTTTTGCTGCAGGGATGTAATAGATGTTTTACATTTTGAATAGGTTTCACACACCCACATTGGGCCAGTCTTCTCCTTAGACCAACATTAACCTGCCATCGGACATCATTATACTTCTCCTCTCTGTCATAATTATTTTCTATGTTCACTGACTTTAATTACCTTTGTGCTTTACGGCGGGTCCCTGTGGAGCAGTAACCAGCCTGGACCTTTTCTGCCGCTCCTATCTCTTCAAGCTTCCCTTCCTCTTACGCTTTTGTCTCCAGCCCGGTTCCTCATTGTGCTGCCCTTGTGTCTGGTTTTGTCTCCCCAGAGAGCAGTTCCTGAAGTCCAATGCCCAGCTCACCTTCCGCTGTCGTCAGCTCCTCTCTGAGCTTTCCTACATCTACCCCATTGATATGGTGAGTTGGACTTGATGGTACACTGCTGCACAACACGTTGTGCACAGATTTGTATATAATTTTATGTAAAGTGATGTATATTCACTCTGTTTTCCAAAACATTTGGCAAATAGGCTAAATATTTAAAATGTTAGCACCACTAGACAGTGAAATAATAATTTAAAGCTAATGGATCTGCTGGTGGCAAAGCTGGTGTTTTGTCCTACTCTGTGTTTCATCCTGTTTCTCCTGTCTAATCATTATCTTTGATATGAAACCTCTTATTTAAATCCACAGGCTAATCAGTCAGATTACGTCATCTGCGGAGTGAAGCTGCCAAACTCTGAAGACTTTCAAGGTAATTTATTATGTGCCCGCTTGTGTGTTTCAGGGTTACAGGAGGATAAGCTCTGGTGAGGCATGCTGAACAAATGTTTTGCCCTAGCTTTTAATACATGTGGTCATAAGTAGGTGTTTGGTGAAGCAAAGCAATTTAATATTTTACCATTTTAAAGGCAGATGATCTCATTGAATAAGGATCTATGATATCATAAGTTTGGCTACCGGAGATAGCAATTTGACTTTACTGTGCTAAGGTATTACAGTCTTTAACCGGCATCAATGACATAATGTTAGATTTACCGGTATGTCATTTTATCGCATAAAAGACATAATGACATAATTGTTTCATCGATGGGGACTCACTAGTTTTATTAGCTGGGAGAGGTTGACATTCCTTTATACAATCAAAATCACAGTGTACACACACATAATGACATGTCTTGCCTCCAGATACTGTCTGTGAGATAAGTTGGCAATGATTGAGCACCATAGTAATCACTTTCCTTGTAGCGAAGACAGGTTTTGAATTCAAATGAACAGACACGCACACACAAACCCTTGTGGGTGTATTTTCGCTTATTTTATTACTTTTTTCTTTTATTCTCCGCCTGACAGTATTTAATTTGCATCACTTCATTTCTTACATGTGCAGTAAAAAGATTCAGAATTAATAAATAAAACTTTTAGCAAGTCTCTCTGTAATTCATAGTACCAACAAGGGAATACTGATCTAGCTAAAAAACAAAGGAAGGAAATAAAGAAGGAAGTGGAGTCTTTAAATAAGGAAAAAGTTTGGAGTTTGGAGCCAGGCATGAGGGCCGAGCTGCAACTCGGTGCTCGATTGGTTTGCATCCTTCTGTTGTTTGAACACTTAGCCTTTCTGATTTGTTGTTGACTGCTGATGGAGGAGTTGTTCAGCACTATTAATGTCTTTGGATGGTTTCACCACCCCATTGAGACAAAGCCACAGAAACCACCTGGTTTGATATAAGACACAATGCAAGAACTTTGTCAGCAGGCAGATTTGGACCCATCCACACTACTGCGTTTTCGTTGTAAAACGGAGCACTTTTGCTACGTTTGCACCTCACCAGACTAAAACGGCGAAAACTGCTGTTTACACCGGCACGCACATGCCCAGTGTACTTTAAAGACCACTAGATGTGCGTTTTCAGTCATTTTAATATAGACAGAGATCGACTCTGATATCCAGCTAAAAAGCTGCTTTGGACGTTCCGTTTTAAAACTGTTTTTAAACAAAAAAGGAGTAGTGTGGCCGGGGCCTCGCACAAAGCCCTTGTTATCACGTTGGTGTCGTAGGTTAGAGTAAGGGTCACGCTGTTATGTGTCATGACAAATGGGATTTGCTGTCACAGCGAGGGAAACTTGATGACTTCACGACCTCTCAATAGTTTAGATGAATTGGGGGGCGGATTGAATGGATAATGAACGGTTTGCTTTGGTGTGCAGCACTAACACTGAGAACACACTGGCCACTGTCCACTCAACATTCTCCAGCTCCCCTTCCTCACAGCTGGTGAGACCCAGCAGGCCTCTAACCCATAATTCAAAAATACCACTCCCAATCTCCTGTGCTCCCTGCTGTCGCACTCCACCTGTTAACATCTTTTAAGAGCACAGCGAAGTGAACAGCAGTGACAGCCAGCCCATTTGTGTTTGCAGCAATCACTTGTTCCAATAAGGTGGAGGCCTGTGTGTGCTTCTGCCTTCCAGTCCTGCATAGGGAGACACCTAGCAGTGAGTAAACAACGAGGCATGTGCTGTGGCAGAAGATTAAAGACCTAACAGAGAAACTTTTTAAAAATGATTTACTGCTAACTACCTTTTTCCCGTGTGCCCTCCCTCCTTGCGAGATGGCTTGTGGTTTGTGAAATGTAGGGAAGATATGTCATGCAACCCAGGTAGTCATTAATATATAAGCTCTAACATAACCGCTTTGGCCATTAGACATCTCGCCAAGGCCGGTACAACATGTAGAGACCGTAGAAACAAAGGATTGAGAAGCATGTGTTTTACCCCTCAATTTTCCCCCTTTGCTGACATTTGCTCTCATTTGTGTGAGGTCTGCCCTGAAGAAAAGGCCGAATGCGTCTAGAACTGTTTGGATGGGTGTCCGAAGTCAAAGTTAAAAATGCCTGCAGGGGAGGATGTCCCACATTAGAGGCCAGGGCCAGGGTTAGTTCATAATCCTACTGGGGGTCAAAGTGGAACAGCGTGGAACTCTGCTGAGGCCCCTCAATCTCTTACATTTAACTAAGCTTTCCTTGTCAGCTCAGCCTGACAAGATATCAGCAGTCTCAACTTGCACCCCAAGGTGTCGCTTATAGTTGCATGTCTCTTAGTTGACCTGATATTGACCTGTTGGTGTGTAACTTCATCCAAAAGCACCAGAGGCCAGGAAGTGGTTTAGTCCAGGTGCTTTTGTTGCTACGGACTGAAAAAATGCAGGAAGAATAATGATATTAAGCAGGCTTTCTGTTCAGCTGAAACACACACAGTATGCGCCAAGGAGTCCACCACTCACTGTTGCCATAGTCTATTATTTCAAAGCATTAAGATAAAAACCACGGTGATTTTAAGTCTTTGCCTCAAGCAGTGTCCTGCCGCTGTGTAGGAATGCGAAACCACTTAGCACGTTGTCTTGAAACCATTTCTCGTACTTAAAGCGATTTCTTTCCCTGTCAGAAGAGTTCGCAAAGGCGTCCAGTTTTCCACCCAAAAGTTACTTGGGCTCAGAGGGGATAGTTATACGTGATGCTTTTGCTTCTCAAGCACATATCTGAAAGAAATTGGGTATCCCGCTGCAGCCAAAGTTTTTTTTTTTTTTTTGGTAGTGTGTATGTGCTGTGGCGCATTTTGTATCACTTTAAAAATACTTTCCCACACGAATACATACTCTTCTTCCTGTGAATACTCGGTTACCAAGCTATCTTTTGTCGGGTGTTTGTGCGTTTTTGTTTGGATTCACAAGATGTGGACATGGTTTATCTAAAGTCAATTTATTTTTCCATCTAATGAAAGTGCATTCCAAACAAAACAGACATTGATGACTGTATGCTTTGAAGTTCTTGATGTAATAAAATACTGACTTTTGAGTGATTCAAATGCTGTTTTGAGTTTAATTTGCATTATCGGCTTTAATTATCGGCTTAGCGGTTTTGGTGTGTTGATCATCATTTCTTGTCTGCTTAACATAACTCTAAATAAAGTGTGATTACTGGAACCTCTTTTACTTTATGTCCCGCAGCAAAGGATGATGGGAGCGTGGCAGTCGCCCTGGGTTACACATCGCACCTGGTCCTGATGATCTCCTGCTTCCTGCAGGTCCCTCTTAGGTATCCTGTTATCCACAAGGGTTCACGCTCCTCCATCAAGGACACCATCACTGACAGACTCACTGAGAAGGAGAGAGAGTAAGTAGGCTCAGTATGAGAAACCCCCCCCCAAATTAGGGAACATCTAATCTTAAGACCTTCACATGCATCGCAGATGTTTGGCAGAGTTTGCGTTCTTTGCTGTGCAAATAGATGGTTCTCACTTCAAGGTTGCTCTTTACTTCCCTCTAGTTGATTTATTCACTTTGTTATGGTGTGTGATCGTGTCTTCTCAAAACAAACTTGTTTATATGAATATTATAATATACTCTCTTGTGGCTGATGTTGATGAGAGGCTATAGCTCCTAACCTTGTGTGGACTGTATGATTAGTTCCTCTTTGCCAAAATATTTGGATCACGTGTACTGACGTTCGCATGACGCTTTGTTTCACGGCTGGTGTGCGTGTGTGTGTGGGGGGGTATTCACTACTTGAATCTGATCCCATTCTCTTCACTTCTCCTCGTCCTCCTGCTGGTCTCTTATGCATAGTACAAGCATATTAGCATAATACGAGATAACGTCTCTCTCTGTGTTCCTCGTCAAAATGCTAAAATGTGTTGAAAACACTGTATTTAAAATATGCGCAAGCTGTAAGCCTATACTTTGTAAATATTACACCATACAGGTTTTTTTATTTTATTATCGAGCCCTGACAAATCAATAAACGGTGCAATAAAGTGACTGAACATGTTATTTACTAACTCAAAAACATTAAATGTAGTTGTAAGTTACCTTTTTAAGGAAAAAGCAGAATGTTGCAACAACATTTTCTGTTTCCTTTTATTTTACACGTTTGTACTACACAGTTAGTGTTTGTGCAGTTTGGTTGTTAAGCGTCTTTTTTTAATTAAAATCTTATTAAAATAAACCATAAGTCAATATGAATTTAGAGACATGATCTCTGGATTTTCTTTGTGTCAGAAACAAAAAAGATGAGTCGCCACACTCTTAGTTCCTGTGTGAATATGATTTAATTTGTCCCACATTTTAACCACAAGGTTATCATCAAGGTATAACCTGTTGAAATGTTGGATCAATAAAGACATTCTTGCATTGGTAAGATTATGCAACCTATTTCCTGTTTTCAACTTTTCCCTCGTTACCAATACCATCACGTAACAAGTGTAGATAATGTGTGGGTAATCTTGTTCCAAGTCTGATCCATAGCATTTCGACAAAATATCATCCCCTGACTGCTTTCAAATATTAGCTTGCAGATTGAGGTTATGTTTGCTCAGTAGTTTTGTTTTTAAATAATTTCCTTAGTTTAATACTAAATGATCGTTTTGATTTTGTTGAACATGTGTCTGACTCTGCTTTGTGTTTCTCATCCATCCTGCTTTTTGGCTGTTTTTGGGGCGTGTGCAAGCCAGACTGAATGTTTTTCACGGTAACTATGTTCTGTTGTAGGTTTCGCAACCCCACTGCCCATTATCGACAATTTGGAGCATTTGCATAGCTGTATCTGTTGAAAGGACAG
Organism: Lepomis macrochirus; assembly: GCA_024633595.2. Taxonomy (NCBI): domain Eukaryota; kingdom Metazoa; phylum Chordata; class Actinopteri; order Centrarchiformes; family Centrarchidae; genus Lepomis; species Lepomis macrochirus. The sequence goes on from JALXJV020000021.1 coordinate 27,472,283, forward strand.
CATTGTACTTGTAACATGCAGAGTAGCTATTGCCTGTAAAGTCTTGGCGCGTTAATCAGACATTTCAGCTGGTGCTCATTTCCAACTGCAATAGCCATGATTCAAAAAGCATTTAACATTTGTTTCATTTTTAACACTGTTAACAAGAAAGTACATATGGTAAAAACCTCATTATCACCGCTTAATGATCACACTGTTCTTTTATTTCCACCAACTTTATTACACTTTTGGTAATCTATCAAATCAGTGGAGCCACATCAAACAACGCAGTGCTGCCAGATTTCAAAGACCTGGTATATTGTAGTCAATAAATTGCCAGCCTTGTTATACCGTTATTCTCTTTTAGGCCCTATATTTAAGATTTCAACAGATCATAAATTCACATATTTAATACAGAGTGATACCATGAATAGCGGCATGCACTGCTTAACTGGTCTAAGCATTTTAATTCAAATCATCTGCTTGAAATTTCATTTTTAGGCATGATGTAAATGACAAAAATAGTCCTAAAATACACCTTAAGATTTCCAAGACTTCTTGAACATTGTCATGAAAAGCTAAAAGCCAAAAATAAATGCGTGGCAAGTTTATAAATGGCACGTTTCAGAAGAGTAGGAATGGATCTTCAGTTTGTCACTCTGCTCTGATCGTGAAGATTTCTCTGTGTGAGATCGCTACCATTTGTTACTAGAGGCTAAAAGAAGTGCGACGTCATTTTTCAGCTACATCTCTGGTCAGAGTGGCAGCTGCCTTACCTAAACTAAGTTACAGTGACTGCAGAAATAATGATTAGCTTCCTTTGCAGTGCAGAATATACAAGGGATTATGTTTGTCTCAAACAGCTGCATCTAGAGTATGTGTCTTCCGTTACCTGGCAGCACTGTGGCCTCACAGCAAGAAGGTCCTGGGTTGGTTTTCATGTTCTCCCCGTGTCTGCGTGGGTTTTCTCTGGGTGCTCTGGTTTTCCCCCACCATCAAAAACATGTTGGGTAGGTTCCCCATTGAGTGCCGCTTGACCTGGCGTGGCGTTTCAATCTGGTCCCCGGGCGCTGTACAGTGCCCACTGCTCCCTTCAGGGATGGGTTAAATGCAGAGGATGAATTCCCGCTACATGTATGTGTATGTGACAAATAAAGTACATTTACGTTTTTTAAGTTTAAGCTGGTGGTAGCTGCAGTATTCTGTCTATAAGCGGAAACTGATCAATTCTAAGAGGATTTAAATTGGATTAAATACATATTAAATACATACACAAGATCATGGTCCTTTATGTGAAGTGAGTTCATTTTAACTTTCACTTTTAAGTCCTACTATAAATTATTTAGAAACTGCTTTGTCACCCAAAACAATGCTCATTAACTTTTGCCTGGCCTCCTATTAATATAATTGAGGCAATGCCCTGTTCCTTCCTTTTTTATTTTCTATTTCAAATGTTGAAGGGGAAACAACTCTGCGGTCTGTAAAAGTCACTGAACCCTGCAACTACTGTAAATTCCCAATGCGACAAACCTACATAAATCTGAGAAATGCTGGAATGTTACTGCAGTGTCTGATGGTACGTCCTGATTAGAAAGGTCTACAGTGTTTTTAAGCACTACAGAATGTTAAATGTATTTATCAGTGCATCTTTTACATCTGTCCCCATTTCCACTACAGGCCTGCATAGCTTGGACAAGAGGTGCCGTCTTAAGCTGTTTTGTGTTGCCCATGGTAACAAGTTCCCCTTTTTCAAGGTGTTCAGAAAATCCAAAAGAAGAAAGAAGCTCTGCTGCGACTGTAAATCACAGTGCCCATTAAGTGCCAGTGTCTTTATCGCACCCTAGAGCTGTAACATCATTATATCATTTTTGTTGAGCAGGAACTATTCATGACTGAAAATAGTGTGTTGACATAGCGATAAGCAAACGATAACGTGAGAATCTAACCTCACCTGGGGCTTTGTGAGGGCCGTCAGGATTTGTACAGGCACTGTAATTACAGTGAGGCCAGTGTAATGAAATTATTATTTGTATATGTTATGGTCTCGTAGCTATGCATCAAGTCAGAATAAAAAAAATCCCTGCTGCGTTATAATAATTGCATGCCTGGGGGACACATGTTCAGGGATGCACCTGACATGCATATATTGACATTCCACACATTCAAGACCCCCTTCAGTAAGTGTGCTGGGTGAAGTGATGGGGAAGATTTCACTGTAATCAGCAGTGTTACTGATAGCCACGGATGTGGGTGAATTTGATTGCCCCCTTAGTGTTGGAGTGAATCGTCTGTTTAGGTTCAAAGCCACTGGAAGAGGAGAATAAAGATGAAAGTCCTAAGTCATGCTTAAACCCGCCAGCTCTTTAGATTAAGTGCACAGTTCTGCTTTTGCTGTGCATGGTCTTGTTGATATCAGCAGAATATTTCAGTCCTTTTTGTTGTTTTATTTAAGAGTAATTCTAATGTAAAGTATTATTAACACCTTTTCTATCGAGGGGGGAATCTGAACAAATACAGCCTTTTGGGAGCACTTGTGGGCCTTTTTGTATTTTAAGTACTGAGCCGTCTGCTGTGTTTTTCAGGTTGCTGTAAGGGAGCGAGTTGGGGGCCGTTTGAAACCTGCAGTGGGCTCATTATAGTAAATTATTTAAATTGGTATGAGAAGAGATGCAGGCCACATGTCAATGTTAAATAGGGTCATTATAACTTCACTGCAGACCAGAAAGCCTCGCAAATTTTTTTGTTTCTCTTATCACCTTTTAATGAATGTTTAGCTGCTCATGGAATTGCTAACTTAGTGTTAGTGTTCGAGAAGCCCTGTAAGGGTCAGCAACTCCCGTGTTCACCAGTATCTCTTTGTGCCCTACTCTGTCTAAAACGAGCGACTGCTTATGTTTTGTTGAGGCACATAGTAATGATGTGCAAATAAGCACTGACACTCTCACATCCACACGTGTGATGCATGAGAAGACAAACCGCTGGGAGAAAGTGTGGGAGAAAACACATTATCAGACCAACACAGTGACTGAGTGGCCGTCTCTCTGTCTGTGTGGGTGATTATGTCATGACAACAGCTGGAGAAGCTCAATGAGAGTTGCTTTACACGTTTCCAGTCCTACCATGCAGGATATTTACACCAGCATCCAGCAACAAAAAATAAACTTCTAGGCTGTGTGGCTGTTAAACAGACACGACAACCCAGCATCGCCCTTAGGTGTCCCAGAGTGGGGCCAAACGCTCCCACAAAATTCCACCCTCCCCTCCACATGTTTATGACCCCTGAGGTCCTGGCGGGCTGCAGACGCATAGCAAAATGATGTGTGGGGAGACGGAAAGCAACCAGCCGGGCTCTAAAAGTGTACAAAAAAGGGGTGATTAAAGTGTCGGAAAGAGGCAGCTAGTGGTGATAAGTGAGGTGGCATGGGATCAGTTTCTCCGAGCGTGGTAGGATTAGCAAGCAGTCAGTCAGTTATAATGGCACTCACATAGGAACCTTATGTTGTTTTTAGTTGCATGTTAAATGGTAATTGTCCTAACCCCACTTTTGAAATGTAATGAATTCTTTATGCTCTTTTTAGACGACGCCATGCATCCTTAAAGTAAGGCTCAGCCGCCCCTCTCTGTGGCTCTACTGTAGTACAGAGTAAGGATCAAGATTTCAGTAGCTCAAATATTCGCTCCTGTTGCTGTCCAACATAAAATCCCTAATGGTTATTTCTCAGAGCCTTGGGTATAGTTGAGCAAGAAAAAAATCCTCATGCCCAGCCAGTTAGCCAGTTAGTTTGTTCCAGGCATTGGATCTTGGTGTGGTGTGAAGAATATGAATATATTTTGGAGTTTGGCTAATAACACTTTAATCCCTTCCACCTGCAGGGTATAGTAATGGCTGCCTTATTTCCTATAGTCTGATATTTTTCTACAGGAAACTAGTCAAGGCATGTGTTGATCTGCGTTACCCTGCAGCACTTTGGCGCAGGCCAGACTTTGAATCTGGCCCTGTAAGAATATTTGAAAGCAAGGTGTGGAATATGACTAGTCTGTTTGGCATTCTGTATAATTTGGCCCTTTTGGCATCAGAGAATCATCCTCCTCCCTGTCAGAGACGTTCTCCGAAATCAGTGGACTCTGACGACATGTTGCGCCCACATTTTGTCCTGTGGAGAGCCCAGTTCCAGTGTTTCTGATTGCATGAGGGGGAGAACCAGGGAGATGTAATCCAGATGTCCAGTGTCTGATTGAGACCAGAACCCAGCCATTAAAAAGCAAGCGCTGCCTCATATAGTCGTTCGCCCAAAGTATTGAGGCAAATCAGTTTTTAGGTTTTTTTTCTTTATCACCGGCTAAAGGAAAAATGGATGTAAGTGGGGTTAACACATCACTGCTTGGTTCAAACACAGAAGAAACTGTTGGTGAGGGTTGCGAATGTGAATGCCAGGGGAAGGAGGCCAGCTTAAGACGAGAGGAACCTGTGAGCTCCAAGAAAAGAGGTTATTGTTCCGGGGGTTCAGCAGTTTCATGTCTCTTAACATGGACCATGTGCACGGGAGGAGAGGGGGAACTGCACCCAAACTACATCAGTGACAGGGAAAAGCAGTGTGAAGCTGCAGGGCAGATCCTGCCGAAATATATAGGAAGGCATACCAGTTTCATTTTTAAGTATCAATCAAGAGTTAACTACATGTTGTTACTTATTATTAGACACACTTTCTTAACACTACCAGGTATCCAGCCATGAAGATTGATTCAATTTTATCAGTGGTGGTTTAGAGATATCTTTCCTGACATCCCTGCTACCAAGCCAATATTGTACAGTCATTGTGGATCAAAGGATTTTCACTTTGGGCACCAGATCAACATTTTTCTTTTTTAATATCGCAAAAATAATTTTCCTCAGTAACAATATAACAAATGTTCAGTAAGTGATTGCTTTAATTTGTTTGAATGGCAAACAAATTAGCAGTTAATTTTTCTATTAAGAGATTTACCTTGTTGAGGAAATGGGACTGATGAAGGATTATACTTTATTTTACTCGTGCATATTTGTTGAAAAAAGATTTTATCATAATTGTTTAGAATGTTCTACCTCAGATTTGCCATTTCCACTGTCTGGATTATGTCCTGCAATTTAAAACCACAATTAGCCATCTTGTTCCTTCAACTTTAACCCAGGAGCAGAAATCAGCCTTTAAACTTGAAAGAAATAATGATTTGACATTTATTGTGATAATTATCGATATTGAATAATATTAATTTTTTATCGTGATAAAATTCTTAGCCATATCGCCCCACCCTAGTATGTAAATTTGTCACAATTGTTTGTCCTCATTTTGTCCCACAGTAAATTAATACATATTGACAATATCCTGAGTTGCCATCCATCCATCCATCGTCTGCTTATCCTGTGTACAGGGTCGCAGGGGGCTGGAGCCAATCCCAGCTGACATCGGGCAAAAGGCAGAGTACATTAGTTACACGTTATTAATATTAATATTAATTAGTATATTACATTGAGTTCTAAGTATAGTAAAAAATGTTTTATGATGTTCTACTTCGTTCTATAAGAGACTGCGCGTTGTCTGGCATTATTGAATAAATCATCTTATTTAAACAGTGTGATATGCAGATGTTTGGTAGTGGTTCAGTTCCCATATTCTTCAGAGAACAGATGAGGGAGACAATCAACCTGGGAGCCAGAGAACTGGAATCAAATTCCAACAAATAGACCGTTATTTAGGTCTGTACGTCAACTACAAAGGCAACCTAGGACTGGACAGAATGTTTACTTGTCTTTTGAGGTTTTCTGCCAAATCACTCAAGGACAATGGCGGGAATGGTATGTGTATAATAGCTCTGAAGAAGTCAAGAGTCTCTATTAGGTTGACAGGTTAGTTGCATAAGCAGCCCTTCATCTTGGAGCCCTGCTGTTGCGCAACCTGTTCATGCAGTCTTATGTCCACGTCATTAAAGAGATAACAAGGAGCATGTGTGCTGAGTGGCTTTCTGAATGATGCTGTAGGTTGAAGGTCACAGCCAGCTGAGGACGAATGGTATTGAATTCTGGTTCAGAAATTTGAAGGGGAACAAATGAATGTACTTGTAGCAGTCTTTCTGTCAGTAAGCTCTCTTTTTGACTTGACTTGTGGCATGGCCCTAGGGATGACTCTGTCAGTCTGCCCATCGATTTGTCCAGATATCTCAACACCTATTGGATGGATTGGCACAAAATATTGTACAGACATTAATGGTGCCCAGAGGAGGAATCCTACTGACTTTATTTATCCCCTGATATTCATGTAGCGCCACTTGGAACTTACTTTGGGAAATTTCTAAACTATTGGATGGATTTCTATTAAACTTGTTACAGATATCCATGGTGCCCAGGGGAAGATTCCTAATTGGAGATCTCCTGACTTTTCGTCTAGCGCTGCGTGTCCAGTGCTTAATGACCAAATAACTGCAGAACTAAAGACATCCCATCAGCCTCACCTGTGTTTTGTATTTAGTGCAAATTAGAAAATGTTAATATGCTAACAACATAAACTAAGATGGCGAATATGACAAATGTTATATCAGCCTGGAATCAACAAGTTAGCATTTTCATCATTAGCGTACCTACATATGGACCATTTAGCCCAAAGCGCCGCTCTGCCTACGTACAGTCACACAGAGCCGCCAGCATGTGAGTCTTAGTCTTGTTAGTACAGCTATGATCATGAAAATTAGAGTTGACCTTAGACTGCCATGAGTTGGAATATTAATCCTAAATAGTCGTTATAGTCTTTTGATTTAAGGTCAGATCGCATGTCATTTTTTTAAACACCTGCATTTGGGCGAAAGTTACGGTCTGCTTTGGCTTACATTTTTGGCGAGTGAATACAACGTAGGGTGCTGGTCAGATTGAGCTCCTCTTCTCCATCTCTGCTTGTGATTAAAACAATGGAATGAAACAAAAGGAAAGGAAAGGAAAAATGAGAGCGGAGGGGTTGGGAAGCCGGGGTCAGACGACCCCTGGAAATTCTTAAGAGCTGTGATGAAAACCTGGCATGACAGAGCGAGGAACCGCCACATCGCTCAGGAGACGCTTTAACGGCATACACCAAGATGGCGAAACGGTTATGCTGGGGTCTTAAGTGCAGCAGCGGTCATTAAAATAGCATTCACTGACAGATGCTCAGTGTAATCATTTCTCAGATATTGAAAATTACAGCTCACTGTGATTTATATAGTAACCATTGCCATTAGAGCTTTGACAGTTGCAAGGCAGGTGTTTTCTTAAAAAGCAGGCCCAGATGATTTATGGTCCTGCGCTGTTTGAAATTGCACATTAAAGACATTGTGAAACTCACAAGCATCCCCGTTAAACCAGGGGTATAGGTCCTGGCCAAGCCTCGTCTCCAACATGTGAGCCAGAACTGTTGGTTTGCACATTTGGAGTATTAATTAGGATGTGTAAACAGGCAAGCCAACACATGTGGAGCCCTCAGCCTGTGTATACATTACAGCAGGTCAGCCGGTCACTAGGAGTCTTCCCACCGTATTCTCATGAACCGTAGTAAAGTTGAGCGCGACCACCCACCTGCATGGCCGTGTCCTCCTTTATACTCCTACATTTAATACTGTGGACCCAAGAGGGAAGTGAGAGGAGTCCAATATACTATAACATGCTTAAATATACACTCGCTATAGTTTGCACAAGAAGCACCCACTGACCTTGTGGCCTTGGTTCTCTTACAGTCTGCTTTTGACAGGGCTGCCTGTCATTTTAACTCAAACAAAACAAAAAGCTCAGGTGGACTCAAAGGCCTCCATTTTGGCTCTGGCATTGTTGTAAAACTCCAGGAACCAATGTCCATTTTAAACGGGTTACATGTACAAAATGCACATACAAAACTTTAACTAGAGTCTTTGAGCCGTAGTAAGCTCACCCTTTCTCTTTGCACAAATAGCCCACAAATGTGGCCATTTAACCGGAGGCTATAAAAGACATCATGTGCTGCTGACACCTGTTAGGAGGCCCCCAAGTGCAGACCAGGGAGACAGTGCAAACACTGGCGGTGGTGGATCACTCAAAGATGAAAGAACTGGAACTCAGCCTACTATTAAAAGATCCCCCAACAGGATTAAAAGAAATGGACAGGAAGAAAGAGCAAAGAACTTCTTATTACTTCACCTCATCATTGTCGGTATATGTTTATTGGTTGGTTCTTGAGTTCCCCCCTTTTATATTTTGAGGTAGTCTGTGTCTAGACCCTGCAGTTAAAGACTTGGCAGGCCGGGGACACACACATTCTCACTCAGACAGACAGGGGACTTTCCTGTGAGATGCAGCTTTTGTCTTTTTACAATGTCATGGCTCCACACTTAATAATTACATATTTGTGCGTCTGCACACAGAGCCAGCGCTCGCACGTTAAATATCCCGTGGTGAGATTGCTCTGAAGGGCAGATAAAAAGTTGAGAGATGGGCATTTTTTATGGGTGGGGGGTGGGAGCGTTCCAGAAAAAGATTTATTTCTGCTATCAACTCACTGTCATTCCTTTTTTCATCTCTCTGTCCAGTGCACGCAGAGTTGAATATTAGCTAAATGAAAGCAGATTTCACGTTTCAGTAATCAGTCTTTTTTAAACGGAATCTAAAGTGAATTGGTGTGTTGATTTTGCTGCCTGTCATACTGTCATATTCAGTTTGCTGTGTTAGCTTCGAGGACACGACCCTTCAACAGAGCTTCCACTAAGGGGAGCAGGAGAGGGATGTGCTGACGGAAGAAAAAGCTTGATTAAGTAAAGTGAAGAAAAATGTGGAGGGCTGCTGAGATGGAGATGATTTGATTTGATTTACATGTTCAACAAAATTAAACATAAAAAAAAAAATGAAACGACAAAGTAAGCTTGAGCTCATTTGCAGACAACATGTAAACATATTGTTATGAGCTAGCAGGAAAGCACACTTAAAAGAGCCATAAACAGTACTTCTCCGGCCTGTGTGTGACTCTTTCTGGTTTGTGTCTGTTTATTCTGGACCCTCCATCCTGATGGACAGACTGTGTACTGATTTTGGTTCTAATTTATTTCATCCTGTTTAGTGTAGAGGACTGCTCCACTTGATGCTGTTGCCGCTGGCTTAGCGATTAAAAATGGCGTTCTGTCTCCTCTTACTCTGCTATTCCTTATGTCTCTCCCAGACACATACCGCTTACATTCACCGTTGTAGCAGAAATGATAGCAATGGCTGTCTGTCCCCAAGGTGACACAGACATCAAAGTGAATTATTTCTAAGTGATTTATGTTTATTTTACATGCTTGTTTTGAGCGCCTTCTCGGTAAGGAATCCTTTGACAAGCATTTTAATCTCAGTGGGACAAAGCTGGTCAGATTAGATAATATATGAAATAATCGAATGTCCTTACTGAATCATACTCTTTTGATTCCTCCTCCCTTCCGTCCATCCGCAGACTTCCTCCCCTCGACCTTCGTTCCGGAGTGTAATAATATATTTAACTTTACTGGACGTCCCCAGGAGGGATTCCTGGTGTTTGGTGAACCGGAGTCTATCCAGTGTGATTTCAGACACAGTGGACAGCGGTCATTAATCACCTTGCTGTGACGGAGCCTGTGTGTGTTTGCGTGTGTGTGTTGGAAGTGTCTCTGTTTTCCTTCTCATGCGTGTTCATCAGCAAACAAATCCTATCTGTTCGTGGGGAAGTGATATTGGAAATGCCAGCCGTGCGAGGGGAATGCCGGTTTTGTTGTTCTTCCTCTCTCTGTTAGTTATTTCCTAGTGCTGAGACATGTCCTCTGGCATGTTGCTTTCTCCATGAGGCCCTGGCTGCGTGTCGGGGATATAAGGGGCGAAAATGTGGCCGGCTGTGTGGCCCTCGTCCTACGGAGCCTTTTCACTTACCAGCCTTCGCAGCAACATCATGAATTAATCCTGGGGCTACAATGAGCTCCATCTGTTAAAGGGTTGTAAGTGTAATGTGTGAGTGAGGAGGTGTTTACAGTGAGCACTAGGTCAGGATGTTGTCTGAGATCTCCAGACAGGCTCAGATATTAGTAGGAGAAAACAAACTTGCAAGAAATGAATTAAAGCCAGATCAAAGAAACGCCAGACGACATGTTAAAAGTCTTTGGGCAAGTTCATGTTATCAAGGGCAAACGCTTTTACAGCTGAGATTCTGAAATGTGGGATCTGAGTAAAATCTGGCCTTCAAAGTGCCACAAGCACATCTGAATCAATACGTTAACCTGCAGGGTTACAGCGCTGTTAGAATGATCTCAGTTGACAGTAAAGGCCAATGAGGTGCCAGTACTGAGGAAGTTTATTTTCTGCTGTATTCTCCCATTGCCTCAGGCACCTATAGGTCATAGTAAGAGGGAGTGAAGAGCCCCAAATCTGCTCTCACACAGGATTAACAAAAGACCATAACCCAGTCCCCGGGGGGCACGCACACACATACACAGAGGAGGCCGGATGCATATACTCACCAGTAGGCACTCTCTCTCTCTCTCACACACACACACACACACACACACATGTGCAAAGCATTCAACATATCTCGTCTCGTCTCGTCTGCACATACTGTTCAGTACACGCACATGCATTTGGCAGCACTGTCAGATAATAACAGAGGCGCATCTTATGGAAGTGGTCACACATTCGGCCTTTTAGGAGATAGCTTTACAGTCCCCTCCAAAAGTATTGGAAGGGTAAGGTAAATTCCTTTGTTTTTGCTGTTCACCGAAGGCATTTGGGTTTAAGATCAAAAGATGAGTATGAGACAAGAGTTCAGAATTTCAGCTCTCATTTCATGGTCTTCACGTCTAGATGTGCTAAACAACTTAGGTCATATCACATATCATTCACATATTCTTCCAAGTCACTGAGCACACACACACACATGAACACCTGCATTCACTAACTTGTGGAGTCACTTTAAAGGCAATAATTAAACATTCCTACAGACATTCCTACATTCAAACAAATCTAAAAACGTGTATATATTTGTATAGTTTCATGTTAGTGAAAGTTGGATTAACGCAAAATGCAAATGTTAAATGCCATGCTAGCGCTCCATCCACCACTGTTGTCCAGAATGAAATAATAACTTTTGGATTGGTTGCCATGAAGTTTTGTACACACATTCATGGTCCCCAGAATAACTTCTTCAGGCTAGCACTAAATATGACCAGTAACTGCAAAACTAATGTCCTTTCCATCAGCCTCTGCTGTACTTTATGTTTAGTGCTAATTAGAAAATGTTAGCGTGTTAGCAAGCTAATCTAAGATAGTGAACAATTATTATGAAAATCATACTTGTTTGAGATCAGCATGTTGGTGTTGTCATTGTGAGCATGTTGACATCATTAGCATGTAGCTCAAAGCAACACTGTGCTTATACAGCCTTTATACAGCCTCTCAGAGTCGTTAGCATGGCTGTAGACTAGAGTGCTGTTTATAGTTTTTGGACAGCAGTGGAGCTCTATTAGCCTGGGCACCAGATGAATCTGCCGAGCTCATGTTTCATCTACTCTGGCAGGTACGTCGCCCCCCCCCTCTCATTCAGACAGATTTCCACCCATCACATTACCCATTATCATCGTTTGTATTAGTCCACAGCATTCTTAAGTGAGCAAAAATAATGGAACAACTAATCTTAAAGTAAATAACATTTAATATATGGTAGTGCAGCCCTTGCTTGCCATAACTGCCTCGAGCCTGCGACCCATCGACATCTCCAAACTGTTGCATTCTTATTTGTGATGCTGTTCCAGGGTTTTAGCGCAGCTTCTGTCAGTTCTTGTTTGTTTCGGAGTGTTTCTCCCTTCAGTCTCCTCTTCAGGAGGTGAAATGCATGCTCTATTGGGTTAAGATCAGCTGATTGACTTGGCCAGTCTAAAACTTTCCACTTTTTCCCCCCTGATGAAGTCCTTTGTTTTGTTGGCAGTGTGCTTTGGCTCATTGTCCTGCTGCATGATAAACTTCCGCGAGATTAGTTTCAGTGCATTTCTCCGTAAATTGGCAGACAAAATCCTTCTGTCCACTTCTGAATTCATACTGCTGCTACTATCATCAGTTACATCATCAATGAATATTAATGAGCCTGTTCCAGAAGCAGCCATGCACGCCCAACCGATGATATTACCTCCACCATGCTTCACAGATGAGCTTGTATGCTTCAGATCTTAAGCAGTTCCTTTCTTTCTCCACACTCTCCATCACTTTGCTAGAGATTAATCTCGGTCTCATCAGTCTATAAGATTGTGTTTCAGAACTTTTGCTGCTCATCTCTGTACTTAATTTCAATCTGGCCTTCTGATTCTTCCTGCTGATGAGTGATTTGCATCTTGTGGTGCGGCCCCTATATTTTTTGCTCTCTGAGTCTTCTTCCAACACTGGATTGTGACACCTTCACCCCTGCACTGCAATGTTTGTCCAATAGCTCTGGTCGATTTTCCTTGTTTTCTCAGCTTGACATTGGCTTGCTTTTCTCCCACAGACAGCTCTCTGCTCTTCATGTTGGTTTATCCTCTTTAACAGGAAATGCAGTCTTTATAGGTTTGAACCGAGGATGAAAACTTAGACTAGTCATGCAGAGCTATTTAATGTTTGGACAATCAACCTAAACGGCAACACCTGGGCAAAAAGAAACATCTGTCAGTCACATGTTCCAATAGTTTTGCTCACTTGAAAAATGGGTGGGTTCAAACAAAGAGGGTTATGTGCTGAGTTGGTTAACACATCTAGATGTGAACACCAGGAAATAAAAGCTGAAATTCTGAACTCTGTCTCAAACTCTTTTGTTCTTAAACCCAAATGTCTTCAGTGAACAACAAAAACAAAACAACATTTGTCTTACCGTTCCAATACTTTTGGAGTAGACTGTATGTTTTTGTGTCACATTTTTGAATTTAGACTCCAATTGAAGAGCCTTTAGTTTTCCATAATAACCATAATGTCTTTATGATGAAGTAGACCCCTAAATACCCTTTTTTGCAGACCTAACTCCAGTAGCAAGTGAAAACACTGTCACATAAAAGACTGGCAGCCACTTAATTAAATGAGATGGTGCATTTTATTGTCATTTGTGGGAGTTACTATAAAAATTGATGCACCAAGGTGCTGCTCCAAATACAATCCTATGCTGTTCGTTTGATGTGGGCCTCCCTCATATGACATTAGACAATAACGCAAGCTTTATTTATTCGTTTTCAGATGGAAAGACTTAACTTTACAATAATATTTCCTCTGCTTGTTGTTTCCCTTTGACATGGCCTTTTGGCAGCAACAGCTAGTAACAAAAAAGCAACAGCTGTGTATTTGACTAACTCCATGTATGCTGCGTCTGTGTGTATGTATGCTTATGACAGTACTTGGCCGTGGTAACGTCTCACATGTGTGTTGTTGGATTTTTGTTCTTACAAAGACCAGATGTCGGTTTCATGTGCAGAAATGAGCAGTGAAAATCCTCTGAAATAAAGACATTCCTCCCACTTCTGAAAATGCACTATTTCAGTGTTTGGGTGAGAGGTTAAGAATGGGATTAGATTATTGCTACTCTAAAAGCTAAGGTGAAGCATTTAGAGATGGAGTTTAGGAAGGGCTTAGATATGAATGTAGATAACAGAGGTCATCTCAAGTGTGTTGATGCAAACAGGTGTGTGTGTGTGTGTGTGTGTGTGTGTTGACCGAAGCCCTGCTCAGTTCATAGAGCTGGTTTCCCAAAATCCTGTATCCTCCTCAGTGGGAGATCAGCTGACATAAGCACATAATGACAGGAAGGGATGAGTCCAGCCTTAAGCCCCTGGTAGCAAAGAGAATTTCAGCATGCCCCCCTCTGTACCCAACCTCAACACCCCAGGGATATCTTCCCTATCCTTCATGAGTGCTCCCTGTGCAGTCCTAAGTAAGACGTCTGACTGGCGTTGATGGGACTTTCCCACCGTACTGAAAGGAAAATTTCTCTTTGTTCCTGCTCAGAGGCGGATGGACAGGCTGTTGGGACGCCTCCCCTCCTGTTTGATATTTCAGTTTAACACAGTATGGAGGTGGCGTCTGTGGGATGGGATCATAGACCCAGGCCCTGCTTCTTCAAACATCTGCAAGTGTAACCAACTGTAAACGCTGCCGGCTACATAAACGGCCACTTTCAGTGACGGGAAGAATTCATTGCCTGTTGCAGAGCCAAAGAGCAACAGTTGTTTGAATCCCTCAAAGTAACATTAATAAGCATTGAACCCACTTTAAATCCCACCATTCCTTATTGGCATTTTCACATGGATAGACCCATAGTGTGCTATGCAGTATGAATATAATATAAGCTGTTATAAGCTTGACTATGCTTAGTTTGTTTGTGAGGGTGTGTAAGGAGGGTCTTAAAAACTTCTAGTTTCAAGTTTCTAGACTCTGTTGCTAATGGATTAAGTGGAATACATGACCTGTTCCTGTGTAATGGCTTGTTTATCTTTTTCTCCTGTCTTTCACAGATTCCCTTTGTACCCCAGAGGAGAGCGGTTTCATTTTGAATATGGTGTCTACTTACTCAACAAGAACATTGCCCAGGTAATAAATGAACGGACACGTATGCATGCACACATGTTTGGACAGAACTAATTATGACAAATTTGGGGACCATAAAATTTTGAGAGAAGGAAATGTATTTATTACTCTAGTTATAGTGTAGCATTTTTATTCTATTGCCACTATATAGCTGGTAGATACCCCTTTTAGCAAAGGGTATCTACTGTGTTACAAACTGAGGTTTTAAAAAGCTGTTTTTGAACCAATTACTATACCAATACCACATATTCATTAGCTAAGGGCTTAAAGTGAACCTTCTCTTGCTTCTTCCAATTTATTGAGCACACACATATGAACACCTGCATTCACTAACTTGTGGAGTCACTTTAAAGGCAATAATGAAACGTTCCTACTGAAGATGTAAACATTCAAACAAATCTAAAAATGTGTATATATTTAAATATGTTAGTGAGAGTTGGATTGACTGAAAATGCGATGCCCATGTTCATCGGGATGAAGGAAGACGTCATCTTGTGCAATATTGATTTGTTTTAAGCGCCACTTTTGTCCAGACTGAAATAATAACTTTGGATGGGTTGCCATGAAATTTTGGACACAGATTCACGGTCCCCAGAACAACCTCTGATATTCAGTCTATCACTAAATATGACCAATACCTGCAAAGCTAATGTCCTTTCCATCAGCGTCTGATGAAAATGTTAGCATGCTAGCAAGCTAAGCTAAGATAGTGAACAATTATTATGAAAATAATACCTGTTTGAGATCAGCATGTGGGTATTGTCATTGTGAGCATGTTGTCATCATTAGCATGTAGCTCAAAGCAACACTGTGCTTTCTACAGCCTCTCAGAGTCGTTAGCATGGCTGTAGACTAGAGTGCTGTTTATAGTTTTTGGACAGCAGTGGAGCTCTATTAGCCTGGGCACCAGATGAATCTGCCGAGGTCTCATGTTTCATCTGCTCTGGCAGGTAGGTCGCCCCCCCCCTCTCATTCAGACAGATTTCCACCCATCACATCACCTGTTATCTAATATGGAGCAGGTTTGATACGACGATTGATAGAGGAGCTTCTCCAGTCCAGATTTTTGAAAAATCACACATTTCGCTGCTCAGATTGGTTGTGGACCTGCGTAAACAGTCACAAAACTCAGATCAAACTGTCCAACTATTCAGTGTTGGTCAAATATGAATTAAGATTTTGTTTATGTTTTGCCTGTTTCCAAACTTACATGTGTAGCTGGTTGGTTGTAGGTCTCTTCAATTGCATCCAGAGGCATTTTGTTCTACACCCCTTTAAAATCAAAACTGAACTGATAGAGCTTTTATTGTTGTAGGATCTTTTTATGGGACTTTGAAGGCGCAGCTAGTGTATGTGTAACATTTTGCACACAAGTTGAAATAATGCTCTAAATTGGTCTTTCTCTTTCTCTCAAAAACACAAACACCTCAGGGGAGGGCTGAACTCTTGACCCATCTGTGCTTATTAAAGTACACCTAATGTGTTGACCTGGGTTTACTCCCTCTATTCACTCCTCAGACATTTAGCACTGACTTTCGTCAATTTGCATTCCATTCCCTGTTTTCCTCCTCATCCAGGCGAGAGAAGGACCACTCCACTGAATAAGACTGGCCAATTAGCGATAGCAGGTGGCTGACTTCAAACCACTGCACTTTGGGAGGCTTTAGTCCTAAGCAGCCCACAAGCTGCTAGCCAATATCCAAATCTGCCGTCTTTCCACTGGAGTCTCAGAATAAGCAAATAAAACACCAAAGAAAACAACAAAGTGGCCTGTTGTCTTTTGAAAAAAGTTCTCTGAATATAGTTTGTGGTGTTTCTAAATAACGATGTATGTAATGAAAGGCAAAATGGAAGCCATTGTTCAGGGTTGGTGCTCTATTGTACATTGTTAGGTCAGTCTACATTTACAATAAACTCTAATCTCATTCCATCAAATCAAGCCACTTCAATCAACAAATAGATTTTACCGTATTATAATTACTGTCAAGACTAAACACGTGTTTAATTCCCAGATATGTACACAAGCATACATTTGCGCCATTGTGCCTTGCGGTAAAGCACAAAAACACTGACTAGACTGACTTAGCATGGCTAGTCTGACTTAGCTTTGTAAACCACTGAGAATAGCTAATTGCGATCATGTAATATGCTGTTTCTTGTTGCATCAGAAAGAAAGAGATAGATTTCAATGCACATGACTCTGTGTAAACCTCTTCACATGCAGACCATTTGGCATAGTC
The DNA here is from genome assembly GCA_024633595.2 of Lepomis macrochirus. Taxonomy (NCBI): domain Eukaryota; kingdom Metazoa; phylum Chordata; class Actinopteri; order Centrarchiformes; family Centrarchidae; genus Lepomis; species Lepomis macrochirus. Next base: position 27,489,059 of record JALXJV020000021.1, read on the forward strand.
ATCTCAATGCATATTCCTACCTTTCAACTCACACAACCCCCACCCATAATCCTTTTTATCAAAGCCACACATCATGATCTAAGCTTTCTGAGATTTCTGTTTCATGAATCTTGGCCATGTGCTGCCATCACATGTAGCATTGCATGCTCACTCATGCAGAAAGTTTAATTTAACCTCTGATAGAAGGCATGTGTAAATGGCGTGAGGAGCTTTTTTCTTTTGCTTTGCAGCAATAAAATCTGATCATTTTTCTGAATTTGTTGTGTGAAAATAGTATAATATTGTGTGCGCCTCAAAGTAATCTGGCCCACTGCAGATAAAAAATGAGATCCAGACCAGCAGGACGTTTTCACCTGTGTCCATGAAAGATTCAGACTTAAAGGCTTTGAAACCACGTGTTAACCATCAGCTGTAACACAGGAGGGCACATGACAGGAGTACATGATAACTTTGTAAGAGCAAAACTGTGGAATGATGAAGAAATGACAGCATATGTCTTTCTATTATTTGTGAATGTGTAACGTCTGTGGATACTTATTTCTATAAATCTCAGGTACACAGCAAACTAAATGTAACCCATGCACTTAGAAATAAACACATTGCTCATTGTACTATTGTACAAACCTGCTGTTAGGTAATATAGGGGGAAAAACTTCTTTTACGTATTTTCACCAAAGCAAACATGCTCTGCTTTTAACAGCTTAGTAGAACACCAGTATTTTTACAAGATTAAAATTTCAGCTTTAAAGCTCTGTCTTATGCATTCCATGTGTGCCTGACTCTGTCCACGTTAAGGATGAGTTATCAGGTTGACTCCAAAAGAGTGCAACAGTGCCACATGAGTAGTCCAGCGCTATATGATGGGGATAATAGACCATTGTTTCAAAACTGAAGAAGTGGTAAACATGTCACAGTCAATAAAATAGAAACCCACAGCAAACAGAGCTCCCCATGCCAGTTGGGTTGATTTCTGCACAGCGCATTCAAGTGTTTACTCCTGTGAGCCAGATCTTTCAGTTTCTTGGATCTCACGTGTTCAGCTTTGGGAGTTCAGGCTGGCATGAAAGGCATGAAGCAACTGGACTCTTCCATGGTACATTGTAATTTTTCCTTTTTAAACTGTATTAGGATTCAGTAACCTTGTACTTCTCATCCACTCTATCAGTGAGACTGAAACTTGTTTCCACTCCTGCTCTGCTGGATGTTTCTTGTTAATTTATTAGGGCTTTTATTAGGAAATTGTTTCTTTATTGACCTCTGTACATTGCACCTGGATCTTCTACTGCTGATTTGATTCACCAACAGACAATATTTTATACACAGTAATTATTTAGTTTGTGTTTTTTGAATATTTCTTCTCTCTGTATTTGCCTCCTTTAGTTGAGCCCTGCATGTTACGCAGCTATTGCACAGCTTGTTCGATGTCTGGCTCAGCGATACAAAGCAGAGGTCTAGTTTCACAGCAGTCCTGGCTGATTGACTGATTGGCTGGTTTGCTCACTGACTTACTGAGCCCGGGTGGGAGACACACGCTGTCCATGTCTTATTAAATTGCCTTGTGTGGCTGTGTTTGAAAGTGGGAAGCTGGCGAAGGATCAGGGCCACAGCAGGGGCGACTCTGCTTTGATGTGGCAGAGGGAGACATTGTCTGTCATTAGGCCTCGTGTCATGAGGCCAGGGGAAAGGATGGGGAGGCTGCTTGGAGCACCCTGGATGTGAGGTGGTAACACAGGTGTTGGCGCTTCAGCTTAAGAGAAGTTACGGTAAGAGAGCTTTCAAGGAATTTCTAGGCTGCAACCCAGCCAATTTATACTGCTCCTTCTTTTTTCTTGCGCCAATAGCTGTAGCTTCTGAGGGGAGTCACTAAGTTTATGTGGAGACATTGCCATTTTTGTCAATGTGCACAATTTTTCTTTGGTCCCAGTTGAACCAATACATGAACGTGATTTACAGAGAATGTGATTTTTGCTCCGTTTAGTTGTTAAATGAATGGCATCTGGCTGTTGCATTTCCTAGTTGGCCGCACCTAACTCTGCCTGAAGTGCCCATCCACAGGGGCGCACAAATGTTAAACCTGCCAATGCTTCACTCATAGAGAGAAATTAGCCAAGTCAGTGTGGCTGACTCCAAAGGAAAACGTGCAGCCGAAGACGTGCCATGTGTTTCGTTTGCTTACTCTCTATTATCCACTGGGCTACATTGTGAAACAGGCATGTGGGGCTGATTACATGACAACTGATGCTACACAAAGCTCTAGGTTTTTGGCAGGAGGGGTTGGGCAAAGCGATTAGCTCTCAGTCACTAAGCGTGGTGTATCATATTTTGTGGGCCTCAAGCACAGGAAACCTAGTATTGGGAATTAGAACACACTAAATCTGTTGTCGCCCCAACCAGGTCGCCTCTAGTTTCAACTGTATTTCTTTATTTCTGTCGCCTGCAGTCTCCCACCCTCCAAGTCTCTGGGCAATTTCACAGCATGATCGGCAGGCATAGTGCCATTCTGGTGGTCTGGAGCATACGTCAGAGCGCCTGTTGCCATTAAGAGTGGCAACTGTGGCTCCATAAAACATGGCTATGACTCATGGGGGAGCCCTACTGTCTTTAGTGGTTAGTGGAGGTGGCAGCAGGCGGAACAGCAGCTGGTTGGCTCGAGGTATTCTTGGTGAAGCTAGCTGGAAAGGTTGTAGGTACTCTGTCAATGATAGATGTTGTAAGTAATAATGAACAAGAGTTGGTGTTTCCCACAGGTTTACAATTCAGTCATGGAAGCGGTAGATGTGGAATGTTGTTTTGCAGTTATTTTGTATATTTCTAAGAATTGACATGTATTAGGCTTTCATTAGACTATGAAAATGAAAACTGTGAATTAATTTCATTATATCACAGCGTGTTGGGCATTATTTATTCAAATCCCACCTGAAGTTCATTAGCACAGTGAAGTCTGGTAGTAAAAAAAGTCTTAAACTGTGTTAGACATCTTAAATTAATAAAAAAAGTTTTTGTTTGCTATCTTAAAAAAAGAATTTGGAAATATACTCTAGTGTCTGGTAAGTTGACTGCAAACAAACCCTTCCACTGTTTTTTCTCTTCTGTTCATTCTTGCTTTGTTAATTCAACATATTCCAAAATTAAGGCTCTTCCTTTACCTTTACCTACCTAAGTGTCACGTAGGGGTGTGCTCACTTTTGTTGCCAGCGGTTTAGACATTAATGACTGTGTGATGTTATTTTGAGGGCACAGCAAATTTACACTGTAATACATTCTCAAATATTTACAAAAAATTTGAGGGCTGTACTCACTTTTGTAAGATTCTGTAGCTCATGATCCCAGTCAAAAGAGATACAACATAGTCTTGGCATAGCCCTTAGTGGCCATTAGCTCATGTGATTGTGCTACGATAAAAACCATATGACCCAAGCAAAGACAAAACATGAACATTACACAGTTCCATTCCACCTCATAACTCCCCTCCACCTCAGACCAAGTTGTCAAGACTGTTAAAATTCCCCAATGAAAACTACTATCTCCACTTATTCCTTTATTTCCTTTCTTCTTTAATGCGGATGTTGCGGAGACGGTACAGAGTCTGCAACTGGGTTTTGTGAATATAGTTGACTCCCTATAGTGAAACAATGGGCGTACCATATTTGCACATGCACTCAGTTTTTCCACAGTTGACATTCCTGTAAGCAGTTGTGTGTTTACTCTCTGTCAGTCCACAAGCCTGTGAATCAGAAACGGCTATGCACAATGAGTGATTGTGTAATAGTCAAATGTAGGATATCAAAATATGTGTTTCCATCTTCCTGATATACATGTACAGTGTAAATGCACAGACCTTTTATCTCCATTTCTCTTTTCACATGTTTTGCAAACTTTAATTCACAAACTATAGTTGTTGGTTTTTTTTACTGGATTGTACCAAACAGGATTGAATGAGAGAGCAGTTATAGCTTTAATGTGTCAGACCCCATATCTTGAACCTACTTAGGCATCCTTTATGGGGAAAAAGATCATAGCTGACAAGGGTCCATTATTCACTCTCAAAGGTATCGCCCCCAGGAGAATATTTCAGCTCTATCTGCGGTATTTATGACCATTTTTTCACTCCTTCATTGCTTGAATTCCGTTGAAAGAGAGCAGACACTGGAGCTTCAACCTATTTCTCAGCAAGATCTTTCTGAGAATTGAAACACTTTAAGACAGAACCATTCCAGGTTTCCCTCAGAAGCCTGTTGGTCTTTCTCTCCTTGTCCAGCTGAGGCTTGCGGTTTGTGACTCACTTCTCGGTGCGATCCAGTCAGCGTTCCAGAAAAGAAAAGGGAAGAAAAACAGGCCATTACATCTCCGCTGTCCCTCTTCAACAACTGCAGTCATTCTTCTGTCCAGCTTCCTCGTCAGAAACCTCATCTCAACTATGTTCAGAAATCTTAATGCAGCCCACTGTACACTGTTTGTTTACCTGAACCCTGCACCACTGTTCCCCAGGCCCTGCCACCATCTCTACCCTAAGACAGAGCCTGGAAGTAATCAGACCATTTCAACCGCCTGCTGCCACTCATTGTCTCCGTCCTTCCATAACAGCCACATCCGTTTTCCATTTTAAAGGGATTGATGTGATAGAACACATAATGGGCGGGTCAGGCACCAGAAAATATAGCATCAAGTCAACGTAATACAACTCACTTTTACCCTTAACAGAAAAGGAGGAAAGAAGAAATGTGGCCCCAAGTTAAGTTCTCTTTTAGGCCGAGCCATAAATGTGTCTGTTTTTGCTTTAGCCCAGTGAGGAATAGCCTGAATATGAATGCTCTGAGCGTCATATCCCACATGGCCACATGCTGTACAAATGTTGGATAATCATCTCCTTACATCTAATAGAGGATAAGTTTTTAGACCCTGCGTTTGACAATGTGTTTTGTATTTGAACGCCATTAAGGTGCCACTTTTAACAAGAGTTCTGTACTCCACTGACAGTAAAAAGCACTTCATTAGTGTACTTTATTTATCACATTTCTAGCAAGAAATTATTTTTGGCAGGTTATAAGTGGGTTAAATTGAGAGCAGTAGGGCTTGTGTTGTGAGATCGTTAACAGCCTGATAGGAGCAGAGACAGTAGGCTGATGGCTGTCTTCCCTGGTGATTGATGCATAAAGGGAGAAGGGAAGTTGCTGTTTTAATGGTGCTAGGATTAAAGATTAGATATATGAAAAGGTTGTAGTCTGAAGCCCACAGTGCTCTGTTATCTCATTTGTATTGTACATTTTCTGTATCGGACAGATGCTATGTGAATTTTCTGTGATAATAGGGGTGTATGTTTGCATAAAATAATACAGATTATGGGTGAATTATCCTCAAATATAATGGTGTGTGTGTTTTTCATCTTGCCTTTAATTGCAGTCCATGTATGTATATATCCTCACATTTTCATAATAAGCAAGGCTGAACTGATATACGTCTCTAAGCCTGTAGTTTATGTGTCTTGGCCCAGGCCAAGCAAGAGACGTGTGAAGAGAAACCCGACGAGCTCCCTGCACTGTTATAGGAAGAGTCGCTACTGAGAAATTGCATTTAGATAAGAGCAGTTTCTCGGCTCAGGAGAAACTCCCTGTAGGAAAGAAAAAGTACCCAGTGGTTTGGTTGTGCTGTGGTTCTCCTTGTTCAAGCTATCTATTAACCAAACCCAAGGCTTAATGTACACCCAAGGGTTTTCATAGCCTTACTGTGTGGTCCCTGTTTTCCATCACAAACCTTTGTTGGTAGCTACAGCTTGCATCCAGTGCCACTTATTGGCCAGAGTGAGCCGCTGGGCCCAGAAGTAGGAGCACCCTTTTCCATAAACAGATATTTACCGTATACTGCTGTATCAGGCAGATTGTGTGTCTGAGGTTCTGTGCTTACGAAGCCTCAAGCGCCTTGCGGGTTCTGTTTTTGATAAGAGAGAAGAAATGAAAGCAATTGATGCTCCAGTCCTGACCTGTACAATGGAGGTGTGGCCTTTTGTAGTCTGTCATGCTTGCTGTTCGCCATACGTTGTGATTTATAAGCGCGTCTCATACCGCCGCTGTAAGTGTATGTCACCGCTCTGTGGTTTCCAGTTGTGGGCGTACGTACGCATCGAGGCCGTCGGTACGCTGCGATTATGCCTGAGCTCCGAGGTTTTATGGGAATTCCTCTGGACAGCCACCTATGACTTTATGAAACACTTAAATTCGTCTAATTGAATTTCCACATTTTGTGGTTGGTAGTTCCAGGTTTGTCCATCACCGCAAAGAGGTACCAGAGGAGCTAGTTCCACTAAATATAAGGGTAAAAGTAAATGTTAATCCTGTGTCTGTGTGCCTATATGCGTGGGTCTAAGAGAGAGAGAGAGTGATTGGAGTATTTCATATGTGCTAAAAGTATTCAGTTTTTGTTGGTCTTTAAGCCTTGACCTATGTTTGCTGTCTCCACGTAGTCAAGTCAAGCCAAAATGTTATGTTATCAGGAGAGATTGATGAGGGGGAAGACGTCATAGAAGAGAGAGGGACGTGAAGGCATAGTATATTTTATCTCATCAGAAGAAATTGGTCCAGATCCAGAGATGATACATCAAGTGGCATGTTTCATTTTCTTGTGCTCGTCTTTTATCATAAATCAGTGCAGTCATATTAGGATGTGTGTTATGAATATCTTCGTCCCGCAGGTCAGACTGTGGATTTCACTGGCAAAATGTTCTGAAAGTGAGGGGTTTGCTGTGATTCTGGGTGTTTGGAAAGTGTTGGCTGCTTCCCTCCATCATTTATTTAATAGTGCGTCTGCAGTTTCCAGCTGGTTTGAATTTGTAGCTGAGGCCTGTTTGTTTGGCGTCTGCTCTCCTGTTGTCTCACTACTACATACTATACCACTCCGCTTTAGCACTAAGGCCTCTCTAAAGTCCCTTCACTTGCAGATATCTTCTGTCTCTCAACTCAGCTTCAGCAGCCATTGTATATTAGTCTATGGTAATATCTAAAATGTTGGCTTCAGTTAGAAGGAAACTAACCGCTCAGTGGATAAAAGGAAAGAGAAAAACGAATCGGACAATCCATTGCAATTTCGCTAAGTACTTTTTTCTCCACTGGAGGTTTTATCTCTTCCTTTGATCATAGTTATGTCATTGTGTGTTAAAGTATCTGCAGTTTTTGGATCCATTCAGTTTTTCTCTTGGTGTTGTAGGGAACCTCTGCTTGGGGCTTTTTTTTTTTTGCTGACCAAGTTCAGCTCTTGAGGCCCCCACCAACTTGTCATAAGAATCGAGAGGGTAGGGAGTATATTTTATGTCAGCAAGTTTAGAAAAACTTGTTGTTCTTGTTAATTTATCAAACCCTGTCTGCTGTCATATGGGTGTTTAGGAGAAGAGGTATTCAGTCATGAGCACAGGGCTTACTGCGGCTCAATTATATTAAACAGCTCTTTGAATAAAACAATGCTGGCCCCATCTGGTCAGTATTTGAAAAAATATCAGCCATGCTGGCTCTGGGTGAGTCCTTCTATCCAGCGTCGGGACTGCTTCCATGTGGATTTCATTACAGCCTTTTGGCTTTGGCAAAATTGTCAGCTTTTAATCTGAATTAACGCAGCGGGTCTGGACCACAGAGTTTTTTCAGTGGCACTCATTCTCGAGTTAAGAGAGTCACTGTCTCTCTCCCCTAGTTTTGTCAAGTTAATCTCAGCCATCACTTTCTCTTAATGTCAGTCACTCCAGCACTCCTCTCCATCAAATAAAGTCTCACCTCATTAGCGGCGTGGCTCTCTATCACCCCTGATGTCAGCCTCCTTTACTCCGCCAGGAGGAGAGGACATGGGTGGGGTGTCCTCCCTGTCATGTCATCATCTATGCCATCCAGCCACAGCTTTCTTTTTTATTAATGAAGCGTCTGTGATGAACCCAGGCCTGTTGTCCCAGAGGCCAAATAATCGTTTTACAGTTATTGGAGAAAAGGGGCCAAGTGGCTCATGAAAGAAGCTGTTAAATAAACACCAGCTCAAGTTAAAAAAGGAGGCTGTGAAGGGGGTCTTTTTTTCTTTTCCTTTGAAAGTTATTAGTGTAAGCTGTTTTCTCTATATCTGAATAATGTTTTTATTTCCAAACTATTAGCTGCAGGTTCATGCGGTCAAGTATAATTAATAGCACTTACTGATGCCTACAGTATAGGCCTATGATGCAATAACATACAAGCTGTAATCCAGTGTAAATTGCAAGACTAGACAAGGTTTGACCATAAATTGACCTATATACATTCAAAATCAACGTTAGCATACAAAACTGCCTTGGGGGATTCTGGTCATTTTAAAAGTCACAGCTAGGTGGCTGGTTCCACTTACACAAGAGCTTATATCATATATTTAGTTTTGTTTGATTGCATCTCAACTGTTTTGTTTGTTGTTGCGCTCCAGGTTGGTACCCACCCATTATGACGCCAAGCAAGCATCTCTAAAGTTTTAATGGACAAATTACTGCCAGTACTGTTGTTGTCCCCATGGGAACAGACCCCTCTTTTAAAGTTAAAACAAGTCTGTCAGCCAAGTCGTTGGCTCACGCTTTTCAGAGCAATTAGGATGCTGTCCACAGACACTGCAACCCTGCCTTACCTAAATATGCATCCAGCTACAAATATAAACACAAGTGCACATGCTGTAATTATATTATGTCAGCGCATGTGTTTGGCTTTTAATGTGTTTGGAGCCTTGGCCTCACAACCGTTACAGCAGTCAGAGTAAAGCGGTTTGGAGCACAGGAGTTATTCTTGAGAAGAGGAGAGGATGGCTCCTCGCCGTGACTGTGAGATCCAAGAAGCCAGAGGAGTTCACCTGTCAGCAACAGTGTCATAATTCATTTCCTCAATCTCTGTCGACAAAGCTTTATCCAGAGTTATGATCGATATATCCACGAGACGTGCTGTGTGAACAGTTGGAGTTTTTTTTTAGTAGCTATTATTTCACTTGACCTTTAGTTTTATTTTGTCAGATGTCATTAATGCATCTCAAAGATTTTCTCTGTCTTACTTTTTTATGTTATTGATGCAATCATATACTATAATACAGCTATTATTTTATGAAGCTGCAAGTGGTTCCTTTTCTATGAACTGGCTTTTGCAAGCGAGCCAGATTGACCCGTATTTCACTTTAACCTTCGATTCAGTTCCACAGTGGCCTTCTTCCAGCTTATTAGAGAGTTAGAAACCACACATTCAACCTCACACTCTTTCCCTCATGCTGAATTAATGGAACAATCCACATAGTTGGCCACCAAAAGTGTGTGTGTGTCGAGGGGAGGAGGAAGGGGCCACAATAGCTATTTGTTTCTTGTTCATCATTTTCTCTCTTGCTCCGCCTCTCTCTTCTAGTCACATTTGGATATAATTCCCATTTGGAAAAACCCGTGCAGCAATTTTTTTTAATGTTTGTTTATTTATTTATTTATTTATTATGTAAACCTCTGCAGCCGTTTTTTTTTAAAGAGCGTTGAGACACAATAAGTGGAGCTTCGCAACCTGCGTCTGTATTAGGAGAAAGCAGTATGATAGGTTGTTGTCATTTGACTGCACAGTGATTTTGTGCGACTTTAAATGGCAGGGAATGTTATGCATTATATTTATTATATTAAGATATATTACAGTATATTGGCAGCAACTGGAGAGGAAGCGTAGTCAATGAATGCAATCATTGTATCACAGGTGAACAAATTAAGAGCTGCGAGCTGTTATTATTAAGCACAAAGTTCAGCAGGTTGAACTCAGTCTGAGGACGTAATGGGCTTGGATCAGCCAGTCTAATCACAGATTACACCTGTTTATCTGTTTATCTGATTAAAAATAAATAATGCAGCAAATGCTCCACATGGGGTTTTGGCCACAAGTACTGCAGTGCTTTCCAGGTAAAATCAAATATTCTATAGGGGAGATTGTTTCCAGTAAAGACATGTCGCTGATCGTAATCAGCCCTTCATTATGAGAAAATATTTTTCTACTGGGCTAGAACTTTTTCGATTTCAAATGCTGCATCCCATTGGCAGTGGAAAAACGTTTTAACATCCTTAACACTATGCAGGGTCACAGTTGAACTAACCCAGATGACCAGAGAATGCTCCAGGCTCTCCAAAGTAAACCGGACACAGCCTATACTCTTCACATACCGTGGCAGCTTTCAATTTGATACTTGGAGCCAATGAAAAAGAATGCAGAGGGTTGTTCTTGTCTTTTGTTTATTTTCACATTATCCTGCTTTTGATTTTTTTTTATTTTTTATCCTCTTCTCAAGAAATCATTTTCATCACTACTGTATTTGCCGAACATATGCACTGAATTTTACTACATAATTGTTTGTTTGTGTAATTTGTCAATCAGAGCTTGTGACTGGAGAGACTGAGTTTACTTGCTTATTATCAGAGCTGAGTCTTCACTGTTATTTCCTTTTAGCTTGCAGAGTAGCACTCAACCATGTCACAGTGTAATATCACTTTTTGGGCTTTGGTACTGTCAAGTGTGACTAAAATCAATGTCAAATGGAGCTTATCTTTTATTTAACATTTCAGTGTAATCTGTACTTCTTAATAACACTGTCCTTTAAGAGTTCTTTCTGAAGCATAAGGTGGACTTTGTCTTTGCCAGTGTCTCTTGGAAAGCTGACCGAATTCTCAGATCCATTCTGCGAAAGCTCAGGCATAGTTGATCTTTCAGCTTACAGCTAGGATGCCTGCTAATACTTAATATGTTCATATCAATATCTTGATGGCTCACACACTTTTACACAGATACAGACTGAAACAAAAACAGAAATCTTACAAATCTGCAGCATGTCCTGTGTGCACAAATACACATAGCTAAATCCTTCACCATGTGGATGGATATATGAAAGACCTCTTGTTTTCCAATTTTACTTTTATCCTCACCAACCCAAATTCCTCCACGGAGCAGTTTGATGCTGCATATTTTTCCTGGTTGAATAGCAGCAGGATCTGGCTGGATATCCCTTTCAACTCTGTGAAATATTGGAAGTCAGAGCTTTAATCTGGAACTCTCTGGTTACTGTTTTGATAGGGCATGTAGTTGGCCAGGCAGTTGTACTGTAGGCCAGACATGGTCATTTTACTGTCATCAAGGTTGTATTCATACTTGACAAACTGTTTCTATGAGGTAAGCTGAAGGAGGTTTACAGGGTTATTTGCCAGATGCAAATGTTTTCTATTTTTATGCAGTGAGAAAAAAGTGAGAAAGAACCAAACTGAATCCCACATCAGTTATCATTCATTCTTCATTTCTTGTTATGGCTCACTCACCTTTTTGACTTTCTAAAATAGACAAAGTTAAAACGAAGCACATATTTGGGATAAGTAGTTCTCGACAACCCTCACTCTGAAAGTAATATATTTGACAGTCAGACAAACTCAGACAGGCAAAATACACGGTTGGCCAGCCGAGGCTCACACTGTGCCCCCAAATCCAGTGGTAATACTAATAGAAAATCTCAGTTGTAAAGCCATCCACAAAATAAAGAGGAGAGGAAAAGAAAATAATATACCCATTCACAAGGAGTGGAAGGGAGAGGAATTGTGGGCAGCACGAAGCCAGGATAGGCACCTGCCCACAAACCATATATTCATCCTCCTCTCTGGCCTACTATTTTCCTAGGGGCCTTGTGGAAACGCAACACACATATAAAAAAAGATTTCCCTTGTAAAATACCACAACACTTTTATTCCAAATAATAAAATGAGTGTGATCAGACTCTGGCTAAAATTAAAATGTTTTAATGACTACATTTGGCAGCTTTATTTAAAAGGCGTAGTACAACTAAGGCAAAGTTTGTTGTGTTTGCTCAGGAACACTTTCCTCCACTTTCCATGCCAAGGAGAAGACATTAGACCTGCGCTGAGTTCAGGCTATGCTGCATCACACATTTTGTGCATTTCGCTGTTCGGCACTATTCACCGGTCAGCCCACAAACATTTGTGGCTTCCCTCAAGAACAAGCTCCGTGTGCTTTGAATTTGAATCTACAAAGTAGTGAATTAGCATGTTCTCCTAGGTGTCCAGGCACGAGGAGTCCTTGTGAGACCTGCCATGGAGGATTGATGATGGTCCTGCATGCCAATACTGCTAACAGGAAGTTGAGCTCAGTGTTGTGACTTCGCAAATAGGGTCAGGCTGTGTGGGTGTTGGGTTACTTGACTGTTCCAGTGTTACAGTGGCGAGGGGCATTATCCCCGGGGGACCAGAGCGACCCTCAAGGATGGTGGCTCTTCCAATAGGTGTCACTGTAGCACACAACACTCATTGGTCTCCACTACTGTCCAGCCCATACACAGACTAAATAACCACACATGATGGGATCTCATTAAGACCGTAGGCATGGTACCCACCTCTGACCCTCCCTGCAGTGATTAGGGACAGAAGAGACTAACATTGCTCTCTTGTCACCGGTGGTCTCCCTAACTGAATTTCCTATTCATCTCACACAGCCTTTCCCGTAATTATGTAAATCTGTTGACTGAATTTGGCAGCAATACGATACTCAGAAAAGTGTAACAACAAGTAATGAAACGGAAGAATCTGGTTTGAATTAGGGCCGCATTTGAATCGGACTCGGGCACAGTGAGCACACCACACCTGTATTACATTACCACAGTGTGGAGGAGACAGAAAGGAGGGGAGAGCAGTGAGAACAAAAAGCGCAGAGGAAAAAAGGATGTTAAATGAAGTGGAAGAACTTAGAGTATGCAATATTATAAATTTGAAATGGCAACAGAGACAGGAAGCACAAAGAATATTACATTTCACCTGTTAAGGAACTGCTTAAGCATGTAGACTGAACTATGCAGCCATGCAGTTCCCATGGACACTTCAGTTTTGTGTTTACGTTGGTTCTTCAACATCTTACAGTGATAACACTGCTGCTAAAGTCAATAGCTTAGTCAAACAGCATAATCTTAAACATACTGCTCCACTATCTACTTCCTAATCATCTAGAGGCGTGGATATGTTTATGAAAGTGAAAGGCTTTTGGTCTTGGACTTCTTGAGAGCACTCTGAAAGGCAATTAATACCAAAGTTGCAATGAGTACAGTTTTCTTGGCCTGTAGCACAAAATTGTCTTGGGGGTTTGGTTGGATAGTTGACCAGCAGTGTTACCACATTTCAACCTTATAAAAGTCCCTCTCCAACTTTGTAGAAAGATTGCACCTTTCCTCTAGACATTTAATTTTAGGTCTGCTCCAATGACCTTTCTCCACATGCCTGAGCAAGATCATTGTGAACATTATTATTATATGTGCTGTAGATCAGTTACAGACTTCTGTAAGCTACAGGCCTTTAGATGATAGAGGCTGATAAATACAGTAGAAATGATTAACGTGTGACTTCCAGTCAACACAGAAACAGTCCTGTTACATATCTTCAAATAGCTGTTAACACTTAGCTATATTTCAGTCATGCTATACACTTCGAAAGTTCTTACTGTTGCTCATACACTTCCTTTATACACTGGAGGCTGATCAGCAGAAGGCTGGGCTTTGATTTCCACATGCTGAAAGTGTTCCTAATCTGTTTTGCAACTAAAAGCTGAAATCTAAAAATAATTCTGTCTTTAAATTTAAAATCATAAACAAGCTAGAGCATGTGTTTGTTTGATTGTCAAGATGGTTGATTTAATTCATGTGAATGTAACTGTAATTGTTTTGTTTTTTTTGTTTGTTTTTTTTAGATATCACTTATCCTTATTTATGACTTGTGTTGACACATTTCCGGAATTGACGGGTACAGTTTATCTACCAGTCAGCATTTAATATTGACATAAAATCTGTTAAGGACTTGAAAGACCTGGGACCTCATTTATAAACGGTGCATACGTACAAAACAGGGCTGGAAATGTACATACGACACATCCCAAGCAGAGGTTGTGATCTAAAAAAAAAACAAACTTGATGGGAGAATGTGGGTCCTCCATGCAAATTCTGAACCATGCGTACCTATTGTGTACAATAAATTACCTCTGAGCATTATAGGCTTAAAGCCTTTCTGAATAACCAGATGTAGGATAATAAACACAAACGGAGAAATCTATTTCTGCAAAAGAACGGCGAGTGCATAGTGCACGTTTGTTGCCTTATTGAGCCAAACGCTGTGCGCCAGCGTGTGCATGTGATGCGCTGCTTGTAAAAACACATTGTGGAAAGTCATATTTATTTTAACTCATCAGCAGTGAACTAAGTGAGTGAACTGTTTTGTAGCCTAAATAAATGTTTAAACACAAGCGGAGGGCATTTTGTCTTTTCAACCCTGGAGGGATGGCCCTTCCTGCAGATGGGTCATAAAGGGTGCACAAGTGTATTTATTCACCAAACAACATGGTTCAGCTTCACCAAAATGAACGTCAGTGTCACACTGAGTTAATTTAATTTTGTAGCCTTTCTGTCAGAATTTGGCTCCTTTTCTTCCTGCAGTCAGTACGTATTAATATTAATGAGGGGCGTTTCAAAGACCATTTACAGGGAAGTACGGGCGTTTGGAGGGACGGACATGGAGCTCCCTCACATGCAACACATTTCAAGGTGATTGTGATTTATAAAGGGAACATTGCTCACAGGTGTGCGTGCACACGGCCTTTCTGGCACTGGGAATCTTGTGTCACTGGTGGACGGCATGGCTTCAGCTCTATTCTTTTTGTGTATCTAAAAGAGTAGTTAATTTGAGTTGAATTCATTTATAATCCATAGTGCATAAAAGTTCCTGTACAGATGCTTGTGTTGGATATTTACTATCTTATTTATTTTAAGAAAACAAACTCTATAGATAGAAGAAGTAATAATTTGATGCTGTGCTGATTATTATTTTCTTCCTCTGTTTGCACTTTGGAAAGTTTGAAGACAGGCTATTTGGATAAACAATAATTTCCCAACCATTAGGCCATTGCCCTAGCCATTACATTACAGTATGGCATTTTCTTCCCTATGCATAGAGTCTAAATCTAATGCAACTTAGGATCAAAAATTTAGCACAGGCAATAAAAAAATACCTTTTTGCTAGTCATGTATGAAATAGCAGGAATTTTTCACGCTATATATATCCAAAAATGTGGAAAGATATTTTATGTGGTAAGCAAACGCCTGTGGTGTTTATGAATACAGATTCCCAGTTGGGCTTAAAGACTGGATGATGATGACCGTGGGACATATTCAAGGCCAGAGGGAAGCGAATTTCTGTTGTGAATGAATTATATGAATCTAGCCAGACTCAAACAACTTTTCAGCCCCGCTCTGTATATTTATCGAGACACATGAAACGCTGCAGTGATTAATCAAGTTGGATTTCATATTCCACACTGTACCACATGATTGTTGAGGTTCTGAGCCTCCATTGCTTCATGTGAGGTTTTATCTATCATTGTCCAATACTAAGCTGCAAATGTAAAGAAATCGCAGCTCAGAGAATAACAACAGCGAATAGCTGTAAATACACATCAAATGGAAACAGTAAGGAACAATAAAAATTAACATAGTATTCTCATGTTCTCATTTTCCTGTAAAACATCTTTACAGTCATTCTTTCACTTCATGTCCCAGCTGCAGCCATTTTGTCTTGGCCATTTTGTATGCATTCTGGTCAACATTTCACTGTAATTTATTTAGGGGACGACTGAATGCCGTACAGAGTGAGTTTCATTATGTGCCCGCGATAAGCCAGATGGGCAGAATCATAGAAGCACCGCACTGTAGCAAACATAATCAACCATTTCAAATCCACCAGTGAGCTAGAAAGAGCTGCTCAGAGGGGGCATCCTGTGTAATGTAAATCAAATGAACAAAAAAAAAAGAAGGCAGAATGTATAGAAGGAAATGCTGGTAGAGAAAGTAGAGTCTTACACCATATTGCATTTTATATACAACTCTGGACAACATTAGTGGTTCTTGGGAGTCAGTTTTCTGTTTCTGTTTTTTAACCTTAAATATTCATGTAAGATTTCAACCTTCGTGTTAAGAAATAATGTTTTTACAATGGGTTCCTGGCATGTCTGTTACAGCTGAGAGAAGAGAAACCGCGGGCCAAACTAAGAGCTGCGTTTTCTCACACTCTTGTTCCATGTTTAGGAGTCTTTTTGGGGAGAACAAAAACTGAATTTCTTAAATATACTTCATCAAAGTCATGACTTAAAGCCAATTTTATCAGTTATCATAATACAACACTGGTTTGCAGCGTAAGGTTGATATATTTAATGTATGTATCCTAATGATATAATGAATTATTGACAGAGCAGGTGCCCCAGTTACTTAACAAGGCACATGGTCTGTTAGATGTTGGACTTGATTGAATGTATATGTTTTATTATTTGTTATCCATTGATCATAGCTACACACACTGAAAGGAGAAAGTACAGTTTAAGTGAGACGTTAAAGAGCTGTTGTGATTTTAACTTCCACTCTCTGGTACAGCTACAGGGCAAATAAAAAAATAACTGATTGTTTTATTTTCCATGTTCAATGTAATAGTAAAACATAATTCAGTTATTTTGAAGGATTTGGGTTAAAATAAATATACTGTACAACACAAAAACGCATGAGGTCTGGTTTTGCAGCTTGGCCACAAAAGATAACGGCAATGTTGTAATTTGTCTGGACGAGTCAAACTGTTTATTGAAATGTCAAAACAAAAGATCGGATGGAAATCTTTCTGTATGTAAACACAGCCTTCTAAGATTTGCACCATATCAGCCCAGGTGAATGAATTGTTTATTTCTTCAAAGCTGGACTTGAGATTTCAAAAAGTTGTCAACAACAGATATTTTGGCAAGCAGGGAAAAAAAGACGTCGATCAAAAGATCCTGAGCTTATATGTGGCTAACAGAGCCAACAAACATAAACTAAAAGTAATTGGATAACCGTGCCACTGTGTAAGTTGGTTGTTCAAAAACAAAGAGCCGTAATGAGAGGATTACAAGAGGATTACAAGAACAAGCACACAAATTTAATGACCGCTCAAATGAGAAGAGTAAAACTTCACCTGCTGTCATGACGAAAGATGGGTGCTTGCAGTCGAGTGTGAAACAAGCCTCTGCAGGTGATATCTTCACTAGAGTTGATAGCTCCTTGAGCTTAATCATGGACATTAGTGAGGTTTGTGTGGGGTAAGTGGTTTTCATGTGCCAGCCTAATGGCTCTAGAGGATGCTATAGTTGTCCAAAAGCTGCTTTCACAAGCCAAAAGTTAATCATTTTATTATATCTCTAACTTAAAATAATATATATTAAAATCTTTGAGGAATAGCCCACATACATTACCACCAGTATGACTCCACATAGCGGTGAATGCAGTATCACCTAGAAGTACAGCACATTAATAACACAGTATACGCTATTTTATTGGACTCATTAGCATGTAATTGTCAGGACTTTTAATAGTAATTGAGAGAGAGAATGATCATTTTAATAATGACAGCAATAGTAGTAATATTAATAATAATTGTAGCAATGGTTTTGAGCAAGAACGTGGTGGCAGTAAGTGGCGAGAGCAAGAGAGAGTCGGTGCAGATAATGCAAGAGCAATATGATCACTTTTCTTCGTTCTTTTCAGTATGTGCTGGATTCTGAATTAACTGTGTTTTATGAGACTTATTCAGGTAGCCTCATAATAAGGAATTGCAATAATACCGCCTAGAATTAACAAATTTATGGACTAGTTTTTTTGTATCACTTTAAGACAGGACGTTCCTTATTTTTGCAATGTTACGTAGGCGAAAGGGCAGTCCTTGAAGTTTGATTTATGTGGGATTTGATGAAATATCCTGATCAAAGACAACTCTAAGATTCCTCATGTTGGTGCTGGCGGCCAGGGCGATGACATCCAGAGTAACTATATCTATAGATACTGCATCTCGGAGATGTTTGGGGCCAAGTACAATGACTTCAGATTTGTCACCCAGGTTTTTATGCCCTTAAGGTATGCTTGAAGTTTAGCTAACTGGTTGGTTTCATCTGGCTTTATCGATAGATATAACTGAGTATCATCTGCATAACAATAAAAGTTTTTGGAGTGGAGTTCCTGATAATATTGCCTAAAGGAAGCATATATAAGGTGAATAGGATTGGTCCAGGCAGAGAACCTTGTGGAACTCCGTGACTAACTTTTGCTTGCATGGAGGATTCATTCTGCGATCGGTCTGTTAAATTGTACTTAAAGCAGCTTAGAGGTGTTCTTTCATGCCAATTAAATGTTCAATAGAATATGATGGTCAATGGTGTGAAAATCCTTAAAACAAACTATTTTTCTGTACAAAGTCACATAACTGATGTGCAACTGCTTCCTCACGAATCTTAGAAAAAAGTTAGGTTAGGTATAGGTCTATAGTTGGCTAAAACCCCGGATCAAGAGTGGGCTTTTTAAGAGCTACAGCTACAGGACTATGGTACATAGCCTTTTAATAACAAGGATAATAATGATGGTACACTTAAAGTACAAATAGAATTGGCTTTAGTGTTTTTGAAGTTGGGTGTAAAAGACCAAGAACAATGCTGATCGAATGAGTTATCATTTTAATTAGGTTCAGAATTGATTAATAGGCTTGATTTGAAGATAGCTGCAACTCCACCTCCTTGTTTGGTGCCTTGAGGAATGTGAGTATTAATATGACTGTAGGGAGTGGCTTCACTAATGTGTTGTTCATGGCCCAGCCATGCTTCGGTAAGACAAAATAAATCCACATTTAATTCTCCTATTGCAGAGGTGATGTTACTTTTTTATTAGGTTTTTATGCACAACTCAACTTCTGTTTTCTTTTGATTTAATTAATTTAAGTGGTCAGGGGGTGGACACTGTCTGCTCTAATGGAAGCAAAAGGAAAGCTTGAAGGACTGCAACTCTGCCTCCTGGTCTTAACTCTGGTTTTGGTCCACAGATTTCTAGATACAGTAACTGGTTTGTGTTCTTCTTTCAAAAATGGGTTAGTTGACTGTACAGTTTGACTGACCACTTTGTTTGACATACTGGTCACTCAAACACTTTAGCTTAATTAACAGCAAAGTGTGCAGACTTGATAGCATGTCCCAGAAGGACCCGTCGAAAAGATGATAGAAATGACATGAACGGTTACATTACACTGTAACAAATTAGTCCACACTAATGTTCCTAATTTGTTGCAGAATATTTTTCTACTCCATGTCATCATTCAGCTCTTATTAGTTAGATTATTTGTTTTTACAGCTTGTTTTTTTAATCACTGGTATGTAAACTGTTCATGATTCAGTCACCTTAACCAGAAGAGACACAGCCCTGAAATGTTGTCACTGGCAGGTTATCTCCCATAGCTCCAGCTCTCTACAAATGAGATCTATGTGTGGAGACGTATGTCTGTGTCAACCTCACGGTCTCTGCTGAAGTATCCAGTCCACAGTTTGACCAGAGGGATAGTGAGGGAGGAACACCTGGTCAGCCCCCTCTATAACAAGCTGTCATAGTACCTAATGAGCTCCCTGATTATCTTCCCCAGGGAGTAAAACCTATGTACTCTGTAAAATAACCATTTCTATTTTTACCCCAGTGGACAAAAGCTTTCTGATTATAAATCACAGGGTAATTGTCTGTGATGCAGGCCAAACATGCACAGGATATTCCAGAGTTTGATTTGGAGACTTTTAACCTCCTGACACATGAAACGCAACGCTCTTGATGAAAATATCCTGCGTCCTAGATTTCCTCAAGTGCCCATCTCCAGTGACCATGGAAGACCACTTGTTGACACTAATAACATGCACCGGGTTGAACTGTTGGGATATCTGCGCTGAGAGGCAGCTCCTAGAGTAACCTCATGGCATAAAAGGCGGAAGGGGGGAAGTGCGCTTTGTTACCTGGGCCACCCTCCTACACCACCACATCATCAGCAATCAGTCTCAAAATTCTCTGCAGCCCGCCCACATTTGTGGTCTGATCTGAGGGTGATTGGTACTGACGAACTAAGGGAAACAGTAATACGTGGCATAAGCCAGGCAGTGTTTGTTTAGCCGCTGTACAGAACTCAGGGCAAACAAGCAGGTTTTGCCAAATGATGGGTGGCATGTACTGTAAACTGACTGGTTCCCGCCGGCTCTAGTCAGTTTAAGTATGTTTATGTGTGGTTATGGCTCCAGTGGATTGGCAGGCTGGGGCTGTATACACTGCTGCATTCTTTGGGCTGTTACTTTATCTTTGAGATGGATGAGGATGAGTCCCCAAATTCTCAGATGTGACCGGTCAGCTGCGGTCATGCTCTCACACACACTCATACCAAACCTTGCAGTCATACTAACTGATTACCCACTACATATGCTGCTGAGTCTCCAAAGCCCTGTGTGGGTTTTGTTGAATAGGTAAACAGGGAAGGGAGTGTCCAGACACAAAGGTGTGAGCAGCAACGAGGAAACCTGGCCGGATCTGTTTCACTATGTCATCATGTGAAAGAGCCCCCGCTCCCCAGCTCCTCTCGCCTTTCAGCTGTCCTCAATGGGCCCTGGGAATTTCTCACCACGATCTGGTTAGCCCCATTACAAAGAACCCTGTGGCCAGCTTGAAAGCACTCTCCCATACACATACGCACAAGCACGCAAAGGACTCCACCAGCATTCATCACAATGATGTATGAAAGGGAAACTAGAAATGACAAGCTGTCTCAAGTGCACTGATTCTGAGCAATTTGTATGATCTGGTTTGGAGCTGTTGACATAGAAACACTCTTAGATTGTTTCTCGTTGCAGTGTTTGTATAAAAATTCTCCCAGATACTAATTGTTACTGGGTTGTGGACTCCTGTTGTGAGCAACAGAAATTAATTTCTTGTTTTTTTTGTTTTTCTTTACTTCATGTCAATTACAACACATTGCCTCATATCAGTTACAACACACCAAAAACCAGTTTGGGTTTCCAGAACAGAATCTAAACCTTTCCGCTCAGCTGTTTGTCTCCATCCTACAGTCAAAGCTTTCATGGCGCCGACAATTAGAAATGACACCCATCTTCATGTCATAAAGCTGCCTCACACATTTCTTCCTCTTTTACAACATTCCCTCTTGTCTTTCCCTCCAGACGACACAGCCGGGCCACTATTTTTTCTCTGCTTGTCTCAAGTGACTAGAGAAGGGGAGGGGGGGTGATGCTTGCATAATTGACAGCCGACGTCTAGGATATATGCTTTCCCAGGACAAAGGTCATAAGCAACACACATACATACATACATACATATATATATATATATATATATATATATATATATATATATATATATATATATATATATATATATATATATATATATATATATATACAATGCACTCTGAGGAGAAACTTCCAGACCAGTGTATGAATATTGATAAAGTTTGTCTGGCTGAGTGCTGGATCAGCTGCAAAGCTACAGTATTCCAAACTGTCTGATTATGTTTAACATATCTCATTACAAAGACAGTGTGAAGCAGCAGTCACTCAGTGCTCGTGGCTGCCAACCAGACACTTAGCTCAAGTGTTGCTGGTGCCCTACTGGCAGAGATTTGGCAACAGCCTGAGCGAACATGCATTCAGATAGAATTCCTCTGTGTTGGCCAGTTGGAGGCAGACATTACATTACATTCCTCAGAAATATTAAGCATCCACACATGTGCTTCCCAGTAACATCCTTGTATTTTTTAATCCCCCACAACGAGCTCCATGGTAATAAAGGGCGCTTGGGGCCAGTGATGTCACCCATCACTCTCTTGTCTTCACCCACACTCTTCATCCAGTTTCTGTTCAGTTGCTGCACGCTACGGCAACATCTCTTCACAGAAGGAAAACAATTGGAGGCACGCATACAAATGCAAACTCGTGTTCTTTCTCTCTCAAACACATTCTCAGACATACAGGCGTGTAATTTGAAATAGAGCTCCTGTCGGACACGGAGCATGGTTATTACGCACACTTCATAGATCAGGCCAGGTAATAGGACTTAAAGATAGCATTTAGTTACACCCCATAACTGAGAATCAAAGAGAGCGTACTGTATATCCAACAAAGCCTCTTTACCTTTTCTGAAGCCAAAATATTTATTCTTTGCTCATATCTGATTCACGATTTCTGATTCATATTTTGTAGACCGTAACCTTGAGATTACCATGAGACTGGGATTTTCCTTTTTTTAGCATCTGGCCACAGAACAAGCAAGCCACCCTCCCACCCCCGCCCGATGCTGCTC
This sequence comes from Lepomis macrochirus, assembly GCA_024633595.2. Classification (NCBI taxonomy): domain Eukaryota; kingdom Metazoa; phylum Chordata; class Actinopteri; order Centrarchiformes; family Centrarchidae; genus Lepomis; species Lepomis macrochirus. The sequence continues at coordinate 27,511,259 of JALXJV020000021.1, forward strand.
TGTTTCTAAACGGGTGGTGTTATTGATCTTGGCCTACTGTTTCAAACCCTATTCCGTTTAGCCGGCCCTGTGGACAGCGTAGCGCCGTCATTTGGTCAGACCCTGAGGTTTTCTCTGAGCCATGAATGGATGTCTATGTTGCTCTCGTAGGTTTTGGACCTTTCCATCACCAGCTGGGTTTCGAGGCGACACCCCATGTCCAACTCCCTCAATCTGAGCTGCTTTTGATAAAGAACTCCTCTGATACTATCACGACTGTTTTTTTCTATGGCTCCCCCAACAGATACGCACCATTTGAGGCCAGAACACACACATGCACAAACATACTGGAACATCGATGCAAACATGTGAACACTTGTACACCGGCTCCTCCGTCACGTCGAAGTATCCTTGGGCAAGATGCTGAACCCCAAATTGCTCCGGATGGCTGTTCCATCTGTGTATGAATTTGCATTTCTGTTCTGATGGCAGGTGACACCTTAGCCTCTGCCTCAGTGTGTGAATGTGATGCAGTGTCAAAGCGCTTCGAGTGGTCAGAAAGACTAGAACGGCGCTATACAAGTGCAGACCATTTACAAGAAGACATGTATTAATGTGTGTGGAGGGCTGCAGATACCCTGAAAACCATTTGTCTCCTCCTAAACTCTCAAATGTAAAACAAGTAAAGGTGACCTTTGCTCCCTGAGGCTTAAAGATGTGTTTCTCTGTAATTCCTTTATTATAACGTCACTCATCCATTATGTGCTCATATATGAAGAAGCAGCAGTTATCCCGGGCGAGTGGTGTGTCAGAGTCATGTGCGCCTCCATCTCTTCACCAGAAGTGTGTGTGTTTGTAAAAAGCAGAGTGGTTGCCGTGGCACCTGAGTGGAAACAAAACAGATGTCAGCTGGTGCAGGAAGTGTGTGTGACAGAGGGGCCTCAGAGATATACGCTGGACGTGCGGCATGATGCTCCTCTGCTGTTCAGTAATATAGGTTAAATAAACTCTCCGGGACAAGAGTTGGCTTGCTGTGACATATCGCTCAACTGTTAGAGGAGATATTTCTGGCACCAGAGCTGGAGTTTCAAGGTGGCCCTGTTGATTTGTTTTATTTCACTGAATTTGACTTCTTTCATCGTGAAATAAAGCACTGTGGTACCAGGGAGGGAATGTTCACAGCCAAATTTAGAGTAGGGTCTACTGAAGAGAGATTGTGGGAGAATGTAATGGGGTTTCTAATGTGCTCTCTTTGCCCCATTTCGTCCAGATGTTTTAACAACGAGTTAGGTTTTTCTTGCCACCCGCATCTCATCCCCTGTCTTTCCACACACCGTACATATTAGTGCACATGCCTGTTATCAGGGAAGGATGCCCATTGTCTGTCCTGATGAGTAATAGTCTGATGGGGAGTGTAGAAATGTGTCACGCCTAAAGAATGTAGACTTCAGACCTCTCCTGTAGGTGGTATTTCTTTCTTCTCCAAAGACATCCAAACATGTGCATGAATGTGCACACGTGTTCACATAAGTGATTCGCAGTAGTGCTGGCCCACCACACACACACTATATATGAAGGGTTGTAGGATATAAGGTGTGGTGGGTTGTTTGACGTTAATGATACAGTATGTGTTCCCTTTTTTTTTGCAGCTGAGATATCAACATGGCTTGACCACCCCAGACCTGCAGCAGACACTACCCAACTTGAAGAACTTCCTGGAACACGGCCTGCTGGTCCGATGGTAAGAATCACAAGGACAATGTACCCCTCAGATATTTCTTCGAGAGGTTACTGACGCTACGAATACAATGATCAGTCACTCTTTCAAATTATACGGATAGATACATTTTTACCAATCATATAATTATTTAAATGTCATCATTTCACTTATTACATTCACCAAAACAAGAAGCTATTCCTTGAAATTATTTAGTTGCGCTTAAGATTTTAATTTGATGATTTCCTTGTTTTATGAATTTCATGTAGGCAAAGAGTTCCATTAAACCATGGCTTCATTTATTGTATATTTCACTGCGCTTGTTTCCAATTTAACGTATTGGCCCAATAATAAGACCACCCATCCTTTGTCAACACCTGTTTTTGGAAAACAACTTTAAAGTACTTTACAAACTAGTCCTGTTAGGAGTTTTCCCCCAAGTTCCTCTTAGTCCAAGTAGAGTCCTCATTAGGAAGCCCTTTCTCTCGTAAACTGAAACATGAATTATTTCTATAACTCACAGTCTCTCCAGTCAGGCTCTTAGAAGTGGTCGGAATGATTTTCTTTGGCAGTATCGTTTTTTTAGGCTCCGACTGACACTGCTGGCAGCTTGCCAGATGATTCAGTCTGTTTCTGCAGTAAAGACGTTAGAAGACGGGTTCAACTCCTTTATATTTGCCATTGGAAAATCCTGTATTTTCAACTGCGATTAACTAACTCTGAAATACTCACTATAAACAGACTTTGACCTAGAAACGTAAGGCTACAAACAACCCAGAATGCAATACTCTATGTACTGTAGGATCAAGTGTTGTATACTTAACATAATTTGTCTTTAATTCCATTTTCTTTCTGCGGTATTCCATAACCTGAAAATCCACCCATTTGCTCTTTATATTACTCTACAGCAATGTATTCTGTTTTAGCATTGCAGTCTCTTGTTTTCATAAACAATGTTCTCATACATTTATAGCAAAGGTTGTGGCTGCTGTTTTGACATAAGATTGTTGTTCTGACACAGCACAGTATCCTCTGAAATCATATGGATGTATTGGTAAAAGTTAAGAGTGTTATACACCTCACCTTTGTAAAGATGCACATCATCACTTTTAAAAAAGCAGTATTTGATGAGATTTACAGCAGCCACTTTGTCCCGGTGAGGTGAAATGCTTAGATCCTCGCCTTTCTCATTCTACAGTCTTATGGCCTGTTAGTAACCCTTCACTAAAACCTGTGAGTTGGTCTGTGTCAGACTTCAGCTCCCCTGCCCTATAAAAAAGAAAGCTGTCTTTGATCTCTCCACTCCTCTCCCAGGGTCAGCAAAGGGGAAAATGTGTATTACACACATTAATTGAATAATCTTTTGTTTTGAAAGGAAAGAAGCCATGAAAAGCTTGAGTTCTCAAACCGTCCCTCTACTGCCCCCATCCTTAATGGGAAGTGGAAGGGCCCAAAGATAGATGAGATCAAAGCATGGGCCCCTTAACCCTGAAGCTGTGTGTGTGCTGTGTGTGTGTGTGTGTGTAAATGTGTGTACACATGCATGGAAGTTTTTAAAGAAGTGGAGGTGGAAGTGTAATAGTCATACAGTGGCTTGCCACAGCCACACTTCTGTACAACAATGGGACCACAGGGACAGGATCAAAAGCTGTCCTGAGCTGACTCAGAAGTCATCAGCTGAGTATCAAGCAACTGCATTTCTCATCACATCAAGCAGCCCTAAGCTCCAAAAACATAGGCATTTTTTCTTCTTGCCAGAATATATATAGATATAAAGACAAACAACACCCTCATTTCTATATGGTAAATATGAAGCAGCCAGCAGCTGATTAACTAAGCAAAAAGACGAAGCAGGGGAAACACTTAGCCAGGCTCATCGTTTTTACATTTCGGTTTAAATTTGTACACCTTAGTGCTCAACCATTACTTTTTTTTGCATCGTAAATCATCTCTAACAAAACATATTTCCAGTTATTTTTGCCATTAAGCTACTTATAACTATGTCACAGCTCATCAATACTTCAATACAGGACAGTACAGCACAATGTAACATTGTTGTCTTTGTAGTTGTTCCGGGTAATCAGTATGTTTCTTTATTGAAAAGCAACAAACAAGACATACTGTACTGAAAGTAGCTCCATTACATTGCAATGGATGAAAAGGATCTATTTGCAAAATGGTATAATAAAACAAAAAAGAACATGATGGGAAAATAATATCAAACTTCAAAAAAAAAAAAAATACCATGTATTCTTCCTTTACATTTTTCCCCACACCTGCTCTAAAACTCTTGCACAGTACTATAAACATTTAAAATGTATGCAAACATTTAAGCAGAGTCACAGTGTTTAAACACTTCGTCTCATCATAAAACCATTCTTCAGCCTACTTAACTTAAACCCGCAGTGAGGATGAGGAGGAGACTGTTTCACAAAGCCCTGTAATAGGTATAAGGAAATGCAGTGAGTTGTCTTCACACACTGCTCTTTCCTTAACAATATCAGTTCCAGTTTCCTTTCCCCCTGGTTTGAAAAAGCCTAAATTCAGATACAATTTCAAGCACTGGGAACAAGCTTATGAAATATGGATTTATAAAAAAAAAGGTGCATGACAGCTGCAGGTAATTATCCTATAGACTGTGAGAGAGAGGCTGATGTTCTTCCTTTGGTCCTCCTTGCTACCTATTTCTTCCTTCCACGCATACAGACAGGGATGTTGTGATGAAGGATATGACCGAGGGCACTGTTTCCAGAACAAATTTGGAAACAGCCCCTCCCTCCATGTAGAACTAATACAGCATGTATCCAGTGTACAGGGAGAGCCTTTCCCAAAGTGCCAAGACCCACATCATGCCGGGTTCATCTATGGCATTTCATACAGATCGGACGGAAAAACTGATGGTATTAATATAAAAGAGCGTACGTCACTTAGTATGTCATTTTTGTACAGTGGGCTATATGCTGCTGATGAGCTGCTGATCATATCTTTATACATTTCCAAACAGTACTGTCTCAGAAACACACCATAACATGTCATAATATAGAGTCTAGCTCTTGTGAAAAATGGGCAGTATAGATTTTTAAAATCTCGCTGAAGGATAAGAACCAGCGTAAAAATGGGGAATCTATTACCAAGGGGCAGACAGAGACAGTACCAGAAACCCATTCTTTGTAAACTGTACAGTCTACGGAGATCAAAGCAAACGCGTTCAACATGCTCCCATTTGCCGCTCCACATCCGCTGAGGGCCTGGCAGAGGTTCACAGGGCCCTAATCCCACTCCTGTGCCTGGAAGCAGGGCTACGCACACGGGGGAGGCAAGGTGTGGCAGAGCGCCTGGCCAGGCAGATTCAGCACTGCAGCTGGAGGATGTGAACCTCCCCAAAGTGAGTGAAAAGTTAGCAAAACTACGGTAGTCCCCTTGTGTTACATGATGTAGGCAAAGGGTTGTGATATTATGACAGCTGCAGCTTCGTCAATGACAGATAAAATAAAATGTATTTGTCCAAAATAAGCATTTGCAAGGTACATTAAGCCTGACAGGTGGCCTATAGATTTACTATTTTTATAATAATGGATGATGATTTGGAAGGATAAATCAAGAATATTTCCTTTTTCCCTGTTCATGTGATATGCTGTAAAGGTACAGTGGTTCTCCAAACCATTTCCTCCATACCCTTTGGGAAAAATGCCATTTCAATTCAATTTGGTTTACCTCTTTAAAGCATTATTCTAACCCAACCATGTGTTTACGTTTAATTTCTTTTTCAATATTTTTGAATTTATGCTTTTAAATTCTCTTAAATAAAAAAGTAAAAATGTCATAGATGTTATTAGATCCTCCAGTACAGTTTTACAGTTTTACAGCTGATTTCTTGAATTAGTCTTTAGTAGGAACGACAAGTAAGCAAGATTTCACACATATATGCGGTACCAATGTGTCCAGTTAACTAACTTGGACAACTGCTTCTCGTGACCTTACAGAGGAAGGGAGCAGACAATGCACTCACTTTGATCATGAGGAGGGAAGTTTACCATGCACACACTTATTTATTGGTTTGGAGAGAGTGCACATTAAAGAAAACATTGCTGTAAATATGCCAAAGTTAGCCAAAAGGATTATTTTTGTTACAAAGTAATCAATAAAACAATATAAGATTGAAATTACAAAAGTTATTGAAATAATTTATAAGCCTGCAGAGCAGTAATAAAAAGAAACAAGTAGTGTCAGGTAACATACTTACAAGTCACTTTGGCTGCCCCCTAAAAGTCATGATTCAAGTCATCAGTCAAGAAGAGTTGACTCACATTTTGTCAGTCGAATCAGTGCACTTTTTGTTTTTTGCTAATAAAAACATGCAACACGGTCTTATATAATGCAACAAAATGTGGAATATTAATGTCAGAAGAAATATGCATTAAATGCACAATTGAGCATTGGGAAGGTGTTTATATTGCCAGCTTGTTGATTGTGTTGCGATGTCGTCATTCCCTGTCTTCAAAGGCCAGGCGGTCAATAAGTCATGTCCCGTAAAAGGAAAATGAAAACTTAACTTCCACCCTAGTGAATATCAAATTTTTAGCAATGTTTAGTGTTTCACAAGGATTCCCCAAAACCACATCACACAACCAAATCTTATCTGCCGTTGTTTGTTTTGGCATGTGTGAAGCCTGTCGGAGGATTAGACTGTGGAATCGTCTGGCATACTGAATTCCTGAGTCGGCCTGAAATATGCCAGGTTTGACATCAGTAGTGAAAAGGAAGAGTGCAGGCAAAACGCTTTAGAGGGGTTAAGGCTATTTCTGGCTTGGCATGTCAAGTCGTCTGGTTGATGATTTAGGCAGAAGCCTCTTAGCAGCATTTACAGTGTGCAGTGAAGTTGTTGTCAGGATAATGCATGAGAGACTGGGGCCCAGTGGTAGCTTGGGCTACATCAGGCCATTCCCCATCAGTATGGAATGTTGAGCAGCTATCACTTCACTTTGCTTGTCGTCCATGCTGCACAGAAATCTGAGCCCTCTATTACAAAGTCCCATCTTTATTAATAATTTACATACCAGGGGACATTTTCTCAGATGACTCAAGGATGCCTGGCAACAAATCAAGAGTGACAAAACCATAAATGTTAACCTCATAGTGGTTCCCAAGGACATACCCAGACCACCAAAGAAATCAGGATTCATCCTCTGGGGACCGTGAATATATGTCCCAAATATTGTGGCAATCTGTCCAATAGTTTTTGAGAATTCAGTCTGGACAGACAGACATTGTCATCCCTAGAATTTCATTCTACCTCTCTTCAAAAAGCAGTTTAACAACTATTTGTAAGAATGATTTATGCAAGGAGAATGACATTTTCAGAACAGGGACACAGTAAATGTTTATTAAGAGTATGAAACATCTCACGCAGTGCAACAAGAATGTCAACAAGAGTCATGCAAGTATTGGGCCATATCCTGTAAGAACAACACTGTATGAGTTCCAGCTTTTCCAAATAACTTTAGGAAGTCTTTTTCAGCAGTTATGTCTTCCCAGCACCCTTAATCGGCACACATGCTCACAGTGGCCATACTGTACATGTGTAGTCTAATTGCTCACATTAAAACATGTCATCAGTCGAAATGTTTCATGAAAAAATGTTATGACTGCCCAGAGGTTTGCTTGGCTGAAGTCCTCACTGACACACCCTGTCTCCACTGTTCCTAATACACTGCTGCACAATTTGACACAAATAATAGAACAAATGTAGGCCTAAAAGAGAAACCGAGTGGAACAAAATAACACGGTCCAAATACAAAATTCCTCATTAACCCAAAGACTGGTGTGATGACCATGTGATTTTTATGCCAGTGTCAGTAATACATTTGTTTGTGGCATAGATGGCCAGCTAAAATCAGACCAAATGGATGGATATTAGAGCCAGCTGGAGGAAGGAATGGAAGAAATTGGCTGATGATAATTAAAATCAAAGTCATCTAATCAGCCATTGCCCTAAGGACATCACTCAGCCAAGCTAAAAAACGTAGTAGTCACTTATTAGCTTGTTATAAATGATGCATGGAAACCTTAAACTTTTCGTCCTGCGCAAGTCGTCTCCTGTTTCCAAACCTGTATTGTGTTTCAAAGAGTCTGAACCACATTTTCCACTTACTGAAATTACAATTGACTTCTCATGGCATCTGTCTTTATTCCTTTCTACCAAACCAGGTTTTGAATTTTGGAACTGGTTTCCAACAAGCCCATGATGGTTTCATTTGGAAAGTCACAGATAAGTGTTTGAGATGGCAAATCATTCAGCTTCTCTCTGGTCATTCTTTTTTTCGAGAGTCTTCCCAGAAAATGAGGTGTTAAAGAGCGCATAGTTTCCATTTTGCCCGAAAATGCTTTTCTGCAGAATTAACCATGTGCTTGTTAGGGGGGGGCAAGCTAAAGCCAGTTGTATTAAATGATGTGTTTTGACAGACATGTACTGCCAAGTAAAGCACGGTCCAGTTCTACCCATTTAATAGCAACAACCTCACAGGATCAGGTCATTACCCCGTGCCTTTATTTACTTAACCCTGACCTTGGTTGACTATTCAACATGCATGCCTCCTATTAGCTTAAATGGGCCATGTGTAGTTTTCAGTGGCCTCTAGCGTTGAGGTTTCACATTTCAACCACTACCTCCCCAAGCTGGTGCTTGTGTGCATCCTTGAACTAGTGAGAAGGCCAAAAGAGAGACCGACACACCAGAGACGACATCACACAAATGCTGGAAACTCATCAACGTTGAACTTAATGTTGAACTAATCCACACTTGTTGCATGCTTGTTGCCACGTGACATTGACTGCATTTAGACAACAGCTTTTCAATCAATTATTTGTGAATCTTTCTCAGCAATGTCAGCATAGCTAAAATTTTTTAATGGTTACAAGAATGATTAGTGAGCTAGACTGAATAACAGTTAGACCATAGAAGGAAACGTTATTGTTATGAATGGGTCTTCCACTGTAGTGTTGTCCTGCAACGTTATGTTGTATTATTGAATATTATGTGGGTCACAGAAGTTATGGCAACTGAGACAGGGAAGAAGCGGTGTACCTGAGTATCTGTAAAACAACAACTAATCTAAATCGATACGAAGCAAACAACGACAAATCCATGCTAATGTAGCTGGCTGTCTGTACTTTGTCTCACTTTAGGCAAGTAAAAACAAGTGGTTCCACATTTGCTTTGTACTGTTACGTCATGTCTTGCAGGCTAAAATAAACATTTTGACATAAAACCGGTACCACCATTAGCTGGTGAACACATGTGGTAAAGGTATACCACTATAGTATTTTCGCATCGGTTGCAACTGTTCGGTATTAGCCAGCAAGCTAACATTATCTAACTTGAGCCGACTAAAGCACAAAATCATAATATATTTCGCAGGCAATAATTTTAGTTTTCCTATATAATAGGATGAATGCTAACTCTGGGTCGGTTTTAATATCTAAAACAAAGCAGATAACTGATGAAACACCTGTCTGATGTTGACAGTGTTTTTGCCCGACATCGATCTGATTCTTGTTTGGCCTGATGGGCTTCAGCACATAAAACTTTTTTTTTTAATCCTCCGGTGTAGTTTATGTTGTAGTCTGTGTTGTGCTCTGATTTCATTAGCTGCGGTGTTCAGAATCAGAAGGCAAGAGGCTCGGGAAAGCGCAGAAAATCCGATCTGTTCACATAGGACGCAGCATAGCCGTTTCATGGGATAGAGAAAGTAAGTGAATGGGTAATTATTATGTGAGGTTAAAACCCATTCACAAATATGCAATAAAAAACGGGATACGTGATTTCACTAAAAAATTACATATAGCTCCTTTAATGTTAGCCTTCAGTTACAGTATTTACAGGTTGTTACCATAAGCGGTTATAAACAGAACCTTCAGACTGCGAATGGTTCTCATTTACTGTATCATAGGCACTTTGAAGTTTGACAAGTTTCTCTTAAAACTAGACATCCTTCTTCACTCCGGTCCTGCCTGTGAACCCTGTCAGGACCACCTCAGCAGGGTGCCTGCATGGCTCAAGGTCAGGGCCCTTTTTACAAGCTGTCATGTGCTTAGTGGTGAATCTGTCCGTCAGTCAGCGAAGTGCACAATAAATAAATATGTCCACCAGTGCTATCGTCACTGATAGTAGTGCCACTCTAACAAAGAAGGCCAAGTGACAGGAGAAGATTTACAAGGACTATCTGTTATGATTACGTATCCAACTGAACAAGCAGACGTTTGTCCTCAACTCTTAAACCAACACGTGTGAATCTCTAGAGAGAACACGGAGAGGCCCTGCTTCACCTTTGATCCCAACAGTACAGTGCCTCTGCTCCTCAGATAGCGGAGAGGTCATGTTAAGCAGACCTCTAAGTAGTCCAGTGATCTTAGCCTTGACTATCGGAAGAGACGGTGAGGCCCCCATTTAAGTAAATTTATGACTTCAGTCCTGGGGCGGGGTGGGGTGTCCCAGATCCCAAGTCTGTTATCTGTTATAGAGAAAAATGTCTGACATACTTGGGTGGACGCCTGCTGCGGGCTTCCAGTCAGCAGAATGTGAGTGCAGTCTCACAGGCAGCATACATGTTACAAAGAGCTGCAGCTGTCTTTCTCCTGGATCAGGAGGGTGATTTGGGTGGAGGGGCGCTAAAGAGATTAATGGAGAACCAGGTCCAAATAGGCCCTGGTTGTCTCATTTGACCCCTCAGGACCTCCCACTCTCTTACGTTGGATGTAAAGATTGTTGCTTTCTGTAGTCAATCAAATACATTTTCTAGAACTAGCTTTCTTTTAGCACCTTGCTCATTTAGTGTCTTTCTCTTTGTTCCTCCCAGTGACCGACACCATGTCTCCAGCTCTATCCCAGTGCCGACCAAGTCTCAGCTTGGTGTGTCCGCTGCCTCGGATATAGGCTACCCCTGCCACGCCAGCTCCCCAGACCGAGCCCTGAGGAAAAGGGCGAGCTCGGAGGCCGATAAGCTCAAGTACAAGCCAACTCCTCCACCCAGCTACAACACAGCCATGGGTGAAGAGCAGCCCCCGGTCTGCCTGGCACCGCCCTCGCCTTCACCCAAACACCTATCCTCCTCCCTTGATGCTGGCATGGCCTCACTTAACCTGACCAAGACTACGGAGGCCAAAGAGGGGGGAGAGCAGAATGATGAAGGCGTAGAGAAGGAGGAGGGCGGGGAGACCGCAGTGGAGGTGGAGAGACACAGAAGCATTGACAAAGAGATTGAAGTAGATAAAGAAGAAGAGACTGAAGAGCAACCACACAGTAGCACAGTTGCGCCCAACCCTTCGACAGTGCAGGACACTAGCGAGGAAACCGTGGCAACTAGTCAGCACACAGGCGCCATGAACGGCTCTTTGGTACCAGGGCATGCGCCTGTGAGCCTGGTCCCAGAGCTGCACTGCTCTGTGGAGCAAGCTGAGGAGATCATGGGCACAGAGGCCACTGCTTTAGGCCTGGGGTTGGGGTTAGGGCTAGCAGATGAGGCTCGGCTGGAAGACTACCGCTGCATCCCTGTGGACCACGCAGTAGCTGTGGAGTGTGATGAACAGGTGCTGGGCGAGCTGGACGTCGCAGGCTTTGAGGAGTTCTCCAGGCGCATCTATGCACTAAATGAGAACATGTCCAGCTTCCGCAGACCGCGCAAGAACTCTGATAAGTGAGGCAGAGGACCTAAGGAGAAAGGGAGGCATGAAAAAAAAAACTTGCACAGGGGGTTTGGACAAAAAAAAAAGGCAGGGCCCACTCCCTTATCACAGCATCAAAAATCATAGGAGCTGTTCTGGAATAACGACCAATTTGCACTTATTGTTAACATTTCCATAGTTTTAAATGAAATGCAGTTGAATGTGCAAGTATTGGGAGAGTAAGCATAACTTATTTTTGATGCCAGCATTTATATATTGTTTTAACATTGGATGGAACAATAAACCATTATGCAGACATTTCTATTTACAAAGTAATTTGGCCTCAGTGTTAACATTCGCCGGGCTATGAATTGATATCAGTTATTACATTTTATGAATTATAGAATCATTAACATGAACAACAGACACAGAGAATGGTTGCAGCTGGAAATGAATCATCTTGTATCACGCTGTCCCAGTACTTACACCTTCGACTGTACAAGCAAATGTTTAGACGGTTCCCAGAGCCTTCATTCAGGGTGCATGGCGGTTGGTGTGTGCAGGAGGAAGAACACGACATGTACGAGTGTGCGTCGGGGGCTTCACATTAGCATGCAACCACAGTCAGGTTTCAAGTAATCCCACCAGTGACCTTTGAAGACGGCAGGACTTTGCTACCACAAAACGAGGTGGGAGCTGGAACCAGTAGCCCAATTAGAGACTCCCTAACTGTGACACACGGCATCTTCTCTCCTTGAACAACCTACCCGTCAGTCTCCACACAGGGTTGAGTTTCTCCGTCAGCTCTTAAGATGAGGAACACAAGAGTGGCAGGTTGGAGCTCACAGCACATGGCAGGGATACGGTGCAATTGATTTTCTGTCCATCTCCATGTCCTCTATTTTCTCTGTTTTATTTTTTCAATTTTAATGTACCCTATCAATGTTAACATCAGTGTTATGTTACTTCCACTGATTCTCATATTAAGTAGACAAAAAAAAAATAGATTGTGTGTTCTGTTGGAATGTCTCACTCAGGCTCTACTGTAAGTGTTAACAGCAACCCCATTGTCTGTGATTTTGTCCTGTGTCTCCATGTTCTGGATGCTTTCTTGCACTGGTATTCAATGATTGCTTTATTTATGTCTCTCAACAGTTGTGCGTGCTTTGTTTTAATGGAAATCAATATTTAGTTTTATTTTCCCCACTCACATGTGATGTCGCTCATTAATATTGTCAAACGTTAGACTGATATTATCACCTGTGTCTGGGTCCTGATGTGGACAGCTGCTTTGCATCGCCCGCCATGACAAAGATGGACTCTCCACCCGCAGCCCACTTTGTGTTTCTGATCCAGTACTGTTGTTGCTGACTGTTGAGAAGTAATGTATTTAAAACTAAAAGATGAACCATGTTAGATCATTTCCATCAACTGCTATACAGTTCAGTAAGTGACCATGTACATAAACTTTTGTATGGAGGGTTTTTTTTTTGTTATTAAAGGCTTGCAGTCCAATGGCATGGGTGTATGTAGTCCCCTTTAAGAGTGGTCTGCCTACATTGGTGTGGGTGTGCTCAAGTTTGAATGCGAGGTCTCTAAACCTTAGTATAGGGCATAACATTTTGACCTTATAATGGCTCCATTGGAAAAGTTCACCAAAGTTATTGCACTTCATGTATTTGTGCACCAAATATCATGGCAATCCAAACATGGCCCATACTGGCACGGCATCGCCAATATTCCGGACACAAATGAGACGGAGAATAAGGAGACAGCAGTGGAGGTGGAGTGACCGATTGAGGTAGATAAAGATGAAGTGACTGAAGAGCTATCACCCAGTAGCACAGTTGCACCCTGCTCTTCTACAGTGCAGGCCACTGCTTTAGAGCTGGGGTTAGAGCTAGCAGATGAGACCAGACTGCAAGGCCAAGCAGTAGCTGTGCTTCATGTAGTGCTTTTGTGATTCATCGTCTGGGCAGCATGGATACTTGCACCATATTTCATAGAAATCCACCCGACAGTTGTTGAGATATTACAGTCTGGACTGGTCGTGGAAATACACACAGAGCTACACCACTACCATGGATAAAAAACATTAACTATTCATTAATGAACATCCTAATGGTATAAATGAAGACTACTCAGAGACAAAAACAATAAGGAGATTTTTAAAGTAAAAGAATAATCAGACGTTTTTATTTCTAGATTCATTTTAATTTCTTTCCCAAGTCTTCTGAAAACCTGCTTGGTGTATGAGAAACCTTAAGCCCATTCAGGCCATCAGTCAACAGCAGGTATTCCCACACAGGTTATCTAACAGAGGTCATGGACTAAATGTGGCCTGTCATTTTAGCTGTTTCCACCTGTGTGTGTGCACACAGGTGTTGTTATTCTGATTAGACCTCTGCTTAGGTTGATTTTGGGTAGAGGTACACTATGTTTGAGAAATACATGAAGTCACCAACCTGCAACTAATAATAATTTTTATAGTTTAATATGACTGGTTCTCATTGATTATTTATTTAGTTCTTGAAATGTTAGAACATAGTGATTAAATGTCTTAAAGTCCATGGAGATGTCATCACACAGCTTGTTTTCTCTGATCAACAATCTGAAGGAGATATCCAGTTTACTATCATATGAGAGAAAAAGAAAATTGAGATGCTGAGACTATGGAAGAAATTAATAAAACAATTATCAAAGTAGTTGCACAGAAGACATATTGACTTGTCAGAGCAGGGACAGTACAGGTGTAACTAATAACAATAATAACAACTACTCTGTTCGATGTAGCAGCAAGCACAATAGGCTGTAATAGCTCTGGATATGGCACACCTGAATGGAAATCAGCATTTTTTAATTGATAATGAATTCATTATTAATTACACCTATGTTTTTCTGCCATGACAAATCTAAATGTGCCCTGTGAAACAGGTCTATGACAGTGTGAGCTGTCCTGGACACACCAGCGCAGTCCTGACAAGAAGCCTAATCAGGTAAAATGAGTGTATGTTTGGACCGAAGGGTCTTTGATGGCAGTTCATGCACGTAAACAACAGATGTGTTCATCTTTGCCATAGTCAATATACTTATGGGTTATTACAACACAATGAGTCATTTAAGGACAGGGGAAACTGGCTTAACCTGCCAGGAATGGGCTCTTAATCTTTCACGCTTTTGTTTTTCACCTGCCTGGAAAAAATTCCATCTGAAATATTTTACATGTACCTCAGTTTAATCTTGTCAGATTGAACCTTTTGTTCTTGACAGGTTTTTTATTTACTTTTTAGAGACATGCTGCACCTTGCATCCCTGCTTATTATTGTGGGGAATAAAATGGGGAAGTAGCAAAATCTTTTACTGACAAAGCAACATGTCTTAAGCCTTGTTTTTCTAAACGAATGATTTGTACTCTAGCCAGCATCTAAGAAGAGTAACTGCGGTGTGTTCATCTGACCAGATGAAACTTGAATGATCCTCATAGGGAAACTGGTTTATTTCAGATTCCTAACATCCCCAGTAGATGTCAGTTGGCCAAAACGATGTGAGCATGTTTTGACACGTGGTTGTACATGTGAGTAACCTTAAATTGCCTTCAGTACTTGAAGTAAGCACTTTTCTAATGAAATAAGTCCTCTGTATTCCTTTACCTTATTATGCACTTCACTGAGCAAAACCCAACCTTTCTGATGGTATTACTGTGTCACTTAGTTGTCAGGGCTCCAGGTAATGTATCAATTTGTTCACATTAAGCACCTCCACACACATTAAGATCTCCTCTTGGTTGTTTCCGGCAGATTATGGTTGGCTACTATCAATATAATTTAGCCCATTACTTATGGCAATAAAACTGTCTCCCGTAGTATCACTTGTTGGGCTTTTCATAGTCTTTTCCATTAGGAATTTCAATAATGCTGATGATTGCTGAATCTGTCCTTTGGTACTTTCCAGATTCACATAAAGCACTTTCCTGCTTCTCAATCCCAAGAGCTCCTTGTGTCACTCTGCAGACAGTCTGCTCTCCCAGCTAAGCCCCTACAGGTGCCTGAAGGCCTCAACACTCAGCCCTCTGGGAATGACATTTCATCCGGCCAGAGACGGGACATTTGTGCCATCATGGAAGCCAGACCTGCTCTAGGGGTAGCGTGTGAGCGCATGTGCCTTTGCACAGGTGCATGGCTTAAAACGTTGATAGTTTGCAGGTCATTATTGTAGTTTAAAGTTTATGAGAACAAGAACCCGAGGCACTGAGAGTGAGAATAAGCAGGCCTTATTTCCTTACTTACAAAGCCATCTTCATATTTTTGAGCTGAGTGCTCAGTTTAAAGAGCTCAGCACTGCTGCAATGTATAGTCTGCTGTACTGTTCATCATCACAAGCACCTCACAAAATACACACCAGCCAAACCAGCACCGCTGGCTGTCTAAGCCTAGCTCTCCAGGCTTTACACTGCAATGTGTGTATGTGTGTGACAGTAATTAATGAACCCTTGCTCTCTGTCTTTACCCCCATCCTCATTAACTTTGATTATTGATATAAATAGTCACCGGCCAAATTGTCCTATCCATCTAATCCTGATGACCCTCCTGTGATAAGAGTAGAATCCATCTCAGCCAACATCATAAGTAGGATTAACAGTGTGCGTAGGGAGGAGAAACGTTGCAGTCTATCAGCACCTCATTTATACAGCAGCCATATTGTCTGACACACCGTCAGTCCCAGGTCATTCAATGTACCCTTGTCATTCTTAGGTCTCAGCGATACTCTACACCCTTGTCATTACCTGGCCTCTGTCATACAGTAGATCCCTTTTCATTATTACTGTGCGTGTCACTCAGACACTGTAATCCTGTTATTGCAACATGTCAGACATAACTGACATGTTGCAATCTGTGAACAAATGGGAGAACAAAGAGAGTCATGATGCATTACAGTATGTGTATTATTGACTATCATGCTTCTTATGGAAATAACAGTAGGAAGAGAAGCGATATGTAAGTGTAATTTTCTCCTTTTAGTGAGTCCTTATAATTTGTGTTTGTTTTGGGCAGACGACTGCAACAAAGTAAAAAGCAATAGGGAATATTTCCTATCTTTCAGAGAAGATCAATAACACGTCTGTGCATTAAAGCAGGGCCGTAACTTTTCAAAGAAAAAATAACACATTTCTCATCTTAGAAATGAAACTGTGTAAGAGAAATAAAATACAATGGGGGGTTTTGCCAGTACACCCTAACTTGGTTGGTATGACAAGGAGCTTACGCTGACTAATGCTAGCTAACATTAGCAAACCATGAGATGGTTAGTTTAGCTTAGCAAAAAACTATGGAGGCAGAAGAACAGCCTGTCTGGCTCTGTCCAAAGGTTGAAAATCAGGGCCTCTAAAGCTCACTAATTAACTGTGGCATCACAGGAGGTTATGGACTATTTCTTGGCCGGACACAGTGATTTCCTGGAATCTTGTTTTCACCATAAGGTTGCCAGTTGTCGTTTTCACTTTGGGTTTTGTTGGATTACACAAACATGATATAACATTTTAATTATGGTAAGCAGATTTTTTTTTAACCGTTGGACAGAGCCAAACAAGATGTTTGTTTGCCTGTGCTTACAGTCTTTACGCTACACTAAGCTAAGCTAACCTAAGCTAACCATCTCCTGGCTGTAGCTTCATATTTAACACCCAAATATGAGAGTGGTATGAATTTTCTTCTATTCTTTTAATTTTGCATATCTTCAGGATATTAATTGAATTGAATTGCTGGATGTGTCACTAAACACCCTGCATCCTTATGTGTTGTCCCACATTTAAGTCTCACACAAGGGACAAGAGGAGGGCAGGAGTCAGATATCAGCCTTGGCCCGCGTTCAACTCTGTGGTTTAAAGTCAACACAAAGACACAAAGTACTTTCTCATTCATTAGCGAGTTGAGACCTCATACTGCGACTATAACTCTTTATTGCTGGATTATAGTCATAATACAGGGATTGAGGGACTGCGTTACAAGCGTGGAGGGAGATGCAGTGTCCTGTCTGAAAGCTCAAACAAGACCCTGGTGGATCTGCTCACCTCGACCTGTCCTGGTCCTGGACTTGGCTGGTCAACACTGTGCTGTACTCTGGCTCAGCTGTTTAAGCCATCTCAGAAAAAAGACCATCTGCCTGGATCAAATCCCAGTCACCTCTCCAGTTTTTTGGCAGTAAAACCTCGCTCCTCGCTATCACTCCCAGTGTTTTCTTTTTTTTAAATGCGAGCCCAAACCTTTCCCAGCCATTCAGCAAACTCACACTTTTATAGGGCTGACTTATTCTCCCCACATGCTCCAGTTGCATAGCCTAATGAAATGCAGTGGTGTCCAGCTGATTTCATTGCAGCAATATCAATATTGGGATTGGAGTGCTGTGAGTGCAGAACTCTGGGTAAAAAATAATATCACAATGACCATGACTTTTATTTTATTATGGACCTTGTGAAATTAAAACCAATTGCTGAGGACTGATGTCATCATGCTTATATGAGGATTTTGTGGTAAACTCACGCTTGAAGACATTGTGGTTTTATGTAATTACCTTTAGAAAGTTTGAATGACGTAATTGACACCTGACATACAGACGAAGAGGGCAATACTCCCCAAACACACAATGGACCTTAACACAAGTCCCCCTACAGCTAACAAAGGGAAACAATAAGAAAAGGCATATCACAGCACTGAGGGAAAGATTAGATTTTTGCCGGATGATCGTTTGGTACAGTAGCTATTGTACTGCGTGTGGTGTAGATGTTTTGAAGTAGATGTACTTTCATGGATAACATCATGTTTTCTCCTCTCTTATTTCTGGGAAGGATTCACTATTCCTCCGTGTGCCTTTGAGGTACAGTCATGCATTTATTCATCTCGTGACTAAAACACTGGCTCAGCATCAGTCTTCACAAACAACAACAGCGTCCTGCTGAGCAGCTACCAAGGATTACGTACCACTGCATGGCATCTGATGAGAAGAAACTGAAAAGAGTCAAAAGAAATCCCGTTGGTGTCTATGTGTTGTTTGCACATATTGAACCATTATCGGTAGATTGTTTCAGCATGTTTTTGCTCTTCTTCTGACCAAATCCCACCACACCTATTTATATTGACCTATATGTAACACCCAGTATGTCCAGGTGTGATTTTACCCACTTCCATTAGATTCCATTTAAAAATGATTTAATTTTGCCTTGGATATTTGAACACCATGCATCTGAACACCAAGCAGCAAGTTTTTTCTCTGGTTGGTAGAGAGCTGTGCAATACATTTAGGATCAGTGTTGAATAGGGTTAGGCAGTAATTCACTTTAATGGTTTGGTTTATTAATGTTTGATTTATCGTCAGACCCAAAGTGGGCCACCAAAGGTCAGCTTCTACAGGTCAGACAGTTATTCAGCATTAGAGACTTTATTCCCATAGTAACCATAACAAACACAAGTCACACACAGGTTACAGTGTCATTTTTGCCACATCTCTGTGTCTTCCCCGGGACAGTGCACATGTGCTACGCTTCAATAGAAGCTGCATTTATAACTTATGTTGTGGGAAAATGTATCAGGAACAAATGTTGTGTTGACTTCCAGATATAAAGATAAATTGTTCTACTTTTAAAGAGCATACTTTTGTGTATGATGGGCCTCATCGTGATCATTGATCAAACAATTTCACAGATTCCTTAATGAAAAACATATGAGAGCAATCTGAGGTATATATAGAGTTACATTACAGTTTAGGATTACATTTTGAGCTTGTCCCATACCAAGCGTGCTGTTAAATTCAAAGAGACCAGCATGGGAAAGAAGATTCTGTTTGGACCCAAACCAAGACCAAAGCCACATCCTAGCTGTGCAAACTCAGTTGTCTGATAATGGAACACACATGGCCACCGTCACTGATAATCACTGAAATACCGGCATTTTGTGAGGAAATCTTCAAGGTTGTTAAATTGACTCTGTGTTCTTCTTGCTAATTACCTTGTCATGTGTGTAATTGTCTCATCTTGCACATCACAGGTGTATTCAGGTCTTAGATCCTGGCGGCGATTACACACATCTGATGTTCATTGACTCTCAGTGTGACCAGTTACACGAAAGAGTGAGAGGAAGCGAAAGGGGGCAGAGGAATGGAAGGTGTGTGTGTTAAGGGGAGCCCTTTGAGTGCTAATTCTGCGTTCGAGTCAAAGTCGGAGGTCCCAGTTGAAATGTCCAACTTCCGACCTCCAAGCGTTCCAGATGCACGACGCCAAACATAAACAAAAAACATGGCTGACTGTGACAAAGTGATGTTTCTTTGTCAAGTGTGCACAGCTGAACTCTCAGCAGTGCCCTTGGTGTTAATTGAAAAAGATTGCCGTTTTATGAGAACGAGTGACATAAATATGTGGGACTCGTTCACGTCTGGCTACATCTGTAGTCAATCTGCAAAAGTTACTTAATGTTTTCACATTTTATTGGTATTTTTAACATTTTCCTGTATAATTTTTGTGCAGAGAACATGACTTCCAGAGAATGTTTGACGTAACCAGCTACTTGGTAACATTTGCAGCATATTTTAATATAAATTTACATGCAGAACAGGTTTTACTATAATATTATATGTTGTTTTTTTATTTAAAAAAGGCAAATATACTTTATTTTGGCTTTTAATTGATGGTTTAATATTTGCTTCCGTGGGTGCTGCAGTTGTTGTGACGTCAGAAAGCTGCTTCTTCTTGAAGTTGGGGTAGATGGATTTGCCATGAGTTTGCCAAGTAGGAACTCTTTGATTTAGAGTGGCGTTGTCTGGAATGCAGCATAAATAGCAGAGGTGCTTGGGGCCTAGCACCCTTTCCTAAAAATCCACCCAACAACTAGGGCATGTTTGCCTGAGGATTTACTAACGCCTCTGGGCTGTATCTGGGAATAAAGGCTTGCTTCTGTGAATAAAGATAGAATTTCCTCCAGACTGCACCAACAGCTTTAATATGCCTGGAAACAGTGACGGATTCGTCCAGAACAGAGATCTCTGAAATCTTTTCTTCCTGCCTGCTCCATGCTGTTTTGCATTCTCACCTCTCAAACATTAAATCCATGGTTATGGTCTTATTCGACCGCCCTCACTTCCCAAAGCTGAGAGCTGGTTTCAGATATGTATGTGGTGGTCACATTTTTAGCAAAACCATTCATCAACATGTCATGTTCATTTCTGACAAATCAGCTCTGGTCTTCCTCTCTAACTTGCCAAAGCTCTGTGTGGAAACACAGTTTAGCGTCTTAAGTCATTCTGGGAGAACTCCCAGTATTTCACCTTGGCCTGAAAACTCCTCCAAAAGTTCAGGGAGTCAGTGGGGAACAATAAACCTACTGATGATGAGGCTTTATCAGCAGGGCTGAACGCTTAACACCCTCTTCCACTGCTAAGAGGAACAAACACCTTTAAGATCTGTTTATTAAGAGCTTCATTGTCCATTACCTCATAACTGCAATGGCTAATGCTCAAGTATCTGTGCTGCTTACAGCCAGTGCTGGACTGTCAGCCAATGTGACTTTCATGAACTTTTCGGGCCTAATTTTATTTTATTTTTTTCTGAAACCACATGAGCTTAGACAGTTTTATTCTTTGTTGTACCCTGAGGAAACAATTCATTCTACTTGATGGAGAATTTACATGTTTTCATTATGGATATAAAGATCAACAACATTTTCCCTTTTTTTGTTGCAACAAACAAAGTTAATTTTAATTTAACAGCCTGACCCAAATCCAGTAGGTCCCGACAGTAGATTGCGTGTCGGGTCAAAGCTCCCGTATTTTTGCATAAAGCTTCTATTCGGGCTCTGGTCCAGCTGGATTTTTTTTCAACTGTATCTTACTTAGGAAATGCTCAAGTAGATTCCCAATGCTCACTGGGAAGTGGGAATAGAGACTGCGTAGTATTAGCCTGGATGTATCCACATCCAGCTCTCTCCATTTGTCATATTAGAGATGAATTCAGTCTGCTTGTTTTCTCCCATGTAGCTTCACTTTTAATGGGAACATATAAAAGTCTTGGCACCAATTTGGATTCAATCAAAATGTCACTAAACTTGCCACAGACTATTCATTGTACATATGCAGAGAGGGGCCTACACATTACACACAGCATTCCAGATGAATCACTTAGTTTTGAGTGAAGTTCATAACAATCAATCACAAAGTGGATTTGCAGACAATTAAACTGAACGCCATGTTACATGACTGCATGAGTTTTTCTCTCTTGAATGTAAAGTGGAATAAAACTCTTTACTCACTCATTGCTTTCACATTAGTTTATTCAAAGCAGAAATCACTCTGCTTAAAGTCACACACACACTTTTATGACTCCATCACTTTCACTTACTCAAAGTGTGTAGAGTCTGAAGAGTGCTGTTAAATTACTCCAGGGTGATTTTGGAAAACATTGCAATGGCTTCAGTGAGATGCATGTCAGTGCCCACCAGTGCACCTGTGCTGCTTTTCAAATATTAAAGTAATGGGATTTTGATCAGCAGTTTTCATGACTTCGATGACAAGCTCTGTCCAAATGTTCTGCTTCCTGTCCAGCTGTATAAGTGGTCATTTACTAACATATGCAACATATTACTATCGGTCACGTTAAAATGAAACATGACCTTTCTTACTAAACAATACAAGCTGTAGTCTGAGAGAGTCGATTCAAATAAACAGTTTGGACTTTGTTTGATAGTTAGGTATCCAGCAGGTTTTTGTTAACAAAATAAGATCTGAGAGTCACACAGGGCATAAATGACCTCTATCTCAGAGTTTTAGGATTTACAACATCTCAAAGCTTATTCATATTACAGTACATTTACATTTATTCAGCTGACGCTTTTATCCAAAGTAAGAGGTCGTACGCCTCTGGAGCAACTAGGGGTTAAGTGTCTTGCTCAGGGACACAATGGTGGATGGGTCACAGTGGGGGATTGAACCGGGGTCCCTCACAACAAAGGTAGGCATCTTATCCTTTGCACCATCACCACCCTTACAGTAATGATGTGTGCAGTTCAAATATAACAGAAGTGTGTTGATATGACATGATCTCACTGGGCTTGTCATCTGGAAGCCCTCTGATTTGGTCGGAGATGCATGTTTTTAATTTCAACAGGCCAGACACTATTTTTGTTAGATTATTAATTATCACCAAAGTGCTGAATCTAATTTGGATTAAATAAAGTTGGCGATGGAGAACAAATACGAGCTAGTGTAACAACTCAAACCTTACTAACTACTTAAACATTGGTTACTGTTTATGTGCACCCCAAGTACGCTTCTGTCTTCAGTTCAGGATTGATCATTTGATTGATCTGATTTACACCCTTATATTAAACCCTTTAGAGTCCCTGGGGACATGCTGTGCCATTCACTTTTTTATTTTCAAGCCATTTTTGCTGTGATGAATCTATATAGCTGAAATTTGCCAGAGGATATTCTTTTTTAAGAAATGTTAGAATTGTCGTCTCAGTTCCTTAAATTACCCTACATTGGCTAAGGTACGCAAAAACCGACACAATTGTCCCTTGTAACAAAAAAATAAAAAATCTCCCATTGAAAACCATTAAACATGCCCTTTTGGATCCCACCTTTATCTTAACCTAAAGTTATGCATTTCTTTATGTTAAGATTTCATTTTGGGCTACTAGATGTCAATTTTTAATTTTTATACTTGCTCACCACATTGTGCTACTCTTTAACTAAAATAATATGTGTGTGTCATATTGATGTTAGATAATGGTGTGTGTGTGTGTGTCCAACTTCAACTTCAAAGTCTTTTCTCTTAGAAAGCCACACTCTGCATTATGAATTAATCCAAGAATAAAAGTAGTAGTTGGATCCCTTGTTGCCCTCAGAACTGCCTTAATTCTTTGTTGAAAACTTTCAATAAGGTGTTGGAAATAACAAAAAAACAGTCGAATTAATAAACATACTGGCATTTAAAGGGTTAAAATCCCTGAAATATAATTAATGTTTGATATGTATATTTCAGTATTTCAGGCTGAAGTAGCTTTGAAAGACTAAAAAAGTGGAAAGAAACATTATAGAAACAATATATTTTATATATTTATTTATTTATTTATTTATTTATTTTAGTTTTTGGGAAGAAGCCATTTTTTGTCACTAGGGACAAGTGTGTGAGTTTTTCCTAAAATGTGACACTGCAAAAAAAAAAAAAAAAGCATAATAATGCATCAAAATCAATGTTTCTGCTAATCATTGATCCATCTCAAGGCCTAATAATAATAATAATAATAATAATCAAATACTCTTTGAATTGTATTTTATGAAAATTATTTGATTTTTTTTTTCAATAAAAAAACAGTGGAGATATGTAAAGATACTAGCATTTAATGTGTTATAATCCCAAAAATATAGTTAATATGTGATATATATATTTCAGGCATAAGTAGCTTAGTGTAACATGACTTTTCTCTATTGTATATATTCAGTTGTGCAAATAAAAATACACTGATGCTATAAAGCTATCAGCTGTGTTTGTTGAATTATTACTTCAAAAGATGCAACAAGTATGGTTCGTATGTTACTAACACATCATTTCATTTTGCTGTTATGCATTTTTACAGTTATTAGCTGCCAGGGCAACATGTCTATCGTGCCTGGTGCGTATAATCACAATTGCCTCTCCCAACATTCAGTATGGTTTCAGTTACCTCTTCGTGTGTGATGAATGCAACGAGAGGCGTGGCTTCCAGGAAGTCAGGTGGACAGCTTGGTGAGCCTGCCAAGTAAAACCTATTTCCTTGTTTTTTTGTGAAGAAAGTGGGCAGTGTCCTTATCAATCTGCGCATTTTTCAGAGCTGCTCTGTAGACAAAATCCATATACTCCCCTATTGTGTGATACGGGGAGGATTATTTTTCCTCCAGGGGTTCTGTGTTATTCTAGAGGGCCTCATGGTCTAGTTTTTCAACGGGGGGAAGAAACATGGCAGGCCTCTGTTTTGAAGACTCTTCCAGAAATCTGTTCCAGGACTTCAGCCGTAATCACCCTGACCTTCCCCAACCAACTTCCTCTGGAGAGGAACCCAAACAAATGTTGTTATTCGCGGCCTAATAATATTCTGATATAAATAGGCAGCTTTGCGTCAGGGGTATGACAGGGCGATTTCTGTGAGCAACAGCTAACATAATACACTGGTATTGTATCTTTAAAGTTATTTTTTCAACTGGTTGAAGCAAGGATCAGGTCCACAGAGGATTCTGTAAATACCGAATGGTGTCTCCAAGCTGTCTTCACTTCACTAAATACTGAATACTTAATTTATTAATTGATAGGCCTAAAAGTCCCTAAGTCACCCTATAAAATACTCACTATGCGTAATGGCTGCTAACTAACTTCACCAAGGAAAATACAGTGGACAAAATTCCAGTGTCCACAATGGTAGCTACAGCCATGTGTCCAACAATAAATTGGACTTGATTCTCATAATACAGATAAGAATCAAAATACCGCCCAAAATTCTGGCAGCCTGTGCAATATTTAGACGCTAGGTTGCCAAAGATTTCTCATAAATTATAAGGGCTGCACTTGGTGAATATGAAAACATTTCTGAGGCATACTGCATACAAAGCTGGCCACACACAAACAGTAAGAACATTATAAAAAATAAGGTACATGTGATAAAGAATGAACAAAGTGGGGAAAGAATGTAATGCAAACCATCTTGTGTTCCTGCCAGAGCTTCTTCGTAGACGGTCCCCTGCGAAAGAAAAAACACCAGCTGCTTTCAAATTATTGTCATTTCCGACCAGGAGAAGAGTAATTTGGATGTGCATTTCCTTATATTGTGCAATAGATGTGCAATAGGTGTTTTTATTTTCTACAACCATAAAGACCACAGCTGTCAGTACATCTATTGTTCAGTGGCCACATATTTCTGTCTCATGTTTGGAAAAGGAGAGCCGGAACATTCCTCAGCTTCTTCTGTCACACCAGTAGTCCATTAGCGGCCCTTGAAATGGATACCCAGCCTCTCTATCATAAAATGGTGGTATTATGCCATTAACATTACTCTTATTACCGGTTTAACACTGAAATCAGAAACAGTATCAAAGTCTTTTGTAATGTGAAGAATGACACACCAGACAATATTATCTTGACGAAGCATAAGAAAGCACATAACAAGTCCTTTTAGGGTGTTATTATGCTATTTTAGTTTTCGTTAAAGATGTCTGATAGAGTTACTTTAATTGAATTAATCGTCCAAGGCTTGAGCGGAAAATGACTGTATTTTTTGGAGATTGCTGTGTTCTGGAAATATTTTGCATTTACCCCATCTTGTTTGTTATTGTTGGCTCTATCCATGCTAAAAATGACTTTGGTACCATAAAGTATCCAACTATTCAAACCTTTGATGCAGGAAGAATAATCCCAGTTTTTGGGAGACTGTTCGGTGACATTTTCCGGTAGCTGACTGAAGGACTGGAAACATAACCTTCCTCCTGTTTTTAGCCACGCCAGCGGCTCTAGTAACAGCCGTGTTGGTCAGTCTGTCATCAGTCCACCACTTTGATCGAGTGTGACATATCTCAACAACTACAGTATGGATTGCCAGGAACTTTTGTTGAGCCATTAATGAGCCCCAGAGGAAGAATTTGGTGACTTTTCATCTATCGCCTAACTATTGGATGGACTGTCATGATTATTTGGTTCAGGCGTTCATGTTCTCCTCAGGACGAGTTGTAAAAACTTTGGTGATTCCCTGAGTTTACACTTAGCACCATCATCAAGTAAATTTGTTCCCATCAGCCTCAGCTGTACTTTCTGTTTACTGTCAAATAGCAAATGTTAGCACAGTATTAAAAATAATGGATTACATTTATATAGCGTTTTCTCTTGTTACTCAAAATGCTTCAGGTGGAGGGGGCAAACTCACCTCAGCTACCACCAATGTGTAGCACCCAACGACGATGCACGGCGCTCACCACATGTTATGTAGAGAGAGGGAAAACAATGGCCAAGTCGGAAATGTTGCCTGGACATCTTTACAATAAGTGCCATGGGATCGCACCAGTGAGTCAGGACCTCGGTGTAAAGTTTCTTACAAAAGACGGCATCTTCTACAGCGCAGCATCGGGATTTTAGTGGGACCGGAGGATAGACTGTCCCCTACTGGACCTCAAACAGCACTTCCATCTCTACCTAAGTCTCACATCCAAATTCTAGCCAAACCTATGCCTGCTTAGCTTCAGTCATTCAGGAGAAACATAGTAGCCTACATGTTGGTTACTAAGATGGTGAACATGTTTTATACCTTCTAAACATCAATACTGTCCTTGTGTGCATGTTAGCATGCTGATGTTAGCATTTAGCCTAAAACATAGGTTTGCCTTAATACAGTCCCACAGAGCTGCTAGCATGTTGCTAGCTGTGGACTTGGTGGATAGATAAGGGTATCCTCTGACAACTGGGAGGCAGGATATTAAGTCAGTTTTAATGACTCACACCTAACAGATACAGAATGATACAGAACCATCCACAGATATGATCAAATGTCCTGTGACTTTTCTCATGACACAGTTTCAGAGAATACCAACGCTTCCTGCCTTGCTGTTATCCAACTGGACTGTTCCCAAGGTAGACTGGTAAGTTGCCTATCACCAGCAGCAGGGAGGGGAAGGATGAGATAAGCTACGTAAGGCAATGCCAACATGCAATATTGTACTTTTTATGTAACAATGGTTGAGATGAATACTGTGTCAGGTATTTCCTACATAACATTGGGCTTAGATGAAGAACAGCAGACTGGATGAGCCCAGGCATTACCAACAGCAGACTGAGGATGAAAGGCACATGAAGAGGCAGTCTCTGAGTGGTACATAAAACAGACAGCATGCTACGTCAGAAAGTGCACAGAAAAAACATGGGTTGCGTGTGGCTAACCCAAAGGTATACTTTTCAGTTATAAATGGCCAAATCAGAAATAGTGCTCAGCCATGCAGCTTTTACAAAGCTCTTATTCAGACGCGATAAACCAAAGTTCATGTAACACATACTGAACTCGCTGGCAGAGGAATAACATTTTTCAAAGCCTGAAACTCACTCACATCCCCCATAAATATTCTAAGCATCTTATTTCAGTGACAGCAAGGTCTGTTCCTGTGATAAGTTAGATAAACGTCACTTTAATTTGTACCAGCAGTGCACCAGGTTTCATCGTCTGTATATATTAAGCATAGACCCCATGTATGGCCTCCAAATAGAGATTGATGTATTTAATCAAATGTTCCCTCAGCCTTTTGCCATTCCAAGGATTTTGTCCAGGTTATCATAACAATAATGTCTAATGACGTTGAAATGGCAAGCGGCGGAGCAAGGGGCGAAAATGTTTCAATCTATCAAGAGTACATTAAAGTAAGTATACACTGATTAACTGACTAGTCACACATAAGTCACACATGCACTGTAAAACAACACTGAGCCATATCAAAGTCTGATTAGAGTCTAATGGGGAGACCAATTCAAGTGGTTGGAGTGCAGATTGCTTGTCCATTAGACTACACATACTGTACAGTACACATGATAAATGTAGTGTAGGCACTGGCTGCAGAAACATCGGGAAATGTGCTTATTTTCATGCTGCAGTCGGTCATTGTAGATTAAAGAAACATGTTGCAAATTTTCAACTTTATTTCCATATGTCATAGTTACTCTACAGACATATCATGCTCTAGCAAAGTTCTCTGTATCACTGTTGCCAGCTGTAGCTTATTCACATCCACTGTCCACTGACATATTGTCTCAGACGTGGATGGCAGCGTAATTGTAGTAAATGTACTTAACTTAAATGCATTGTATGAGCTACTAGGAAATGCAACAGAGAGGCCTAGTTAGCTGCTTTGGCTGTGTCGCAGCAATGTTAGTGAAAGACTGAGACAACAGGAGCCAGGAGGAACCGGAAGAAGAGAATACAGACTCTTTACTGTTTTTCTATATTGCAGGGTAAGGTGGCATAAACCTTGGCACTGGTTCAAGCATGCAGTTGAGATTCAGTAGATACAATGACGGACCTGGGGAAAGCCCACTGTCACTGAGCCAGTCCAGATGCAGCTTGTGTTGGAAAGGCGACAAGTGATATGATAATGCAGTGTGTAAATATTGGACATGGAGGCTGTGATTTGGAAGAAACCACAACGAAAGGAAGGACTACACTGATTAAATAAAGACTTTGGGAGGTGATACAGAAATAGAAAGAAATTAATTGACTGGATTGTCATAAATGATGGGATGGGTGGGGGAATTATCTTGTTAATTGATTAGATAGAAGGCTACTGTCACGATCCTGTTCTGTGTGTGCTCTGTTGGGGGGTTTTGGGTTTTAGTTGTCTTTTGGCTTGGTTCTTGTATTCTTTATTTTGGTATGTTGGGTTTTGGGGTTCTGTCTTGTCTAGTGTTTTGTAACCTGTGTTCCCCTGTGATTCCTCTGCATGTCTGTCTCTGTTTTCCTCTGCTCCCTGCCTTTCCCTTCACCTGTGTTGCTCCCGCCCTGCTCGTTAGTCCCTGTGTATATATACCTGGTGTTTCTGTCTTGTCTTTGTCGGATCATTGTTCTGGTGTGCTTGTGCCTCGTGCTACTCTGTTTTGGATGTTCTGGATGTTCCTGTTCTGGTGTTCCTGTTCTGGTGTTCCTGTTCTGGTGTTTGTGGTATCCCCTGGACTTCAGTGTGTTCGTCTTCCCTGTTCTTTGGATTTTGTATTTCGTTTCTGGACTTTGTGTGATCAGCCACTCTCCAGTAAGTGTGCTCGCTTTTCGTTGCCTTTTGTTTTGTTATAATAAATCTCTGAACTGAACCTGCTGGCTTCCCGTGTCCTGCGTTTGGGTCCTCAACCTGTTCTGCCCTGCACTCCACACACCAAACTTGTGACAGCTACAGAATAATAAGATGTATGAGGAGGGCTGGTTTCTCTATGCTTCATTACAAGATTGTGCTCTAGTTTCCATGATGGAGAGAATTTCATTGTAGACCGATGTATAGGTTTGTCAGATTTTCCCACATCAGAACATTAAGCGCATGCTTGTGACAATGGATGCTTGACACTGTTGTTGAGATGAGAGGCATGTCAGATATGTCACTGGAAAATACAGTTATGTCACTGCGCCTCTCATGACAGATGTGAGTGTGTTATATGGCATGAGTCATTTGCTGATGTTAAGATTGCTGATATGATCAATTGTGCACCTGCTAAATATTTGAAGCACTAATATGGGGCGTATAACCCGTTTCCCCAGCCCTTCCCAGCTACAGTAAAAGCAGCCGTTAACAGTACGGTCAGGTCTCATTGTGTTTGTCAGTCAAGCAGAAACATTTGCAATATGCACCTCATAAATCATGCATTCTCGCAAATGTAAGCACTGTGAAGTGGCAGCACAGTAAGTTCCAGATACAGTAAGACACTGTTTTATTTATTAATTTTAATTTAATATATTATTTTAATTTTTTAAAACACACAAGCTTATTATTTTACTTATTTACTTTTTTAAATATTTATTTTTACAGAATTTTTATATTTTATATATTTTTTGTTATTTTATTTTGTATTAACACACACAAGCACAACTTTTTCTTTATCTAATGAAATGTATGAAATGAATTGTCCTTATGTACTTTTTATGTAGCTTTGGCAATAATGTTGCTTTATATTCATGCCAATGAAGCTAATTTGAATTTGAAGTTCACTGTCAATACGAGTGCTATGGGTGAGACTGAGGTTTTGATGGAATCCAAAGACCACCAGGACAGACTGTCCATGCATTTTTGCAACTGCAAAAATTGTACTTTAAGTGTCGTTATTGCACATAATTGACTTAATGTACAAAGATTTTTAAAATCAGTTTCAATTACAGCATCTACGATACAGTGTTTTATCAGCTGCAACTTTTTCTGAGTTTGTTAAAAAGTTGAGCTGAAAGGTGTTCCGTGGCCTTTGTGTTTGGGGAGGTGAAAACATAACCACGATGTCACCAGTTAAATCTGTCCTTTCTTATATGTCACTCTGCCCCTCTCCCCTTATTTCTTCCCTCCTCTCTAGCACTGCTATCAAATATTGTAACCTCAGATCTGATGAGGGAAGTAAGATGAGGTGTAGCTGGGGTGTGGCAGACAGGGTATGTCCGAGGGCATCTTGTGGAGAGCTAGAGGACGGCAGGTCTGGGGTAGCCAAAGAAAAGGGAAAGGGAGCAATGCAGGGGGCTGGGGATGAAACAGTGTGGTTAAAGAGAGGGAATGAAGAGGTAACTGTACAGGATAAGGTGGCATAAACCGTGGCACTGGTTCAAGCATGCAGTTGAGATTCTGTAGATATGATGATGGACCTGGGGAAAGGAAACTGGCGCTGAGCCAGTCCAGATGCAGCTTGTGTTGGAAAGACGACAAGTGATATGATGATGCAGTGTGTAAACAATGGACATGGAGGCTGTGATTTGGGAGAAACCACAACGAAAGAAAGGACTGCACTGATTAAATAAATACTTTGGGAGGTGATACAGAAATAGAAAGAAATTAATTGACTGGATTGTCAGTAAATGATGGGATGGGTGGGGGAATTATCTTGTTATTTGATTAGATAGAAGGCTACAGAATAATAAGATGTATGAGGAGGGCTGGTTTCTCTATGCTTCATTACAAGGATGTGCTCTAGTTTCCATGATGGAGAGAATTTCAGTGTAGACCGATGTTTAGGTTTGTCAGATTTTCCCACATCAGAACATTAAGCGCATGCTTGTGACAATGGATGCTTGACACTGTTGTTGAGATGAGAGGCATGTCAGATATGTCACTGGAAAATACAGTTATGTCACTGTGCCTCTCGTGACAGATGTGAGTGTGTTATATGGCATGAGTCATTTGCTGATGTTAAGATTGCTGATATGATCAATTGTGCACCTGCTAAATATTTGAAGCACTAATATGGGGCGTATAACCCGTTTCCCCAGCCCTTCCCAGCTACAGTAAAAGGAGCCGTTAACAGTACGGTCAGGTCTTATTGTGTTTGTCAGTCAAGCAGAAACATTTGCAATATGCACCTCATAAATCATG
This sequence comes from Lepomis macrochirus, assembly GCA_024633595.2. Classification (NCBI taxonomy): domain Eukaryota; kingdom Metazoa; phylum Chordata; class Actinopteri; order Centrarchiformes; family Centrarchidae; genus Lepomis; species Lepomis macrochirus. The sequence goes on from JALXJV020000021.1 coordinate 27,542,703, forward strand.
CATTCTCGCAATTGTAAGCACTGTGAAGTGGCAGAGTAAGTTCACTGTCAATATGAGTGCTATTGGTGAGACTGAGGTTTTAATGGAATCCAAAGACCAGCAGGGCAGACTGGCCATGCATTTTTGCAACTGCAAAAATTGTACTTTAAGTGCTGTTATTGCACATAATTGACTCAATGTACAAAGATTTTTTTTATCAGTTTCAGTTACAGCATCTACAACAGAGTGTTCTATCAGCTGCAGCTAAAAGGTGTCTTGTGGCCTTTGGGTTTCGGGAGGTGAAAACATAACCACGATGTCACCAGTTAAGTCTGACCTTTGTTACATGTCACTCTGCCCCTCTCCCCTTATTTCCTTCCACCGCTCTACCACTGCTATCAAATGTTGTAAAAAAAATTGTAACCTCAGATCTGAAGAGAAGTGAGATGAGGTGTGTAGTTGGGTGTAGCAGACAGGGTATGTCCGAGGGTATCTTGTGGAGAGCTAGAGGACGGCAGGTCAGGGCATGAATCCCCAATTAATTAAACTAATGAGTTGAAAGAACATCTTATCCATCATTCGGTAAGGTGATCATGTTACGAAGTATTATAGTAAGTAGTATTCTGGGTTGTGAGTCTCCAAAGTGGTACCTCTTTTAGTTTTGAAACATTTAAAATAAACTAAATAATGTACTAATCTGATGTATTTTTCTGGACTTTTCTAGCATTTCTAAAGCATAAGGTATCCTGTGCAATAGGAAATGTAATTCCTGGTCTAAATCAGCAATTCATGACACTCTGGAGAGGATCTCTCTATAGTGGAAGTGCTGGGGAAGCATTTATACAGAAGATTGATCTGAGGTCTGAACACAGGCACGCTCTGTTTGGTTAGTAAACCTCTGCTGTGCAGGGTCGACTCGGCTATACTTTCAACTGTGAAAATGTGAAATATGACCCAGAGTTTCTCCTGTATCTGTAAGCTTAGCTAACAGTGACAATTTAAAGTTTCGCATGTAGCTTAAAAAATGTCCAAACCCCTGGCTCCTGGGGAGCTTGGAGCTCCAGCAGGAGGACTAATAAATAAAGGACATATATTCAGACTTCAAAGAAAGCTTGAGAAAAGCGTATTGTTGTCTGACTTTATTTTAGACTTGGATAAAAGCCTACATACTTCAGCCCTGCTTGTATAAAAACACCTTCATATCTATATGTGAAATTGCAAAAATGCTATATAATGTAGTCATAATGAATAAAAGCAGACATCTGTAAGCACAGAATGAATATGAATATTTTCTTTAACCAACTGTGCTGATTTTTTTGATCACGAATTCGACCTTGTTATACCTCCGATGTCAGTAGCTCTGCAGACAAGATGAAAGCTTCCATCTTAGGTTTCACCATGAGTCATCCATCAGCTGAGTAAGTTATTTGTTTTTTGTGGACTGAATGGGCCTTGGCAGGGGTGGGGGAGTGCAGAGAAAAGGTGGATTCCTGAGCAGGCAGCCGGGCGAGCAGCAGCAGCAGCTTAACAGCAGTGGTGCAGATCAGATGGATGAGATAGAGGCTGCAGTGCAGGCAGAGTTAAAGAGAGGCGGGATGAAGGTGGGGCAGGGTGGAGGGGTCTACTTTAAAAGCCCTTAGGGCCGGTGCATTGATCTGGAGATGTCTCCTTCAAAGTATGCATATCTCCTATCTGGCTAATATTGACTTTGCCAGATTTATATCTCCTTCTTCTGATGTTTTGTGGCCTTAGAGATGTCAACTTTGACCCCCATATCCCGCGACTTCTTATTGGAGGCATATGTGGCTATATTATCGAGTTTGGTAGTCCTTCCTCATAGGAAACAACGCAGCTTTTTTGTTGGTTCAAGGCTAACTGAATTAGCATGAAGACACATGACTTTGTTCAAGACGGTGTTCAAATGGACAGATTTTTTTGCCTGTATGTAGCCACAACATGAATCATATCTGAGAAAACATCAGACACTGTTGGAGTCTCATTAGTTACACAGGGGTTCCCTGGAGGAGGATAAACATTACATAAATTATATTGGCTGCAAGCATCTATAAAAGAAAAAGATATCACTTACAATACAGTACAACTCTATGGGAAGTAGAGTAAGAAAATTGTACTTAAGTTTTAAAAACATATAATAAAAAAATTCATATTATTTCTGGCCACAGCTCGCAAAAATATACATTTTTAAAAGTAATGGGCGGCCACTAGTGGTGCAGTTTTAAAATTGCAACCAGGCGTGTGCTCGTCCGCGTGCTCGCTTGAACTCATGAGTGAGCATAATATGAAACACATCCGCTTTCATACTAATCCATGCTCGTTACATAACCGTACATTTACTGCATTTAGCTGACATGCTACATCGTTAGCTCGCCTGCCTGCTTTTCAGTAACCAACATTACTATTTGACTATCTTTCACCATTGGATGATAAAGAAACAGTTATTGAGCACTGAACATTATAAATGAGATTGTGTTACACTTCATAACAGTTAGGCCACAGTAAGTAAAATTACTGTAAGGTTACTGGATGGGTATTCCTCTGTGTTGTTGTTGCCATTTTGTTGCAGTATTGTATATTTTGTGGGTCACATTACTTACAGCTGGTGTTGTAGTCAAGACCACCCAAACCGAGACCAAGTCAAGACCGAGACCAGAGTTTAGCGAGACAAGGTCAAGACCAAGACCGAGGGAGGCGAGACAGAGTCAAGACCAAGACCAGTTCCCCACATTACATGGCACGCAATAAAATGTGGAACGAAATCATAAGTACTTCTCAAATTGATCTGAAAGATCCACATTCCCATTAAAACACCTACCTGTGCTGAAATCAACGTAAGCATTGCCATCACGGTAGGCTAGTAAACAAATTTCTACACATTTGTTTTTTGCTGTTACATCCTTTCTTGCAGGCTAAATCAACACTTTGACATAACACCGGTGGTACACAGGATAGTAATATGGGTCGCGTTTGTTGGTGAAGTAATGTGGAAAGCGATACAACTTAGCACTGGTTAACGTTAGCAACTGCTCGGCATTATCCGGTAAGCTAACTTTACTCTCTCCGTGTTTCTCTAGCCTTTCTGATGTTCACTGTGTTTTTACTTGACATCATCTGAATCTCATTTGGTCTGATGGGCTTCAGCACATAAACCTTCATTGCTGTTTTTATCCTTACGTGGAGTCTGTGTTTAGCTGGGAGCCTGTTTTATGGTGTTAGTGGACTGCACGTTAGCTGTGGTGTTGTTGCTGTAGTCCTCACATTGAAGGCAGAATAGTGGCTGATGCAAGCAATGTAGAAAACAGCCATGTGCTTCATTTCTAAGTGAGTTTTGAGCCCATTGACAATAAGGCAATGAAAATTTGTATTCATTTAATTGAAAAACTACATACAGTCCTTTTAACAATTACTCTGTGTATGTTATTTGTTAAAGTGTATAGAGTTAAGTCCTCTGTTTGCTTTAACAAATCTGTCATATATTATTGTCTAATTAAGTCTGATGAGGAAAATTACATGTGATCTGTTTGGTGCTAAAAGTGCAGGACTGACAATTGAGGATCTTTAACCAAAACAGGAAGAGGAATGCCTCACTTGTTAGTTGCAGTAGAGTAATAGATTACAGGTGAACAAATACATGTACAGTCCAGATGGTAGTAAATGATAAGTGGGCAAGCTGCTCTGGAGTATGAAAAAATTCCAACTGATCACCCCATTGGTGATCACTGCAGTGAACCAACGTTGCTGGATTGACAGACTGACGTATTTTACCCAGTAGGACGTTGTAACTTTCCATCTTCAAGCAAAGCTTATTGCACATTTATTGTTCAGTTTGCAGTTTTCTCCTCATCTGTTCTGTATCTTCTTAATGTTGCGTGCAGAGTTGTGGGGCAGGTGTCTTTTAGCTGTCACGTCAAAAGGTCACTAAAGTCATCTGCTGTATTTTGTGATTTGTGTCTGATTGTACTCCTACATAACTGTCATAGAGTTGGCTGGATGGTGGAAATGATATTTGAGGTTTATACAGTAAGTACTGCAATATCATGCATCAAATTTCATGTTTATCTCCAAAGTAATCTCTGAGAACCCTCGGCTTTGCTTTCTCCAAGTTAATATAATGTAAGCATAAATATCACTGGTTTAAACAGCAGTCACTGTGTCCACCAACAGACAGGCGTCCTTAAAGATTCTGAATCCTGACTATCTTGAAAGTATCTGAAACATTTCATACAAAATAAAAAAAAACACTAACTAAAACACAGCTGAATTTAGTTTGCACCTGAAGGAATATTTGAACTTTTTTGGAATTAAGCTTAATCACAGAGAAAAGCTTTAGAGATGTTGCTAGGTGGATTTGTTTTACCTTCAAACAGAGCCAGGCTAGCTATTTCCCCCTGCATCAAGTTACTATGCTAATAGTTAAATGCCTTCTGGCTGTAGTTTCAAATTCAATAGACAAATATAATCTCATATTTGTCCATTGTTTTGATCTTCACATCTAACTCTTGCCAAGAAAGCAAATGAGCGCATTTTCCAAAATGTTGAACTTCTCCTTTAAGCATCAGTAAATGTTTTGACCAAATGGTTAGTGACAACTAATAAACTAATAAGTGTCTTAATTTGAAAATGTCTTCTTAGCTAATGACAGAAATCTCCCCTTAAACACTATCCACTATTGTGAAAACGCTTCATCAAACCAACATGTAACATTATCCTGGTGCACAGTGCGTGTAAAGACACCTGTAACTTGCACTGACTGAACTGCAGCTGTCCCGCGGCGTCGGATGCTGTAGCTGCTGTAAGAGCCACAATAGACAACATGTCACCATAATCCCAGCTACAACAAGCTAAGAATAGAACCCAAGTGGATACTGGAGATGGGGATGAACAATGATGGAGGATGAAAATACATCTTCAATAGGCATTGTGTATTTTAAGCCTCGACAAGGCTTTGACATCCTGATTGCTAACCTTTGCTGTTCACCTTAATGGCTCTTACAGATTTGTAGCCTCCAGTCACATCCAGGCTCTCTTGCGATTAAATATCAGATCTGATGACTGTACAATGGCTGGTTGCTGCCTGCTCTCAGTGTTGACGTAACCGTTTTGTCAGTTGTTGGCGCTTGTAGTCTGACTGTGTGAGTGCTGGGATGGCCGTTAGCGTGACAGCTCGCCAGCTGTTGGTACTTGAGTTGGAGCCTCCTGCTTGTTAAGCAACACAAAGATCCTTTAAGGTTCAACATGTACAACAACTGATATGTCCGCCACGGCCGGCAGACTTGGCTGATTGTAAGGTCGAAAATTATTTCTGACCCCTTTGGACCCTCAACAAATGACTCCCAAGGCATCAGGGGCAGCAGTCATATCCGATGTGCCTCTGTCCATGCGAAGCACATGTGCTACAACTTAAGTCGGGGGAATAAATCATCTTGTATGAGGGGAATAAGGAGGATTTCACATTAACCCTTGAATGCCTTGTACTCACTGGGGATCTCCCTCTGGCTGCAGGGATAAATAACATCCAGGGAGCCCTATAAACTCTTACACAGCCGAGGATTTATTCTTCTTGAATTCCGCCTGCTGAATGGTAATGAGATCAGCCCTTTTGCCGGTTATGAGGTAGGTATGAATGTCAAATGATGTCAGTGTAGCAAGACAACAACGCAAACCGCAAGGTCCTGTGGTGTAACACCACGCTATGTCCCCCAAGTGCCACACATCCTTCAAGGTTGGACTCCCCTTTGCACCTAATGATAATAAATCAGCTGTCAGGGAGGCAACTCATAGGTGTCAAATACAGGGTTGAGAAAGAAAAAACAAAAGGAAAAGACAAATGAAGAAGGAAGGGGAGTGGGTAAGCTTGTACGGTTCAAAATTCACCCAGGTGCAATGTGGGAAAGCTATGAGCCTCCCCTTCCTGGTTGCCCAGGATGTGTTTGAGCCGAAGATATATGTGACCCTCTGCTTTTAATACCTCGCCATATATATGCTGCTGCTGCACAAAGGCTGGGGGCATGTGAAGTAGCTCTGCATGCCTCTCTGTAATGCTTTTCCATCTGCTGCTGTAACTTTAACTGTGTGCCATCAACCACAGCGCTCAGCAGCCTGTCACTTCAGAGGCTGCAGCGTTTAAGAGCTGTCACAATGTACACATAGAGCTCATTTTGCAACTGTAACTCCCGCCTCTCAGCGTCTGCCTGTCACTGTATCAGACAGGTACAAAGAAGACACAGTGTGAGTTCAACTGTCTGAGGTGCTCTGTGATGGAGGTAAAGTGGGTTCAGAGGAAAAGAAGAGAGAAAGGAGGAAAGTAGATGGGAAGAATGCAGGGATAATCAAAACTAGAAGCCAACAATGTGGGAAAAATAGAATAGAGACAAGGAGAAAGTAAAGTAAGAAGGGACAAGGAAAGCTTGTAGGGGGAAAGGCGGTCAAGGAAAAAGGGAAAAAAGAGGGACAAAAAATACACGAGAGAAAGTGAGAAGTGGCATGAAGAGAAATAAAAAATAAATTAAGAAAGAAGCCAGGTGAACACTAGGCAAGGAAGACTGGAGACGGAAAAAAAGAAGGGAAGGATGACAGACGGTTGTCTGAGCAGACAGAAAAGGGAGAGAAAGAAAGAAAAAAGACAAAAAGGGCGAAAGGTCGGAAGGAAGAAGTGAAAAGGGAAGAACAAAGGGTACAAAAGAAGGAGACGTTAGGTAACAAGAAGAAAATGGAGGGAAGAAGAGGTGAGTGTTAAATAGGCTGAACAAATATTGGTAAAAGAAGAAAGAGTGAGAGGGGAAAAAAGAAGGCTTAAAAAAGGAAATAAACGAATGTGAGAAAGAGGCTAGAAACACCAGAGAGGTTGTAAGAACTTAAGAAGGATGGGAGTGCATGTTTCAGTCTGCAGGTATTGTTGCATTGCTAACCCAGACTCATGCTTAGCTTCATCTCCAATTATTAGCTTGCAAACATGTCCATCTCCCCCTCTGTGTGTGAAGAGTCCTCATCTCCCCTCCCTCTTGTTTGACTGGAATGAGCTGAGCAAGTGAACACTCCAACTGACCAACTGCTCAGACTAACAGCTCCTGGCATCTCCAGACAGGAATTCGCTCTTGCCCCTGTGATCGCAGCAGGCTGGGATTTTGACACGGAGGGAGCTACAAAGAAGCATGTTATTATTATTTTTGCAGACGCAGAGTTCTGGGCCTCCCTGTTCCAGATCCCTCTGTGCAGCGGGTTAGGGTCGTACGCACACTATCTTGAAATGTTTTGGTCTTGTGCGCCTCTGTGTCAAATCGAGAGTAAAAACACACAATATCAGATCATACATCAGTATCAGCGTGAGGAGGATCAGCTATCTGAGCTCTTTAGCTCTCCCAGGTGGCGCCGTACAGGCTAATATATCTCACACATCCCGACCAGACAGTTTCAGTGCCTCTGACTGGAATCCATACAGCTGAGGATGAAACCGTGGGACAGAAACTTTGAAGCCACATAGGAGGTGTGTGTGGCCTGGCTCGCTTTCACACCCCACCCAGCCGTCACTGGTTGCTAACCCGGGAAGGTGACCATGAACTAATAACAGCATTCACCCTCATGCAAACATACATGCGCACACTCCTCCCAGGTGGGTCACAGCTGTTGAATGAGCCGCTCTGCGTTTGCTCCAAAAATACCAGGTTGACACAGGGAGAAAAACAAAAAAGCAAATTAATGAAGCCCCCTCTGTCTTGATTTAGTGCTGCCAGCCTCGGCTGGAGTTTTCACATCCTGTGAGATTTCATTCAGAGAATATCTCACATTCTTTTTTTCTAAACCATTTTTCAACATTATGAGCTGAGCTACTCCCGCTGTGAGAAATGAGATGAGGCCCTCCAGGCCCGTGGCACCCCTCCTTCATTGCTCATATAGTGGAGGAACACCATCCATGCAGCTGCTATCTCACCATCCCGGAGAGCTCTCACTGGTTTTATGAACATCAGGAATGGGAGATTGTATGAGCGTAAGATGGGGGGAGGTGGAATTAATGGTTTTTCAGCCATACCTTGAGAACAGCAGGATTTTCCGCTGTGGGAACTCATGGTGGGCTTAGCTGTAACATGGAGTAATGAGATCTGAGAAGGACTCAGAGTGAGTGTGAAGGGGCTCTCCACACTGCAGGCTGCCTTTATGGGCTCCTAGAAAGACGAGATCAGGCTGGCACCGCAGGTCAACAAGTGGAAGGCATGTGTGGGCGTGTGGATGCATGTGTGTGTCCACCTATAGCCAGTGTGTGGGAGGGTGGAACATCCCAGCCTTAATTAAAACAGCATCGCCTCCTTTTCGGTTACAGGTGGGAAAATGTTGCACCCTTCTCACTTTCCGCTCTGTTGTAAGCACCAATAAAGCAGCTTTAACTTTTTATGTGCCACACATACACAGAGGCACAAAGGCATGCAAATGATGTGTACACATACGCATGCCCACACACAAACACACACAAACAGCCAACAGCAGAGTTCCTTGATCAGGATCACTACTACGTGCTGGAGGGTATTTACTTGGTTATGGAGAGAGTTGGAACACACACATAAACACGCACCCACTCACAAGGACATTAAAGCCAGGAGCTCAGTGATAATTAAAGGTCATCCCAGTGACAGCTGGCACAGAGCATGCCACAGGGGTGCAGCTAGAGGAGGGTGATCAAACATAAAGCAGGCATTGCTCTCTGAATGTGGAGAATGCTGAGAAAGGACTGCAAACTAAGTAAGCACCTCACGCCATAACGAATGGCTTTCTAAACAGGATCTCCAGTGTAACAAGTGTGGTATGCTGTAAAACCTCTTGTCAATATGCAACTTCATTTGCTCTCTGGCAAGAAATGGAATGGTGGGGAGGGGGGAGGGGGGGGGGGTTGAAAATGCCTTGATGGCTATCTGCTCGTTTGTTTTTGTATCTTGTCTGGGTGTATTTGAACATTGGGAAGCTCTCAAACTTTGGTCTGTGGGGTGTTCAGGTTCAAACGTACAGTGGGACACTTACAGAAATCACCTCAAACTGACAAGTCATTTAAACCTGGACCCAATCCCTGAAGTGTATAAACATTAATCACATCTGGTCTGCATGTAGGAGCAATGGTTTTTTCAAGCCATTAAAGGGAGTATAAATTTCTCTCACAGACAAACAATGGCCTTCTAAGTGGAGTGTCAAAGCCTGTAAAATGGGAATGCCTTTTCAACAAGTCATCCATTGGCACAACATTTTATAGTCTCTTCCTGTTCCAAATTTTCACAGCCAATTCCTGTCTACTTCATTACACCTCCATTGTGTTCCCTTTGCTTTAGTAAGTCCTAAAGCTGTGCATACATTGTATGATTTGAGCCCCTTTCTGACCCACACGTCAGACCGAATTTTAGCTTCGTCAGGCGTCATTTGCCTGAAATACACGGGGGGGAGCGAGCAACTGCTTCCAAATGGCAGGCGAACGTTTGGATTAATATCTGACAGATATCTAGGTCGGCCATTGTCAGCCTCTCGCACAGTTGAAGCACCACCAGTCCATTCCCCACGATCAACGCCTTTTTTTTTTCACCGCGCCTGCACAAGGTGACAAGTAGAGCGACTGTAAGTGCCATGGTAATATGAAGTGTCATGTGGACGGAAAATACAGAGGAGGTTGGTCGAATACTACATCCATGTTTAGGCTACAGTAAAACAGTAAGAGATGGCTAGCTTACTTTCCTACTTGAGCTTTCAAATGATTAATTTGTTCTGTACCCGGAGAGGTCCACGCAGAGGGCGACGGGATGTTTTTTTTCTATTTACGTACAGTGTGGGCGCTGAGGTCGTTGCTTGACGATCGAACCATGCATTGTGAGCACATAAATCATGAGCTTTGATTTTTCGTCGCAGAAGAAGACGTTGAACCTACATAACAGCGTTTCTACAACCGTACAGTATGCTCAGCTTTACAGTGAGTGAACAACTGACAAATCAGAGATCTGTTCAGTATTTCTGTTGCATGCTGAGATTAGAAATGATCTAATCTCATGTTTAGATACTTTAAGTCTAATTGAGAAAAATGGTACATTTATGCGTAAGAATTGTTCCAAAGAGAATATCCAGTTTTCAGCCATCAGTGTGAAACTGGACTCGCCATCCATTTCAAATGAACCCATCAACTATAATACTTAGTACTCATGAGTGACACTTGGTTTTGGCCACTTGGGGGCAGTGGAAACAAGCTGTGAACACAGCACTGACATATTATTGCCATATAAAGTTAAAATAGCAAACAGGACGAATGGGAGTATTTGGAGTTTTGTTTCTGACCACCTGGCAAATGTAAACCCAATATTCACTCTTTGTTTAGCTCTGAAAAGGATGCTGATGACTATGGTGAGAGTGAATCAAAAAAGTAACATGAAAAGTGTTGTGAAACTAAAAAAAATAGCTGAAAGATGCTGAAATGTTCTTAAGAGCTGAGGGGAACTGCAATTGTTCTCTGTAGATCTGCGAACGATCTCTTTGTTAATATGAAAATACTGATTTTGGCAGCTTCAATGGATATCAGTTTTCACAAAGTTTTTCAAATTTTTACGAGCAATTTCTAAGTAATTTACAAGGTACAAGGTTGTTTATTACTCATTATACAGCACAAGGCTGCTTATTAAAACCAATTTCGTAGTTCCTTCGTGCTACACACACAACATACAATAATTAAGTGTAGGCCTATATTAGAAAATGGTAACATGTAAAATAAAATAAAACAGAACAGTTATGCATATATACAGACATGTATACACCCTAAACATTCCAAAGTCCATTAGCACCCAGATGATAATATGAAAGAAATAGAGTCCGTCTTCACTGCGTTTGAGCACCAAGCATGTGTAAAACACCTAGTCCACCTCGTCTTATATAGCAGGAGCCTACTCTGACAGCCCGGGACATGGATCACCTGCCGAGCGCTTGATCCGGCATGTTGATGGGGCAGTTCTCTGTAACAATGTGGACACAACAATCTCTGAATTCCGTTGTCTGCTCAATATGAGTCCCATTTTGACCAGACTGGATCTTTAGGAGTAGAATTAAGACCAAGCTGGGCCAGCATGGCTCCTCTCCTGACTCTCTTTCCTCTCCTCTGAGCGATCACCATGGCGCCTGGTCCGGTTGTTTGGGGCTGGGTGAATTGTGGTGAATCGTAGTCTGCTGCTCTTTAACCTAAAAAAAAAACCCACCTTCATCTTGCAATGACTGTATTTATGTCAGAGGTCACACATGTTTTGGCAGTAAAGCCAGAAAAAAAAACAAATAAAGAACAAAAGTGTAGCAAAGTTTGAAGGAGCTGCTGGCTGCTGCTTCTACAAGCGTTGCCGGTTGCCATAGCAATAATTTGTGATTTTACCAGCAAATTGACTGTAATATAGTGTGTTGCTGTCAAGTGGGCGGTATGATGAAATGAATTACTTTGTGGTTGGGCTCTTAGAGCTTTTCGCTTGTTTGAGAAGTTGAAGTCATGGAGTGTTTTTGATCAGCTTTCGTTCCAGACATTGACACTTTACCTACATCTCAAATTTTGTCAAATAATTCAAGTAATATCCTTTCAGTTTAAATATCAGGCTGGGTCAGCATGAGATTTGCACTGTAATTCCAAGGGATCATGAACACTGAATGTCCTGGAAACTATTTGAATATTTTAGGAACATTTCTGGCCTTTTTCCTCACTAAGAAATGCGGCCAACTCAGATTGGAGTTTGAAATGGAAAAATGATAGCTATTGGTACCATATGAATTTCTGGAGCTGCAGTCAGTGAAATTGTGTTATGAAGGCATTCATTTCAAAATGTTAGATTTTATTGTGTGAACTCATTGATTTTGTCATCTTCATTGAAAAAGTCAATTTTCATGTTTCTAGGTTTTCCAATCCTGGGTTTTTGACTGGATTTTTTGCTTCATACTAGTCAGTGTGTACAGTCAGTCCACAGCGAGTACTGAAGAGTGCCCTTCAGAAAGCATTTAAACCCAACTGCTCTAGTCCTGTTTGGGAGCTTGCTGGGCAGCTGTATAAAAGTGAAGCAGTACAGAGCAAGTGTGCAATGTGCATAGAAAAGACCAACCTGGATAAATAAAGGGGGGGGGTGATCAGGAACAGATTTCAGTCTTTTTGGAGGGGTCCAGTGAACATCCAAACCATGTCATCCCCATCCCCCAATACCATTTTTTAAAATTATATACAAGGTACAGCATTATTAGTCCCAATGCCAAAGATACATGAGAGCACCCCTCTAAAAGAAAAAAAGGCTATAGGGAGCAAAACTTTTACAATCTGTAAAAACGGTTCACCTCCAGCCTACCTCAGCGCCAGACTTTTTCCAGTCTTTAGCATCCCTGCTTTTTAATATGGTCCCTCTGAAGCTGTCCTCCAAGACTTTTTTCTTCCGTTTGTATTTTCCTCTTCAACAGAAAGAGGTATCACCTAACGCCTAACATGATGTTTGGGGGACCAGCAACAGGAAAGAGAAGAGGTCATGTCTGGATGTGACCTGCAGCAGTGGCTGAGATATAGACCAGATCTGCCCTTGTGTAGTCAAAGAGGGGTGTGGTGTCCCTCTCTCAACCCAAAGTGATTTCATGGAAGAAAAAAGCAGTTTGGGTCTTTTTCAGGACAGTAACGTAATCCGTCCTCTTGTTTCTTGTGTTATTCAAGTTCCTCTCTAGACATGTAAGAGTGACGGAATCCTTCTTGATCTCCTCTACTGACACCAGTAAAAACAGAGGAAGGGGTGCCCTGGTGGCCTAGGGGCAAGACAATGAACCACAACATGGATCTGGCCGGAATGTGCTGGCTTATTTGGCTAAAGGCAAAATACATTTGGGGCATACGTTCAGGGAATACTGTTCAAACTGTTTCTTTAAATGATATGTGGCTTGGTCTGGTGTTTTTTTTTACAGGACATTAATCAGACAGCTTGCTGTAGTGAACTAGCATGGACCGTTTTCCCTGTTGTCATGGTGCTGGCGAAGAGGAGGCTGATAAAAGTCTCTGCACAGTGGATTAATGTCAGTTATGAAATTATTCCTGTCACTACTGAATAGGTGCAGCGAGTCCCTGCCACTAAAAACCAAGTGACATAAAATAATTTCACTGGCGCTGGTTACAGAGGAGAGTTTTAGTATCTTTGGTCCATTTGCTGGAGGCTTTTCCAACGTGAAAAAAAAAAATCTAATAGGTTTACAAAATGGTCGGAATAAACAACATCATATAATGTGCAGACATTTGTAGCTTTGGAATGGCATTGGTCCATATGGCAACACAATAAGACTGTATCAAAAACATTGCCTCTGCACATGCTGAACCGTTTTTCCGTTTTCACAAATAACGACACAAACATGTCACATGAGTCTTATGACCACTCTGTCTACCTTTGACAGAAATGTGATGTGGTAATTATTCCAGGAGGAGCTCTGTGGGCTGCTGTGTTCCTGCTGCCTCAGAGCAGCAAGCTGCGCTCCGAGTCAGGGAGCTTTAAATCACGGGGGATTTTCTTGGCTGAGCTGCGCTGTGTCCTGCTTCAGAGCAGACCATGTACATTTGGACGGGGATGAATCAGACTATTATTAATTATCCACGAGACAGGTCAGCGGCGCCATAAATAACCATCGACTGACAGATAGATTTTAACCAGAAAAACAGGCAGGGTTTTTGGGGGGCTGATGGTTACGTGGTGAACTTTAAGAAAATTGGATTATAAGGATATTACTACAGTGAAACGTTGTCTTTTTCGATGGTTCCTGCATAGACTCTAATCAGTGAAGAATGTCAAGAAGGAGAGACTTATGGCAAAATAAACATCTTGCCCTGGATTTGAACCTGTGACTCTTTTCTTCCTGGATTAAAAATTCTTACACCAGAGAATGGAGACATACTATTCTGAATTCAAAACATTTCATCTTTCATCTTATATGTGCAGGGGCTCCCCTGAATACAGCTCGCTCAGTAGTTTGTTCAAATCCATCAAACCACACCATTTATGTGTCATTATACATTAATGAAGGACTTGCTTGTTTAAAATTTTAGCTGGAATTTGTGGCAGCCAGTGTGATCATACAGAATCCTGTGATTTCAGGTATGCATCAAAATAACGCGGCCATGAAATTTGAACACTAACAACGTCTTAGTGTAGTTGCTCCAAACCACTCCTGGGCCCACTCTGGTTTTGTTTTTCCCACCCACCAAGGCAAACAGAAGGCCTGTGGGACATCAAAGAGCCATGGTGCCTTCAGGGCACCCAGGGGCCAAAGCATATCTGAGTTTGGGCAACATTTCACCTATACAAATCACCTCCTGATTATATCCATCATAGATTTCTTCATCCTCACTGTCAATCATTTTCCAAAAAAAAAGGAGCGATGAGTGTGAGGTCAATATGTCCATTCAGCAGTAAAGGTATCAGCTCTGAGTGCACTGCACAGTGAGACGCAAATAGACTCAGATATCCATTTGTTGACTTAGTTCGGGCCATGATTTGAATGCCTGCCTATGGTCAGCACAAGTCAAATATGAGGTCAGTATATTTTGAATCTTCAACCTCCAATTCAATAACCCCTGAGCTGTGACAGGGCTTTTCCGCTGCACATTCAGCGCTAGGAGTCAAATAAACAAACAGTTCCATCCTTTTTGCCTCAAGGTGCTCATCGCTTTACATATATAGTGACAGACGATTACAATTTTAATAAGCATAAGAGGAGAAAGCCTGTTGGCCTCGCTGCGTCAAAACATTTATACAGCATGCAAAAAGGCCTGTGGTTTCACCAGCGGTCAGGGGAGAAAGAGTTGACTTTTATTTTAGTCTTCAGCCGCACTGCCTCAGTCCTTCCAGAGCAGGACAGTGGGAGCATTTAGCGGAAGAGACGCACAGCACAGTCATCCGTCTGGTTGCATGCGTGTGTGGTAGAATGATTCATACTCGGGAGGAGAGAAGATGAAACACCTGCACAATGTCATCCTTGTGCCATCTTGCTCACTGAAGTAAAACAGCACTGGGTTTTTACGTAAAATCATAGCTAGAAGCTAAAACATGACTTGTGACTCTCTGGCTGCACAAAGTTGGAACCGCCTTCTTCCTGATCTTATTGATCAGTTCTAAGCTCACAGTAAGCTCACGCAGGTAGAATGTGTCCAGTTTGACAGCACTGAGTGTGTACTGTGAGTTTTTAGACTTTTTTCCACTGAAAACTTCTGCCAGCCCGAAAATGATGCACGGAGTGCGACAAGGATGAACCAAGACAGTAAACAGACTGGACAGCTAAACAATGAGCTGAAACTCTATAAAGCTCAATAAAGCCAAGGAGGGCGTCAAATTAACAGCAACAAATACGGATTATAGTCGCTTTAAGTAAAGGTAGTTATATCACAACATTACAAAAATACTCTGTTTCAACTTGAGTTAAGTAAAATAATGTAGAGTGTGACATTGTTGTATAATCTACATTGTTGTATTATTGCTACTAACACGTTAATATGATCATCATTTTAATGATGTAGGGGCAGAAGCAGACGATATAACCACTTTATGTACTCTTTGGCAGTAATCTATAACACTACATCAAAATTTACATGCTGATCAACACATGGGAGTAGAGTACTTGAGTAACTTAATTACACTTCAGCACTGGCACATTCACAGCTTTCCTGTGCACTTTTGAATTATCACCAGAATTTTGTTAAATGATAATAATAAATCATTTAATTTGTCTTGTTTGATTTGTCTTTGTTTAGGATGTGCATGTTATTTTCTATTAAGTTCTGTAAAAGCAGGAAACTGCTATCAACTGGGAATAAGTGAGATTTGGTCACCCTACTGGCTGAATTTGAATGGATGGGTGTGTTTTGCAGTGTTGCAAAAACCAGCCACTTACTTTAAAAGAGAGGGCAGTGGCTTTTCTTTGTTATGATAACTTGCTTTATTCGTTTTCTCCAGCAGTTTTACTCAATGATCTGCTGATTCCCACCCCTTTCATCTGTTCACACAACTAGAGGTGAGAACAATTAATCTGTGATAGCTTGTTTGAGGCAGCATGAACCACAGATTTTCTAGAATGATGTCCACATTTCTGTGAAGTCAAGCAGTCAGTATTTGAACACTATTTTTCTGTTTACTTTCAGCGTGTGATGAGCTGAAAATGTTTAGAACAGACTACCTCAAATGCCTTTTGTTGCGCAATTGATTGACAGCTGTTTATAGCATGCAAACTGTAACCAAATGAGATTATTGGGTTTTAGCTGAGTGTGAAGTGTATTTCACTGCATTTCTTTTGTGGGTTGGATTGCACTAATTATGGAAGATCTCATTTAAACAGCTATCCATCAGTGCGCTGACAGCTTGTGCATGCTTTTGGGACCAATGCAAGTAGAGCTGGCAGCTTAATTGCTAGTAAATGAGTACAAGATTCTGGAATTGTTTTCATTCTGTGTGGTTGAGCTATAAATTTCATTCACGGATCATTATTCCTGAAAATCTAATAAAACGTTCTCAGAAGATGAAGGCTGCACTGAGGCAACTCACAAACTTTTAAGACTCAGAACACTATAAAAACAAAGCTGGACATTTTGCGTCATTTTTAAAAATTGTTATTTACACCCTCTGTTTTCTTTCTGTAATCTTCTCCAGTATTCAGTCTTTCTTTTTCATTACGTTTGGTTTCATCCATTCAGGGTGTCAGCAGCCTGGTCAGACAAATAGCTGTGAGGGAAAGGATGAGGAGCAGACAAGAAACACAGTAGCTCAGTTCTGGTGGCTGTTAGCCAACAGCTCAAGTGACAGGCTGTTTACCCAGTTATGACGTTAGTCAGAGGAAATCATCTCAGCATTATCTGAAAATTAGACCCCTTACAACAGCACATGGAAAAAGACAAGGGAAATGGAAAACAGACTTTCCCCCGAATAAACAGGAACAACTGTTGAGAAGAATGTGTTCTCTTCTTTTAGTTTGAGCTGTAAGTCGATTGTACAACAGAAGGTCACACCGGAGCTAGCTGGCACTGCGTTATCATGAGCGTACAAGATGTTTAGCCAAGAGACAATGAACCAGAACGGATAGAGCCCGAGACGTTTACTGTTGTGTCTGTTTCGATGTGTCTTTGTTCCATGGGAATGGCTTAAACATTGACACCAAATGGGATTTTTGGAGCTGTTAAATGTCTACAAAGGGAAAAATGTTGGAAATTTGATGCTCTGTCCTCCTTCAAAGAGCAGGCACCACAGTTTCACGCATTCGTGAATCTGGGTTCCTAGGATAGTGGTTTATTGTCATTAGACGTGTCTTTTTTTTTCATTTTTTAAATTATTAACAGATTCTGTTTTCGTTTCTTTAGGCCCAAAGGAAGATGTCAGTAACAAAGCATTTGTGTGAGAACCGCAGAAGTGTCAGAATCAAGGCCACTGAAAAGCATGCTCACCATGTGCTGGCGGCCATTTTGGGTGAAAGTCCAGAGCAATGACCCAATTGCACACTTTGTGCGAATACTGTAAAGTATGTGCTAATGTTCAGAGTGTACTCTTTTGGCAGCTAGGAGTGCTGATCAATCAGACCACAACTTTGGAAGGCGGTTTTAAATTTGGAAACACAGCAAAGAGAAGGCCCAATGCAAAGTATATATTATGTAAATATGTTTTTTTCTGAGATGTTCCTTGAGCTGTTTGTCCACAGTTTGTTCAAATGCTTTCCAGCTGTGAGTAGCCTCTGCATTTCTGTTGTGCATTGCATTGTGGGATAATCTACTCCATCAACATCACTCAAAAAAGTGAGTTCAGTATGCTTACTTATATCCTTGAGGACACTTGTTTTGTTTTTGTTTGTTTTTCTACTTTTTCTACATTCTATGTCACATTTCTTTTTCACCACAATTTATTGGTTTGCTCTGTTTTAGCACTTTGGAACTTTCTGTTCAGAATCTGATATGTAGCTCTTCAAAAACAGCTTCGTAGATCATTATGACATTGGATGGAGCGCCTTGTTAGCAGATTTTTATGCTCTTTTGTGACAACGCAGTATGTTACTGATTTCGATGTGCCTCCGTATAAATCATCTTCAAAGCGCGCAATGAAAAGCACTTAGAGTGCTTTGCTGCACCCACTTTCACAGAACATCAAATCAAAGCCTCAATTACTAAAGTTAATCTGTTTCCTGTAAAGTTGTGGTAAAGAGCGGTGATGAATAACACTTAGGGGAGGCACGTCTTGTTGAGAGCTTACAAACAACTCCTGAATCGGACTAGATAATCCCATGCCGTTCTCTGTCTTTGCTTCGCTGGGATCCATTGTGAAGATGATTCTTTGCGCTCCGCCTACCAACAGCAGGGGACATTTGGCTGCAGCAGGGGCACAGAGGTAGAGTGGTTCGCAGTAATCTACAGCAGTTGAGACCCTAATTGAGCCAGGTTGAGTCTAAACTGATAAGACTGTCTTGGGGCTAATGACAGGCCACAGCAGGTACCTGACCCATCCATTTCCCTGCAATAAAGCCTAACATGCAGCCTATTCCCCCCGAGGCTTCAAAGAAAGAGTCAGCCTAAGCCGGGGCCAACCCTGCTGAGCGTCACAGCAACTGAGAAGGAACAACGATGCAAACTGTAGAAGATCTCTGACTGCCTGTCTGCCTGGTCATATATCTATTTCTCTGTAAATGACACCTTATTATTAACCTATGCAACTCTGCTGCTAAGTCTTGTGGCCAAAGTACAGCAGAGACATGAGGTGCTCCAGGGGTCAAGGAGGGAGGTCAGGAGGCTGTATTGATGTAGCTGCCCCCTGACCTCATGTCTCTAGAGGTCCACAGCCTGACCTGAAACTAAAGTCCTGCCATGACCAAAGGTCTTCATCCAGGCTCAGTGTTCCTCTGAAGAAGACTCCACTCAGTACATGACTTATAGCTCTCATTTAGCATCTTTCTCCTCTGCAACAAAGTAAACAATCTGTGATTTTTACAGAGAAGGAGAGGGCAGCTGAAAGAAAACAAAAATGGCAGGCTTTTGATGAACCAGAGAGGAAATACCACAGTTTGATGAAGTGGCACCGTTCCTTCAGGATATTAGATGGTTGCCACGGGAAAAGTCAACCTTTTAAAAAAAAAACTTCACTAGGTGATTGCTCTTTCTAAAGTCAGCACTCATGACTGACATAAAGAAATAACACCGATTTTACACAGGAACATGTACTGTCCCCTTGGGCAAAATACATCAGAAAGCAAAAAAAATATACAAATTATAATTTCTTTAAAAGCTGACTGATTAATAGAAAAAAAGGCTTCTAAGAATTTTGCACATAGATTTTTATCAGACCAAACCTCTTGTTCTTGACACATTCAGTCAAACCCAATATAACTCATTACTTTAGACAATTCAGGGTTTGGGGAAAAATAGGTTATGTTTTGTTCCTGCTTCTTGTTTGTCTGGATTTCAATGGAATTTGGTGGAAAATTAGGTCATGGGCTAAGGTATGTGTGGTTAGACTGTTTGCAGATCCAGATCCAGGTGAGCATTCATGAAATGAACCAATGTCAGCCTGTCTGTCCAAACATAAAAATCTACAACAAACAACTATTGGACGGATGGCCATGAAATTGGCTTTAGATGTTGAAATTCCCTAGGGGATAAATTCTACTGACTTTGGTGATTTTTAGCATTACAGCAAGTCAAACCTTTCACTTATATAGTGAAATATCTCAACATCTTCCAAATGGATTGGCACCAGATTTTACAAATACATTTATTGTTCCCAGATGATGTATTCTGCTGAATTTTTTGATCCCCTGAATTTTCCTCTAGCGCCACCATAAGGTTGAAATTTTTGCTCTTTATTGAAATATCTTAACAACTGTCAGAAAGATTTGTTCAGTACTTTGCTTCATGATCAACTATCTGCAAATTTACTGATATTCCCATAGGACTGAGTGTTTACTGCTAATTAGAAAATGTTAGCATGCTTACATGCTAAATAAGATGGTGAACATGATACGGTAGTGGACATTTTGTTGCTGATGAAAACTATTCTGAACATATTCTATTATTACAATTTGTGGAAGTGCAGCCTTGACAGAGATATGCCAAACTCTAGTCTCTAATTTCAGCTCGGTATGCAGCCAGCTTTAAAAAAAAAAAACACAACTATTTCTCCATCAACAATGTGGCAACATGGCAATAACATGATGAAATTATAATGTAGTATTGCTTTGAATAATAAACACAGAGAAAACACACACTCCGCCATTACACAAATGTTCACAGGCAAATGATGCCAGTCAGACTGGAGTCGTCTTGTAGGCTTGTACGCTTGTCATGTACAGACTAACATTCTACCTGCGATGTGATATATGACACGTCATTTGGACCGTACAATTAGGACCTGTGAATTTGCTTTGAAATCACTGAGGGCTTGTATCTCTGCACAGTTTAGCAGCACACCGAGCCTCGGGCAGCAGATCTCAACACTGACGGCAACAGCTACCCCCACAGAGACGCTGGATAGCACGCAACACAACAAACCACAGCAGCACATCGACCTCGTGTCTTGCCTTTCAGGAGGATGGAGTACAACAGCTCTGGGGTAAGAGTCACACTTGGAGAGTGAGGCAATGTCCACCACGGTGGGCAGTGTCAGCCATGCAAGCAAGCGGAACTCGCACATTTATGATTTTGCAATCATGGGAAACCACTTACTCATACGTAACCGTGTTGGATTTTAATGTTTTGAGTTTATATTGGTTGATGTTCCTTCACATTCTTTCACAAGGGACCAGTAAAGCCCCATGTAAAAGCCCCAAGTTTATGTAAGCTAAATTCTAGCGGTCTCTCCTGACCAGCAATGCGTCCTCCTCTGTGTTTCCCAGGCGCTCAGTACACCTTACAGAACATCAGAGAAGTAAAAGGAAAACATCTGATCTTGTAGAGATAGCAGAGCTGAGGTGTAGCTTAGAAACAGAGACACACAGCGGCTGGGTCCAAGTTGGATCGGGTGGATTTCTACTTGCCAGGTTGGCTTGCTCACAGTTTTGGACTGCGTTCAGGAGAATAAAAACACACACATGAAAATCAATAGAAGATTAGAGATCATTGAAATGTTTGAGCTTTCTGCCTGATGTGGTTAAACACCTGCTGGTTTCAGTCCTGTGGCAGATGCTTACAGTTTCAGTGCATCTTTGTTTGGCGAGTGATGGATCGCCGGCATGTGACCCTCTCTTCTGATCAGAGCAAGCTAAACAAATCATCCCTAAATGTCAGTTCTGGGTGTTCTGGCTCACAAGGACCAACGGTTCTCTGCTGATAAGTCAAATAACAGATGGGAAGTCATGAGAAGGCTTCAACACAAAAGTGACAGCAAATTAACAAGGTTTTAAAGGACACACCTTATCTGTCTTAAAAGATAAAACTGCAACATCAGGTGAGATTCTACAGACTGGCTAAATATGATGATGTCAGAAACTCCACCCGCTGGAAGTGACCAAATGAAATCTTAGCGAGTTTTTCTGTGGGTGGTGCTCTTTTCTTTGTCTTTGTCTGTTCAGCTGTGGTTATTATTACTCATGCTAACTACAAGTTTCCTTTCATACGGAATAAAAAGAAATCACTGTTGCAGCTGTTAATAGAAAAGCAAAAATACACCTCTTCCTGTGAACCATAAGACTTTTCCCAGGGAAGACATTCAGGCCCGTTCACCATGTAAAGGTTTTAATGAACAGAACTTACTGTAGGTTGAATATCTGTTCAGCCATAAAAACTACTCAGATTATCAGTTTAAAAAATCATTAGTGATAAAAATATAATAAAGTAAAGCGTTGGGATGTCAGGTATGCGTGGGCGTCCTTCAATTACACTGCCTGGAGAGGGCCAATTAGCTGAGACACACTGTGCTGCAGAGGAATGTCATGGGGGCAGGGGCCATGAGCCTGGGCCTGCCTGACCTCCACAGCTCGCTCCAGCAGGGGCAGATGGGCCTTCACCCCATAATCCCACCACAACAGGGAGTATCATGGACAGCTCAGGAAGCTCTGCCTCTGTGAAGGACAGAAGCTCCCTGCAGGGACAAACTCCAATAAAAATCTCTTTGTTCCCCAGTGAGCGCTGCATGTCAGGTCCTCATCAATGCTTCGGTTTGGGGTTTCAAGAGAAACTTAATACCCTGTGGCTGCTTTCTGCTCGAGCTCTTTGTTAGTGGAGTGAAAGGAAGACTGGAGTGAGAGCGTGCAGATTTATTAGGCTGCTCACAGAGCTCTGACTGAGTTTATTAAAGCAAAGCTGAGTGCAAGTCATAAAAGACTGAAGATATATTAGTGATCCCAGGCACAGAGAGAGCAACACTTCAAATTTATCTTTCACGTAGTTTATAATCCATTATTAGTGTTATTATCGTGATTGCTATTTTTGGGTCATATTTTTGTTGTTGTTGTGCTTGTGTTCCCCATGTGAATTTCATTTATCTAGCACTCTAAGGGCTTCAGGGGTGCAAACCCAATGATTATTTTTATATACTGCAAATATCAGGTTATGTTAAAACACTCAGCGTTTAAGTGAACCATGAATAGGAAAAACAGGAAATAAAAAGAAACACAAGTCTATGAACACCCAATTTATTGTAGGTTCACCTTGACCCAGAAGGTCAATACAAGGTGCTGAATCTAATACTTGTGCAATCAAAATCTGACAAAAGCTGTAAAACAAGTCTCTGCAGTGGATTCTGACTCGCCATCAATCCCAGACCACGACACTGTTATTTCACCTTCCTCAGGTGTTGCACTGCTATTAAAAATATGAGACAGTGTGTGATTACAGAAAAATGACACTCCATAGTCTGAGAGTAATTTTAAAGTGGTGGTTTGTTTGTTTCTGTTGCTATGGAGATAAAAGATGAATACCAGGGGCTTCATCATAGAAAAATGCCTTGTCCTGTCTTACCTTAAGTTTCAAAGACAAATCATATCTTCTTATTACCGAAGCAGCTGCTAATCTCATTAGGATTCCAAATTTAGGACATTCTTCAGTTAGGGTGGTTCTGTAATAAAAATTCATATTCTAAGATAAGATGCAGTTAGAAAACATATTTCTGTAACACCGAAAATTCTAAATGTCATGCTAAACTGAGATATGATAGGATTTAAAATCAGTTTCTGTAATGAGGCCCCTGAGGCATGGCCTTATCAGCTGCATGTTGGGAGAAAACATGCTACAACCTTCTAATTAGCACTTCCACCTTTTGGAAGCACTTTGAAAACCTGAGAGGACTTTGATTTCACAGCATGAATTATGATGTAACCGATAATATATGTTCTTCTGATAAGTACTGCATGCTCTCCTGTAATGATCCACTGGATGTCAAACCTTTAAACCAGTTCTAAAAGAAAGGAGAATATCCTCACCTATTTCCAAAGAAACTGATTTTAGAATGACGGCTCATAATGCCCTATCATGACAGAAAGGACTAAACGCAGGGAAAATAGCCTTGCAGCTGCCAAAACCCATTTGTTAATGATTCTTCAGATGAATCTGTTTACATCTATTGGATACCTCAGCATGTGAGAGAGGAGAGGCCAAGAGAACAATGGAGAGAGTAAATATTTGATCCATCTTTCTTCTCGGCTGTGTCTAGCTGTCGTTACAAATAGAGGGTGAGATGCAAAAGATTGCATGACTCGGGAGTATAATGACTCATAAACAGCTTGTGTGAGAAATGAAATATGATTTTAATTGAAGTATAAATGTTTATGACAATACAGGAAACATCAAAGTCATGACTGAAACTCTGTATATAGCTGTGGCTGCTATCAGAGACTGCTAATAATGTTTATCCGAGTTGATGACCAAGTTTTCATTGTTGCATTTTTCAAGAAAACAAACACATCTTTTTGAATGGTTGTCTGTCACTAAGTAGTGTCTCAACATCCACTTCTCATTCTTTACACCGGTTTCCTTTCAGGGGAAGCACAATTACAGGATCCAAGATGGCAGCAGACCCCCAGCCCACAAGCACTGAGAAACACATGAAAGAAACTGAAAGCACCAATCAGCAGCAACAGTTTCAGGCCCCATTTCAATTACCAGAGAGAAGCAAGTCACTGGTCAAAAACAAAAGGCCTCTTTGTTCAACTTAGTGCATATGGTTAAATCCAAATCTCATGATTTAATATTCAATAATCACCTCAAATAAAGCTCATTGCTCATGTGTCTATGAGCTGGAATCATTTTCGCTTATTGTTCATTGGCTGTGATGTTCGAGCTTCACTGCAGATTCTGACACTAGAAGGCTGCTTTCACGTTCATCTGCTAAGTTCCTCAATGCTCACCTTAAATCTCACTTTCTCACTGTAGTTTGTTCATGTACAAGCAGGATTTATATATATATATATATATATGTATTTAAGAATATTCAACAAGGTAATTTAACTTTTCTTTGGGAAAACATACAAAATTATTATTTAAATTATTATTCAGGTCTTAAAACATACAATGAATTTACTTATTGCATTCATTTCATGAATCAAATAAATATAAACTTCAAGTTGACATTTTCAACACTGAAACAATTAGATCACTAACGTAATAGTTGTCCTGTTCATATGATATTAAATTGGATGACTGTGTTTGTCAGAAAAAGCAATTTGAAAATCACATTGGACTCTAGGAATGTCATGGAAAAGGATGTTATGTGTATTATGTTTCATTCTATAGATGAAATGATGAATTAACAATGAATGAAATGCATACATGAATCAGCCAGGTTAAAAGCAAGCAAGCAAATAAATTCACCAGAAAGTTAAAATGGCATCTCGGGCAGTTTTGTTCTAATCAGATTATAAATTTCTGTCGTCAGGGTATTATGATCATGATGAGATCAGGATTGTGTTTTATTCACACTGAAAATAAGAATCATAGCAGGCACCAATCCACTAATTTAGTTTTTTGTTAAATCAGTAAATATAGTATTATTTGTTATTGCTAAACATAGAACCATAGCATGTCCCCAGCTTTGCTGAAGATGATATGAGGGTGTATAAATTCTTTAAGTCTCAACAAAACACAAAGCTTTAAACACCTTACATTCAAAAGGATTTATCTGTATCTTCTAACAAAATGATACCTCTGTCATGCCTGCATAGATGTGCTGCAAATATCCTGAATGGTTCCTATCAAGGTTTTACATAGCAAACAAGGAAGAACAGATAGACAGCCCTTTAATCTCAAGACAGATTAGAAAATGCCTCAGTTATAACGTGGCTTTAGAGTTTCGTGGAGTAGTTCTGGGAGTTGTTTCTCTTCCACGGTACTCAGTATTTTGGGATTTCCATTTTTGTGCTCCACAACTTAATTAGGCTACTTATTTTGTTAAAAGGTACGATAAAACTGGGAGTGCTGCAGCTTGGAGCAGCAGGGCCGTCGGGCATCACAACAGCACTCAACATTATGATATCTAAAGAAGACCCTGTCAGACTGATCACTGAGGGCGGACAGATGGACAAGACAGGCTCCCCCAATGTCTGACATCTAGATTGTTTCAGCTGACAGAGATGAACAGGCTCACAGTTCTTGCTGTCCTTGGCTGACATCCTCTCGCTCACACACACGCAAATACACACTACAACCAGATGTGATTCCCGCATCCTCGCTGCATATGCATTTGTTGCCGTGTTGCTTCTGGCATCTACCGAGGTTTCACGTTCCCAGAAGTGTGGAGTTATTTCCATGATCATGTGGGGAACCAAGTAACCACAAGAGTGCTCAGATGACTGTCAGTAAAAGCATCTCAATTTGTTACTTGTTTTAATATTATAGGGCAAAAGTGGCACAAACTAAATGTGGTTGGTTGTCTGAATATATGTGCTGGCTGACAGATTATTTCGGCCATATGAGTTTTTAATGATCAGATTACCGCTCATAATCAAGAGCTGACCATACATCTACTGAATTATGCTGCACACTTCAATTTTCTTCATTCTAAATATAATAAATACTTACATGTTTTATTTTTTATTTCAGCATTTTTGCCGTCCCAGTCATGTAAAATGTAATTTATTGTAAGAAGCTACTATTTCAACCACAGATTACAGATAACACTGTGTTTCTGTCCTCCCTCATCTGAGCACTGCTGCCTCAGCCTATAGCAAGTTCAATTAAACAGAAACATCAGTGCCCCGTTGTGTCCTAAATGGGACTGATGCTTCAAAAATGCTGCAACAGTGAGATAATGTACGAGATATTACTGTAGAGAGAAATGCGCTCCAAACACGCAGGGTTGCAGGTAGACATGCAAGCTTACCTGGCACCCCCTGTTCAATCTAACTCATTCTTTTCTTGTTTGGAAACTAAACACAATACAATATCACGGTACATTTTATGGATTATTATTTTTTTGATATTGTAATATACTACATTTTTTAAAAAAGTGCCCCAGTATGGCATGGCAAAAAAAATAAATATAATAATAATAATAAAAATAATAATAATAATAATAATAATAATTTAATAAAATATCATCAAACCCGTGATTTTCCACTAATATACTTCATCACAGGTAAAGGCCTATTATATTATTTTAATTACTGTTATTGCGGTTATTGCTAATTAATAAACTTAAAGTAACTAGTAACTATAGCTGTACTATAGCAAATGAATAAAGTGAGATAAAAAGAATTTACCTCATATTGATAGTAACTGTGGCAGCCTGGTAATCAGTATTATCAGCAACAGACTTACTCTCAGTAATCTATTATATCTTTGTTCAGTTCCATTCAACTTTAATTTATATAGCACCGATTCATAACAGAAGTTATCTCATTGCACTTTTCAGAGAGCAGGTTTAGACAGTACAGTAATAGTAATATTAAATTAAGGAAATAAAAACACAACATATTTACATCTGTTGTCATAATATTCTCCAAGCTACTCTCTATTGGGTATTTAGTGACCACCTGTTTCATGTCAGCAGACTGCCGTCATTTCAATATCTTCCAAATGGTTCTTTTTATTTCTATTTAACAAACAAGTTTTACTGTATTGCATTTAATTTTACAGAACTTTGATCAAAAGCACCTGCCATTAATTTAGCAAGATTATTCTTCAGTTTGTGGCAAAACAAAACTGTGGCCGGTGGGAGGAGGGGTCATCAGGTAATAATTTCCATTTTAAAATGAATGTCTCCAACTGTTGGCAGGCAGAAGACAGGCCGAGTGCAGCCAGAGGGATTAGAGCCACTGTCAGCAAGAGAAAGGGCAGAGGGGCGCACAGGAAATGATTGTGGCCCCATGGAGGCAAGTCAGAGACCAGAGCCGCCAGTCCAGCTGCTGCAACCCAGTGCCTGGAAACAAGAAAAGTGCAAGGTCAGTAGAGCATTCAGAGTAAGAGAGAGGCTGAGCACACAGAGCCACAGGAGAAACTCTCAGAGAGGCCAACACGTGGAGACAGGCAAGAAAAACACCAATATAAAAACACAAATCTTCCTGAAAAATACATGAGCTTAATGTCCTGGAGACCCATGTTGCCTTTTCCCACTTTTGATTTTGATTTGTTAAGTAACCTTGTCCTCCTTACTATACGGGGTCAGGCAGGGGAGATCGGCGCAGAGGTGCTCATAAATCATATGTGCTGGCGATGGCTGCTCAGACACATTGCTCAGACATGTGGAAAAGGAGGAAGTACGCTAGTTTGATTCCCCGGCATGTCACTCTGTGCAGAACCAAGGTGTTTTCTGACTCATTGAGCTTTTATAAGCAGCAGCCACAGCGCTAAAGTTAGTAATTGATTGTGGCAGAAGAGCAACGGCTCACAGTTGGACCAACGTCTGAAAGTAAACAAGTGGAGCCCAGCTAATGTGGAATTTCTTTATTGCCTGACACGGCCTCGATAAAGATCAGTGCCACTGCAGTAACAGAAAATCAAGAGACGGTCTCCAGCTCTGTCATTTTGAGCGCTTATCCTCCACTCAGCCCGTCTAGTTTCAACTCTCGCATGTGAACACGTCGGCCACGTCAGATGTGAAGAGCAGGCAGAACAGAAAAGAGCCGCAAGTGAATTGATTATCATTTATCAAAACAAAAGTTGAAGACAAACAAACAAAGATGCAGTTTGAGATTCTGAAAGCGCAGACATGAAATAGTTCCTCCCAGCCAGGGCCAGCAGTGATTAAAGCACAGAGCCCGGGCAGGGTCTTTCATGTGGGGACCATCTCATGTGCCCCTCTCAGCTTCAAGGCCAAAACATCTCTTTCCTCTGACTGGCGGCGACGCAGACAGATAATTTCTTCCGTTACACCCTCCAACCAACAGTTTAGCTCGGGACTAAAAGTGTCAGTACAAATAATTAGTTTCTCTTGTCCCGGCCTTGCCACAACTAAAATACCTCAGTAACCCTGGTCTTTGTTTGGCAGAGAGAAAGATGAATCTGAGAGCAATTGAGGTCTTGGCACTTAACAGAATTATGAACCAGAGAAGATTTCCAACTTCCTTCTCAGAATCTATTTACCTTCAACAGAAATCACTGACTTGCAGTTAAAGAAGAACAATTTCCATTCCAAGTTGGTTTTTTTTTTTTCAGGCGCAGACGTTTGAATCTAATTTCATAAATTGCATCAAATGCATACTGACAGCACGGACTGAAAGAGTAAAGGATGAGAAATATAAATTAATAAAAACTTCACAGACCCTATGTTGTGATTGACAAGGACAACTGTGGCGGAGAGCTGAGCCAGAGTATGCATGAAAAGGCAGCAGGATTTCTAGCCCTCCTCAAGCTGTCCAAATGATCTCCAGTCCTCCATTTGTCCTCTTTTAATCAGCCTCTATTAGAGCTGCATAAGTGGCATCTACACTCTGAAATGCACCTCAATAGAAACCAGCTGATTTGAAAGTGTGTAAGTGTGTGCACATGTATGTGTGACAGAGACCTCAGAGCACATATTCAAAGTACAAATTTTTAACAATTCCCATTTTTTAACCCCCCAACACACACACACACACACACACACACACACACACACACACACACACACACACACACACACACACACACACACAAAAATGCTGGCAAGATTATAAATACACAGCTCAAAAGTCTGGCTAAGTCCTTCTGATAGACTAAAGGCATATCTGTGAAATATTGCAAGGATGAATGATTCAGAGATTCATTCCACAGCCTTCATCAAAGCCTCCTCAAGTGCCCTAGCCAAAATAGAGCCGGACACACAGCTGCACCTCATTGAGGGGCTGGGTTGATTTAATCTGTGCTAAACATGATCTAATTTAAACCTAATATGGCCCTTGTGTGGTCGAAGTGCAGCACAACTTCAGACAATCAAACTGATAAGAAGAAGTGACCTCTGTTGAAAAAGGAAACATTACGGGGACCTTTAAAGGGCCCTAAAGGCAAGATTCCTCTGGCACTTGCTCACCTGTTTGTCTGCTTGTTTGTCTGGTTTCGTCAGATTTGTTTAGTGGCTACTCTCTCCCAGGGATAAAATGTGACTTTTCGTCGCTGAACTAAATTCATTAAAAAATTGTAACCAAATATAGACGGACTCCCAGTGAGCACTCAGCTCAAAGTGGCACCTCCAAGCCAGAGAGGGATGATCGGTGGGACGCCCCTGGCTCTGTGTCCACCTGTCACAGCTAGTGATTGTTGAGCAGCAGTAATTGTTCCACGCTGGCATGAAAGCCCACAGGAAATCCCTCCAACAAAACGCCCGTCAGCCTGGAATGTTGGCACCTCGCTGGTACTCAGATCTCTCGGCCCGGGGCAGCACCGGCCGAGCTCGAGGGCCATGTGATGCAGCCAGGAATGCTGGAGGCTGATGTTGGTTTGGAGGGGGGAGATGGAGGGCTGGTGGTTGGAAGACAGTGGTAGGGAACCACCAAGGTTAACAGAGGATTTTTTTCCTTGGGGGGGGGGGGGGGTTGGGGGCAGCAGTTTGGAGGCAACAGCCAAGGCTGTAGTGCTAATCCCCAGTTGGCAGGCTGAGGAGAAGTGTGAGGGCCTCTGCGTTGAAGAGGCCGTCCATCACTGTGAAGTGCTCTGTTCCCTTTCTGTCAAACGTTCTGGGAGTGAGGAGTGTTCTGCCTTGACTCCGTATAGAGGTACATGAAAAGAAGCCCACTGACGGAGAAGTTAGTTTTGAATCGCATTTCATTTCAGATTAGTGCAGATGACAGGAAAGTATAGAAAAAGGGAACATTTGCAGAGTGTTTTTATGTGATGTCAAGAGCCTGACGCTCATATCATTTTGAAAAACGTCCGGTAAGTTGCTTCTTCTACCTTTCTATGGCAACTTCCATAAGAAAGGTTTTTAAGCACCCCTATCCTGGAAGTCATTCAGTTAGTCATGAATAGAAAGTTTATACATATTCACATGAAGTGTATTTGGCTGATGCTACTTAATAAAAAAAAGAACTCCCATTAGCCCCTAGTTACTGAAATAACTAGGGGCTTCTCTTGAAAACTAGACCTGCTGAGTCCCATCTGTTTGTCATGACATAAAAAGCTGTCATCAAAGATGTTCTGTGACAAGCCAAGTGTCTGCCATTGGGATATATGATCGGGGAACTGTGAACTGTGGCGCATTGTGGTGCGAAGATTGTGATGCAAATTCCTCAGGGAACGGATCGTGTAGGAATGCACTGCGATCCAACCTCCCAGGCAACAATCTGGGCCCACTGCAGAGAGAAAGAAGGATGGAAGGAGGAATGGGAAACCAGAGGAAACAATCTGTCATACGCCTTCATCTCAACTTTCTCAAAGTTAAACTGTCGGTTGGGAGCAGGGTAGGCCAGCTAATAATAAACACAACGCATAACAAAACACCATTTGAGACAAGCTGGACAATCACACACACACACACACACACACACACACACACACACACACACACACACACACACACACCTCTACGGAGAGACAGTGTTGATCAGATATCTCTGGACCAGTCTACACAGCAGATGGTTATTGTATTGTCTTTGTTTGTTCCTGAGACAGAGAGAGAAAAGACTTTCTTAATCATTTACTCGGAGTAGGATAAACATTAAATTTGACTCCAGTGCTGCACTACGCTGAATAGCTTCGATGTTATTGTCATTCTACTGTGGAACAGTGTGGGGGTCACACTGCTATCTAAACAGCAGCCGCAAGAAAAAGAAATAATGAAAGACAGCAAGGGAGAACAATACAAGACACTATAGTGGGTTTTTACAGTAACACACAGCTTGGTGATTACATAATAAAACAAACTTATAGCTAGGATTACAGCTTACTGATGCTTAAAAGTGAGATGTCTACCTTTACGTTCATTGACAAGTACACAGTACAGTGCACAGGATACTTTGAGCTAAAACAATACAAACTGTGCTGTCGATCTCAAGATTGCCTGCATAAGTTCATTTAGTGGTTAGCAGGCAAGCTCGGGTCACTCACACACACTCATGAATGTGCGCACACACACACACACACACACACACACACACACACACACGGAGCTTCATAATACAAACATGAACCCGGGCAAACAAGAATGCTCCTGTCAGTCTACAGCTGCGCCCCTCCACAAAGTCACACAAGGCCCTGAAAGGACAAATGTTTGTTTCCCTCTGCAGAATTAATGAGGGCATCAGTTCCTGCCACCTCCACTCTCCTGCGCCGACAGACTGCGCCCAGCTCCCGCTCTGCCTGTTGCTTGAAAGTGAGAAGTAAATATTAGGACTTGACTATTTAGAAAGAGTTGGAAATGTGCAGCCCACAGCAGGGCCATGAGAGGGGCAGCGGGAGAAATGAGGAGTGAGTGGGTCCACTGGCAGAACATCTGAAATCTGCTCCCCAGCAGGATGTGACAGAGATGTGCGCTAATTGCTTTAACCCTTCACACCTACTTGCTCCTTGTAATGGCCCTCCAGCTATTCCTCTTCAAATAAAGATTAATCTCCACTCACCAACATACGTACTGCATTCGTTTCATTTTAACAAGAGTGTAATTGGTCGACTGAGAACAGAACAGTAAGAAGGGAAGGTTTGGTAAGCAGCCAGCTCACACGTTTAGTTAGTCTTAAAGTAATCTGCAGCTTCAGCGTTCCTTTTATTATGCCTGATTAGGCCGGAGACAGACTCCTACAGTTGCAGAACATTGTGTGTGAAGGATAGCCTGCGTGTGAGCTTATACTCTGATCAGAGCAAGCTAAACAGCCCATTGCTGAGCGGCGTGGAACTATTCCGTCTCTGCTAATAAGAATATATCATGTAGGACATGTTTAGACCAGGCCAGATACTTGTATCCACATCACAGAATTCACATTGGGTCTGACATGGGTTGCACACAGCTATCTTCAGCGTGTCTCAAAATTCTGCGTCTACTTCTGACCTCTCCAGTCATTACACAGAGACAACATGTACATCACCTCCACATTGTTTCTTTATTACCGGTTTAAAGCAATAAACTGGAATCCACATTTTGTTCCACCAGGAAGTCTTGTTGTAATTTAGCAGCATTATGTCCTTTTCCTTTTTTTTTTGCAAAAGTCAGCTGTTGCTCTGTTTCTTGCGTTTGCTGTTGTGCATTGATCTGGGCTGAAGTTACGCTTTCAATTACGTCTTTTGGCAACATATTTCTACTCGCACAGATGGCTTAATGTCATTATGTTATTTACATGTTATTCAAATCACGGCAACGATGACGTCCATGTCGGGCTGTCAGCGCATTTTGAACGTGTTTACACCTGTATTTGTGGCTGTGCGGTTGTCATTGGAGCGCCTGAGACAGACATTAATGCAAGATTTGTACAAGCCCACCCAGAGAGTCATGCAGCTATTTGTACACATTTAAAAGAAAGCATTTCCAGGAGTATTTGCCGGTACAAGAGTGTACGACCGCACACTGACCATACGTGTGTATGGAGATTTGGATGAGCAGGTTAGTAGGGAGAAGCAGGATGTATCTGGGGAGTGGAGGAGCTCAGACTGCATTTGATCTTTTCTGTTGGTTATTTAAACAATGTACTAAAGTATAAACTTGTCTTATCATCCTAGCTAGTGTTTTTTGCCCTGTTGATCTTAACAATTAACCTGAGTAGAATGTTATTATAATAGATATGCTTAGAAAGAACAAGTTCAGGCCATTTATAGGTTGACAAAATTAAGTAATACATTTTTATGTAAACTTAAGTAGATATAAGTAAACACACCCTGAATCTATTGTTGTAAGTTGTAATAAAGTGAAATTATTACATAATTCCAATACAGTAATGTAACCTTGACTTTTTTAAGCACCACACAGTAAAAATAATGTTTTAAATTCTAGGGTGAAACGATTAATACATTTTTGACAAGAAAAACGAAGCCGCTCAACATCCGCACAAAATATCAGCCAAAATATGTCTTTGCTGATTTGGCCTTTCAGAATTGGTCGGCCTAAACATTTCAGCACCTGTTTCACTTTCAGTAGCAGGTTATTGATGATTGATGGTGGCACGTAGTTTCCAGTTGGGTATTCTTAAGTTAAAAAAAAAAAAAATCTTTTCCCTCGGGGTGTGTCACCAATCAGACAATTCACAAATCAAACGAGTGCTGCAAACAGTGCTAATCACACATAATGGCTTTGCTGGCTGCCCGTCCCACTCAGGCGTTTGCCAAATAACTGGTATTACCTCATTCAGGCCGTGAAATATGGAAGCAATTAAAGAGAGGGGGGTAATCTGGCTACCATTCAAAATTGCCCTTCTGTTACAAATGGAGGAGAAATTGAAACACATATGCGTGTGTATGAAGCTGAATACCCTCCTCGCATCCGTTGCTTTTTTTCTCCCTATAAAAAATGGTTACTTTAAATGAGAGCTCAAGTTGAAAGATTTGCAAGGGCAAAAGATTGATTTACTGTGATGCGCTTGAGTTGCTGCAAGAGAAAAAATGTCTGAATTTTATGCCTTGGCCATTCATTTGGACAACTTGAGAGAACAGATCTGGGGGGATTTGAGCCATGCGCTGAGCTCATATGGTCTTCCAGCTTTAAGCCAAGGCTGTGTGTACGTTTCAGCCACTCACCAAGTGTGGTTGACGAAAGAAGTGGAGGAGCAATTTTAGCACTTAGGCCTGAACTTGTCCTCATGTTCCAGCGCTCAGCCGGAGTTGTCTGGGTTAACAAAATACAGGAACAAGGCTGAACAGTGATCAGCATCCTCTCGAATTAACTGATGTGAAATAAAAAACCTCAAAGAAAAATTATTCTTCCATTTAACCTTTGGGCCACAGTCACAGTGAGACTGGAATATTTGTTAGAAATAAACAGGACCCACAGCTGTTCTCAATATATCAATATATATGACAAACAAAGTCCTTTTCCAACAATATCCATTTGTGTGTTGTTGTTTTTTTCAAAACTGGACACGGAAACAAAGGAATCACATGCTGTGCTGTGCTTCCACTGATCCACAAATCAGTACGGAGTGGGACACTTTTATTCCAAATGTTTTAACATTTTTGTATTATTCATTAACAATACGCATAAAATCAGTTCATTGAACAAATGAATGAAATGAATTAACATTAAACATGTGTGACACATAAAAGACACATAAATCTGGCACACATATCTAAAAACAAACAAAGAGTGTAATTAACCCCTTTTTTATCCTTTGCATCTGTTGACGGATGGAAAAGTATTAAAACTAAGTCTTGCGTAACATCACCTCTTTGTTCTCGTGTTTTCTTTAAATATCCCTCGAAAGGTTTTCAAATCTGCCATTAACCAGATTTAATCCTTTGATGTGTTTGCATGACATCGTTCAACTTGGCAGCACATGACAGCTGACTGTTCGATTAGGATATTACCAGGGAAAAATACTTCATGCAGAGTGATGACATGCAAAGGCTACACAGCGGATGCTGTAACTTTATATAGACCGGATATGCACTTGCAGTCTGTGTTGATATCTTTCTTTTTCTTAGGTTGAAAGGTGATCCAAATAAAATGTGACTACTTTTGCAGCATCTCTACGGGGGAGTCGAGGTGTTGGTCTGTTGTTTTGCCCTCCAGGTCACCGCGCATGTCACTTGACTGAAAACTATGACTTGGTCCTCTCCCTTAAAACAAAGATTTATATTACTGGATTTCCAGTCTTATGTTGTAGTTATGTAACTATCTGTATGCCAGTCTTGCATGATTTAAAGTTCAAAAAAAGAATATTCTATCTTATACTGGTCCTTCATGCAGGCCCTCATTTCAGCATCTGTCTGAAACAAGCTGTAGATCCTCCTGTCTCTTTGAGACCCCCGCCTCTTCAAAGCCCACTGTCTTCTGATTGGCCATTATCTTATGTATTACCAGGTTGCTGCAGGGATAGGGCTGCATGTTCCTTTGTGGGTGTGGCCAGCATTCTCTGTCTGCAGCAAATGACCATATATGGAAACCCAGCTCAAAATGACATCATACCAAGCCGTTAGTAGAAAAAAACATTCAAAACAAAGCTTTCAGAACAGGAGATATCTGACGTTTTGGCTCACAGGGATTTCTTTTAAATACTTTTACATCATTATTTGAAGTTTTGTTTAACATGAACATCTGACATTGTAACATTATACATATGCCAGAAAATATGAAAAGGCATATCAGGTCCCCTTTAAACAGTGCTACATTTTATTTTAGTCAGAAGTTGCTAAAACAGTCTCCGCCATCGCTCTCCAGATACGGCAAACTTCACAGGAAACACACTCATGCACATCAGTTGAAAGCCCTCTAAAACTGTGACTAAAGTCATCTTTACATTTGTGACCCTGAATTCTCTTCTTGGATTATACGCTGAGGTTTGCATAGTTTAACTCAGCCAGACACTGGGTAAACATGGCCGTGTTTCACTGATCTTCATGTGAATAAAGCCGTGCCGCTTTCCTCTTTAACCCCTCTCAGTAATGTTAGTTAGTTAGCTGTTTTTTTCTCTGGGTTTGTTGACTCCTCTGCTGAGGGCGCAGCCTGTCAGGCCCTCTGTCAGGCCCCCTGGCCAGATTTACTGTGATTACATGGACCAGTGTTTACTTTTCCCAGCCTACTTAGCTCGCTGTTTCTTTTATTCATATTAATTCGGTCTCTCTCTTTCTCTCTCCACAGCTCTTTTCATCTGTCCTTCCTTTGATATGATATACTAAGGGCCTGCCACTGAGATAGGCACAGATTCACTCTGTGTTGAGATTATGGAACATTATGAAAGTTCAGTATAGTCTGCCGATGAACAAATTAGATTTTATCCCAAACAGTGATGCACAGCATGTCATTTAGCTTATATAAACTAATGTGCCTCTACTCTTATGAAGGGTGCACAACTCAAATACTGAAAATAAGTTACTTTGATTCAGTGTCACAGAGACACATCACAAACTACAGTAAGAATGTGATAGAGCAGTTTTAATGTAAATAGGTAAATTGATGGAATTATTAAAAAGCATTCTAGTTTTACCTTTAGAGTTCAGCTTTAGACCTTTAGTTTGATTCATGTGGCTTTATGTCCAAGAGTTCAGCTCTTCACTTTGCTGTATTAGATTAAAGGTTTATTGTGATTACCGAAGAGAAAAATACAAATCTGCCGTGTAGCTCAGCTGTTTGAAATGTTCTACCATAGTGGTGATAAAAATAAAAAAAATAAAAAAGTGCCATTTCACGGGAAATGAAGGTTTACGAAAAGAACACATGTTTACATATGTTTCATGTTTATTATTATCTCTGCTTTCGCGTGGGTTAGTCTGACTCAAATTAATTAAAACAAATATTTACTCTAGATATAAGTGGTTCGCCATGTTTAATGCAACATCTGTTTCAGGGTTTGTTGGTTGTATTATGTAATCTGAAAGTCAGTAGTAGAATTATTTAAAATGAGGGTAAAGCTTGGTTCAGTTTCATTCTGTCATTAACAACTCAACAACCAAACATTCACAAAGCAAACTTAAAGAAAAGACGCATAGGCCACATCGTGCAGAGAAAAAAAATAGAAAATGAAATACAATAAAACAAATTAAAGGACAACCCAGGACAAAAGTTAATATGAATTATTTCCACAGTGAAATCTTCAAACTTTATTTGTATTCAGTTAAACGGTTTTGGCCAAATGAGTTCCTGACCAAACACCATAAACTCCCGGTGGTGTCACTGTCTGCTCCTCAGTCATCGGCTGGTTCCTCTTTATCTAGAAATGTGCATGCTTTGCATGATCTGCTATCTCCCAGCAACATGGCTGAGGACACACACACACACACACACGCACACACACACACACTCCAAAACAAAAATGGCCTTTAGCAGCACATACTGCTGGGCTCCTATTTAGAGGCTGGAGGGTGCAGGCGGGGGTGGGGTCCACAAAAGTCCATTTACAGTACGGGTCAGTACATGTGAAAGCCTTTACCACTGCAGCCAAATTCTTTGTCTCTCTCATTCACTGGCAGCTATCTAGACTGCAGGGTTCACAAAGGCAATTGGCATTATATTGTCCAGGCTGACATTAACCCCTGATATTTTCACTGCTCACCATTAAAGTCCTCTTTTCCTTCTCTATTACTGGGCAATTCCCACAGAGCAAGGGGTCACGCAAGCCATGGAGAGATACTTAGATACCTTCTGACAAAGGCAGAAAGAAAGAAAAGAAACATAAACCGCAGCGGCGATTAGTTCCGTTTTTTTTGTCGCCTTTACTTTTGTCTTCATTTCGGACACAAAGGTCCTTAACAGCCTGGATAAGGGCGGCTCTTAAGCTGTTTCTTACCTGATCCCCGCCAAAATGGCAGCCTATTCACATCCCATTTTCCACACAGTCACTTTTCCGCTCCACCACAGCTTTGTGTTGACAGATAGAAAAATGGAAGAATGTGGGGCAAATGAATGTGAACAACAGGTTCACATTGTTAGCACATTCAGGCCTTACATGAAATGTTGTTTTATTGTGTGGACTACGTCCAAAGTGAGATATTTCAGAAGGGTTAGACTGAGGTCAGCTGAATAGTTGCACGGCTTAATGATAACAATGGCTGCTCAGAAGGTCAGTTGGCCAGGTTCAGCATTTCCAGACTAAAACAGGTCAGACTTAAGGCCCTATCTAATCTTCAGAGGCCTGATAAAATTGCTGTGTGGTATTGTGACAAAGAATTTCTCTACTTGATATCTACACTTACATAGGAACAATTTCATATATTTAGTAAATGTCTAGACCTGACTTAAAGCGACAGAAGATGAAGAAGGTGGATAAGTCATTTCATGACACATATCACGGGTCTTAGCACGGTACTTTAGAGGGTCAAGAGTTCAGCTGATTCCCTCGTTGTCAGCACTTTTAAAATAGTGCTTTGAACATTCCATGGAATATTTGACTTGTTTAAAATATATTTTGTAAAAAACAGATGACTTTTTCTGGCACTTTCAGCAAATGTGTGAAGGGCATCATCCCCGCATCTCTAACTACATACTCACTTACAAACTTAGGCACACTGACATGAAATTGGTGTCCTCATTAGCACCTTTTCATCCTCTGGTGTCCTCTGACACTTGTCGAGCCACCTGTATTTTAGGACAGCGTGCAAGCCCTCCATCAGCAGGTGAGGGCGTCACATTTCTGTAGCAGTGAACCCGGTGACAGACAGCATTGGGTGGACTCACAAACACACACACACACACACACACACACACAAACACACACATGCATATACGCACACCCTATTCTTTCCAACTGCCAGGCTGAGGAATGCCAGTGACAGAAGAGTCCTTGAGGCTGTCGACAGACAGGGATGTGTGCAGGTGAGCGGGGGTCTGCTCTAGCTGAGCACACAGCAGATCCTCCCTGCCCCCAAACCGAAAGACCACACTACACTGTGCTCATCCTTAGTGTCTGTTTCTGCTTTTAGACGGCAGCAATGCACCAAAATCCACTGATCAAACTTCACTGTATGAGACATCTTAGAGTTTGTTGTTCAGTTTCTCCACTCGACCATTATTCATCATCTTTATCTGTTGGAGCAATAAAGAAGTTTGTGTATCTTTTGGAGATGGTGTCACATTTCTCCTCAGTACCTGAAATAGACTCTTCTAATCAACTCTACTTAACCTATGTTTGCATCCATAAATGGTAACACTTCACCACTTTACAAGATTTTGAAAAGTTACAAGTTAAATTTGGAACCAGCTGCTAGTGAACCATTAGTTAATGTGTAACTCCTAATTAAATTTTAAAGAGTAGTTAAGGATTAGGTAATGATTAGTTAATGAAGAAACGAGTGAGGTACGAATCGGGAACAACTTGATCACTGAGAAATCGTACTTCCCTAATAATTCCTAATGCATTACTAAATAGTAGATAATGATGAGTTAGTAGATGCCTGTATTAATGAATCATTAGTTAATGATTATTCAATATCTGCAGATTGATCATACTGACCACATTCTTCAGGAGTTGTTCCAGAATAACTCATAACAGCGGGAAAACTCCCTCATTACTTTATCATTATATTACAATTGCTTACTCTTTTTGTGGCCTCTGAAGTAAAGTGGTTCATCATCCTGAGTGGTTATTGAGTACTGAATAATTACTTAATTATTACCTGTCCATTGGTTACTCTTTTTGTGTCCCTTCAAGTAAAGTGATGCATTACGCCGAGGACTTGTTGAGTACTGAATAATTACTTAACTATTACCTGTCCATTAGTCACCCTTTCTGTGTCCCTTCAAGTAAAGTGGTGCTTCACACTGAGGTCTTGTCGAGGACTAAATAGTTACTTAATGATTACCTGTCCATAAGTTTATGGCAACGTTTTTAGCGGTAAGTGAGACAGTGTGCAGGAGTTCTTCTAATTGTTTTTAGATACAACAATGACAATTTGTTTCCACAAGCATTTATTCATCTGCAAAAGTATAGCGGAGCAAAATACAGCGTTTGAGTGCTTCAGAAGGAGACATTGGGTGAGAGCTGAGGGTAGTCGCAGGGGTAAAAATACTGGCCTCTGTAGCATGCTGTTTAGTGTGCTCGCCCGTTTCATTTGAATAACATGCAGAGAAAACAAATATAAATGTTAGATTCTGTCTCACTAAGTATGTTGTGTCACTTAACACGGAAACAGTAACTAATTAGTATTGAATGAGTCATTACTAGCTTTCTGCCGGCTGGTTTACCGGCTGGTTCAGAGTGATTCGGGACCAACATGTGAAGAAAGTGGTCAGTATGATCAATCTGCAGATATTCATGAAGGAATCATTACCTAATGATTAATTAATATAGGATAGTAAGTCATTATTATCTGCTATTAGGAATTATTAGGGAAGTACTTACTAATGATTCATCACTAATCAAGTTGTTCATGATTTGCTCCTTTATTAACTAATTATTAATAATAATAGTTAGCTACTCCATAAAATGTAATCACGAGTTATTCAACTAATGGTTCACTAGCAGTTGGTTCCTAATTTATTCCTCATTTGTTAACTCCTCAAAATGTTGTGTCCCTAACTGTAAAAATTGCCCCAAAATTCAATTAAATGAAACAGACAGCTGAGAATCAAGTCCAGCGTCATTAAATCGCCACTAAAATCTTAATGACTGGTGATAATATTCCCCCCAGCCTTGTTTTTCCAGAGTATGCAGGGTTGTTTTGGCAGTGTGTGTGTGACCACAGGCTAGGGTCAAGAAGTGTTACAGCTCCAAAGAGTGTGCAGCTTGTTCGGGCTGGCGCTGCGTTGTATCATGTGAGCTCACAGCATGGGCCCTACATCTTCCACAGCTATTTCTGTCAGTGTAAAATCATGAGAACCACTTTAACCAACACAAGGCTGGGCAGAGGGTAATATCTCGGCGCTGCACAGTGCCAGGTCTGTTCCCTCCAACAGCCCAACTGTCCGGTTTTATGTTCAAAATAAATAGGATTCCTGCCTTTTTTTATTTGATGTTTGCCCATTGGGGGTCTGTCGGTCAGACAGATGACTGTTCCAGTGTTAAAGCCATGAAATGAGTGACAAAATCCCTTTGCAATGGCCTTTGTGAGGAGGTGGAATGGCCAAACAAACACTTTCCCAGGGTTTGGGCAATTCAGAGAACAATCCCACTAGGCTGTCAGGTTGAGCCCTGCAACTCATTACTGACTGTGCTGAGCTGATTTACAATCACAGTGTGCTATAAGTTGTGGTAAACTGCTATTTTATAGCACTTGGATTTGCAGTGAATTACAGTAAATGTTGCTTACTTTAAAAATAACTAGCATTGGAGGATATGGATCTGTCTTTGCCAAAATTCTGTAAAATGAGCTACATATTATATCATTAAAGGTGCAGGTCACAGAAAAAAAGGAAAAATAAAAAATGCATTTTCCATGTAAAGATGATGGTGAAGAGCATTTCATTATTTTATAAATACTTCTTTCTTTATTTCAGTATACAAAATAACAGTATGTACATCCACACAAAAGTGGTTTACAAAATCCATGAGTTCAGCTCATATGCTCTGAAAAATAGAATATATTTTGAACTGCGTGTCAGACATAAAGGAGATAATGCACCATTTCACAAAAGTTCTTAATGCTCCTCTCTCAATCCACAGGGATGCGGGCAAGATCCACACAGGACACATGGTGAGAGTCCAAAACGTCAACCACAAGAATGTTCCGTGATTGAAAAGTACTTGAAGTTCCCTTTGTGTTCCTTTTTCCTCTATTGTCCATTGCTGCACATTTAAGTACCTAAAAAAGTACCACATGGATCCTTCGATTTCCGTGGAATGAAGCCAAACATAAGTCTCTGTCTAGTGAGGGGAAAAGACAATCCCTCTCCTCCAGCATAAAATCCAATATTATTTCTTTTTATTAGAGATATAATAAAATAGACTTTCAATAGCCCTGTTAGGGGGATTTATAATCATTAACAAGAAAAAGGAAATACCCAGGAGGACGGCGGTCTTCACGTAAACCGGTACTCTCGCCACACTCACCACATCCAGCTTTGTGAAGCGAAAAAGCTTAGAAGCCCATTTGGCAGTTTGGAGATTTGATACAAAAATGATACTGACACAAGAATAGACCACTTCTTGTCGAGATACACATGCTAAAGACAAAAGTAAGCCGTTCGCTATTGTAGTGCTTTGGTTAATTTGTAGCCTCAGGTGGCTGGGTACAAGTAGAGGACTGCTGGTGGGGCCGGCAGTGACACAGACTCATTTGCAAACGTATCTCTCCACGATGCGCTCACACTTCTTGCAGGTTACGTAGCAGCACCAGTGGTACTTGCAATGGCAGCGCTCCACCAGCTTCTCTGTGTACGGGTTGTAGCCACGGCCGCAGCACATCAGGTCACAGCTGTCGCTGCCAAGAGAGGTTTTGTTGCACTGCCTGAAATTAGCATAGACAAAAAGAACATATTATATTTGATATTTCATTTCGTGTTACATCTACAGATTTATGCTTCAACAAGATAGAGAAAAGGGGAGTTTTGGACTTGAAGGGTAACATTTGCAGTTTGGTTTCCTGTCTAAGACAAGGTTTACAGCTTCATTCAAAAATATTTTTACACTCTTACAGCCCGTTAAGAGCCCACATTAATCGTCTAAAAGTGCTTGACTGACTGAACTTAACCTTTTGTGCAGTCCTTCTTCCAAAAAATGTTTGTCCTTTCATTTTCTTTTTGTTTCGTTGTCGCTGGGCAGTGGGTGCTTGGGAGCCTCTCATTTCAGAAGCCTAAGGCATCTTGAATGAGCAGTAAATAGCCCCGCCGTAAATCACACTGAATACACAGGGCTGCCCTCCCTTTCTTTAGCTTGCCCTCTCCACATAATTGCATTGTTTTATGATGGCAGAGTGTTAATGACCAATATGGTGAGGGAGACGCTGAGCTGAAGGCTGCTGCGGGAGCAAAAGAGGAGGAGGAGGGACCAGAGTCTTTGAGAGTGTACTACATTAGTGGGAGCTGGGAAATAGACAGAACCCCCCACACGGTTATGTTCTGTAAGGAGCAAAATCTCAATAGATCACTTCTGTGTGGATCAAGAGTAAAAACTGTGCATTCTGCTGGTTTAAGAAGAGGTATAATAATGAAATTTAAGACTAATGAACGCTTCAACAGCGTGCCTCTTCCCAGGTCTATGATCACACTTTATCCATTAGTTACTGCTGCTAAAATTCACTTTCCCTGTCCCAGATTCAGGGCCTGAAATTAACTTTTCTCTCTGCGGCAGGCATGGGTTTTTTTTGTCTGCCACTTAGAAATTGTATCTGCTACTTTCAAAATATATGCGTTAAATGAAGGAATGTCATTCAGCTCATTTAGGCATCAATAGTGTCATTCAGTGTTCACTATATTGCTTGCTACATGCTTGAATGTAAATGTTCTGTACTTGTATAGCGCCTTTCTAGTCTTTTCGACCATTCAAAGCGCTTTTACACTACATCTGCATTCACCATTCACACACTGAGCCTAAGTGCTCAAACGGAAACTAACGTTCACACACATTCATACACTGGCAGGGGCAATTCAGGGTTCAGTGTCTTGCCCAAGGACACTTCGACACGCAGCCTGGGAGAGCCGGGGATTGGTCCGCCGACCTTCCAATTAATGGCCAACCCGCTCTACCTCCTGAGCCACAGCCGCCCGTGTCCAAAAAGGACCCATGTATTTCAGTACATGACGATCACACCACCTTACTTATCAACCCGGTATTTCAAAGGTATCTACACACGACCACAAACGCAAAGTTCTCCACAGTGTATTATCCAGTCTGAGCTCAATACAAAACCCAAAGTTCAAAGAGTCCTTATCTCAGTTCAAATCTCCACAGGAGTCCATCGCTCAACAAAAACCTCTCCTTCTTGAACCCAGCAAGCAAACAAAAAAATACTTACGTAGTTGGCCACCAAAAATAAAACCTGTGTCGTGTATTGCGACTAACAGGCATGCTTGGTGATTCTACAACAGCACTGGCGTTACTATCTGCAGTTCGGCTGGCGCTTTGCTGTCACACCAGACGGACTGGGCCTAACCACCGGTGAGTTTGGTTGGAAACGCAGTCGTAGAAAACCCCGAGCTGACTGGTGTGTGTGCGTGTGCGTGCGTGTGCGCGTGTGTGTGAGATATGCAGGCTTGTGTGCCGATCGCCACAATACGTTAATCTTACTACATCCTTCTTTCTGTTGTGCAATTCCCTGCAGGGTATCTGCTGCTCTCATCTCTTGTGAATGGGTCAGCGCTAACAATGTAGACAGGGGTATGGTCGATTCAAGTGTGAAAACTGATAAAACCTCTGCTCAAGTGGCCACCAGTGAGGGAGAAATCAGTGGTGAGATTACCGTGGAAAAGAAGACCATTGTGGCAATGCAATCGGTCTAGACGCTCGTGGGAATAATCCATACACACGCATGTACACTCACAGTTAATCATACACAAACATCAGCGTCACACGCTCATGTAATGATGGCAGCAAAGCGAGCGCCTTCGATTTTTTTATAAAAGCACTGCAAAAGCATGTCGCAGACTGCTTGAATGTCTTCTGGTTATCTGTACAGTAGCCTACGGCTGAAGGACACGGGCTATAACATGTCATATGACATTTATAACATATAACAACATCACATGGCATTTAGTGGATCTCATTATCCTCAGTGGCTTACACAGACATGGCTGTTGAATGTTCATACTAAAGTCCATTGTTCTCATACGGTGTGGTGTGCGCGGTTAAAACAGCTAACATATGATCAGTGCTGAAATGTTTGTGAAATTATATGTGATCTGATTATGTTAACAGAGACCCTAGTCACACACACACACATGCAACATATTCATGGTAAATTGGGAAATTCAATACGTTTGCAAGATGCGCTGCATATTTGTGCCATGCTCCTCTATTGGAGTCAAATCTCAACCTGAGCCACACCCTCAGACAAATGGGCTCCTCGCTGCCCTCAAACCTCTCACA
Organism: Lepomis macrochirus; assembly: GCA_024633595.2. Lineage (NCBI taxonomy): Eukaryota > Metazoa > Chordata > Actinopteri > Centrarchiformes > Centrarchidae > Lepomis > Lepomis macrochirus. Next base: position 27,587,595 of record JALXJV020000021.1, read on the forward strand.
GACCAAACACTGTCCCAAATAAAAAAAAACTCGAGCTGGATGGTGTAAATAAACCTTTATCTCTGGGGGACCATTAGCTATTTCCCCGTCCCTCTCCAATCAATATCAGCTCAAGTGCACTCAGTGCTAAGAATAAATGCATTAGTCATTGTTTTAGATAGCGGGACAGCGACTCCAGTCACAGCTGCCTTTTCAGTGACAGATGCTCAGACAGAGCACTCTCAAGGGCCACTGGCTGTTATCAGCCAGCCTGCAAATTAAACGGTGCCACCAGGCAGGACGGCGCTAACATCAACATCCTGGATGAGCAGACATTCAGGACGGGCCATTTCCTTCCTGGGTCATGCTAATCAATCTAACACCAAACCCTCTTAATCACGCACACTCACAGTCAGACACAATGATGTGTCGTGGCAGTCTCACCTGTCTTGTGTGCCAACAGAGCCCTGTTTGTCATTCTTGGTACAGAAGTCCGGGGAGCTCTGCAGGTAGACCAGCTCGTTCTCCCTCACCGGCCTGATGTCAATGTCTTTGGGTACCAGCTGTTTGCGTGTCCCCATGGGTCGGTGAACCACTTTGGTGGCAGACAGGTACTTGGTCTTCAGGTCCATGGCGATCTCCCTCAGGTCTTGTAGCCCTCTCCAGCAGGTCCGTATGGAGCAGGAGCCGGACACACCATGACATTTACACTTCATCACCAGGGCCTCTCTCAACACCTATTCATGGAGACAGAGGAGATGAAGGCTAAATAGCAGCCTACTGACTCACAGATAAGATGCCGTACAAGCCAGGCAAACTAAAACTAAAACTGTAGCGTCCAACGTGTAAAGCTTCTTCAGAAACAACAAGTTTGCATTTTGCACTTGTTTTAAGATGAAGCCCTATATTGCTTACTTGTCTCCCGACTTCACTGTTGTGCAGGTGCATCAGTTTGTTGGCATGAGAGCCTGAGCGCTTCATCTTCATGGGAGCATCAGAGAACTTGGAGCCCATGATCAAACCGTAGTGCAGGTTGTCAGCGCAGCCGCCCCAGCGGTAGCCAGGCTCTGGGATCTCTGCAGGGATAGGGCCACACGAGCACAGCCGCAAATCTCCGGAAGTGCACGCCCGTGCTATGGTGTGGCTGATGGTTGCTGCGGACAGGGCATAGACAAATGCAGCCTCTCTTGTTCCTGTCAAACAGATCAGAAACTCAAATTATATAGGGAAAAATGCAAGACACCAGGTTTTCAGGTCCCTGGTCCTGCAAACTGACAATATAAGCATAAACTGGTCAAAGATAATCTTCCGTAGAGTTCACACATAAGCACATATTATATTCAGTGGTTGCTAGCTGTTACTAGGGCTGCAGCTTACTAATTTTCATTATCAATTCTTTTCTCTATAAATGAAGTAATCGGATATCCAGTCAACAGTCCACAACTAAAATTGAGCAAAAACACCAAAGAAGAGACCAAGAAGAGCTGCACATCACCATAATTTAAAATCTGGAACAGGTGAGTGTTTGGCTTTTTTGCTGGATGAATCGATTATTTAAACAGCTTTTGGGACTGACAATAGACTAGTAGACTAATTATTTCAGCGTGAGCGGTTGTTAATAGCAAATACCTGTAAATTCAGAAATTGAATATGTGAAATAATAATTTCTTAATAAAAGAAGCTACCAGGAGAGTGTGTGAATATTCTGTCGGATTTTGTTTAAATGTAGTGAGATTAGGATGCAGGCACTGCTGGTTTTCATGCTTTTAAGACTGGGCAACTATCATTTGTCATTATGTATGCTCAAGCGTGTGGTGGTCAGCTTGACCTGATGTTTGGCTACCATGGATTCCAATGATTAAATGTTATTACAGCAAATAAAAAAAGGATCAAAACATTTCTCTCTTTTCCTCTCAGTGTTCTGCTGTCTCAGTGGGGGGAAAAAAAAGAAATAGTCTGCACAAAATGAAACTATCAGACACAGTCCATCACTACTCGTGCCTTAATGCAGAGTGAGCACTGATGTAATTGGTGGTGATGTGCGTACGTGGATAGCGCATATGTTAAAGGTCGGGGAGCATTTGGAAGGAAGGGAAGAAATCATGTATGACCCTGGGCTGGTTAGATCAAAGCCATCCATGGACAGAGATGAGCCATTTCCTGTTCGGTGCAGAATGTTCATTTGGCAAATGGCAGCGATGTCTTTTCTGGGGAGCGCTGCACAGCTCCCACACCCACAACCCAGCAAATTGTCTCTGGCTGACTCAAGGTCCTTTTGGCAATAGAAACACAGCTAAGTCAGACTGCAACGCAAACAGACGTGCAGTCAGATAATGCTGTGGGTTTTGGATATAAATAACAAGCCAATTACTTTATCATCCAGAATGTACACATGTTGCGTGTGTATATATTGTGTGTATTCTCAAATAACAGCTTCAGTACAGGTCCCTGGTGAAGGCTATAATTGTGAAGGAATAATTGTGGAATAATTTGTCTGGCAGCAAAAAAGCAACGTGTCATCGTAAACAGAACAGAAATAGTTTTTCAAAAAGAACATTATTCTATATCAAAGTTCTTTAGATTGCCGTCATGTTAAAACATACAGATACATTTGATTGTGGTGTCTGAGCACAGACACCATTAAAGGGCTGTGGATCATTTCACCAGTTACTGTAAACTAATCTGCAATACACGCAGCACTTAATGACCTTGGTTTTGGGTATTCATTGAATGTCAAGCGCGACCATAAACACCAGACTCGTGTGGGTAAAAGAAAGTGGAGCGGCTCTTTGGAAGCAACGGCGTCTTCGCTGTCATTCCAAACTCTTTATGACCATACCTCGGTCGAGGTCTGGGCGATACTTCGGGGCATCAAGGGGGATGTCAATGGAGGAGCAGTTCCAACGCATGTCAGCGAAGGTCTTCTGACATGTTTTCTTGACTTCGCGGGCAGCTTGGATAATGGTCTGCATGAGCTCCAGGTTGGTGCGGCACAGCTGAGCTTGGGAGGACACCATGCCAGGCAGCAGCTTACAGTGTTGGGTCTGGTTGATGTGTAAAGATGCAGGAGCATGTGACAGCGATCTGCAGGGGGGTAAAAAAGAGGAACTGGTCAGTAATCACTATACAATACATATTCTTTTTTTCATTGTGGTGGTGATGCAACGATGTGATGATTTCTTTATCACATTTGGTTTTTTTGTTTGTTTTATGAGTTGTGAAGTGATCATGTTTGTGGGAATAAAAGAGCATGCCGTGAGTTTAAGTTCCTGCAGTGTGTTATTGATTTGAGTTTTTCATGTACACACATTTCAAGCCTCTGAGACTCCGTCAGCTTCGAACAAACAACTGAAAAATCCAAACAGATCATGCTGCAGGCAGGGAAATATTTTGGCACGCTTTGCAGAAAAGAACCATCTTATCACACGAAAATCCCGAAGGACAGTCAGCTGCTGATTCATAAAATATAAGTGACACGTTCTTGGCGTGGGGATTTTCTTTTGTTGAAGCACCAAACAGGCCTTAAGATACGCCAAAAAGTATAAAACCACCACTAAATTCTGATCCACTGTCAGATGAGAAACAACATAGATCCCTCACCATTTGCATTTTCCACCACAGGAAGCATCATCCTCTGTGGCCTCAGTTTGACATGAATCATCCGTTTACAGACTACTAAAGGGTGCACACATTTGATTGAAACAATTTAAACTTATTAAAGATTAACTTAATAGAGAAACCACAGGCGGAGCAGGTTAGCTCTGATCTCTGCTTTCTGTGTCTTGCACTCTGCTGAGAGTTCGTGAGAACCAGGCAGCGCCGCCTGCACCTTGGCCTGTTTTGCATTAGGGGCCGAGGGGCCGCCACTCTGTGCCCAATGATAAGCTGTGACTCCACTGGTCTCGTGGTAACCCGGCACTCACAGGTGTTTACAGCCGCATCTGTTTTGCATTGCACCGCTGTGCACTATCAAGACTGTAAGACTTCGCTTAGATTTTGCACATGCCGCCCCAGCTCTCTAATGGGCAGATCTGCTTAAGTCCTCCCACTGTGACTATTACAACCACTCATTCTGATAAGAAGCCATGGATTCTTCTTTCTTTTTTTTTTTTGGTGAAGCCAATGAAGAACGCTATGTTTTCACAGTGATCAGACATAAGGCACAGGGATGGGAACTCAGATAAAGAAATACACACCAGAACGAGCACGTTGTGAAGAAAACCTCAACCGTTTATAAGAATACCAAACAAAACCATCCGAAACATTCGACTAAAACATAAACAAATTCAAAAAATAGCAACTTGGGAATTTTATGCACTTATTGCGAAAATGACTGTTTACTTTTACTCTACCATGAAAACAGTGTGGCACTCGGTACGAGCAACCAACATTTGTGTCAACATTTATGGCATCGCAGCCAGCTTCCTTCACTAGCACACTATTTTAAACTGACTCAACCTTAACTAGACTACACACAGGAAGCAGTGACATCACTGGCACTGTCTGCGCCACCATACCGCCTCGTCATCTTTAACTTCTTTTCCATTCTTATCTTCTTATTACACAGCAGGGGTACATTTTCTCTGAGATGTTGGAACTGAAATATGCGTAGCATCTCCTTTTACTGAAGCCACATTAAAGTTAATAAAACAAAGAGTTTTCTGGTCATAACCTGAAGAACTGCCAACTAATCTACTGTCTCCTTCATCAGATGCACATGTACAGAACACACAGCTTCTCCCTTGATCAGGAGCAACTCGAGGAATGCTGGGGCCCATTTCAGAGCTGCCACCGGCCCCCACGCTCCATAAAACACTGAAACGTGCAGCAAAGAGCCACAAAATGTCATGTATGTTCCTGACGACATCCCTTTTGACATTGCTTGAATGTTAGCAGTGTAAAGATGGTGAGAGGCCTAAAGAGTGAGATGGCGGCACTCCTGGGAATACTTACAGCCATTTGATGCCAGAGCAGACCTGAGACAGCAGCAGAGCCGTGAGCACACCAAGAGGCATGACATGAGAGCTGCTCCTCATGGTTGTACAGTGACTCCAGTTCACACAGGACACAAAAACAAAGGGTTGTTGGGCTTCTTGGTTGCGACTCAAAAGTCAACTTTCATGGCACGACCTCTTCTTTTAAACTCTGTAATAAATAACATCAATGACATCAATGACTTAGTGAAACCACAGCATACCATTTTTTTAATTTTCACTCATTTGAAGTATTAGTTATTTTTCTTGATGCATTGATGAATGCTGTTTAAGAACCATAGCTCTTTGTGTGAGCTCTGAATCCTTACAAGATTTAGATCTTCAAAAGGTCATTTAAAAACACACACATCTGATAAAGAAAAGCGTGATACAGGATTATACAATTACAATCTATAAATGCAGCCATTTACAGGAGTATTGTTTAGTATGTGAAGCAGTATGCACACAGTAAATAAAGAATAACACAAGAGGAAAAAAGGAACTGAGAAAAAAATGTTGTAAAAAAAAAATTAAATACTTTCTAGACCGTTCACTAACACCAGGCGTTCAAGCACGTTGTAGAGGATGTAATGGAAATTATGACTTTAAACTCCTCCAAGAAACAATAGCCTACAAGTAATTACAAGGAAACCCTGAAGACAAAGAAATTTACATTTTAATTAAGGGACTAGTGCTGTAGGCCTATCTGTGGTACAGGCAGTGTGTCAGGAGGCACAAGCCTGACTTCATTCTGCTGCATTTTGTTTTGTTATCACATCTACATTTCTATAATATAGTTTACAATATTTTAAAATAGTCATAAGATATCAAAGCTGATTGTTTCGCCATTATTGGGTGTGGATTGGATGATTTAGGTTATAGCTACAATCACGTAGGCCTACATTTCCTCAACTTTGGGACAGAACACGCAGCCAAGGAGGGCCCGTGACCATGCGCTTTCAAGCTGGCTGGTTTATTTTAGTCTCTGTAATTCGGCTCGCTGTCACCTCAGCTCCACTGGGAGAAACTGAATTTAAAGTGAGTCAAGCGGGACACCGGCAAAGATCCACGCAGAAATCTGCGGTCAGTGGACAGGGCAGCCCGTCAGAAGCATTAACATATGGCGCTCTGAGCCGCTGATAAGCGATCTCTTTGAAGAGAGCTTAAACTGAGCGCGTTAAAACTGCAGGTATCTGATAATGGGCCCGTTTAAAGCACGAGTTCCGCTCCTCGCCGCTGATTGGCGGAGACGCCTCCGAAACTGTGTGAAATCACTGATAGCTATTAATTATTTAAATGCGCTAACCGAAACTCGTCGGCTGACTGTTGCGTGTGACTGACTGAGGCTACTCTTTATCCAACTGCCTTTCCACACCAGGATTCTGACCTGCAGTCTGAAAGAATAAAATAATTAAATAACCATCACGGAGCCACACTATCCTGCGCATTTCCACCCTTTGTTTCTCGCTTGGCGTCGTATCTGTTTAAATAGCTGAAGTCCCGGCCTCAAGTGGATGTGGGCCACTGTTTAAATTTACATTTGGCCAAAGTGGGCTAAATGGCAGCTCCTGTTTCCCCCTAAAAGATAAAAACTGACACTCATATGTCACATGTGTCCCTCATCAGGCTAAGATAAGCCTGGCAGGACTAATAGCCTACTTATACTTTCTAACGATTAGCCTAGTGAGGATCCAATTAGTGGAGCTAAACCGGGCAGGGATTTTTATATAGGCAATCCGCCTAATGTGTGTGTTAAGATAATGTCGTCTTATTCTGCCAATCTGCTTGTGAAGACGTCCTATGAAGCTCTGCACTGGAGTTGTGATATGTTTTAGGCTCCGTACAATTAAAATAGGCTACAACAACTAAACCTAAACTGGACTAAATGCAGTTCTGATTTCTCGTCGCCTATTTTAAACTAATCTGTATCACACTCTCCCGGGCAGATAGCCCAACTCTGGCGACAAACAAAGCAACTCTGTATTCACTCACTAATCCTAAACTTTAAACCTCCTGTGTGCGCACAAAGACGCACCGCACTCCCTAACAGCAGCAGATCTCCTCCGGCCAAACAAGTTTCAGCTCACCTTTGCAGCGGCGCTCAGCTTTCACCGATCAACGAAACAGCACAAGAAGAGAAAGAGACAAAAAAAAGATATGAAATCTCGACAGGTCGGAATATCCTTTCAGAGTTCTCTCTGTGTCGGTATCAGCCAGATGCGTTAGTAAAATCCAACATCGGGTGGTGGAATAGCTCCGGGCAGGTACGCATGATGTGTATCAGAGCGGTGTCGGTGCGTGAGCGCGCGGGGGGACAGAGAGGTCTGAGCAGAGGAGGGGGAGTGAGCCTGAGTGGGGGCAGCCTCCGCTCTAAAGTACCCCTGGCCTGCTTTGATCTCACTGCTGATGTCAGACCGGCATTAGCATAAGAAAGCTGCACGGGGACAGAGCAGAGCTATTCGGAAATACTAGAATGTAATGTAGTGGGACTGATATCCCGTAATATTCCCACTGGGAAGTGGAGAGAGTTATAGTGTGTCTATGACGATATCGTGACCTTATCTGAACGGCATTTCTATAGCTGCTCTGGTATCTTACATGCTCCCATAAAATGTCATTAAAGATTCCTGCAGTTCTCGAAGGGCACTTCATAGTGACCTTATCATCATGCTTAATAGTAGCCACTTTAATTGTTCTATAGGCTGCAGGAGATGGCTATAAAATATTAGAGTTAGGTTATGGTGGTACAAAAAGATAACACCTGTCATTGTCCTTGAAAAATATGTTTTTGGATTAGAAAAATATTTCTTGCACTAAAAAACAAAGTGGCACTCACTTATCTAGTTTTGCCTTCTTCTTTAGAAAAAGCTGTGCAGTCTTTTTCCTGGGTGCACTCCTAATAATATCAACACTACAGCAATGGTTACCACAATGAAACATTCATGTAGGCCTATCATAAGTATTTAATATTTTATTCTTAAGATATAAAATACATAGTGTATTGATCTATAGCAATAGTTCTATTGTTGTTCTGGACAAATAAATGAAACAAGAAATGTTCTGCCTCTGTTGATTTTTACAGCTTTGTGGGAAAATATAAAATAATTGAATCATCCTACTGCAGTTACAGAAAATATCCGTGTCTCTTGCTTTTCATCCAAATCCATTTAAAACATGAAACATAAAAATGTTTTACAGACTTTGTTGCATGATTTTTCTTTTGTGCGCTTAGACAAACAAAGAGAGGGAAAGCTGCAACTAAAATTCAATGACGACTCGGCTGTGGTAAAACTCTGCCCTGTACAGTCTCTCCTGTGTAAGCAAATCACCTTCACAGTAAATGTTTCTGAAGGTAATGCTCAAGGGAAATGTCATTATGACAACACCATTTCTGTCTTTATCTTCACTAAAATACAGTATAATGTATTTTTTAGGTAAAGGGGATTTTGACATTGGAATCACTTCCAATTTGAAATGTAAACGATGCTCCGAATTCACAACGACACTAAAAACACATTTTAATAATGAGGGTGGATACCATATAATAGTCACAATGTATTGTAATACAAAGTGACATGATATTGTGGTGTTCTATATACACACATACACACACTCGCGCGCTATACAACACACAGTCTTTAAAACATTTCAAATAAAACCTTCCTAAGGTTACAGAGAGTTTTCCTGCACTGGCTGATTTCCTTAAATATTAACCACACTGTAAGTGATATGCTGCAGAGCCAGCTGTGGGAAAGTAATGTATAGTTTCTCTGAGAATCAGCTGCACCTCCAGCGCTCAGACAAAGGCAATAGTGAGCTGTTGTCCAGACCTTGACCTTGCAAGTGGTATAGCTAACATGGCTGGCCTGCTGCTCTGCTGGCTGCTCCACCGGGAACAGCAGATCAGGCATTTTCATGCTGTCTCCAGAGCAGATATGTTCACCAGCCACAACAAGCCCTCTTCCTCTGGCAGCACCCGGACCTTGTGTCTAAATCTGGTGCCTAAACAGCACCTTTTACACACAGTACTATGGCCCCATGTATCTTATTTACAATGGGGCTGTAATCCTGGTTCCAGAGCGACTCAATGCGTTTTACATGGCAGTCAACTGTGAATGAGCGTAGGTTGGCGCGTGTGTGGGAGTCGTGGAGCTTCCAGCAGGACCGGGCCCGTCTACAGAGGAACTTTTTACACTCAGGCGTTCCATTCCTGAGCTGGGATCAACCCGCAGCCCCTTGATCTTCACATCTTACCTTCCAAGCAACACAGACGGGGAGAGAGACAGGGGGGGGGATAAGAGAGCCACTGGAGTTCATGATAATGAAATAACTCATGTCACATAACAGCAGAATCAGGCAGAGTTATGATAGATAATCCACATGCAGGATCAAAACCAGCTTTACGGAGGTAATGTTACAGTTACCTCGTCCTTTTTAACTGTCACGATAATCACTTCTTGACATGCTGGGATTACTGGAAAAAAAGCTACAATGTGTTTAAATGAAAATATGTCCTATTATATTAACAATAAAAACATTTCCAACTTTCCAAAAATTCTATTATATATTATTGTTTAACCCAGATGTGGTTTGAGCTTGAGATGGAAGTTTATTTTCAAATGCGTTTCAATCAGTAATTTAGCTAAATCCTTTCAACTTGTGGGATGTCATAAACCCACTGAAATAATTTAAGAATGTAAACGCACAAAAATAGAAACTGTCATTAATTTGCCGGTGTTAAAACACCGCATTATGCAAACTGTATATCACAATCCTTTGTTGTCACAAATTAAATGCTAACAAAAAATATACAGTTTCTAAACTGACTGACGGAAGAATGGCTTCAGCCGAGCTCTGGCTGAGTACAGTGTTAAAGTTTGGGAGGAATGAGTCCTCTGGCTCGCAGCAATAAGCCATTGTCCTTTAAATCTCAAGAGGATAGAGCCAATATCACGAGTCTGGAGGCTTGCTGGGTGGGGTGGGGGGGTAAGGACACTCAACTTTCACCCATGAGGATCAGAGCCTGAATGGGTTCGGAATTACTATTATGCCCCTGGAAAATACTCCCATGCTCCCATCAGGATACATACATATATGTAAGTTACTGGCAAAAGTAAATGTTTGATGTTGATTTGAATTTTTCATTCCTTGCTGTTATAAATGTTTCATGAAGATTTAAAGGGGAGATTAAAAAATCAAACCAACTTAGTTCAGTTTTAATGCCGAACACTCATCACATAATAAGAAAAAGCCTGCTTCCATGTTTTTATTTTAAAGTCTAGTCCCTTTAATTTTGTCAGTTTTTGATAAAATAAATTGCAAACCACAATGATAAACTAATAAAGCTTTAACTCTGATGAGGTATGTTCATTTCTCCCTGTCCTCTATTACCAGCTAGACCCATTTGACCATAGATCATTTTCCAATCAAAATTTAAAACAGAAGTTTGATTAACAGCCTCAGAAATAGAAGAAAGCACAAACTTAAAAGGGAATTTTCAAATGGAAACAATCAGTGAACCATAGCCGTAACGGTTAGCTTTCCTTTTGCCTCTTATCTTCAACCAAACACTGTATGGTGCAGGGCTCTTCTGCCAGCTGATTATTGACAAATAACAAGAACATTATGTATCATGAACAGCTTTCCTAAAGGCTGTAAACCGTCACATCAGACCCGTAGAGGGACGGTGACAGCTTCGGATCAGCCATGTGAAAATCCCATCACCCTCCGGTGTCCCTCCTGTGAAAGCTGCCGTAGCTCACAGTGGGGATCGTCCACAGAAACAACAAGCTCAGTCCAATCTGTCTGACTGGACCCACATCTTTTGTATACCATTTGTTTATAACCTCTGTCTCTATTGTGCTTTGAGGACAGAGTCCTTTCAAGTGACAGATGGGTGGCACTTTTGAACACGTCATGTGGTCCTCCAGGGGTATGGAGGGGCTGTGTGTTCATGAGGCCTGGATGATTCCTGAAAAACAAACTCGCCCTGGCTTTTCTGGTTTGAGCTGAGGATATAAAAGTTGATGGCTCTTTGGGTCAACCAGCTGACAGAGGAGTGGATTCCGGTAATAAAACTATTTAAGCACATTACAGTCATATCACCAGAGCATGATAAATAATGAGTCCATTCAATGCATGACAACAAGCTCCAACAAATAAACACTTAGGGAAACTTAATATTACATTTTTCTACACTAGTGGTTAAGTCGTTTTAACACAGACTATTCTCACCAAAGATGGAAATTAGAAGATCAAGACATTAATTGACGATGTCATCAGGTGATGTGATTTAGATCGGTTTCACTGACACAGAATAACGGACTCGGTCAATGGAAAAGTAGAATTTTGCCCACTTCCCATCATCCAAGTAAATATTGCTTGGAGTATTCAGATCATTTACTTAAGGAATATCACAGAGCAGAATAAATAAATACTCTGTTAAAAGTAAAAGTCCATCAGCATTAGCGTCAAAATGCACTCAAAGTAACAAAAGTAAAAGCACTCATACAGAGTGGCTCGTTTCAGAATAATAAATATATTATATTATTGGACTGTAATTATTGACACATATTATGTAAGCATCACTGATGTTGTCGCTGGTGTCAGTGTGGAAGTCATTTGAATTTATCTTATCTTAATCTATATTACATAAGTTGTATATATTGCATTAATTTGAATCTGTAAGTACTACAGCTGTGAAATATGTGCAGTCGAGTAAATAGTACAAAATATTTCCCTCTGAAATGAATAGAAGTACAAAGCAGCACACAATTATTCAAGTAAGTACCTTAAGATTGTACATAAGTACAGTACTTAAGTTAATGTGTCTACTTCACAACAATGTCTTGGGATTTGGTTTATTATTTACTGTCTATGGAGCAGCTCCATGATTTGTCTTACGACATCAACACTTTAGTCTGTCTCTTTACTGTTCTTCTGGTCCAAGTCATGAATTACAACTGAGCAATACGTCACTTAAAAATTAACACGTGAATAATATTTTTTGATGTATTTTCTCTATAAAAAGACACTTCTAGTGTCAAGGGCAGCAGCACTGTCTCACACAGGCCCTTTATCACACTGTATGAAGCCATATCACTTAGTCTGAAGAGGTGTTGCTGAAGAGGAGCAAAAGCTGTTGAGGGCCAAGGGGGTTGAGGTGAACCATGTGGGCGGGGTGATGACTTCAGCAGAGTTTGAGGCGCTTTATTCATTTACAGACATCTCTCGGCTCGCACCTCCTGGTAAACAGGAGGCCAGAAGGCGACAGAGCAGTGGTTCTCAAAGTCGAGTCTGGGGACCCCCAGGGTTCCTTGGTACTTGGTTCCAGGGGGTCTCCAGCAAAAAAAGGGAAAAATATTTTTGTTATAATTCCATCCAGAAGTAACACAATGACAGAATGTGTGACTACATGGGTCATTGGTTTCATACACTTTCTGTAATAAAACATGTAAATGCAAAAATCCTATCAAATGGGGAACCCTGAGACAAATTTTAATCAAATGGGGGTCCGTGGTCTAATTTGTGTCAGTTTCCTTGATTTAAAAAATTTGAGAACCACTGCGATAGAGGAGTCATAAGGACAGGCACCGTCCAGGATACAGGCCTGTGAACAGTACAATAGATAAATTGTGCCGATACATCTGGTTCTTATGAATATGGCCCTTCAAACTGTGGTTGACGGAGGCATGAGAGTACCAGAGCATCCTTATAAATGATTAAAGCTTACTTTTTCAGGGATCACATCAGCATTTTAAAATTCCAAGCTGCATACCATGTTTGAAAATGAAAATGTTCCAGTACCAAATACATTTGCACAGCTCCAAAAAGGGTGCTGAGCACAGTTTTAACAGGAGTCATTTCAGATCAAAGTAGAAGTAGAATCAAGTAGAGGTTGGGAGCAATCATAAAATAAAATGTATTCACTGCCTCATGATGGGATGGTCTGGTATACACCACAGTGGTGGTTAAACACGCTCATCAAAGACAGTTTTTCACATTTCACTTAGACAGAATCCTTCAGCTTTACAATAACAAGTAAAAATGAAGTGTTCTTTAAGAGTACAATCAACAAGTTGACATCTGAATAATTCAAACCAAAAGTTTTGCTCCTAGTACGAGGAAGATCAGAATTCTGGCCTATGCTGCCAATTTTCCCTGAAAGGGAACCTTGAAATAAAATCCATTTAAGCCCTCTGTCTTCCCCTCCAGAGTGTAGTTAAATCCTGGCTGTGTATGGACATGATTACAGAGTGCCACGGGTCTTACATCAGTGCAGAACCTTGACTTCCAGCAGGAAACCTGGTGCACGGGTCAATTACGGCAATACCTTGTTTTGCTTAAAGAAGGAGGATGTGTTCTTCATGCTCAAACTCACAGGCTGCACCTGAGTTTTAAACTGTAACAATGTCCACGTCTACATCCAACGTGTAAATAAATAAAGCACAGCTTGTAGGAGGTATTTGGGTCTTGGCAGAGAGTGCAGAGATGGGGTTATGAGACAATGCCGGTGTGCTCCTGTGCTCCATGTGGCTACAGTGAGGCCGGGCCCACAGCAGAGACAGATCCGTTTGCTCAGCAGCTGAGCCGGGGCCACGGAGATGCTCCTTTCACACTGAGCTGAGCACCGACAATCAGGGCTTTGTCAGGGAGGCATCTGCTGTTACAGCTCACAGGAAGAATACATGTCTCTTTAAAAATTGGGGTTATCAGTTAAAGATAAGTTGGCTCCATGTCAACAAACACAAAGTGTATCGACATTGTAGGATTGGAACCGTAGCATACAATCTTTACATGAAACCCGTAGGATAATTCAGGGTCCACTTTGTCCAAAACAAGTTAGTCCTTGTCTAAACTGGTATTATCAATAGCAACTTCAATAAGCCCCGTGTATTGTGCAAGTATAGCTTCAGTCAATTACATCCAGAAAGGTTATTTCCAGCATATTGTCAGCTGTTCTACTGAAATAAACTGGAATAAACCAGTTTTAAACAATCCAAATTAATTAAAGGTGTTTGTCAAGTTAAAATTTAGTATGAGATTTAAAGGGACATTGCCATTGGCCAACAGTTATGAATATATATAAAAACAATAACCTAGAGATTTAATAATGCCACACATGATAACAGTCACAGTACCTTGATCCTGATTGTCAGTACAAAAGCTGTGTTACTGAGATTCCTCTTATAAAAGCTTATACACAGGATTGGAATTCATAGCAAATAATTGACAAGAAAGGCAGACAGCCCCACAGAATACGCTTGTTCTCGGAAATTACATATTAACCAAAGCACAATGGAAACAATAGAGCCCAAAAGCGACGATTTGCATTACAGGCAAATCCCAGTCAAACCTGTCTATCTCACATAACCCAGCCTCCTGGAGACCTTACACTTGGAGAACAAATCGTAATTGTAAAATAAATATTTACCAGGCATCTAGAGATAATGTAGTGGTTTTATGACCTTAATAAGCCTCCCTCTAAAACCACATCCTTGTTGATCAGTAGGTGAATCATGAAAGACATTTTTATTCAGTAATACTCATGACCTAAAGGGTGAACTGCCTATTTTCAGTTAGCAATCATTAACACTGCCAATGTGTATTGCAAATTGAAATGCCTTTAGAGAGCACCACTGCCTCATAACCACATCACAGCTAATACATATGAAAATGTACATTTCTTTAGTCTAAAAATCTCATTCAGGTTGTGTAATTTCAGTTACCAAAACTAATACTAGCAGTATGTAAATTGACTGTATTTGTGAAATAGTTCCACTATCTGGTAATCTCATGGACTTTGTCTACCCAGCTGGACTTTATTATAGACAACATCCTTGAGGTAGCTTGATTCAACATTGACTGGTACAACTTGCAGGTATATTCACTCTTTCAGGGTGCCACTGCTTAGAAGGTAAATTACAGTATCACTGCGCCATCTTGTGTCAACCTACAGGCATGACTGCACATTTTCACATCTAGCTTAAAAGAGAGACACCTAAAAGACAAAACATCTTTTTGGAGCATTTTATTACTTTTTTGACAAATATATATGAAGGTTTTCCTGTCAAGGAAACATTCTTTCAAAGATACGTTTACAGCAAATTCATTCCTGCGAAGACACAGGAACCATGGGAAATCATCAGAAGACATGATGGAACTAACCATTTCTATTTGTGCCTAGGAAAGGTATGGGTGCAATTTAATAATTATAATGAATTCATGACAGTGACACAGAAGTATGTCAACGCCAATGGGACATTTTTTCAACATCTGCATCATCGTGATACATGGGGTGAGTTATTAGTTTTGCATCAAGGCACACAAGCATTGATATCCGTCAGTGGTGCATTGTTTTTTTCAGTCCAGACATTGGTCCCATTGGGCAGTACAACTGTACAAACTACAGAATAAAAAAACAAAACATAGGGCTTAGTTTGCAGGATAACAACAAAAGGAAATCTCAAAGAATTTAGATCAATAATGTACACAGAAATATTGAGTTTAGAACTTGGGACCTCAATTACACTCGAGACACATTAGTTCTTAAGTATGGTGGCGGTGACATCTCAAACGCATTGCTCAAATCTGCTAGCCGTGATGGAAGACCTGCAGCTCTTACAGAGGATGTAGCTCAGCGAGGGATCGCTTTTCCTGCTGCATGAACTCCAGCAAGCTTCTTTTTCCCTGCCTGAAGTTGCTCTCCCTCCTTGAAAACGGCAAGATGACCTGGAGTCTGAGGAGAGTTTCAATGTTGCTAAAACTTCTTATCTGTGAGGTCTTGAGCGTATCGAGCACAGTAGTTGGGAGATAGCCTGCCAGGGGATCCAACCATTTCTCTTTCCACGACTTCATCTCAGAGTGAAGAGAGGCCTGATCTGGCAAGTCCTCCTTGTACAGGCGGAACACAAGACCACTGAGAATGCTGGTTTCTACTTTAGACATTGCGTAAGGCACAATCTCCAAACACCTCAAGGTATCCAATACCTTTTCTGTGAAGAGGTCATCAATTTCTGCTATTGAGTGCTCTACAACCTTCATGCTTACTGATTCTTTATAAAACTCACTTAATGGCTCTAGAAGCACTGAATGCAACATCGTCACACGGAGATTAGAAGCCAGCGCAACAGCTTCTTCAAACCAGGCCTTGTGGTGGATGTCAATATCGCTCTTCAGTTTACTGAGGGATGCTTTGAGATCAGGCAAGTTATTCACAGCCAGTAACATGTCTAAGGGTTTACCCTGAAGAGACTGACTTAGCTTTTTTGTTACACTCAAGACGTTCTTCTGCACCACAGTTGAGAGGATGAATTCAAAGTTTCTGATCGCATCGAAAAACTGCGACGCTTGCTGCTGGTTTGAAGTACTTCCCTCCCCTTTCAACTCATTCAAGCAGAGCATGACAGCTTCTAAAATCTCTACCATCACTTCGTGCATGTCATGACTCTTCTCCCAGTTTTTGATGAGTTTGTCCCTCAGCTCGTTTCCCTTCCCTTCATCGTGTTGGTATACATGAATGATCATGTCTTCCAGTTTGTTCTGGCGGTCTACATCCTCTGTGAGCCAATGTAATATTTTACCTATGAGAACTGCTCCATCCGCTGCTTCTTCAGCAGGAGAGGATCTAGCCAGCCATACATTGAGAGACAGAGCAGAGCTGACAGTTCTTACAGCCTGGGGGTATTTCTTAGCTATAGCTAAACTTACAGCCCTCATCTGAGCTCCTACTCCACCAACACTCAGCAAGGCCTGTCCTCTACAGTACTCCATGTTGAGCCCCCACTTCTCAGACAGGGCGGTCTCAATAGCGTCCGCAAGAACAACCGGGTCTTCGTCGAAAGGGATGAAAGCCAATGTTTCCTCACACTGGATGTCCTCTTTGTTTAAGTATCTGATGCACAATGGCACATAGAGCTCACCGTCTATTTCAACAGCCTGCTCAGTTATAACGGTGAAGAACTGAGAGTCCCAGAGTTCCTTGAGGATTTGTTCACGCAGTTGCGGCTCATAGAAAGATGCAGCTTTTCTTGGTCCTGGGGCGATCTCCGGTACCACTTCATTATCAGCCGATTTCACCTCAACATCAGCGGGCTTCTCTGCTACAATGGAGGCAGGGGATTCTGTTGGTACTGCTGGTTTTGTTTCAACGCTTCCTGATTTAAAGAATAAAAATGCCAAAGTTAATGCCACACATAGAAAACGATCTGCCAATTTACTGGTTATTTAGAATCCAAGACATAGTGCTGTTTTTTTTATCAAGTTGCCATGAATGCACTTACCACTGTCCAACTTTAGTCTTTGTAAAGTTTCCATAACCTAAGAAATATGTGGTGCTGATTAGAACGGCGGTAAATGATAGTTTTGCTTTTTTATACAACATGGTGATTAAACAAAAAAAAAATTCAAAACCTTTTTAACCAACCTGGGAAAGACATAGTCTGCTCTCCGGATCAACCTCCATACACTTCTCAATGACCTCCGGCAGTCTCTGCAGTGTAGGGAAGTGAGAGAGGAGCATCACATGATCCATTCTGCTGCCTTTGCAGACAGTGTTTTTTAAAAGATCCCTCATGGAATTCAGAGTGGTCTTCATCAGGTCACACTCCATACTGACACTGGGCAGGACAGCAACAAGCCTAAGCAGTAAGGTAACCGTTGGGTGGCTCGTTGACTCAGGATGGACAAGTGTTTCAGCGATGGATGTTGGAGGAGCAACATCTTGATACTTCTCGCTCCAGACAGAAGCCCAGGCGCTGATTTCTTGCTCGGCTGCATCAGGCTCGGGGATATCTGTAAGGTAGGGGCTGAATGGCTTGTCTGCGGACTCCGACATAATGGGCTGCGGATTGCAGGAGGGCAGCAACGACAGGATTGACAGGGCCTTTAAGTGACTGTCTGAGAAGCTGTACTTCATTTCATCAATGAGACTTCTGAGGAGAGGAACACTTAGATTCTCTCTGTAATATATCTCAGGAGATTCGTAGCTGTTAGCTTCCTCAGAGAAGCACACTTGTTCAGGAGCTACCTTGGTTGCTAGCTGGAATGCCTGCTCAAACCAAGTGGAGTGCACAGTGCTCACGTTTTCTAACATTTTGTTAAGAGTCTCTATGATGGAGGGGATTTTTTCCACTTCACAGAGAATATCAGCAGGGTTTCCACAGCGGAAGACAGTGCTACAGTTACGCAGAGGAGCACAAGCATTCTTCAAAATCACAAGGGTGACAATGAAATCCATATTTCTCAGACCAATAGAGAGAACTTGTGCATGCATCGATTTGGCACCTATAGCACTAGAGCTAACAGCGTCTAGGCAGCTTAGGATGCCCTCTAATGTGTCTGCGAGTATGTCAAAGAAGTCCTCTCTCTTTTTCCACCTGGAGCAACAGGTTTCTGGTATTTCCTCCAGGGCCTCTCTTGGCATATTCAAAAGCCCATCAACAGCCTGTGCGAGCTGTCCCTCCAGACAAGGAGATTCATCAAAGAACAGCAGCAGGTCTTCTGTGATAGCCAACATTTTTGCTACTGAAGGGCAAGGCACACTTCCTGCCAGCCAATGGGCAAGGCCGCAAGACTCACTGGGTGTTACCACAGAGAGCGGATAGCTCTTGAGGAAATCCAAAGACATTTTCTTCAGGCTTTGATAACCTGAGCCCAAGTGCATGAATGCTTGTCCACGACACTGAGACATTGGTAAGCCCCAGTCTTCAGTGAGAATCTTTGCGAGGTTATTCGCTTGTATATCAACATTACAGTTTTCATCAAACGGTAAGAAACCCATGAGCTCTACTTTAGGAGCAGAATCTCCAACATACCTGACGAAAACAGGTAGGTGCGTCTTGTCAGTAATTTTCACAGGTTTGTCTGTGATTAGGGAGAAGAACGGCGATTCCTGTATTTCCTTGAGAATGACATCTCGGATTCCATTTATGAGGAGGTTTACCATTTCGTCGTCGCCTATCCAAGATGCGCATTTGCTCTCACTTCCAAACCAGTGGCACATGCTGAGCTCCTGGATGAAAAGCTCTCGGTCCTCTTCTGAGAGGTCCAAGAGGCTGCTATTCTTTTTCCCCAGTAGCGCGGCCAGTCTGAATACTGACGCCATACTTTGACGGTTATCTCCTGCGTGCCCATTCTCATCTGCTGGTTTCATGTCCTGGTCCTCCATCTTGTCAGGAGATTGTTCCATTTTAGGCTCTTCCGACTCCTCCTTTTCGCATTCAACTAAGCAAGAACAGACAACACAACACCGGTTATGAGAAACATTAAATCATGGCACCTTTGTCAAGTCATGTACTCTCAGTACTTTGGAGTCATTAATAAATGTAATAAAAACAATCATACCTTCCATATTATTTTCAGAGTTCCTGATGAAACTTTTGGATTCTTTGTCCTGTGAATATAAACACATAAACAAAAATAAGTCAGACATTCGTAATATTAATTAAATACAGCAAAAATAAAAACTAACTAGAAATAAAAAGTCACTTTTATTAAAACGACACAAGCACGTACCAGACAGATACCCTCCAAGGCTTGCGGAGTAACCTTCAAACACTGGGTTACCATGCGGTCCAGGTCTCTGCTGAAGTCCGTGCCCACCTGCAGCATAGCCAAGCACGGGGACCTGTCTGTAGGATTTGTATTTCTCAGGTACTCTTGGAACTTCTTGTGGCGCATTACAACGCCACAGTCTTCCAGTGCTGTGCTGGGTAGCACAGACATAATCCTCAGCAGTGCATTGATGTTCCCAAAGTACTGCATGAGTGGCAGACGCAAAGTGTGAAATATTGAGCCTGGGATCGTCACGGATGCTACTTTGGTCTTCCATGTTACTCTCCAACAGCACAGCTCTGTGAAAAAGTTGTCAGCATCGGGAAGATCACTGCTGTAGAGAGGCGGCTTTGACTTCAAGCTCTCAAACATGTAACTCACTGTGACTGAGCATGGGACTAGGGAGAGGAAGTTGAGAGCTTCTTTGTGGTCCTCTGAAAAATGATCCTTCACGGCATTGATAAGGTTATCTACCAGGGGCACACTTAAGCCGTCTTTGTAAAAACCGACTGGCTTCATCATGCCGTCTCTCGGTAAAGAGTTTTCAGGCACTTCAATCTGCACTCTTAGACTCTGTGCCATTGCACAGGCCTCGTCAAACCAGTTCTGGTGAAAAACCTTCATATTTGTTTTTACTCTGTTCAGAGTGGCCACAATCCCACTGATCTGGCAAAGTTGGGAAGCAGCACTGAAGTGGTCCTTCTGGAGGCCTGCACTCAGCTCTCTGGTGAAAGAGGATGCATTTTTCAAGACCACCATAGCAATGATGAAATCAAATTCCATTACCTTGCGGAGGAGTGCCCCAGCTTGTTCAGACACAAAGGCTTTCCACCTCTGTGGGTTGTTTTTGATTTTCTCCAGACATTCCACCAGGGGCTCCAGCATCTGCACAAACACCTCATAAGAATCATGCTTCTCTTGCCAAAGGGCACAGAACTTCCCCTGTAACTCTTGGACCTTTTCATAGCTCTCTCTGAGACCATAGGCTATTACATGATCTAGCTGTTTTTGTAGAGTGGCACTGCTGCCGAAAAACATCAAAACCTCTTCAAATGTATCCAGGGCTCTCTTAACAGCAGGCACTGGGATGGATTTTGACCACCATGTGTTGAAAGAGTAGGAAGAGCAGTGTGTGCTTATAGCAAGAGGATAGTTCTCCTGGACTTTGCAGGCAAAGGCTTTCAGCTTGTAGGAAACGTCACCAGAGCCCAGGTATGCTTGACCTCTGCAGTTACTCAAATCAAGATGCCAATCAACGGTTACGATTTCCAGGAGACGCTGTACCATGGCATCACAATCAAGGTCTGCCTCAAGGAACCCCATCAGCTCTAACCGCATGACATCAAAACTGTCCACAAACCTAAGGAAAAGCGGGAGATAGTTCTTCTCCCCCATCTTCACAACACGGTCGATGAACAAGGAAAAGAATGAACTCCCTACTTCCATGAGTATTCCCTCCCTGACAGCATTCTCGCACACAGTGAGAACTTCTTTCATTTCAGACTTAGTCACATACTCAACCTCCCCATCCTGAGCAGAAGCGTCACCATGTCGCCTACTCTGACTGCTGTATGCAGCAGTCACTGCAGCCTGCAGAGCAGATTTAAGAGCTTCTCTATCAGTCTCTGCACACTTCAGCTCCACAAGCCTCTCAGCATCCATCTCTAGGTTTATGAGCTGTAATTCCTCTTCAGTGTCCTTTTCAGCATGGTTTCCATGGGATGCCACTGAAGGTGAGAATGGTATTATAAGTTAACAGTGCAATTACACACATTCATAAATAAGCAGATTAATGTTTAATGAAGATTGCTTTTTTTACAGAAACTCCACTCAAGTCCAATAGACTTTTAATGGCAACACCTTTTGCAACTTAGCCATCAATGTGAATGCTTCCTATCTTTTTGTCTCTATTTCGAGAACAACATTCCAGTAAATCTTTTTTTATGTGATAGAATAGCAGTGTGATTGACCACAATTGCGGCATGCTGAAATGGTGAATAATTTCAAAGACATTTCACCTTGGGAAGGCTTCTCCTTTGTGTCATCATCCTGTAACAAACACCGAGTATAATTTAATTTCAGGTAGTACAGCTGTGTTAGCCCTTAAGGAGGGCAATAAAATATTGAGAGTACTCTGCTTATGAATCTACTCACCATTTGCAGCAACTGCAGGATGTCAGGATGCTTCTGGGCATATGATTCCACCATTTGTTCGACATTGAAGTGGACATCTTGGTTCACGTAGACATATGCCATGCTGCATTGTCTTTGGTCCTCTGCTGTGGCTCTCAGGTACGAGTGGCACCGCTCCAGTACCATATGGTATTGGCCATACACATCTGCCTCTGCATTTACACACGGAACAGTGCCCAACACCCTCAGCAAGCTCTGCACATTCGGGTAAAACCCAATATCTGGAATCTTGAGCGTAGCAAACACTGTGGTTGGTAGTATCCTGCGCTTGCTCGCATGCCTCCACTTCACTTCCCAACAACCAAGCTCTTCGTAAAATGTGTCAGGCCTTGCAAGGTTGTTCAAGTTGGCGTCGGCTACTTTATCCCTGCGAATGCTGAAATTGTGGTCAGCCATGTAAGATGGCACTAACGAGAGCCAGCGGAGAATCCTCACCATCTCTGTGCTGAACACTCTCTTCACCTCTGCAACAAGATACTGCAAGATGGGCCGGCTCAGAGTCTCTCTGTAAAAGTCCTCCAGTGGTGTTTCAGTCGTGTCTCCTTGGTCCATCTCTGGTTTGGTGACCTCAACTCCCAGCTTCTTTGCTCTGCCAGCTGCATCTGAAAACCATTTCCTATGGAATATTGCAAGCTCCTGTTGGTATTTGCTTACCAGCTTTAAGGCATTGGAAATAGTGTACTGCAAGGTACTGCTGATGCTAATTATTCCCCTGAGACTCGAGTTGAGTATGCTCACACAACAGAGGGTGTTCTTCAGAACAACAAGTGTGATGATGAAATTGAAATTCTTCAAAACTGGCTTGAGCTTAGCCATCTGTTCAGCAGTATCTTCATCTACCTTTGAAATCATCTCATTGATGCAGTTCAGAAATGGCTCCAGAATATCCAACATGGTCTGGAAGGCGTCTGTGCCATATTCCCAATTCTCACTGACGGCTGCTTTGATCCTGTCCACTTCCCCTTTTACGTGCCCGTATGTCGTCTGGATCTTTCCCTCCAATCTTTTGCACAGCTCTGGTGTTCTCCTGAGTAACGAAGCCACCTCCTCTACAGTGTTTGCAACATTTTGAATGGAGGGCACAGGCATGCAGCGAATAATCCATATGTTGAAGGCATATGGGTCACTCGGTGACAGAACTACTTGGGGAAACTCCTGCAGAATTCTGCAGGTAAGGTCTCGCATTTTCTGACACATGCTACCTGTAACCAGATAACTTAGTCCTCTGCAGTGCTCCATCCTTAGCCCCCACTTGTTTCGTAACTCTGAGAGGAGCATGTAAAACAGATTCTCTGCATCCATGTCGCATGGCAGGAACCCAATGAGGTGCTTTTGTGGGAACCCATCTACTGTGACAGACCTGATGAAAACAGGGATCTGCTCCTTTCCCTCTATACTCGTCACATCCTGAAGCAGAATGGAGAAGAATCGTGCCTGTCTGAGGCTGTTTTGGATCTCCTCCCGCATGAGGTCTTCGCTGAACTGGAGGATTTCTTTCTTGTCAATTTTCTCCACACAGATACGATTAAGTGCCTGTTGACCTCTTGCACCTCCAATCGGCTCATCAGTGTTTGCACCATTGATGCTGAATCCAGTCAGTGCCAGGATTTCCTTGAAATAGACTTTCAGGGTCTCTTTTGCTTTGGAGCTGCCTACATCCTCTTGGGTTTGGTTATCTTTTTGCACTTCAGGCGTTCCACTGTTCTCTCCAGATATTTCTCTTGTCTCCTCAGTCACTTCTGTTGTTGATGTGTTTTCTGATGGGAAAGAGGAAAAAACAATTGAAAGGTTGAGATGATTTTATAGTTAGCTCATTCAATTAGGAAATATTTATTTACAAATAGGGCTAATGCATTTTAACATAGACAAAAACTCAAGTGGCATAAATAAGGCAATTTTTCAAGAATGAGATGAACCAGTTACTGTACCTTTTGTTTTCTTCACAGAAGGAGGTTCCTCTTCCGACTAGGAGAGGGAAAGGAAATTACAGGTTTGCATGTTTAGTGTTTTACTGTCTCATGAAAAATGTGAAAAGAAGCATTTAAAATATTGAATTAAACACTTACAGGATCTCTGGCTCGTTTCCTGTTGCAGGTCGATTGATTATTCACAGGCGCAGTGAAGTCAAATATTGTTGGAATAGCATCTTCCCGTAAGATGCTAATGGAGGCGTTCTGAAAAACAAAAAGCTTATACTCAAATATTCTATGAGAAATATACGTTTCTCTCAGATCACATATAGAGAAATGCAGTGAAAGTTAAGGAACCTAGCTACACACACACCTTCAGTAACAAAACCATTAATCACACTTTGACCATCCTTACACACTGATTTTTACTGACCCAAATGTAATTCATAGTGTCTTTGTTTTAAAAGAAATTGGTGTCATTTGTAGAGCCAATCACACTGATAATGCTGAGCAACACAACCAATTTGTGTTAATACAGTTTTGAATGTTGAGTCTTTGCTGACACTGTATCAGAGAAGTGTTGATACGACACTTCATGAGGTTGTAGGTGGGAGTTTATTGGATTGCACTAATGATATAGATTTAGTGCACAGATGTGTTTCTAATACTAATAATACGGTACTATAACAACAAAAGAAGGGCAAAATGACAATTCTTATTCTTATTATAACAATATACACATAAGGGTAACAGGCAACAGATTATTTCTTACCTGATGAGAAATCATAGATGGCTCAAAGTGCTTTGCACAAAGTCTGTACAGCTTGTGCAACTGCTCCGGAGGTTCTGATGCCAAGTCTTGGCGACAACAGTTGTTCAGCCATTGTTTGCAGCTGAAAAATACAGAGGAGTGGGAGTATTAATTATTGGAGTCATAACCATAAGGCTTAAATTAGGCATTAGTTAAAGCACGTATCCATGTTAATCTTCTGTACTAATGTAAAATAATCAGTGGACAAACAGACATGAGCTCTCAAAGGTTGTGAAACAGTTAGCTTCAAATTCAGCACTGTTGATCGTAATGCTCCAGTTTAACATGGTGACTCTTTACATTACTAAAATGCCACTATAATAATGTGTCTAAACAGTAAACTATTGAGAGGAATTTCCCAAACTGCTTGAGTTGCTTTCTTGATTCAGTTAAGAGACGGACCGATAAGTGTTATTTAAGACCAATAACAATTTTCATAATATATTCAGCTATCGGCCAATATTCTTTTTATCTCGTCTTTTCAGAAACACATAAATAAAGCTTACCCCTAACATCTGATATATAGATATAGTACTTTGAACAAAAGTACAGCTGAATATGTCAGCTGATTTCTGTTTTGTGGTGGATCAATCTTCCCTCTCTCCCTTTCTTTTTTAATTGTCATTTATTGGCTGTTATAAAAAAAAGATACCAATTTATCTGCAATTAGCTAATACTGATTTAAAGGTCGGGCTCAACTAGTTAGTTCTAGAACTTTATAAAAAACAGCAATATGTATTCATTGATTATTAAAAGCTGACATTCCTTTCACTCAAGTACAACTATGTGGAAAAACACCAGTGTTATTTAAAGTATACGCAGACAGACAGACACCATCTTATCACCACTGTAGGTAGACTAGCTGTTTCAACTGGCAACTTAAGATTACCAACTGATGATGACTTAAGTTCAAATCCATTTTCAGACATACACAGCTCTGTTTGTGAGGGAGCTTTGGATGCTTAGTGCACATGCATGGTGCCGTTATGCTACAAGGCGTCATGTCTGCAACAATTACACACCCACCAATACAATTCTGCTGTGGTTGCTGCAGTTGCAAATGACTACCGAATAAAGCCTTCACACTTTGACCTCTTTGCTTCCATTGTATCCTTCATTGTGCTTTTCCTTCCTCCTCTTTCTGTCAACTGGTTTTACTGATGTGCACACACACAAAATAACTGGATACATTTGCGCACAAGCAAATCAGATCTACTTCTCTTAATTTAACACAACATTGGGTGGGTGCCAGTTTAGCAACGAGGACCGGGAGCAAAAGAGGGGGAAGAAAAAAACAACAAACTCACTGCAGGGCTGGAAATGAAATATTTCAGAGACCCCGTGATCTAATAGTCTTTCCTCTGGCTCGGGGGTTACATTTCCTGTCTACAAATACAGTACTGTGATTCAGCCAGTCTAACTGCAGTTGCCATTGAATGACAATCCTTAAATTAATCCTATTGTATTGATTTTTAAAGGTAATTCTATAATTGCATAATACTGTCGAATCTCAAAGCGAAAACAACAAAACAAACAGCCCCAGTAAACAGTAGGATAAATGAGGCGCTAGACTGCTATTTATTCATGGGGACATCACCTGTTAAACTATCAAAATATCAATTGTTCACGGTGGGCTGTACTGCGAAATGAATGTAACTTACGCATTTTGGTAAGCAATCGCCACAATAACGCCAAATAGAAACACCAGTGGGAGGTGTTTTAGTTTTGCTAAGCTAACGTCAGTCCTACTAACGTTACCACACTATCGAGGCGGTAGGTGTCGTGTCCCGCTGGCGATTTAAATTACAATACAAAAAGTTTTTAACTGTGGTTTCTCTTGGTTAGTGAAATGACTGAACACAAATATAACACCATAGAGCCAATATCACACATCAGTGTCGCTCTCCGAGCTTGAATGAGTAAACGGAGTCTATTTCACACGGACTTTTCTTTCAAGAGTAACGTTAGTCTGCGCCATTTTCGACAGAGTTGTGTCACTGTTAGCCAACATGATGTTAAGCTAACACCAGTGCTAACAGTAGGCAGCTAACACATGCATTTTGGATGCTAGGTGGCTCATTTTTCACCCACATTTCAGTTAAATAAGATAAACTCTTACCGCTCCGGGTCCAAAGGAAAGCAGAAAAGTGGAGTGGAGTTTTCGGATTCCCCTTGCTGATAATCACAGTTCGCTGCGGCGCAGCAGTCAGTCATTTTGGACTGCAATGGAGCTAGCTAGCAAGTTAGCTAGCTTAGCTGGCGGTTGCAAGCTGGCAAGCCTACTCTGAGCAAACCTGCAGGAGAGTCTACAGAGTCATGCTTTGGGCAAAACCTGCAACGGACTCTCTTCAGTTTCAAATATATTGTTGCTTAATTGTCTCTTTGGCAAACTAAGAACCTACTAATTCCATGCTTGGAAAAGTTGATGTTGCGTGGTGAGCCAAGTGTCGCCGAAAGCGTGTTATCCCATCAACCAGGAACTGGACAGTGCAGTGCAACATGTTAACCAGCAGAGGGTACAATGGCACCGTCAGGCCTGCCCAAAGAGTTTCATTGTCAAGATAAGTCACGTCCTGTTCCATTCTAACTGAGCAAGGCAGGCAGGTGCCCCAGAAGCCCCACTGTGTCAATTGATTTGTTGGTAGTATGCGCCACCAAAGCAGGAACTTGCAGGTACATCCGACCATGAATGACAGTGTCGGTATTTGTCATCTATGTATATATATTTATGTACATATCAATAAATAAACAAAAATACAATATCACTAAACATTTCCTCGTCTGTCAATATCTTGAACACCAGTACTTTTCTTGTTTTCACTTTGACACTCTCTGATTTAGATTTGCGGTTTCCTCTTCACACTTTTATTTGGTTCATTTTATTCTTAGTTTAAAAAAATCTGATATCATTTCCCACAATTAAATCTCAAGAGATATTTTAAATTTTCAGTAATTCCTACAGTTCTGCATGTATTTAACCAAAACCCTTAAAACCCGTAATTTTACTAATTTCACTTTTTAATTCACTGTTGCCCGACAAAGACCCTCGATGCACGTTCTACCTATGCTCCAGTACACAATTCAAATCTATCTGCTCCTGTATTTGGATCTAACCTTCCACTATATTTTGTCATCTGTAACTTAAAATTAAACAGTTTACATCACATTTTGTGTAATGCATTATATATACCAAGTGTCTTTGCAGAAATGAACAATGGGTACACTGATTTGTACCAGCAGCATAGGGAGTAATATGTTTGTAATAAATGATGTCTTCTTAAAATATAATTATCTGGAACTGTAACACCTAAATGATATACAGCGATTATTGGTAAGGAATTGATCTTCTAAATTATTTCATGGCTTTATCATACAAAAGTAAGCCCATGCATCCACATTATAGAAACGTGATATAAATTTCTTGGTGTGTAACCCATACATGTTTTTTTTATTTAAAGTGAATGGTTGTAATAAGATCCCTTTCATAAAAAATAAATAAATAAATGGAGGAAAAACAATAACAGCTCCCTTAGAACTTTAGATTTTCACTTAGCAAAATTGTTCTACTGGAGAAGAGGGATAGTGATAGATACTGGCAGCAGTGTGGCTAAGAATTTTTGGCCTTATTCACAGGAGGCTTGCGCTACTTTGTCCTGCTCACCAACTCACCATGTGCCTGAAAACAACTCAACAGAACTAAACCCCCCACCAGTCTCTGGATTTCTGGCATTTTGAGCTTTGTTAGTGAAACGCTCTAAAATTCTGAATGAGGACCACAAAAGTTTGTCAAATCCAAGACCCTTGCTCTTTATTAACATGTTCAGGATTTATAGTTGATCCCCCTGAGCTAAGAGTTCTATGTCAGCAGAACAAAAAACTCATGTAAACAAGGTTTACATGAGATTTAACACCCACTCTTAATAAACAATGTACAACTTACTTCAGTCAAGATATCCTTTTATCAGGACTCAACTCCACCCTGGGAAGTTCACAGGGTGTTTACGGAGGGGCCAATATTGGCCCAAAAAACAACATGAAAACAGCATAAAGGACAAGCATTGCAAAAAAACAACGAACAAAAAACCCACAGAGAGCCAAAGTCCCTCCCCTTTCAGTTAACCACCATGGGACCGTATTTTTGGAAACAATATGAACGGTAGTCAGTGGCTAAAGACAACTTTTTTTTGATCCCATTTGAATTGTACCCTGGATTACACATATGCTATTTGTCAATTTAAAATATTATTTTACATGTCAAGAAAATTGCAGATTGTCATAAAACTGATTGTATAAGACTGTGAAAATATGTAACTAGTCAGACCACACACCTAAAAAATGTGTCCAAACTTGTGTCTCTCAATGACTGAGGCTAATGTCACTGAAGCTAATATCAAACAACTTACATGTTGAGATGATGTGATGAAAGAACAAAGAGTCTTTGGACTAAACACATCGAGTCAGATACATTTGTGCATGGAACATAGCTAAGTTACCTAGCTAGTAGCAAGCAAGCAATGAACGTAAACTATTACAGCATTAACATGTTAGGCAAGACCAGAGATCACTGAATGGTTTCACAGTAATTTGAATGTTACTGTACTGTTTTTTGATAAACTGCCACTTCCTAGACGGCCAAAACTCTTTCTAAAGTTGACAAACTCAGGGCACAAAATCAAATAATTACTTGTCTCTCACCACTGACTACCGTACATGTTTTTTCTGAAATAAGGTCCAATGGGGTCGAGGTAGAAGGGACGGGCTTCGGCTCTTTATTCAAAGACTATATTTTACCACAAAATTTCTACTTCAGTATAAGAGCTGGATAGTTAAAAAAAGAAAAGTGTTTATCTCATCAAGATAACACAGTCTGCACAAGACTCATTCACAAAGCTGTGGATAATCTGCCATGTCACAGCTGTTTAAGACACCTCCTCCCTGTCAGGGTACGTCTTCATGTAGACCTCAACCACTGAATCCAAATCATACCCAATATCGGAGTTCACGTTCAGAAGAGCGAGGCTTTTTGATTTGAATTTATCAGGCGTGTTCGCCATGTACATCTGGAAGTGCTTGTACGCCACGTCACAGCCATCCTCCAGAGCCAAGGTGGGCAGGGTGCCGATCAGCCTCAGAACTGCAAGCATGTTTGGGAAGAACTTCACATCGCTCAGCTGCAGTGTTTCATGCAGACTGGAGGGCAAAGTCTCGCCTTTGCCCTTTTTGCTCCATTTGACCCACCAACAGTGCAGCTCGGCGGACAGGGTTCCGGCATTAGGGATGTCATTTTTAAAGACTTGCACACTCTCTTCCTCGGGTTCAGTAGACTTATGCTGCTCTATGACAGCAGGGACTAGCGACAGACATCTTAGAGCCTTCAGGTGGTCCTCACAGAAGAGTTCATTCATTTCTTTGATGACATAGTTTACCACGGGAACGGACAGATGCTCCTTGTAGTAACTCTCTGGCTGAACGGCTCCAGATTCTGACCGATGCTTTCTCAAGAATGACCGGGGAATCTTAACTGGGATCTCCATCGCAGCGGCGAGGTTAACAGCCTCGTCGTTCCAGAACTCATGATACACATCGATGTTGTCGGACACTTCCATCAGGGAGTGCAAAACAGCTTTTAAACTGGTTGCGGCAAAGTGGGCGTCTGTTGCTTTCCCTTGAACGTTCTTCCCAAATGCTCGCGTAAGTGTCATTACGTTTTTCAGCACGACCAACGCCATGACAAACTCGAAATCAACTAGTGCTTTTGAAATCTCTAAAGCGTCGTGTGCGACTTGATCGTTCCACCTCATGTCCTCGTTGTCGTGCACACTGTCCACACAGAGTAGTAATGCCTCAAGGATTTCCGCTGCCACCTCAAATGCATCATGTCGTCCGGTCCAGCTGGTTCGACAGATCTCCTTCAGTTCATTGGCTCTTTCCTCTTTGTCTGGATGGAAAATCGAAATGGCATGCTCCAACTCCAACTGCAGTAAAGTCGACTGACTGAAGAATGACTCAATCTTCTTGAACGTAGACATAACAAGCTGAACCCCGAGAGAGCCATACCATTGGCCAGTGACACATTCAGTGCACAAGTAGATCTTAGTGTAAGCAGAGCCATTGGATACCTCTCCATCAGTTTGGCAGCAAATGTTTTTATTTTACCAAAATGTGTTCCAGAGCAGGCGTGGGCTTGCCCTCTACACTGTGCCATATCTAAGCCCCATTTGTCAGTCATTTCAGAGAGCAGTTTCTCTGCTAATGCATCTCCGTCTCCTTCAAAGGACAAGAAGCCAACGAAACTCTCCTGCTGGCAGTTAGACTGGTCCACATAACGGAGAAAGACGGGGAGGTACCACTCTCCTGATATCTTCACCAGTTCTTCAGTAAGTAACGAGAAGAAGCCATTTTTTTTAACTTCCTCCACCAGCTTAGTCTGGATGCATTTCTCACACACCTCAATCAACTGATTCAGCTGAGCAGAGGAGCAGATCTCCTTATTCACATCGAACCTCTTCTTAAGGACTTCATCTCCAGAATTCATGCGATATTCTAACAATGCATGAAAGTTGCTTGACCCAAGGCCATCCTGTTTATCATCACCGGGCCCTGTCAGGGGAATGCTTTGCTCTGCCAACAATACAAGAACTTCAAAAAGTGACTTAAGATACCCTTTGTACTCGTCTTCCTCTGGAAGTGTCTGGACATTTTCCTTAGGTGTCTCTGCTTGAGACTTTTTGACTTCTAAAAGAGAAACAGAAACAGAAATCAATTATTCATCTTGTGACAAAAGGGAGTATGGGAGTCATAAATGTGTGTGTTGATATTTTCACTAACTTTTTCTCCCCTTATTCTCCATTTCCTCATCTTTGGTCTGCAAAGATAAATAAATTAGTATGTGATCGCATAGAAAGTACAAAATCCATTTATATTTTTTAAAATTGCCATTTCAAGCAAGTAAGATTTCTGCTACCCACCGTCTCTTTATTGCGCTTTCCCTGTCCATTTTGAGGTTGGCTTGGCACATCAAAGAGAGTTGGTATAGCATCATCCTTCAAAACTGTACTCTGAGCTTCCTGAAAACGCCAAGCCAAAAAGTTGGTTATACAGCAGATACAATTGTAACACATTCCCTGTTACCGGGTTAGGATTGGTCTCCCAATTTAGGCTGAGTACGTCTGGAGGTTGGGACGTATGCTGATCACTAATCTGACCATGATTATTCACTTGGTTTTTCATCTATACATACATTAAAATTGTTGTTTTTTTGTTTTTTTACTCCTGAGGATTAAAGAGTGAAGACACTGACCCCTGCGGTGGGTAATATCACAGAAAGCGTACGCTTTTTTTTAATTTTAAATTTTAAATGCACCAACCACGGCAATACCCAAAATCACTCAGAACTAAACTGAAAAGTTAGCAGCCCTGCTCAGAAAAAGATATTACTTATGTTGAACTTACAATAAAACCTACATTACCCACATATTCCCTAAACACTACATACACTAATATGCTGTATTTATTGAATAATTAGCGAAATAATATGCAGGGCTGCATTAAGTCATTTTCATTTGGGAATAAATACATTAAGAATTCGGCAAAGTCTGGGGTTACACCGTCCTCTTTTGGTCCAAAATCATATGCAACTTGAAAAAAACTTACACTATCAATGTAAGACCTTTCGAAATGTTTTCCACAAAGTCTGTAGTATCTGTACAACTGGTCTGGTGATTTGTCCATGAGGTCTTTCCTCTGGCATTTTTCAACCCACTTCTTGGACCTGAAAAAGGACCCAAAAGGCAAACAAGTTTAAAAGTCGACACAAATGTAAGCTTAGAGATTCAGTTATGCTTCAGTGCTTTATCAATTAAAATACTGGCAGCTTCTGAACAGAGTTTTGCATGTTGAGATGTGAATAACTCATACAACGTTAGCATTTTATGACTGTATTTCGCCCAGTACAGGCGAAATGCAGGTATAAAATGCTGCTGAAACAAAACAATTTAACAAAGACTTGTTTAAAATGTATTCCTTGTCGTATTTTAAGAAACAACAGTTATAGGTAACGTTAACTTGGTAGCTTCCTGTTTGCTTCGGTATTAGCATTAGTTACCTTTCTGGGTCGTGCGGAAACCTGAAGAGTGGCTGAGGGTCGGATTTGCCGCCAGTACAGTTCGGTACAGCGCAGTGATTCTGCATTATGCGTTTGTATCATAAACCAGTATTTTGCAGTTAAATCCTTTTGAGGATAGCCAACTGTGTTGCTAACGCTAGTTAGCTGTCAAGCCACTTTCAACAGCAAGGTAACTTCCTATTTTTATTTTCAAAATAAAATACATTGCGTTTTAGTTTTTTTTAACTAAAATCAGAGTACCTAAAATAAAAACATTTTTATACATTGTGTGTGTGTTGTGTGTGTGTGTGTAAAATATTTTTGCATTTTTTAATTAACAAGCCTCCAAAAAATCTGTGTGCCAACTAGGCCATGTTAGGTTGACAAGTCAAATGTCCTAAACTGCAATAAAGATATTCACTACCATCTGACAGCTCCAGTGGATCCCTATTGTTTGCTTTGTCCTTTCAGCCTTAGTTCTCTTGTCCTTGGAGAACCACAGACAAATAATCTAGCGTATACCTTTTGTTGTCATTTTATTTTGAAAACAAATTCGCTTGATGTGAAAAACAATTTCGTTGAGCTTGATATATTAAACAACATGCATCAAATCGCGCGTTTCTCTTCTTTCCCATAATCCTCTGCAGTCTTTCAAAGGCCAAACGTGGAAAACATGCAACATGTCATTGCATATTTCAAAACAATATTTAAACATATTGTTGTGCGTCTTATTAAAATTAATTCAAAATAAATACCGAGTGTTACATATTATTATGGCCTTCATTAAAACGCCTGCTTTGCATTTTCTAACGTTGTGCACAGAAGTATAAATATTGTCTTCAAGATTTACTCCTACTGTGATGACTGACCCTACCTCCAACACAGTGGAGGTGTACATTAATACGATTAATACCATGCAGTCGATGATTTGTACACTTAGCCATATTATGGCAAAATGATGTTTTATATGTATATCTTTCGTAAAAATAATGGCTTTTGCTAATTTCCCTAATGATGATTAATACCTAACTTACTGGAAATCACAGCTGTATGTGTGTCACTAAGCCACAGTTTTTAATGACTCTCATGCGTGTTGGGTGTGTGGCATGGACGAGTATTAGATGGAATCATATTAGTGTTCGGTTTAAACTATAGACTGTATGAAAGGTTCAAGAAGGGATGGAAACCTGTGGGTCGAAATGTCGTCCCTTCTGCTTCTTTATGGTTTGCCTGCTTAGAGGTGCATTACCTCCACTAAGTGGACTGGAGTGTGAAACGATAATTATCGTTCATAGTTTTGAGACATTTGATTGGTTAATTTTGTTATCTCGCGATACTAGCGTGACAAATTGCAGCGAAGCAGCGCCAAGCTAAATCCAATGTTTATTCCGCAGTGAGTAAGCGACGTGTTGTTGTGTCTATATGCAGTCTATGCTTTCTTTCCGTGCTGTGCAACAAAAGACCACAGCAGGGTAAGTTAACGTTTATTTTTTAATTAAATAAGTTTTAAAAAACTTACAGCCAACGTTCCATACAGCTAAAGTCTCATTAACATTAACGTTTATTCGATTTTATTCCTCATGTTAGTGAACTTTAAGATGTGTTTACCTCACGCCAGACCACTGAACTGAAGCCAACGTGTTTTAATCTAATGCTAAATTATTTTGTATGGCTTTGTTTGCCTTCCAGAAATCTCCACTGATTTAACCTGGTTGAGGCTTCACAATGGACAACATTACAGTTTCAAGACAAAATCACACCTATAAGAAAGTAAGTTAAGTCATTGCTAATGAATATATGTTAAGTACTTGTATTGACTTCTAACTAAGTTCTATTGAGAGTTGTTTTTTGCCCAAATTCAGCTTACCTGATGGTCTTGTTGTTTTAATTGTATTAGGGAAATAAGGAAAATACTCAGCCAGTATATGGAAGCAAGTCTTTTATTAAAAGAGATAAAACACCTGCTGCTCCCTTCCAACTGAAAAGCAACAAAAGAGAGGAAACCTCGGCAAAAAATGGTCCTCTTAAAGCCAAGGCCAAACAGGTGGACGCAAGGTCAACGTCTGGTGAAGCTCTGAAAAAAGTAGAGACTGTGCAGAGAGACTGGAAAGGAGCTACTGATGTCAGACAAACACATAGCCAGGGCTTCCTCACTGAACAGGTTGTGAAAGACAAAATAACCATAGCAGAAGCTCCAAAACCACCAGCTGCTGTGCCATTATCCAAACCAGCTCTCGGGATGTACAGAGGCAAGATTGTCCAGTCAAAAATCGGATCCATTTGGAAGTCAAGTGTTCCCACTCAGGGAAGTGGGACCCAGAACTCTAAGCCAAAGATCCCAGTGACAGACAAGACAAGAACAAACAACAACAAACCTCCTGTCTCAAGTGCCCTCAGCCGCTACAAATTTACAGTGGAGACTGCTGAGGAAAGAAGGTAACATTTTTCTTAAGTACAAACGTGATTCCGTTGGTGTTACTGTAAATCAGAGGTTCAAGAACACTGTTTTGTTCCTCCTGCAGAGCGAAACTGGCAGAGTGGCTAGCTTCCAAAGGTAAGACTTTCAAGAGACCAGCCATGACAACAGGAGCACCCTCAAAAACAAAAGTCTCTGCAAAACCTGAAGCTGATCCCAAACCTCGGTCTCATGCTGATCCTCAGCCAGCTGCACAGTGCAACCCTGAACCTGAACCCACTTTAGAAGCACAGGAGTCAGACTCGGCTGCTGCTCATTGTGCAGATACCCAGGGAGCAGAGTTCATGATACACAGCCAAACTCCTCACCCTGATCCACAGGACAGAGCAGATGAAGTAAGGAAATGGGCACAGTTTGTATTGCTGTTTTTCAACAAAACCTTCCATAGTGATAAACCATGTTCTTCTCTTTTTCATTTTGACAGATTGTTGTGAACCTGTGTGATGTTTTGGAGGCCATGGAGCTGAAAAATGAAATTTCTGTGCAGCCAAAGGGTGAGGAATTGAAGGATAAAGGAGAGGAAAGTGATGACCAGGAAGGGGAGACGGATGTCAAGGAAGTAGAAAGTGATGATGAGGGTGTGATGGAGACGACGCCACAGATGGAGACTGCTTCAGTAGTGAAGTACAGCGTAAAGACCACTCCATACCTGCAAAGGTGAGTCCATTTCTAACACTAGCAGTCTCTTTATCTCAGTTTCATTAATAAACATGAGTTAAATTGCCACAAAGTATTTAAATTTCACTTGTGTGTTATATCTTAAAATATCCTTTAATAGTGTCAAGAAGGCAATTGCAGATGATGCCAGCACAAGTACATCCAGGAGAAAGAGCAACATCAAAGATCTTAAGTTTCTGACACCTGTGCCGCTCAGTGTCGCGATAGAGCACGAAATCCACCCGTCTGCCGACGATGCTGGTGGATCATGATCCCTGTGTGTCGTCACTAGCTGAGCTGGTGAAGCTGGATGATGATGCCAATGCCTACATCTACAGAAAAAACCCTGCACTTCTGGAAGATCTGCCAGACCAGCCCAGACTGTGAGGAGCTCTGTATGGGGGAGTGTTTAACAAATCCTTCAGAAATGCTTGGGACTGGAGCTAATGGACATTTTATACTGTTACTTTTTAAATGGGTTTTAATCTACATGCGTCCGAGCAACACATTTTAATTGCCATTTAAATCACTTTAGTGTGGTGTTCTGTACTGAATGTATTTTAGACTTTCCTTTTAATACTGTTAATTATTAAGTATTGCCAAAATGCACTACAATAAAATAATATTGCCTTATCTTACACATTGGTAGTTATTCTTTCATAAAAGATTTCTTGAATCTATAAAGTGAAGTCTTGAATATGTCATACAACCTTCATACTGTATTTATCACATTACTGTGGTCACGCTAACGATCCAGGAACTTTCAATGAACAATTCAAATTTGGAAGTACAGGGAACTTCCAACCGCCTCCAGTGATTGAATCGAGTAACTATGTGGTAAAAGTGTGGTGAAAATGCAAGTAAATAGAATTTTTCAGGAATAACATCAGAAACACTAATGGGTGAGACAGTTACTGCAATCTGGTTTACTGTGATTCTGAAGGTGCAGGGTACAGCTTCAATGACTCATCATGAAGTACCAGGCAATCCTGTCAACCAGTTAAGGGTGCATGCAGATTCATAAACCGCTGTCTGGATCAACTTCTACAGTTCACATATGAATTTATTCTGTACATTTTGTGTGTGTGTGTGTGTGTGTGTGGGTGTGGGGTGGGGGGGGGGGGTTAACCACTATTTTATCACGTTTGTTCACATTGTAAAAATCCAAGGCATTCTTGAATAAACACTGCTTTCTTTTGACCGCTTCATAGTAAATTATACTTCATTTCATTATAACAAAAATTAAAATGGATAAGAAACAACTGCATTTGTCTGTCCTACTTGTGCAGAAAGTATTCTCACTGTGGTGACCTGTGTCCAGGAGTGGATGTGTGGCGTGCATACGTCATTTATACTCTGTCATATTATAGCAACCTGATGTTTAGTGTTTCTTTCCTGAAAGTTAGTGCTTTTGCACATTTCCCTGAAGATGATTAATGTCTCCTGAAAGACACAGCTGTTTCTCACAAAGCCACCGTTTTTAGTGACTGTCGCGCGTGTTGGGCGTGTAGCATGGACGGGTCATGGGACCGGTATCTGTGGAATCCTATTTGTGTTCAAACATTCAAACAGAAGCTATGAAACTTCAGGGCTGAAAGAACGCCGCCAGTCTTCTGCACTTCTCGTTCCTAGTTTTGAGACACTCTATTGGTTACTTTTGCTATCTCGCGATACTAGCGTGACCAATTGCAGCGCAGCAGCGCCAAGTCAAATCGAATGTTTTCCCCGCAGGAAGGCAAGCGACGTGTTTAGGGTAGAGCTGTGCTGCTTTCTTCTCGTATTGTACAACAGAAGACCACAGCAGGGTAAGTTAACGTTTATTTTTTAATTTAATATTCCAAAAACCGTACAACCTTTGTTCCATACACCTAAAATTAACGTTTATTCCATTTTATTCCTCGTGTCAGTTAACTTAAAGATGTGAGAATACCGTTAACGTTACGTCAGACCATTGAACTTAAGCTAACGTATTTTGATATTAATGTTTTCTTGCTTTTGACAAATATCACGTGCCCAACAACTTAATACATGCACATTTCGCATGAAAGTAGATAAAAGGGAGATGTTATTGTACCTGTAACTTGCATAGTATTTTCTCAAACTGTAAAAGAAACACACGGACACTGTAACGTTATTTTCAGTGGAATTTGTAAGTTTTGATTGTGTGCGGGAGTTGTAGGGGCATTTCAGTAACTATAGAGGCCCGATAAAACCTTACTTGTAGATTAACATCCCATTTTATTATCTATAAATATAATCCTAGCATGCTAAATGATGTAAATTAATGACCAAAGTTATTCACTGCACTCATACTTGTTTTTGTATTGCTTTGTTTTCCTTCCAGAAATCTCCACTGATTTTAAACCCGGTTAAGGCTTCACAATGGACGCCACAGTTTCAAGACGAAACCACACCTATAAGAAAGTAGGTCAACGCTAATGAAAAATTAAATACTTGGGTGGACTTATTAACTAAGTTTTATTAAGAGTTGTTGTTTTTTTTAGCCCAAATTCAGCTTCCCTAATGGTTGTTTTTTTAAATTGTATTAGGGAAACAAGGAAAATGCTGAGCCAGTATGTGGAAGCAAGTCTTTTATTAAAAGACATAAAACATCTGCTGCTCCCTTCCAACTGAAAAGCAACAAAAAAGAGGAAACCATGGCGAAAAGTGGTCTTCTTAAAGCCAAGGCCAAACAGGTGGACGTAAGGTCAACGTCTGGTGAAGCTCTGAAAAAAGTAAAGACTGTGCAGAGAGACGTGAAAGGAGCAACCGATGTCAAACAAACACATAGCCAGGCCTTCCTCACTGAACAGGTTGTGAAAGACAAAATAGTTGCAGAAGCTCCAAAACCACCAGCTGCTGTGCCATTATCCAAACCACCTCCGGGCATGTACAAAGGCAAGATTGTCCAGTCAAAAATCGGATCCATTTGGAAGTCAAGCGCCACTGTGAGCGGGACAGATCTCAAACCATCAGCACCCAGAACAGAGAGCAAAGTGGTTGGAAATGTGACAAAAATCAGGTCCAAATCCGTTGCTGACCTTCCTGGGCATGGCACCCAAAGAACCACGCAGACAAGGTCGAAGTCAGTCTTGGATAGACAAGTGTCCAAGCCTGCCGCCACCAGCCATCCACCAGCTGGATTCTACTCTGCTCGCCCTCCTGTTAGAACCGTCCCAGCAACACTAACCAGTACCAGCTCCAGGAACACAAAAGTGGCAACCACTCAGAGAAGTGGAATCCAGAACTCTAAGCCAAAGATCCCAGTGACAGACAAGAAAGTCAACAAAATTCCTGTCACAAGCACCCTCAGCCAGTACAGATTCAGTGTGGAGACTGCTGAGGAAAGAAGGTAACATTTTTCTTAAGTACAAACATGATTATGTTGGTGTTACTGTACATCAGATGTTCAAGAACACTATTTTGTTCCTCCTGCAGAGCGAAACTGGCAGAGTGGCTAGCTTCCAAAGGCAAGACTTTCAAGAGACCAGCCATGACAACAGGAGCACCCTCAAAAACCAAAGTCTCTGCAAAACCTGAAGCTGATCCCAAACCTCGGTCTCATGCTGATCCTCAGCCAGCTGCACAGTGCAACCCTGAACCTGAACCCACTGTAGAAGCACAGGAGTCCGATTCGGCTGCTGCTCATTGTGCAGATACCCAGGGAGCAGAGTTCATGATACACAGCCAAACACCAGTGATCATGAACACCACCCTGGACTTACTCGAAAATTCTGATGAAAAACTGCCTGTTGACCCACAGGACAGAGTGGATGATGTAAGGAAACGGATATTCTTTTTTTATTGCTGTTCTAAAAATATTTCCTTCCTGCTTAATAAACTATTTGCTTTCATTTTGACAGATTGTTGTGAACCTGTGTAATGTTTTGGAGGCCATGGAGCTGAAGAATGAAATGGTTGAGCAAGTGAAGGACAAAGGAGAAGAAAGTGATGACCAGGAAGGGGAGACGGATTTCGAGGATGTAGAAAGTGATGATGAGGGTGTGATGGAGACGACGCCACAGATGGAGGATGCTTCAGTAGTGAAGTACAGCGTAAAGACCACTCCATACCTGCAAAGGTGAGTCCATTTCTAACACTAGCAGTCTCTTTATGAGTTAAATTGCCACAAAGTATTTAAATTTCACTTGTGTGTTGTATCTTAAAATATCCTTTAATAGTGTCAAGAAGGCAATTGCAGATGATGCCAGCACAAGTACATCCAGGAGAAAGAGCAACATCAAAGATCTTAAGTTTCTGACACCTGTGCGCCGTTCGTGCCGCATAGAACGCAAATCCACCCGTCTGCCGACGATGCTGGTGGATCATGATCCCTGTGTGTCGTCACTAGCTGAGCTGGTGAAGCTGGATGATGATGCCAATGCCTACATCTACAGAAAAAACCCTGCACTTCTGGAAGAGCTGCCAGACCAGCCCAGACTGTGAGGAGCTCTGTATGGGGGAGTGTTAAAAAAAAAAAAAAAATAAAATAATCGTTCAGAAATGTTTTGGACTCGAGCTAATGGACATTTTATACTGTTACTTTTTAAATGGTTTTACTGATCTGAATGTGCCTGAGCAGTTAATTTTGTCACTGAAATAATTTTAGCTTGTTCCTGTCTTACTCCAGTGAATCCTTTTAATATTAACATAACATTGACATGTATTGCCAACTGCACTACAATAAAATATTGCTTCTATGTAAAACACTAGTTGTTGTGCTTTCAGATGAGATTTCTTTTTGTTAAAACAAATTAAATTTCAAATGTAGCAATCCTGTCAACCAGCTGTGGATCTCACTCAGATATATAAACCACTCTGTGGCTCAACTTTATATACAGTAATCCCAACATGAATTCATTGAGTGCATCTTGAGTGAGGGGGGGAAAAAAGACAAATCACGTTTTATCACGTTCAATCCCACTTTAATTGATCACATTGTAAAAATCCAACTCGCTCTTGAATGAACACTGCTTTCTTTCAACTGCTTCATGGTGAATTACAATTCTGACAGACTGGACGTTTTGACACCAGCTCCCTCTGATCCTAGATGAGACATTTCATTATAACAAAAAAAAGTGAAAATCATCCACAAAAAAAACCTAAACAAAATCTCGGATGCAATTTTCTTCCCCCAAACCAAAAGTATAAAAAGTACTCTTTTTCCAACTCATCTGCAGACCACAGGGGAAGGTGTTCAGTGCTGTGCGCTAAAAGGCTGTTTTTACTGCTGTCTGAAGGTTTTATGTCCTTGAAAGACCCCGGTTGTCCAGATCTTTCACCTAAGAGATGGAACACAAGACTTAGTTAGAAGGGTCTGTTGAAATGTAGCCTTACTAAAACAGGAATGAGCCAACCTCAGACAAATTAAATTCTCAGTCTAATTTTACATGTATTCCAGGTAGAGCTGTAACAATTTATTTCATTTCAGATTGTTCCATCCATTAATAGATGGAGAGATGGAGCCCAGGGTGATGTCATCATGTTTTCTTTTGTCTAACCAATAGTTTAAAACTTAAATATTATTCAGTTAAATTTAAGACCCAGAAATGTTTTTGCTTGAAAAATGACCAAAACAATTATCCAAATAGTTATGGATCAGTTTTCTGTAAATAGATTAATTATTGCAGCTATAATTCCAGGTTTAGCTGAAAGAGACGTCATTTACCCTTCTGTTCAAATTTCCCTCAATCGGTCATGTCTAGAACTTTGTGATTTCCTAAAGAAATGGTTTTAGAAGATCTGATCTTGACCAGCAAACCATTTTAAGGTTCCCAACAATCCTTATCAACCGATATAAAAAAGGACAATATGTCAAAGACAAGGCTACAGAGAAAGTTAGACATTTTACCTTGTATATCCTAACCAGCCAGTGCTCCGTTGTGTAGGCCTCTTCCAACACGTCCAGCTCAAAGTCTTTGTTTCCAATCTCAGCGTTCCTCACTCTGTCATAACCAGGTGGGCGCTCTGCATAGAAGATCATTAAGATGATCAGAATTATAGAACAAAAGAGACTATGCATCATATTTAATGAGAAAGACTAGCGACATGAATATTTATCACTCAATGTCTTGTCTGCTGACAGTTCAGAAGCTGATCAGTATCCACTGGCTGTCCTGTTTGCAGTCTTTCTCCATGGCTTCCTGTTAACAGTTCTGTCTAACTGGTAAAATATGGAGTGTCATATAAATGAAGGAGCTGCATCATAAATTATCCTAAACTCGTTTTAAAATGCGTACATGTGGGTCATTCACAAATTTCCTTTGATTGCAAGGCACCAGCAGGTCATGCATGATGACAGATCACACTCGGCTGTAGAGTTACTCACTGGCCTCCGTGTAGACCTGGCCGAACCGGTAGTAGCACATCTTGTACATCAGGCAGTTGAGCAGGACTGGCGAGCCCTCGCGGTCTACTCTGAACTCTCCGGTGGGAGTGTAGTAGTCGTGCTCCTTGATGTGTTTGCCTGTGTCTGTGCTTCCACCAATACGGACCATCCACAGAAACTTATTGATGTCTGTGATGCAGACAAATAAATAAATTAGAAAAGTGGTGCTAAAAATGCCTTTTAATGTCTTATTTATTCTTTTACTTTACTTTCTGTGACATCAATGACAAAGTTGGGTATACACACCATTGCATGTGAGGGTAACATTCAAATAGCTTAAGCCTTGCAAACAGACTATTAAATCTGGCGCAGTTCTATCTGTAGCAATGTGTCTGCAGACGTGCATCTTCAAGTCAAGCTTCATTAAAAGCCACAGTGTTTTAAGTTCTGTACTGACTCTGATCT
Organism: Lepomis macrochirus; assembly: GCA_024633595.2. NCBI lineage: Eukaryota > Metazoa > Chordata > Actinopteri > Centrarchiformes > Centrarchidae > Lepomis > Lepomis macrochirus. Next base: position 27,630,044 of record JALXJV020000021.1, read on the forward strand.
ACGGATATTTGAGACGTACCATCTGAAGAATAGCCCGTCAGTCCTCCAAAGATAACCAAGACGTAACTGACATCCAGCTCCCTCATAATCTCATAGGCCCTCTCCTCTGTGGATGCCATGGCCTGAAGAACAAACAGCCCCAGTCAGCAGCACATTATAAACATGATTAACAGAATTACCCCGATGGTTACCCAGCTCACCTGTCCAACTCTGGAGATGTGTGTGTTGTTCCATGTGTTGTTGTCCACTAGAATGGTTCGATTAGCCATGGCCGTTATCTGATAGCCATAATCCCACCACGACATGACTTTGGCATCCTGAAAACACAAAATAACTCAAATAACTGAGTGGAAGCCCTTTGATCTAATGACTATGGTGGGGAATAACCCTTAACCACAATCTGTCTACAATTCAGACCATACATAGTTAAAAACTCCTTACTGGTTTATGTATTCTGTAAGTGTGTAGGACTGACCTCAGGAGTGTTGTGGCGGAGCCAGTAGTAGGCCTCTCTGAAGTCATCAAAGATGATACGGCTGCCGTCACCTCCACGTGCCGACAAGACAATAGAGGGAGAGGAGTAGGCTTCGCTGGTCACCCATGTAGAGTGGAAGGTGTACGTAATGAGGAAGAAGGCCATGACCAGAATCATCCCACTGGCAACCTGGTAGAAATACGCAACACAGGATGTCACATCAGGCTTTACTCTTCTGTCTGTGGGACCATCACTGCTTTTATTCACAGAACTAAAACAAAACTTATCTTAGCTAAGTAGCTCAAGTAGCTTAGCTTAACTTAGGGAAAAAAAACAAACTCAAATGATTCTTTCAATAAGAAAGAACATGTGCACAAGAGAGACTGTCAACTTTAATTAAAGCAGATATATCACAATGTCAAGATAGGCCTGTACTTAAAATTATACTTAAGTAAAAGTACTCTTGCAACAGCAGCAACTCAGTATGGAGAAGGCTAAATTAAATGACAGTGTGGAGTAATTACTCTCACTGTCAGGAGGGGGAGACAAAAGTTCCACTCTGCAGGTTTGAAGTATTGAGGTAAAAGTAATTTCCTGTGACTGATATAATACATATGACATCATTAAAATGTTAGTAGGATATTACAGTTGTAGCTGCTCAAGGTGGAGCTACTCTAAACTACTTTATATACAGTTGAGTAGTTTAATCGAGTGACTCCCAAACTAAGGGCCAGGGTTCCCTCCAAAAGGGTCATAAGATAAAACTAAGGGGTTTTGAGATGATTCACAGCTACACAAATCCATACACATTAATCGGACTACTTTCTAATCTTTGCTCTTTTTGTGATATACTAGATTTGACCTCTTTGGGCCTCAAATAGTTACTGGTGGAGGTGCAGATCCTGCTTTTGATTTTGAAGATTGAAATCAAAAGCTCATTTCAATCAATTTTCAATCAAAATCATGACACCCCTAAAACCTACAGTTGCTATTTTGAGTGCACAAGTGGGTTATGGCAATCATCGCCATTTTGGCTACACAGCAGAAGGGGAGGGAAGCTGCAGCGGGTGCTCTGGAGAACACCGCACAATGAGAATGTAAGTTATAGAGGTTGTCATTTCCGGGAAGTGCACAAAGGCTTGGTTTAATTTGAGACAACACTACCCTGTCTACAAAAGTTAGTACATAGTGAGCTGCATTGAAGCTATCAAACGGAAGTATCCGCATTGAGACAACAATGCTCACAGCTGGAAAAAATATGCATTAACTGTGGGTGGTGATGAAAGAACTCCAGATAAATCTTGTAAAACAAAAACATAATTAATCACTCTTAAGAAAAAGTAATTTCCTAGGAGTGTGTCCAAAGTTGCAGTTTGATTGACACAACCAACGTTACATGTACTGCAGTTAAGAGATAGTGAGATAGAGAAAGATAAAAAAAAACAAAACAAAAGTAGATGTCATGGAAGCTAAATAATCAGACTCAATACTGTCATTGTTTTCAAGCCCCCTGCAGGTAATGGATCAGTATGTTGGATTTTAACCAGTCTGAATCCAATTATGTTTCATGTCCAGACATGTGCACGGTATGCAAAATGAATAATGATAACAGACTGTAGATGACACACCCTCTAACAGCCACAATAGCACTCTGAAGCTGCCTTTCAGACCTCCTACCTCATTTTTGATGGGGTAGGTGGCGTCCTGCTGCTTCTTGCTCTTCTTGTCTGGCCGGCTGACATCCAAATTCTTCATGTAAGTGGTTAGCACCTGCGAAACACCAATGCCTGACAGGATGCACATGACGGGAGCCAGAACCAACATCAGACGCACCTGAGAAGACAACGCACACAAGCAGTATATTAACCCATGTGATGTATAAAGTAGGTGCAAATCCATTTACCTTTATACAGGTTTTTCTATTTACTTCACTTATGTTGAATGCTGATGACACTGTTGAAACGTGACAAACCCCAAAAGCAAAACAAATCAAAGGGCTCTCTGGAGAGTGTTATACAGTTGTTTACAGGACGTACCATCACAGCTGAGAAGTACATGCTGGTGACCCCATACATGATGATAAAGATCCTGGCGTCTGACAGGTTGTTGAAACAGTAGTAAAGACCAACTGCAAGGAAAGAGAAGGTAACGGTCAGCCACACCCCAAGAAGCATACAGTAAGCTGTCTTTTACATGAAAGATGGAGGTGTCATCTGGTATAAACCTCTTGTTACTCTTTGCGTTTCTGCCGACTGTACACTTACCTGGGAACATGAAGACCAGCAGCTGGAGGTCAAAGTAGTATGAGGACCAGGTTGTGGGCTGGTGCTCAGAGACGGAGGCAATGATGGGAATGTTGTTCTTGGCATAGGAGGGGTCCAGCAAGGAGTAGAAACGACCAGTCCATGGAGAGATCTTACCTGAGAGAAATATATTTTGGTCATTCAGGATCCAAGGCAAAAGAACTTATGAGTTTCTCATAGAAAGGAAACAATAGGGAAGAAAGGAAGCAAACTTTAAAGATGGTTTCCCCCCCCCTCAATTCACTACTTTGCCCTTTGTCAATGTATCAACTGGCACATCTTGTCAACCCTTACCAGTCAGCATGAGAACAGTGCCCACAGACAGCAGGATGAAGCCCACCAGGGAGATGACGCTCTTGAACAGCACCTCAAATTGCTGGGCATTGAGTTTGCTGCGCAGGTAGTCCACAAAGGCATGAATCTGGCACAAGCCAAACATGCCAAAGGCTGCCATGTGCTCTGATGACTGCACGGGCTGGTATATGAGAGAAGAGAAACAGGCAGGCAGGTGAACTCAAAACACAGTGAAAGGTCTTTTTCCAGATCATGACACAGACTATTGTATCTTCTTTGGCGTAGATGATGACTGACCTGGACAACTCAGGCAAGATGTCTTTTTCTGGACACTATGTCTGAAAATAGGGATGCAACGATTACCGGACTTCACTATTAACCGCGCTTTAAAACGTCATGGTTAATCAATCATAAAGGCTCTGCTACAGTGTTTCTGTTGCACAAGACGAACACAAAGTTACACAAGCAGTGCACCAGCTTAAGGTGCCGTGTTTATCGGAGACATGGAGGCTGCTACTGTACACTGGCTAAACTATGGCAGAGGGACCAAAATGTCAAGCTTTATTTCCACCAAGAAACGGCTGAAGTCGGCAGTGTGGGAGCATTTTGGGTACACCAAGACTGACCAGGGCTTCACTGATGACGGATCACCTGTTCAAAAACTTGCCGTTAAAAAGGTTGCTGCTAAAAGGACTGGATAACTGCATTAAATTTGATGCAGCAACTGCAGCGATCACTACCTAGCTTTGCACGCCCAAGTAAAGGTGATACATAATAACTGAGTTAAATAACGTGGCAAGTTGGTAGGGAATTTAATATAAATGTGTCACTTTCAATCAATGCCATAGCGGTGAGAGTCGAGCTTCCAGTGGAACATAAACAAACAAAGCAGGTGTAAACTTTCCGACACACGACAAAAAACAGCATCGCTGCGCTATGAGGCCCGTTATTTTCAATAGCTGGTGGCATGCCGAGACTGTCAAAGTAGTTGAACTTTTGCTCTGAACCCAGTTTCCAGCCCAGCGCAAATCACTTCTTTTCTGAAAGGACCTTTATGGAAGAATGTTGTCCTCTCATGACCTTCAGTCACTGAACATTTAACGGTTCATCATATTGCCTCGTTCTCTCTGTGCTGCCAGGTGTGAAACACTAATAAAACATCAGGTGCTTATAAACTTCCAGGACTACCAATAACCTGCATTTAAGTTATTAAAAACACTGCATGAGAGATGTATCCATTTCCTTATAAAAGATAAACTGTATGGATGAGAGTTGAGGATAGTAATAGTTTAGTTTATTCCTCTCCTTAATAACTGTTTGTCCTGCCTGGGGATAAATAAAGTTAATATTCCTCTTATATGAATAATACTTACACATTATAGAAATTATAATTGTTAATGTAATTAAATATTTAAAAAAAATCAACTTAAGTCATTACCAGTGTTGTGAAATTAATTAATGCATAATAATAGTGATAATCATGAAACCTTGATTATTACTGAGACTATAATCAATCCAAAAAACAAAACAAAACAAAAAAACTGTAATCGTTGCATCCCTAGTCAGAAATGTAAAAGTCGAGGCATGACCAGAGTAACCTATGTGATATAAGATAGTACTTTTTCCACCTTACCTGGAAACCAACAAAAGAGATCTGCATGGACAGGATGGTGCCCAGGCAGTAGACTGTGCAGTAAGCCACGTAGATGCGGTGAGAGAATCGGCCTGTGAGCATCAGAACCAGGACGTGGAGGGGGATAAGGTTGATCAGGAACACATAGCCACCCCAAGAGGAAACCTAGTAACACATAAACATCAGGTCTCTGGAAACTCTGAATTAACGCCAGTAAAACAAAAACATTTTTAGATCTCCTCACCATGTAGAAGTAGGCCAGTGCGCATATGGCTGACCAGTACACGGACCCTGTTTTGACAGCCTTGATCCACATGTAATAGGTCAACAGCATACAGAAGATGGCAATACCTGAGTAGGACAGCGCAGAAGAATTTAATTAATCTTTTTGTGTGATATAATCTTTAAATAGCACTGTTTTGCACATCAGGTGTATACCTTCATTATCATAGGAGCCAGCAACAGAACGAGAGATATACCCAGGCACCACTGCAATCATGGCAGCAGCCAGGAGCCCAGCACCTGCATCCTGCAAAGGGAAAGGCCATTTAGTGACAACAGCGTGAACCTTCATACTTCTTGATGTCCAATCAATTAAAGCATATAAAAACACATGCAAAACATTCAACAGAAAAAAGTCCTCATCTACTGGCAACACCATCCAGTAAGGCTACTAATAAGGTCCTAAAAAAGTGCGCTCCACTGATTCTATTTACTTAAACAAGGAGTGCCAGTCAGCCCGGCATGCTTTCTGTTACAAACTGGATCAAATTGACACTAACAATCAATACTGCTGCCAGGATAATAGGTCTGCCCACGCCCAACCTCTCACAACTGTAAGGCCATCACACGCATTGCAAGTACACTAGCACAGGACATCACACCCCCACTAAATCACTCTACCACCCTCTGGCCGCAGGTACAGGTCCCTGAGGCACAGAAGGGCTTAATTAACTCTGAAGGTAACATTCTTCAGTCTGAGAAAATGTCACTAAGACAGGACTCAAGACTCCTGGGGCCTGTACCACAAAGCAGGATTTGAGTTTATCCAGATAATTTTGGGGTTTTCACTACCACAACGGTGATTCACTTCTTTACCTGGGGTAAATCTCCATGGTAACTTATGCTGAACGGCTAACCTGCTCTGAGATCTACTCCTTAAAAATGTCGCCTACCGACCAATTAGCACTCTTGGAAAATGACCATCCATAGGAGATCCCACAGACTGTTTTATAGGCTGCTTTTATGTTTGCTGCTGTGATGCGAAGACACTTTTGTAAAGCGTATCATCTTACAGAGACTTAAAGGCCTACTTGTTATACTTTCATGATCTGACAGTAAGCCTGCTATGAATAATGAATTTTTGCATTTTTTTAAAAATTTGCTCCCAAGTCTGTTCACTCATCTAATTGCGTCAATTAAAATAAATGTTTTGTTTATGCCAGACTGAATATTATGAGCATATAGTTTGGTAGGCCTTTTCAAATTAAGTTTAACATGAATGTGTTCATTTAAGTTTGTATTTTGTATTATACAGACTGGTCATGTAGCCCCACTTTATGCCATGTTGGTGAGTTTTCTGTAAATGTTGACATTCAGCCTTTCGACCACTATTGAGCACTTTTTAGGGCATGACTGGATTTTTCATTTTCTTTCTTTATGACAAAGTGACCAGAAGTTCTTGAAGGTGAACTAATCAACCACTCCTTCAGCGCCTGAGGCTTTTAAAGGAGACCTATTATGATTTCCATATTTTATGACTTATCTACAATGTTACAATGCTGGATGTTCATGTTATACATGACCAAAGCTTTAAATAATGAGGTTAAAGTATTTATGGCTCTGTTCTACAACACACGGAGCTAGGTGGAGCAGTATTCCATATATGGTCATTTGCTCTGCACAGCAATGCTCAGTCTGTCTGTTCTGCTCAGCAGCAACAGCCTGGGGCGAGTTCAGCGCAGACAAAACGTAGCAAAACATTTTGTTTTTTTCCCTCATCGGAAACAGTTGAGTGGCGCCTCGAAAACCCTGTTGTGCACGCAAGCGCACTGCATTTTCCTGTCTTTTTTACATCATTATGTTTACGAACTTATCGCAGATGATTGGGTAACACCTGTGACATGCCCACCAAATGGGAGAACACATACTTTGATGCCCGTTGCGTACTATTGCAAGGAAACACGTCGTTCAATCCAAAAACTTTGCAAACCTTTTTAAAACATTTGAACTCGCCCTTGGTACATGCTTCAGGTCTTGTCCAATCAGAGGAGCTTTGAGAGGGGAGTCCTCAAAGAGACAGGAGCATCTACAGCTCGTTTCAGACAGAGGCTGAAATGACGGCCTACATGAAGAGCTAGCATAAAATAGAAAGTGATTTTTTTTTTTTTTTTACTTTGAATCATGCAAAGCTGCCATACAGAAGTCACAGAACTACAATTTAGGACGGGAAAAGCTGTTTAATAGGTTTAAACACCTATGTTAAACCTAGGTTTTAACACCTAAGCAACATATTCATTTTATATACCTTTTAACTTTGGCATTCTGTATCTTCTGTCCTTCTGCATGTGTCAGCTGCAGTCACTTCAGACTGTTGTATTGGCCTAATATACAGTTTGCTCTTATTTGAAAAATATGCCGCTCTGCAGCCAGTAGATTTGTCCATGTTCATGATTGGCCGTCTGCTGCAAACACCGCCCTGTTTATGTGAACACACTCATGGCTGGATTGAGAAACCCTGGGTTGACGTTGTTAGTGTTAGAGAAGCCAGATAAAAAGATATCCCGGGTATGTTGAACTTGCTTTGTAGTACAGGCCCTAGATTTTTAACAAAAAGTCTCATTTATTAAATGGTGACAGAGAGTTTAGAATATGTGTGGGCATTTACTAACGAAAGACACAAATAAGTTGTACCCACAGAACTTAACCCACACTAGAAACAAGTAAGGATATCTCAGACTGTGATTTAATCCTTCTTTTTTTGGTCTGACCCTGGAGTCCCCTCATTTAATTAAAGTGCAAAGCTAAAATCACTAGAGTGCTGCCTAACAGAAAAACATGTTTGCGTTTTAATATACAAGGGTTGACAACCGTAAACAGATCTAATGTGGGTTTTTTTACCTTTAACTCCTTGGTAAAGTGGTAGGTGACTATGGCTGTGAAGGAAGAGAACAAGGGAGCCAGGAAGACACAGACATTACGGATGTCAATGGTGATGTGGAAAAAATGTAGGACGTGGTACAGGACGGCAGAGGTGATCATCAGTCCTGCAAGAGAGAAGAGCGGAAGATAAGACTTGAACTCCTATACTTTTTATATAAAACATGCAAGAACAAAGTTTAAGCCCACACTCATCTACTTATACTGCCCTCTATTTTATGATTCCTACCTGGATAAATGGTGCCACCAATGATCCTCCCCAGAGGATACCATGCCCTGTCGTCAAACCAGTTGTGAAACTTATAAAACCCCTCTTCTGCCAGGAAGCGGGTGGTACGGTAGTTGAAGTACCTGAAGGTGAGACGGAGGCGAGACATTACTTTAAGGAGGGAAATCTACTCTATCTAGGAAACAACCACGACCCAAGTAGCACTTACGGATCAAACTCATGGATGACACTTTCAAACCTCAAGACGGAAAAGAGTCTGGTGGAGAATGCTGAAGAGAAAGAAAAAGCACATGGATCAATGTGTTAGGTTTGGTTTTAGTATTTGGGAGACAATGTTGTAGGCAATGGAAGTAGAGGACTTACAGAGGACAGCAGCCATAGACAGGATGAGCAGCTTCAGCAGTGTGTCCTGTTTCTCATAGGACAAGCGCAGGAAGCCCAGCTTGGTCATTTTGGCGAGGTTAGGGACAGCTCACCGTACTACCTAATAGGAGGAAGACACATTGTAAGACTTAGAGGACCACATTGGAGGACTATGGAGAAAAGCTCAACACTACCTACTATAAATTTCAGTTTTAGAGAGACATCCTGCAAAATAAGAAAATATTTAAGGTTAGGTTTAAACCAAACCAGATGCTCAGAAAAAGAAATCATAGTCTTCCAGCTGAGAGTCAACTACCATGACCAGTCCAACCAGATAAGGCCACGCACTAAGCTGTGGCGACAGGAACCAGGAAGCACCCACTCTGGAAAACTTCTGCAGGAATTTGCGCCTGTCTTCTTCAGAATTTGGAAGTTTTACCAAAGCGAATACCCCAAACCACCGAGCTCAACAAAGCTCTAATCAATGCTAACTTTCAATTAGGTAACGTTAACTTACTATCAGAGCGAGCCTCCTACATGCTGACAGTTAACCAACCTTTTTAATACCACAGAGCCAGGAAATGAACAGTAGCCAACATTTGTTAACTAGTCATTAAAAAGCATCGTGTGCACATTTAAAATAAATACAAGCATTGTTATAGATTATACAGCATCTTGTAGCTAGTCAGCATCAGGCCGGCTAGTGTTGATGCGGCTTTCATCCAGTTAAAAGTGTGAGTAGCTAGCAAGGCTAACCTGCTAGCTTCTGTATAATGAACACTCTAGCGCCGCGCCTCTCCTCTGACTTATTTTGAAAATATCTGGTACTCCTTCATATATGGCAGCCGGACATTAGCCTTAAATAACAGTTAATGCTCCAAAATGAGCTACCAGGTTTAATATTGAGTGTTCATTAAGACTCACCCGCTCCGCTCCTGCTACTCATACACTATTCTCACACAACCTTCACCGTGAACTAGTCCCGCCCATACCACGCCACCGTGCACGTTTATTGGTTGAGCATCAGTCAACAGTCAGCCGACATAAATCTGATTGGTTTCTTGGCTGTCATTCACATTTGGTTCCCTGCCTTGCCGCTGTAGTGTAGTGACGTGTCCTTAGTGAGGAAAGGCAACGTGTCGTCCCCTACTGGCGCAAAACTCTCAAGACAAAATCATTTCAGTGGTGAAGCCAGTCAAAACAGAAACATGTATTAACTGTTAACAACATTCTAACAATACAACATTAGCACCTGGTTTAATAGTATAAAATCAGCCATTTACAAGCTAAAGGGCAGAATACTGGGGTTTTTTTTTGCATAAATACAGAAAGTATGCAGTCTTAACACTTTGTTAATCTGCCTCCTGTTTGGACATGGAAGAAGCTACAATACGTATTTTGCTCAAAGTAAATTGTGAGTGGAGAAAAATAATACATTTATATTGCATCTTTACAGCTGTTCATTTGCAAAAATAAACAATCTGCTGTTTGTCCTAAGTGTAAAACAACATTTCATATCCCTCTGCAGTTAAGTTTTAATAGCATTTCAATGTGACTAGCTCTTAGCTCTTGAAAACTGTGTATCTTCTTCACGCTCATCTTTTCACTTAGTTTGAAATGTCCTGTCTCGTCCTCTCCATAGTAGCAAAACCCCGAAGACAGTGATCAAAATGTTGAATACTGACCAATTTTATTGAAATTAGACGTATTACTTTTACAAAACCTCAATCACATATATCAGTCTTCACAAACACTTCTCTTCTTACAATAATTGCACACTGTTTCAAAAATCATGGCCTCTCCTCATGGCCATGAGCTCTGATGAGTGAAAGTAAGTTGGTGACTGGGTCGCTGCATGGTGGTGGGCTTCTGGTTGAACATTCAGGGTGTATTAACATTATATTTACAGCACTAAAACCAAACAGCCAATGATCTATAGGGACCAATTGTATTAGCTTCAGCGCTCTGTAGGAAAACTAGAGCAAGCAGGTCAAGGCTGATCGCCCATTTGTTAAGCTATGAAGACTTTATATATGTGACTCCTTCCTTCATCACAGAGTTTAGTGGTTGAAGTGTAATAAACAAAACATGGATGCAGCAGTTTGGCAGTGTCATCTCACCTACTAAATTCACACGGGCTGAAAATGCTTAGGCAGCTTTTCCATTGCTGGTGTCACCCTATGATTTCCAACATGTACATCTCATCAGACACTGGGGTGAGATTAATTTGGGATGAGACGCCAGGCAAACCTTTAGTCAACACACGGCAAGAGTGACTTTTGGTTTCCATTACTAAAAAGGTCACCAATCCTTTTTATAGCAGCTCTTGAACTGATTTGTCTACTCTACTAAAACAAAGCTCTTACAGGATAAAAAAGCCTCCCTTTTCAACTATACAAGGTTATTCCTGGAACTGCTAGGACACCATATTTTGACAGAGAAACATCCATGTGCAAGAAAGCATTCAATCTGTGAGGAAGGAATGTGACTTGCAACATCAAGAAAACATGTAGTGTAGGTAAAAACAAGACCGTGCTTTCCTTCTGAATGCGAACAAGCCCTTCCAAAGTTATAAAATCCTTCTTTAGTCACACGTTTGCTTGAACATATTAAAACTACATCAGTTCTTGTGCTGTTATTTGTTAACGAGTCACTCAAATGGCACATTATCCAAAAAAAGAAAAGAAAAAGCCAGTGAATGAAAATTCACAAAAGAAAACAAGTCAAGAGCTGAGTGTACAATGTGTTACGAGTGTGAGGCACAGGGAAGTCGATTTTTGTGTCACACTAAAAACGTGTCTGGTGGGTGCTGCAAATGAATAAGCAAAGGGCCAGAGATTAAATAAAAACATGTAAACCCTTTGTCCTAAACCGCTCATCGTCTTCATTAAGGGAAACCACATTGAGTGACGCGACTTCTCTCCTGACTTCTTCAAGTGGAGCCATCATTGGGTGGGCAGAAGTCTCTGGCGGGTCGGGGAGGTGTGGGGGGATGACAGCCTCTCAGAGGAAGTGGACGATGTCAGGGAGGACTGCAGGTGGACCGTCTTGTGGAAAAGCTTGTTGCTGATCAGCACAACCAGGGAGAAGAGACGCAGCTGGAAGTGGCTGAAAGAGTGGGAACCAAATGGGAGCAGTGAGCCATTGCATTGTATATTTATATTGTATATTTATAAATATTTTTTTGAGGCAAACTGTTGTCTTTATTTCACACTCACTACAGCTTTGTTGGCGTCTTGGCCTCATTTGCGCTGATGATGAATAGAGGGAAGAGGATGGAGAACAAACAGCCACTACGCAGAAAAGAAAGAACAAGGATATGTTAGCCCGCAAGAGAACTGGAGGTCCGCCTTCCAGGGTTAAGACAAGACCTCCTCTTTTGTCTCATGTATTTGGACAAGCAACAAAGCCTAGCAAAATATTCACAGACATACATCTCCATGAACTTTGTTTGCCTTATTACCATTTCACAAATAGATTTTGGAGTTTACTGAAGCTGAAAAAGTACAGCAGGTCGCTTACTGTTTCTGTGATAATGTGTAAAAACAAACTGTAGCCGGACAATAGACCTTACATACAAAATCTTAATTCTTTTTTTAAACATCATAACTAGGGCTGCAACTAATGATGTGTATCAATATTTACAAATCTGTCTTAATCTTGATCAATCAAGAATTAAAAGTCTTACCTGATGATGTATGAGGAGGGCAGGGCGGTCAGCAGAGCCATGGGCAACCCAAAGCCGAAGTAATAGGGCCAGTTCCTCTCAATATTGGACAGCCGTTGGTGCATCTCAATGCCTCAAACAAACATAACCAGCCACATTTCTGTCGGAGTTCTCCAGTCAAATCCAGGTGATTTATTTTGGGTGTAAAATGTAATGCACCTCACCATGGTTGAACCAGCGATACTCAAAGCAGTACAGGGAGTAGAGCAGAGACATGTGGAGGAGGCTAACCATCTGTCCAATGGCATCGATGGGGAAGAGGCTAACGATCATTCCCTAGAAGACCACCAGAATACACAGTGCGATTTTTTTTTCACCAAGAGAGAGAAATGTGTGCATTTTCATCTCATTAGCTTTAACTTAGAGAGTAGAGATTTTATATTATTTGTCAGAAATCAATGCAAGCTGTGGTCCTCAAAACAAGTAACAACAGCTCTCTTTACCACTTTCTGAAACAATTTTAAAAACAACCCCACCAAGTGTGACGCCATGAAGCTTTTTATATATTCAGAACATTTTCTGAATTACCTTAAGTCTAGGAATGAAATGAAGAAAAACATGGTATCAGTCGGTAAAATTGTACCTGAATGAGGAAGAGTGCCTGGAGGAGGAGGTTAAAGAGCATGTCCGCGATGATCTTACTGACACTGGGGAACGGCTGTGCTTTACATCCAGATACTTCAAATGCTAGGTCAGCTATATCCTGCAACAGAGAATAACATGCTGACATATATCTGTGTCAGACTGTAACAAACTAATTAATAGATGCTTTCACCAGAGAAAAACCAAAAAACCCAAAGAGAGTTGTAGTGCGTCATACACGCAGACAGACAAACACAAACTTTGGTACACAGTTGTCTTTTTATAATATTTTAATTTTGTGTATGTATTCAGAACTGTTGTGTCCTGCAGATGCTCCTTAACAACAGCCCTTCAGCGATGCCTCTTGCCTCATAACTTGTTTTGACCAGCTGGTAGTCTATTGTGAATTTTAATTCACAGGAGTTAAGCTGAATGCTCTGACTTCAGCTCAACTCACTGCTCATTAAAAGTTCATCTAGATCTGCAGGGGATATCCCCCCACCCCACTTTTAATGCTAGGCTTTTGTTAAAGGATCCGTTTGAAACATTGCACAGGAACTAGCTTTATGAATCTCAGGCATTTTGATAATGCAGCCCATTTGTGACAGTTTTATTTTACTGCTATCTCTATTACAATAAGTCATATTACAGGGGCAATATAATAGATACATTATGCAGACTCAGACAACATGTCACCAAACCCATTAAGACCCCTGAAAAGGGTGTAATTTTGATAACGTTGTGGTATGTCAGACTCTGTAATAAATTGTAAGAAGGCCACCTAATGTTGTGTCATCACATCATTCCAGCCTAGAAAACGAGGGGCTAACCTGGAACCAGATGGCGTTGACTATCTTGCTAAGGACGAACAGAGGGAGAACCCAGAGAGCACTGAAGACGGAGGTCAGGATGAACTCTAACCAGGACCACACGTTGCCATGAAGGGAGGGGTCACCTGGAGCAAGACAGCTTATTGACTGACAGGTTCGTCCCACGAGCCAGTGAACCTGCCCCAGATTAACAAGCGGTCATACATACCAATGATTTTTGCTGTTAGAGTCTGCAGCAGTGGAATAAACACCCGGTAGAAGAGAAACAGACTGAGCTGGAGAGAGAAAATGAAATGTTCATGAGTTAGTCTTTAGCTCATGCTCTCCTATATAACATGAATTTTAAAATCTGGTATTTGGCTTTGATTGTTTCAGGGACATTAAACATTAAAGGTTACATTCACATTGAAAATGACACTATCTGGAAATTAAAATCAAACAGAAAAAGATGTAAAGGTTTTTGAGGCTTTGCATTTATATAAAATACATTTTAAGACTTTTTCTGGCAGCTGCAGACATCACCTTAGGGATAAGCGACAGAGGCCACACACACACAACATGGGTGGAGCAGAGTTGGTTATCTGAGAGATCGTTTCTTTAGCTAATGTTTATAACCCCGTTGTAGTTGGCACGCTGTATAAAATGTAAATAAAAACAAACTGAAGTGGTACAAATCATTGAAACTCAATATTACATTAAAAATAACACAAAGACAACTTTGCTGCAAATTTTACTGTGTTTTTGAAAAAATGATAAGCCGATTTCGTATGATTCAAAAAAAGTCTGAATAAATGCTGAAAGAAAGGACCTGGTGGAAGATCTCGCAATTAAAGAGGTCAACTGGCAACAAGTTAGTAACAGGACTGGGTATAAAAACTGCATCCCAGTCTTTCCGAAGCATAAATGGGAGGTCTTCATCACTCTGTGAAAGAGTGTGCTGGAAGAATTTAAGAATGTTTCTCAGTGTAAACTTGCAAAGAATCTGGGTATTTCATTGTACATCATATCATTAAAAGAGTCAGAGAATCAGAAGTACACAAGGGTCAAGGCAAAACTAACATTGGATGGCCGTGAGCTTCGGGCCCTCAGACGGCACTGCATCAAAAACAGAAAGGATTCTGTAGGGGACATCACTGCACGGGCTGAGAAACACTTCCAAAAACCATCGTCTATGAACACAGCTCATTACTGCATCCACAAATTCCACAAAGTTGTAACTAACTAACTTCTGTGGACCCCAAACTTATTTAAGACGAACGGGGGGAAAGAAGAAAACTGTTTTGTGGTCTGACAATTCAAAATTTGAACTTGTGTTTGGAAATCATAGACACAGCGTCCTCCAGTCTTGTTAAGATAGTATGGGGGTGCATCAGTGCACATGGGATGGGTAACCTGCAAATTTGTGAAGGCACTATTAATGCTGAACAATATATATGGGTTTTGGAGCAACATATGCTAGTGATGCTGCAGAGTGGTAAACATGACCCTGTCCCAACTTTTCTGAAATATGTTGCTGGCATCAAATTCAAAACAGGCTCATCCAAAAACACACATTTCTACATTTCTCAGTTTCAACAATTGATAAGTTGTCTTTGTGCTATTTTCAATAAAATATGGGGTAAGTTTTGCACATCATTACATTTTGTTTTTATTTATATTTTACACAGCATGCCAACCTTTTAGGAAACAGGGTTGTAAGAGAAGGACTTGTCCACCAAAATTGTACAGAAGCTAAACAATAAGTTTGGGACAACACACGGCTAAAAAACCACCATCCAGAAGCAGCTGTACCACGGACACTCAAAACCTGCAGCTGTAAAGTATTCAGTAGTCTGTGAGTGACGAGCTGTAACACTAGGTGAAATATCTTACCCAGAACACTCCTCCATTCCAGGCACAGCACTGAAAAATCCTGCTGGCTACTTTGGGTTCGCTAAAAGAGACAATAAATAATGACAATGTCCATCACTGCTGAATATTGAAATTATAGTTTGGTTTCACTTTAAAGAGGTGGTATTATGCTCATTTAAGGTTCATAACCTTATTTAGGGATTGTACCAGAACAGGTTTACATGGTTTAATTTTCAAAAAACACCATATTTTTGTCATACTGCACATTGCTGCAGCTCCTCTTTTCACCCTGTGTTGAAAGCTGCGTTTAGCTATGGAGTGATACATAAATGACTTGCACATGCGCAGTTCCTAGTTAAGGACTACAAGCCAATCAGAAGCAGAGAAGGACATGTTAGCGAGAAGCCCGTAAACAACTTCGATTTGGCTGTAGCCTACATGTTGCCGACCAGATTGGCAACATGGACTGGAGCAAGAGTTTCAGAGTGGTGAGTTATTAATCTGTAACAAAAGTGTTTTTCATCCATAAAGTTCTAACCGAGCTCTGTCTCTACATCACAGTAACAACTTTATGTCCACTGACTGCCTGGAGGGTAGCTAGTGTTTGGAAGGCAGAGGAGACGTGTGTGCTGCAGCTCACAAAAAGCATAATACCAGCTCTTTAATTTCACTTCTCTTAAGCAACCAGAGTGAGACAAGTTAATGGACGCTGTTACCATGTCTGTGTTTGCACTGAAGTGTTTGGAACAATGGTTTTTATTTACAATTACATACAGCAACAGTTGGCAGCTCTAGATATCAGAGCTGCATAGATCCATGCCTGCTCCAAATAAACAGCTCTGGCTAAGTAAGACAAAGCTTTTCTTCTGACTTACTTGTCCGGTTTGCGCTCTTCGCTCTGTGCCCGTCTCTGTGCCAGGGCCCCACTGGCCCTTCTCCTCCGCTGCTCTTCTCTTTTCTGCTGGATACGGGCATCCAGCTTGGAGATTGTTCCAATCCCCAATATGGAGTCCTTGATCCCCTAGAGAACCCAGAGCGAGAAAGAATGTGTTTGTTTCTAACTTGACCTAGAAAAATGCCCCCCCCCCAATATTGTTTGTTGAATTTTGGTAATTTGTTTATTTAGGTACTTGTTTTTCTGTTATTGAGGTCATAGTAGGTGGTGATGTTGTACTTGACTGCATTATATTAAAAAGGTATTTATAATATTTTTTCCCCTTCCCCTTTTATACAGATATGAGGGTAACAAAATATTACACCTTTTATATATAGGTGTACCTAATAAAGTAGCAATTGAATGTATGTCTCTTCTATTTCAAAATAAAGCCGAATGGGTCCTTTAGTATTTATATTTTCATACCTTCCTGACATGTCACCACGGAATATACAGTATATGACGATATCTGTATCAAAAGGAAAAGAAAAAGCTGAACTGCTTACCATAGAAGTCCTTGTAGCATGTATGACATTGTCTAGCCTACAATGCTGTGTGTCTAATATGCAATTAGCCTACTTAGACAAGCCTTGCTGGGTTTAAATACTTATGGCTCATAGAATAATGGACAGATAGGGAATAAGCACTATTAATCCATAAATTCTTGCTGGAGGACGAGATGGCACTTGTTGCCGCGGTGGACACATCAGTGGGCTGAACAGAGATGACATGCACACAGCGCCACGTGTTGGCTGGCTCCTCTGTATCGTCAGGGCTAAACCCAACAAGCACCCAAACAGGGGCAGAGGCATTTTTCTTTTATACTAATCCTGAACTTTATCCCCACCTCATACAGTCGCTATCGAGTAGCTCCTTTTTGTGTGCGGATGAGTGTGTGGAAGAGTGAGAGAGTGAGCGGCAGGTGAATGCAGCGGAGCAGAGGAAAAGGTAAGCAGCAGCAAGTTTAGTAGTAAATGTACAGTTTGTCAGCAAATAAAGGCTGCAGCTAAAGCTCCTGTGTGTGTGTGTGTTCTTTACCAACTGCTGGAAAAGTGAAGGGGGTTATTGTATTGTCACGTTAAAGATGTCAGGCAATTTCTCATGGTGTCACCCACCTACGTTGAGAGTGTACACTACAATACATCACCTCAATAACGCATCTTTGTATCAATTTAATAGAAAGAGGAGTGTCTGTATTTTTGACAGTATTAAAAGTAATAATCTGGTATCCAATAATACTGCACAAGCCTATCCATCAGTTTGTATGCATGGATCTGTTTCACTGTGTCAATGAACTACACCTTTGTGCCTCATATCATAGCTTATGTGTGTATGTATGTACTGTGTGTGTGTGTGTGTGTGTGTGTGTGTGTGTGTGTGTGTTTGCTGACCGTCGCAACATTACGGAGGAAAGCCCTGACGCTGTCTGTCATCTCTGGACCAGCTGCAGATCCATCAACTGCAGAAGGAGGGGGGGCTGGTGACCTGTTGGTCAGCTTTCATGGCAGGGAGGGGCTCACCCAGTAACCTGCCACAACCAAAACCAAGGAAACAAAATGAGGATGAGAGCTGGCAGGTGGAGCTTTTTCTAGAAATTTACAATTACCTCTAAAACGCAGATCTGAAAAGCAAAAGTTTCACTTTGGTATGCTGGGTTAGAGTTAGGGGTTATTTACTGTTAAAATAACCACCTTTAGAGCTTTAAGAAATAGTGATCATGTGCCTACATGAGGCTCAAACCTTCCAGTATTATTTTACTTCAAGGAATGTGATTACATGCATGACAAAAACCCTTCTAGCCTTAAGGCTGACTGCTGGCACCATTTTCCATACTTGGAATATTTGGTAGGCATTTTCTGCTGCTTCACATCGGAACTTGAGGGTTCAACCAATGTGTGTTTTTCATGGGTGATAAATATTCCTTAAATCAGGTCGGGTTTTGCGTCAAAAATTGCTTTAAAAAGAGGAGGCAATTAAAAAAAACTCAAACAACAGTTAAGAGTCCAAGGAGAGCGCAGAATATATTCTCCAAGGAACCCCTTGACATTATAATTTACTCCTAAATAATATCTCAATCAACCCACCATATTAGTTAAAAACGAATTGCTAAAGTGACTTTGACACTATAAAAACTATATGTGGTCCTTTAGGATTTAAAAAAGTTTAAATGTAGAACAAACAGGACACAACCTAGTTACCACATCATGATTAGCGTAAAAAGGGGGTCTAACTGGATCTGATCTTATTAGCTGACCAAACCGAAAGTAGGGAAGCATAGCTAATGTCTGTGTAATATAAATGCAGCTATTGTCCGCTTTATTTTTCAACACACCAATGCGTTTGTCTGCATAGTAACAAGAGGAACGTCACCTGTATTCCCAAACAGACTCTGAGTCTCGGTTAATTACACAAGTTTTGCACCAAGGTGGAAGTGAAACGTTAATTCAGTCAGCGTCTCTTGCTTATGTTTGTGCAAGTTAGCGTTAACGTTAGCAAGCTGACTCAGTGGGTTAGCTCGCATATGCAAAAGCGAACAACAGTCAGCTGGCTTTGTCTAGCCTGCCGACAAGTCTCAACAATCGCATATGTGAACTTAAGAAGCTCGTGTGGTCTGCACGATGCCTCTGGTCTCACAATCTTTTACTTTCGTTTGTTTGTTTTAGTGCTTTGCTAGCGTGTCTGTCTGTGTTGCTAGCTAACGTTAACTGTTCACCTCAACAACTATTGTAACTGTTGTGTTTTTCTTTCAAGACAGCATCTCAACAAGCGTGTAAAGTCAGAGACAGAGCACACAGTTAGCCGCGGTGTCTTCCTTACCTCATGCGACACGCTCAGGGTTATATTAACTCCGTTAATTATTTCTTTTGCCCCCTTAATGTGACAACAAAAACACCAGGCAGTACGTGCAGCCAGGGCCGTGGAAAACACATTGCGCAAGCTCCAACTTCTAGGGACTATGGGAAGTGTAGTCCTGCTTCTTGGCGGAGGAAGAGAGAGGAAGGGAACGTCTTGTTAAACTCATTACTGTTTTTAAGAGGGAAATTGCGCATTAAAACAATGTTTGGAAACGTTTGCGTATGATTGCATTATGTTATTAAATGCATTCAGTTAACATCTTTTATACAGTCTGTGGTTGCACTGGACATATACAGTATCTCACAAAATATGTGAAAAGATGCATCAGATAGTAAACATGATCAAATATTTACATTTTAGTGATACTTTGTTTTTGTTTTTCCCTATGTCCCTTATAAAATCTCGCCTTTTCTGATATTTGATATTTATTATTATTGATTATTATTATTTTAAATGTTGGCAATATATTTAGAAAAAATGTCACGAGCTGTTTTTTGGTTTTGTTTTGATTGTTTTGTTGTTGTTTTTACAATTTTACAGATACTGATATGATAATATTTAAATGGTTAACATGAATATGTTTATATTTTCATGAACTCTTGTTATTAAAATGACTGTTTTGAAGATCAGATATATTTTTATAAATCAATATTACTATCAGGAAAATAATTATAGGCTATTGGATGAAGTCATTTCGTCATTTTCACCTACCTTTTTTTGCTAAACTGATGAGTAACACGGACACAACCAAACCCTGTTATTAAGGTGTGTTAGATTTCCATGGCGCTGCACAGTGGCACTCCCATGAGGCGGTGCGTTTCTGATGCCAGCGTCGTGCTAGTATCTGTGCTCAGATGCTGCCCTTAATTTGACTCGACGGCTGCCTATGTCAGTGAAAGGGATCACTCATCCTATCGATGGTTGTCTTGAGGGTAAGAAATTCGCACAAAAGGAAATGTGCACTTATCTGCCTGTGCATTGTTGGCTTCATCATGTACAGATATCTCGGGTAAGTTAGTTCCCACTATTGTTCAAAATGTTTCAGTTAGAGCTACTTTCAGGCTGCTTGTTGTACCTAATGCACCTAATGCAAGTTTCTGTAGGGATATGACAAGAGAAAAAGTGTGATACTATACTAGAACTTGTAACGGACAAATACAGGAAATGTCTATAGTAATATTATATTGGTGCCATGATATTAGGTGAAGCTATGTAGTGAAACAATTTCACTGCTATCTCACACTTAATATCATTATAATTTAGAAAATTTGTTTAATTTTGGGAAAAGCTTTAACTATGACATTAAAGATAGGACTGTATATATATATATATATATATATATGTAATAATAAA
Organism: Lepomis macrochirus; assembly: GCA_024633595.2. Lineage (NCBI taxonomy): Eukaryota > Metazoa > Chordata > Actinopteri > Centrarchiformes > Centrarchidae > Lepomis > Lepomis macrochirus. Next base: position 27,650,633 of record JALXJV020000021.1, read on the forward strand.
TATATAAGTATATAACATTTAGGTTGGAATTAAGTGCCAACTCAAATTCAAATATGTTGAGGTTTGCCAGCACAAGATGTCTGCAAATTCCGATTAAGCATGTCATGTGGTCTGTTCAAGCACAATAGCCTATGTGCTATATTATGTGAGTGTGACACAAATAAGCCACAACTGCTCTTCCAGCATGCCAGCAGGGGGACGGAGAATGAGCAGGAAGGTGGGTCTGAGTGCCAACTTGTCCCAGTTCACCCTGGGGGGGGAGAGCCCTTCCGCATTCTCGGGGGATCCATCCACTATTTTCGTGTGCCCAAGGCCTACTGGAGGGACCGCCTCATGAAAATGAAGGCCTGCGGAATCAACACCCTCACTACGTAGGCAAACTACTGAGGATGTGTTTTTGTTTTTCAAGACTGGTCATCGGTTGAATGTTAACAGAGAACGTCCTGCGTCCTCGCAGGTATGTGCCATGGAGTCTGCACCAGCCAGAGAGAGGGGGTTTTCAACTTCCACACACAGCTGGATTTAGAGTAAGGAGTGGTGTGACTCTTCCTTTCCCTGAATGCAAAACACACCCATAATTAATCCCCATAGTTTGTTTCTTATGTGAGTGCAGCCAGTGCTCTCAATAAACCGCTTCAGCAACTGAAAAATGTCCAAATTAAGAATGACAACACTTTGCCCCACCTCTTTAGCTGTTATAACAATATTACCTGCTCTATGGCATGTTGGGAATACTCTCCCCACTCTTCTCATCATCTAAGCCCCAGTGCTCAGGGGAAAGGCTACAGGCAGAGAGGTCCCATCTGACGACAGCGGCATCTCCCCGACAACAGCAACTTAGCGAGCAATTAACAACACAGCGGTGATAAGTGAGGAGGGAGGTGACGCCTCTCAGCCACTGCTGTTGCCAGGGACATTTCACACTCCTCAAACAAGGAGATATGCGGCCTGACTCGAGGTCTAAACTTTGTGTTTGTGCAGATAGAAAATGCTTATTGATTGCATTCTCCGTCTGGGTTTCAGATCCTACATCAATCTTGCTGCTGAATTGGGATTGTGGGTGATTTTACGTCCTGGGCCATACATTTCCTCTGAGCTGGACCTAGGAGGACTGCCAAGGTAGTGCTAGTAAACTTTGCATATAATTATTTAGAAAGAAAATGTATACATGGCTCCCAAAGTTCTGTGTATTTGTAAAAGTAGGATGTAGATTCAAACTTCTTCAATGACTGGCTTATGTCCCTGAATAAATAACACAAAGTTTCAAGTAAATTAATTTTCCCCAACAGCACAAAAGCCACTTGATCTGAATCACAAAGTGCCACTTTTTTGTTGAGTGAAATCATGGTGAAAAAGTCCCATCTTGCTGTAAGGGAAGATTTGGCCAGTGTGTGAAGCTTTGTCCAGTATTTTAGACTTACTGTGCCTCCGTTGTTCTTGGTTCTCTGTGGCTTCAGTCATAATTAAGCATGTTGTTTTCTGTCTCTTTGCAGCTGGCTCCTCAGCGATGGCAGCATGAGACTAAGGACGACATACCCAGGCTTTACTGAGGCTGTCAATACTTATTTTGACAAACTTATACCAAAAGTGGTTCCACTGCAGGTTGCTTTTTGTCAATATAGCTCAATATAGCAAACAAGCTCCAGTTCATTTACCTTGTCATCCTTAAAATAAAATGTTTTGTTTGCGTCTTCTAGTTCAAGAAAGGAGGTCCCATTATTGCAGTGCAGGTTGAAAACGAGTATGGATCCTTTGCAAAGGATGAAAGTTACATGCTTTTTGTTAAAGAGGTAATTTGGTAGGCTTGCTTAATTAAAATGCCCCCTACAGTAAACATAGATGTGCAAATAGAGATTGATATTGAGCTAATAAATTATTCTGATGATGTCCATACCTCCTGTTGTTACATTCTGTTTTATTTTGAAAGGCTTTACAGTCCAGAGGGATCAGTGAGCTCTTACTCACATCAGACAACCACAACACGTTAAAGTCAGGGGGGTGTGGATGGAGGTACAGTATATTAATAATACACACACACACACACACACGTACACACACACACAGCTTACCTTGTGATCTCCTATCTTGTAGTTATCAGATCAATAAAGCTGCAGAAGCTAAATCCGAGAGACATTCAGGATCTGAATGCTATCCAGGTGTGTATCTTACCTTTCCACATCATTTCACTGTCTGTCACTAAGGACATCAAGTATAAACAGTTAATGAAACACTGGACATTGAGCTGTGTGAGCTGATAGTGTGGGCCTTTTTTTCTGCGGCTGTTTGTCAGCCCAACAGCCCTACCATGGTGATGGACTACTGGACCGGCTGGTATGATGTGTGGGGTGACCTCCATCATGTTCTTCCCCCAGAAGGTAAGGGAAATTCTCAGCCGAATGGATAAGGCACAAACCAATACTGCACCACCCTGGGTTTGATTCCAGCCAGAAGCCTTTGTTGCACGATGTACCCCTTTCTCTCTTCCTTCCTTTCATGTCTCCTCACCATCAAATATCTAGTAAAGGTGTAAATGAAAAACAAACTCTTATTACATATGTAGGGATACATTACTTGATTACAGATATTTGTTGTAAATTTGATGGAGGTTCATCTGATCGCAGCTATTTGAAAACTGCAATTAATTTTTCATTTATATTGCATTTTTCATGCTTTTTTTTCACATTTGTCAAACACATTTCACATTTATTCTTTCTGAGGAAAATTAATTTAATGTTGATGTGGCTCCCTGGGGAAAATAAGGTTGCACTTTATTTTATGGTGTACTACAATACATACATATAAATATCTATATATATACAAAAATAGAACTAATATGTTATTTACTGCCAGGACATATTTCTTGTTAGACCCTCATAGGACTTTCTTAGTCGTGTAATTTTACAGTACTGTATACTAAAGTCATAAAATATATATCCTACTTGAGACACACGATATTCAGCCTACTTCTTTACATTACTCCATTACAATGAACACATTTTTTAAATTACATTAATTCTTCTCTTTATTAATTGTACCATAAAATAAAGGGTGGCTGAATCTAAATGCTGCAGATTTACTTAAGAAATACTGGTATCAGCTTTGAAAAACACATATTAGTGAAGTCAACTCACTTTCTGTCCTTTATCATCCAGGTAAAGTATTTCTTTTAATTTTATCCACTAATCTCAAGTCACTGTAGACTTAACTGTAAACAAAGGCTGTCTCTCTCAGTGTCCCTCTCCGCTTTGCTTTTTGCATGAGGAACAACATGCCACCAATGCAAATAAAAGTGCAAATTCTGAAAGTCAAATTAGCAGAGTGTCAACAAGGTTTCAATCACTTGATTAAAAAAAGTGCATTATGATTTCCCTGTGGCAGGGATCTTTATGTTTTTAGGGAGTCGGTGTTTACAATGAACATGTTGAACTTCTCTTCAGATATGGTGTCCGCTGTGAGGGAAATTCTGAGGCGAGGCATGTCTGTCAACCTCTACATGTTCCACGGAGGCTCCAGTTTTGGCTTCATGAGTGGAGCACTTGCTGATCCTTCCTACAAAGCACTGGTCCCCAGCTACGGTTGGTTCCTGTGTCATGTGCTCTCTTTCACACTGATGTCTTTAATCCAAATGTACAAGGCGTGATGATGAATGATGAAGCTCTGCCATGTCAGAGCTAGAGGATGTCTTTTTTTGTGTCTACATCACACCAATGACCACTCACCTGGGCCACACTGCCTACCTTTACCTGTGCGTGAACTGCTGCGGCTGTGCACGTGTGGAGCGTCCACATCGACGGGAGGCTGCTGCTGCTGCGACGCTACTACTGCCAGCATCGCCTCGCCATAGCTTACTGCCAGCCCTCTCTTTCTTCATCCAGTTTGCCGTTGATAAATACAACACAATAAAGTCCTTGTTAACAAATTAAGTGATTATGTGCACAGAAAGGCTTGAGGGCTTTTAATCTGAAACGGATCCGCTTCATCATAGACATGCGCGTGACACTCACTGGAGCTGTGTGGCTGCTCTACTTTGTTTACATGAGCAGTGAAATGAAAAGTAAAAAGGCTCGGCGACGCGCATATGCTGCTCAGGTAGACAGTGTGGCCCGCTCTATCACCAGCAGGTGGCAGCACATGACTACCATGTTTTTCAGATTATGATGCTCCTTTGTCTGAAGCTGGGGAGTACACTCCAAAATACCATCTCCTGAGGGATTTACTTTCTCGATTCAACAGTAAGTGAAACACTAAACTTAAATGAGAATGAAGTGTGTGAATACATGCTGTGAAGGACCTCGTTGCCTGATCTTTAACCTTTCTGTGCAGGAGAAGACAGTTTCCCTGACATGCCGGCCCTGCATTACAGGGAGGCTTATGAACCAGCCGTCATGTACCAGCACCTGTCCTTATGGGATGCGTTGAGCTTCACTGAGGGAGTATGTTTTATGTAAGGTTATCTGTTGCATATCATGTAATGCATGTGTAGTGGAAAGAATTTCACGTTTCAGTCAATAAGGTCAATTTCTGTCTTTCAATTTTCTGCAGCCATTCAAGTCACTCAAGCCAGTAAACATGGAGAATCTACCTGTGAACAACAGGAATGGCCAGTCATATGGATACACGCTCTATGAGACTACCATCACCAGAGGAGGATTATTGAATTCTGGAGACAATGTCCGAGACCGTGCCCTAGTGAGTCCTTGTTGTCCATGATGGCATGGTCTTAAATGATCTGACCTTATGTGGTATGCCATCATGGTGGCAAGCATGATCACTGATTGTAGCTGCCGAAACTAAACTGAAACTTGAAGGAAAAGTCTGACATTTTGGCAAATATGCTTTCTTGCTGCAAGTTAAACTATGAAATACAACTCTCAAATTTGTGTGCAAAATATAAAGCTAGAGCCAGCAGCTATTTAGCTTAGCTAAGAAGAAACTGGTGCCTACTAGCACCTTGTAAGCTCACTTATTATGTTATATCTCATTTGTTTATTCCATCCAAAAACATGGATTGGCAAGTTGTGGTTTTGCAACGGACAATTTCTTGGCCAGGCACACTGACTTCCTGGAAACTTCTTGTCAGTGTGAGACATCACATATACAATATAATATATAGTGTTATTGTTAGTAAGCATTAGAGGTGCTGGTAGGTGGATTTTGTTACAATCAGACAGAGCCAGACTAGTTATTGCCTCTGTTTACAGTCTTTATGCTAAGCTCGCTCTATTCTGGAGCTTCATATTTAATGGACAGATGTGAGAGTAGTTTCAATCTACTCGTCTAACTCTCAGGAAGAAAGCAAATAAGACTAAGTGTATTTTAATATCAGTCACTTCTATCAGTGGTCGCTCCATGTTGGAAGGCCCACAGCACATATTTCAGGAGATACAACACATGTATGTTGTGTAGAGGATGACTGGCAAACCTAAAGTTAACTTTGAGATCTTTCATTCAAGTGAAGCAGAGTTTACGTGGTGTGTACTATAACATAACTTATTTGACAGTGATAATTTTCCTCCAAGGTGTTTGTAGACAGAAGCTACATTGGCCTTTTCATGCGCCAAAGCCGGGAGCTGGCGGTTCCTGACGGTAAGGTATGGCATCAAGTTGGACAATGAAGGCAAATGTCCGATAAATTTCATTCTCAGTTGTCTGATGTGACGGATGCTGAAGTGTTGACTGATAAAACTTGCAAAAGACATAACAGCAATCAATCCCTACAGGGACAGCGTACCTTGAGTTTATTGGTGGAAAACTGTGGACGAGTTCATCAGGGAGGGGCCCTTGACAAACAACACAAAGGTGATCAACAGACAATATGCAGTTCATTGCTGTGTGTGCTATTAAATCACTCAAGGAGTCAGTGTGTATTATACAAGCCAATTTTGATTTGTGTTCTTGCAGGCCTTGTGGGAGACGTTTTATTAAACAATATCCCCTTGCGGGATTTTGCAATATACAGCCTTGATATGAAACCCAGCTTTATTGATAGGTTTGTACGCGTTATTGAATTTAAAGCGCTGCATATCACTTTCATTTTAATGTAATAGTGTATTTGAAGTGGATCCCTTATTTCAGTCTTTATCGGGCACCCTGGAAAACTCTCCCTGAAACTCCCAGCTTCCCTGGATTTTTCATGGGGAGGCTGTTTGCATTCGGGTATCCAAGTGACACATTTGTGAAGCTGCCAGTAAGTGACATGAAATATATTGTTTTTACGCTATGTACATTTTTTGTGCATGTGTGTTTGTGTGAGAAATCATTTCTCTATACATTGTGAAGCCCTTCAATTTTCTGTGGGTCCACAGGGCTGGGAGAAAGGTGTTGTGTTTATTAACGGACTGAATCTGGGCCGCTACTGGTCAATTGGCCCTCAGCAGACTCTCTACCTCCCTGGTCCCTTCCTCAACAGCGGAATCAACCAGGTACAGCTGTACATAGACCAGCTTTCACTAGAGGAATGGTTTGATATTATAGGAAATTACGCTTAGTTGTTTTCTTTCCGAGAGTTAGATGAAAAGATTGATTCCACTCTCGTGACTGTATGCTGGAAACGGGGGAACAGCTTGCCTGGCTCTGTCTGGTATCACATCAGCCTACACCTCTTAAGATCACTAATTAGCATGTTATATGTCATTTATTTTCATCCTTAGTAACTGTGCCCGGCCAAGAAAGTCTGGCATTTAAAACTGCAATGTGTTGTTGTTAAATTTTGGTTTTTGTACAGATTAAAAAACAAGACATACGCAGAGCACAAAGGATATTAAAGGACAGTACCCAGCCAGCCACAGCCTGTTCACCCTGCTGCCATCTGGCAAGACATATAGAAGTTCCTGCTGCAGCTCCACCAGACTGCAGAGCAACTTTTCCACTGCTCCAATGAGTATAGTTTATTTCTGTCTATCATTTTTATAGTAGATAGTTTTTGTATTGTTGTCTGCTACGTAGCAGAAGGGAGTTACAAACTTAATTTCACTTTACAACCAGTTGTACAACCTACCTTGTACATAGAAAATTGTTAATTAGTAAGCTGTAGAGGTGCTGGAAGGCATATTATTTTTAATCTTTGGACAAAGCCAGGCTTTTCCCAGTCATTGTGCTAAGCTAAGATAACTGGTTACTGGCCTCTATGTTCATTTTTAGTGTACAGACATGGGAGTGGTATTGATCTTCCCAACTCACTCTTGGCAAGAAAATGAATGAGCAGTTTTCACCAAACTATTCTATTTAGAAAAAAAAATCCCATTGGCATGGACTTAGAAGATTAATTTTACATTTACAGTGTGTGAAAACACAGCAAACCAGTGTCAAGTCTCAAAGCTCTAACTCTCAATTCTTTCTCTCTCACTTTTTCTGTTTAACTTTTAAAAAGGTCATTGTGTTTGAGGAGCAGGAGGGAGACTACAAGGTCCTCTTTGAGGAGACGCCTGATCTTGGCATGGCAGCAGACATCCAGTGATCTGTCATCACTGCCTATATGGGCATTGCTTTGTGTGTCTTGTGTCTTAAATATTTACAGAGTGCTTATTACATCAGGTTGAACCTTCAGGGATATTAATGTTGTTAATATGGTCATTGTCTAATATAACATTGTAAAAAGAGAGAGAGGCTTGTTTGTATTGCAGCAATTTATACCTATGTACATTCAGTACCTTTAATTACAGTGACTCTTTACACATAAAGCAGAATTATCAGGTATGTCCTCTTGTCCATGGATTTCCAGTTAAAGAATAATGATTTCTGTTTGGGGATGGCAGCTGTATTTGATATTGTTGATGGATTTGTATTGCTTGTGTGAATGTTCCGCAGAATGTGTCGGGTAGCAGTTATTGAAATGGACACATTTTAGCCTATAAGACAAAAGGCTGTATGGGACAATCTGAACTGAAGCGGGAGTGATGTGGAAACCCTTTACATGAAACACTAGCAGCATTGTGTGCAACAATCCTTAAGTTAAAGGTTTTTTAATTGATGTGTATCACATCAATAAATGACCAAAGTCTTCACAGGCAAAGAGAACATTAGCAGTGCCACTGCAAGTCAATTGGGTATGAAATCATCACTTGCAAGTCAGCCATCCATGGTGGGAATAATTAAGATTGTGTAATACAGCTATTTGAAAGGATGCGCATCCGATTTTTAGAGTAATGGCTTCATGTCCTATTGACTCACATGAGCATAGTTCACGACTAACAAGTGAATGGTACCAGTGACTCTGAAACAATAAATAATTCTACTGAAAAACCTTCAGTTCACTCAGTTGGATCATAATTAGCTTGTGAAGAAGCCTGAGAAGTGGACAGACCCTTAGGAATACTTCTCTTAAATATGAGTAGACTTCTATAATGTTACAGCAGGAATAAATACAGTAAATGACTGTAAGAGAGGACTTCTCTGTTACACTGTAATAAATCATTGCTCCGTGTTTTTTGGGTGCACGTGTGTATGTGTGCTCATCATGTGCAAGCGTGATGGCTGAGCATATGTGTTAAGGACTAACATGACTCCTAATTAGTGCTGGGTTCAGGATGCTATCTAAACAACTCAGTGTTGTACAGTACAAGGGGCGAGGGGGGCTCTGCTCCCCTCAGTGCAGTCTGTCAGTCAGTGCTGACTCACTTAAGACAAGGACCCCTTTTATTCATCTGTGCAGCCCTGTGCCCGACAGCCAGCTCGCCTCAGAACAAAAGGGCCCTATTTAATGCGGATTGGATGGTTGGCTGGTGTTGTCTGTGCTCAGAGGGCTCTTTATTGCTTGCAGTGCCATCTCTTCCTGCGGTTCAAATCGCATAACATCCTTTGTCTCAGCTCTCCGAGGAGACCTCAGCGAGGAAGCTTCTTTTGGCAACTCCTACCAGTGTCTCGCATCAGCCAGTGCTCCGAGCAGAGCAGGCCGGCTTGTTTTTGTGCAGTTGTGCTTTGACACTCTGTGGTCAGTTCACGCACACGGCTAGTGCTGTCTCCTGTCATGGACATGTGCGCCTCCTTTTCTAAGCTGTGGTGAATTACAGCTACTGTGCTGTGATCATTTTGTTGACCCTGGCTAATGCTTTAAGGAGCTCTGAGGTTGGTCTGAATCCAGGTAGAATCCCATGGATAACTGCCTCCCCTGAAATGACAACAATTTTACACTTAGCACAGACAAACAAGGAAACAAGATGCATATTGTAAGTGGCACTTTTATAAACAAGACTGAGGTTTAAGCTGTAGCGTGTGCCCTCTATGATCTAAATGCTAATTTCAGCATGCTAACAGGCTCACAATGGTAATGCAAACATGCTGCTATCCTAAGCAGGTATACTGTTTGCCACATTCACCATCTTACTAAAAAGCATGCAACAATTGCTTATTAGTAGCACTAAACACAAAGTTCAACTAAGGCTGATGGGAAGGTCATTATATTTGCATATCATAGACCAAAGTCACATGATTACCAGAGTTATCACAATTTATCTTGAGGGGGACATGAACATCTCTGTTTCATGGCAATCCATCAAACAGTTGTTGGGACATTTCACTAAAAACCAAAAATGTCAGCCTGCTGGTGGCGCTAGAGGAAAAATCATGGGCTCACCATTGTCATTGTGATTTATTCTCTGGGCACCATCAGCTTGTACACAATTTTCAGTGTATCCCACCAATCAGTAGATAAAGAGATATTTCTATATTAGTGAAAACTTTCACAAGCTTGTGGCACTAGATGAAAATTCAGGCATCACTCAAGTCATCAGGCTTCATCTCAGGAATATTTCAATAAAAACTAAAAATGTCAACCACAACTGTGGTGATAAATGAAAGTTCAGGGGGTCACCAAAGTCCACTGGAGACCACGAGTGTTCTCTTAAAAGGTTTATGGCAATCCAATCATTAATTGTTGAGATATTCAGTCCAAGTGGCAGACTAACCGACAGACCACGCTCCTACTGTAGTTAAATATACTTGTGATAACAAAGCAATTTTTTACTCTGCAGGAGGCAATCCTAAACATGTTATGGAAAGATCACACATCTATTTCAAGTAAGGTGCACCATATCTTATGGTGCACCTTACTATGCGCTGAGACGTTCCACTTTGGCCCATCCCCCAAAATAATCACAGTGTGGAAATGCAGTAATTTGCATTTCTAAATCTCTGCTATTACCTGTGTCAGATGAAGTATGTCATATCTCTACATTAGAGTCTGTAAATCCTTTCTTGCCCTCATTTACCAGCACAGGCTTCTCTGTCCGTGTGTGCCATACTAAAACCTGCGGGAAAGAAGAAAGGGTTGGAGAAGAGCAGGAATATAGTTAATATGATGAAACACTAAAGCAGAAATGTTGGGTCATAATGCTGTGCAGTAGCAATATACTGCATGATACCTGTTACACAATGTTTAGAGCATATTTTAAATGAGCTGTAAGCATAAATAATTAGCTGTAAGCTGACAGTTTACTGACTCTAAGAACTTATTGTTATGACAACCAAGGATTTCACATTTTCTTACATTTCAAACATGCAGAGAGTCTCCTTTTCTTACCTTAGTGCAGTTAGCAGCTTTAGGCTCCAAATCGCTGAGAGTGACCAGCTCCTTTAATAAGCTCGTCTCCTGATAACCTCCCTTCACCCCACGTAACTTGAAATAAGCCTGAGGTTTAGACAGAACGAGGCGCAGGTTCACTGCAAACCCAGCCATGTCGATGGCAAAGGGCCGGTGTGGGTCGAACACAGTCTTCCAGCCATACACCTTGCCCAAGGTGTTTACTTTAGGGGACTCATACCGTAGGCCACCCACAAAGGCCACAGGCCACACAGACACTTTTTTGGTGGTACGCATCTGGTAGTTGAAAACACAAAACACAAGTCGCTCACTGAGTTAATTTCGGTTCCATAAATTTCATACATTTTGCTATCACACAAAAGTAAGAAGTCTGTGTAAGGATGAGAAGGAGACATAATATTAGAATAAGTCAGATCTATGATTTAGGATTTTGCATTGCAGTATGTCTTCTTACCTCCTCAAACAGCTCCAGACTGTATGTGTTGTCATCATCTGCAAAGTAGACAATCCCAGGCTGGCTGTTGTTTATGCTGGACGTCTCCCGGAGCCACCGCAGGGCCAGGTTCCTCTGTATGGTACCTCGAGGTATTCGTGGGTCCCTAGTGTCCCCGCGTACCTTATAATTCCTTGGCGTCTCCACGTTCAGGTGGGTGTAGTTGAGTCCCGACTCTTGGAGCAGATGGCTGACCAGAGTGGTCCTCCTCTGGGAGTCCTCCACCAGGATCCAGTGCAGGTTGGGCACGTGCAGCAAGGTGTTGGCCAGGCGCGTCAGCTCTGCCTTCTGCACCGGCCTGCTGTAGGTGGGAGTGATGACGTGGATGGTGGGAAGGACGTCAGACCAGGGCGGAGGACGGCTGTAGACGTACTCAGTCCGCACCACCTCCACGATGTCCCGGTTCTGAAGTGAGCAGGACTCCTTGAAAGCAAAAGTATTCCTGGAATTGGAGCGACCATCACGTCTGTCATCTGGCCAGGAGGGGAGAAGATTTCAGTCAGCCTCAGTGTGCTGTTAAATACAGATTGGAGCTTGTGCTACATGAATTCATTGTGTTTTCAGATTTATGTTTCTTTAATGGTTTTTAGCCTATATGAGTGTGGACTGTTATCATGTAAGTACACAGACAGTCATTTGCTCCTGACTTCATGGCATTTGTTCAATTCTCCTTAGGTTACATGCCGATAGAGTAAGAAAACTATGAATGGGATAAATGTTCACTCAAAACATCAATGCAGACTCTTGAGTAGTTTTACCCTTACCCTTTTGAGTAGCAAGCAGAGGAGTGATTGTGCTCTGGTGCCAAACAGTGATGAGCAATGTCCAAGGCAACACGATCAACACAATGGCGACGATGTCTCGTCTCTTCGGCATCTCCAGGGTCACGCCTGAGTCATGTCACTACCTGCAAGGCATATAACATATGATATGGTCCACAATCATTGAAACCAGTCATACTGTATATAATTTGTTTTTTTTAATCCAATTAAATAAATTACATTTAAGGCATTTTATTAGTTGTTTTTATATTAAGGGATCTTATTTCAAATTTGTAATTCTTACAGACTGCTAAAGAATGTTTTAGCTGTCAGACAGAGAGACATGCATGGGCGGAGAAATTGCAAAGTGTCTTTCACCAGAGTCCATTTAGAGTTTTCAAATGAATCGCTCACTGCTTTGGCTTTTCCGGTCTAATGGCCCTCCATTTTCACTACAATTGCATTTTCAAGCCCATAGATTGTGGCCCCTCTATTGAACATCAACATACTGTAGCTGCAAGGCACAAACTCCATGGAAGGAGTCATTGTGTTAAAAAGCAGTCTCAGCCAGCTAGATCTGATGCACCACAGAAAATAGGTCAGAAAATGCTCTGAGCTTTCTTTTTGTCTTATTTGAAAGTATGCTGGTGTATTAAGAGAACATCTGAGCCAATGATTTGAAGAGGGCTATAGTGTGGTTGGAAAGGGTCAGGCCCCTCTCTGCCTCTATGTCTATGTCAAAGATGTAGACGTTATGAATTTACTCGTTTGTAGGTTAAACCTTAAGTTAGCCTGATATAACAAAGATGCTCTGTGTTCTTTACAAACAGCAAATTCTCAAATAGAATGGATTTCCTCAGTGGGAGAGATAGCCGGGTCTTTATATGGGCTTATATTACAGACATACCTTTATTTCTAATTTCCCTTGTGTACAGTATTTTCGATAAAAAGCGCTACGTAAATGGAAATCATAAAGTCTTACCTATGTTTATAGCCAACAGACATGCTCATTTCAGGGACTGATATTGTAGGCCTGAGGCCTGGAGAAGAGCAGACTATGAATTTATGGGTCAGTTTGGTCGATTATCCCTGCAAAGAGAAGACATACGTAGGATCACAATCTGTTTGACAGCCTGTTATGTATCTCAGTATAGCAATGCATATATGCAACAACGTTTTCTGTTGTCAGATCTGTTGAATTTGTCAATTGGTCTCTTGGTCATGTAAAATGCCTGGTTCTCAACATGCTTAGTCTGTAATTGAGGTCACTTGGAATACTATAAAGTGGGAACACTGATGAGTCTATAATTGGGTCCCTACAGTCACGCAAAATATGTGGGGCAAATTTTTTATATTCAAAGTGAAAGCATAAGATACTCTTTCATCTTTATTTTTTGTATGCTTTTTCAGCCAATTTACATCCAGGCAGTTTTTACTTGGTACAACATGTCTGTACGTGTAGCTCTCTCATTTTACTTTTGCTTAGCTGTTTAGAAGCTCTGTAGCCTTCAATGTACACCACAGAACTCTGTGTTCATAATAATACAGGCTCCAACCACTCTGTGTCCTTGTGTTTCCCTTCTCTTCAGGAGTTTCTTCATAACTCTGCTGGTTAATCACAAGTATTTAGACATAATTAATCCTTGATTAAAAAGGATCAAGCCCAGTCTGAGATCAAAGGTTGTGCTCGCTAATTAACACATCAGGCTAGGTTTAATAGGGTCATGTTTAAACAGCATGTCATTGATATAGACGAGCTAATTATGTATGTACACATCATGTCGATGACTCGCTCTGTTGTGTCATGGCTGAAGGCAACCAGCAGTTTGGAATGTACTCTCATCTACATATACACATTTTCTGATAAAACAACAATCTAAATGTGTTATATTGAGGGTTTTTTGCTGAAAATGTTTTCACATTTTCACACAAATACACAAAGTGGTAGACAATTGTGCTGATTTTTGGGGAATACCTTCCTGGGAATCTTGCACAGTACAGCAGTGAGCCATAGGCAGAATGCCAACAAATTTAGCAGCATTGCCTGGAGTTAATATGTGCACCTGCTATCTAAATTTGGTCCCACTCGCACAATGATCCTTCATTCACAGATTAACCACCCCTGCCATCTACGTTCCTGAGTAACGCAATGTCGCTCAGGAATAAGACAAACACTGACTCCTAACAAGGGGACGCTTCCAGTGCCATGAGTCCTGTATTATTCTTTACAAATACACTTGTTTTAACTAGGTCCCCGACTGTCTTGTTGGAATAGACGGGTTCTCACACAGTGGCTCTGACAGAAGCGAGCTGTCAGAGGAGAGCAGAGGGAGCAGGCTCTGCTTGTACATTAACGACATGTGGTGCAGACACCACCACATGTCGTTAAAGTACAAGCCCAGACTGGGACAAAATATATAACCCTGATGTAGAACTGTAATGTGAAAGTCTCAGGCTGTTCTACCTAACCCATAAGTTTTGTAATATCCTCATTTGCACTGACCCCCAATGGCAATGCCTAGAGGGCTACAACACGGGTGGCAGACTGTGTTCATGGACAACTACAACACACCCCAAATGCCCCCATTTTCATAATAGGAGATCTCATTCATTACAACTTAAACACTGCATTGCCAGGCTTTGAACAGTATATTAAATGTGATACCAGGAAGAATAGGATTTTAGAAAAGTGCTATGGTATTGTAAAATATGTAGACCCAGCCAAAGCTAAAACACCTCTGTCTAATTCTGACCATAACACTGTTCATCTGATCCCTGCATACAAGACAGCCCTAAAGAGCAGTAAACACATGGTTAAATCTATCAGGGCATGGGCATAGAAACGAAAAGTTGCTTTTTATGCACAGGCTAGGGTGTGTTCTCCTGAGACCTGAACCTGAACAATGCAGATTAAATACAATTTTGTGGAGGAGGTGAAGAACGGTATTAACAGGCATTTAAGACCAACACACTGTACAACTACACAACTATAAACTGTACAAACACAGTTGAGCCAGAGGCTCAAAGAAGCAAGAAAGGGAAACCTCCAGACAATGAACTCAAAAAGACTATGGGACTCGATGTAAACAGCCACAAAATAAAACCCACAATTATATCTTTGCATGTTGTAGATGACCTGGCTAAAGCAAATGAGCTGTATGGTTTTATAAGCACGGTCCTTAGGCAAATCAATGTCAACAAAGCCACAGGTCCAGATGGCAAATGCAGATTTGATGCCCGATTTTCCAGCCTTCCTATATTCTCATACTATACCAAGACAATTGAAAAAGGCAATCATCACACCGATCCTTCAGAAACCCTGTCCATAGGAGGATTAATGATTTTTTCGAAGAAGCTCATGGTGAGCAAGCTACAGCTGGATGTAGCCCCAAAGCTAGATTCCTACCAGTTTACATACACACACCAGAGAGGCACTGGTGATGCAACCAACAGTATACTGTGCTTAGTAACTAATCATCTTGAAAATCCTAGAGCCTATGCTAGGCTGTTGTCCATAGACTTCAGTTCAGCCTTTAACACCCTGCATCAGTGGTACCACTGATTTCTGAGCAGCGGCACCCACCAGGTTAGGGTGAACAAGACCTTGTCTGAACCCTTGACCATCAGCACCGGCGCCTCCCAAGTATTGTTCATCCTCTACACCAATGAATTACATGATTAGTTTTTCATACAACCATGAGAAAACAGAGGACATGGTTTTCGACCCCACATCCAGGTGGAGGAGACCACTCACCGTGGGTTATTCATGACCAGAACTCTTACAGATACCTAGGCATACACATCAACAACAAACTGACATGAGTGTTCAGGTAATGTCTGCAGTTGGGTCAAACAGCAGCTACACTTCCTTCATAGGCTGAGGGTCAGAAAGCCTAAAAGTGGTGCTGCTTGTCCACCATGCCATAGTTGAGAGCATCCAGCCTGGTTTGGCAACCTCATTGTACAGCTCAAAGCGCAGATTACACTGCTGACACAGAGAGCCTTGAAAATCATAGGAGTCAGCATCCCATACTCCAACATCAGACAGGCACAAAAAAATAATTCAGACCCCACCCATGTCCTTCACCCTGATTTCTACCCTCAGGCAAACACTTCAGACTTCTCCAGTGCAGGCTCAACCACTTTAAGAACTCCTTTGTCCCCCTGTCCACCAAAGCCCTAAATGGCAAGTTAGCCAGAGGCTAACTCCTGTAAAGCTGCTTTTAATTTTCAACTGTATTGTATTCAATGTTCTACAGGTACATTTTATGATGACAATGTTGATAAGGCTACTTCTCGTACAGCATACACTACGATGACTACAGGGATGTTGTACAACTAGCAATGTGCAATCTATCTGTCTATCTATCTATCTATCTATCTATCTATCTATCTATCTATCTATCTATCTATCTATCTATCTATCTATCTATCTATCTATCTATCTATCTATCTATCTATCTATCTGTCTATCTATCTATCTATCTATCTATCTATCTATCTATCTATCTATCTGGTGATGTGACAGCATTGAAACATTTTTACTGACACACATATTGCAATACACTCATTAACATTAGGAAGGAAGCACAGGGATTGGATTACAGTTATTATAATTATTCACTTAGGCACTAACTTCAGAACCTTGACAACTTGTCATTTTTCAAAACTCTAGAAACTAAACTCAAACCCGTCACTACTTAACACAGCCTGTTCAGTGTTCAAAACATTGCACTGTGCATTTATATGTTTAAAGAAACCTTGCACTTGCACACTCATTGGTTCAAAAAAGTAATTTATCATGAAATACCATAGGAACATTTATTTACATCACACACACACAAGACACTGATAGTTTCACTGTGTAGTTGTCATGTAATCATTAAATATTATACTAAAAAATGTGTGATACATGTATAATTTTGGTACTAAACTTAAATACGTCACTGTAAAAGTACAGAAACTAGTAGAGGCACAGTGGAATCATTGACGAAAATCTAACACTTATTGAAGAAGTGCAATACAGTAAAATCACCATACTAGGTGTCTGTGAATCAATGCAATATGATTAGCTGACAAAAAACTACAGTACTGTAAAATGTCAACTGCAGGGTTCCTCACCTGGCTTACTTTAAAAAGCAAACAAAGGGTGGATTACTATACTTCAATATTTCCATCAACCCTGTCTTGTGGATTTGGATTTCTCATCCACATCACAATTACAGTAATGTTTTCATTAGCCAAACATTTTCCTGAAACTTTCACAATCTAAACATGGAATATTTTTCATCAGGTTCCATACAACTATGCATTAAGAGTAATAAATAAATTAGGGTTAGCCCGGCTAGTCCGACACGCCCTCAAAACACCGGTGAAAAAACACTGACCTGCAGCACACACCTCTCACAGTTGTTACTGTGATGTAGGGGCGGGTGGAGGAGTGGAGGACTACGGTAGTAATTTTTATTCATTACCATTGACGGCAACGTTGCCCTGTGCGATTGCTCTCAAAGTTGTTCTGTGTATCATGAGCTTTAGAGTTTTAAAAATTGTGCAGTTTGACCATTGGTTGTGAGTTCTGTGTCTAGAGTTTTGAAATAGGACATCATGGTTCTGAAATTAGTTCCACAGTGATTGTAAAAACTGTAAGTACAGTTGACTAGTGGACTCACATTGCTCACTGCTCACAACATGTTCCACGTAGCTGGCCAGACCAGCCAGTTCAAAAGGACTGCAACATTGCGGCTCCAACCCGATGACTACTGTGCAGGACCTGGCTCCAAATTACGTCACCAAAGCAAGACAGCAGTCTGGCTTCATTTTTGTACAGTGGGAGAACAGGATACCAGACCCAAAGATGGGGCCTTTGTATATGTAACTGTACATATTTCTATTGCTGTCTATGGTATACTAAATTTAGCGTGTGATTTAAATCAAACAGACCTCAGAACTGTTACCTAAATTTCACCAGCATGTCCACATCCCCACCAGGGGAAGCAATACGCTGGACCCTGGTTTCTGGCAGCCACAAAATCCCCATTTTGGTCTGTCAGATCACATTCTCCTGTTTCTCCTGCTCACTTACTCCCAGCAAATTAAAATAGTCAAATTGTAAAGTTTGGACAGATTAGTCTACAGCAGCTCTACGGGACTGTCTGACACCAACAACGTGTGGCATCTGATCCCCACAATCACAATCTACAAAAAGTAGGAGCACCTTGATCATTTGTCACGGTCATGTCCCCAGATGAGCTTAATACACTTTATGCTCCTTTTGATCTTTTCAGCTCTTCAGAGTCAGCTGTGAAGAAAACCAGCCACTGTCAGTATCCCCAGCAGATGTGAGAATAATCCTGCTGAGAGTGAATAGGAGTAAAGCTGCTGGGTCTGATAACATCCATGGCTAGTTTCTAAAGCCCCTTTTCCACTACACGGTACCAGCTTGACTGGCCTCGACTCCAGTCGCCCTTTTTATTCTCCATTGTGGAAAAGTTGTACCTGTACTCCGTGCTTGAAGTGGAAAAAAATATGTGCCAGTACTACCCTCCCCCATTTGTTATTCAACATTTGTTGTTGCAAGCTGCATTTCAGAACTGTGATTGGTCAGTTCAAAACAAGTGACATTGACGAGCTATATTCAGCCCACAGATGCTCAAAGGGCACCCGAGCTTCTCTTCTCCCTCGTCTCTCTCCAAAAAGGTGAGTGTTCCGTCCAGTTCCTTTTTTTCGTATCACCTCCATCGAAGTTCCAAGCGAACTGAGGTGATACTAAGATGTGATGTGATAACACAGCAGACTACTGATTGGTCAGAGAGAATCGTCACTATTCACTGCATCATCATTGCAGCGCAAAAGACAGAGGCCAGCAACAGAAAGTTTTATATTTTACAATTTTCATATGTTATTTCATCACTAAGTCCACTTCTGAGAAGTATTGAGGTGAGAAATCAGCTGTGTAGATTTTGAATATTGACAATTTTATGAAAAGTGATAGCGGAAAAAAATGTGCTTGAAAGATTTCGGAGTTGAAGAGCCGCCTGCTCACAGAGCCCTCTGGTCCCACAGTCACACAGACCACTGCAGCAACAACGGCAGAGGAAAACACAGCTGTAAGGTTTTCATATTGCTTATGTGTCTTTACATTCTGATGAATGTTGAAACATTTTAACTTAAATAAAGAGTAAGCTGTATGTGGATCACTGGTGTGTGTCGCATTGAACATTATGTGTGTGGTGTTGCTATGACAACCAACTACATGAGGGGTACTATCTCTGGGTACTATCTGTAATGGAAAATGGAGCACGGCCAAACCAAGTCGAGGTGAGTTGAGCTGGTACTGGTAATGGAAAAATGGCATAAAACATGTGCCAGTCAGCTGGTTAATGTCATGACTGACATTTGTAACATCTCAGGCCCCATCCACACTACTGAATTTTTGTTTTAAAAAGGAGAGCTTTTGCTACGTTTGCACCTCCCGTCCAGACTAAGACGGTGAAAACGAGACCTAAGACAGACAAGTCTGAAAATGCTTCCAACCCCGTTTTTTGTTTTGATACTCCGGAGGGCATTTTAGTGCAGACGGTCTTATAAGTCATGCAAAGCAGACACATGGTGCTATTGACTTTTTTTTTTTTGACTAGGTATTTTTATTCAAATATTCTGTATTACTTACTTACTTACTTACTTAAACTTTATTTGTTCCCGTAGGGCAATTGGTTCTGCAGAAAGACATAGACACATAAACAGACACATATGAAAGACCGAGATACATAAATACTAAAATGTTAAAAGCTCTGGTTGTACAACAGAGAATTGAGAAGATAGATAGATAAGCAGAATACAGAATGAGGTCCTCCATTTCTGAAAATAAATAAAGTAAATAAATAGGCCGCCAATTCGACAGCCATGTTTTAAAAAGAAACATCTAATAGTGTTCATTATAACACAATATAGCAATAGTAGACTGCAACACAGGAGAACATTTCCGTAACCATCACTTCAACAACATCATCAACATCAATACTATGCATGTTATGAAAACCCCATCACTATTTATTTTATATTATTAACTCTATCTGCTTCTCCAGACTGAGTTTAGAAAAGAGATGGCAGTCGGGATGAATGAGCGCCTGTACCTGTTGTTCTTTACTGGGGATAATCTGAACCGAGAACCAGAAGCTAGGATCTGAAACTCCAAATGAAGGGGGTGGGAGCTATCAACAATAACTGATTTGGCCTTCCTAACAACCTGTCTGTTATACAGGTCAGTCAGACTACACTGCTGGACACATAAAATTTTACTGCTGACCTTCACAATCTTGGAAAGAGCAGTTTTGGCCTTAACAGTGAGATTAACATACCAGCAAATTACAGAGAATGTTAATACAGACTCATTGTATGATTGAGTCTGTATGACAAGTGTATTGCACTTGTACTGTGCATGTCGCCGTTTACTTTGTCACAACTCGCAGTCCGTTTTCTGCCGCCACACTCTTGTGTTACATTCAGTAACATAGGCGGGGCAAGTTGGGGTGTTTACCTGAGTCGTAGGTGTGTCTGAGTGTGTCATAGTGTGGGGAGAAGAGAATTCCAAGGCAGATACAAAGCATACTTAAAAACAATGATAAGAATATTCGTGGTCATTAAAACCTGCTGTCACAGGGTAGTACAATGTGAAAATTTGAGCTTTTCTTTTTGCAGGAGATTTTCTTTTTAATCTTTTCTAAAGACTTTATTGGACTCCAAAAACATTACGAAGCAGATCTGGTAAATAATGGATGCAATTTATAGAAAAAGTGGAATCCAATTTAGGAGTTGCACATGGATTTGTTATGCTTAAGATCAAAAACTAGTAAGTCAACAACTTGAAATAACAATATTACTTACTCCATCAAAAAGGAATGCAAGCCTGATGTATGTCTTGCAGCATTTTATTTCCCAAAGCTCTTGCCCACTACCAGGAGCCCGTTGCTTGGTCCCTCTCTTTTTCTCTTAGCTTCCTCCATCAACGTCCTCTTTGGTCACTTACCTCCGCAGAGGCTGCTAAGCCTGGTTATTTTGCCCAGCCCTAACATGACACGGCAGCCGTTATTTTACGGTAGAAAAGTAACATAATGTTACATGAAAAATGGGTGGCAAACACTCAACCCTGTGGTTGTGAGCAGTTGTGAGTCCTGCACCTTACCAACTGAGCTAACTGAACAACATGTTAATGCAAGTCAATATTATGTCTTATATTCTCATCCACCATCTAATGGTTGAAAATATTGCTCCGATGCAAAAATTATTTGCAGACCCCTGCAGAATATATTAATACTACTTTTTCTTCTAACTTGCATATTCAACGTAGAGATGAGTGTCTGCACTGCCTGAATTCTACCAGAAGTAGAACAAGAAGAACATAGTGACGAAACATGCTCTGTAGCCCTGTTTGTCCATTTTCAGCTACTGTAGAAAAATGATGACGCAACGTGGCAATGTCCATGGCAGAGGGTGCTCGCGGTTATGTAGATATAAATCACTCATTCTAAGGTAATAAAAATATAAAGGTTTATTAAGTAAAGTCTTACTTAAGCTACATTTGTATGCAAAAGTTTAGGCACCCCTGACAATTTCCATGATTTTCATTTATAACTAATTGGGTGGTTGGATCAGCAATTTAATTTTGAGCAATGTGCAATATGCATTATAACAACCACTGATTAATTGGAACACACAATTTGTTTGGTGAGCTCATCAAGCCTTGAACTTCATTGAAAGGTGCATCCACACTCTTCTGAAGAGTGGCAACATGGGGGCCTCAAAACAACTCTCTAATGACCTGAAAACAAAGATTGTTCAACAAAAAGAAAGAAATGAAGAAATGGAAGACCACGGGCACAGTTCTTGTTAAGGCCAGAATTAGAAGGCCAAGTAAAATATCGGAGAGGCAAAGGCGGTGATCGGAGAGGCAAAGAAGGATGGTGAGAGCGGTCAAAAACAGCCCACAGACCACCTCCAAACACCCACAACATCATCTCGCTGCAGATGGTGGTAGTGCATCCTTCAACAATTCAGCGCACTTTGCACAAGGAGAAGCTGTACGGGAGAGTGATGCGGAAGAAGCCTTTTCTGCTCAAGTCAGCTTAATTTTGGAAGAAGGTGCTGTGGACTGATGAAACAAAGATGGAGTTTTTGGTCATAACAAGGGGCGTTATGCATGGCTGCAAAAGAACACAGCATTCCAAGACAAACACTTGCTACCCACAGTAAAATTAGGTGGAGGTTCCATCATGCTGTGGGGCTGTGGGGCCAGTGCCAGCACTGGGAGTCTTGTTAAAGTTGATGGTCACATGGATTCCACTCAATATCAGCACATACTTGAGAATAATTTAGAGGAATCAGTCAGAAAGTTAAAATTACACTGGAGCTGAATATTTCAACAAGACAACGAACCCAAACACTGCTCAAAATCTACTCTTGCATTTATGCAAAGGAACAAGTACAATGTTCTGGAATGGCCATCCCAGCCCCCAGACCTGAATATCATGAAAATCTGTGGGCTGATTTGAAGCGGGCGGTCCTTGCTCGGCAACCATCAAACCTAACTGAACTGGAGATATTTTGCAACGAGGAATGGTCCAAAATACCTTCATCGAGAATCCAACTCATTACAGGATATACAGGCCATTATTTCTGCTGAAAGGAGGCTGAACTAAATATTGATTTGATATTTCTGTTGGGGTGCCCAAATTTATGCACCTGTCTACTTTTGTTTTGATGCATATTGCACATTTTTGGTTCATCCAATAAACCTCATTTCACTACTGAAATATTACTGTTTCTTTCAGTTATTTGATAGATCAAAATGAAATTGCAGATCCAAATACCCGATTATTTATAAATGAAAATCATGGAAATTGTCAGGGGTGCCTAAACTTTTGCACACGACTGTATTTTAGCTCACGCTAACAAGTGAAAGCCAGTCTTATATTTAGTCTTGTCCGGTCACTTTCTTGGTCACTCTCTCTTTTTTCTTCCTTGCTTCTTCCAACAATGTCTTCTTAATAGGGAGCTACCTTCTTCCAGGTAACTCACATTTTACATTGTATACTTATTGTTTCCGCTTATGGTTTGCTTGCTGAAGAGTTTTGTTGCTGTGATATGGTTTCAAGTGATGTTGATGTTGCAACATCTATAAAATTTCACACATGCCTGTGTCCATACACATCATTAAACGGAGGGGTCCTGCCCACTAGTTAATGGCCACTGCACGGGGTCGATAAATCCGTGTATAAAAACTGGAACTCCAGCATGCAAGTATAATGCTAAGATTGTTTTTTTTATCTTTGGAGGTTGGAGGCATAACAAAGGGTAGATACACAAAATAATGACATTTTCCCAATTGTATGTATCTTCTATTTTATCATGCATGAATTTATTTTGATGCATCTACATCATAAAGCATTGTTTTCTTCCACTGTGGTAACTTGGCGGTAAACACTGCAATTTTACTGTGTACAAGCACCGAACCATGAAGCCAATTTGAGTGCTGCCTGGCATAAACACCGATCGACTTTATGTCCAGATGGAGGAATAATTCTCTTAAGAGACACAAACTGACCTCAACACATTTACCTGTCATTAAATATTTACCTGCATAGTCAACTTGTATCTGTCCGAGTACAATGGTGTCTTTCAAAGCAGCTTACTTTAGTACACAGGGTGTCGTTCTGTCGATGTAGCTTTTTAAGGCATCATAAGAAATGACCAAACAGCTGTAAATACCCAATCAGCACAGGTACAACTATTAAGGCTGTATTGCCTGAAGACTTAGGTCTACATCACAACCCTAATCATTCCAGCGCACCCTAATGATAGACCTTGATCGGATCAAAGAGCCAGGAGTGGAAGGAGGATGAGTGGAAGGTGGTGCCGGCCTCACTGAGTACTTAAAAAGATAAAAGCTTCTTACCGTGTGTTTAAAATGTATGCCACAGCACATGAAAACTATATATAGGTCTCTCTTGATATCAAACATCTCAGAGATGTGTCTTTTAAATCCTGGGAGCTCTCAGCTGGGAAATCCATGCTCATGTTGACCGTGTTAGTGCAATGTTAAATGGCAGGTGCCGCTAGGGGCTATGAGACAGATACAAACTAAAGACAGCCTGCTGAGAAATCCTCAATTTAAAGGGTAAAAAGCCTGGAGAGCACTGTGCAGAACAAAAGACTGATAAGCCTATATTATAGACACTGACACTGCAAACTGGATCCAGGGCAAACCCTTATAACAGCAAAGCAGTTCCATGCACATCCTCCAGTCAGCCAGTGTGTTGGAGAGAGTCCCAGACATTTTTATTTGAATCACACTGTCATGCTCCTTTTGTGGTGTGGTTAATAGTACTGTAGGTGACAGAAATATCCTTTTTGGTTTCAAATAAATTCACAACAGAGGGAGATTATCAGGAACCCTTGGGGGGGACTGTATGTTGTGATTTCCTTTCATTAAATCCTTAAATTCTGAATCCAGCCAACAATTATTAATCCCTTAAATCCTCATGGTGACCAGTGCATGTGTCTGTAATACAGTAGACAGCTGCAGATGATCGGATGTACCACTGTTTCTGGTGTTTGATGTTGTGATGTTTGTACTATCCCTTTCAACTGGTTTCGAGATGTAAAAGTTGCGCCTGGTGTGCGGCTGGTTTTGAATTCTAATATTCAGGTGCAGTGGGATTTTAGGGATGAGTCTCTCTGAAATAGTTTTTTCACTTCAGTACCTTTCGCCCCAGTTTCTCTCCTTCAGGCGCTGCTCAAGCTTGGTATTTTTGTTAGCTTGCTTGCTTTTGTGGCCGAGGCAAAGTGCCCGTGAAACCATTGTTTCAAATAATGACATAACTGAGCGTTGACTCTCAATTTAATGAATTACAATACAATGTGAATATATCATATATTGATATTATTGAAAATAATAATTGTGTAAGAGATGTATACTTACAGAAATGAGTTATGATCCACTTTTGTCACAGAGTCTAGTCCTGTTGGGCTGCGTTAATGATGAAGGTGTTGATAATTGTAGGCCTTGATGTGTCAGCTGTGATGAATAGAGGGATCCATCAAGTTCTCTTCCCGGGTAAGGAGAGCGAGTTTGGCGCACATATGAGCAGCAGAGCTGGGGTGACAACTAGCGGATTTCGTTCACAGCATCTCGTGGGTGCTATCCAATCCTCGGGCAGGGTCCTGTCCTCAGTGCCAGCCCCTGTAGAGACAGAGGAGGTCATCCCTCTGGAAGAATGCTGCTTCTCATTGCAAAAACAAAGGCTGGGATTGTCAGAGCTGATGGCAAGGGGACGGGGTGGAGGGGCAGCCATGGCCGGGGGACTCGGGACAATAGAATAATCACATGAAAAATGTCACAGTGCCACAAATGGAATTCTTACTTGGGGATGAAGCAGGATTTGAAAAACTGAGACAGCCATGCCGAACGTGGGGGTTGTTTATCTGAGGCATATACAGCTATAGTCCTCTAATCAAACAGTAAGGGCATTTCTATTCATTTTGCTTTCATTCCCTGACAGGCAAATTAAGTCGAGTGCATTCTTAATAGACCACTATGCTTGAAAAGTCTAATAATGGGACAGGATAAAAATATGCGTCTAATCTGAAGAACCCCACAGATGGAGAGAAGGCAGCAGTGTGAAAGACAGTACTGCTCATATCAGTAATGAAAGAGGATGGTAATATTTTGGCTTGTGACAACGTGCAGCGGCTGTGATGCAGTTTATCGCAGGTGGTCTAAATGAGTGACTTTCAAGCTTGTGGAAGACACAGCTACTGCCTGACAGTCCCATGTCAGACAGGACTTATCATTGCAGGAAAGTCATTTGTAATGCCATGTTCACATCACATTGATCAGAACGCATTATGAGTGGAGAAAAGCATACATGCCAGAGTCTGGCTTGTAGTTCATTATCAGTGAATTTCTAACAGTGATATCTGTCATTTGGTCAAAAGAAATGTTAACAAACCACTGGCAACACAGTCCAATCCAGTATGACTTTATTTCTAAAGCACATTTAAAACAACCAGGCTGACAAAGTGCTGTACATTGACATGAAGCAATAAATAGATAAAATACAACACCAAACAAATACAACATACAGCTCTCATACCGGATTAAAAGCCAAGGAATAAAAATGCATTTTAAGTCATTTTAAGATTTAAAAACCGGAAGGCTGGGGGCAAGTCTGACATGCAGAGGCAATTCATTCCACTGTCTCGGGGCTGCGACTGAGAAAGCTCGATCCCCTCTGTTCTTGAGCCATGTTTCACAACAAGAAGTGACTGGTTCGCAGACCTCAATGACCCTGAAGGAGCATGCAGCTTCAATAGATCAGTGATATAGACTGGAGCTAGTACATGAAGGGCTTTAAATACAAACAATATAATCTTAAAATCAATCCTAAAGTTAACTGGGAGCCAGTGAAGGGAGGCAAGAACAGGGATGATGTGATCTCGCTTACGAGTTCCAGTAAAGATGAGCGGCAGCATTTTGAAAGGTGCAAAACCACCTATGCTGACAGTTATATCTTAATACATTCCAATATTAGCACTAACAGAATGATTTCCGCCAATTTAAAATAAGCTATACTATGTTTTTATCTGGTTTGAATTGTTAATGAAATGCTACAGATGTGTATGGCAGGGCTGGACTATGGCCCTCGACTTTTTCACAAGGGACTTCCTCTTGTCTCTCAGACGTTCAGCACCACCTTTACGTTTTTTTTCTCTTTTTATTTGTCCATCTTGCTCCACTCCGCTATGTATACAAATGTCACCACTGGGGATGGGAAAGGGGTGGGCTGGGTGAGAGAGGCTGACCGATGTAATACCCAATAAGCAGTGGGCTGTCAGCCATCTTGCCGGGGCCAGTCTGCCACACTGCTGTATAATCACCGTAGGCTGACAACACATCTCTCTTGCTGTTGTTTTTTTATACAGTATACACTACATATTTTTGCAGATGCACAGTTTAATGAAGGTCCTTTCTGAGCCCAAAGGCAAGGGGAGGGGTTTAAAGACATGACTGAGCCTGGTATCAAGATTTAAAAAAAAACAACAGCAACAAACAAAATTTGTGTTGGCCCAAATTGCCCAGTCTGCCAGATGATCGCTCTAACCCTGGTGTAACTTAAAAGATGCTAATTTATGATGTGTATCTGGTGTGACTGGCTACAAGTGGGATAACGATCTTAGATAAAAATGTGTGAACACTTCCAAGTTGGAATAACAGGAGTTTTTCTGCTCTTCTCATTCTGCCGATATGGAGTGAATGCAGTATTACTAATATGATTAGTGATGCTCAGTTACGTTTAAATGTTACATGGAGCACTTGCTAATGAGCCTGCCTGCACAATATCATCACCTGGAACTTGTACAACTGAATGGATTTAAGCCATCCTCTATGTTATCAGTGACACCTGTGTTTGACAAATCAAAATGTCCATCATGAGGAAGATCTATGAACAATTTCTCAATATTTATTCATGTGAAAAAATTTCACAAAACATCACCCTAAAGGGTAAACCCAACATAAGATGATATTTCACCAGAATCTGATATGATACACTGTACATACCGAGGTAGCAGGCTACACTTGATGACCAATGATTAGCAGGTGATCCGTAGAACAGTTGGTCTATTGATGGTGACTCAGTGAGTGAGTACGTGCTGTCCTTGTGTTTCCAAACAACTTTAATTCAAATGAAGAGATTTTAGCTTTAATGCCAAACATTTTTAAGTAAAATCCCAGGGCCTGCTGTCTTTGTCCTCTAGCTGACAACATCACAGTTACTCATACAGACATAGGCTACAGCCTGTCTCTGCTGATTAGCTTAAAGGTAACATAACCTGCCTAATATTAATTAGCCAGCCTTACTGGATGGTGGTAGGTGGATTGGACAGAGCCAGGCTTCCTGTTTCTGGTCTTTGTGCTAAGCTAAGCTAACTGGCTGCTGGCTACAGCTTCACATTTACCGTAAAGACAGGGGCATGTCATTAATCTCATCGTCATCATCAAGTCTTGGTAAGAAAATACAAATATGTCAAATTAAGGAAAAACTGGATCAAATGTACAAAAATTTCAAATAAACTGCAAAATATTAATAAATAACATGTGAACTTTGTTTAGGGTGGTGCTGTCTATGTTAATTTATTGTTTTTGCAAGATATTCTTCTCAAGGGTTGATGGAAAGCTCAAAAGATTTACATTTGTTAGGTGGCCAGAAACAGTGCAAAATGAACGTCATAGTTGCTCCATGTCTGGTAGATGCAAAGTGTTTGTTATCATTAACATGCTAGTTAACATGGCTTCACATGTTATATGGCGATAATTATATCAAAGATGTGTGTCTGTGTGTTGTTTTGGAGCTCTTCTGCCCCCAAGAGATTAACAGTCTGGCAATGCAAATGTTAAAATCACTAGAGAACGCAACAATTGTAACCCTACAAATGAAGATGGCTTTTTGGTAGAATCTTAATAGATTTGGTTGCTTTATTGTATTTTTTGTATTTATAGCCACAGATGTCCATAACTGGTCAGTACACAGTATGTCTGTCTTAAACGCTATCACCAAAATACTGAAAAATCACATGTTCTATAAATGACTTAGTTTGTATCTGGAATGAAATTCAGCTCCTTTCTAATGACCCTCATCTCAGTAAACAAGCCTGGGTTGTAAAATGACAAATCTACATCATCTTCTAACTTTGTATTGTATTTCTTCGATGCACAAGCTCCATGATGTGTTATCATTATCCTAGTATCAAATAATTCAAATAAGTCAACTTTTTTTGGATATTAAATATACTTTTTCGATATGTATGCACCTGGGTTACATTGCCTGAGTCAGCCTTATTTTTTCCACAGGAAATATGCTGTTTATTCATGCATTTCTTATTAGGCAGCAGAATAAGATGGTGCTTATAAACAGCCTTTCATGACCAAGAGTATTAGCAGCTTTATGATCTGCGGTGCTATTCGAAATAATGTGCGCACGTAAACACATTCACTGTAAAAGAATATCTGCTCTCAGCTCAACGCCTCTTCGCCGACTGGTGGCTTCATATCCAGCAGAAACCCAACACCTGATATCGACCCAACAGGAATCATTTCAAAACAACATGTCATTACGCTGCCTTGTCCTCAGACGACACTATGCAGAGAAAGAAATGCAGCAAGAAAGGTGTTGATAAGGAGAAGATCATCTGAGTGAGATGACCCACTACTACGCCCCCTGTGAAATATTGCAACATTATCCACCGATAGTTCTCCTTGTGCTCTCACTTTTCTGTTAATTAATCACTTCCATCCTTTCATCAATATTCTGTCTGCATCTGTTTGTGTGCTGAGGCTCCGAGAAATGCCATTCAGTGTTTGACAGATGGGTGAATGATGAGACTGTGATGCAGTTTCAAAGATGTCACATAGAGACGGAAGTGTAGGTGTGCTATTAAAATGCAAATCATTCAAATTCAAATTCAATTAATGGCTTCTTAAGCTGGCTGTGGCAATATTGATATGTATAGTGAGTGCGTGGGTCCTTTGAAAATCTTCTGAGTGATGATTGTGACTGCAACAGCTTTATCTTTAGTAGGTACACAGGTTTACAATATGACAACATGGTACAGCAAGTGTTGCTTTTGGACCCTGGCTTCAATTTTATTCAGGGAGGTTGGAGGGCCATCAAGATATCATGTGTGCTTCATTAGTTTTGGCTGTAATGCTTTAGATTATGGTTCCCATCATACAGTGTAGTTCTTCCCAAATTGCAGAGTGATTTGCTTAGATAAAGGATCTACATGGATGAAAAGGTCTGATATTGATGTCAAACATTATGAAGTTTAGAAATTGTACATAAGCCACCTTAAAGCGATCTGGTGCAGCTGCATCATGTCGACTTCAGTCTGACTTTGACGATGAATGCACCCTATAGATTTGGTGTGATATCATGGCCTATTGATATGGGTAGGGCCAAACTGTTTCAAAAAGTAACTGCTATGAACAATAGCTGAGAAATAGATTTTTAAAGAACATCTTCTTTAGAAACTGAGTTATTAAAAGTATTGTAAGTTAGAGATAGTTAAATAATTTCATATGTGGGCGTAAGCAATTACAGCTTTCTACAGTGAAGATGTTTACAAGTATGGACGGTGTGAAGTCTAACATTTCAGTGAAGGTGTTAATGAGTAGCGGATAACGCTGTGCCAACAATGCATTTCACAGCTCCATCAGGGAACACGTTATCACTTATTGCACAGTTTGCATTTGCAACTGGGCTCTTATATATATAATCTTATTATACTTATAGTATTTTACTGCTCAAAAGTGTGAGAATGAGAAAAAATGTGTTGTTTGTCTTTAGATCTGCCAGCAGTAATTTTTTTAGAACATGGTGAAAACAATAACTTAAAGTGAGACTTTATTAACTTTGAGAGAAGAAATAACACAGTCTTTGTCTGACATATGAAAAGTTTTCATTATCTCAATTCAACACACACACACACACACACACACACACACACACACACACACACACACACACACACACACACACACACACACACATGCACACACCTCCACTTTATGGTCTACTTTCCTTTAAATGGGACCATAGTTTACTAATTAAAAATCATGTTGTATTGAAGAAGACTTAAAGCTAGTGATTGAGATCCATAAACTCATCAGGAAAGAGTTCTCTAAGGTAATAAATCAGCAGAGAAGTAGGGTAATTTTACCATTATCTCTAATGGAACCGGGCTTCTTTTTGCAATCAGAAGACTGTTCAACAGAATGCAGGTTTAAGGATGTCCGCATTGGCTTCGCGTCTCAGACCTTAGCTTCCTGCTTGGGTTATCAATTGTGGCTAATCAGTGTTAGCAAACTATGTGGTAATATAGTCAATTTGATTTTATGATTCTTCTCTTGTTACATAACTTAGCATTTTAGCTAAATGCTCAACAGTAGTTTGGGGTTTAGCTTTCTACCCTCAGTTGTAGCTGCAGTTGCCAGTGTTTTGCAAAAGTTTCCTGGTCTCACTTAAACACAGTTCTGTTAAATCAACAGCACAGGAAAAGCAGATCAGTTGTATCTGTTTCCTTGCAAGCACATTAAATGAAAGAGATTACAAGCTCTGTAGCTCTAGGCTGCATTTTTTTTATTGAAAAGGAATCATGTCACTGTTATCATGCTTACTACTCCTCCTCATCAAGGAATGTACTGCTAACAATATTAGCTAGACACTGATATATACAGCAAGCCAAAAGATGGTAAAAATTAAATACTAAAAACTAATTTGGCAAGCATATTTGAACCAATAAAGACTTACAAGCTCAATTACTGTAGAGTGCATTAAAATGCCACACTCCATTCATTTTAGTGGCAGTCAAATAATTGAATACCAATAATATGGTCATAATAGAAGTAGCCTAATGCATGAATATATTCTGACACAAACAGGACCATTTTCAGGCTCAAGTTCAAGTTAAGTTCAAGTTCAAGTGCAAGCATACAAATGAATGAAATGCTGTTTCTCACGGTTCACACAACATGCAGTTTTGCATATTACACCACAGACCCAAAGAGGAGAGAGAGAAGCCAACAGAATGTGTATCTGTATTTTTGGGAAGATGACAACACTTTTACCTATTTTATTCACTCATGCTTGCATTATGGGTTGGCCTTGAAGTACAGTCTTAATAAAACATCTATACAGTAATTTGAATGAAAGGTGAATTTAGTTTGGGTTCTATTTTGGAAAGATCTACTTAGCTAACAGAAAGAAATTGCACAGCCTTGCAATGTGTTGGCCAGTCAAATCCTGAGACTAAATCAAATTCAGCTCATTGACATTTGAAATAAGCAGGCGAAGAGCGTGTCACTCAGAACTGCCGCACTCTCTTCATGCATGAGTAGTCCCATCTAACAATAAAAAATCCACTTTCATTGTCAAAATAATTTAATTTAATTTTTTACGTTAAATTTACACTTTGTTGTTTTTCTCTATATAATACTGTAACACAAAATAGTTTCTAACATTTTCTACTGCACTAGAGACTAATTCAATCAATTAAAAAATGTTGAACTTTATATCAAAATTCCATCACTTATTTCAAACTTATGTAACCATTCAGAAACAGAAAATTAAACAATATACCCCCAAATCACCATGAGTACTGTCTGCCCCCTTTATCATTCACTGGCTTTAGTTATGGGCACACTATAATCTAATTACTGTACTTGGAGTTTGAGAATAATTGGATCAAGCTGTTCCCTCAGTTAATATTCCAATTTTCTTGCTATTCTGCATAATGCATTTGTTGATGGAGTAAATAATTATGTGCTTGTTTCCCTTGTGGCAATCAGCGTTCATCAAAATGCACGTCTTATCACAACATCAATTCACTAAATAAGACCATAATCCAAAGTAATGTTAAGATGCTTATATGACCATGTAAAATTGCCGCATTCTTCTAATTCAGATCAAGAGCCAGAGGCAAATGACAATCAGTTCCATCATAAATCACAGCGTATACATGCTGAGCACAAGTGTAATATTCTGCTGGGCATGTAATTAGCCTAATCCAATCATTCCCATGATCAAAGCGAGATACAACAATTCTTTGTGACTTGTCACAGTTAATAATGCAGCTTCTTATTTTGCCTTGAAGTGACATCAGCATTTGATTGTCTCTGCATTTAATAAATAATAATAAATAAATGTGGTAATATTCACAAAAAAGATCAATGCAGGGAATATAAAAATACCGCGTGTGTGTGCTCCTCGGATGGTCGCACTTCCTTAGTTGTGAAGCCGTTTCCAAATTCAGTGTGTGTTCATTAGCTCTTAAGTCAGAATGTGGAATCAGCAAGGACGCTACTACAAAGATGTGTTGGATTAGCATTATCAGAGCATATAAACAACACGCAGACATCTGGTTCACTCCACAGAGACAGCAAACATACCGTTATAACCATATTACAACTGACATGTTTGCAAAATATGTATATGGAATAAGGTGGTCGACACTTTGTCTTCTTTTGGATCTTGTGGTAAATAATACACGTCCTCCTCCATTTGTTGAAATTTCTCTAAATGGCTCACTCTAAGGTAATGAAAACATAACGGTTCATTATGGAAGGTCTTTATATACCACTGAAAACATAGTTATGTATATTATATTGCATTTCTGTCAATAGATCCTAAATATTACACACGGAACCTTTTACTGCAGACTTCAATAATGAAAAATTGGGAAAATGAAACTATAGGCAATATTAATGTCCTCGCTTTTAATGTATTAAAAGTTGAATTTAGTATTCAGTCACATTTTAGTGAGTGTAAGTAGTGAATACCCCCCACAGAGGCAATTTTATCTTTCAGCACAAGTAAAAATACATTCACAACAATCACAATCAGCAACCACAATCAGGAATGAAGTGAATGCTTGGCCTTGACTCAATTATAACACACACACACACACACACAGGCAGAGCAACTTCCATTATATACAACCATATTATATTGCACGCCACCCATTCTGATTACAAAATCACACACATAAAAAAAACACGCACATTAACATGTTTACTACAGTTGCTGAGAATGTTTGAAACTTTAAAAGTAGTGCAGTAAGTTGTAAGTAGTCCAATCATTATCAGAATGGCTCATTTGGTTGAAGGAACACACACTGCTGCTTGTTCTATTTCTCTCTTCCACAATTTGAAGCTCAATTTGAAGATACTGTCAGAGAAAGAGGGAGAGTCAGTAATCAATGTGTTGCTTACGTTTTTGGGCTTGATTGAGTTATGTGACGCTGTACATTAACTCTACTGTATCAGGCGTGCACCTGGTGTTTGTTCATTCCTCTTAAACAGATTGACTTCAAAGATGTCTGCCTCTGTGAGTATAATACTGAGCAGGACAGACAGAATCACTTTTGCTGTGGGTGTTTATGGGTGTTATGGGTGGACTGAGGCGTATGGGACAGTGGTGGCATTGGTCGTTGGTGGCAATACTGTGCCGACCAACGACCAATGCACCACTGTCCCAGAACTAAAAATTAATAGTACTGAATCATTCCATCTAAGCTATAACAATTACTAATTGTTGCAATTGTAATCTATTTAAGATTACCTATTTAAATATATACATATATATATATATATATATATATATATATATATATATATATATATATATATATATATATATATATATATATATATATATATATATGGCGACCGCTGTGGCTGAGAGGTGCCCAGAATTCCTCACTCAACTTTTCGTTTGTTCCCTTGCAGGTACTCACAGTGAATGCATTTTGTTGTAACTGTTGGTGTGAACACATTTATAAAATAGCAAATTTAAGTATGGAAGAATGCAAATTGAGACACAGCATTAGTTTCACATGTTGGTTTGCTAATTAGCACTAAGTAGGCTACAGCTGAGACTGATGGGAATGTCATTAATTTTGAAAGTATTGTGTGTCTGATGCAAAGTCAGGAGCTCACCAGTTTCTACAACTCAGCCTGAGGGGACATTTGTTTTATTTTGGTATTCAATTATCCAGAAAAACTGTGTAGGGAATGTTTACGGATCTGGGCCTGTATTTATCAAGCTTCTCAGAAATACTCATAAGAACGCTGCAAAACTTTTTTTTTACTTAAGAGTAAAAAAATTCTTGGCTCAAAGCTGTGCTTAAAATTAGTTATCAAGCATCATAGTCCTAATTTGAGTGAAGTGTAGGACTAAATCTTAAGTGTCAGTCTTAGTGCTGATTCACGACACTTTGCTGTACCGCAAACAGCCAGAACCAATCACTGAATAGATTTCCTTAATTAAGAATATTCTCAGATAAATTCACAGTGAATTGTGAAAAGAGGAGTTTATATTCAACACTCTTTTAACAATAAAGAATTGTCAATACATTATGATATAGGCCTACACATTAATAAATGAAAGATAAAAAAGTTTATCTTTATATCAGATTACGGGAGGGTTGACACATGACAATGTGTGGGGCTGTAGCATAAGTGGCATAATTGTTTACACGCATTGCTGCGTACAGTCAGTGGTGAGATGACATCCCTCACCAACTCGCTGAAAAGGATTATGCCTGCGGTGTCTGACCCCGTGTTATTAACTGCGCGTCGTCAAATAATTCAAAAACAATATTCCTCTCCTGAAAGATCTGCGCATGTCTCAGTCTACACAGCGCCATCACAAGCCCTACTGGCAACTCCTAACCATTTGGGAGACCTCTCGAGCTGTCTTAAATAACTGGGAGAGTAAGAGTGATTCTTAGCATTAAAAAAAATTGATAACTTGCTTTTATTCTTATAATTTAAAAGTAGGAGTAAATTTCATGAATTCTCAGCCCTTAAGACTAAAATTGCACTTTGCGCTTGATAAATACCGGCTCTGGTGGGATAAAAGCAAACACATATGTCTGTTTGCTGTGGAAGTCTGTATAAAATCTGTAACTTTACACTCTTCCCCATTCCTTTTTGCTCCGTTTTGTGATGTTCCCAGCAGTGCGGGTGTCGTTTGTGTACTGCCTCTGATGCAATTGTTGATTGTTGTGTATTCTCTTTTTTATATGTATCTTTTTGTGCCCACACTGCAAATCAATTTCCCATCAGAGAGATAAAGTTAATGAAACGTTCATTCCTTATCAGAGTGAGGTCTACAGCAAAGACGACAGAGTTGTTGTGGAATGTCGTTTGGGAGTCTGCAGTATGTTTGAATAAACTGATGCAAAGTTAATTCAAATGTACCAACAAGTCAACGTGCTACCACTTTACTTATGTTTCAGTAATTGACATCATTAACTAGGACATGTGTGACTACACAAGCCAAGATGAGCCAGTCGACATTTCTCAATAGATATTGTGTTTTATGATACTGCACCATACAGATGTGTATTAGTGATCTTTGTATTAAATATTACAGATACCAGCTTACCAACTGAACACTTCCTGCGGAGATCGCCACGTGTAAACAGACACTACCATGTAATTTGTGCAAATTAAATTGACACATTGCATTTTGTTTATCATCAAGCTGATAAAAAGGGTGTATTTTTACATTAAGATCACACAGCTTTGGTGCCTGCTATTGTTGTCTCAGGACTCTTCCTGCCGTCAGTGAACACCTGCTTTCAAGTTTTCTATTTGAAGACGAGCCGGTTCTTTGTCTGCACCTGCTGTGTGCTCTCGGTGTAGTGAAGTGATAGTGTAAGCTCCTGCCTCAAAGTGTGTTGGAAAATTTACTCCTCACTCTTCTTGTTTGCCGTAGACACAGCATTCTCTCACATTCAGGCAGAGATTCAGTGTCTGTCTCACTTTAAGAAGAGTGTGAACCTCAACAAGAATCTGCCGGGACGTACTGTATCTGTATCTCCTTGGCATTTGGTGAGGCTGAGTCAGAGGCAGGCTGGACACATTTATTTCTATTTGTTTAGACTGATTTATGTTGCACGTTATCAGTTATGCTTGCACGCTGTCTGCTTCTAACTGATAGTGGAACGGATACATGTTGCAAATACATTTTAGGAAAAATATATTAATCTCTTTCAGTGGCCTCGACTGAAGAACAAAGGTCAGCCTTTGCGAAATAGTGTACATGCAAAACCCAGCCCTCTTATTCCTTTGAATGAGACTGATCCGACAACATAATGGGGGGGTGGGGTGGGGGGGTGGGGGGTTGGCAAAAAACCCAAACAGGATTGTCTGGCAAAAAAGTCATTGCAAAACCTTTGCCAGACCACAATGCAATATCATCCAGCAAGTGCGCGCTCACAAGATGGTTCTGTCTGATAAGCCTTTATAGCCGTGAATCTGTTACTCAAACCCAACTCTTTGAATCTTATTGTTTTCAATTTACATGCCTCAAGATTCTAAACACTAAGACAAGAGTCTAAACACTAAGTTCTAATTATGTATGCTAACATGCTAGCACTAAGCAGAAAGCACAGATGGGAATGTCATTAGTTTTGCAAGTATCTGACAAATTTACATTTTGACTGGATGCTGGTGCTAGACAATAAGTTAAGGGATCATCAAAGTTATTACAGTTCATCCTGAGGGAGACATGACTGTTTGTACCAAATGTCATGGCAATCCATCCAACAGTTGTCTGTTACGACAGTCTCCACATCCCCTATTGTACATCTCGCATGAAAGATTATACAGTTCAGTGGGAACATCAGAGGAGTCAGCATCCTGCCTCGTAGGATGATAGCGCTGGGTTGTGCGAGGACCTGTATTGATCTGCTCATGCAGCATTCTCTCCACTTGAAGTGAGAATTTGCCTCTGATCTGAACCAGCTTTCAAGTGGGCAAAACAACCTCAAACAATCTGACTCAGAGGCACTTTTTTTGTAATGTAAACCAAGAGTATGCAGATTAAAAAAAAACCTGCAAGCCTGCAGAGATAGTTCAAAGCATAATATTTGCTCTTCAATATGCATCTGAGTTATACTCTTAACTCGGCTGAGATGCATTTGAGATAGGAACTGATGCAGAATCAAAGTTGTTGGCAAAGATTTCATCTGAAATAGCCCTCTGATGAATTTCCAAGAAGATCTTAATACCAGATCAAACATTTTTTACAAGAACCATTTGTAAGCAATTTGTTAATGAACACTCCAGTAAGTGAAGAACAAATATAAAAGTAAAATCTTTACAAAAAAAAAATCTACAAAGACAGTGTGGAACCACTGATGGTGGAACACTGAGGTGACTCCAGCACCATTTCATGTTTTATATCTGCAGAGCATGCCACACTTCAATCAACTTTGAGTACTGGTACTTCTGTTAAAATCTGGGCCAGATGGACAGTTTGGGTGTTTGGGGACTGAAGAGTAAAAACACGGAATTGTTCTGTGTTGATTTTCTAGGCAGTTACAAAATTAAAAATTCAAGCTGCTGTTTACGTCTGAATTTACCTTTTTAATACGTCATTCTCCCCACATTTTGTAAAACTGGTATTCTTGGTAGTAATTTCTTTCATTTGTTAGTGCTTATCAATCACACACTGAGTTTGTGCAGGGCTGCAGCAGCATCACTATAATATCCCTATGTTGGGATTAAGTTGTATCAACTTTTGCACATAAGTTGGTGTACTGCTGATGACTCATGATAAATGTATTTTTTCTGTGATCTTATTGTTTTCAGCGTGCTGTTGATTTTGATGGTGCGGCGAAACACTCACATTTCCTGCTGAACAGCACAGTTGTAGTCTCTTCTATTCTTTCTCTTCTCTACATCACAAGCTTTTGTATAAAAGATGGACTTTTTGTGGCAATAAGTAATGTTAAGGAGTCAACATATTCTATCATAATCATTCAACTGCATCTTCATTAGTGTCAGTATTTTGAGAAGTGTTAGATAATCTGCAGTTCCCACCAGACAGTTTGGCAGCAACATGCCAAAAAAAAACGTCTTGAAGATCATCCAAAGTCTAATTAGATTTACATTTCCGTCGTGCAGAGCAGAGCCAGAATTTACAGGCTCAGCAAACTAAAGTTTTACAGTGACTAAAGCACAGAGGACATTAAGGTATCAATCTTTTCAATCAGATGTCTAATGTTACTGCGGTGCAGTAATTCACTAATTAGATGAGCCTTGTATGCTTTGTGTCAATAGGTGTGAAACAACAAAGGAGCCAAAAAATAGACAAAGATCATTAACACATCTACACTCTAATTCTATGAATCTCAACAGTTCTTTAAATGACTTGACTCAACAGAAGTTCTCTGTAATTCAGCAAGATAGACAGCAGAGCATTTGACAAACTCATCTTTGCTGTCGCTTGTCTTGTTCAACATACAGTATGATGGGGGGCATCCAAAAAACAGTCAGAAAGCATGTTCTGTCTATCCATGCTGCAGATTTCAAAAGGCTGACAGATCAAAAGAGAGAAAAGGTTCAGACCTTAATTGTAGACTGGAGCAGCTCCTCATCCACTTCTTTGCATGTCGCCTTCTCCTCCGCTGCCTCTGCCTCCGAGCTTAAATGATCTCATCAAGATAGATTTAAAACAATCTTTTCTGCCGTCAGCGTCTCAACGGTGTCGCTGCCGTTCATACATGAATCCTGCGTCCCTGAATGAATGAGTAGGGCTTACAGGTGTACATGTCAGGAAGGCGCTCCAGAGCTCACGCTGTGCTCCAATGCTCAGACACACAAAACCCTTCCCTCCCTCTGTTCTACTCTCCTCCCGTCGCTCTTCCTTTCTCTGTCACTCTGTCTCTCGTCTCATTCCACTTTACCGCCCCTGTTTAGTTCCCACCGTTTCCCTTTGCACCTCTTTCTTGCTGCTAGAATTAATGCAAGTTATTGTCCGATTCCAGCAGGAGTGTGTGTGTGAGAGAGAGAGAGAGAGAGAGGCAAGCACGGCATGAAGCAAGGCAACTGTGAGTGTATTTATATGGGACTGAGGGAGTCTGCTTTGAGGACAGGACCAACCCCCATCCTCTCTGAAACAAGCAGCTATTGGCATGTACCAGAGAGGGATCAACAGCCTACACGAGTACAAGAGGATGAGAGGGAAAGACATGGAGAGGCTGTGCACTGTGGGTGTGTGTCTAAGAAAGATGAAGTGATTGTGAAAAGAGATGTGCATAATAAAAAAGCCACTGTTTTCAACAAGCACCAAATCACCTTCAAATCGTGGGATGTAATTAAATTTTTTCGACACTGAAAGATGACCCCTGAGGAACCATTAAGGACTACTTTTCCTCTTTTGAAAGGTGTGACATTTAGAAGAAATGCTAAGCTACTGAGGGTAATCCACCAAACTTGAGCCTAACCTTTACAAAATAATTGTTGTGGCTATGCATCATGTGACATATCCATAATTGGAAAACAATATTAAAATCCAAGCTCCTCACTGTAACAGTGGTAAAGCCACGGTAGTGTACACATTTGTAAACTCTCTGCACTGCACTGATTAACAGCAAAACAGCAATGTTGATTTAAGGAAGACGTGCACCCCAGCCAAGAAGTGATGAAGTGGCTGCGCTGCACAAAGCCATCTACCATATTTTGAAATCTTTCCGCTCCAGGACTGTGACAACACTATCCCAATGCACTTCAAGAAAAGATGTATAGACACCACTGGCCTTCTCTTTAAGAGCCTGTGATTGGGTGATTGTCTTAAGTGCTCTGTCCATTATAATAGCACACTATAATTGCTTTATTTCTACAATCTTGCTAATGAAAAGGCTGATGCTGTCGTTTAGCAGAAAAGCTAGCTAAAAGACTGATGTCCACATACATGCTTTTAGAAAAACAAATATGCTTGCATTCATTTGCTTTATATCGAGTTTAAGTAAATAAATGTTTTTTTTTCTCTTCAAAATGCAGGCCTCGCTCGCGCCAGTCTGTAACAAGATGCATTATCCCTTCAAGCTTGATCAAAATGAGACCCAAGTGTGCAGCAGCTGTGGCCTTTCAAAGTTTGAAATTTGACCTTTAAATTTTGTCCCGAATCACAACGATTTGTAAGTTAGGCTGGACGGGAGCAGTTCCGTTAATTTTTCTAAAAGCGTTGCAAACCGTAGTGGAGAAAAAAGGAATAGAAACTGCAAGTATTTTTACGTTTTCCCTCATTATGGAGCCATGTAAGTGCCTTGAACGCATCATGTTGTCCCAGCTCAGCATAGATTTATTTTTGTGGCAAACAGTTTAAGTTTCAAAATCAACTCAATAAAACTGGTTAAAGCAGAAAATACATCATGCAAAATCAGACTGTGACAGGGCTTTTAATGTTGATTTAGCCGTATTCCAGAAATTGGTGAATTGGCTAAAAAAAAAACATTGCCAGTTTTTTAGAAGTATTTTATTTTAAGTTAAAGCCATATACTGGCCAAAACAGTAGCAAAGCCTTATTTGATCTGATTTTGCAGATCCTATTATCTTGGTATTGAATCAAAATGAACAAAGAACCAAAATCCTGTGAACTTGCGGTGTCATATAATCTTTTATCAATAAAAGGAGCAGATTGTGAGTGCTGGTTCTAGAGGTTGGTTCAGCAACCTACTGCATGTTGTACACCAATGTGGTGTGTGCAACTTTAATCTAATTTAAATGAGTTTTTGGCAGAATAAGCCATCGTATCAGTCTTTTTAATGTGAGTGCTGGCAGTGATGATTGGATGCTTTATAATTGTGAACTGTTTTCTGTTTCTGTATGTCTCCACAGTTTGCCTTGCAAGAGGAACAAGTAGGTCAAAGCGCCTGGGGACCTTGTAAGTATTTTGACAGACTTTCAGATCTCCTGGAAGTTGGTCTCCAGAGGGGCGAAGGCAATATTTAGGGCAAATTCTTGCACAGTTATCTCCTTCATGCAGCTAGCTAGTTCATCAGAAAACTGTGAACATTAAAAATATATATTTTCAGGAAGAGATATAGTATATGCTGTATGTGAATATGATAAAGGTAGGGGAGCTTGGCAAAGGCAAGACAAGTACACATATGGATCCGTGTTTCAGGGAGTCAGTTGCGATATTGTTTTTGAGACAGATGACTGTGCTTACAATGTGCAGTGTTTGACTCAAAGGTAAGTTTAAGTACAATAGAGTTTTTGCATTGTCAAAGCAAGTCTTTATGGGAAAGTATCATCTACCGGGTCACTGCCACTATTACAATACAACAGCTTGCATAAACTGTGGCAATGGTGGTAAAATGCGGCTGAGCGAGAGAACAAGGATAGGAAGTTGGGAAAAAACCCCAAAAGACTCAGCCAAGCTGAATGGCAGGGTATTTTGTCTCTGAGTGTCTCAATGGGCAGCCTACAATGTGTGTTAATTCATCCTTCACAAAGAGCCTTGAAGCAAGGCTTTCCCAAACCAGCAAACAAATCACTTCCTTAGCTCAATTAGTATTCTGTGGCTGATTCTCCAGTCTTTGTGATGTGAAATGAACACTGGAATAACAAACAGATTCAAGTTATAGGTGCGGCTCACTTACAAAGAGGTGACTTTGACTGTTCATGCCCCCACAGAATGATGTGATAGGCCTCCTTGTTTTTAACCTACTATATTTTTTACCTACATACATAATGAAACCCTGATAATGAAGTGTTGTCAACTGAGATGATAAAAATGCCAGGTCATGTGCTAATGTGAAACATTCTGCTATCAGAAGTTACTTTTTAGTTGTATGTGCTGCTGCTAGCGACATGACAGCTCCATAACTGTTGCTGCCCAACGGACGTTGTCTGGGACGGTGACCTAGCAAATATAGACATGTTTCATCCACTTTCTAAATGTCCTTGTTTTAGCTTATATCTCCATTTATTGTATAGTGATGTACGCACAATGACTGCATTGTGATGACCGCAATGATGACTGCAACTTTCAGCTCATCGTTTTGTTTTACCGGCCTACAACTTTACTGGTTTAGGTCGCTCTCTCCACTCTCAGTAGTACCACACGGCAGGCACACAAAGGAATGAACTACCTGCTGAAGAGCCAAAACTTTCCCTCAAGATCTAGTGTGAAGCAAAACAGAGCTAAAAGAGTGTGAATATCAATGTTTGTTTTTAAGAAACGTCTGATGAGCTTG
The DNA here is from genome assembly GCA_024633595.2 of Lepomis macrochirus. NCBI lineage: Eukaryota > Metazoa > Chordata > Actinopteri > Centrarchiformes > Centrarchidae > Lepomis > Lepomis macrochirus. The sequence continues at coordinate 27,693,036 of JALXJV020000021.1, forward strand.
CTGTTATTCCCCTCCCTGCATTACCTATAGTCTGCCAACTACATATCTGCTTGACTTACAGTAGTTTATAATCAGTCATGAATTGCATTGCACATCACACGGTTGTGTTCTATAAGTCAAAAACATGTGTCAGTTACAAGATCCCTTATAGCTATGCAGTGTTATAAGCAGCCTGGTTTGAATGCAGCAGGTGATAAAGTATTCATTATAACCACAAGTGACTTGAGACTTGACTTGGACTCAAAGACTTGTGAGCATCTCTTCTATTTCTATGCCGGTATTCTAAATGTCATTGAGAAGTATGTTAGCCAGTTAAAATGAAGTAGAAGAAGAATTTTATTTTTGACATTATAATTTGTGGTTACGGCTGATACTGGGGCAGAATCAGGAAAGAAAAAAAAAATAGTTGACTGAAGAACATAATAAATCTAACAGGGACAGTAAAAGAACATGGGCGAAAACATGAGTTAACATTGGTTGGTCTTTCAACAGACTGAGAGAACTGCAGAATTTGAAAGGATTCAAAACAGATCCAGAATTGGTCCTGCTCCCCTTAGACAGATATGTAATACGTCATATTTATTTGGCTGCGTACAGTCCATAAAGGTGTAGGTCACGTGGACATTACTGTAATACAACTGGCTTACAACATAACATTTTATGTTGGCCTTTCTACCAAGCTATATCTTGCTATTAGCTTATTATTATGAAGACATAACATTGCGAGGGAATGTTGATAACCTCAGATTTTCAACAAAATTACTAGCAACCACATCTGTTAGTTGTAGGCTTACACAAGGGTGTAACCATGGTGGAGACAGAACATTTTTCCACAGTTCTATGATATTTTTATATAAAAATTGGTACATTAAGAACATATTATTGACGACAACATTGACCATTTGAAATCACAGATAAACAAATTGTCTGTGATTTCTCTGATAGCAACTGCCCCTCCACTTGTTTTGGTCGCTTACTTTTTACTGACTCATACACGTATTGATTAGACAATTGTGTGACCAACTATCAGGATATTTGAGCACACAGTAAAAAATAAATATGACATAACAAGAGGCCAAATCGTTGACAGGGTTCAAAAAAGGACTACATATTAAATTATTAATCTTTTGTACAGTATATTGAGGGGGACATATTGCCATTTTCTCAGTAGTTGGAGGCACACTCACACGCTCGGTCACTCGTCTTCCTCAGATGTCTCCTTCAGTCTCTTCACAGCCTCTGCCATGAAATCCATTCCGAGAAACCTGAGCTAGGTTACTCTAAAGAACTAAAGCTGATGATACACGGGGCAACTTTTTGAGCAATGTTGCTGGGCAATGTTGCTAGTGGCAAGTCCCACTATGTTTTGAATAGATAGCGGTGGTGCGGGGCGGGGTGGCAGAGTGATAGGGGAAGGGGATTATGGTAGTAATCTTTACTCATCACCATTGACAGAAATGTTGCCCTGCATGATTGCTCTAAGTTGCTCTGTGTATCATCAGCTTTACATTGTACATTATATACTTAAACTTATTATGTTGTTTCTTCTTATAGCTTACTTGCTGAAGAGTTTCGCTGGTGTGATGCAGTGCCGTAAAAGCAGTACGCCGTTTCTCGCGGGGATTTAAATGTTACGTAGCAAGAGACAGCATTCTCCCTATTATGAGTCAGTCTGCCATCAAAATGATTCTGAAGCTGTTGTTTGAACCACTACTAGAAATAAGTTGTTGCTTGCTCCATAGCTTTGCACTTACAAGCTCAAAGTGAGGGCAGATGAGGCTGAGCTAATTGCACCTGAAAGCGCAAAGTGGCTACGATTTGGATCAGCGGTGCTTACAGAAACAGTTTTCTCCTGGTAGTAGCCTTAGGTTATACAACTTATTTTGTAATCACCTTGAGCCAACATGGGTTAAATGTTAAGTCCCGTTAGAAATCACGCCTCTGCAAGTGTTCTTTATGGTCCAAATTCAAACAAGCATGATGTAAGTGGATTTTTTTTGTCATTTCTTGCCATTTTTAATGCTTGTCTGAAGGGAAACTGGTATTTTACTTTAAAATTGTAGAGCTATAAAACAGTGATGAAAATTTAATTGGATGGGTAATTACACACACCACAATCAAGCTGACATTCAGGTGTTCCCGCACTTTTTCTCTTTTGAGCCCAGGCTTGCCCCAAGGTTATTTTATAGGCCTATCAGAGTATGAATTATTAATAAACCAAATGGCCATGCTTCATTATTCAATAACAAATGGTGAAAGACAACTGTCTCGTCTATGTTGATGTGTCGTGGGTTTAGGAGCCCTCACTGGGGATGATCAATATTTAATTGAAGAAGAAAAAACACTTCCATAAATGATGTGTGATCTTACATGATGAGTGTTATATTTGATCTGTAAACTGCATATTTGAATATATGTGGTTGTTGTTTTGCCTTTTCTGTTCATTTTAGTCATTTAAATGACAAAGTCTACAGCCATGCTAGTGGCAATGTAACGCCTCGGTTACAGCAGTGCTTTAGCTAAATGCTAATGTCATGAATTTCAACCTCATGATGGTGCAACAGGTCATTGGTTATCCTGAGAACAACATGAATGTCTGTTCCAAATGTTGTGGTAATTTATCCAATAGTTGTTGAAACTTTTGACACAAAACCTCACTCAGTAAGATTCAACCTCTGGGAACCACAAATGTCTGTACAAAAGTTCAAGTAAGTGAAACTGGTAGACCAACCGACTGACATTGCACTAGACTTAAATGCCGCTAGCAAGGCTAAAATTTAACAGGCTTCCCTTATTGGGCTCTGTTTATTGTAGCATCTGAGAATTGTATCTAAGTTAAGACTTATCAGTCACCATGAGCATTGTTTTCCAGACGTGGCTGGACATCTCTGTCTATATATTGATTGATTCATTTGCAATGTTTTATTTTAAAGCCATTCTGTGAAAATTACCACCAAATCTCTGAAAAATACTTTCACTGAGTTTATCTTTTTCAACAATATCTCAGATTGTAGACATATATCAGCCATGCTCTCGGTCGATACAGAGATGGGAAAGAAGGCCTTCAGGTTTTCTGGTCCCAGCACTTGGAAAAGTCTGCATAAGGAATCAACCTCACTGTGAGGACTTTATAACTGAATTCAGGAATTGTAAATTCTAGGGTAAAAGACTCCTTTGCTAATTGTCCTTACCTGTATCTTATTTTAGTCTTCTTAGTATTAGTATCTGTCTTTTGTTGTTTTATCTGGCGTCTGATTTTACCTGGTGGTTGTTTTGTCTGCAAGTTTTTATATTGCCATCTTGGCTGGGTTTCCATCCTCAAAGGGGCTGACCTGGTTAAATAAAGATTAAGTTAACACAAGTTCTGTATGTGTGTTCGATGTAGGGATTTTTTTCAGTATAAGATTTGATTAGTTAAAGTTGGGATTTATTAAAAGATTTTGTCATGAAGCTTTTTTCAAAGAGCCACCAGATTTTAAAAAACCTTTTCAGCTACTAAATAGGCTGGCCATCATGAAAGCATAAGTCATCATGAGTATTCCTGCTCAAGACCGATTTACGTCTGCAACTTTGTGTCCCCAAACACAAGTGCAATTTGAGAGAGGCATGCGTAGGCAGACACTGTTCTTTTTTTAGTTGTCCCACTGGTGTTAAAGTGTTTGTGGCTGATTGTTTCTTTCAGCAAACTCAAGTTTCCACTTTCCGTACAGTAATTATGCCAATAACTCGCATTATGGGAGAGAGCACATGGAGACTTAAGTTACCAATTACAGTATGTTTGTCTACTGAGACATGAATTATACAATTAAGGATGATAAAGGCTCTGATGTTTGGACCAAAGTATGACATTAAAATGAGTGTAGACTGCTGCTTTTCTTATCGGCTACATATATTTAGCCATGCTATGGCAACTTGATTGCCATGAAACTGTGTACATATATTGTGTCCAGAGGATGAATTTGAATGACTGGACCCACTAACTTTACCTGTAGCATCACCGGCAGGTCAAAGTTTTCACTTATCCTGTGAAATATCAACATCTACTGAATGTAAATACATGAAAACACTGTTTCCAACATGAATCTTAATGACCTTAGTGATCCTCTGACTTTTCCTCTAGCTCCACCATGAGGTTAGGATTCAAGGTTTGGAGTGAAACATTGTAACTGGTGATCTGTTAACTATAATCATATAACACCATCATCAGGTAAAAATGTGTTTTCAGACTCCTTCATGACCAAATACCTGCAAAATTAATGACATTCCCATCAGCCTCAGGTGTACTGTGTGTTTAGTGCTAATAAGCAACTGTCCTCACATCATGGTCATCGTAAATATTACACCTGCTGAACATCAGCATGTTGGCATTGTCAGTAGCCATGTTTTCATCTATTTGTCAAGCAAATTTAAAGGGGCAATATGTAGTTTTCAGCGGCCACTAGCGGTGTGGTTTTAAGACTGCACCCAGGTCAGTGCTCTTACGTGTGCTTGAACCGTAGGATTGAACTCGTGAGCGAGCATAATCCGTAACACAACAGCTTTCAATTAGAAATCCCACAATAAGTGTGCTGACATATTGGCACAATACTCCAGGAAAAAAGGCAGTTTGACAGCAGCTATATACAGACAGGGAGACAGCTACACACAACACGTTGGAAACTCAAGCAAACCGTTACTGTTACAGTAATATTTTTATCAACTTGAGGGTGAACTAATCCATGCTCGTTACATGATTATATTGCATTTACTGCATTGAGCCGATATGCTACATTGGCATTAGCTTGCCTGTCTGCTTTGCGGTAACTTACATTACTGTTAGTGTCTATGAAGATTCTCAGTCATCCAGGTCATAGTTATCCAACGAAGGCTTTTCATTTTGACCCAGGTGTCGTCCACATGGCCCAACACAGAATGGCCAACTCCTCAGGTCAAGACTCTGCAGTCTACTTACATCTGAAGGACAGAGGACACTCGTTTGAGGACCAGCAAGTGCACATCTTAGACAGAGAAGATGGATGGTTTGAAAGAGGGGTCAAGGAAGCCATCTACACACGGGTCGAGAAGCCATCATTGAACAGAGGAGGGGGTCTACGCCACCACTTATCCCCCACTTACAATGCTGTCCTTTCATCACTTCCCAGGAAACTCAACTAACGTAACCTATTGGTTTCAGGTGAAGAAACTAACGATGGTCGTTCAGGCTTGGCCTCAGGTAGTCCTAACGACTGTAACGACTGTCGTTACAGCAACCAGGTACACTAACGAACCAGCAGTATCGACGATCCTGGCAAACGACCCCACTGAGGTTAAATAGCTGAGTTTCCCTTCCAGTCAGTCAGAACTGAAGAAGTTCCTTGGATGAGGGACGAAACGTCTTCCAGTATCTTTCAACCAAGTCCAGTTGCTCTTGACTTTAACCTTCGTTGGATTACTGTTAGTGTGCTTTTCACTGGAAGCTCAGCAATGTAAGCACAGCTACATGTATTGGATGTCAACAAAATAGCTATTGAGCTAGACTGAATATTATAAATGAGATTGTTGCCACACTTTATAACTAGACTGTTAGACTGCAGTAAGTGACATTACTGTATGGATCTGTGGTGCCATTATGTTGCATTATTGTATATTATGTGGGTCATGTAAGTGTGTACTGTCAATATATAATTGAACATAACATTACAAAGTAAACAGATTCATGTTGGCTGTTGGCCTTACATCAGTATAGGCTAAACAAATGGCTCCACATTTGCTTTGTACCATTACATCGTTTCTTGCAGGCTATATCAACACTTTGACATAATACACAGGATATGGTACACAGGATAGTGATGTGGGTCGCGTTAGCTGGTGAAAACCATATTGCACTGGATAACATTAGCAACTGTTCGGCGTTAGCCGGCGAACTAACGTGACTCCAGTCTTCCTGATGTTGGCATCATCTGATTCTCGTTTGGCCTGTCAGAAGTTGCAAACCTTAAACAAAACCAGTCACACGGAGAGAGGTCTTCAGAAATGTGTTTCACTTTGGCAAGTAGCTACAACCAATGCTTCTGCGTGTAATGGGAATATCCAGAAAGATGCTGACAGCGGAAACAACTGATCAGGCATGTGAGGTTAAATGTTTGCTACATCAGAACTTATTCGCAAAGGTGTTTCCATCTCCCTTTTAGCGCATTAACCCTTTTTTTCGAAAAAGACAAAAACCACCTCAAGCAAACATAAATACTTTTTTTGCATAATTGAGAAAGTTTTTTGGAATTTTGCTGTTTCCAACAACCTTCTCTAATGCGATTATTTGCTGATGTTGATAGAAACACAACTATTGTGTGAATGTTAGCAAGCTTAGCATTTAGCTTAAAGGTGCCGCAGAATAGAAAACTGCATTTCCCTTGGCATGGTTGAGTTCAGTGCATGTAACTGACATACCATCAGCCTCAATCTTCATTGTTTCCTCCTTGATATGTAAATCTTGTGCATCCAAAATACCCCCGAAAAATGTTCGAATGCCAACAAAAACAAGATATTTTATAACATCTGGGATGTTTACACTCTCAGTGTTACATAGACCAGTCCACGTTCCAGAGTGAGCTGTCATATGGGTCCATTGAGCTAGAGCTGCGCAGTGCAGTGTGTCTCACAGAAAGTGCTTTTATGGTTATGAAGGTAAGGTAAATCCAGCCCGGGCAGAATCGCCGGCTGACAATAGGACAGCTAGCTGCATGGCTATCTGTGTAGCTAACTTAGTAGCAGCTGATGTTAGCAGTAGGCTACTTAACTGCTAAAGTAACCAGTAAATAAATTGGCAAAAGTAGAGGCAGAGCAGCCTCTACACCAGAGAAAAAAATAAAAACAGTGAATAAAGTTGTGTTTTAGTTCGATAATCAGTGAAACCTAGTCTCGCAAAGCAGGCCTTGTTTCAGCGCTGTCCCACTAAGCCCAGCCCCTCTTATGTACTTGGGGAAGTTGGCCAATCAGAAGCAAGTGGGCTTTCAGGAAGGGGAGCCTTAAATAGACAGGAGGTAAAACTGAGTGTTCAGACCGAGGCTGAAAAAAGGTGCTGAAACAGTGGTCAGCATGTGTCCACAGTATGTTTTTTGAAAGTTAAAGCATGTGAACATTTTCTAGTAGAACCCTAAATACAAGTATGAACTTGAAAATGAGCATTCTTTGGCAGCTTTAAGGCATGCTTAGCTTGCATATGACTTTAAGTCTTGTCGGAAGTTGCCTGCCATCTGACCATATACTTATATATATATATATATATATATATATATATATATATATTTTACATTACCTTATTAAAGCTAGCATCATGTTCAAGGTCAAGATGGTTTTCAAGTCCACTAAGAATAATAATAGTAAGGAAACAGCCATTGGTAGTTTAATAAACACTGAATGAGTTTTTCTGGATTATGGTGACATCCTACCCATGCAATCACAACTTTATTTATCTCTGTGTTTTCAGCTTTGGAAAATTGTACTCACTGAACTCATCACAGTAATTTATATGTGTTATCTGAATGGACCTTACTGAAAATACAAAGGAGGATTCATGCCTACAATGTTTTTCAATAAATTGATTTTTGGTAAACCTTTTTTATGTGAGTCATCTATGCCATTTTGGCAGTAAAAGGTAATGTCTCTAAAGAGAAAAAAAAATGCTTCTTGAGTTCAAGGTACAAGGTAGATTTAATCATCATTTCATAACACAGGGTTGAATAATGAGATGAGGTTTGTAGTTCATTTAATGCCACCAAGACAGAGCAAACTTATATACAAAAATTATAAAAAAATATATATACAGAAATAAAACTACTTATATGGTTCAGTGCTGAGGATGAATTAAGGAGTCTCAGCGTTAGGAAAGAAGCTGCTCTGAAGTCCAGTGGTACAGCAGATACTTCTATATGTCTTGTCAGACAACAGCAAGGTTAACAAGCTGTGGCTGTGGTGGGTCCTATATTTTACTATCCTGTGAGGCACCTTAACTCACCGTTATCACTGATGCTCGGTACATGGGGACCAATAATCTTCTAAGCGGTTAAAATCACCCGCTACAGTGTACAGAGTCCTTGTCTCCTGGGCCATGCACTTCTCAAACTTTTTATGCTTTTATGCACCTCTGTAAAAGTTAAGAAGAAGTTGGCAGAGGAATTTTGCCTTCTTGAGTTTTCTAAAGAAATACAGTTGTTTCTGAGCTTTTTTCACCAGCGTCAACATGTGAAATGACCATGTCAGGTTCTCTGTGATGCTGATTCCTAGAAACCTGAAACTGTTCACCTGCTCCACTGATATAAACAGGAGTGTGTGTGTCTTTACCTCCTTTTTTCTAAAATCAACAATCAGCTCCTTGGTTTTGCTGACGTTAAGCAGAAGGTTGTTCTCTTTGCACCACGCTGTAAGATTGTCAGTAATGTTGACACTAAGGAATAACCTTGGTTACAGTTTTCTACAATATATGTAAGCTATTATAAATGACATATTATTATACATAATATATTATTATACATAATATATTATTATATATATTATATTATATTATATTATATTATATTATATTATATTATATTATATTATATTTATGGATCTTAACATATCAGCAGAGCACTCTAAAGATTACCGTACTATATAAACCTGTTTCGCAGCATCCTAAGGATGTTTCCTATACAGTATATGTGGTCTTTTTCTATCATACACGCCTTGTTTATTCCATTTTTTCCATTATCTCACACGCCTTACTTACCATTTAGCGAAATTCAAATAGACCCAATATAAATTATACACTAAAACAGTTTCAATAATACATGCAAAGTGGACAGGGTTTAAATGTAAAGACGTTTTCAGAGAAGTGTTGTCACTGCTTTGTGCAAAGGCCATAAATACTTGATGTTTGCAGCCTCCTTTGCTGCTTCTTCACTATCTTCCCCTTCACATCCCAGTTGTTGGTCACACTTTTAATAAAACTGTTCAACCTCACTGTGATTGTTTGCTGTTGCAGCAAAATCAAAATGCAGAGGTGCTGTAAAAGCAACAGAACCTGCAATTCTGTACTACTGTTCTGGAAAATGATGATGTATAATCGGCACTTGGTTAATAAAGCTGCTATTGTTATTGCAGTGTAACTCTTTATTGGATTATACTGTCCTGAAAGAGATGTGCCCAGCGAACTACTGGAACTGCCTTTTAAAAATTAATTGGATAGACTGTAACACTGCCATTTTCACACACTGATACTATTTTCTGTCAGCTAGTGTGTGTTTGTGAATGTAAACACAAATTTCCTTTCATTTTCCAACTTTGTGTGGATTTAACTTTTACACACTCATTAATAATACACATCTCAAGGGCTCTTGTTTGGTGCTGGATTCAGGAAACATATCATACATGCGTAAACACAGCCTCCAAGAAAACCAAACTTGGTAATGGTGTATTCATAGTAGGATTATAGTGGATGGCATTTCAATCAAGATAACAATGGTACAGGTGAGGAGATATATTAAACAGAGAACAGTTTAATTTCTTATAATTACACACAACTTGATGGCCCAAATATACCAAACATTAGAAATAATCATGCAGTTACAGATGAAAATGTGTTTTCTGATTCATTTACGGTTGTATTTGTCTCAGTCACATTCATTCAGTGCATGTCACACGAGTATTAAGGGTTACAAAGATAACACAACATATAATGGTGCTTGTCACAAACAATGCCAGAATGAGGACTTAAGATGAAGCTCAAGGATTTCATAGCCAATTGTGGTGAAGAAGACCCGGTACTGAATTACAGCTATCAAGTGGAGGCAGAGCAGATTTTAAAAGATTAAGTACCGTAAATAGCAAATGGATATGTTTGTTCCTGTATCCTAAGGACATATTTTAAGTTCACTCCTGATAGAAATGGAAAATGGAAATGAATGCGGCCAGGAGAGATAAAAAATCAACAGCAATGAGGATGTCCCTATAAGGTTTTTTTGCCCTCGAGTCCGAGTCCGAGTCATTTGATTTTGAGTATCTACTGATACTGAGTCCCGATCCGATACTTCTATAATACTTAAGAAAAGAATAAAGAAGAGCGAAAAAACAGATCCAGGATGTTCCTTATTTTTTATTTAATTCACCTTATTTTAACATTCAACAACTCTGTTAACAAAGAGAGCACTTCTGTGAGGTAGCTTGAACAATCAAGTAATAAATAACATAAATTCTTCACTTTTGGACTTTAGAGCAACAGTAAATATAAAAAAAGTCTAAGATAAAAACAAATAGCACCTCAACTTAAAAAACCCGGCAGGCATGTAAACAAACACAAAAATAAAAGTGCCACAGTGTTTGCAAAGCACAGGTATAAATACATATATATACATTTATGTCTGAGTCCTGATCGGGAGGTAACGTCCGATTCCGATCGAGTCTGAAGCAACGTGATCGGGCCCGATTTCTGATCTTTTGATCGGATCTGGACATCCCTAATGAGAAGAACACAAATTGGAAGAAAGTGGTAAAAATCAATAAAAATAATCCTGCTGTGTTTAACAGTTATGCATGTATTTCAATTGCAGTGATTTTTCATCTCCGATTCAAATTCTTCATTTACTGTGTGCTTAAACTCTGTCCACATGCCATCTACTGCACGTGTCCAGGAAGAGGGACCCTCCTCTGTTGTTTGTCCTGAAGTTTCTTCATTTCAGTCTTTCTTTATTCAAAGGTGTAATGAAGCAAATTTATAATTTGTGATTTTGGCCCATGTGAAATAAATGGGCATGACTTGCATCAATCCCCCACATTTCTCCTCCCAGATTAAAGTGAGGGTACCTGCATGGAGGCACAACTCCAACAGAAATCAGCAGAAATTAAATCATCGATAATTCTCTCTCCACGGGATGGACAACGCTTGGATCTGCGGCATTCAACTTGAGTAGAGGTTAGACGTCAGCATGATGGAGCTAAAGCAAAGTATAGTGTTTAAGATGCTTGTGGTTTGTTTTAATCTCATTAAGGAAGAGAGCTCTAATGCACCAAATCAGAACCATTTTTGCCTTTCCGGTAAGAAATCGACACCTCCACCACCCTTCTAATTTCACCATTTCAGGTTCATATCAACTTACTCTGATCCACAGATATTGGCCTTTTATCAAAAGCTGATACTATTTGTTATGTTGCTTAGTAAAGCACACACCAGGGAACAGTAGGAGTGACAGTAGGAGGAAGTAGTCTTAGTTGTCTTCATCATAGTCTCATTTGTTTACAGTAATTACCCTTAAGGATGACAATTAATTTGACAGTAGGACGCTGGGGTTTCAAACTGCTTGCATAGCATATCTTTAAAAGCCAGTACACCGTCCTCATGCCACCCGTCATTACCAGACCAACTAAAACATGCAAACCCTGGAAGTGTCTCTCTGTGGCCATCTTGCTCCTTAACTGGCTAAAGTTATGCGCATGAAGAAGCGCCACATTAAATCAGCTCAGCTTTTATTTCCACGTCCTCCCACAACATAAGGAGACAAACAACCTTGTGTTTTTAATAATGAGAGCACGAGCAAGAAGGCCTTTATCTCCGGAGGAGACTAGGGAAATAATGGCAGTAATTAACTGAACGTTACTCCTCAGCAAGACCTCCTGAGAACCCCCACAGTCATTCCAGCCCTCGCTGTGTCACCTCCTCCTCAGCCTAAATTGACACCGCTGTCTAGTTTGACATGCCTGCTCACAACAGTGCCTGTTTGCAAAGCTGTGAACAGGAAACCATTATATTGCAAAGAGCTGGGACTGTACTAGTTTGAATGCAGTCCTGGATCTGTGCTAGACCTGAATATCAATATCTTATTTTATGCCATTTTAATTTACTTCACTATCTGTCCCAGAATCCAATACAGAGCTGCTCTAAGGCGTCACTCACAATGAAAAACAGAATAGATTTTCGGTATCGCCTTAATCATTATACGGGCATGAAAGAAGACAAATCAGTCATCACTGTGGAATCATCACCTTACACATAACTGTTCATTTAGTGGTTTACCTCTGTGCGGTGTTAATCTGCATGAAGAGCTTTTGTTCCAGGGGGTGCTGCACACTTTGTGCCGCTGTGGCAGCCTGCAATAAATCACTTTGCCTTGATAATTTATGAATACGAGCAAAAAGGGAGGTGTGATCATTATGCTTTGACAGCTCACACAGCTCCACAGCACATATATTAAATCAACCAGGTTAACACCTTCATCTGGGCCCTTTGCCATGACAAATTGCATTGCACAGCTGCGGGGAACTTCAATAAGGAGGACAGGATTGTAGTTTTCTTCTTTTGGCTTTTGTCCTCATAAACAGCATATGAGCATGATGATGTAATATTCATCGTGTTTCCTTTTGATTTCAAACCTGCATAGCCTAATGTCAGATATTGCAGTCAGTTCGGAAATTCAGATACATCTTGCTTTCTGTTAGCAATTTACAAAAGAGCAGTTTGAAATCTCAGAAGCTCCTTGTAAATTTGCTTTAAGGTCGGTTTTGAAATCAGCTATTGAAAGGCAGGTTATTTTTGACGGGACAAACATTCCCTGCTGTTTTGTAAATGGCTCTGCTATCACTGGTGAAAGCAGGTTCAGAAATCAACTTGACATTTTCCTCCTACTGCATGTGGCTTTCTGCTGGAACACATGTTTATCGTCTACTCTTTTGCATTATCATCACCATGGCTGTCTCTTTTTGGGCTTCCTAGGGATTGTTGATGCTGCTGAGCCTCACAGCCTGCACTGTAATAGTCATTTCAATAGCATCTCTTGACTGATCAATTGACATAATTTACCATATAGTATTTCTGCTAAGAGCCATGGTGTTAAAGTATAATGAGCTTTTATATGCAGCTCCCATACTGCATGTGCATTAAGCAGCTCAAGCTCATAAAGACACGCTCAATTGTCTTTATATCATACCTCACTGAAGCTTGACTGTTTCATGCTGTGACAGAAATGGTCCTCCTGACAGTGACTTCAAACTGTAATTCATGAAGATCTCAGTCAGACAAGCTTTCCTGACAACCCTCACATGACTGACTTGACAGATAACAGACAGGTACAGCAGGCTGCCCCTTTCCTCAGGAAATCACACGGGAGGAAAAGAAAAGTCACTGCTTTGCACTAAAAGTGACAAAACAAAAATAAGATTGAATTTCTTTTGATATTGGGACTGCATTATACACTTTATTTGCAAAATGTTAGACAGCAGTGATTAACATGTCCTGGTCTGCACAATTGTTCATTTCAAACATACACACGGTCTTCGTCCTGTGATATGTTCTGCAGAATACACTTCAGGTCAAACAAAGCCAATCTGTGTCTCCTGAACTGCTGTCACCCAGATAAAACATAGCCCATATCTCCAGATATCTGGAGGCAACAGATTATTTCCGAGCCTCACATATGTGATCCATTCTTCTCCATCATGCCCAATTGACAAATAACATTGTCATTTGGGGCAAAGTGGGGAGAGCGCTGAGCTCTGAGGAAACATGAAAACACATCTTTCATCACAAAGTAGTTAGGCAACAGGTGTGTGGGTCTCATCCCTACATGACAGTGATATAGCCTCCCTGTCAAAATGATTCATCCCAGTCCTGACTGTGGTAGAAATCACGCCTGGTAAATGTTACACAGAAAACTATTATGGCAAAGTGGGGGTTCTCCCAATAGTTGCAGTAGCAGCACATTATAGAGTGTGGCAGCATTAATGCAGGCCTTCACAGCACTGTACCGTATGTTGGCATGCTAGAATCGTGACATGCCTAAAAAAGTCAAAAGTAAGATTGAAGAAGAGGTGTTTTTATTTATTCACAGTGTATATTAAACAGTAATAACAATGACAATAATGATAAACGGGAAAAACAGGAAAAACACTTACTTAATTTTTAACTGTGAACTAGTTAACTAGTGTTTTTACATATTGGACTTAAATACTGACAGTGATGGACAAGTTCTGATAGGGAGAGAATAGCATTCCAAAATGATGGTCCTCTGGATTTTATGGAATATTGTCCAAGAGTTGTGTGATAATAAGGGAGATGAATATTCTTTGCTTGTCTGGTTGGATATGAACGGACATCAAAGACAGTTAAAAAGAAGTTATGAAATACATTTGGTAGGCTATTTTGATACATGAATGTATACATAAAGGTACATGTTTAATTAATGTTGATGTTGAAAATAATAAAATAAAACAGCAGATGTAATTAAAATCATTTCTTAAACATGGGATCTGATGGTTCATAGCGATTTGACGCAGTTGCCAATTTTAAAAATCTATTTTGGATTAAAATAAATCTTTGAAGAAGAAGGATATTTACTGGCCCAAACAATGTTAGAGTATGATATGCATGTATGAACACATAAACCTATAATAAAGAGTTAAAAGACAGGATTGATTTACCAATGAACAAACTTTTGTACTGATGCCAAACGACTTCATGATTTTTTTTTTTATCATTTCTTCATTTAGCTGACACTTTTATCCAAAGCGACCTACAATTACTATATATGTCAGAGGTCCTCCATGCCTCTGCATCAACTAGGGGATGAGTATCTTGCTCAGGGACACATTAGTGGACACATCACAGTGGGGAATTGAACTCGGATCTCTCACACCAAAGGCATGCTTCTAATCCACGACTCTATCACTACCCCCGATAAGTCCAAAAATATACCAGTTGCAAACATTATTGTCCAATGCTGTGCAAATTTTGTCTATAAGTTGTGACAAATCCAGTGTTGTTGTTGAAATCCATATTGGTGTTTGGGATATTGTTGTCATTCAGGTGTTTTAACATTGTTACATAGACCAACTTTTCCAAAACTCTGGCAGTTTTTAACGGTAGAAATGTGGCAGTGGATGCTGTAACGTTATACGGACTGGATATGCCCAACACTTGCAGTTTGTGTTCATATCTTTCTTTTTCTTAAGTTAAAAGGTGATCCAAAAAAAATCTGACTGCTTTTGCGGCGTCTCTATGGGGAGTCGTGGTGTTGTTCTGTTGTTTTGCCCTGTAGGTCACCGTTCATGTTAAGTGACTGAAAACTATGCATTGATGAAATAAAACTCAAATTTTAGTGTGTCTGTTAGCCCACTTTCTTTTTGCCAAACTTGGTAACCGTTCTTTGTGAAAGCAGTAGCTCACTTCAGGCCATGATATATGCTTATTATATCTGAACAACACCCCTTAACTGTGATATAATAAGCGTACCACAGCCTGTCGTGAGCTATTGCTTAAATATAGCCCGTTTTATATATTTTAAATGTTACCATAATTTAATACACATTTCATTATCTGTTACGTTGTGTGTGTAGCATGAAAGGACAGTACCCACCCAGCCATGGCCTGTTCACCCTGCTGCCTTCTGGGAAGAGATATTGAAGTTTCTATGCTGTAACGTGGTAGACCTGAAACGACGTTGAGCAAGCCCAGCCACAAAGAGTCTGATTCCCTTTTATTTAACTGACCCTGGGCTTCCCCCATTTGAACTGACTTTTTAGCTTTCGTAGCCTCAGTCTTGTTTTAACCCTTTTTATGTCTGTTTACTGAAATGTATGAATAAACCTGGAGGTTATATTTTTACACAGCTTCTTGGTGTTGTTGCCCACTTATTTTAACCAGTGGTTGGTCAATTCCGAACCAAAGAGGGGTGTTACACTGCCAGACTGCAGAACAGCTTTTTCCCCCAGGCTGTCAGACTCTTAAATTTTAATTCGTCAGCACTGCTCCGTTGATTTCTGTTTACCATTTTTATAATTTCTTTTATATTAATGTATACTGTCTTCCATTTAGCAGAAGGGAGTTACAGAATTACAAAATTTCACTCTATAACTTGTCATATTGTGACAATAATAAATCTACGTACCTAAATAAACTACCTTGTAATGATGCTCCCTTCTTCTTTAGTTTTTTTTTAGTAAGATGTGAGCTGCTATCTTGGTCTGATGGTTTGCCCTCCAGGTCACCGCGCATGTCACATGACTGAAAACTATGAATAATAACATTTCTTCCACCAAACTGAGAACAAGAAGTTATTTTAAAAAAACACAGATTCAACGTCAATTTCATCAAAGTTTAAAGTGAGATCCTTCCTTAAAATAAACCTTAAAACAATTATGCACAAAAATAGAAGCTCCAGCTCCCAACTTGTCCTTTCTACATGAATGAACATAGTTATGTTGACACATGGTGAAAAAATCTGTTGTATCATCAGTGAGCCATGTTTCCCATAAGGCAATTACTGTAAATGTTTGGATTTGTTATAAAAGTGGTTAATTGATCATTGTTTTTAGGTAAACTGCGTATGTTAAGATGGAATGTAGAGAAAGTGTCAGACTTCTTTCATAAATTATCAGTAAAAGTCCTGAACTCTTTTTCATTTAATTAATTACAGGTTAGAGGCTGACGGTTTGCAAAATTAATAAAAAGCATCTGGTCATATGAGTCAATGTGGATTGAAAACCTGGTCAAAATAATTTGGTTCAACATCTGCATCACTCCCATCTGTTTTATTTACTTCCGAGTCGTACATTCTAAGAGTATATTGTAATAAAAATGGTCAAGGGGTTACTGACCCGCTTCTTTAATCTTGTTTATTAGTTCTCAGGCATTGGGAGGCAGGGTGGTTTGTAAGTTTGTTGTATAGTGAACAGCATCAGAATAGTTCTCGTTAATGTACACACTCAGGTCCATTTTATGTATTTGGCTTACAAGATTTTTAAGGGTGACTTTTTAGTAATATGTCCTTGATCTCTGCTGCTTTTTGTAGTTGTTCCTGGACCTTTTTGTGGCTGATTTGTATTATTATTTGCTTATTTGTAGAGCCTATAAAGGAAACGTGATTTGTAAGGTTTAGAAATGATGTAGTACAAAAGAGGTATTTTGGTGTCTTATATGTCTGTGTGGGTTGGTCAGGGACCAGTCCATGACAAAAACCAAAAGCTATTATAAAAATAAGCGTGAAGGCACCTGTATACCAAAACAGAACTGCTTGTTGGATGGTCGAACAGTGTCTGAAATGTCCTCAAATGGAGCAGACCGGCACACTATTTAAGCAAACCACCAGACCGCTAATTTTGTAGACTAACCTTATTTGTTAAAGCATCGATTTTGCCACTATGTTCATCTGGGAAGAGAGTTGTCCACTTTACAAAAAACATTTGAGTTTTCAAACGGCCATTTCAAAACTCAAATGTTGTATTTTGTGCTATGTGCCATAGCACATGCAAATGTACAAGGACAGACACAAAAAAACAATTAGCCTAAACTTTTTAAAGTGACAATGAGATGACCTATACAAATTGTGTTTACATGATTATCTTTTTATTCAAGCATGAATCTGTCAAAGAAAATTCACACACGTTCACTGAACATCAATGAAAGTAACTATAACGCAAAAGTCCAGAAAGAACTTAAACACCAAAAAGTGATTAAAATGGTCACTCACTGGTGTCCATAAAGCAAATGGTACAAAAATAATCAAATATATCTTTTATTAATTTCTTTCTTATATAAAAAATCAGTTCTGAAAAGAAAATACAGTCGTACTGGGAGGGATTCAGACAGGCCAAAAGAAGCCCCCAGATCACCCAGTGCTTCCAACGGCCATTCCGCAAGTGCCTTCAACCAACACCTTCCTGATGTCAGGACTACATTAACCCAAAAAGTACTACAACTACTCACTAGTTGTTTATTAGAAACAAAGTCTCTGAGGGCAGTGGACCAAACCACTGTGAGGCTTATGAAGGGGGAGAACATAATCTTTCTTAAAAACACATTGGACTCAAGAGCTACTGACCATTTGTATACCAATTACATTGACCAGACACTGACGGACAGCAGTGGTGATAATTTCATTTTTAGATCAAATTTACTGGTATTCACTAGTATTTATTAATTTACTGGTACTGGGACAATTCAGTAGTTGCTGGATATTGGTAGGGATATGTCATCCCTACAAAATTCTATGCCCTTGCATGACAAATTTATACTGTTTACTCGCAGTCACAGAGTGGTACAAACCTATTTTTTTGCTTATTATATTTTGTATTAACAATCTGAATCTCCAAACGAAATAGTTGGCAACGAAACGAAATGTTAGCTCAGAGTAAAAAACAATATTTGCCTATGGAATGTACTTTCCAAAACTGACCATTCATGCCCACTTCATACAGTGACTGGCCAAGCATGTGCAGATAAGAAAGTAAGCAGCGTAACACTATGAATGCCTTCCAGTAGAGACTGTCTGAAAGAGTGTGCCGTCATCCCGATAATTATAGCGATTATTGTGTCTTGCCGATCTTGCACCTTTCTATGACTGCAGCCTTTTTACTCTTCACCTTGAGAGTGGCTGTTTGGAAGAGAAATAAACATTAGCTGGTGAAGTAATGTAGAAAGCCATACTACTCTGGCACCAGATAACATTAGCGACTGCTTGCACGCGTTAGCTGGCAAGCTAATGTTATCTAACTTGAGCCTGCCAAAGCACAAAATTATTTCACATGCTTTGCAGTAATGTTAGTTTACCTGTCCAATAGGATGAAAGCCAACTCTGTGTCGGTTTTGTTTCAAAACAAAGCAGAGGTTTGGCTAGGTTGACCGGGACATCTGGTCAACCTAGCCAAACCAATGTTCGGGTTGTCCTGAAAATTAGACTTGACATGAGTTTTGATTATACAAATTATAATTAAACATTATACAACTAATCGTTGTATAGTTCTCAGGTTCCAGCAGGGGTTGCAGGTTATCTGTACATTGTGTCAACAGTATTGTTAGAACCACAATTTAACACAGCCCTTTTTGTTTTCTAGTGGAAGTTAGTCATGAGGACAGGGAAACTGGCTTCAGGCAGACACATGAGAGACAGCACTGATGAAGTGAATAAAATAAAAATGTAGGTAAAAGATCATGATTTACACACAGTTTATGTTTTTCCTAAGGACAGGCAGGTGATTTCATGAACAAAAATAATTAATTTTCAGACTGGTCCGGTTGGAGTTCCTGAACACAGAAAAACACAGGTCAGGGACAGGTTGACAAACGGAGGAGCTGGCAGTCAAGACGTAAAACTACAATTTAATGATCCGGTGAGGACAGGGTGTCAGGCTACCGCTTAAATGAGACTGGAACTTGAGGGAGCGAGGATCAGGTGTGGCAACAGGATTAGATACAGGTGTGTGCAATCAGCTCCCAAGGTAACAGTAATGCCCTCCAATTACCCTGCAGACTAGGACATGAGGGAGAGAGGGAGGAAGGGAAAAAGAGCTAAACCAAAACACAACAGCCAAACAAGAACATTCTCACACACTCATCAGGAGTCACAGCTAGGTTGCAGCAGGGAGGGCTGTGACAGCACATTATGGTTGGTAACATATTACTTCCTTTAAAGAGAACAGCAGGGGGAATGAATAAATGTTCTGTTTATGGATGGGAGCTAGACTGTCTCAGAAGGTAAATATTGTATATGATCAGGAAAAGATGTTTGTGAGATTGGTTATGCTAATGAAAAGACTATCACTGCAGGTTGTTTCACAAGGAATATATAGTTAGGTGACCCAATACACAGAAGGTGACATTTTACTTGTAAAATGCTCTTGACAACAAAAAGCTTTATTCAGTTGACCTGTAAATAATCTAGATGACAGATTGTCTGATATTATTTCATTTGCTCTGTTCCTGCTGTCATGCAGGTCTGTCCTTTTCACTCTACATTTCCTCTTATGTCCTCATTCAATCACTTTGAACACATCTGAAATAACATTTAGTCATTTAGTCATGACTTCTTTGCTGTCCAAAATATGGTAACACTTTACAATAAGGGTCACAACATTTTGAGGATTTCCTAAAAACAAAAAAGGAAAAAAGCACAATACACTATGCAAAATCACAGTGTGCATGAGTCAACACTTATCTCATCTATGCAGATGCAATGATCAGGCAAAAGTAATTCCTATGATAGAATTAAAATGAATTATTATTACATGTTCCTTTGACGTTTATCCATTGTTTTTAGCGTTACTGAGCAAGAAAAATAATCTGGGGACGTTTAAAAATGGAAGGAAGCTTGCCTCTTCTCCCCTCAGTCACTGCCTCTACACTGTCAAGCTCCATCCCCACCACTGAGTTGGCCTTCTTCACCAGCTTGCCCAGTTTGTTAGCACCACAAGTCCAGATGCCACCTCCACGTGCGATCGAAGCAAATATGGAGGTCATAGGACTGCAACCTAAGCATTTGCATGCAAGTTAGCACTGTATGTAATATAAACAGCAGGATGTGGGGGTGGAAAGTACGATATGAAACAATAGACAATGTGAAACACTAATCAACCAACTATTTCTGGTAAAAAGACAACAACTAATCAGTCACTGGAAAATTATATTAACAGATTTTTTTCATAAACAAATTCTTACTGATTCTTACTAATAATCGATTTTTCACATTTATTCAGTTCCCAAAAACATGTTCTCCTACTTTGCTCTGCTGTGCTAATACTGTCTCCTCTCCTGTCCTGTCAAACAACAACAACAACAACAATCAATGCATGAATCATCAATAATCAAGACTAATGTTACATTAACTAGCCTACATATGTCAAATCTAGTCTAGTTATCTTTACTTCACCTGGTTCACTTCTCCACCGCAGCCTCGCTGCTTTGCTGACCACTGACTTTGCTCCTTGTGTGTGTGTGTAGGAGCTCACAGACAGCAGGATTTCTATGATTTCAAAAGAGATTTGTTGTTCACAAACGTGACTTTAGCAAAATCACGGGGAAAATAAGGTGCATTGATAGGGATGATGTCACGCCTTCCCATTGGCTGTTTAGACACTAGCTGGATTTGTGGTGCATTCAAGCACAATAAATTTTATTTGTTTTACGAACACAGTTTAGAAAAGTGTAAAACAGCAATTTCCCCACGGCCCCACGGTGAGCCATTTTTGGCAGTCTAATCTGGTTAGGCTCCTCCAATGCATACTGATAAATTATTTTTAAATGGTATCTATTTTATAATTGTGGGAATGTTTTTGTCCACTGGACAAAGCAGTGTGAAGCACTCTTAAAGCATGAGCAAGATGTCGTGGTTAGTTATCAAGAGGTGAGTAAATACAGACGGAACTCAAGTTTTATGTATTAAAGTATTTTGAGGAAGCCCAGATGTTTATGACAGAGGGCAGTCTCCTTCACAGTTACAGTATTTTGTAAGTCATGGTTGGTTGTATTAAAGATTTGTGCCACGAATTTGTAGAAATAATGCCATATATTCACTTGTTGTTGGGGAGGTGATCGCACAGTGGATAAGACACATGCCTTTGGTGTGAGAGACCCTGGTTGGATTCCCACTGTGACCCATCCACCGTTGTGTCCCTGAGCAAGACACTTAACCCCCAGTTGCTCCAGAGGTGTGCGACCTCTGACATGCATAGCAAAGCATCAGCTAAATGAATACATGTAAAATGTACCAGATGTATGAAATCTAATGAGAAATTTGCATTTCAGTGCTTTATTTCACAACAAACACTGATCACATGAGTGGTTCATGTCATTAACTGCTGTGAACACCTGCGCACTTCTAAACATACACCCGCGATGCACCTGCTCACACACATGCAGCACTCTCACACCTCCTTGAAGAAAACCTGCATAATCCAGTTTGTCAAATTGTCAAATTACAGTTGTGTTCAGGAAAGGGAGGAATGTTGGTCTGACTTCATCTTTCCACAGGTAATGTTTGAGACAGAAGACTGACTACTTTACAGTAACAGTAACATCCCATGATTGGACTCTGTAGTTCATTGAGATCATGGCAAATCTTCAATCAATCAAAGCAAAATTTCACAGAATGCAGACTTCTCTTTGATTTCGTACTCTTCTTGGATAGTCAAATCTGCAGCTGTGTTTGTAAAAGTTTTAAACAGAAAGACACAGGTATTGCAACCACAGCTTTTTATATAATGCAAAAAAAATAATCAGCTGAATACTCTATGCATATGAATCAGTTTAGAACAGTGTGATTCACTTTTTATTTCAAGTGTAGTGTCCTTCTACATTCTAAGCAATGCATACTAAAATTGATCAACATATTCTTATCTGTTTACTTAGGTAACCAAGCAGTTGACAACAAGCAGCTACTTCATAATTATTTCTCATTCTAAGAGGTTACATTGCATTACAATTGTTCACTGCCTCCTCATTAAACTCATTTCATCACAATTCTAAACACACAAGCTTTTGCCTCACAAGTTGGTTCCATATTTAAGCCAATGGAATAACTCTGGACTTGCCGACCAGGTATATAAACGGCTGTCCAGGTAGATTTGGTGACGCATGTTAGCATTTTGCAGACATGACAGAGAGTTTTATTTTATTGAGCACGGACCAGGTAAAGCAACAGTGAACACACCACATGTCATTCAGTACCACGATGGTTTTGAAGAGACTTTGTCATTAACAAGCCTCCCGTCTTTTCGGCAACTTTAGGGGAAAAACAGACAGAGGCCTGGCACATTGCTGTGTTGTGGAGAGGTGGGCGCAATTCAAATAGTGGTTAAATAGGCTAGTGAGTAAACATTAAATAAAAAAGGTGCAGAATGAATAAAGAGTAATTAAAATGGTTAAATAACATCTGATAGCCTAGGTAAGAAAAAACTAGGCTATATCTATAATATATATAAATATATAACATATATAATATTTATAAAAATATATCCCGCAAGTTTTACTGTACATTTACCATACATTTATGGAGTGTCAATGAAGTAAAGCACTGGAAGCACTGGAACAACAAACCCTGATTCAAATGAAATGTCTGTTTCTCCATAGATGGATATATGATTTTTCAAAGGAAAACAGCCAGGTTCAGGTAGAAATGAAATTACCTTACTGCATTGGCCACTACAACCCAATATTCAATTAGAATTATAAATTGATGTAGATCAGTTTATTAGTTTAAGTGTATTGCTACCATGCTGCATTGTGATTCTGCACTTGAAATAAAAATTTTTGCTGGCTTGATTGATTAAATTATACATTCTGTGTTTGGTAGTTACATTAGGCTTGGCTGACAGCACAAAAAGGGAGAAAGCATAGAAAGGAGGAATGAAGAGAGAGCAGGATGGATTCAGCAGAGCGAGACAGAAGAAGAAGAACCAGGCGAGAAAGTGGAAGGTTATGACCACATGGTTATAATGCCAATGGTGCTTTTACTTTGCCCAATCACGGCAGTGGACTTCACAAGGAATTTCAGTGTAAATATGGGGCAAGGGTGATGGAGAAAGGGTAGAGAGAGAGAGAAAAAAAAGCAGGAAGAACCAGGTGAGAAAGTGTACAGGTAGTCAAGACCACATCGTTATAATACCAATGCAACTTCTGCTTTGCCTATTTGTTAATGCCCTACACCAATGTGTTTAGTTTTTGCTGTGTGCTGGGCATTGTACAACGAAACAGGATTTGAGCTTAGTGAGGTAACTTCAGGGCAACCGTGGGTTTTGTTGTGATTATATTACAATCAAAAATTAGGAAGTCAACAAAAGCACTATTACTTATTAGTCCATGCATCTGTCTTGCAGCCAGTCAGATAGCTCTCGCCATACCAGCTTCCTGTGTGGTGATTCTCTTTTTCTCTTCTTAGCTTCCTCAATCAGCGGCCTCTTCTGTCTATTCTCCTCTGCTAATGTTACGTCCACAGAGGCGGCTGTGCCCAGTTACCAGCAGCAGCAAGCTAGACAGCACCCGACGCAAGAGCACAGTAACGTTACCGATGTCCGAGTGTGCAGCCTCTGCCATGATATCCATACTGAGAATACCGAGCTAGCTTCTTTCAAAGAACTTGAACTGTGCATTATATAGCCTTCTTTTTTCTTTCTTCTTATAGCTTGCTTGCTGCTCATTAATTCAATAATTGTAATAATTATTGCCTTCCTGGAGTTTTTGCTGTTTACCAGGCAAGCTCACGGAAAATGCACATGACCCTGTGTGAAACCATAACGTGTTGTCTTTACATGGATTAAACCAACAAGATAAAATGTGTAAATTAATGATGGGCGGGTGTCTTTAACCTTTGTGTAGAGTCACGCTAGCCGTTTGTCTGTGTTTCCAGTCTTATGCTAAGCTAAGCTAACCATCTCCGGGTTGTAGCTTCATTTCTAACCAAGAGGCAACCAAACGTCTAGGGGTGAATAATGAAGCCAACAAGGAAGTGCCACAAAGCTCATTCAAACTGCAATGAAAGTGAATCCTAATAACTTTGATGATCCTCTGACTTTTCATCTAGCTAACTAAGAATGTAAACATGGTAAACATCATTCTTCCTAAATAGCAAATGCTAATTAGCATTTGAGCATTGTCATTGTGAGCATTTTAGCATAGTAATAAAAGGCATTTAGCTCAAAGCCCTGCAAAGTATATCATTTCAGAGCCGCTAGCTAGGTCACACAGTCGGCAAGTAAAAGAAAAAAACCCTCCAAATACTTACATGCTGCGGTACTTTGATGTACTGTTGACATAGGATATTGCACGCTTCGTCGTAAGTCCAGGTTTGTCCCCTGCTAGTCGACATTTTGGTATGTTTCTAGTTCACAGGATGAGCACACTTTTTTTTAACCAATGAAATGACGCATAGAATAGTAGAATTCCTGTTATTGGTTCCAATGGTGTTCACACCAGAAATGAACCGCTTTGGAGTTCTCTTGACAGCAGTCTTGAGACCTTCAAGGCAGACCAGAGAGCGGTGGTTTGGTCCACATCAGAGTTAGAATCCGACGTTCACACCACTAACCCAGATGAGCCGCACCAAGGGGGCAAACGCTCGAGGGTTTTGTTCGGCCGGACTAAATACGGCTGCTGTGAACCTATACCTTTAGTCTTGTTCAGAGAGGCACCATGTTAGGTTTGAATAGACATTTCACATCTAACCTACTTTTCAGGTACATTTTTCAAAGGGTGACACTGGAAGGGGAAATCTTTTCCTCTGTCGTTACAGCTTCTATAAATGTCAGCTCAGCGCTGCTGAATGGAGAGTGACAGGTTTAATTTGTTAGTTTAACACGAAAGGAGCTCTTGTGACATTCACCATCAACACTGCTAACGTACAGTACTCACTATGAGACCCTATAGCATGTCAGTCCATGCTCTCCATTTAACATGGTCATTACAGTATATGACGATAATTTCGCTTGTATTTCCACGCAGTGATTCAGTACTTTAATCTGAAAACGAGCTTCTCTCATACACATTGCACTGCGATTGATTTCTCCGTAGATGTTGAAGTATACTACTACATTTTGGCAGCCTGAACTTGAATGAGAGATTATGAATTATGCTTTGTGAGTGTGTGAAAAAAGTGGGTCTGCCTGTGTCTCGAGACGAGCAGACGCTGAGAGACGCTTATTCCCTACAGCTTCATGTTATCGTTCACTCTCACTCCAGTCCACTCTGATTCCTTTTCTCATTAATTTTATTCTGTTCAAATTTACATAATACCAACCTGTGATTTTTCTGCATAATTTAACAACGGTTGACTCATTAATGATGGTGCAACTATCCAGTGATTGCGACCTAATCATAATTGGGCTTCCTGTTCATCATGGATTACAGTTTGCGTAGAGAGAAAAAAAACTTAGCACATGTCTAATCAAAACATGCGTAATTATAATTAACTGACATATTTAATGCGGCGCCTCATGGCTACACTGTCTTACAGAAATACAAGTCAGTGCTGCACTGATTTGACCATCTATTCCCATGTTATCAGTGCTTCTGTTGATTTGCAATTACATGTTCACAACGAACACACCAGGGTTTAAGAGCTCAGAAACCTAAGAGCTGCTGCCTCCATTCAATAAACAATCAACACAGCCCATCAGCATGCTTATGCATCTAGTTATCCGAACGTTGCTCTGCAGATCTTCATATTGCTCCTTAAAATAGTGGAGAAAAATTAACATTTTTTATGTTTTCAGCTTTCTTTGTGTATTTTTTTTTGCCTCTGCACCTGTGATTGGCTTTGTTTGGTCTGCCCTGCAGCTTTAGGTGGTAATGTGTAGGAGCTGCCTTTGAGAGATAAACTTCATGCCAGGTATTGATTGCGTAGTGAGTCCGTCTGCCTTTGATGCAGAAGAAAGAGGCTTTGCTTTTTGTTTACCTTCGTATCTCACTTTTCCCTGGACACATACCTCCTCACATTCCAATTTGCATTTAGGAGAGCAGTGTGTATTTCCCCCTAATGCCTATGTATATTTTAACTCTAACTTTTGTGGACTCCTAACTCCCCAAAACACAATTAAGTTGAGTGGATTGATTATAAGAGAAAAGAGGTGAGAACAGGTTACATTTCCTTGACAGCGTGACTGAAATTGCATCTGCAGGAAATACGTGTAACCGCAGGGGGCAGTTCCTCATCCAAACAGGGAGATAGGAGAAAGGAAAGGATGGGAAGTTGTAATGGCCCTGCCAAGTCTCCAGCACCTGAGTTTGATGCATTAATTGGGATGTGAAACTAATTCCTGAGCTGTGGCCTGTCTCTCCTGCTGTGAAACTGTGATTGCGGTTGGTGAGAGTCGACAGTCGATTGAACAAGCAGGGCAACTTTTTCTTTTCCCTTTGTGACTCATCTTGGCAGGTGCTATGATCCTAGACTCATTATTTCTCTTCTTTTATGTTGATATGTTATTTGAAGCATGAGTGCTGTTGAGGGCATTTAGATAGATGCAGAACATAGACAGACAGTTAGGAAGTTCCATTAAAGTAAGCTTTAATGGAAGGGAGCCTTATTGAGATCATTACCTCGTTCATACTTTGACTAGAATTTTGGAAGAATGCACGTGCCTAATTTCAGTGATTTGCAGGTAGTAAGGTGGCATAGTACCTGCAACCATACCTGTAATGGAAACTGATGATATCTCAGCAACATAGCATAGCATGACGTTATCAGTGATGACCTCTGACATTTATCACATAACTTTGACAGAGACCGAAGACTGCAGGAATTAATTGAATTGCAATGAGGTCAGTGATGTGCAATGGCAGCACCATGAGCGTACAGTATATCTCTATACTCTAATGTAGATCGTATAGTGGATTGCACAATGTGTTTTAATTTTAAAAGGAGGCCTTAGAATCCAATTATTTTTTTTAGTTTTTTGAGCGGTGGTCAGTGTGAGTTTTATATGACAGTCTGCTTATTAAATCCTTAAGTACTTATTATAATTGTACTGTTTCCATTAAGAGTTCGGATCACAGTATTTAGTCTTAATTTATTCAGTCTAACACAGATGCTTTGATTACTTTGCGCTTTAATTCTTTAAGGAAATGTATGGGGCTGATTGTTGTTATGTTATATGTATGGCGCTGATTGTTGTTATGTAATATGTATGATGCTTTGGCAATAATGTTTTACAGTCATGCCAATAAAGGGAATTGAATTAATTAAAGAAATTGAATTATTAAAGAAATTAGTCTTTTTTTTGGAGGTTAGAACAAGCTTTAACCCCATGTGTGTTTTGTCAGACTTTCCTATACCTCAGGTCTTTAGTAACCTGGTACTTATAGAACACAAATCATATTACTTCTAAGCTTTTGGAGCGCATTCTTAACAATCGCAAATTAAAAATATACATATATTTCAGTGTAGTCTGTTATATTTCATGTACTGTATTTACTGTGCTATCTTACACACAGGCTCCTGTGACTTCTGGTATCTACCAACATGGGCACCTGTTTATGTTTTAAAATGGAGGATCTCCGTGGCAAACGACGGGTTCGAATGAACCCACTTGAGCGGTGGTCTACAAATCTTTGACTTGTTTTTGTTAGTTGCTGCCACTAAAGACATCAAGTATATATTTAAGGGTTAAATTGGTTAAAACAGCCTGAAGTCTACCAGAGCAATATGAATTGAAACAGGTGTAACAAAATCAATGATGGATGGATGGACCAACTGTCTCCCACAAGCCTAGCACAACACACACGCACAAAACACACTTAACTGGAGCGGTTTCCTTTATATACATGTTGTCATTTGGGAGTAAATTAATCTTTAATTCATTTCACAATACAATTATGAGACATTTTCTTAAATAATTTAAAACCAGAAACAGTATCTATTTAGGTTGCGTTGTTGCTTTCCAGCATATACATTTTATGTGAACAATTTACTTTGCATTCCAAAAAACAACCTTTGTGTTTTTTGATGCAGTGCAGTAAAGTCTTTCTCCCTCTGCAGGCTGTCACTCTCACCAATAATCAATTCCTCCAATCCACAGACTACAGAGTAGAGAGACAAGTGAACAGGGAATGCCCAGTGTGTTTTGAAAAAGTCAAAATGTTGCTGTCTTTATTTCGGCATGAATATTGACATAGGACAATGTAAACTCAAAACATCTGTCATTGTCAATGTCCATCCTACACCAAATGGTGTTACATACTCATTTTGATTGTCAGCATGTCACTGTCAGATGATTTGTTTTATTACCACCACAGTTTATGATTTCCCAGCAACTACTTGAATAAATGTTAACAGAATAAACGCTTTACTCTATTTTCCACCACTGGTTATAGTGGTGGTTATCTACAACTTCTTCTGGTTTCTCTCTGGTTTCTAACTAAAAAATAACACTTCAAGTGAAGCTGTTGTGCAGTAATCAAAACATTGCTAAATTTGAATAAGAATCATTTTTGTGTCTTTCTTAGATGCAATTCTGTAAAAACCAACAACAGCCAATAATTCATTTGCTCTTAATTGTGAGTATTAAAAAATAGCATATATACTGTATGTATTGCTTATTTCAGTATAAACTACCAGGAGAACCTTCAACCAGCTCCCTGGCGGAGCTGAATTTTTAAAGTGACTTGAATATTTCATCAATTTCTCTGCAACCTAGCATGAAATGACACATACCATGTCTGTGTGGGTGGTGGTGGTGGTGGTGGGTGGGTAATACTTGATCAACACCTGTAATCACAAGACCTCTCAGCTGTGAAGGGCTTAAAGCCTCATTCTCAAGTTTCAAGAAAAAAGAAGGGAAAAGGATTCTGCAAGGTGACATTTTGTCTTTACAAGTCATCTATGTTGAAAATCTGCCCTAATTAGTAACAATAGTAATACTAATATCATTGGAGCTAAAGTACATTTCCTTCTCATTGTTTTAACACAGGGGACCTTCAAATTTTTAAGAATATAACCTAATCTCACTATAATCACACTGATCGAAACAAAACAAGCTAAATCATGACTAGATGACCACAGAAAACACGTGGATGACAATTTGATTCATTTATTTGAACTAATCTCTTTTCTGAAAAAAAAAATGTCCGTATGGCCTCCTGGAATATGCATTTAGTTTCCTCCATATTATTCTAAAGATGTTACTAGACACAAAGACTTAAATTACGCAGGCTAAATAAATCCAGTGATACCTGTCATTCCGTCAGTAACAAATGCATGAACAGCAAATAACACATTACGTTAGCTCCATCTGTTGGCAAGAAGTGTTAGTGCACATAATAGAAACTGTATAATGTATTATTACTGCAAACCCACAGTTATTGTAGCATTAGACATCTGCTCAGGTTAAAGTTAAGTAGTGTTTTTCAGGGAATTACTAGCCCACCCGGTGGTTGTGTAGAACTGGGTTACATGAATCAGGCTGACAGAATTTTGGCACACATTGTTCCTGAAAACATTAACTTTCTTTTTATGAAAACCACACTGACTTAACTGTGCTTTCTTCTAATGTCTCCATTATGGATAAAATCATATTTTACAAGTGTTAGTCATGTTTCACATAGACGTACCCGCAACACGGACACAAATTACATCATCATCCAAAAAGAAAAACTGGAAATCATAAAGACTTTGTAATAGGCCAGCTTTCACTTGAGAGTAGTTGATCAAACAAAAAAGTGAAGCAAGTGAAATTCAATTGACATTTTGAAATGTCGCTGTAGGAAAAGCACAGGTGTAAATAATGAAATTAATGATGATTAATGATTACTCCTCTCATTTTCTTGCATCTTCTGTGCATTACATTGTCAGAGAATAGTGTCTATCAACAGCGCACTCTAAATTCAAGTCGTTCTTTTTGTCTACATACTGAATTCTTTCCCCTTTTCCTATAAGAGAACTCACTATGTATGGGAAAACCTGCTTAGAAAAATTTGTGTTTGGGATGTGACTTGTCAGCGATGACAAAAATCAAGATGATTTGTAAATGTTCAGAAAACTCCATTTACTCACTCACTATACAGTAAACTACTGAGTCTCTATCACATAGGGAGCAGTTAATCAGACAGCACTGGTGTTGTTCATGCTGGCTTGCTGTCACACTGTCATGGCTTACTGGTATACCTGACTTGAACAAGGCCAATTTGACACTTTATGTCAAATTCGGCTGCAATCGTTCCTGTACGCCTTAGAGTCCTGGAGGTGAACAGTTCCTGAAGAGGTGGAAGTTTGGAGCAAATCACCATCTCTGCAGAACGCATAACATGCTTTGTACCTGGTGGTGCCAGCAGCTTATCAGATGGTAATGAGGAAGTAAATGTAAATATAAATGCTCTGTATTTGTATAGTTCCTTTCTAGTCTTTTCGATCACTCAAAGCACTTTTACACTACACCTGCATTCACTATTCACACACATTCATGCACTGGTGGAACAGTTCGGCGTTCAGTATTGCTGACCACTGACCTTCCAATTAGCGGGCAACACGCTTTATCTCCTTAGCCACAGTCGCCCCATAAAGTGAGGATGGACTCAATGATGGCAGTGTAGAAGTGCAGCATCATTGTCTTTGGCAGGTTGAACTTCTTCAACTGCCACAGGAAGAACATGCTGGGTGATGATGGTGCCCAGGAACTGGGGAGTCACTCAGGATGAAGGGGGAGGGTGGGGCTGGGCTCTTTCTGAAGTTCACTGCCAACTCCCACTGTCTTCAGAGTGTTGAGCTCCAGGTGGTTCTGGCTGCTCCAAGTCACTAGATGGTCAATCTCCCACCTTTAGGCGGACTCATCCCCACCGGAGATGAGCCCAATGAGTGTGGTGTCATCTGCAAACTTCAGGAGCTTGATGGACTTGTGACTAGAGGTGCAATTGTTGGTGTACAGGGAGAGGAGAAGAGTGTGAAAGAACGCAGGTGAACCGGTGCTGATATTCCTGAAAGATATTTTCCCGGCTTTTCATGCTGCTTCCTGTCTGTCAGGAAGTCTGTGATCCACCTGCAGGTGGAGTCAACAGCATCCTAGTGTAGGGTGTCAGGGTGATGGATCTGTAGTTATTTAGTCCTGTGGAGGCTTTGAAGCAGGCTGGCACATGGCATGTCTCCAGTGAGGTGTTAAAAATGTCTGTGAACACTAGAGACAGCTGATCAACACAGTGCTTCAGGTTGAATGGGGAGAAAGAGTCCGGCACAGCTGCTTTGCGGGGGTTTTGCTTCCTGAATAGTCTGTTGACATCCCTCTCTGAGATGGAGAGAGGGGGGAAGGAGGTGGAGCTCGCCCCCTTTGAAGAGGGGTAGGAGGGTTTGGGTATGAGAGCTTTAAACTTAGAAGAAATAACCATTTGGTACTTATCGTGATAATAAAAATATTTTGGCCATTTCGTTCAGCCCTAGGCTGAGTGAAAGAGTCTCTGGGTGTCCAATTGTCTCTCAAAGCTGCAGTAAAACTGGTTCAGCTCATTTGCCAGGCGAGAGTCATTGATGGAGTGAGGGGCTTTGGGTTTGTTGTTTGTGATCAGGCTGAACCAGGGTTTGTCATTATTATGTAACTCACCCTGGTGCATGTTGGTATACAGCTGTCCTTGCAGAAACTGATGTAGGATGTTCTTGCCTGAGATGTCCCTTTTAAATCACCAAGAGCAAAAATAAGGGAGTCCAGCTTTGTCTGCTCCGGTCGGCAAGCATGCACTGTGCGTCGTGAAAGTTGGCCTGCGGTGGAATGTAAACACCGACCAGAGTGAATGAAGCAAACTCACAGGGGGAGTAAAACGGTTTACAGTTAAAGAAAAAATATTCCAGATCAGAAGAACAGTGCTGCTGAATCACTGTCGGTATATCAGCCATTGTTAATATAAAAACTCCTCCACCTGTTTTGAACCACCATCTCATTCGAATGTCACTGAAAACCCCTTAGGATGAAATCAAGTGATGAATGGCAAACAGCAGCTGGGGTGAATGGCACAGTGAAGACTGTTCGAAACAGGCTCCTAGGGGCCGGGCTGAAGTGATGCAAAGCCAGAAAAAAGCTCTTCATCAATTGAAAGAAAAAACAAGCCAGGCTAAAGTTTGCAAAAGGATTGGACTGTAGAGGACGGGAGTAAGGTCATCTTCTCTGATGAGTCCAGTTTTAAGCTTTGCCCAACACCTGGTCATCAAATGTTTAGATGGAGACCTGGAGAGCCCTACAAGCCACAGTGTCTGGCACCCTCTGTTAAATTTGGTGGAGGAATGGTGATCTGGGCGTGTTTCAGCAAGGCTGGAATTGGGCAGATTTGTCTTTGTGAAGGACGAATGAATCAAGCACTGTACAAGGTTATCCTGGAAGAAAACCAGCTTCCTTCTGCTCTGACAATGTTCCTTAACTCTGAGGATTGGTTTTTGCAGCAGGACAACGCTCCATGCCACACAGCCAGGTCAATCAAGGTGTGGATGGAGGACCACCAGATCAAGACACTGTCATGGCCAGCTGAATCTCCAGACCTGAACCCCACTGAAAACCTCTGGAATTTGATCAAGTGGAAGACGGATGGTAACGAGCCATCCGACAAGCTGAGCTACTTGAATCTTTGCGCCAGGAATGACATGACATAACCCAACAGCAATGTGAAAGACAGGTGGAGAGCATGCCAAGATGCATGAAAGCTGTAATAAAAAATCAGGGCTATTCCACCAAGTATTGATTTCTGAACTCTTATAACTCTTAAGTACTTCTCTACTTTGTTCGTCAGATTGTATGATATTTTCTCAAATGCCGCCACCTTACCCAGTTCTGAGGCCCAATCCTGAAATAATGGGCCCACAGCATCTTTCCACTTTCTCATTATTATCTGTTTGCATGATGCTTTTCTGGACCCAGTAAGCTAAGGGTTTTGCCAAGTGGTTGATAACTTTGGGGTACCCTAGTATGTAGAGTTCAGGACAGAATTCTTAATCTGTCCCCACTATCCCTGAAATAAACTTGTTGATCCTAGTCCAAAAAGCCTGTGACACAACCACAGTGCATGACCTAGGTCCCCTAACAGTCCAATAAATCTGCAGCAATCTGGGGAGTCTCAGTTGTCATTTTCTTAAAATAAATAATAAGAAATCTTGTCAGAACCTTTATGGAATAAAACAAAAATGTTTATTTTAATCAAACACATACATAAATAGTAAAACCAGAGAAACTGATAATTTTGCAGTGGTCTTTTTTCCCGAGCTGCATATATATATATATATATATATATATATATATATATATATATATATGGATACAACGCATTCAGAATCAGATATTACTATTATCATTGTTTTTTATTATCTTTTTTTTCATTAATCTGGTAAATGGTCTGTACTTGTATAGCACCTTGCTAGTCTTCTGACCACTCAAAGTGCTTTTACACTACGTCACATTTACCCTATTCACACACATTCATACTCTGAGGCCAACTGCTCAGAACAGATATTAACATTCACACACCGATGGAACAGCTATCGGGGCTATTTGGGGTTCAGTATCTTGCCCAAGGATACTTCGACATGTGGACTGGAGGAGCCGCCGATCTCCCAGTTAACGGGCAACCTGCTCTCCCTCCTGAGCCACAGCCGCCCCTAAGAGGTAAAGAAGAAGGTTCGGGAGTTATTGCCCAGAAATTGGATCTGCTGTCTTTACAGGCCTCTGAGACATTTTATCTCCAGACCCAGACTAGGAAAAATTCCTCAAAAAGGACCCCCTCTCAAAGATTAGCTAGGAGAGCAATAGGGATGTGGGAGTTTGGGGTGGATGGAGTTGGGTGCAGGAAGTTTACCTGAATAACTGGAGGAACCTTTTCCACAGAGAGGGTCTTTTAGGCTTTTTTTCAACCGTTATTACCTGCTCCTCTGGGTCGACACCATTGTCCATCTTACCATCCCTTTTGGTCTCTAGAACCTTCTCCTCCTTCTTCAGGGTTTGGTGGATGTTGCTGAGGGACTGAAGGAGTTCATATCGCTCCTTCTGCCACTGCAGCTGCTGACTCTCCAGCTCTCTCTGAGTCTGTGTCAGTGCAGACTTCAGCTTGTTGTTCTCCTGTGTTAGCTGGGCCATCCACACGTTAAGTTCTTTCTGGCTCTCCTTGTGACTCTGAAGATGTCTCTCCATTTCCTGCACCATCTGAAAAGCCTCAGCTTCACTGGCTGTCTTCTGCCAAATCTGAAGCTCCAGCTGCCTAGTCTTATTCACCCACATCAGCATAGTCTCTTCATGGACAGTCATGTTTCCTTGGATCATTTCCTTTAACTGCTCCACCTGAGCTACTAAAGCCTCATTCTGCCTCATGAGCTTGGTGTTCTGCTCTTTCTTTCTGCTTCTGACCTGCTGATGTTTGAGGTCAGACACATGATTGGGGGAGGCCTCAACCCCACCACAGGCCTTGGCCTGGGGTCCTTTTTTACACTGACATGGTGGTGGTGGTGTCAAAAGCTTTTTCTGTCGGACTGGGCCCCCTTTAAAATCTTTACTCTGGCTGCCACATGGTGGTGGCGGCGGCGTCCAAAGTTGTTTCCTCTGGACAGGGCCTCTTGTTAGTTCAGTGGTCGCAAAAGGCTGCTGTGTAGCACCGGAAGCTGTTCCCACTTGTGGTACAACCTCAGGTACAGCAGCCTGCTGCTGAGCACCTGTGGGTGTAGCAGCCTGCTGTGCAGCATCCTTAGGTTGCCTTTGGAGGATGTGGTATTTGGGCTCTGTCTTAGACTGTGTGCAGTTTAGGGTCCCTTCCTCTGCCTGGCCATTTTTGCTGTGATGTGACGTTTCCCTGCTCTGTGTCTGACAGGTTGGAACACAGCAAACCTGCTGTGGTCTGACAGGTACATGCTGAGGGGTGTTGTGGTGCGGTGGTGTCCAAACCTTTTTCTGTTGGACGGAGTCCCCTTTAAAATCTTTAATCTGGGTGCGATATGGTGGTGGCGGTGTCCAAAGCTTTTTCCTCTGGACAGGGCCTCTTGTCAGTTCAGTAGCTTCTAAAGCCTGCTGTGTAGATTCTGAAGGTGTACCCACTTGTGGTACAACCTCAGGCTGCTGCTGACCACCTGTGGGTGTAGCAGCCTGCTGTGCAGTACCTGAAGGTGAACACGCTTCTGGTACAACCTCAGGTGTAGCAGGCTGCTGCTGACCTCCTGTGGGTGTAGCAGCCTGCTGTGCAGTACCTGAAGGTGAACACGCTTCTGGTACAACCTCAGGTGTAGCAGGCTGCTGCTGACCTCCTGTGGGTGTAGCAGCCTGCTGTGCAGTACCCGAAGGTGAACACGCTTCTGGTACAACCTCAGGTGTAGCAGCTTGCTGCTGAGCACTTGTGGGTGTAGCAGCCTGCTGTGCAGCATCCTTAGGTTGCCTTTGGAGGATGTGGTATTTGGGCTCTGTCTTAGACTGTGTGCAGTTTAGGGCCCCTTCCTCTGCCTGGCTCTTTTTGACAGACAGTCTTTTTGCTCTGACTTTGACAGACTGCTGATGTTTAGCAGTCTCAGGAGGATCTACCTGTGCAGAAATAGCTGCCATGTTCTGCCAGCGGAGAGTGGAAATCCTTTTATTCCAGGAACCAAAGGTGATTGACTCCCCAGTTAGCTGGACAAAGTTTTTCCTCTCTTTATTCTTGCCTTTTTTTCTTTGTTTGTCTTTGGTTTTCTCCATTGTGAAAATGTGATGCTTTCTGTTCGCTCTGTCGATCTCTGCTGTCGATCTCTGCTGATCTATGCTGTCGATCTCTGCTGTCGATCTCTGCTGTCGATCTCTGTCGAGTGTCAGACTGCTCTGACTGAGGTCATGGGAGATTTGTAGACTTAGGATTCTAGAATGTGTCGTCTGATGAGTCATCAAAGGAATGTTTCTCTTTCATGTTTTTTATTTATTTTTAAATGTTTACCATGGCAACCATGTATAATTACTATGGCAACATGTAGTTGTTTTATACACAAAAAAATGAGATCCAACAAATAATGGACAAGCGGAGGGCGCTTGCTCTGGCCTTGATTGAGGATGAGAGGCCCCTTCTCTGGGCTACTTGACATTTGACAACTGATTACATTGTCTGTCTTCAAAGAACAAAAAACATTATTTAAAGACCATCATCTGTATTTTGAGGTGTTGCTCTCTTGTTACATTTTCTCCCATGTGTGACATAATAGTATTGTCAACAAAAAAACTGAGACATCTTTTATAGTTAACTTTATATTTTTCATTACCTGAAGCATTTATGCCAGTACAGCATAGACTGTAGAAAACATGTCTACATGCCAAGTCATAAAGCCATCTACTGCCAACAGGAAGCATGCTATTTGTGTTAATCATCACATGAAATGAAATTCACTATGTATTCCAGCCTTGACAGACTGGGACAAAACGTGGTAATTAAAAGCTCTATAGCACCACATAGGGGACACAGGAAGTCTATGTTTTATGCCCTTTTATTTAAAAAAGTATGATTACTACAAAACATTGTATTTACATTTGTACTCCAACATGTGTCTTCACTACTGACTGAAAATGTTAGATTTCACATTCTAATCTGACTGTTATTTGAAAGTACGAGCTAATCATACCTTTTTTTCTTGCAAAAGATCGGAAGCCTGAAATGCTGACAAATAATTATGCAGTTTATTTCAGGGTAACTGGGAGTATTTTTACTTTCTATGGTGAAATAAATATTTGAAGATAATTAAGGAGCCTTACATGCAGTATTACTCAGGATAATGTACTGTGGAAGGCTAAGCAAAGCCATAGAGTGTAAGCGCTGACAGAGAAGAGAGCCACGATGCAAGACTTATCCTGCAGAGCACTGAGCCCAGGTGCTCCACATTTGGCTAGATTCTGCAATTTGCTCCTCTGGCATCTCAACAGACCTGGGTAGACAAAGTTACTGACAAAGCACACAGACACAGACAAAGCAGGGGCTGTCACACATAAAAGCGTCTGCCAAATGAGTAAATTTAAATGTACAGAGAGAAAGATGGAATGGTTAAAAATACTGGTAGAATACATTCAGTATGACCTGTCTTGCTTAAAAGCCCACTCACCACGACAAGGTGCAGGCCAGGAGTAGGAACCTATAACACGGGACAAAACATACAAGAAAATAAAAACAAATCACAGGTACAAGACATGAAAGAAATAGAGTACATACAAACAACACAGTGGAGAACCTACATATAATTTATGCAGACTGAGGTACTGAACAGTCTCCAGTGTTTCATCTGACCCTGGAGACTGTTCTCATACAAACTATGAGATTAAGCAGCGATATCTGCGTGGTTTAAGGCAGGCACTATGTCTAAAGGCTCTATGTGAATCTGTAATAAAGAAGGGCCCCTGTCTTCACTCACTGTAGCTTTGTAAAAACAATCTAAAGTATTGCCTTGGCATTGCA
The DNA here is from genome assembly GCA_024633595.2 of Lepomis macrochirus. Taxonomy (NCBI): domain Eukaryota; kingdom Metazoa; phylum Chordata; class Actinopteri; order Centrarchiformes; family Centrarchidae; genus Lepomis; species Lepomis macrochirus. Next base: position 27,730,642 of record JALXJV020000021.1, read on the forward strand.
TTCTTGTGAATTTGGGGTGGGGGGGGGCTTCTGAAGGGAGGGGTGAATTTGTTTGGCTGTCAAGTTAAAATATCAACAAGCTTAGTCCCATCACATACCGCACCTTTAAAGCTAATAACACCTGTGCTTTTTCTGACAAGTCAAAATGTCTGCTGTGATTTTTTTTAATAGGAGCAATGAACTTAAAGAGGTCCATCTGAAGATTGGGGAAGACTGCACATGTGAAGGTATCTGAATCTGTAGTTAAGAGGTGCAGGAGGCAGAGTTTTTGCTTTGAACAGATACCAGTCAGGCTGTTTCCTCCTGCCGTTCTGCTAAACTCATCTGACTGTCTCCTGACTCTAGATTAATATTTAACAGAGTCTTGAATCAATTGTCTCAACTAACTCCCAGCAAGACAGCGAATGAGCATCTTTGCAAAAATCTTTGGAACCATTCCTTTAAGTGTGGATATATATGGATAGGCCTAGTGTCGTAGGTTTTCACTGCACAAGGACAAGTTCACATCAGCCATTCTTTCAGTTTTTCTTTGACTGTCAACACTGCATGGCAGAGGGTCAACTAACCTGTTGATCAAAAACTAAATTAGCAGGATAGTACTGCACTAAACAGTTTTTTAAATCTTGTTTACAGTCAGGTTGTTTTTCACGTCTAGATCTGATGTGGTTTTATGTTTGTCCTCAGCGTCCATCCAACTTCATTAAACCTGCTTTATGAGGCAAGCCCCAGATGTTGTGATCGAGGACATCCCAACTTACAAACACATAGGCGTTGGCCCCTTTTTTTACTGTGGTATATTAGCTTAGAATTGTAAGCTTTGAAGTTCACCTGATACAGCACTGTTCCAAAGTGTATCTTACAACCTTGGCCACCATGGCCTGCACAACGTAGCCTATTGCTGATTTGACTACTAAACAAACTACATTCGCTGCAACAATTTCCCCCATTTTGGTGCATTAATATTCCTACTGTATGTGCATTATTTGCAGGGGGTGATCAAAACATCAGGGGTATGTCAGAAAAGCCAGAGATTATGACCTTTGATCTTTGTTTCCTGGGATCTAATAATAAGGTCTACTAAATCCCAAATCCCATAGCTGTTGAATGGCACGTGACTTGAGTGATAGATTGGCTGACAGTCACTTTAAGTGAGCAAAAAACAGGGAAAAGAAAGGGGGACACTAATCTGGTTTCAAACAACACACAACACAATAATCTTTATGTAAATCTAGTATTTCACTATGTTGCCAAACCAACCCATAAGAAAGTTTACCATGGTAAACTATAGTACATACCATGGTATACCATAGTAGTACCATAGTATGTACTATAGTACCTCAGATTTACCATGGTACATTCCATAGTACCTCAGATTTACCATGGTACATACCATAGTACCTCAGATATAATCATGGTACATTCCATAGTACCTCAGATATAAGCATGGTACATACTACAGAACCTCAGATATAAGCATGGTACATTCCATAATACCTCAGATATAAGCATGGTACATACTACAGAACCTCAGATATAAGCATGGTACATTCCATAATACCTCAGATATAATCATGGTACATTCCATAGTACCTCAGATATAAGCATGGTACATTCCATAGTACCTCAGATATAATCATGGTACATTCCATAGTACCTCAGATATAAGCATGGTACATACTACAGAACCTCAGATATAATCATGGTACATTCCATAATACCTCAGATATAATCATGGTACATTCCATAGTACCTCAGATATAAGCATGGTACATACTACAGCACCTCAGATATAAGCATGGTACATTCCATAGTACCTCAGATATAATCATGGTACATTCCATAGTACCTCAGATATAAGCATGGTACATACTACAGCACCTCAGATATAAGCATGGTACATTCCATAGTACCTCAGATATAAGCATGGTACATACTACAGAACCTCAGATATAATCATGGTACATTCCATAGTACCTCAGATATAAGCATGGTACATACTACAGCACCTCAGATATAAGCATGGTACATTCCATAGTACCTCAGATATAATCATGGTACATTCCATAGTACCTCAGATATAAGCATGGTACATACTACAGCACCTCAGATATAAGCATGGTACATTCCATAGTACCTCAGATATAAGCATGGTACATTCCATAGTACCTCAGATATAAGCATGGTACATTCCATAGTACCTCAGATATAAGCATGGTACATTCCATAGTACCTCAGATATAAGCATGGTACATTCTATAGTACCTCAGATATAAGCATGGTACATTCCATAGTACCTCAGATATAAGCATGGTACATACTACAGCACCTCAGATATAAGCATGGTACATTCCATAGTACCTCAGATATAAGCATGGTACATTCCATAGTACCTCAGATATAAGCATGGTACATTCCATAGTACCTCAGATATAATCATGGTACATTCCATAGTACCTCAGATATAAGCATGGTACATTCCATAGTACCTCAGATATAAGCATGGTACATTCCATAGTACCTCAGATATAAGCATGGTACATACTACAGCACCTCAGATATAAGCATGGTACATTCCATAGTACCTCAGATATAAGCATGGTACATACTACAGCACCTCAGATATAAGCATGGTACATTCCATAGTACCTCAGATATAATCATGGTACATTCCATAATACCTCAGATATAATCATGGTACATTCCATAGTACCTCAGATATAAGCATGGTACATTCCATAGTACCTCAGATATAAGCATGGTACATACTACAGAACCTCAGATATAATCATGGTACATACTACAGAACCTCAGATATAAGCATGGTACATACTACAGAACCTCAGATATAAGCATGGTACATACTACAGAACCTCAGATATAAGCATGGTACATACTACAGAACCTCAGATATAAGCATGGTACATTCCATAGTACCTCAGATATAATCATGGTACATTCCATAATACCTCAGATATAATCATGGTACATTCCATAGTACCTCAGATATAAGCATGGTACATTCCATAGTACCTCAGATATAAGCATGGTACATACTACAGAACCTCAGATATAATCATGGTACATACTACAGAACCTCAGATATAAGCATGGTACATACTACAGAACCTCAGATATAAGCATGGTACATACTACAGCACCTCAGATATAAGCATGGTACATTCCATAGTACCTCAGATATAATCATGGTACATTCCATAATACCTCAGATATAATCATGGTACATTCCATAATACCTCAGATATAATCATGGTACATTCCATAGTACCTCAGATATAATCATGGTACATTCCATAATACCTCAGATATAATCATGGTACATTCCATAATACCTCAGATATAATCATGGTACATTCCATAATACCTCAGATATAATCATGGTACATTCCATAGTACCTCAGATATAAGCATGGTACATACTACAGAACCTCAGATATAATCATGGTACATACTACAGAACCTCAGATATAGGCATGGTACATACTACAGAACCTCAGATATAAGCATGGTACATGCTACAGCACCTCAGATCTTACCACAGTACTTTAAATATAACGATGGAATCATAATAATTACTCCCATGTCCCATGGTACCGATATGTTAATGTCTGGAGTGTACCATATTAGTGTAATCATTTTGACAAACTGGGTGTCTTTTTTGAGTGATGTTCCTTCTTTTTAGTAATATTTGTATTTACCAAGCAGTGTGCCATCATTTTGTCTTTGTTATTCATTTTATTTCTTGTGTTCCATTCAATATGATTATGGTCCTTATACTTTAGATCCTTTAACTTGTGCACCAATACCTATGTAAAATCTTGAAAGTAGGGCATATACACCTTTAAGTTAGTATTTTGCTACTTTTAGTAGTTTTAGTTAGTTTCACTTCTAGTGAAATATTTTCTTTCTTTCTCAACAGATCTTTGCAACAACAAAATCCTCCTATTCAAAGAATAACACTTGATATTCTCATATAAGATAAATATGTTCTCAGTGTTGGTTTCGAATGAGACAGCTCAGCTCAGACAGAACTACAAATTGGCATTTACTTAAATATTTAGCAATATCTATACAGAAACACCCAAACCCCAACTTGCATACACAAATTTATTAGGAATGCAGTGTAAAAGCTTTCCCAATTATCGGTGAGTTTAGCTATCAATATAGGAATACAAAATTTATAAAGGTTGGCCTACACAATATAAAATGTACCCAACACACAAATTGTTGTCTTGTCATCTCATGTTCACCTGTTCCTACAATGGAACTGGTTCCAGTATCCAAGTAATGCAATAATCATATAAAAGAACAATATTGCAATAAAGAAATCCTGCTTATCGATTTACATACACAAGAGATAGTTACCTGTAAACTGTTAGCTAAATTTTAGTATAGACACATAAATATACATAGACACATTTATATCCTTTATACATTCTTTTCCTCAACCCAAGTGTGTGGATGAATTTTGATGCTGGTTTTAGCCTGCATAAATTTAACTCTGCTCAAACACAGGCATTTTCATCACATATAACTGACCCTCATGTTCAATTGCAATACACTTAGCCACTATGTCCTCACATGTCATTACACACATTTCATTTGAGATCCTTACTTTCACAAGAAATTTCGCAATGTTTATGCTGATATCTGCATCATAGATAGCTGGTTGTCTGTGTTCCCGCTTCAGTTGCTTATAGAAAATAAGAAGTTCTCTGCAAGAGCAGTTAGACCCTCTTTCACAGTTGCAGCGTTTTGGTACAACAACCAAGGATTCTATCATACCAAAGCAATCAGTTGTTTCTATTACAGAATTATTTCTTTTGAAATTGACACTGTAATCTCTGGTGGTGACTAACATACCATTGTACACGCAACGCTTATATACAGTTGAACTGTTCTCATTTTGGTACTCTGTGAGTGTAGAACTGTTTTGCAATGCAGCAATTTCTCTGGCAGTTAACAGTCTGTGAGAGCCACACCCAAAAGTCATTAAATGTTCTCTAATGAAGCATGAAGATTTTGTAACAATGTTGCCACTCGTCATGGAAAAGAAAAAATCTTGCATTTCTCTGCTTGAATCCTTAAGTACAGCACTTCCTTTTCTTATAACCTTCTGATATGAAAAGAAATGCTTAAAGATCTGTGACGGAACTGACTGTGTGCCAGAATACAGCTGCAAGAGTTTGCCATTCATGTCTTCAAAAACAAATGCGGAATTGGTCCATAGAAGACCCCAGTCCCTGGCACTCTGGGTAAGATGCGTCAACAAATGGCAGTTATATGAACAATGCTCGAGACCATAAAGAGCTGGCACTTTTGCTACAAACTGAATGAGACATAACTCTGCACAATTGAGCTCATCCTGTGTGGCAAACTGGGAGAGGAGGATGTGAAGTGCACATGCAAGAAGCATCCAGTGTGTATAGTACAGTCCTGGCAAAACATTCCTAAGTAGTACAGGAGAATAGAGGAGAGCGAATGCCCTCCACTCAGAAGCTTTCCAATATATGCGCTCACTTAAGCGCCTGGGGTTTCTTCTAATTTCATTTGGTGGCTGAATATTACACAAACCCTTGTCTAGCTCATTCAGCTGGCGAGGAGTCAAGTGGAAGTTCTTGTTGGCATAATGAGGGTCAAACCAAAGATTGACAAACTGACGGACTACACCCAGACAAAAACAATGCATGTAATCTGGAATAAACCCCTTGATAATGTCAAATGATGGCAACAGGATCAGAGGACTTGGACCTTTAACACCCCTTTGAGATTGGTCATTACCATTTTCCATCACTAACTCAGCAAGTTGCACTGTTTCAGCCATATCTCTCAGGTCGCACCCAACTATCTGTTCAGGATAAACTCTGGTAAAACCTCTGCCTTTTTGTACCATCTCCCCTTTGTGGTAGCAAAAACCACATCCAAATTCTCCATTGAACTGTTTAAAGTTCTGCACCATTGCCCTTGCAACTGCATCACAAATACATATTTTAGCTGTTACTTTGGTGTGATGTTCCGAGCCAGATTCATCTTTCCAACGGAATCCTGTGTCCCCTAGTTTTTGAAGTTCACGGATGAATGGGGTGAAGTAACTTTGAACCTGGGGTTTTCCTTTGCCAAACCATAATGTATGCAATAGAACATTTTTACATCGATCCACAAATGGAAGTTCATTAATAGTACACAGAATGGGCCAAATTGATGTCTTTGAGGAGTTGAACACAGGGGAGCCATCACAGTTGAAGGTTAGTGTAATACGGTCAGTGTGTACTCCCTGTGTCTCGCGTCTGTATTCCGTTCCAGTGTTGATATCAGAAACACAGGCATCTCTTGTGAAATGTTTCCGTAGCTTTGATTGGACATGGGCCAGGGTTTTTCTTAGCTGAACCTTAAGTGGCATGACAAGGAAATAGTATGCCTTCTCAAGTAGACCTTTTTTGTTGAAGTTCTGCTGGCACACTCCACACTTATTACCTGGTTCAACACCAAGGTAGTTTGAACAGCTGGGACAGTAAAAATGAAGCTCTGTCTTGTCATTGTAATCAAGAAAGTGTTTCTTTAAAAACCAAACTGACTTTGGCACACATCCAGGCACCACAAAGTTTAGGAGCTCCAGGAGGTCTTTGGTCGCAGCTTTTGACAGGCCATGCTTCAGGATGAATGCCAGGAGAAGAAGAAGGAGAGCCCCCATTGTAACTGAAGAACCAGCATAAATCTTCTTTTCATCATTGAAGTTAGGGTCAAAAACATGCTCCTAATGAAGGATTACAAAAGGAAAATATATTTATTACAATCCAATCATAATATATTGATACCAAACAAAATAAATAATTAAGACAATGGACTAGAATTACCGCTGAATCACATACAGGTGCTCTTTGAACACTTGGTATTGTACTTGTTAACACGTACCACTATCGTACACATTTTAATTACCAGGATAACAGGGTTCGGTTACCGCGCTTTGATAAACTCAAGCAAATATCCAGCATCAACCACAGTTAGCGACAGTCTCCCAGAAGCAGGCGCGCATTCGCAGTATGTAACGCGGGTTTGTTTGAGTCGGTAACAACACAGAGGAAGATTTTTCACTCTGAAGTCTGGTCGTATTTTAGCTTGTATAAGAACGCTGAGGGAAACTTGATTGAAGAAAATGAACTGATAGTGAACTTTAAGCTTTTGTTTGTCTGTCTGACTTGCTAACAGCTTGTAAATTGAAGATCTCAGTGTTAGCTGCTCTTGTAAAAATGCAACACGTTTTTCTGCAGCTCAGGGCTTTCACTGCCTGAAATGTGTTCGGGGTTTACGACAAAGATGGACGGCAAGAACCTGACTTTGCGTTGAAAACTGACAGGGAGATTAGGGACGTGACATACACTTAGCTCACTGAAACATGTAGAAACACAATTCTAGGTTCAAAATAAGAAGACGAAGATAATTGTACACTGGTTAGATAAAACGTTCAAAGTGGAAATACATCATGGGGGTCTTTGGGGTCCTCGCTAAGAAGATTTTGAGCATTAAACAGTTAATTTCCTGTATTCTGATAACATTTTCTACTACCACCTATAATCAATGCTTGAAGTGGAAAATATAGGTGCTGGTACTTAGTGCTGGGCAATACGGCTGAAAATGTTACTACAGTAAAATATCGATTATTCTTATGATAAATGTCAAATCATTATAATGGCAGATTTTTGCTCCTGAGTGATAGTTGAAGAAACCAGATTGTTAATTGTGGTTTTTATGGTCGAACACTTAATACCAAGCAGTGGATCCAGTGTTTCCCGTATGTTCACAATATCAACACTGACCGCCACATATTGATTTTCGATTTTTATTAGGCCTATTTAAAATCGTATCGACGCAGCACATTCTCTCGCTTGTCCCTCTCTCTCTCCCTCATGAACACTGCTGCACAAATCTGTCCAACACAACGCTGTTGCACGCCCAGCTTAAAAAAAAGTTATGAGCAGTCATGTAAGGAGCCTAGCGAATGAGAAGATATGTTAGAATACAGCTGGGTTTGTAAAGGTTAGCACGTTGTTTATAGCTGGTGCCACAGTTACACAATCATTCTGTGGGAAACACTGGGATCCTTTAACAAATCTGAGGTAGAACATTAAAAAGAATTATGATTAAGTAAATTTCAATTAAAGTGCAGATTTGTCCGACTTAAATCAAACACATTAAACATTTGTTATATTATTGAGAAAAATTACAGGGTGATAATTATCATTAACGTTTTATTGCCCAGCCCAGCTGGTACTCCCCATTCACATGGGGGCTCACGGCTGCAAGAAAGGCACTGAGCTTCTACCTGCTCCATCTCTGCATGAACTAGGGCTGGACTAGAATATTGAATATTCGAATATTCGTTCGATGAGCTGGTATTCGATTTGAAAATGTGACATTCGACATTCGGTTTTTTTTTTTTTGCACAGCGTGCATATATGTTTTACACTATAAAATCTGGTGAAATAATACTTAACATATAGCTTCGTTATAGTTACTTAATAAATATATATTACTTCTTGGACTACTGAAAGTGTTCCTGCAACGGGAGTATTCAAAGAGCATAGAACAGCGGAGTTTGTATGGACAGAAAGAAGTGCATGCCTGAGCTTGTATTTTGGGTTAAGCTGCATTGTGGAAAATAGAATAATAGAAACAAAATGGATTGTCCCTTTTCGCGTTTTTACCCTTATTATCAATCTAAATCAATCTATTGCGAAATATAGGAGACTTTGAGATTTTACTGCGACGTCACGTCTGCGTGCCCCAAACCGTTTGGATGAACGGTTTCTGGAAATAATCAAAATGCAAACTGAAAAATTGTGCATGTGTTGTGGTGGATAATTCAAATCGCTGTGGAGAGTCGGGTCAGGACTCTGGGTTTGCCTTTACAGAGAGCGGCTCCAATAACCAGGCTTTGTTGCAATGAGCGTTTCCTTTATTTTCTCCTTAAGGTGCATAATTACAGTCTTATCTATTGGCATTGAGGAGATTTGTGGTTTCTGAAACCATAAACAGAATACAAATAATATGTAAATAATAATAATTATCTTTAAAGCATAACATCTAAAGACAAAATAAACACTGTGTAATCCTATCGTATGTACGTACTTTCTACTTCAATGATGGCAAACTTCTCATTCAGCTTGTCTGCTACAGATTATACATGACTTAAAAATGCCAAGGAAACAGGCTAAGTAAATACAGCAACAAAACAGAAACTTACGGTTTTATGAACGCATCAAATCACTCCCGAACCAAGACTAACACCTAACAGCGGTGTGAAGTTTCTCCGTATTCTCCGCTGCAGACAAGCCTCTCACTTTTCGTGTTGCTGGGCAGAATGGAGCGTGTGAGCCCCCTACTGGCCAGTGACTGTATATTCATGCCCTACAGCCTCCCAGCAACAGATGGCCTTTTTAACACAAACGGACAGGCAGCCTAAAGAGATTGTGCAGCTTCGAAAATTTAAATATAAATGATACAAATTGATTTTTCGAAGCTTCGAATAATCGATGTTCATTACTATCGAAGCTTCGAAGCTCAAAAAATGGTATTCGGACCAGCCCTAGCATGAACACGACATAGAGCCTGGCAACAAGCAATAAACCTGTTGATTACATTGCAGCCCAGTCGTGGCTGTTGGGCTCTTGCTCAGTACTAAAGCAATTTTAAAAAACTACAATGCATGAGAATACAGGGTCCAGGTAATACTGAAATCCCCCTTGAAAATGCCTTTGTTTTGCATGGCAATAAGTATTTGAAGTGATCAACGCACTACAACCAACATAGGACCTACAGAGCCTTGGATTGTTTTTGAATTTGTATTTTGAGAGCTGATTTTATCCATGCAATGAGCCCTGATCATGATGGAAAAATAAACTGTTACTTTCAATATTTATACAAAATAAGCAAATTAGGCTATATGGTAAAAAGAAAACAAAACACACCGTTGGATCTTCTGGAGTATCGTCGTCAGATGGAACTGAGTTAGTCTGTTCTTCGTTCTATAATACAGATGTTGCAAAGACACAGAAAGATAGTTATGACCATATCTAGTCCTATATTAAGGCCAGGTACAAAAGAGCACTTTCATTGCATTTTCAGTGGAGAAAAATGCAGCAAGTACCCACATACTGAATTATAGTTGCAGAATTTTTAATTTAACTGAGCAGGTAACATTTTGCCCTTACCATGTCATCAAGAACATGGTTACCATAAGAAACAGCAAGGTAAAGGCACAAACTCACCAAGAGTTGATGTCATAGACCACCACAACAATTTAGAAAAACACAAGACAATGTCAAAAACACACAGCAGCAAAGCACATGTTGGAAAAAAATCACAAATCTAAAACATATTAAAAATAGATTTTTAGAAAGTGGGAATACAGACCCCACTAACTGTAACTGTAAATAAATCCTCCCTTTACCATTAATTTCTAATTAGTGGAGTGTAATTAATCTTGTACTCTCATCTCTTTGCTGCAAGAGCTTTTGTCAAATGGAGAATACCACATGGCTGATGATTTCTGAAACTTTAAATGTACGGATGCTAACATACACTGTCATATATGACTACTAAATCACAAAACCTATTGACCATGAAGCTGAAACAAGTGAATACCGATTCTACACTACATCTTTTTAATGTCTACTATCTATAATTTAATTTCTACAAAATATGTAGGCAGGCTTTTTTTAAAACACATTTATTGATAATTTTACTATATTATATTTCATGATCTTATTTGCAGTTACTGTGTTTTTCAACCAGAAAGAGAAAGCCCCAAAAGCTTGAAGTATAGTTTGAAAACTTTATACAGCTACTGCAGTGTTTCCCACAAGATTTAAAGAAACTATGATGGGTGGGCCTCGGACCCTCTCTAGTAAACTACTTCATCATGAACCCATAGTATAGCTATAAATGGTGTTGTCAAGTCAAAGATTAGAAAATAGAATAAGTAATTTCCCTAACATTTTATTGTTGTTTTTTAATGGACATGTAATATGTTTTATACTTTCTGTGAATATAATCCAATAAATCGTATTTCCATCCTATATGGACGCCTTATTTAGAAAGCCGGTCGTCACGTGTATCCTCCTAGCTCTAAATTCATCCAGTCCAACCCAGTTTGATAAATAATATTGTATGTGGTTCTCGTGCGGTAACATGAAGACTTCATAGCCTCTCTTCAGGTAGGACTCTCATACTGCAACACTTGTCTGACTGACAGGATAAAGTCACTAACCTGCCTGTCAGCTTGCACTGTGCCGTTTACACTTGAATGTGTGTGCACTCCAAATTTAAGCACAGCTAGCTTAATCGCCTTCTCACTCTTCTCTTTTGACAGAAACAGACTGTTACAGATTGAACGTTACCATAGTCAAAAGAAAAGTGGTTGTGAGCGTGCGAGCTTACAGCAGTACGGAGCAGCACCCACAAAGCACAACGTTAGAGGTCTGAAATGTGATTATGAGATGTAAAAAATATTTTGGTTCATATTGAAACTATGGCGGGCTGCCATGGTCTCGTTAATTAATGGGAAACACTGCTACTAAATTTGTGGCCCGTCACTCCTTCGACCTATGTGTTTTTTGACGTTGTACCGTCTGTTTTTCTAAATTTGCTTGTTTGATGACATTTTGTCCATATATACCTTGCCCTTTCTTATATTAACCACTTAGCTGTTGATGACAATGTATCGAAACATCACCTGCGCAGTCCTGAACAAAATATTCTGTAGATATAATTGAGTGTGCAGTAAATTACAACTATATTAATAACAACACTAGAAACACTACTGGAACTGTTTGACATTTTGCCAATCTAATGATGGAATCAATCCTACATACCATTACATCTTCATCTGCACTCTCATCTGAAGTGTTTGTGCCTCCCTCAGCATGCTGCAATAGAAGAGCACCAGAAGTCACAGTTAAGTCAAACACCAGCGAGTTCAGTTTGTCTGTCCCAAGTGGAACAATTACTGCAAGACCAAAAAACCTGTACCATTTCATGTAGTGGATCCTCCCTCCGTCATCCGATGGCCCACTTGACAGGTGTTCAGCCTGAGAGATGGGAAAAAGCTGAATGACATATCCTGGTAAGATGATTTTATTATTTGTAAAGAGACTTTTTGTCTCTGTAATCCATGACAGGCTCACACACCGTTGGATGCGTCATCCGAGGCTTCATCATCAGATGAGTCTGTATTCTCATCATTGTTGAAAACAGTGTTATTGTCCCCCACAGCAACCTGCAGCACATGTTGTGGATTTTATAAGGAGAACAATGCAACTCATTTGTTCTATGCGAACAACAACAACAATCACTGTGCATATTGTACCGTTTCATGGTGTTGATCTATTCCTGTGTGGTCTGCTGGCCTCCCCAGTCGATACTCACCCTGGGAAACAGAAACGGTGAAATGTGATTCAATTCATATTTAAATATGGATGTCACAAAACCAATAGTTCACAACCAAGTCCAATACTGAAAACAGTTTGGTACCCCTTTTTCTTTCAGAGATCCAACATGTGAAAAAAGCAATACAAAGCGACTGCAGCGACAGCTCCTCCTCGACTTTTCAAATAGAAAAGAGTCATGTATGGAAACTAGGCGAAGTTAGTTTTGCAGCTGTTACCATCAATAGCTCAGTGTCAAAGCCTCAATTTTTCCCAGTTTTGAGATATGCCAGAGAGCTAATTTAGGCTGATGTCTCACAGTTTTGATCAATTGAAAATCACCAAATATGATAATGCAGTTTGCAGTGCAAAGAACTGAATGTCTGTCATTAGAGGCTGAGTTAGGGGCCGTCTTAAAAGGGCAAGACAATCCAATTCAATCATCCATAACAGTTTTGTTTTTGAACATAATCTCAAACCACTGCCAATATAGATAGTGACCACCATTAAACATTTCCCTCCTGTTCATTTGGGGAAAAAAGTAAAGAAGGTTATGTAATAAATTCAATAATTAGATATGCACAATTCAAGGTTTTAATTTCAGTATCTTGCTTATTTATGAATATATTGACATAAAACCACCTCTCATCTGACCTGGACATCCTCCCACAACATTCTCAGCAGTTAGTTGTTTCTTGTAAAGTTCAAATGTTTTTTTATTAATGGAGGGTATCGAAGTACATGGGATTTATCATTTTATTTTTTTAACGTGGTATCGAACTGGTATCGAATTGTGGAATTTTACTGGTATCGACTACTACATTTCTGTTCATGAAATCCCTATAATGGAATCAATCCTACATACCATTACATCTTCATCTGCACTCTCATCTGAAGTGTTTGTGCCTCCCTCAGCATGCTGCAATAGAAGAGCACCAGAAGTCACAGTTAAGTCAAACACCAGCGAAGTTCAGTTTGTCTGTCCCAAGTGGAACAATTACTGCAAGACCAAAAAACCTGTACCATTTCATGTAGTGGATCCTCCCTCCGTCATCCGATGGCCCACTTGACAGGTGTTCAGCCTGAGAGATGGGAAAAAGCTGAATGACATATCCTGGTAAGATGATTTTATTATTTGTAAAGAGACTTTTGTCTCTGTAATCCATGACAGGCTCACACACCGTTGGATCGTCATCCGAGGCTTCATCATCAGATGAGTCTGTATTCTCATCATTGTTGAAAACAGTGTTATTGTCCCCCACAGCAACCTGCAGCACATGTTGTGGATTTTATAAGGAGAACAATGCAACTCATTTGTTCTATGTGAACAACAACAACAATCACTGTGCATATTGTACCGTTTCATGGTGTTGGAAAACAGAAACGGTGGAATGTGATTCAACTTATGCTACAAAGATTTCGGTTTTAATAATAATAATAATAATAAAATAATAATATAATAATAATGAAACAATCATTAGTTTGTGCCTCCGTCAGCATGCTGTAATACAAGAGCAAAGAACTGAAATGAGGACATCTATTGTTTTACTAATGTTAACTAATGATTTATATGTAGTGGGGTGATAAGAACTTGGGCATCGATTTTGATTTAAACATGATGAGATTTCTTGTCAATTTAAAAACTGCCAAGCGAGTAGGGATGTTGATCGATACCCAGCTTTATAAAAGGACCCAGTTCCAACATTTCTCAGAACCTGAAAATCAATAAGGTCAGAGCCTAGACTAGCGTTATGTCTCGAGGGTCAAATCATGTGATTTAAATCAAATCGGATCGAAATCTGATAGATTCTGAAGAAAACTAATGTTATTTAATGATGGCACTGAAACGTGGTATAAAATGGGCTGGGGTAGTTTTTATTTTCAGGCTGCATCCTCAGCCTACTATATCTACTGGTTCCTATGCACACACACAGGCGTGACCACACGCAGTGGTGATGGTAATGTGAAGGTAGCGTTAACTGCAAACTACTCGAATTGACAACAGCTACGCTTGCAACTGTATGTACAATAAAGCATTAGCGAGTAAAAAGTATTTTATCAAAGCATCTGTTCAACAACCATAAACATGTGGAAAGCATTGAAACTGCTGTCCACAATCTCTCATCCAAGTTTCATATAATTTAGCATTGAAGATTTCTTAAAATAGTGTTAAAATCTCATCTTGATCTTGTGAAACCAATAAACTGTCTCATTTCACCCCTATTTATAAGTCAAAATAATTACACTCCAAACAAAAAATATAATTATAGTACTATTTGTTCAAACCTTGAGGCGTCTTTCATCTTCACTGATGCCATGATCTGGGGGAAAGTAATCACAGCTGTTAAACATTTAAACAAATTGCTTGATTAATTACTTAATTGATTTTGGTGGACATTAGCAGTTTGGCATGGTTTGGTTTATATGTGACAGCTTTTTAAGTCAAGCTTGGAAACAGCAATGCATTCCATAACACTAATGTTACATAGGGCAATAAGACATACATCCAAAAAACGTCAGTTAGCTTCGCATTAGTCTTCTAATAGTCTCATGTGAAATGAGCCATTCTTTGGACTCTTTATCATGTTTACTTCTTTTGTATTATAGATTTTTTATCACATGTCTGTTTTTATAGAAATGATAAAACACTAAAAAAATATTTTTTATATTATATATTATTTAATATTCATTATTATAAAAATGGATACTGGGATTACTGGTCATGTGGCCTGGACACTGCCTATTAAGCACACATGAGAGCGCTTTTGAAATTTAGAAGCCAGAGGAGAAAAGCATTACTCACATAGACTGTATTTCTCACAATTACATTATAGTAAAGTCATTTCAGTGTGCAGCGGGGATGGGGATCTGAGTTTTTAAGACTACAGACTAGTTTGTGGTCTAGAGAGACAGCTTTTAGTTTAGCTTGTTTTTAACATTTGGCTAATGCCAAGCTAGTGTCACCGTTAGCTGTGGACAGAGACCATTTCTACATGTTTAACGTTACCTTACAGACAGGTGTATTGATAAAGTATTGTCTTTTTACTTGCAAAGGTTTTATTGCACGTAACGTTACTTAACAGTAAGGAGCGTCGCTGTCATCAACTAACGTACAGCAGTCTGGAGCTAACTTAACATTAACGTTAACCCTCACCGAATTCCACCGCGACGCGCTGCTTTCTAATATTTTGTCCTCGTAATCCATGTTCCTATTGCATGGCCTTTGGATACTGCTGGACATTCCGTCCGCCTTCACCGCTGAATGCACGCGCGCTCCTGCGGCAGGGGAAACTGTCGGGGATAACTAGCTTGGCACCGGGTCATCCCCATCCCTAGTTTTAAATTTTTCATCTAAGTAAACTTGTCAGCATTGTTTAGCTGTCTCAAATTGCCATCACTTGATAAATAACCTTACAGATATGACACAAAAACGATCAATGAAACCTGGTTTTGAACCAATAACGTTAGACGCATTACTATTTATTGTATTAGCTGATGTGAGCTAACGTTAAATTAGCAAATTGCTAATGCTAACGGAAGAGAAAATCAAATAGCATTAACGTTACCTGGAGCACGCTGTGCACCATTATGGGTATTCCGGTATCGTTTTGTGGTCCTTGGAATATCTATATTTAAGTCTGACAAAAATCTTTTGTACATCTTTCTCAAGCTTTATCCCGTTTAACTACGGTCTACCGCGAGAAAGGAGCGAAGGGCCGAAACTGAAGACGTTAGTGCGCATGTGTGTTGGCAACCTCCGCACTCGCGCTTCCCGCTTCTCTTGTTGCCTAGGATACGGTCCGAAGTGGGAATTTTACACAAACGGTCTTTTTGGAAATATGTACGCTCTTTATGAATTTAGTAACCGTTCAGTTGAAGTTGGCCGATTGAACCTTATTGAGGGAGATTATGAACCCGACGTGGACAAAGAATATGTGGTATGGTGGTCCCAAAACGGGAAAAAGACTGCTTGGACTGCCAAGATATTGGCAACTGACGGTAAATTTAGCTAACTTAAGTTTCACTCACTAAGCCAGCATAGCATATGCTATATTCCAAATGTAACGTTACATTCATTATACTAGGCCTACTGTATATGTATAGCCTATAGGCTATACATACATAGATAGATAGATATACAGAGAGAGAGAGAGAGAGAGAGAGAGCACAAAATCTGTTAAGGGAAAATGCACGCCGGTGCTGATGGTTAAAATGTTTTAACGTTAGTTATAGGCCTAACTAACGTTAACTCTCACGAAATGTCCAGAAAGAAAGGACACACAGAAGAATATACAACCAATAAATGCCTTCATAATTCGAGTTTGTCTCTGTGTCATGAACCAAGACGAGAATTATTAATTTTAACGGGTTATAAAACACATTTCATTCAAATTGAACAGAAACAAAGAATGAAAAGAAAATAATTAACGTTAAAACTCACCATCCGCTATAGTGAAGTCTTCCCATTGTTCCAACAATTGTTTGATTTTGTCAAAATAAATCCTTAAATCACCAAGATGTAAAAAATATGCCGGCTTCGTACCCAGTTTTTTCTCCAGCTTGAGCAGCTTCGTCAAAACAGCGGCTCTTTGTCTCTCACTAACTTAGGCCTACTTAGGAGAAAAACCAAATAAATTGGCAAAATACACCAAAAATCTTCCTGCTTGTCATGATTGTCTTTTTCCAGTAAATCCTAAGTATCCACACCTCCGTCCAAATGAGGAGTAGGCTAACATTTAAAGCTTACATATAGTAACTGGATAACTCCTGGATAACTATTTTTTGACAATATTGTATAACATGTTCTACTGTGTCACATCTACCTGTACTATGCTTACTTATTTTGAACAATGTACTGAACATAAACATGAATGCTGATTATAGCAGTTTATTTTAACGAATATCTGGATCCTATTGATAGACGATAAAGGTGCACTCATTAAAATGAGGAACCGGCTGGTGGAAGGCAAAGAGGGAGATGAACAGGAAAAGCACATGGGAAAAGGCAAGAGAGTAAAAAAAAAGAAGCCATTTCTGGAGGATGACATGGAACAGTCAGAGGTGAGTTATTAAAATTATTTTTTTTAAATATCAAAACACCATAACTGTATGGATGTGCATACACAAATTTATGTATTTCATTCTCGGTTGTCAGGAGAGACCAAGCAAAAAGAATAGGCCGACATTGTCCTCTTCTTCCTCTGATATTATAAAAAAATACAAGGATCTTCAGAAGGTATGTGTTATATGAAAAACTAAATCAGATGAACAGTGACCTTACTTAACATGGTAACAAAGTCATACTATCCATTCAGCAGTGGTGAAAGACCTCCTCAGAGTAAAGGTAGCAAAAGCACAGTGTAGAAATATTCTGTTTCAAGTAAGACTTGTGTTCAAATTCTTACTTCTACTACTATGTACTAAAAGTACATACATATTAGGATCATTATATTGTTAACGTGCCAGAAAACATTACCTACTATAGAATGTCCCATTTCCGAATAAAATACAGTATGTCATTGGGTAATAATTATTAATGTATTATGGTGTAAATGTGTAATCATCAATTTTAATGTTACAGCTGGTAAAGGTGGGGGTACTTTCAGTTATTTCCAAGCAGGTTCATCTTAGGGCTGCGCAATAACACAATAATGATAATTATTGCAATATAATTTTCCTCAATATCAATATAATAAGTAATACATTGTCAATAAATATTTGCTTTAATTCATTTGAATCACAAACACGTACATGAAAATCACTCACCTTTCGGCGAAATTCGCCGTTTTGAAACCAAAATAGGTGGCCTACGTCAATCGGGGAGATCCGATGAGAAAATATTTTTTTGGGTGGGCTCGAGCGAGTGCATGGAAATATTACAGCGCAAGCGCGATACCAGAATAAATATACAGCGTGCTAGCCTCGAAAATCCGGCTGCATTCTAATATTAACTTAGCTCTCTATTAGCTCGGCTCCTTGCATGCTGGCTAATAGATTTCTGGGTTAAGCTGGGTCTCCGACACTGACAGCGTTGTGACTGACAGATTAGTGCAGCGGTGCTCCTTGAGGGAGAGAGCGAGAGGTACTGGTGAGTGAGAGAGAGAGAGAGAGAGGGACGAGCGAGGGGAATTGCTGCAAAACGCGCTCCGGCTCACTGCAATCATACACGATTTTAAATAGGCTTAGTAAAAACAATCGAAAATCAATCTGTGGCGGTCAGCGCTGATAGTGTGGAGGGCCGCCACAAATAAATGAACACATGGGAAACACTTTATTTAACGGCCACGTATGAGCGAGAAAACAGCTGAATCTGTTATTACAGACAAATGTATGTACATATAATATAGGAAAACGGCATATACAGTGGGTACGGAAAGTATTCAGACCCCTTTAAATTTTTCACTCTTTGTTTCATTGCAGCCATTTTCCAAAAATCAAAAAAGTTCATTTTATTTCTCAGTAATGTACACTCAGCACCCCATCTTGACAGAAAAAAAACAGAAATGTAGAAATTTTTGCAAATTTATTAAAAAAGGAAAACTGAAATATCACATGGTCATAAGTATTCAGACCCTTTGCTGTGACACTCATATTTAACTCAGGTGCTGTCTATTTCTTCTGATCATCCTTGAGATGGTTCTACACCTTCATTTGAGTCCAGCTGTGTTTGATTATACTGATTGGACTTGATTAGGAAAGCCACACACCTGTCTATATAAGACCTCACAGCTCACAGTGCATGTCAGAGCAAATGAGAATCATGAGGTCAAAGGAACTGCCTGAAGAGCTCAGAGACAGAATTGTGGCAAGGCACAGATCTGGCCAAGGTTACAAAAAAATTTCTGCTGCACTTAAGGTTCCTAAGAGCACAGTGGCCTCCATAATCCTTAAATGGAAGACGTTTGGGACGACCAGAACCCTTCCTAGAGCTGGCCGTCCGGCCAAACTGAGCTATCGGGGGGAGAAGAGCCTTGGTGAGAGAGGTAAAGAAGAACCCAAAGATCACTGTGGCTGAGCTCCAGAGATGCAGTCGGGAGATGGGAGAAAGTTGTAGTAAGTCAACCATCACTGCAGCAATCCACCAGTCGGGGCTTTATGGCAGAGTGGCCCGACGGAAGCCTCTCCTCAGTGCAAGACACATGAAAGATGCATGGAGTTTGCTAAAAAACACCTGAAGGACTCCAAGATGGTGGTAAATAAGATCCTCTGGTCTGATGAGACCAAGATAGAACTTTTTGGCCTTAATTTTAAGCGGTATGTGTGGAGAAAACCAGGCACTGCTCATCACCTGTCCAATACAGTCTCAACAGTGAAGCATGGTGGTGGCAGCATCATGCTGTGGGGTTGTTTTTCAGCTGCAGGGACAGAACGACTGGTTGCAATCGAGGGTAAGATGAATGCGGCCAAGTACAGGGATATCCTGGACGAAAACCTTTTCCAGAGTGCTCTGGACCTCAGACTGGGCCGAAGGTTTACCTTCCAACAAGACAATGACCCTAAGCACACCGCTAAAATAACGAAGGAGTGGCTTCACAACAACTCCGTGGCTGTTCTTGAATGGCCCAGCCAGAGCCCTGACTTAAACCCAATTGAGCATCTCTGGAGAGACCTGAAAATGGCTGTCCACCAACATTTACCATCCAACCTGACACAACTGGAGAGGATCTGCAAGGAGGAATGGCAGAGGATACCCAAATCCAGATGTGAAAAACTTGTTGCATCTTTCCCAAAACGACTCATGGCTGTATTAGATCAAAAGGGTGCTTCTACTAAATACTGAGCAAAGGGTCTGAATACTTATGACCATGTGATATTTCAGTTTTTCTTTTTTAATAAATTTGCAAAAATTTCTACATTTCTGTTTTTTTTCTGTCAAGATGGGGTGCTGAGTGTACATTACTGAGAAATAAAATGAACTTTTTTGATTTTTGGAAAATGGCTGCAATGAAACAAAGAGTGAAAAATGTAAAGGGGTCTGAATACTTTCCGTACCCACTGTATTTTATATATGTCACATATATTAAAAACATATATCAAAACCTATTTTAAAACGTGTATAGGTTCTTTCCATGTGAGATCCCCTGCCGCTGACCTTTAACGCACCCTGTGTTTATAAAAAAAACAGAACAAATACTCTTGATCCGCTCTCATACAGTGTTTAGATTTGTTTTTGTTTCAGACAAAGTCATTTTTGTTTGCAACAACAGAGTTGCAGAGAACAAACGATAGAGTAGACTAGTTAAGCATGTCCACTATCTCTTGTGGGGGCTATGCATCAAGTCATTTATGGTGCCCTTACCACATTGTGCCTCATATACTGTAAATGTTAGTTCATGGCTGAAGAGAAGTTTCTCCAGCTCTCCCCAGGTTGGCAAAAATGCATCTCAAAATGCATCATATTGATGCTCTAAAATATTATTCTCACCTTTTTCACCCCTGACTCATTTTCATGCCTGCAAACAAATAAGAACCTAATTTTTCTATTAAAATATTTATTTTAATATTTATTTTATTTTAAGAGGCCTGAAAAAGCTTAACTAATCATATTTGTTGAAGAAGATAATAGTTTTGAATGTTCTAACTTAGACTTGTGAAGTGATCCACTGTTTGGCATCAAGTGTTTGTCACATTCTGACCATAAAGAAAAGTTGAACCATGCATATAATTTAAACTCAGGAGCACAAACTCAGCCTTTAAACTTGAAATAAGTAATGATTTGACATATATTGTGATAATTATCAATATCGAATGATATGAAATGCATTTATTGTGATAACATGTTTGGCCATATCGCCCAGCCCTAGTTTATCTGTAATAGAACATAATTATTTAGTTCTGCTATGTGTTCGGTATGTTTTT